>OZ035875.1:36562588-38983828 GCA_964034865.1 Eristalis intricaria
TCCAAAGTCTCGGATTCGATTAATATACGTAAGAGCACATCACAAAACGTGCACAGAAGTCATCGGTAGGCCTAACACGGCCGGTTTGGCAGTCGGGAGATGATGTGGAAAAACGGCCGAAAATCGACCTCGAGGCATAGGAAAAATTTTATGAAAAAATTTCGACCTCGCGCTACGCAGTCCAAAGTCTCGGATTCGATTAATATACGTAAGAGCACATCATAAAATGTGCGCAGAAGTCATCGGTAGGCCTAACACGGCCGGTTTGGCAGTCGGGAGATGATGAGGAAAAACGGCCGAAAATCGACCTCGAGGCATAGGAAAAATTTTATGAAAAAATTTCGACCTCGCGCTACGCAGTCCAAAGTCTCGGATTCGATTAATATACGTAAGAGCACATCACAAAACGTGCGCAGAAGTCATCGGTAGGCCTAACACGGCCGGTTTGGCAGTCGGGAGATGATGTGGAAAAACGGCCGAAAATCGACCTCGAGGCATAGGAAAAATTTTATGAAAAAATTTCGACCTCGCGCTACGCAGTCCAAAGTCTCGGATTCGATTAATATACGTAAGAGCACATCATAAAACGTGCGCAGAAGTCATCGGTAGGCCTAACACGGCCGGTTTGGCAGTCGGGAGATGATGAGGAAAAACGGCCGAAAATCGACCTCGAGGCATAGGAAAAATTTTATGAAAAAATTTCGACCTCGCGCTACGCAGTCCAAAGTCTCGGATTCGATTAATATACGTAAGAGCACATCACAAAACGTGCGCAGAAGTCATCGGTAGGCCTAACACGGCCGGTTTGGCAGTCGGGAGACGATGAGGAAAAACGGCCAAAAATCGACCTCGAGGCATAGGAAAAATTTTATGAAAAAATTTCGACCTCGCGCTACGCAGTCCAAAGTCTCGGATTCGATTAATATACGTAAGAGCACATCATAAAACGTGCGCAGAAGTCATCGGTAGGCCTAACACGGCCGGTTTGGCAGTCGGGAGATGATGAGGAAAAACGGCCGAAAATCGACCTCGAGGCATAGGAAAAATTTTATGAAAAAATTTCGACCTCGCGCTACGCAATCCAAAGTCTCGGATTCGATTAATATACGTAAGAGCACATCACAAAACGTTCTCAGAAGTCATCGGTAGGCCTAACACGGCCGGTTTGCCAGTCGGGAGATGATGAGGAAAAACGGCCGAAAATCGACCTCGAGGCATAGGAAAAATTTTATGAAAAAATTTCGACCTCGCGCTACGCAGTCCAAAGTCTCGGATTCGATTAATATACGTAAGAGCACATCACAAAACGTGCGCAGAAGTCATCGGTAGGCCTAACACGGCCGGTTTGCCAGTCGGGAGATGATGAGGAAAAACGGCCGAAAATCGACTTCGAGGCATAGGAAAAATTTTATGAAAAAATTTCGACCTCGCGCTACGCAGTCCAAAGTCTCGGATTCGATTAATATACGTAAGAGCACATCACAAAACGTGCGCAGAAGTCATCGGTAGGCCTAACACGGCCGGTTTGCCAGTCGGGAGATGATGAGGAAAAACGGCCGAAAATCGACCTCGAGGCATAGGAAAAATTTTATGAAAAAATTTCGACTTCGCGCTACGCAGTCCAAAGTCTCGGATTCGATTAATATACGTAAGAGCACATCACAAAACGTGCGCAGAAGTCATCGGTAGGCCTAACACGGCCGGTTTGGCAGTCGGGAGATGATGAGGAAAAACGGCCGAAAATCGACCTCGAGGCATAGGAAAAATTTTATGAAAAAATTTCGACCTCGCGCTACGCAGTCCAAAGTCTCGGATTCGATTAATATACGTAAGAGCACATCACAAAACGTGCGCAGAAGTCATCGGTAGGCCTAACACGGCCGGTTTGGCAGTCGGGAGATGATGAGGAAAAACGGCCGAAAATCGACCTCGAGGCATAGGAAAAATTTTATGAAAAAATTTCGACCTCGCGCTACGCAGTCCAAAGTCTCGGATTCGATTAATATACGTAAGAGCACATCACAAAACGTGCGCAGAAGTCATCGGTAGGCCTAACACGGCCGGTTTGGCAGTCGGGAGATGATGTGGAAAAACGGCCGAAAATTGACCTCGAGGCATAGGAAAAATTTTATGAAAAAATTTCGACCTCGCGCTACGCAGTCCAAAGTCTCGGATTCGATTAATATACGTAAGAGCACATCATAAAACGTGCGCAGAAGTCATCGGTAGGCCTAACACGGCCGGTTTGGCAGTCGGGAGATGATGAGGAAAAACGGCCGAAAATCGACCTCGAGGCATAGGAAAAATTTTATGAAAAAATTTCGACCTCGCGCTACGCAGTCCAAAGTCTCGGATTCGATTAATATACGTAAGAGCACATCACAAAACGTGCGCAGAAGTCATCGGTAGGCCTAACACGGCCGGTTTGGCAGTCGGGAGATGATGAGGAAAAACGGCCGAAAATCGACCTCGAGGCATAGGAAAAATTTTATGAAAAAATTTCGACCTCGCGCTACGCAGTCCAAAGTCTCGGATTCGATTAATATACGTAAGAGCACATCACAAAACGTGCGCAGAAGTCATCGGTAGGCCTAACAAGGCCGGTTTGGCAGTCGGGAGATGATGAGGAAAAACGGCCGAAAATCGACCTCGAGGCATAGGAAAAATTTTATGAAAAAATTTCGACCTCGCGCTACGCAGTCCAAAGTCTCGGATTCGATTAATATACGTAAGAGCACATCACAAAACGTGCGCAGAAGTCATCGGTAGGCCTAACACGGCCGGTTTGGCAGTCGGGAGACGATGAGGAAAAACGGCCAAAAATCGACCTCGAGGCATAGGAAAAATTTTATGAAAAAATTTCGACCTCGCGCTACGCAGTCCAAAGTCTCGGATTCGATTAATATACGTAAGAGCACATCATAAAACGTGCGCAGAAGTCATCGGTAGGCCTAACACGGCCGGTTTGGCAGTCGGGAGATGATGAGGAAAAACGGCCGAAAATCGACCTCGAGGCATAGGAAAAATTTTATGAAAAAATTTCGACCTCGCGCTACGCAATCCAAAGTCTCGGATTCGATTAATATACGTAAGAGCACATCACAAAACGTGCGCAGAAGTCATCGGTAGGCCTAACACGGCCGGTTTGCCAGTCGGGAGATGATGAGGAAAAACGGCCGAAAATCGACCTCGAGGCATAGGAAAAATTTTATGAAAAAATTTCGACCTCGCGCTACGCAGTCCAAAGTCTCGGATTCGATTAATATACGTAAGAGCACATCACAAAACGTGCGCAGAAGTCATCGGTAGGCCTAACACGGCCGGTTTGCCAGTCGGGAGATGATGAGGAAAAACGGCCGAAAATCGACTTCGAGGCATAGGAAAAATTTTATGAAAAAATTTCGACCTCGCGCTACGCAGTCCAAAGTCTCGGATTCGATTAATATACGTAAGAGCACATCACAAAACGTGCGCAGAAGTCATCGGTAGGCCTAACACGGCCGGTTTGCCAGTCGGGAGATGATGAGGAAAAACGGCCGAAAATCGACCTCGAGGCATAGGAAAAATTTTATGAAAAAATTTCGACTTCGCGCTACGCAGTCCAAAGTCTCGGATTCGATTAATATACGTAAGAGCACATCACAAAACGTGCGCAGAAGTCATCGGTAGGCCTAACACGGCCGGTTTGGCAGTCGGGAGATGATGAGGAAAAACGGCCGAAAATCGACCTCGAGGCATAGGAAAAATTTTATGAAAAAATTTCGACCTCGCGCTACGCAGTCCAAAGTCTCGGATTCGATTAATATACGTAAGAGCACATCACAAAACGTGCGCAGAAGTCATCGGTAGGCCTAACACGGCCGGTTTGGCAGTCGGGAGATGATGAGGAAAAACGGCCGAAAATCGACCTCGAGGCATAGGAAAAATTTTATGAAAAAATTTCGACCTCGCGCTACGCAGTCCAAAGTCTCGGATTCGATTAATATACGTAAGAGCACATCACAAAACGTGCGCAGAAGTCATCGGTAGGCCTAACACGGCCGGTTTGGCAGTCGGGAGATGATGTGGAAAAACGGCCGAAAATTGACCTCGAGGCATAGGAAAAATTTTATGAAAAAATTTCGACCTCGCGCTACGCAGTCCAAAGTCTCGGATTCGATTAATATACGTAAGAGCACATCATAAAACGTGCGCAGAAGTCATCGGTAGGCCTAACACGGCCGGTTTGGCAGTCGGGAGATGATGAGGAAAAACGGCCGAAAATCGACCTCGAGGCATAGGAAAAATTTAATGAAAAAATTTCGACCTCGCGCTACGCAGTCCAAAGTCTCGGATTCGATTAATATACGTAAGAGCACATCACAAAACGTGCGCAGAAGTCATCGGTAGGCCTTACACGGCCGGTTTGGCAGTCGGGAGATGATGAGGAAAAACGGCCGAAAATCGACGTCGAGGCATAGGAAAAATTTTATGAAAAAATTTCGACCTCTCGCTACGCAGTCCAAAGTCTCGGATTCGATTAATATACGTAAGAGCACATCATAAAACGTGCGCAGAAGTCATCGGTAGGCCTAACACGGCCGGTTTGGCAGTCGGGAGATGATGAGGAAAAACGGCCGAAAATCGACCTCGAGGCATAGGAAAAATTTTATGAAAAAATTTCGACCTCGCGCTACGCAGTCCAAAGTCTCGGATTCGATTAATATACGTAAGAGCACATCACAAAACGTGCGCAGAAGTCATCGGTAGGCCTAACACGGCCGGTTTGGCAGTCGGGAGATGATGAGGAAAAACGGCCGAAAATCGACCTCGAGGCATAGGAAAAATTTTATGAAAAAATTTCGACCTCGCGCTACGCAGTCCAAAGTCTCGGATTCGATTAATATACGTAAGAGCACATCACAAAACGTGCGCAGAAGTCATCGGTAGGCCTAACACGGCCGGTTTGGCAGTCGGGAGATGATGAGGAAAAACGGCCGAAAATCGACCTCGAGGCATAGGAAAAATTTTATGAAAAAATTTCGACCTCGCGCTACGCAGTCCAAAGTCTCGGATTCGATTAATATACGTAAGAGCACATCACAAAACGTGCGCAGAAGTCATCGGTAGGCCTAACACGGCCGGTTTGGCAGTCGGGAGATGATGTGGAAAAACGGCCGAAAATCGACCTCGAGGCATAGGAAAAATTTTATGAAAAAATTTCGACCTCGCGCTACGCAGTCCAAAGTCTCGGATTCGATTAATATACGTAAGAGCACATCATAAAACGTGCGCAGAAGTCATCGGTAGGCCTAACACGGCCGGTTTGGCAGTCGGGAGATGATGAGGAAAAACGGCCGAAAATCGACCTCGAGGCATAGGAAAAATTTTATGAAAAAATTTTGACCTCGCGCTACGCAGTCCGAAGTCTCGGATTCGATTAATATACGTAAGAGCACATCATAAAACGTGCGCAGAAGTCATCGGTAGGCCTAACACGGCCGGTTTGGCAGTCGGGAGATGATGAGGAAAAACGGCCGAAAATCGACCTCGAGGCATAGGAAAAATTTTATGAAAAAATTTCGACCTCGCGCTACGCAGTCCAAAGTCTCGGATTCGATTAATATACGTAAGAGCACATCACAAAACGTGCGCAGAAGTCATCGGTAGGCCTAACACGGCCGGTTTGGCAGTCGGGAGATGATGAGGAAAAACGGCCGAAAATCGACCTCGAGGCATAGGAAAAATTTTATGAAAAAATTTCGACCTCGCGCTACGCAGTCCAAAGTCTCGCATTCGATTAATATACTTAAGAGCACATCACAAAACGTGCGCAGAAGTCATCGGTAGACCTAACACGGCCGGTTTGGCAGTCGGGAGATGATGAGGAAAAACGGCCGAAAATCGACCTCGAGGCATAGGAAAAATTTTATGAAAAAATTTCGACCTCGCGCTACGCAGTCCAAAGTCTCGGATTCGATTAATATACGTAAGAGCACATCACAAAACGTGCGCAGAAGTCATCGGTAGGCCTAACACGGCCGGTTTGGCAGTCGGGAGATTATGTGGAAAAACGGCCGAAAATCGACCTCGAGGCATAGGAAAAATTTTATGAAAAAATTTCGACCTCGCGCTACGCAGTCCAAAGTCTCGGATTCGATTAATATACGTAAGAGCACATCATAAAACGTGCGCAGAAGTCATCGGTAGGCCTAACACGGCCGGTTTGGCAGTCGGGAGATGATGAGGAAAAACGGCCGAAAATCGACCTCGAGGCATAGGAAAAATTTTATGAAAAAATTTCGACCTCGCGCTACGCAGTCCAAAGTCTCGGATTCGATTAATATACGTAAGAGCGCATCACAAAACGTGCGCAGAAGTCATCGGTAGGCCTAACACGGCCGGTTTGGCAGTCGGGAGATGATGTGGAAAAACGGCCGAAAATCGACCTCGAGGCATAGGAAAAATTTTATGAAAAAATTTCGACCTCGCGCTACGCAGTCCAAAGTCTCGGATTCGATTAATATACGTAAGAGCGCATCACAAAACGTGCGCAGAAGTCATCGGTAGGCCTAACACGGCCGGTTTGGCAGTCGGGAGATGATGTGGAAAAACGGCCGAAAATCGACCTCGAGGCATAGGAAAAATTTTATGAAAAAATTTCGACCTCGCGCTACGCAGTCCAAAGTCTCGGATTCGATTAATATACGTAAGAGCACATCATAAAACGTGCGCAGAAGTCATCGGTAGGCCTAACACGGCCGGTTTGGCAGTCGGGAGATGATGAGGAAAAACGGCCGAAAATCGACCTCGAGGCATAGGAAAAATTTTATGAAAAAATTTCGACCTCGCGCTACGCAGTCCAAAGTCTCGGATTCGATTAATATACGTAAGAGCACATCACAAAACGTGCGCAGAAGTCATCGGTAGGCCTAAAACGGCCGGTTAAGCAGTCGGGAGATGATGTGGAAAAACGGCCGAAAATCGACCTCGAGGCATAGGAAAAATTTTATGAAAAAATTTCGACCTCGCGCTACGCAGTCCAAAGTCTCGGATTCGATTAATATACGTAAGAGCACATCATAAAACGTGCGCAGAAGTCATCGGTAGGCCTAACACGGCTGGTTTGGCAGTCGGGAGATGATGAGGAAAAACGGCCGAAAATCGACCTCGAGGCATAGGAAAAATTTTATGAAAAAATTTCGACCTCGCGCTACGCAGTCCAAAGTCTCGGATTCGATTAATATACGTAAGAGCACATCACAAAACGTGCGCAGAAGTCATCGGTAGGCCTTACACGGCCGGTTTGGCAGTCGGCCGAAAATCGACCTCGAGGCATAGGAAAAATTTTATGAAAAAATTTCGACCTCGCGCTACGCAGTCCAAAGTCTCGGATTCGATTAATATACGTAAGAGCACATCATAAAACGTGCACAGAAGTCATCGGTAGGCCTAACACGGCCGGTTTGGCAGTCGGGAGATGATGAGGAAAAACGGCCGAAAATCGACCTCGAGGCATAGGAAAAATTTTATGAAAAAATTTCGACCTCGCGCTACGCAGTCCAAAGTCTCGGATTCGATTAATATACGTAAGAGCACATCACAAAACGTGCGCAGAAGTCATCGGTAAGCCTAACACGGCCGGTTTGGCAGTCGGGAGATGATGAGGAAAAACGGCCGAAAATCGACCTCGAGGCATAGGAAAAATTTTATGAAAAAATTTCGACCTCGCGCTACGCAGTCCAAAGTCTCGGATTCGATTAATATACGTAAGAGCACATCACAAAACGTGCGCAGAAGTCATCGGTAGGCCTAACACGGCCGGTTTGGCAGTCGGGAGATGATGAGGAAAAACGGCCGAAAATCGACCTCGAGGCATAGGAAAAATTTTATGAAAAAATTTCGACCTCGCGCTACGCAGTCCAAAGTCTCGGATTCGATTAATATACGTAAGAGCACATCACAAAACGTGCGCAGAAGTCATCGGTAGGCCTAACACGGCCGGTTTGGCAGTCGGGAGATGATGTGGAAAAACGGCCGAAAATCGACCTCGAGGCATAGGAAAAATTTTATGAAAAAATTTCGACCTCGCGCTACGCAGTCCAAAGTCTCGGATTCGATTAATATACGTAAGAGCACATCATAAAACGTGCGCAGAAGTCATCGGTAGGCCTAACACGGCCGGTTTGGCAGTCGGGAGATGATGAGGAAAAACGGCCGAAAATCGACCTCGAGGCATAGGAAAAATTTTATGAAAAAATTTCGACCTCGCGCTACGCAGTCCGAAGTCTCGGATTCGATTAATATACGTAAGAGCACATCATAAAACGTGCGCAGAAGTCATCGGTAGGCCTAACACGGCCGGTTTGGCAGTCGGGAGATGATGAGGAAAAACGGCCGAAAATCGACCTCGAGGCATAGGAAAAATTTTATGAAAAAATTTCGACCTCGCGCTACGCAGTCCAAAGTCTCGGATTCGATTAATATACGTAAGAGCACATCACAAAACGTGCGCAGAAGTCATCGGTAGGCCTAACACGGCCGGTTTGGCAGTCGGGAGATGATGTGGAAAAACGGCCGAAAATCGACCTCGAGGCATAGGAAAAATTTTATGAAAAAATTTCGACCTCGCGCTACGCAGTCCAAAGTCTCGGATTCGATTAATATACGTAAGAGCACATCACAAAACGTGCGCAGAAGTCATCGGTAGGCCTAACACGGCCGGTTTGGCAGTCGGGAGATGATGAGGAAAAACGGCCGAAAATCGACCTCGAGGCATAGGAAAAATTTTATGAAAAAATTTCGACCTCGCGCTACGCAGTCCAAAGTCTCGGATTCGATTAATATACGTAAGAGCACATCATAAAACGTGCGCAGAAGTCATCGGTAGGCCTAACACGGCCGGTTTGGCAGTCGGGAGATGATGAGGAAAAACGGCCGAAAATCGACCTCGAGGCATAGGAAAAATTTTATGAAAAAATTTCGACCTCGCGCTACGCAGTCCAAAGTCTCGGATTCGATTAATATACGTAAGAGCACATCACAAAACGTGCGCAGAAGTCATCGGTAGGCCTAACACGGCCGGTTTGGCAGTCGGGAGATTATGTGGAAAAACGGCCGAAAATCGACCTCGAGGCATAGGAAAAATGTTATGAAAAAATTTCGACCTCGCGCTACGCAGTCCAAAGTCTCGGATTCGATTAATATAAATAGCAGTCGGGAGATGATGAGGAAAAACGGCCGAAAATCGACCTCGAGGCATAGGAAAAATTTTATGAAAAAATTTCGACCTCGCGCTACGCAGTCCAAAGTCTCGGATTCGATTAATATACGTAAGAGCACATCACAAAACGTGCGCAGAAGTCATCGGTAGGCCTAACACGGCCGGTTTGGCAGTCGGGAGATGATGAGGAAAAACGGCCGAAAATCGACCTCGAGGCATAGGAAAAATTTTATGAAAAAATTTCGACCTCGCGCTACGCAGTCCAAAGTCTCGGATTCGATTAATATACGTAAGAGCACATCATAAAACGTGCGCAGAAGTCATCGATAGGCCTAACACGGCCGGTTTGGCAGTCGGGAGATGATGAGGAAAAACGGCCGAAAATCGACCTCGAGGCATAGGAAAAATTTTATGAAAAAATTTCGACCTCGCGCTACGCAGTCCAAAGTCTCGGATTCGATTAATATACGTAAGAGCACATCACAAAACGTGCGCAGAAGTCATCGGTAGGCCTAACACGGCCGGTGTGGCAGTCGGGCGATGATGAGGAAAAACGGCCGAAAATCGACCTCGAGGCATAGGAAAAATTTTATGAAAAAATTTCGACCTCGCGCTACGCAGTCCAAAGTCTCGAATTCGATTAATATACGTAAGAGCACATCATAAGACGTGCGCAGAAGTCATCGGTAGGCCTAACACGGCCGGTTTGGCAGTCGGGAGGGATGAGGAAAAACGGCCGAAAATCGACCTCGAGGCATAGGAAAAATTTTATGAAAAAATTTCGACCTCGCGCTACCCAGTCCAAAGTCTCGGATTCGATTAATATACGTAAGAGCACATCATAAAACGTGCGCAGAAGTCATCGGTAGGCCTAACACGGCCGGTTTGGCAGTCGGGAGATGATGAGGAAAAACGGCCGAAAATCGACCTCGAGGCTACGCAGTCCAAAGTCTCGGAATCGATTAATATACGTAAGAGCACATCACAAAACGTGCGCAGAAGTCATCGGTAGGCCTAACACGGCCGGTTTGGCAGTCGGGAGATGATGTGGAAAAACGGCCGAAAATCGACCTCGAGGCATAGGAAAAATTTTATGAAAAAATTTCGACCTCGCGCTACGCAGTCCAAAGTCTCGGATTCGATTAATATACGTAAGAGCACATCATAAAACGTGCACAGAAGTCATCGGTAGGCCTAACACGGCCGGTTTGGCAGTCGGGAGATGATGAGGAAAAACGGCCGAAAATCGACCTCGAGGCATAGGAAAAATTTTATGAAAAAATTTCGACCTCGCGCTACGCAGTCCAAAGTCTCGGATTCGATTAATATACGTAAGAGCACATCACAAAACGTGCGCAGAAGTCATCGGTAGGCCTAACACGGCCGGTTTGGCAGTCGGGAGATGATGTGGAAAAACGGCCGAAAATCGACCTCGAGGCATAGGAAAAATTTTATGAAAAAATTTCGACCTCGCGCTACGCAGTCCAAAGTCTCGGATTCGATTAATATACGTAAGAGCACATCATAAAACGTGCACAGAAGTCATCGGTAGGCCTAACACGGCCGGTTTGGCAGTCGGGAGATGATGAGGAAAAACGGCCGAAAATCGACCTCGAGGCATAGGAAAAATTTTATGAAAAAATTTCGACCTCGCGCTACGCAGTCCAAAGTCTCGGATTCGATTAATATACGTAAGAGCACATCACAAAACGTGCGCAGAAGTCATCGGTAGGCCTAACACGGCCCGTTTGGCAGTCGGGAGATGATGTGGAAAAACAGCCGAAAATCGACCTCGAGGCATAGGAAAAATTTTATGAAAAAATTTCGACCTCGCGCTACGCAGTCCAAAGTCTCGGATTCGATTAATATACGTAAGAGCACATCATAAAACGTGCGCAGAAGTCATCGGTAGGCCTAACACGGCCGGTTTGGCAGTCGGGAGATGATGAGGAAAAACGGCCGAAAATCGACCTCGAGGCATAGGAAAAATTTTATGAAAAAATTTCGACCTCGCGCTACGCAGTCCAAAGTCTCGGATTCGATTAATATACGTAAGAGCACATCACAAAACGTGCGCAGAAGTCATCGGTAGGCCTAACACGGCCGGTTTGGCAGTCGGGAGATGAAAAATTTCGACCTCGCGCTACGCAGTCCAAAGTCTCGGATTCGATTAATATACGTAAGAGCACATCATAAAACGTGCGCAGAAGTCATCGGTAGGCCTAACACGGCCGGTTTGGCAGTCGGGAGATGATGAGGAAAAACGGCCGAAAATCGACCTCGAGGCATAGGAAAAATTTTATGAAAAAATTTCGACCTCGTGCTACGCAGTCCAAAGTCTCGGATTCGATTAATATACGTAAGAGCACATCACAAAACGTGCGCAGAAGTCATCGGTAGGCCTAACACGGCCGGTTTGGCAGTCGGGAGATGATGAGGAAAAACGGCCGAAAATCAACCTCGAGGCATAGGAAAAATTTTATGAAAAAATTTCGACCTCGCGCTAGTCCAAAGTCTCGGATTCGATTAATATACGTAAGAGCACATCACAAAACGTGCGCAGAAGTCATCGGTAGGCCTAACACGGCCGGTTTGGCAGTCGGGAGATGATGAGGAAAAACGGCCGAAAATCGACCTCGAGGCATAGGAAAAATTTTATGAAAAAATTTCGACCTCGCGCTACGCAGTCCAAAGTCTCGGATTCGATTAATATACGTAAGAGCACATCACAAAACGTGTGCAGAAGTCATCGGTAGGCCTAACACGGCCGGTTTGGCAGTCGGGAGATGATGTGGAAAAACGGCCGAAAATCGACCTCGAGGCATAGGAAAAATTTTATGAAAAAATTTCGACCTCGCGCTACGCAGTCCAAAGTCTCGGATTCGATTAATATACGTAAGAGCACATCATAAAACGTGCGCAGAAGTCATCGGTAGGCCTAACACGGCCGGTTTGGCAGTCGGGAGATGATGAGGAAAAACGGCCGAAAATCGACCTCGAGGCATAGGAAAAATTTTATGAAAAAATTTCGACCTCGCGCTACGCAGTCCAAAGTCTCGGATTCGACTAATATACGTAAGAGCACATCACAAAACGTGCGCAGAAGTCATCGGTAGGCCTAACACGGCCGGTTTGGCAGTCGGGAGATGATGAGGAAAAACGGCCGAAAATCGACCTCGAGGCATAGGAAAAATTTTATGAAAAAATTTCGACCTCGCGCTACGCAGTCCAAAGTCTCGGATTCGATTAATATACGTAAGAGCACATCACAAAACGTGCGCAGAAGTCATCGGTAGGCCTAACACGGCCGGTTTGGCAGTCGGGAGATGATGTGGAAAAACGGCTGAAAATCGACCTCGAGGCATAGGAAAAATTTTATGAAAAAATTTCGACCTCGCGCTACGCAGTCCAAAGTCTCGGATTCGATTAATATACGTAAGAGCACATCATAAAACGTGCGCAGAAGTCATCGGTAGGCCTAACACGGCCGGTTTGGCAGTCGGGAGATGATGAGGAAAAACGGCCGAAAATCGACCTCGAGGCTACGCAGTCCAAAGTCTCGGAATCGATTAATATACGTAAGAGCACATCACAAAACGTGCGCAGAAGTCATCGGTAGGCCTAACACGGCCGGTTTGGCAGTCGGGAGATGATGTGGAAAAACGGCCGAAAATCGACCTCGAGGCATAGGAAAAATTTTATGAAAAAATTTCGACCTCGCGCTACGCAGTCCAAAGTCTCGGATTCGATTAATATACGTAAGAGCACATCACAAAACGTGCACAGAAGTCATCGGTAGGCCTAACACGGCCGGTTTGGCAGTCGGGAGATGATGAGGAAAAACGGCCGAAAATCGACCTCGAAGCATAGGAAAAATTTTATGAAAAAATTTCGACCTCGCGCTACGCAGTCCAAAGTCTCGGATTCGATTAATATACGTAAGAGCACATCACAAAACGTGCGCAGAAGTCATCGGTAGGCCTAACACGGCCGGTTTGGCAGTCGGGAGATGATGTGGAAAAACAGCCGAAAATCGACCTCGAGGCATAGGAAAAATTTTATGAAAAAATTTCGACCTCGCGCTACGCAGTCCAAAGTCTCGGATTCGATTAATATACGTAAGAGCACATCATAAAACGTGCGCAGAAGTCATCGGTAGGCCTAACACGGCCGGTTTGGCAGTCGGGAGATGATGAGGAAAAACGGCCGAAAATCGACCTCGAGGCATAGGAAAAATTTTATGAAAAAATTTCGACCTCGCGCTACGCAGTCCAAAGTCTCGGATTCGATTAATATACGTAAGAGCACATCACAAAACGTGCGCAGAAGTCATCGGTAGGCCTAACACGGCCGGTTTGGCAGTCGGGAGATGAAAAATTTCGACCTCGCGCTACGCAGTCCAAAGTCTCGGATTCGATTAATATACGTAAGAGCACATCATAAAACGTGCGCAGAAGTCATCGGTAGGCCTAACACGGCCGGTTTGGCAGTCGGGAGATGATGAGGAAAAACGGCCGAAAATCGACCTCGAGGCATAGGAAAAATTTTATGAAAAAATTTCGACCTCGTGCTACGCAGTCCAAAGTCTCGGATTCGATTAATATACGTAAGAGCACATCACAAAACGTGCGCAGAAGTCATCGGTAGGCCTAACACGGCCGGTTTGGCAGTCGGGAGATGATGAGGAAAAACGGCCGAAAATCAACCTCGAGGCATAGGAAAAATTTTATGAAAAAATTTCGACCTCGCGCTAGTCCAAAGTCTCGGATTCGATTAATATACGTAAGAGCACATCACAAAACGTGCGCAGAAGTCATCGGTAGGCCTAACACGGCCGGTTTGGCAGTCGGGAGATGATGAGGAAAAACGGCCGAAAGTCGACCTCGAGGCATAGGAAAAATTTTATGAAAAAATTTCGACCTCGCGCTACGCAGTCCAAAGTCTCGGATTCGATTAATATACGTAAGAGCACATCACAAAACGTGTGCAGAAGTCATCGGTAGGCCTAACACGGCCGGTTTGGCAGTCGGGAGATGATGTGGAAAAACGGCCGAAAATCGACCTCGAGGCATAGGAAAAATTTTATGAAAAAATTTCGACCTCGCGCTACGCAGTCCAAAGTCTCGGATTCGATTAATATACGTAAGAGCACATCATAAAACGTGCGCAGAAGTCATCGGTAGGCCTAACACGGCCGGTTTGGCAGTCGGGAGATGATGAGGAAAAACGGCCGAAAATCGACCTCGAGGCATAGGAAAAATTTTATGAAAAAATTTCGACCTCGCGCTACGCAGTCCAAAGTCTCGGATTCGATTAATATACGTAAGAGCACATCACAAAACGTGCGCAGAAGTCATCGGTAGGCCTAACACGGCCGGTTTGGCAGTCGGGAGATGATGAGGAAAAACGGCCGAAAATCGACCTTGAGGCATAGGAAAAATTTTATGAAAAAATTTCGACCTCGCGCTACGCAGTCCAAAGTCTCGGATTCGATTAATATACGTAAGAGCACATCACAAAACGTGCGCAGAAGTCATCGGTAGGCCTAACACGGCCGGTTTGGCAGTCGGGAGATGATGTGGAAAAACGGCTGAAAATCGACCTCGAGGCATAGGAAAAATTTTATGAAAAAATTTCGACCTCGCGCTACGCAGTCCAAAGTCTCGGATTCGATTAATATACGTAAGAGCACATCATAAAACGTGCGCAGAAGTCATCGGTAGGCCTAACACGGCCGGTTTGGCAGTCGGGAGATGATGAGGAAAAACGGCCGAAAATCGACCTCGAGGCATAGGAAAAATTTTATGAAAAAATTTCGACCTCGCGCTACGCAGTCCAAGGTCTCGGATTCGATTAATATACGTAAGAGCACATCACAAAACGTGCGCAGAAGTCATCGGTAGGCCTAACACGGCCGGTTTGGCAGTCGGGAGATGATGAGGAAAAACGGCCGAAAATCGACCTCGAGGCATAGGAAAAATTTTATGAAAAAATTTCGACCTCGCGCTACGCAGTCCAAAGTCTCGGATTCGATTAATATACGTAAGAGCACATCACAAAACGTGCGCAGAAGTCATCGGTAGGCCTAACACGGCCGGTTTGGCAGTCGGGAGATGATGAGGAAAAACGGCCGAAAATCGACCTCGAGGCATAGGAAAAATTTTATGAAAAAATTTCGACCTCGCGCTACGCAGTCCAAAGTCTCGGATTCGATTAATATACGTAAGAGCACATCACAAAACGTGCGCAGAAGTCATCGGTAGGCCTAACACGGCCGGTTTGGCAGTCGGGAGATGATGTGGAAAAACGGCCGAAAATCGACCTCGAGGCATAGGAAAAATTTTATGAAAAAATTTCGACCTCGCGCTACGCAGTCCAAAGTCTCGGATTCGATTAATATACGTAAGAGCACATCACAAAACGTGCGCAGAAGTCATCGGTAGGCCTAACACGGCCGGTTTGGCAGTCGGGAGATGATGTGGAAAAACGGCCGAAAATCGACCTCGAGGCATAGGAAAAATTTTATGAAAAAATTTCGACCTCGCGCTACGCAGTCCAAAGTCTCGGATTCGATTAATATACGTAAGAGCACATCACAAAACGTGCGCAGAAGTCATCGGTAGGCCTAACACGGCCGGTTTGGCAGTCGGGAGATGATGAGGAAAAACGGCCGAAAATCGACCTCGAGGCATAGGAAAAATTTTATGAAAAAATTTCGACCTCGCGCTACGCAGTCCAAGGTCTCGGATTCGATTAATATACGTAAGAGCACATCACAAAACGTGCGCAGAAGTCATCGGTAGGCCTAACACGGCCGGTTTGGCAGTCGGGAGATGATGAGGAAAAACGGCCGAAAATCGACCTCGAGGCATAGGAAAAATTTTATGAAAAAATTTCGACCTCGCGCTACGCAGTCCAAAGTCTCGGATTCGATTAATATACGTAAGAGCACATTACAAAACGTGCGCAGAAGTCATCGGTAGGCCTAACACGGCCGGTTTGGCAGTCGGGAGATGATGAGGAAAAACGGCCGAAAATCGACCTCGAGGCATAGGAAAAATTTTATGAAAAAATTTCGACCTCGCGCTACGCAGTCCAAAGTCTCGGATTCTATTAATATACGTAAGAGCACATCACAAAACGTGCGCAGAAGTCATCGGTAGGCCTAACACGGCCGGTTTGGCAGTCGGGAGATGATGAGGAAAAACGGCCGAAAATCGACCTCGAGGCATAGGAAAAATTTTATGAAAAAATTTCGACCTCGCGCTACGCAGTCCAAAGTCTCGGATTCGATTAGTATACGTAAGAGCACATCACAAAACGTGTGCAGAAGTCATCGGTAGGCCTAACACGGCCGGTTTGGCAGTCGGGAGATGATGTGGAAAAACGGCCGAAAATCGACCTCGAGGCATAGGAAAAATTTTATGAAAAAATTTCGACCTCGCGCTACGCAGTCCAAAGTCTCGGATTCGATTAATATACGTAAGAGCACATCATAAAACGTGCGCAGAAGTCATCGGTAGGCCTAACACGGCCGGTTTGGCAGTCGGGAGATGATGAGGAAAACCGGCCGAAAATCGACCTCGAGGCATAGGAAAAATTTTATGAAAAAATTTCGACCTCGCGCTACGCAGTCCAAAGTCTCGGATTCGATTAATATACGTAAGAGCACATCACAAAACGTGCGCAGAAGTCATCGGTAGGCCTAACACGGCCGGTTTGGCAGTCGGGAGATGATGAGGAAAAACGGCCGAAAATCGACCTCGAGGCATAGGAAAAATTTTATGAAAAAATTTCGACCTCGCGCTACGCAGTCCAAAGTCTCGGATTCGATTAATATACGTAAGAGCACATCACAAAACGAGCGCAGAAGTCATCGGTAGGCCTAACACGGCCGGTTTGGCAGTCGGGAGATGATGTGGAAAAACGGCTGAAAATCGACCTCGAGGCATAGGAAAAATTTTATGAAAAAATTTCGACCTCGCGCTACGCAGTCCAAAGTCTCGGATTCGATTAATATACGTAAGAGCACATCATAAAACGTGCGCAGAAGTCATCGGTAGGCCTAACACGGCCAGTTTGGCAGTCGGGAGATGATGAGGAAAAACGGCCGAAAATCGACCTCGAGGCATAGGAAAAATTTTATGAAAAAATTTCGACCTCGCGCTACGCAGTCCAAAGTCTCGGATTCGATTAATATACGTAAGAGCACATCACAAAACGTGCGCAGAAGTCATCGGTAGGCCTAACACGGCCGGTTTGGCAGTCGGGAGATGATGAGGAAAAACGGCCGAAAATCAACCTCGAGGCATAGGAAAAATTTTATGAAAAAATTTCGACCTCGCGCTACGCAGTCCAAAGTCTCGGATTCGATTAATATACGTAAGAGCACATCACAAAACGTGCGCAGAAGTCATCGGTAGGCCTAACACGGCCGGTTTGGCAGTCGGGAGATGATGAGGAAAAACGGCCGAAAATCGACCTCGAGGCATAGGAAAAATTTTATGAAAAAATTTCGACCTCGCGCTACGCAGTCCAAAGTCTCGGATTCGATTAATATACGTAAGAGCACATCACAAAACGTGCGCAGAAGTCATCGGTAGGCCTAACACGGCCGGTTTGGCAGTCGGGAGATGATGAGGAAAAACGGCCGAAAATCGACCTCGAGGCATAGGAAAAATTTTATGAAAAAATTTCGACCTCGCGCTACGCAGTCCAAAGTCTCGGATTCGATTAATATACGTAAGAGCACATCACAAAACGTGCGCAGAAGTCATCGGTAGGCCTAACACGGCCGGTTTGGCAGTCGGGAGATGATGTGGAAAAACGGCTGAAAATCGACCTCGAGGCATAGGAAAAATTTTATGAAAAAATTTCGACCTCGCGCTACGCAGTCCAAAGTCTCGGATTCGATTAATATACGTAAGAGCACATCATAAAACGTGCGCAGAAGTCATCGGTAGGCCTAACACGGCCGGTTTGGCAGTCGGGAGATGATGAGGAAAAACGGCCGAAAATCGACCTCGAGGCATAGGAAAAATTTTATGAAAAAATTTCGACCTTGCGCTACGCAGTCCAAAGTCTCGGATTCGATTAATATACGTAAGAGCACATCACAAAACGTGCGCAGAAGTCATCGGTAGGCCTAACACGGCCGGTATGGCAGTCGGGAGATGATGAGGAAAAACGGCCGAAAATCGACCTCGAGGCATAGGAAAAATTTTATGAAAAAATTTCGACCTCGCGCTACGCAGTCCAAAGTCTCGGATTCGATTAATATACGTAAGAGCACATCACAAAACGTGCGCAGAAGTCATCGGTAGGCCTAACACGGCCGGTTTGGCAGTCGGGAGATGATGAGGAAAAACGGCCGAAAATCGACCTCGAGGCATAGGAAAAATTTTATGAAAAAATTTCGACCTCGCGCTACGCAGTCCAAAGTCTCGGATTCGATTAATATACGTAAGAGCACATCACAAAACGTGCGCAGAAGTCATCGGTAGGCCTAACACGGCCGGTTTGGCAGTCGGGAGATGATGTGGAAAAACGGCCGAAAATCGACCTCGAGGCATAGGAAAAATTTTATGAAAAAATTTCGACCTCGCGCTACGCAGTCCAAAGTCTCGGATTCGATTAATATACGTAAGAGCACATCACAAAACGTGCGCAGAAGTCATCGGTAGGCCTAACACGGCCGGTTTGGCAGTCGGGAGATGATGTGGAAAAACGGCCGAAAATCGACCTCGAGGCATAGGAAAAATTTTATGAAAAAATTTCGACCTCGCGCTACGCAGTCCAAAGTCTCGGATTCGATTAATATACGTAAGAGCACATCATAAAACGTGCGCAGAAGTCATCGGTAGGCCTAACACGGCCGGTTTGGCAGTCGGGAGATGATGAGGAAAAACGGCCGAAAATCGACCTCGAGGCATAGGAAAAATTTTATGAAAAAATTTCGACCTCGCGCTACGCAGTCCAAAGTCTCGGATTCGATTAATATACGTAAGAGCACATCACAAAACGTGCGCAGAAGTCATCGGTAGGCCTAACACGGCCGGTTTGGCAGTCGGGAGATGATGTGGAAAAACGGCCGAAAATCGACCTCAAGGCATAGGAAAAATGTTATGAAAAAATTTCGACCTCGCGCTACGCAGTCCAAAGTCTCGGATTCGATTAATATACGTAAGAGCACATCATAAGACGTGCGCAGAAGTCATCGGTAGGCCTAACACGGCCGGTTTGGCAGTCGGGAGATGATGAGGAAAAACGGCCGAAAATCGACCTCGAGGCATAGGAAAAATTTTATGAAAAAATTTCGACCTCGCGCTACGCAGTCCAAAGTCTCGGATTCGATTAATATACGTAAGAGCACATCATAAAACGTGCGCAGAAGTCATCGGTAGGCCTAACACGGCCGGTGTGGCAGTCGGGAGATGATGAGGAAAAACGGCCGAAAATCGACCTCGAGGCATAGGAAAAATTTTATGAAAAAATTTCGACCTCGCGCTACGCAGTCCAAAGTCTCGGATTCGATTAATATACGTAAGAGCACATCACAAAACGTGCGCAGAAGTCATCGGTAGGCCTAACATGGCCGGTTTGGCAGTCGGGAGATGATGTGGAAAAACGGCCGAAAATCGACCTCAAGGCATAGGAAAAATGTTATGAAAAAATTTCGACCTCGCGCTACGCAGTCCAAAGTCTCGGATTCGATTAATATACGTAAGAGCACATCACAAAACGTGCGCAGAAGTCATCGGTAGGCCTAACACGGCCGGTTTGGCAGTCGGGAGATGATGAGGAAAAACGGCCGAAAATCGACCTCGAGGCATAGGAAAAATTTTATGAAAAAATTTCGACCTCGCGCTACGCAGTCCAAAGTCTCGGATTCGATTAATATACGTAAGAGCACATCACAAAACGTGCGTAGAAGTCATCGGTAGGCCTAACACGGCCGGTTTGGCGGTCGGGAGATGATGTGGAAAAACGGCCGAAAATCGACCTCGAGGCATAGGCAAAATTTTATGAAAAAATTTCGACCTCGCGCTACGCAGTCCAAAGTCTCGGATTCGATTAATATACGTAAGAGCACATCATAAAACGTGCGCAGAAGTCATCGGTAGGCCTAACACGGCCGGTTTGGCAGTCGGGAGATGATGAGGAAAAACGGCCGAAAATCGACCTCGAGGCATAGGAAAAATTTTATGAAAAAATTTCGACCTCGCGCTACGCAGTCCAAAGTCTCGGATTCGATTAATATACGTAAGAGCACATCACAAAACGTGCGCAGAAGTCATCGGTAGGCCTAACACGGCCGGTTTGGCAGTCGGGAGATGATGAGCAAAAACGGCCGAAAATCGACCTCGAGGCATAGGAAAAATTTTATGAAAAAATTTCGACCTCGCGCTACGCAGTCCAAAGTCTCGGATTCGATTAATATACGTAAGAGCACATCACAAAACGTGTGCAAAAGTCATCGGTAGGCCTAACACGGCCGGTTTGGCAGTCGGGAGATGATGTGGAAAAACGGCCGAAAATCGACCTCGAGGCATAGGAAAAATTTTATGAAAAAATTTCGACCTCGCGCTACGCAGTCCAAAGTCTCGGATTCGATTAATATACGTAAGAGCACATCATAAAACGTGCGCAGAAGTCATCGGTAGGCCTAACACGGCCGGTTTGGCAGTCGGGAGATGATGAGGAAAAACGGCCGAAAATCGACCTCGAGGCATAGGAAAAATTTTATGAAAAAATTTCGACCTCGCGCTACGCAGTCCAAAGTCTCGGATTCGATTAATATACGTAAGAGCACATCACAAAACGTGCGCAGAAGTCATCGGTAGGCCTAACACGGCCGGTTTGGCAGTCGGGAGATGATGAGGAAAAACGGCCGAAAATCGACCTCGAGGCATAGGAAAAATTTTATGAAAAAATTTCGACCTCGCGCTACGCAGTCCAAAGTCTCGGATTCGATTAATATACGTAAGAGCACATAACAAAACGTGCGCAGAAGTCATCGGTAGGCCTAACACGGCCGGTTTGGCAGTCGGGAGATGATGTGGAAAAACGGCTGAAAATCGACCTCGAGGCATAGGAAAAATTTTATGAAAAAATTTCGACCTCGCGCTACGCAGTCCAAAGTCTCGGATTCGATTAATATACGTAAGAGCACATCATAAAACGTGCGCAGAAGTCATCGGTAGGCCTAACACGGCCGGTTTGGCAGTCGGGAGATGATGAGGAAAAACGGCCGAAAATCGACCTCGAGGCATAGGAAAAATTTTATGAAAAAATTTCGACCTCGCGCTACGCAGTCCAAAGTCTCGGATACGATTAATATACGTAAGAGCACATCACAAAACGTGCGCAGAAGTCATCGGTAGGCCTAACACGGCCGGTTTGGCAGTCGGGAGATGATGTGGAAAAACGGCCGAAAATCGACCTCGAGGCATAGGAAAAATTTTATGAAAAAATTTCGACCTCGCGCTACGCAGTCCAAAGTCTCGGATTCGATTAATATACGTAAGAGCACATCACAAAACGTGCGCAGAAGTCATCGGTAGGCCTAACACGGCCGGTTTGGCAGTCGGGAGATGATGTGGAAAAAACCGCCGAAAATCGACCTCGAGGCATAGGAAAAATTTTATGAAAAAATTTCGACCTCGCGCTAAGCAGTCCAATGTCTCGGATTCGATTAATATACGTAAGAGCACATCATAAAACGTGCGCAGAAGTCATCGGTAGGCCTAACACGGCCGGTTTGGCAGTCGGGAGATGATGAGGAAAAACGGCCGAAAATCGACCTCGAGGCATAGGAAAAATTTTATGAAAAAATTTCGACCTCGCGCTACGCAGTCCAAAGTCTCGGATTCGATTAATATACGTAAGAGCACATCACAAAACGTGCGCAGAAGTCATCGGTAGGCCTAACACGGCCGGTTTGGCAGTCGGGAGATGATGTGGAAAAACGGCCGAAAATCGACCTCGAGGCATAGGAAAAATTTAATGAAAAAATTTCGACCTCGCGCTACGCAGTCCAAAGTCTCGGATTCGATTAATATACGTAAGAGCACATCACAAAACGTGCGCAGAAGTCATCGGTAGGCCTAACACGGCCGGTTTGGCAGTCGGGAGATGATGTGGAAAAACGGCCGAAAATCGACCTCGAGGCATAGGAAAAATTTTATGAAAAAATTTCGACCTCGCGCTACGCAGTCCAAAGTCTCGGATTCGATTAATATACGTAAGAGCACATCACAAAACGTGCGCAGAAGTCATCGGTAGGCCTAACACGGCCGGTTTGGCAGTCGGGAGATGATGAGGAAAAACCGCCGAAAATCGACCTCGAGGCATAGGAAAAATTTTATGAAAAAATTTCGACCTCGCGCTACGCAGTCCAAAGTCTCGGATTCGATTAATATACGTAAGAGCACATCACAAAACGTGCGCAGAAGTCATCGGTAGGCCTACACGGCCGGTTTGGCAGTCGGGAGATGATGAGGAAAAACGGCCGAAAATCGACCTCGAGGCATAGGAAAAATTTTATGAAAAAATTTCGACCTCGCGCTACGCAGTCCAAAGTCTCGGATACGATTAATATACGTAAGAGCACATCACAAAACGTGCGCAGAAGTCATCGGTAGGCCTAACACGGCCGGTTTGGCAGTCGGGAGATGATGTGGAAAAACGGCCGAAAATCGACCTCGAGGCATAGGAAAAATTTTATGAAAAAATTTCGACCTCGCGCTACGCAGTCCAAAGTCTCGGATTCGATTAATATACGTAAGAGCACATCACAAAACGTGCGCAGTAGTCATCGGTAGGCCTAACACGGCCGGTTTGGCAGTCGGGAGATGATGTGGAAAAAACCGCCGAAAATCGACCTCGAGGCATAGGAAAAATTTTATGAAAAAATTTCGACCTCGCGCTAAGCAGTCCAATGTCTCGGATTCGATTAATATACGTAAGAGCACATCATAAAACGTGCGCAGAAGTCATCGGTAGGCCTAACACGGCCGGTTTGGCAGTCGGGAGATGATGAGGAAAAACGGCCGAAAATCGACCTCGAGGCATAGGAAAAATTTTTAAAAAAATTTCGACCTCGCGCTACGCAGTCCAAAGTCTCGGATTCGATTAATATACGTAAGAGCACATCACAAAACGTGCGCAGAAGTCATCGGTAGGCCTAACACGGCCGGTTTGGCAGTCGGGAGATGATGTGGAAAAACGGCCGAAAATCGACCTCGAGGCATAGGAAAAATTTAATGAAAAAATTTCGACCTCGCGCTACGCAGTCCAAAGTCTCGGATTCGATTAATATACGTAAGAGCACATCACAAAACGTGCGCAGAAGTCATCGGTAGGCCTAACACGGCCGGTTTGGCAGTCGGGAGATGATGTGGAAAAACGGCCGAAAATCGACCTCGAGGCATAGGAAAAATTTTATGAAAAAATTTCGACCTCGCGCTACGCAGTCCAAAGTCTCGGATTCGATTAATATACGTAAGAGCACATCACAAAACGTGCGCAGAAGTCATCGGTAGGCCTAACACGGCCGGTTTGGCAGTCGGGAGATGATGAGGAAAAACCGCCGAAAATCGACCTCGAGGCATAGGAAAAATTTTATGAAAAAATTTCGACCTCGCGCTACGCAGTCCAAAGTCTCGGATTCGATTAATATACGTAAGAGCACATCACAAAACGTGCGCAGAAGTCATCGGTAGGCCTACACGGCCGGTTTGGCAGTCGGGAGATGATGAGGAAAAACGGCCGAAAATCGACCTCGAGGCATAGGAAAAATTTTATGAAAAAATTTCGACCTCGCGCTACGCAGTCCAAAGTCTCGGATTCGATTAATATACGTAAGAGCACATCATAAAACGTGCGCAGAAGTCATCGGTAGGCCTAACACGGCCGGTTTGGCAGTCGGGAGATGATGAGGAAAAACGGCCGAAAATCGACCTCGAGGCATAGGAAAAATTGTATGAAAAAATTTCGACCTCGCGCTACGCAGTCCAAAGTCTCGGATTCGATTAATATACGTAAGAGCACATCACAAAACGTGCGCAGAAGTCATCGGTAGGCCTAACACGGCCGGTTTGGCAGTCGGGAGATGATGTGGAAAAAACGGCCGAAAATCGACCTCGAGGCATAGGAAAAATTTTATGAAAAAATTTCGACCTCGCGCTACGCAGTCCAAAGTCTCGGATTCGATTAATATACGTAAGAGCACATCATAAAACGTGCGCAGAAGTCATCGGTAGGCCTAACACGGCCGGTTTGGCAGTCGGGAGATGATGAGGAAAAACGGCCGAAAATCGACCTCGAGGCATAGGAAAAATTTTATGAAAAAATTTCGACCTCGCGCTACGCAGTCCAAAGTCTCGGATTCGATTAATATACGCAAGAGCACATCACAAAACGTGCGCAGAAGTCATCGGTAGGCCTAACACGGCCGGTTTGGCAGTCGGGAGATGATGAGGAGAAACGGCCGAAAATCGACCTCGAGGCATAGGAAAAATTTTATGAAAAAATTTCGACCTCGCGCTACGCAGTCCAAAGTCTCGGATTCGATTAATATACGTAAGAGCACATCACAAAACGTGCGCAGAAGTCATCGGTAGGCCTAACACGGCCGGTTTGGCAGTCGGGAGATGATGAGGAAAAACCGCCGAAAATCGACCTCGAGGCATAGGAAAAATTTTATGAAAAAATTTCGACCTCGCGCTACGCAGTCCAAAGTCTCGGATTCGATTAATATACGTAAGAGCACATCACAAAACGTGCGCAGAAGTCATCGGTAGGCCTACACGGCCGGTTTGGCAGTCGGGAGTTGATGAGGAAAAACGGCCGAAAATCGACCTCGAGGCATAGGAAAAATTTTATGAAAAAATTTCGACCTCGCGCTACGCAGTCCAAAGTCTCGGATACGATTAATATACGTAAGAGCACATCACAAAACGTGCGCAGAAGTCATCGGTAGGCCTAACACGGCCGGTTTGGCAGTCGGGAGATGATGTGGAAAAACGGCCGAAAATCGACCTCGAGGCATAGGAAAAATTTTATGAAAAAATTTCGACCTCGCGCTACGCAGTCCAAAGTCTCGGATTCGATTAATATACGTAAGAGCACATCACAAAACGTGCGCAGAAGTCATCGGTAGGCCTAACACGGCCGGTTTGGCAGTCGGGAGATGATGTGGAAAAACGGCCGAAAATCGACCTCGAGGCATAGGAAAAATTTTATGAAAAAATTTCGACCTCGCGCTACGCAGTCCAAAGTCTCGGATTCGATTAATATACGTAAGAGCACATCACAAAACGTGCGCAGAAGTCATCGGTAGGCCTAACACGGCCGGTTTGGCAGTCGGGAGATGATGAGGAAAAACCGCCGAAAATCGACCTCGAGGCATAGGAAAAATTTTATGAAAAAATTTCGACCTCGCGCTACGCAGTCCAAAGTCTCGGATTCGATTAATATACGTAAGAGCACATCACAAAACGTGCGCAGAAGTCATCGGTAGGCCTACACGGCCGGTTTGGCAGTCGGGAGATGATGAGGAAAAACGGCCGAAAATCGACCTCGAGGCATAGGAAAAATTTTATGAAAAAATTTCGACCTCGCGCTACGCAGTCCAAAGTCTCGGATTCGATTAATATACGTAAGAGCACATCATAAAACGTGCGCAGAAGTCATCGGTAGGCCTAACACGGCCGGTTTGGCAGTCGGGAGATGATGAGGAAAAACGGCCGAAAATCGACCTCGAGGCATAGGAAAAATTGTATGAAAAAATTTCGACCTCGCGCTACGCAGTCCAAAGTCTCGGATTCGATTAATATACGTAAGAGCACATCACAAAACGTGCGCAGAAGTCATCGGTAGGCCTAACACGGCCGGTTTGGCAGTCGGGAGATGATGTGGAAAAAACGGCCGAAAATCGACCTCGAGGCATAGGAAAAATTTTATGAAAAAATTTCGACCTCGCGCTACGCAGTCCAAAGTCTCGGATTCGATTAATATACGTAAGAGCACATCATAAAACGTGCGCAGAAGTCATCGGTAGGCCTAACACGGCCGGTTTGGCAGTCGGGAGATGATGAGGAAAAACGGCCGAAAATCGACCTCGAGGCATAGGAAAAATTTTATGAAAAAATTTCGACCTCGCGCTACGCAGTCCAAAGTCTCGGATTCGATTAATATACGCAAGAGCACATCACAAAACGTGCGCAGAAGTCATCGGTAGGCCTAACACGGCCGGTTTGGCAGTCGGGAGATGATGAGGAGAAACGGCCGAAAATCGACCTCGAGGCATAGGAAAAATTTTATGAAAAAATTTCGACCTCGCGCTACGCAGTCCAAAGTCTCGGATTCGATTAATATACGTAAGAGCACATCACAAAACGTGCGCAGAAGTCATCGGTAGGCCTAACACGGCCGGTTTGGCAGTCGGGAGATGATGAGGAAAAACCGCCGAAAATCGACCTCGAGGCATAGGAAAAATTTTATGAAAAAATTTCGACCTCGCGCTACGCAGTCCAAAGTCTCGGATTCGATTAATATACGTAAGAGCACATCACAAAACGTGCGCAGAAGTCATCGGTAGGCCTACACGGCCG
Organism: Eristalis intricaria; assembly: GCA_964034865.1. NCBI lineage: Eukaryota > Metazoa > Arthropoda > Insecta > Diptera > Syrphidae > Eristalis > Eristalis intricaria. Next base: position 36,589,406 of record OZ035875.1, read on the forward strand.
GTTTGGCAGTCGGGAGATGATGAGGAAAAACGGCCGAAAATCGACCTCGAGGCATAGGAAAAATTTTATGAAAAAATTTCGACCTCGCGCTACGCAGTCCAAAGTCTCGGATACGATTAATATACGTAAGAGCACATCACAAAACGTGCGCAGAAGTCATCGGTAGGCCTAACACGGCCGGTTTGGCAGTCGGGAGATGATGTGGAAAAACGGCCGAAAATCGACCTCGAGGCATAGGAAAAATTTTATGAAAAAATTTCGACCTCGCGCTACGCAGTCCAAAGTCTCGGATTCGATTAATATACGTAAGAGCACATCACAAAACGTGCGCAGAAGTCATCGGTAGGCCTAACACGGCCGGTTTGGCAGTCGGGAGATGATGTGGAAAAAACCGCCGAAAATCGACCTCGAGGCATAGGAAAAATTTTATGAAAAAATTTCGACCTCGCGCTAAGCAGTCCAATGTCTCGGATTCGATTAATATACGTAAGAGCACATCATAAAACGTGCGCAGAAGTCATCGGTAGGCCTAACACGGCCGGTTTGGCAGTCGGGAGATGATGAGGAAAAACGGCCGAAAATCGACCTCGAGGCATAGGAAAAATTTTATGAAAAAATTTCGACCTCGCGCTACGCAGTCCAAAGTCTCGGATTCGATTAATATACGCAAGAGCACATCACAAAACGTGCGCAGAAGTCATCGGTAGGCCTAACACGGCCGGTTTGGCAGTCGGGAGATGATGAGGAGAAACGGCCGAAAATCGACCTCGAGGCATAGGAAAAATTTTATGAAAAAATTTCGACCTCGCGCTACGCAGTCCAAAGTCTCGGATTCGATTAATATACGTAAGAGCACATCACAAAACGTGCGCAGAAGTCATCGGTAGGCCTAACACGGCCGGTTTGGCAGTCGGGAGATGATGAGGAAAAACCGCCGAAAATCGACCTCGAGGCATAGGAAAAATTTTATGAAAAAATTTCGACCTCGCGCTACGCAGTCCAAAGTCTCGGATTCGATTAATATACGTAAGAGCACATCACAAAACGTGCGCAGAAGTCATCGGTAGGCCTACACGGCCGGTTTGGCAGTCGGGAGATGATGAGGAAAAACGGCCGAAAATCGACCTCGAGGCATAGGAAAAATTTTATGAAAAAATTTCGACCTCGCGCTACGCAGTCCAAAGTCTCGGATACGATTAATATACGTAAGAGCACATCACAAAACGTGCGCAGAAGTCATCGGTAGGCCTAACACGGCCGGTTTGGCAGTCGGGAGATGATGTGGAAAAACGGCCGAAAATCGACCTCGAGGCATAGGAAAAATTTTATGAAAAAATTTCGACCTCGCGCTACGCAGTCCAAAGTCTCGGATTCGATTAATATACGTAAGAGCACATCACAAAACGTGCGCAGAAGTCATCGGTAGGCCTAACACGGCCGGTTTGGCAGTCGGGAGATGATGTGGAAAAAACCGCCGAAAATCGACCTCGAGGCATAGGAAAAATTTTATGAAAAAATTTCGACCTCGCGCTAAGCAGTCCAATGTCTCGGATTCGATTAATATACGTAAGAGCACATCATAAAACGTGCGCAGAAGTCATCGGTAGGCCTAACACGGCCGGTTTGGCAGTCGGGAGATGATGAGGAAAAACGGCCGAAAATCGACCTCGAGGCATAGGAAAAATTTTTAAAAAAAATTTCGACCTCGCGCTACGCAGTCCAAAGTCTCGGATTCGATTAATATACGTAAGAGCACATCACAAAACGTGCGCAGAAGTCATCGGTAGGCCTAACACGGCCGGTTTGGCAGTCGGGAGATGATGTGGAAAAACGGCCGAAAATCGACCTCGAGGCATAGGAAAAATTTAATGAAAAAATTTCGACCTCGCGCTACGCAGTCCAAAGTCTCGGATTCGATTAATATACGTAAGAGCACATCACAAAACGTGCGCAGAAGTCATCGGTAGGCCTAACACGGCCGGTTTGGCAGTCGGGAGATGATGTGGAAAAACGGCCGAAAATCGACCTCGAGGCATAGGAAAAATTTTATGAAAAAATTTCGACCTCGCGCTACGCAGTCCAAAGTCTCGGATTCGATTAATATACGTAAGAGCACATCACAAAACGTGCGCAGAAGTCATCGGTAGGCCTAACACGGCCGGTTTGGCAGTCGGGAGATGATGAGGAAAAACCGCCGAAAATCGACCTCGAGGCATAGGAAAAATTTTATGAAAAAATTTCGACCTCGCGCTACGCAGTCCAAAGTCTCGGATTCGATTAATATACGTAAGAGCACATCATAAAACGTGCGCAGAAGTCATCGGTAGGCCTAACACGGCCGGTTTGGCAGTCGGGAGATGATGAGGAAAAACGGCCGAAAATCGACCTCGAGGCATAGGAAAAATTTAATGAAAAAATTTCGACCTCGCGCTACGCAGTCCAAAGTCTCGGATTCGATTAATATACGTAAGAGCACATCACAAAACGTGCGCAGAAGTCATCGGTAGGCCTAACACGGCCGGTTTGGCAGTCGGGAGATGATGTGGAAAAACGGCCGAAAATCGACCTCGAGGCATAGGAAAAATTTTATGAAAAAATTTCGACCTCGCGCTACGCAGTCCAAAGTCTCGGATTCGATTAATATACGTAAGAGCACATCATAAAACGTGCGCAGAAGTCATCGGTAGGCCTAACACGGCCGGTTTGGCAGTCGGGAGATGATGAGGAAAAACGGCCGAAAATCGACCTCGAGGCATAGGAAAAATTTTATGAAAAAATTTCGACCTCGCGCTACGCAGTCCAAAGTCTCGGATTCGATTAATATACGCAAGAGCACATCACAAAACGTGCGCAGAAGTCATCGGTAGGCCTAACACGGCCGGTTTGGCAGTCGGGAGATGATGTGGAAAAACGGCCGAAAATCGACCTCGAGGCATAGGAAAAAATTTTATGAAAAAATTTCGACCTCGCGCTACGCAGTCCAAAGTCTCGGATTCGATTAATATACCTAAGAGCACATCATAAGACGTGCGCAGAAGTCATCGGTAGGCCTAACACGGCCGGTTTGGCAGTCGGGAGATGATGAGGAAAAACGGCCGAAAATCGACCTCGAGGCATAGGAAAAATTTTATGAAAAACTTTCGACCTCGCGCTACGCAGTCCAAAGTCTCGGATTCGATTAATATACGTAAGAGCACATCACAAAACGTGCGCAGAAGTCATCGGTAGGCCTAACACGGCCGGTTTGGCAGTCGGGAGATGATGTGGAAAAACGGCCGAAAATCGACCTCGAGGCATAGGAAAAATTTTATGAAAAAATTTCGACCTCGCGCTACGCAGTCCAAAGTCTCGGATTCGATTAATATACGTAAGAGCACATCATAAAACGTGCGCAGAAGTCATCGGTAGGCCTAACACGGCCGGTTTGGCAGTCGGGAGATGATGAGGAAAAACGGCCGAAAATCGACCTCGAGGCATAGGAAAAATTTTATGAAAAAATTTCGACCTCGCGCTACGCAGTCCAAAGTCTCGGATACGATTAATATACGTAAGAGCACATCACAAAACGTGCGCAGAAGTCATCGGTAGGCCTAACACGGCCGGTTTGGCAGTCGGGAGATGATGTGGAAAAACGGCCGAAAATCGACCTCGAGGCATAGGAAAAATTTTATGAAAAAATTTCGACCTCGCGCTACGCAGTCCAAAGTCTCGGATTCGATTAATATACGTAAGAGCACATCACAAAACGTGCGCAGAAGTCATCGGTAGGCCTACACGGCCGGTTTGGCAGTCGGGAGATGATGAGGAAAAACGGCCGAAAATCGACCTCGAGGCATAGGAAAAATTTTATGAAAAAATTTCGACCTCGCGCTACGCAGTCCAAAGTCTCGGATACGATTAATATACGTAAGAGCACATCACAAAACGTGCGCAGAAGTCATCGGTAGGCCTAACACGGCCGGTTTGGCAGTCGGGAGATGATGTGGAAAAACGGCCGAAAATCGACCTCGAGGCATAGGAAAAATTTTATGAAAAAATTTCGACCTCGCGCTACGCAGTCCAAAGTCTCGGATTCGATTAATATACGTAAGAGCACATCACAAAACGTGCGCAGAAGTCATCGGTAGGCCTAACACGGCCGGTTTGGCAGTCGGGAGATGATGTGGAAAAAACCGCCGAAAATCGACCTCGAGGCATAGGAAAAATTTTATGAAAAAATTTCGACCTCGCGCTAAGCAGTCCAATGTCTCGGATTCGATTAATATACGTAAGAGCACATCATAAAACGTGCGCAGAAGTCATCGGTAGGCCTAACACGGCCGGTTTGGCAGTCGGGAGATGATGAGGAAAAACGGCCGAAAATCGACCTCGAGGCATAGGAAAAATTTTATGAAAAAATTTCGACCTCGCGCTACGCAGTCCAAAGTCTCGGATTCGATTAATATACGTAAGAGCACATCACAAAACGTGCGCAGAAGTCATCGGTAGGCCTAACACGGCCGGTTTGGCAGTCGGGAGATGATGTGGAAAAACGGCCGAAAATCGACCTCGAGGCATAGGAAAAATTTAATGAAAAAATTTCGACCTCGCGCTACGCAGTCCAAAGTCTCGGATTCGATTAATATACGTAAGAGCACATCACAAAACGTGCGCAGAAGTCATCGGTAGGCCTAACACGGCCGGTTTGGCAGTCGGGAGATGATGTGGAAAAACGGCCGAAAATCGACCTCGAGGCATAGGAAAAATTTTATGAAAAAATTTCGACCTCGCGCTACGCAGTCCAAAGTCTCGGATTCGATTAATATACGTAAGAGCACATCACAAAACGTGCGCAGAAGTCATCGGTAGGCCTAACACGGCCGGTTTGGCAGTCGGGAGATGATGAGGAAAAACCGCCGAAAATCGACCTCGAGGCATAGGAAAAATTTTATGAAAAAATTTCGACCTCGCGCTACGCAGTCCAAAGTCTCGGATTCGATTAATATACGTAAGAGCACATCACAAAACGTGCGCAGAAGTCATCGGTAGGCCTACACGGCCGGTTTGGCAGTCGGGAGATGATGAGGAAAAACGGCCGAAAATCGACCTCGAGGCATAGGAAAAATTTTATGAAAAAATTTCGACCTCGCGCTACGCAGTCCAAAGTCTCGGATTCGATTAATATACGTAAGAGCACATCATAAAACGTGCGCAGAAGTCATCGGTAGGCCTAACACGGCCGGTTTGGCAGTCGGGAGATGATGAGGAAAAACGGCCGAAAATCGACCTCGAGGCATAGGAAAAATTGTATGAAAAAATTTCGACCTCGCGCTACGCAGTCCAAAGTCTCGGATTCGATTAATATACGTAAGAGCACATCACAAAACGTGCGCAGAAGTCATCGGTAGGCCTAACACGGCCGGTTTGGCAGTCGGGAGATGATGTGGAAAAACGGCCGAAAATCGACCTCGAGGCATAGGAAAAATTTTATGAAAAAATTTCGACCTCGCGCTACGCAGTCCAAAGTCTCGGATTCGATTAATATACGTAAGAGCACATCATAAAACGTGCGCAGAAGTCATCGGTAGGCCTAACACGGCCGGTTTGGCAGTCGGGAGATGATGAGGAAAAACGGCCGAAAATCGACCTCGAGGCATAGGAAAAATTTTATGAAAAAATTTCGACCTCGCGCTACGCAGTCCAAAGTCTCGGATTCGATTAATATACGCAAGAGCACATCACAAAACGTGCGCAGAAGTCATCGGTAGGCCTAACACGGCCGGTTTGGCAGTCGGGAGATGATGTGGAAAAACGGCCGAAAATCGACCTCGAGGCATAGGAAAAAATTTTATGAAAAAATTTCGACCTCGCGCTACGCAGTCCAAAGTCTCGGATTCGATTAATATACCTAAGAGCACATCATAAGACGTGCGCAGAAGTCATCGGTAGGCCTAACACGGCCGGTTTGGCAGTCGGGAGATGATGAGGAAAAACGGCCGAAAATCGACCTCGAGGCATAGGAAAAATTTTATGAAAAACTTTCGACCTCGCGCTACGCAGTCCAAAGTCTCGGATTCGATTAATATACGTAAGAGCACATCACAAAACGTGCGCAGAAGTCATCGGTAGGCCTAACACGGCCGGTTTGGCAGTCGGGAGATGATGTGGAAAAACGGCCGAAAATCGACCTCGAGGCATAGGAAAAATTTTATGAAAAAATTTCGACCTCGCGCTACGCAGTCCAAAGTCTCGGATTCGATTAATATACGTAAGAGCACATCATAAAACGTGCGCAGAAGTCATCGGTAGGCCTAACACGGCCGGTTTGGCAGTCGGGAGATGATGAGGAAAAACGGCCGAAAATCGACCTCGAGGCATAGGAAAAATTTTATGAAAAAATTTCGACCTCGCGCTACGCAGTCCAAAGTCTCGGATACGATTAATATACGTAAGAGCACATCACAAAACGTGCGCAGAAGTCATCGGTAGGCCTAACACGGCCGGTTTGGCAGTCGGGAGATGATGTGGAAAAACGGCCGAAAATCGACCTCGAGGCATAGGAAAAATTTTATGAAAAAATTTCGACCTCGCGCTACGCAGTCCAAAGTCTCGGATTCGATTAATATACGTAAGAGCACATCACAAAACGTGCGCAGAAGTCATCGGTAGGCCTAACACGGCCGGTTTGGCAGTCGGGAGATGATGTGGAAAAAACCGCCGAAAATCGACCTCGAGGCATAGGAAAAATTTTATGAAAAAATTTCGACCTCGCGCTAAGCAGTCCAATGTCTCGGATTCGATTAATATACGTAAGAGCACATCATAAAACGTGCGCAGAAGTCATCGGTAGGCCTAACACGGCCGGTTTGGCAGTCGGGAGATGATGAGGAGAAACGGCCGAAAATCGACCTCGAGGCATACGAAAAATTTTATGAAAAAATTTCGACCTCGCGCTACGCAGTCCAAAGTCTCGGATTCGATTAATATACGTAAGAACACATCACAAAACGTGCGCAGAAGTCATCGGTAGGCCTAACACGGCCGGTTTGGCAGTCGGGAGATGATGTGGAAAAACGGCCGAAAATCGACCTCGAGGCATAGGAAAAATTTAATGAAAAAATTTCGACCTCGCGCTACGCAGTCCAAAGTCTCGGATTCGATTAATATACGTAAGAGCACATCACAAAACGTGCGCAGAAGTCATCGGTAGGCCTAACACGGCCGGTTTGGCAGTCGGGAGATGATGTGGAAAAACGGCCGAAAATCGACCTCGAGGCATAGGAAAAATTTTATGAAAAAATTTCGACCTCGCGCTACGCAGTCCAAAGTCTCGGATTCGATTAATATACGTAAGAGCACATCATTAAACGTGCGTAGAAGTCATCGGTAGGCCTAACACGGCCGGTTTGGCAGTCGGGAGATGATGAGGAGAAACGGCCGAAAATCGACCTCGAGGCATAGGAAAAATTTTATGAAAAAATTTCGACCTCGCGCTACGCAGTCCAAAGTCTCGGATTCGATTAATATACGTAAGAGCACATCACAAAACGTGCGCAGAAGTCATCGGTAGGCCTAACACGGCCGGTTTGGCAGTCGGGAGATGATGAGGAAAAACCGCCGAAAATCGACCTCGAGGCATAGGAAAAATTTTATGAAAAAATTTCGACCTCGCGCTACGCAGTCCAAAGTCTCGGATTCGATTAATATACGTAAGAGCACATCACAAAACGTGCGCAGAAGTCATCGGTAGGCCTACACGGCCGGTTTGGCAGTCGGGAGATGATGAGGAAAAACGGCCGAAAATCGACCTCGAGGCATAGGAAAAATTTTATGAAAAAATTTCGACCTCGCGCTACGCAGTCCAAAGTCTCGGATTCGATTAATATACGTAAGAGCACATCATAAAACGTGCGCAGAAGTCATCGGTAGGCCTAACACGGCCGGTTTGGCAGTCGGGAGATGATGAGGAAAAACGGCCGAAAATCGACCTCGAGGCATAGGAAAAATTGTATGAAAAAATTTCGACCTCGCGCTACGCAGTCCAAAGTCTCGGATTCGATTAATATACGTAAGAGCACATCACAAAACGTGCGCAGAAGTCATCGGTAGGCCTAACACGGCCGGTTTGGCAGTCGGGAGATGATGTGGAAAAACGGCCGAAAATCGACCTCGAGGCATAGGAAAAATTTTATGAAAAAATTTCGACCTCGCGCTACGCAGTCCAAAGTCTCGGATTCGATTAATATACGTAAGAGCACATCATAAAACGTGCGCAGAAGTCATCGGTAGGCCTAACACGGCCGGTTTGGCAGTCGGGAGATGATGAGGAAAAACGGCCGAAAATCGACCTCGAGGCATAGGAAAAATTTTATGAAAAAATTTCGACCTCGCGCTACGCAGTCCAAAGTCTCGGATTCGATTAATATACGCAAGAGCACATCACAAAACGTGCGCAGAAGTCATCGGTAGGCCTAACACGGCCGGTTTGGCAGTCGGGAGATGATGTGGAAAAACGGCCGAAAATCGACCTCGAGGCATAGGAAAAAATTTTATGAAAAAATTTCGACCTCGCGCTACGCAGTCCAAAGTCTCGGATTCGATTAATATACCTAAGAGCACATCATAAGACGTGCGCAGAAGTCATCGGTAGGCCTAACACGGCCGGTTTGGCAGTCGGGAGATGATGAGGAAAAACGGCCGAAAATCGACCTCGAGGCATAGGAAAAATTTTATGAAAAACTTTCGACCTCGCGCTACGCAGTCCAAAGTCTCGGATTCGATTAATATACGTAAGAGCACATCACAAAACGTGCGCAGAAGTCATCGGTAGGCCTAACACGGCCGGTTTGGCAGTCGGGAGATGATGAGGAAAAACGGCCGAAAATCGACCTCGAGGCATAGGAAAAATTTTATGAAAAAATTTCGACCTCGCGCTACGCAGTCCAAAGTCTCGGAATCGATTAATATACGTAAGAGCACATCACAAAACGTGCGCAGAAGTCATCGGTAGGCCTAACACGGCCGGTTTGGCAGTCGGGAGATGATGTGGAAAAACGGCCGAAAATCGACCTCGAGGCATAGGAAAAATTTTATGAAAAAATTTCGACCTCGCGCTACGCAGTCCAAAGTCTCGGATTCGATTAATATACGTAAGAGCACATCATAAAACGTGCGCAGAAGTCATCGGTAGGCCTAACACGGCCGGTTTGGCAGTCGGAAGATGATGAGGAAAAACGGCCGAAAATCGACCTCGAGGCATAGGAAAAATTTTATGAAAAAATTTCGACCTCGCGCTACGCAGTCCAAAGTCTCGGATTCGATTAATATACGTAAGAGCACATCACAAAACGTGCGCAGAAGTCATCGGTAGGCCTAACACGGCCGGTTTGGCAGTCGGGAGATGATGAGGAAAAACGGCCGAAAATCGACCTCGAGGCATAGGAAAAATTTTATGAAAAAATTTCGACCTCGCGCTACGCAGTCCAAAGTCTCGGATTCGATTAATATACGTAAGAGCACATCACAAAACGTGCGCAGAAGTCATCGGTAGGCCTAACACGGCCGGTTTGGCAGTCGGGAGATGATGAGGAAAAACGGCCGAAAATCGACCTCGAGGCATAGGAAAAATTTTATGAAAAAATTTCGACCTCGCGCTACGCAGTCCAAAGTCTCGGATTCGATTAATATACGTAAGAGCACATCACAAAACGTGCGCAGAAGTCATCGGTAGGCCTAACACGGCCGGTTTGGCAGTCGGGAGATGATGAGGAAAAACGGCCGAAAATCGACCTCGAGGCATAGGAAAAATTTTATGAAAAAATTTCGACCTCGCGCTACGCAGTCCAAAGTCTCGGATTCGATTAATATACGTAAGAGCACATCACAAAACGTGCGCAGAAGTCATCGGTAGGCCTAACACGGCCGGTTTGGCAGTCGGGAGATGATGTGGAAAAACGGCCGAAAATCGACCTCGAGGCATAGGAAAAATTTTATGAAAAAATTTCGACCTCGCGCTACGCAGTCCAAAGTCTCGGATTCGATTAATATACGTAAGAGCACATCACAAAACGTGCGCAGAAGTCATCGGTAGGCCTAACACGGCCGGTTTGGCAGTCGGGAGATGATGAGGAAAAACGGCCGAAAATCGACCTCGAGGCATAGGAAAAATGTTATGAAAAAATTTCGACCTCGCGCTACGCAGTCCAAAGTCTCGGATTCGATTAATATACGTAAGAGCACATCACAAAACGTGCGCAGAAGTCATCGGTAGGCCTAACACGGCCGGTTTGGCAGTCGGGAGATGATGAGGAAAAACGGCCGAAAATCGACCTCGAGGCATAGGAAAAATTTTATGAAAAAATTTCGACCTCGCGCTACGCAGTCCAAGGTCTCGGATTCGATTAATATACGTAAGAGCACATCACAAAACGTGCGCAGAAGTCATCGGTAGGCCTAACACGGCCGGTTTGGCAGTCGGGAGATGATGAGGAAAAACGGCCGAAAATCGACCTCGAGGCATAGGAAAAATTTTATGAAAAAATTTCGACCTCGCGCTACGCAGTCCAATGTCTCGGATTCGATTAATATACGTAAGAGCACATCACAAAACGTGCGCAGAAGTCATCGGTAGGCCTAACACGGCCGGTTTGGCAGTCGGGAGATGATGAGGAAAAACGGCCGAAAATCGACCTCGAGGCATAGGAAAAATTTTATGAAAAAATTTCGACCTCGCGCTACGCAGTCCAAAGTCTCGGATTCGATTAATATACGTAAGAGCACATCACAAAACGTGCGCAGAAGTTATCGGTAGGCCTAACACGGCCGGTTTGGCAGTCGGGAGATGATGAGGAAAAACGGCCGAAAATCGACCTCGAGGCATAGGAAAAATTTTATGAAAAAATTTCGACCTCGCGCTACGCAGTCCAAAGTCTCAGATTTGATTAATATACGTAAGAGCACATCACAAAACGTGCGCAGAAGTCATCGGTAGGCCTAACACGGCCGGTTTGGCAGTCGGGAGATGATGAGGAAAAACGGCCGAAAATCGACCTCGAGGCATAGGAAAAATTTTATGAAAAAATTTCGACCTCGCGCTACGCAGTCCAAAGTCTCGGATTCGATTAATATACGTAAGAGCACATCACAAAACGTGCGCAGAAGTCATCGGTAGGCCTAACACGGCCGGTTTGGCAGTCGGGAGATGATGAGGAAAAACGGCCGAAAATCGACCTCGAGGCATAGGAAAAATTTTATGAAAAAATTTCGACCTCGCGCTACGCAGTCCAAAGTCTCGGATTTGATTAATATACGTAAGAGCACATCACAAAACGTGCGCAGAAGTCATCGGTAGGCCTAACACGGCCGGTTTGGCAGTCGGGAGATGATGTGGAAAAACGGCCGAAAATCGACCTCGAGGCATAGGAAAAATTTTATGAAAAAATTTCGACCTCGCGCTACGCAGTCCAAAGTCTCGGATTCGATTAATATACGTAAGAGCACATCATAAAACGTGCGCAGAAGTCATCGGTAGGCCTAACACGGCCGGTTTGGCAGTCGGGAGATGATGTGGAAAAACGGCCGAAAATCGACCTCGAGGCATAGGAAAAATTTTATGAAAAAATTTCGACCTCGCGCTACGCAGTCCAAAGTCTCGGATTCGATTAATATACGTAAGAGCACATCATAAAACGTGCGCAGAAGTCATCGGTAGGCCTACCACGGCCGGTTTGGCAGTCGGGAGATGATGAGGAAAAACGGCCGAAAATCGACCTCGAGGCATAGGAAAAATTTTATGAAAAAATTTCGACCTCGCGCTACGCAGTCCAAAGTCTCGGATTCGATTAATATACGTAAGAGCACATCACAAAACATGCGCAGAAGTCATCGGTAGGCCTAACACGGCCGGTTTGGCAGTCGGGAGATGATGAGGAAAAACGGCCGAAAATCGACCTCGAGGCATAGGAAAAATTTTATGAAAAAATTTCGACCTCGCGCTACGCAGTCCAAAGTCTCGGATTCGATTAATATACGTAAGAGCACATCACAAAACGTGCGCAGAAGTCATCAGTAGGCCTAACACGGCCGGTTTGGCAGTCGGGAGATGATGTGGAAAAACGGCCGAAAATCGACCTCGAGGCATAGGAAAAATTTTATGAAAAAATTTCGACCTCGCGCTACGCAGTCCAAAGTCTCGGATTCGATTAATATACGTAAGAGCACATCACAAAACGTGCGCAGAAGTCATCGGTAGGCCTAACACGGCCGGTTTGGCAGTCGGGAGATGATGAGGAAAAACGGCCGAAAATCGACCTCGAGGCATAGGAAAAATTTTATGAAAAAATTTCGACCTCGCGCTACGCAGTCCAAAGTCTCGGATTCGATTAATATACGTAAGAGCACATCACAAGACGTGCGCAGAAGTCATCGGTAGGCCTAACACGGCCGGTTTGGCAGTCGGGAGATGATGAGGAAAAACGGCCGAAAATCGACCTCGAGGCATAGGAAAAATTTTATGAAAAAATTTCGACCTCGCGCTACGCAGTCCAAGGTCTCGGATTCGATTAATATACGTAAGAGCACATCACAAAACGTGCGCAGAAGTCATCGGTAGGCCTAACACGGCCGGTTTGGCAGTCGGGAGATGATGAGGAAAAACGGCCGAAAATCGACCTCGAGGCATAGGAAAAATTTTATGAAAAAATTTCGACCTCGCGCTACGCAGTCCAATGTCTCGGATTCGATTAATATACGTAAGAGCACATCACAAAACGTGCGCAGAAGTCATCGGTAGGCCTAACACGGCCGGTTTGGCAGTCGGGAGATGATGAGGAAAAACGGCCGAAAATCGACCTCGAGGCATAGGAAAAATTTTATGAAAAAATTTCGACCTCGCGCTACGCAGTCCAAGGTCTCGGATTCGATTAATATACGTAAGAGCACATCACAAAACGTGCGCAGAAGTCATCGGTAGGCCTAACACGGCCGGTTTGGCAGTCGGGAGATGATGAGGAAAAACGGCCGAAAATCGACCTCGAGGCATAGGAAAAATTTTATGAAAAAATTTCGACCTCGCGCTACGCAGTCCAAAGTCTCGGATTCGATTAATATACGTAAGAGCACATCACAAAACGTGCGCAGAAGTCATCGGTAGGCCTAACACGGCCGGTTTGGCAGTCGGGAGATGATGAGGAAAAACGGCCGAAAATCGACCTCGAGGCATAGGAAAAATTTTATGAAAAAATTTCGACCTCGCGCTACGCAGTCCAAGGTCTCGGATTCGATTAATATACGTAAGAGCACATCACAAAACGTGCGCAGAAGTCATCGGTAGGCCTAACACGGCCGGTTTGGCAGTCGGGAGATGATGAGGAAAAACGGCCGAAAATCGACCTCGAGGCATAGGAAAAATTTTATGAAAAAATTTCGACCTCGCGCTACGCAGTCCAAAGTCTCGGATTCGATTAATATACGTAAGAGCACATCACAAAACGTGCGCAGAAGTCATCGGTAGGCCTAACACGGCCGGTTTGGCAGTCGGGAGATGATGTGGAAAAACGGCCGAAAATCGACCTCGAGGCATAGGAAAAATTTTATGAAAAAATTTCGACCTCGCGCTACGCAGTCCAAAGTCTCGGATTCGATTAATATACGTAAGAGCACATCATAAGACGTGCGCAGAAGTCATCGGTAGGCCTAACACGGCCGGTTTGGCAGTCGGGAGATGATGAGGAAAAACGGCCGAAAATCGACCTCGAGGCATAGGAAAAATTTTATGAAAAAATTTCGACCTCGCGCTACGCAGTCCAAAGTCTCGGATTCGATTAATATACGTAAGAGCACATCACAAAACGTGCGCAGAAGTCATCGGTAGGCCTAACACGGCCGGTTCGGCAGTCGGGAGATGATGAGGAAAAACGGCCGAAAATCGACCTCGAGGCATAGGAAAAATTTTATGAAAAAATTTCGACCTCGCGCTACGCAGTCCAAAGTCTCGGATTCGATTAATATACGTAAGAGCACATCACAAAACGTGCGCAGAAGTCATCGGTAGGCCTAACACGGCCGGTTTGGCAGTCGGGAGATGATGTGGAAAAACGGCCGAAAATCGACCTCGAGGCATAGGAAAAATTTTATGAAAAAATTTCGACCTCGTGCTACGCAGTCCAAAGTCTCGGATTCGATTAATATACGTAAGAGCACATCACAAAACGTGCGCAGAAGTCATCGGTAGGCCTAACACGGCCGGTTTGGCAGTCGGGAGATGATGAGGAAAAACGGCCGAAAATCGACCTCGAGGCATAGGAAAAATTTTATGAAAAAATTTCGACCTCGCGCTACGCAGTCCAAAGTCTCGGATTCGATTAATATACGTAAGAGCACATCATAAGACGTGCGCAGAAGTCATCGGTAGGCCTAACACGGCCGGTTTGGCAGTCGGGAGATGATGAGGAAAAACGGCCGAAAATCGACCTCGAGGCATAGGAAAAATTTTATGAAAAAATTTCGACCTCGCGCTACGCAGTCCAAAGTCTCGGATTCGATTAATATACGTAAGAGCACATCACAAAACGTGCGCAGAAGTCATCGGTAGGCCTAACACGGCCGGTTTGGCAGTCGGGAGATGATGAGGAAAAACGGCCGAAAATCGACCTCGAGGCATAGGAAAAATTTTATGAAAAAATTTCGACCTCGCGCTACGCAGTCCAAAGTCTCGGATTCGATTAATATACGTAAGAGCACATCACAAAACGTGCGCAGAAGTCATCGGTAGGCCTAACACGGCCGGTTTGGCAGTCGGGAGATGATGTGGAAAAACGGCCGAAAATCGACCTCGAGGCATAGGAAAAATTTTATGAAAAAATTTCGACCTCGCGCTACGCAGTCCAAAGTCTCGGATTCGATTAATATACGTAAGAGCACATCACAAAACGTGCGCAGAAGTCATCGGTAGGCCTAACACGGCCGGTTTGGCAGTCGGGAGATGATGAGGAAAAACGGCCGAAAATCGACCTCGAGGCATAGGAAAAATTTTATGAAAAAATTTCGACCTCGCGCTACGCAGTCCAAGGTCTCGGATTCGATTAATATACGTAAGAGCACATCACAAAACGTGCGCAGAAGTCATCGGTAGGCCTAAAACGGCCGGTTTGGCAGTCGGGAGATGATGAGGAAAAACGGCCGAAAATCGACCTCGAGGCATAGGAAAAATTTTATGAAAAAATTTCGACCTCGCGCTACGCAGTCCAAAGTCTCGGATTCGATTAATATACGTAAGAGCACATCACAAAACGTGCGCAGAAGTCATCGGTAGGCCTAACACGGCCGGTTTGGCAGTCGGGAGATGATGAGGAAAAACGGCCGAAAATCGACCTCGAGGCATAGGAAAAATTTTATGAAAAAATTTCGACCTCGCGCTACGCAGTCCAAGGTCTCGGATTCGATTAATATACGTAAGAGCACATCACAAAACGTGCGCAGAAGTCATCGGTAGGCCTAACACGGCCGGTTTGGCAGTCGGGAGATGATGAGGAAAAACGGCCGAAAATCGACCTCGAGGCATAGGAAAAATTTTATGAAAAAATTTCGACCTCGCGCTACGCAGTCCAAAGTCTCGGATTCGATTAATATACGTACGAGCATATCACAAAACGTGCGCAGAAGTCATCGGTAGGCCTAACACGGCCGGTTTGGCAGTCGGGAGATGATGTGGAAAAACGGCCGAAAATCGACCTCGAGGCATAGGAAAAATTTTATGAAAAAATTTCGACCTCGCGCTACGCAGTCCAAAGTCTCGGATTCGATTAATATACGTAAGAGCACATCATAAGACGTGCGCAGAAGTCATCGGTAGGCCTAACACGGCCGGTTTGGCAGTCGGGAGATGATGAGGAAAAACGGCCGAAAATCGACCTCGAGGCATAGGAAAAATTTTATGAAAAAATTTCGACCTCGCGCTACGCAGTCCAAAGTCTCGGATTCGATTAATATACGTAAGAGCAAATCACAAAACGTGCGCAGAAGTCATCGGTAGGCCTAACACGGCCGGTTTGGCAGTCGGGAGATGATGAGGAAAAACGGCCGAAAATCGACCTCGAGGCATAGGAAAAATTTTATGAAAAAATTTCGACCTCGCGCTACGCAGTCCAAAGTCTCGGATTCGATTAATATACGTAAGAGCACATCACAAAACGTGCGCAGAAGTCATCGGTAGGCCATACACGGCCGGTTTGGCAGTCGGGAGATGATGAGGAAAAACGGCCGAAAATCGACCTCGAGGCATAGGAAAAATTTTATGAAAAAATTTCGACCTCGCGCTACGCAGTCCAAAGTCTCGGATTCGATTAATATACGTAAGAGCACATCACAAAACGTGCGCAGAAGTCATCGGTAGGCCTAACACGGCCGGTTTGGCAGTCAGGAGATGATGAGGAAAAACGGCCGAAAATCGACCTCGAGGCATAGGAAAAATTTTATGAAAAAATTTCGACCTCGCGCTACGCAGTCCAAAGTCTCGGATTCGATTAATATACGTAAGAGCACATCACAAAACGTGCGCAGAAGTCATCGGTAGGCCTAACACGGCCGGTTTGGCAGTCGGGAGATGATGAGGAAAAACGGCCGAAAATCGACCTCGAGGCATAGGAAAAATTTTATGAAAAAATTTCGACCTCGCGCTACGCAGTCCAAAGTCTCGGATTCGATTAATATACGTAAGAGCACATCACAAAACGTGCGCAGAAGTCATCGGTAGGCCTAACACGGCCGGTTTGGCAGTCGGGAGATGATGTGGAAAAACGGCCGAAAATCGACCTCGAGGCATAGGAAAAATTTTATGAAAAAATTTCGACCTCGCGCTACGCAGTCCAAAGTCTCGGATTCGATTAATATACGTAAGAGCACATCACAAAACGTGCGCAGAAGTCATCGGTAGGCCTAACACGGCCGGTTTGGCAGTCGGGAGATGATGAGGAAAAACGGCCGAAAATCGACCTCGAGGCATAGGAAAAATTTTATGAAAAAATTTCGACCTCGCGCTACGCAGTCCAAAGTCTCGGATTCGATTAATATACGTAAGAGCACATCACAAAACGTGCGCAGAAGTCATCGGTAGGCCTAACACGGCCGGTTTGGCAGTCGGGAGATGATGTGGAAAAACGGCCGAAAATCGACCTCGAGGCATAGGAAAAATTTTATGAAAAAATTTCGACCTCGCGCTACGCAGTCCAAGGTCTCGGATTCGATTAATATACGTAAGAGCACATCATAAAACGTGCGCAGAAGTCATCGGTAGGCCTAACATGGCCGGTTTGGCAGTCGGGAGATGATGAGGAAAAACGGCCGAAAATCGACCTCGAGGCATAGGAAAAATTTTATGAAAAAATTTCGACCTCGCGCTACGCTGTCCAAAGTCTCGGATTCGATTAATATACGTAAGAGCACATCACAAAACGTGCGCAGAAGTCATCGGTAGGCCTAACACGGCCGGTTTGGCAGTCGGGAGATGATGAGGAAAAACGGCCGAAAATCGACCTCGAGGCATAGGAAAAATTTTATGAAAAAATTTCGACCTCGCGCTACGCAGTCCAAGGTCTCGGATTCGATTAATATACGTAAGAGCACATCACAAAACGTGCGCAGAAGTCATCGGTAGGCCTAACACGGCCGGTTTGGCAGTCGGGAGATGATGTGGAAAAACGGCCGAAAATCGACCTCGAGACATAGGAAAAATTTTATGAAAAAATTTCGACCTCGCGCTACGCAGTCCAAAGTCTCGGATTCGATTAATATACGTAAGAGCACATCACAAAACGTGCGCAGAAGTCATCGGTAGGCCTAACACGGCCGGTTTGGCAGTCGGGAGATGATGAGGAAAAACGGCCGAAAATCGACCTCGAGGCATAGGAAAAATTTTATGAAAAAATTTCGACCTCGCGCTACGCAGTCCAAAGTCTCGGATTCGATTAATATACGTAAGAGCACATCACAAAACGTGCGCAGAAGTCTTCGGTAGGCCTAACACGGCCGGTTTGGCAGTCGGGAGATGATGAGGAAAAACGGCCGAAAATCGACCTCGAGGCATAGGAAAAATTTTATGAAAAAATTTCGACCTCGCGCTACGCAGTCCAAAGTCTCGGATTCGATTAATATACGTAAGAGCACATCACAAAACGTGCGCAGAAGTCATCGGTAGGCCTAACACGGCCGGTTTGGCAGTCGGGAGATGATGTGGAAAAACGGCCGAAAATCGACCTCGAGGCATAGGAAAAATTTTATGAAAAAATTTCGACCTCGCGCTACGCAGTCCAAAGTCTCGGATTCGATTAATATACGTAAGAGCACATCACAAAACGTGCGCAGAAGTCATCGGTAGGCCTAACACGGCCGGTTTGGCAGTCGGGAGATGATGAGGAAAAACGGCCGAAAATCGACCTCGAGGCATAGGAAAAATTTTATGAAAAAATTTCCACCTCGCGCTACGCAGTCCAAAGTCTCGGATTCGATTAATATACGTAAGAGCACATCACAAAACGTGCGCAGAAGTCATCGGTAGGCCTAACACGGCCGGTTTGGCAGTCGGGAGATGATGAGGAAAAACGGCCGAAAATCGACCTCGAGGCATAGGAAAAATTTTATGAAAAAATTTCGACCTCGCGCTACGCAGTCCAAGGTCTCGGATTCGATTAATATACGTAAGAGCACATCACAAAACGTGCGCAGAAGTCATCGGTAGGCCTAACACGGCCGGTTTGGCAGTCGGGAGATGATGAATAAAAACGGCCGAAAATCGACCTCGAGGCATAGGAAAAATTTTATGAAAAAATTTCGACCTCGCGCTACGCCGTCCAAAGTCTCGGATTCGATTAATATACGTAAGAGCACATCACAAAACGTGCGCAGAAGTCATCGGTAGGCCTAACACGGCCGGTTTGGCAGTCGGGAGATGATGAGGAAAAACGGCCGAAAATCGACCTCGAGACATAGGAAAAATTTTATGAAAAAATTTCGACCTCGCGCTACGCAGTCCAAAGTCTCGGATTTGATTAATATACGTAAGAGCACATCACAAAACGTGCGCAGAAGTCATCGGTAGGCCTAACACGGCCGGTTTGGCAGTCGGGAGATGATGAGGAAAAACGGCCGAAAATCGACCTCGAGGCATAGGAAAAATTTTATGAAAAAATTTCGACCTCGCGCTACGCAGTCCAAAGTCTCGGATTCGATTAATATACGTAAGAGCACATCACAAAACGTGCGCAGAAGTCATCGGTAGGCCTAACACGGCCGGTTTGGCAGTCGGGAGATGATGAGGAAAAACGGCCGAAAATCGACCTCGAGGCATAGGAAAAATTTTATGAAAAAATTTCGACCTCGCGCTACGCAGTCCAAGGTCTCGGATTCGATTAATATACGTAAGAGCACATCACAAAACGTGCGCAGAAGTCATCGGTAGGCCTAACACGGCCGGTTTGGCAGTCGGGAGATGATGAGGAAAAACGGCCGAAAATCGACCTCGAGGCATAGGAAAAATTTTATGAAAAAATTTCGACCTCGCGCTACGCAGTCCAAAGTCTCGGATTCGATTAATATACGTAAGAGCACATCACAAAACGTGCGCAGAAGTCATCGGTAGGCCTAACGCGGCCGGTTTGGCAGTCGGGAGATGATGAGGAAAAACGGCCGAAAATCGACCTCGAGGCATAGGAAAAATTTTATGAAAAAATTTCGACCTCGCGCTACGCAGTCCAAAGTCTCGGATTCGATTAATATACGTAAGAGCACATCACAAAACGTGCGCAGAAGTCATCGGTAGGCCTAACACGGCCGGTTTGGCAGTCGGGAGATGATGAGGAAAAACGGCCGAAAATCGACCTCGAGGCATAGGAAAAATTTTATGAAAAAATTTCGACCTCGCGCTACGCAGTCCAAAGTCTCGGATTCGATTAATATACGTAAGAGCACATCACAAAACGTGCGCAGAAGTCATCGGTAGGCCTAACACGGCCGGTTTGGCAGTCGGGAGATGATGAGGAAAAACGGCCGAAAATCGACCTCGAGGCATAGGAAAAATTTTATGAAAAAATTTCGACCTCGCGCTACGCTGTCCAAAGTCTCGGATTCGATTAATATACGTAAGAGCACATCACAAAACGTGCGCAGAAGTCATCGGTAGGCCTAACACGGCCGGTTTGGCAGTCGGGAGATGATGAGGAAAAACGGCCGAAAATCGACCTCGAGGCATAGGAAAAATTTTATGAAAAAATTTCGACCTCGCGCTACGCAGTCCAAGGTCTCGGATTCGATTAATATACGTAAGAGCACATCACAAAACGTGCGCAGAAGTCATCGGTAGGCCTAACACGGCCGGTTTGGCAGTCGGGAGATGATGAGGAAAAACGGCCGAAAATCGACCTCGAGACATAGGAAAAATTTTATGAAAAAATTTCGACCTCGCGCTACGCAGTCCAAAGTCTCGGATTCGATTAATATACGTAAGAGCACATCACAAAACGTGCGCAGAAGTCATCGGTAGGCCTAACACGGCCGGTTTGGCAGTCGGGAGATGATGAGGAAAAACGGCCGAAAATCGACCTCGAGGCATAGGAAAAATTTTATGAAAAAATTTCGACCTCGCGCTACGCAGTCCAAAGTCTCGGATTCGATTAATATACGTAAGAGCACATCACAAAACGTGCGCAGAAGTCATCGGTAGGCCTAACACGGCCGGTTTGGCAGTCGGGAGATGATGAGGAAAAACGGCCGAAAATCGACCTCGAGGCATAGGAAAAATTTTATGAAAAAATTTCGACCTCGCGCTACGCAGTCCAAGGTCTCGGATTCGATTAATATACGTAAGAGCACATCACAAAACGTGCGCAGAAGTCATCGGTAGGCCTAACACGGCCGGTTTGGCAGTCGGGAGATGATGAGGAAAAACGGCCGAAAATCGACCTCGAGGCATAGGAAAAATGAGGAAAAACGGCCGAAAATCGACCTCGAGGCATAGGAAAAATTTTATGAAAAAATTTCGACCTCGCGCTACGCAGTCCAAAGTCTCGGATTCGATTAATATACGTAAGAGCACATCACAAAACGTGCGCAGAAGTCATCGGTAGGCCTAACACGGCCGGTTTGGCAGTCGGGAGATGATGAGGAAAAACGGCCGAAAATCGACCTCGAGGCATAGGAAAAATTTTATGAAAAAATTTCGACCTCGCGCTACGCAGTCCAAAGTCTCGGATTCGATTAATATACGTAAGAGCACATCACAAAACGTGCGCAGAAGTCATCGGTAGGCCTAACGCGGCCGGTTTGGCAGTCGGGAGATGATGAGGAAAAACGGACGAAAATCGACCTCGAGGCATAGGAAAAATTTTATGAAAAAATTTCGACCTCGCGCTACGCAGTCCAAAGTCTCGGATTCGATTAATATACGTAAGAGCACATCACAAAACGTGCGCAGAAGTCATCGGTAGGCCTAACACGGCCGGTTAGGCAGTTGGGAGATGATGAGGAAAAACGGCCGAAAATCGACCTCGAGGCATAGGAAAAATTTTATGAAAAAATTTCGACCTCGCGCTACGCAGTCCAAGGTCTCGGATTCGATTAATATACGTAAGAGCACATCACAAAACGTGCGCAGAAGTCATCGGTAGGCCTAACACGGCCGGTTTGGCAGTCGGGAGATGATGAGGAAAAACGGCCGAAAATCGACCTCGAGGCATAGGAAAAATTTTATGAAAAAATTTCGACCTCGCGCTACTCAGTCCAAAGTCTCGGATTCGATTAATATACGTAAGAGCACATCACAAAACGTGCGCTGAAGTCATCGGTAGGCCTAACGCGGGCGGTTTGGCAGTCGGGAGATGATGAGGAAAAACGGCCGAAAATCGACCTCGAGGCATAGGAAAAATTTTATGAAAAAATTTCGACCTCGCGCTACGCAGTCCAAAGTCTCGGATTCGATTAATATACGTAAGAGCACATCACAAAACGTGCGCAGAAGTCATCGGTAGGCCTAACACGGCCGGTTAGGCAGTTGGGAGATGATGAGGAAAAACGGCCGAAAATCGACCTCGAGGCATAGGAAAAATTTTATGAAAAAATTTCGACCTCGCGCTACGCAGTCCAAGGTCTCGGATTCGATTAATATACGTAAGAGCACATCACAAAACGTGCGCAGAAGTCATCGGTAGGCCTAACACGGCCGGTTTGGCAGTCGGGAGATGATGAGGAAAAACGGCCGAAAATCGACCTCGAGGCATAGGAAAAATTTTATGAAAAAATTTCGACCTCGCGCTACGCAGTCCAAAGTCTCGGATTCGATTAATATACGTAAGAGCACATCACAAAACGTGCGCAGAAGTCATTGGTAGGCTTAACACGGCCGGTTTGAGTGTCGGGAGATGATGTGGAAAAACGGCCGTAAGTCGACCTCGAGGCATAGGAAAAATTCTATGAAAAAATTTCGACCTCGGGCTACGCAGTCCAAAGTCTCGGATTCGATTAATATACGTAAGAGCACATCACAAAACGTGCGCAGAAGTCATCGGTAGGCTTAACACGGCAAGTTTGGCAGTCGGGAGATGATGTGGAAAAACGGCCGAAAATCGACCTCGGAGCATAGGAAAAATTTTATGACAAAATTTCGACCTCGGGCTACGCAGTCCAAAGTCTCGGATTCGATTAATATACGTAAGAGCACATCACAAAACGTGCGCAGAAGTCATCGGTAGGCCTAACACGGCCGGTTTGGCAGTCGCGAAATGATGTGGAAAAACGGCCGAAGATCGACCTCGAGGCATAGGAAAAATTTTATGAAAAAATTTCGACCTCGGGCTACGCAGTCCAAAGTCTCGGATTCGATTAATATACGTAAGAGCACATCACAAAACGTGCGCAGAAGTCATCGGTAGGCCTAATACGGGCGGTTTGGCAGTCGGGAGATGATGTGGAAAAACGGCCGAAAATCGACATCTGTAGGGGTTCTGGCGGCTCATATAGAATTTCCGACAGCTTATATCTCGAGAACGGTGCGTCCTACGAGAAAAAAAAAATTTACAAAATTATCGCTATTTGGGCAAATTTTTGAAAAAGAACAGGGAAATTTGTTTCTCTGGCGTAAATTATATGAAATTTTACATCGGCTTTGAAGGAAGGTCAATCTGAATTGCTGTCCTTGACGTGAATTTACATTGTGCGAGTTTTCATCACTCTCACTCACCGGCGAGGCGATAATTTACATTATTTTACAACTTAAAGTCCCTTATTCATTAAAAATTATACCTTTTTAACGGTACATTTTTCCGTTCTCCTATCCCATCCTCTAGATCAAGTCAAAAGCTGCAATATCGGCCTGAGTCACCTTGCTATAGGACGCACGGTTTTTGAGATATGAGCAAAGTAAGGCCAACATTCATGATTTTTTCAATGCAGAAAAATCGACATCTGTAGGGGTTCTGGTGGCTCATATAGAATTTTCGACAGCTTATATCTTGAGAACGGTGCGTCCTACGAGAAAAAAGCAGAATACTTTTTTGTAGCTCATGACTTGATCTAGAGGATGGCATTGGAAAATTTACAAAATTGCCGCTATTTGGGCAAATTTTTGAAAAAGAACAGGGAAATTTGTTTCTCTGGCGTAAATTATATGAAATTTTACATCGGCTTTGAAGGAAGGTCAATCTGAATTGCTGTTCTTGACGTGAATTTACATTGTGCGAGTTTTCATCACTCTCACTCACCGGCGAGGCGATAATTTACATTATTTTACAACTTAAAGTCCCTTATTCATTAAAAATTATACGTTTATAAAGGCATATTTTTCCGTTCTCCTATTCCATTCTCTAGATCAAGTCAAAAGCTGCAATATCGGCCTGAGTCACCTTGCTATAGGACGCACGGTTTTTGAGATATGAGCAAAGTAAGGCCAACATTCATGATTTTTTCAATGCAGAAAAATCGACATCTGTATGGGTTCTGGTGGCTCATATAGAATTTTCGACAGCTTATATCTTGAGAACGGTGCGTCCTACGAGAAAAAAGCAGTATACTTTTTTGTAGCTCATGACTTGATCTAGAGGATGGCATTGGAAAATTTACAAAATTGCCGCTATTTGGGCAAATTTTTGAAAAAGAACAGGGAAATTTGTTTCTCTGGCGTAAATTATATGAAATTTTACATCGGCTTTGAAGGAAGGTCAATCTGAATTGTTGCTCTTGACGTGAATTTACATTGTGCGAGTTTTCATCACTCTCACTCACCGGCGAGGCGATAATTTACATTATTTTACAACTTAAAGTCCCTTATTCATTAAAAATTATACCTTTTTAACGGTACATTTTTCCGTTCTCCTATCCCATCCTCTAGATCAAGTCAAAAGCTGCAATATCGGCCTGAGTCACCTTGCTATAGGACGCACGGTTTTTGAGATATGAGCAAAGTAAGGCCAACATTCATTATTTTTTCAATGCAGAAAAATCGACACCTGTAGAGGTTCTGGTGGCTCATATAGAATTTTCGACAGCTTATATCTTGAGAACGGTGCGTCCTACGAGAAAAAAGCAGTATACTTTTTTGTAGCTCATGACTTGATCTAGAGGATGGCATTGGAAAATTTACAAAATTGCCGCTATTTGGGCAAATTTTTGAAAAAGAACAGGGAAATTTGTTTCTCTGGCGTAAATTATATGAAATTTTACATCGGCTTTGAAGGAAGGTCAATCTGAATTGCTGTTCTTGACGTGAATTTACATTGTGCGAGTTTTCATCACTCTCACTCACCGGCGAGGCGATAATTTACATTATTTTACAATTTAAAGTCCCTTATTCATTAAAAATTATACGTTTATAAAGGCATATTTTTCCGTTCTCCTATTCCATTCTCTAGATCAAGTCAAAAGCTGCAATATCGGCCTGAGTCACCTTGCTATAGGACGCACGGTTTTTGAGATATGAGCAAAGTAAGGCCAACATTCATGATTTTTTCAATGCAGAAAAATCGACATCTGTAGGGGTTCTGGTGGCTCATATAGAATTTTCGACAGCTTATATCTTGAGAACGGTGCGTCCTACGAGAAAAAAGCAGTATACTTTTTTGTAGCTCATGACTTGATCTAGAGGATGGCATTGGAAAATTTACAAAATTGCCGCTATTTGGGCAAATTTTTGAAAAAGAACAGGGAAATTTGTTTCTCTGGCGTAAATTATATGAAATTTTACATCGGCTTTGAAGGAAGGTCAATCTGAATTGTTGCTCTTGACGTGAATTTACATTGTGCGAGTTTTCATCACTCTCACTCACCGGCGAGGCGATAATTTACATTATTTTACAACTTAAAGTCCCTTATTCATTAAAAATTATACCTTTTTAACGGTACATTTTTCCGTTCTCCTATCCCATCCTCTAGATCAAGTCAAAAGCTGCAATATCGGCCTGAGTCACCTTGCTATAGGACGCACGGTTTTTGAGATATGAGCAAAGTAAGGCCAACATTCATGATTTTTTCAATGCAGAAAAATCGACATCTGTAGGGGTTCTGGTGGCTCATATAGAATTTTCGACAGCTTATATCTTGAGAACGGTGCGTCCTACGAGAAAAAAGCAGTATACTTTTTTGTAGCTCATGACTTGATCTAGAGGATGGCATTGGAAAATTTACAAAATTGCCGCTATTTGGGCAAATTTTTGAAAAAGAACAGGGAAATTTGTTTCTCTGGCGTAAATTATATGAAATTTTACATCGGCTTTGAAGGAAGGTCAATCTGAATTGCTGTTCTTGACGTGAATTTACATTGTGCGAGTTTTCATCACTCTCACTCACCGGCGAGGCGATAATTTACATTATTTTACAACTTAAAGTCCCTTATTCATTAAAAATTATACGTTTATAAAGGCATATTTTTCCGTTCTCCTATTCCATTCTCTAGATCAAGTCAAAAGCTACCATATCGGCCTGAGTCACTTTGCTATAGGACGCACGGTTTTTGAGATATGAGCAAAGTAAGGCCAACATTCATGATTTTTTCAATGCAGAAAAATCGACATCTGTAGGGGTTCTGGTGGCTCATATAGAATTTTCGACAGCTTATATCTTGAGAACGGTGCGTCCTACGAGAAAAAAGCAATATACTTTTTTGTAGCTCATGACTTGATCTAGAGGATGGCATTGGAAAATTTACAAAATTACTGTTATTTGGGCAAATTTTTGAAAAAGAACAGGGAAATTTGTTTATGTGGCGTAAATTATATGAAATTTTACACCGGCTTTGAAGGAAGGTCAATCTGAATTGTTGCTCTTGACGTGAATTTACATTGTGCGAGTTTTCATCACTCTCACTCACCGGCGAGGCGATAATTTACATTATTTTACAACTTAAAGTCCCTTATTCATTAAAAATTATACGTTTATAAAGGCATATTTTTCCGTTCTCCTATTCCATTCTCTAGATCAAGTCAAAAGCTACCATATCGGCCTGAGTCACTTTGCTATAGGACGCACGGTTTTTGAGATATGAGCAAAGTAAGGCCAACATTCATGATTTTTTCAATGCAAAAAAATCGACATCTGTAGGGGTTCTGGTGGCTCATATAGAATTTTCGACAGCTTATATCTTGAGAACGGTGCGTCCTACGAGAAAAAAGCAGTATACTTTTTTGTAGCTCATGACTTGATCTAGAGGATAGCATTGGAAAATTTACAAAATTGCCGCTATTTGGGCAAATTTTTGAAAAAGAACAGGGAAATTTGTTTCTCTGGCGTAAATTATATGAAATTTTACATCGGCTTTGAAGGAAGGTCAATCTGAATTGTTGCTCTTGACGTGAATTTACATTGTGCGAGTTTTCATCACTCTCACTCACCGGCGAGGCGATAATTTACATTATTTTACAACTTAAAGTCCCGTATTCATTAAAAATTATACCCTTTTAACGGTATATTTTTCCGTTCTCCTATCCCATCCTCTAGATCAAGTCAAAAGCTGCAATATCGGCCTGAGTCACCTTGCTATAGGACGCACGGTTTTTGAGATATGAGCAAAGTAAGGCCAACATTCATGATTTTTTCAATGCAGAAAAATCGACATCAGTAGGGGTTCTGGTGGCTCATATAGAATTTTCGACAGCTTATATCTCGAGAACGGTGCGTCCTATGAGAAAAAAGCAGTATACTTTTTTGTAGCTCATGACTTGATCTAGAGGATGGCATTGGAAAATTTACAAAATTATCGCTATTTGGGCAAATTTTTGAAAAAGAACAGGGAAATTTGTTTCTCTGGCGTAAATTATATGAAATTTTACATCGGCTTTGAAGGAAGGTCAATCTGAATTGCTGTCCTTGACGTGAATTTACATTGTGCGAGTTTTCATCACTCTCACTCACCGGCGAGGCGATAATTTACATTATTTTACAACTTAAAGTCCCTTATTCATTAAAAATTATACCCTTATAACGGTATATTTTTCCGTTCTCCTAATCCATTCTCTAGATCAAGTCAAAAGCTGCAATATCGGCCTCAGTCAGTTTGCTATAGGACGCACGGTTTTTGAGATATGAGCAAAGTAAGGCCAACATTCATGATTTTTTCAATGCAGAAAAATCGACATCTGTAGTGGTTCTGGTGGCTCGTATGGAATTTTCGACAGCTTATATCTCGAGAACGGTGCGTCCTACGAGAAAAAAGCAATATACTTTTTTGTAGCTCATGACTTGATCTAGAGGATGGCATTGGAAAATTTACAAAATTGCCGCTATTTGGGCAAATTTTTGAAAAAGAACAGGGAAATTTGTTTCTCTGGCGTAAATTATATGAAATTTTACATCGGCTTTGAAGGAAGGTCAATCTGAATTGCTGTTCTTGACGTGAATTTACATTGTGCGAGTTTTCATCACTCTCACTCACCGGCGAGGCGATAATTTACATTATTTTACAACTTAAAGTCCCTTATTCATTAAAAATTATACGTTTATAAAGGCATATTTTTCCGTTCTCCTATTCCATTCTCTAGATCAAGTCAAAAGCTACAATATCGGCCTGAGTCACTTTGCTATAGGACGCACGGTTTTTGAGATATGAGCAAAGTAAGGCCAACATTCATGATTTTTTCAATGCAGAAAAATCGACATCTGTAGGGGTTCTGGTGGCTCATATAGAATTTTCGACAGCTTATATCTTGAGAACGGTGCGTCCTACGAGAAAAAAGCAATATACTTTTTTGTAGCTCATGACTTGATCTAGAGGATGGCATTGGAAAATTTACAAAATTACTGTTATTTGGGCAAATTTTTGAAAAAGAACAGGGAAATTTGTTTATGTGGCGTAAATTATATGAAATTTTACACCGGCTTTGAAGGAAGGTCAATCTGAATTGTTGCTCTTGACGTGAATTTACATTGTGCGAGTTTTCATCACTCTCACTCACCGGCGAGGCGATAATTTACATTATTTTACAACTTAAAGTCCCTTATTCATTAAAAATTATACCCTTTTAACGGTATATTTTTCCGTTCTCCTATCCCATCCTCTAGATCAAGTCAAAAGCTGCAATATCGGCCTGAGTCACCTTGCTATAGGACGCACGGTTTTTGAGATATGAGCAAAGTAAGGCCAACATTCATGATTTTTTCAATGCAGAAAAATCGACATCAGTAGGGGTTCTGGTGGCTCATATAGAATTTTCGACAGCTTATATCTTGAGAACGGTGCGTCCTATGAGAAAAAAGCAGTATACTTTTTTGTAGCTCATGACTTGATCTAGGGGATGGCATTGGAAAATTTACAAAATTACTGTTATTTGGGCAAATTTTTGAAAAAGAACAGGGAAATTTGTTTCTCTGGCATAAATTATATGAAATCTTACACCGGCTTTGAAGGAAGGTCAATCTGAATTGTTGCTCTTGACGTGAATTTACATTGTGCGAGTTTTCATCACTCTCACTCACCGGCGAGGCGATAATTTAAATTATTTTACAACTTAAAGTCCCTTATTCATTAAAAATTATACCCTTTTAACGGTATATTTTTCCGTTCTCCTATCCCATCCTCTAGATCAAGTCAAAAGCTGCAATATCGGCCTCAGTCACCTTGCTATAGGACGCACGGTTTTTGAGATATGAGCAAAGTAAGGCCAACATTCATGATTTTTTCAATGCAGAAAAATCGACATCTGTAGGGGTTCTGGTGGCTCATATAGAATTTTCGACAGCTTATATCTTGAGAACGGTGCGTCCTACAAGAAAAAAAAGCAGTATACTTTTTTGTAGCTCATGACTTGATCTAGAGGATGGCATTGGAAAATTTACAAAATTACTGTTATTTGGGCAAATTTTTGAAAAAGAACAGGGAAATTTGTTTATCTGGCGTAAATTACATGAAATTTTACACCGGCTTTGAAGGAAGGTCAATCTGAATTGTTGCTCTTGACGTGAATTTACATTGTGCGAGTTTTCATCACTCTCACTCACCGGCGAGGCGATAATTTACATTATTTTACAACTTAAAGTCCCTTATTCATTAAAAATTATTCCCTTTTAACGGTATATTTTTCCGTTCTCCTATCCCATCCTCTAGATCAAGTCAAAAGCTGCAATATCGGCCTCAGTCAGTTTGCTATAGGACGCACGGTTTTTGAGATATGAGCAAAGTAAGGCCAACATTCATGATTTTTTCAATGCAGAAAAATCGACATCTGTAGTGGTTCTGGTGGCTCGTATGGAATTTTCGACAGCTTATATCTCGAGAACGGTGCGTCCTACGAGAAAAAAGCAATATACTTTTTTGTAGCTCATGACTTGATCTAGAGGATGGCATTGGAAAATTTACAAAATTGCCGCTATTTGGGCAAATTTTTGAAAAAGAACAGGGAAATTTGTTTCTCTGGCGTAAATTATATGAAATTTTACATCGGCTTTGAAGGAAGGTCAATCTGAATTGCTGTTCTTGACGTGAATTTACATTGTGCGAGTTTTCATCACTCTCACTCACCGGCGAGGCGATAATTTACATTATTTTACAACTTAAAGTCCCTTATTCATTAAAAATTATACGTTTATAAAGGCATATTTTTCCGTTCTCCTATTCCATTCTCTAGATCAAGTCAAAAGCTACAATATCGGCCTGAGTCACTTTGCTATAGGACGCACGGTTTTTGAGATATGAGCAAAGTAAGGCCAACATTCATGATTTTTTCAATGCAGAAAAATCGACATCTGTAGGGGTTCTGGTGGCTCATATAGAATTTTCGACAGCTTATATCTTGAGAACGGTGCGTCCTACGAGAAAAAAGCAATATACTTTTTTGTAGCTCATGACTTGATCTAGAGGATGGCATTGGAAAATTTACAAAATTACTGTTATTTGGGCAAATTTTTGAAAAAGAACAGGGAAATTTGTTTATGTGGCGTAAATTATATGAAATTTTACACCGGCTTTGAAGGAAGGTCAATCTGAATTGTTGCTCTTGACGTGAATTTACATTGTGCGAGTTTTCATCACTCTCACTCACCGGCGAGGCGATAATTTACATTATTTTACAACTTAAAGTCCCTTATTCATTAAAAATTATACCCTTTTAACGGTATATTTTTCCGTTCTCCTATCCCATCCTCTAGATCAAGTCAAAAGCTGCAATATCGGCCTGAGTCACCTTGCTATAGGACGCACGGTTTTTGAGATATGAGCAAAGTAAGGCCAACATTCATGATTTTTTCAATGCAGAAAAATCGACATCAGTAGGGGTTCTGGTGGCTCATATAGAATTTTCGACAGCTTATATCTTGAGAACGGTGCGTCCTATGAGAAAAAAGCAGTATACTTTTTTGTAGCTCATGACTTGATCTAGGGGATGGCATTGGAAAATTTACAAAATTACTGTTATTTGGGCAAATTTTTGAAAAAGAACAGGGAAATTTGTTTCTCTGGCATAAATTATATGAAATTTTACACCGGCTTTGAAGGAAGGTCAATCTGAATTGTTGCTCTTGACGTGAATTTACATTGTGCGAGTTTTCATCACTCTCACTCACCGGCGAGGCGATAATTTAAATTATTTTACAACTTAAAGTCCCTTATTCATTAAAAATTATACCCTTTTAACGGTATATTTTTCCGTTCTCCTATCCCATCCTCTAGATCAAGTCAAAAGCTGCAATATCGGCCTCAGTCACCTTGCTATAGGACGCACGGTTTTTGAGATATGAGCAAAGTAAGGCCAACATTCATGATTTTTTCAATGCAGAAAAATCGACATCTGTAGGGGTTCTGGTGGCTCATATAGAATTTTCGACAGCTTATATCTTGAGAACGGTGCGTCCTACAAGAAAAAAAAGCAGTATACTTTTTTGTAGCTCATGACTTGATCTAGAGGATGGCATTGGAAAATTTACAAAATTACTGTTATTTGGGCAAATTTTTGAAAAAGAACAGGGAAATTTGTTTATCTGGCGTAAATTACATGAAATTTTACACCGGCTTTGAAGGAAGGTCAATCTGAATTGTTGCTCTTGACGTGAATTTACATTGTGCGAGTTTTCATCACTCTCACTCACCGGCGAGGCGATAATTTACATTATTTTACAACTTAAAGTCCCTTATTCATTAAAAATTATTCCCTTTTAACGGTATATTTTTCCGTTCTCCTATCCCATCCTCTAGATCAAGTCAAAAGCTGCAATATCGGCCTCAGTCACCTTGCTATAGGACGCACGGTTTTTGAGATATGAGCAAAGTAAGGGCAACATTCATGATTTTTTCAATGCAGAAAAATCGACATATGTAGGGGTTCTGGTGGCTCATATAGAATTTTCGACAGCTTATATCTTGAGAACGGTGCGTCCTACGAGAAAAAAGCAATATACTTTTTTGTAGCTCATGACTTGATCTAGAGGATGGCATTGGAAAATTTAAAAAATTACTGTTATTTGGGCAAATTTTTGAAAAAGAACAGGGAAATTTGTTTATCTGGCGTAAATTATATGAAATTTTACACCGGCTTTGAAGGAAGGTCAATCTGAATTGTTGCTCTTGACGTGAATTTACATTATGCGAGTTTTCATCACTCTCACTCACCGGCGAGGCGATAATTTACATTATTTTACAACTTAAAGTCCCTTATTCATTAAAAATTATACGTTTATAAAGGCATATTTTTCCGTTCTCCTATTCCATTCTCTAGATCAAGTCAAAAGCTACAATATCGGCCTCAGTCACTTTGCTATAGGACGCACGGTTTTTGAGATATGAGCAAAGTAAGGCCATCATTCATGATTCTTTCAATGCAGAAAAATCGGCATATGTAGGGGTTCTGGTGGCTCATATAGAATTTTCGACAGCTTATATCTTGAGAACGGTGCGTCCTACGAGAAAAAAGCAATATACTTTTTTGTAGCTCATGACTTGATCTAGAGGATGGCATTGGAAAATTTACAAAATTACTGTTATTTGGGCAAATTTTTGAAAAAGAACAGGGAAATTTGTTTATCTGGCGTAAATTATATGAAATTTTACACCGGCTTTGAAGGAAGGTCAATCTGAATTGTTGCTCTTGACGTGAATTTACATTGTGCGAGTTTTCATCACTCTCACTCACCGGCGAGGCGATAATTTACATTATTTTACAACTTAAAGTCCCTTATTCACTAAAAATTATACCCTTATAACAGTATATTTTTCCGTTCTCCTTTTTCATTCTCTAGATCAAGTCAAAAGCTACAATATCGGCCTCAGTCACTTTGCTATAGGACGCACGGTTTTTGAGATATGAGCAAAGTAAGGCCATCATTCATGATTTTTTCAATGCAGAAAAATCGACATATGTAGGGGTTCTGGTGGCTCATATAGAATTTTCGACAGCTTATATCTTGAGAACGGTGCGTCCTACGAGAAAAAAGCAGTATACTTTTTTGTAGCTCATGACTTGATCTAGAGGATGGCATTGGAAAATTTACAAAATTACTGTTATTTGGGCAAATTTTTGAAAAAGAACAGGGAAATTTTTTATCTGGCGTAAATTATATGAAATTTTACACCGGCTTTGAAGGAAGGTCAATCTGAATTGTTGCTCTTGACGTGAATTTACATTGTGCGAGTTTTCATCACTCTCACTCACCGGCGAGGCGATAATTTACATTATTTTACAACTTAAAGTCCCTTATTCATTAAAAATTATACGTTTATAAAGGCATATTTTTCCGTTCTCCTATTCCATTCTCTAGATCAAGTCAAAAGCTACAATATCGAACTCAGTCACTTTGCTATAGGACGCACGGTTTTTGAGATATGAGCAAAGTAAGGCCATCATTCATGATTTTTTCAATGCAGAAAAATCGACATATGTAGGGGTTCTGGTGGCTCATATAGAATTTTCGACAGCTTATATCTTGAGAACGGTGCGTCCTACGAGAAAAAAGCAGCATACTTTTTTGTAGCTCATGACTTGATCTAGAGGATGGCATTGGAAAATTTACAAAATTACTGTTATTTGGGCAAATTTTTGAAAAAGAACAGGGAAATTTGTTTATCTGTCTGGCGTAAATTATATGAAATTTTACACCGGCTTTGAAGGAAGGTCAATCTGAATTGTTGCTCTTGACGTGAATTTACATTGTGCGAGTTTTCATCACTCTCACTCACCGGCGAGGCGATAATTTACATTATTTTACAACTTAAAGTCCCTTATTCATTAAAAATTATACGTTTATAAAGGCATATTTTTCCGTTCTCCTATTCCATTCTCTAGATCAAGTCAAAAGCTACCATATCGGCCTGAGTCACTTTGCTATAGGACGCACGGTTTTTGAGATATGAGCAAAGTAAGGCCAACATTCATGATTTTTTCAATGCAGAAAAATCGACATCTGTAGGGGTTCTGGTGGCTCATATAGAATTTTCGACAGCTTATATCTTGAGAACGGTGCGTCCTACGAGAAAAAAGCAGTATACTTTTTTGTAGCTCATGACTTGATCTAGAGGATGGCATTGGAAAATTTACAAAATTACTGTTATTTGGGCAAATTTTTGAAAAAGAACAGGGAAATTTGTTTATCTGGCGTAAATTATATGAAATTTTACACCGGCTTTGAAGGAAGGTCAATCTGAATTGTTGCTCTTGACGTGAATTTACATTGTGCGAGTTTTTATCACTCTCACTCACCGGCGAGGCGATAATTTACATTATTTTACAACTTAAAGTCCCTTATTCATTAAAAATTATACCCTTTTAACGGTATATTTTTCCGTTCTCCTATCCCATCCTCTAGATCAAGTCAAAAGCTGCAATATCGGCCTGAGTCACCTTGCTATAGGACGCACGGTTTTTGAGATATGAGCAAAGTAAGGCCAACATTCATGATTTTTTCAATGCAGAAAAATCGACATCTGTAGGGGTTCTGGTGGCTCATATAGAATTTTCGACAGCTTATATCTTGAGAACGGTGCGTCCTACGAGAAAAAAGCAGTATACTTTTTTGTAGCTCATGACTTGATCTAGAGGATGGCATTGGAAAATTTACAAAATTACTGTTATTTGGGCAAATTTTTGAAAAAGAACAGGGAAATTTGTTTATCTGGCGTAAATTATATGAAATTTTACACCGGCTTTGAAGGAAGGTCAATCTGAATTGTTGCTCTTGACGTGAATTTACATTGTGCGAGTTTTCATCACTCTCACTCACCGGCGAGGCGATAATTTACATTATTTTACAACTTAAAGTCCCTTATTCATTAAAAATTATACGTTTATAAAGGCATATTTTTCCGTTCTCCTATTCCATTCTCTAGATCAAGTCAAAAGCTACCATATCGGCCTGAGTCACTTTGCTATAGGACGCACGGTTTTTGAGATATGAGCAAAGTAAGGCCAACATTCATGATTTTTTCAATGCAGAAAAATCGACATCTGTAGGGGTTCTGGTGGCTCATATAGAATTTTCGACAGCTTATATCTTGAGAACGGTGCGTCCTACGAGAAAAAATCAGTATCCTTTTTTGTAGCTCATGACTTAATCTAGAGGATGGCATTGGAAAATTTACAAAATTACTGTTATTTGGGCAAATTTTTGAAAAAGAACAGGGAAATTTGTTTATCTGGCGTAAATTATATGAAATTTTACACCGGCTTTGAAGGAAGGTCAATCTGAATTGTTGCTCTTGACGTGAATTTACATTGTGCGAGTTTTCATCACTCTCACTCACCGGCGAGGCGATAATTTACATTATTTTACAACTTAAAGTCCCTTATTCATTAAAAATTATACGTTTATAAAGGCATATTTTTCCGTTCTCCTATTCCATTCTCTAGATCAAGTCAAAAGCTACCATATCGGCCTGAGTCACTTTGCTATAGGACGCACGGTTTTTGAGATATGAGCAAAGTAAGGCCAACATTCATGATTTTTTCAATGCAGAAAAATCGACATCTGTAGGGGTTCTGGTGGCTCATATAGAATTTTCGACAGCTTATATCTTGAGAACGGTGCGTCCTACGAGAAAAAAGCAATATACTTTTTTGTAGCTCATGACTTGATCTAGAGGATGGCATTGGAAAATTTACAAAATTGCCGCTATTTGGGCAAATTTTTGAAAAAGAACAGGGAAATTTGTTTCTCTGGCGTAAATTATATGAAATTTTACATCGGCTTTGAAGGAAGGTCAATCTAAATGGTTGCTCTTGACGTGAATTTACATTGTGCGAGTTTTCATCACTCTCACTCACCGGCGAGGCGATAATTTACATTATTTTACAACTTAAAGTCCCTTATTCATTAAAAATTATACGTTTATAAAGGCATATTTTTCCGTTCTCCTATTCCATTCTCTAGATCAAGTCAAAAGCTACAATATCGGCAAAAGTCACTTTGCTATAGGACGCACGGTTTTTGAGATATGAGCAAAGTAAGGCCAACATTCATGATTTTTTCAATGCAGAAAAATCGACATCTGTAGGGGTTCTGGTGGCTCATATAGAATTTTCGACAGCTTATATCTTGAGAACGGTGCGTCCTACGAGAAAAAATCAGTATCCTTTTTTGTAGCTCATGACTTAATCTAGAGGATGGCATTGGAAAATTTACAAAATTACTGTTATTTGGGCAAATTTTTGAAAAAGAACAGGGAAATTTGTTTATCTGGCGTAAATTATATGAAATTTTACACCGGCTTTGAAGGAAGGTCAATCTGAATTGTTGCTCTTGACGTGAATTTACATTGTGCGAGTTTTCATCACTCTCACTCACCGGCGAGGCGATAATTTACATTATTTTACAACTTAAAGTCCCTTATTCATTAAAAATTATACGTTTATAAAGGCATATTTTTCCGTTCTCCTATTCCATTCTCTAGATCAAGTCAAAAGCTTCCAAATCGGCCTGAGTCACTTTGCTATAGGACGCACGGTTTTTGAGATATGAGCAAAGTAAGGCCAACATTCATGATTTTTTCAATGCAGAAAAATCGACATCTGTAGGGGTTCTGGTGGCTCATATAGAATTTTCGACAGCTTATATCTTGAGAACGGTGCGTCCTACGAGAAAAAATCAGTATCCTTTTTTGTAGCTCATGACTTAATCTAGAGGATGGCATTGGAAAATTTACAAAATTACTGTTATTTGGGCAAATTTTTGAAAAAGAACAGGGAAATTTGTTTATCTGGCGTAAATTATATGAAATTTTACACCGGCTTTGAAGGAAGGTCAATCTGAATTGTTGCTCTTGACGTGAATTTACATTGTGCGAGTTTTCATCACTCTCACTCACCGGCGAGGCGATAATTTACATTATTTTACAACTTAAAGTCCCTTATTCATTAAAAATTATACGTTTATAAAGGCATATTTTTCCGTTCTCCTATTCCATTCTCTAGATCAAGTCAAAAGCTTCCAAATCGGCCTGAGTCACTTTGCTATAGGACGCACGGTTTTTGAGATATGAGCAAAGTAAGGCCAACATTCATGATTTTTTCAATGCAGAAAAATCGACATCTGTAGGGGTTCTGGTGGCTCATATAGAATTTTCGACAGCTTATATCTTGAGAACGGTGCGTCCTACGAGAAAAAATCAGTATCCTTTTTTGTAGCTCATGACTTAATCTAGAGGATGGCATTGGAAAATTTACAAAATTACTGTTATTTGGGCAAATTTTTGAAAAAGAACAGGGAAATTTGTTTATCTGGCGTAAATTATATGAAATTTTACACCGGCTTTGAAGGAAGGTCAATCTGAATTGTTGCTCTTGACGTGAATTTACATTGTGCGAGTTTTCATCACTCTCACTCACCGGCGAGGCGATAATTTACATTATTTTACAACTTAAAGTCCCTTATTCATTAAAAATTATACGTTTATAAAGGCATATTTTTCCGTTCTCCTATTCCATTCTCTAGATCAAGTCAAAAGCTACAATATCGGCAAAAGTCACTTTGCTATAGGACGCACGGTTTTTGAGATATGAGCAAAGTAAGGCCAACATTCATGATTTTTTCAATGCAGAAAAATCGACATCTGTAGGGGTTCTGGTGGCTCATATAGAATTTTCGACAGCTTATATCTTGAGAACGGTGCGTCCTACGAGAAAAAATCAGTATCCTTTTTTGTAGCTCATGACTTAATCTAGAGGATGGCATTGGAAAATTTACAAAATTACTGTTATTTGGGCAAATTTTTGAAAAAGAACAGGGAAATTTGTTTATCTGGCGTAAATTATATGAAATTTTACACCGGCTTTGAAGGAAGGTCAATCTGAATTGTTGCTCTTGACGTGAATTTACATTGTGCGAGTTTTCATCACTCTCACTCACCGGCGAGGCGATAATTTACATTATTTTACAACTTAAAGTCCCTTATTCATTAAAAATTATACGTTTATAAAGGCATATTTTTCCGTTCTCCTATTCCATTCTCTAGATCAAGTCAAAAGCTTCCAAATCGGCCTGAGTCACTTTGCTATAGGACGCACGGTTTTTGAGATATGAGCAAAGTAAGGCCAACATTCATGATTTTTTCAATGCAGAAAAATCGACATCTGTAGGGGTTCTGGTGGCTCATATAGAATTTTCGACAGCTTATATCTTGAGAACGGTGCGTCCTACGAGAAAAAATCAGTATCCTTTTTTGTAGCTCATGACTTAATCTAGAGGATGGCATTGGAAAATTTACAAAATTACTGTTATTTGGGCAAATTTTTGAAAAAGAACAGGGAAATTTGTTTATCTGGCGTAAATTATATGAAATTTTACACCGGCTTTGAAGGAAGGTCAATCTGAATTGTTGCTCTTGACGTGAATTTACATTGTGCGAGTTTTCATCACTCTCACTCACCGGCGAGGCGATAATTTACATTATTTTACAACTTAAAGTCCCTTATTCATTAAAAATTATACGTTTATAAAGGCATATTTTTCCGTTCTCCTATTCCATTCTCTAGATCAAGTCAAAAGCTACCATATCGGCCTGAGTCACTTTGCTATAGGACGCACGGTTTTTGAGATATGAGCAAAGTAAGGCCAACATTCATGATTTTTTCAATGCAGAAAAATCGACATCTGTAGGGGTTCTGGTGGCTCATATAGAATTTTCGACAGCTTATATCTTGAGAACGGTGCGTCCTACGAGAAAAAATCAGTATCCTTTTTTGTAGCTCATGACTTAATCTAGAGGATGGCATTGGAAAATTTACAAAATTACTGTTATTTGGGCAAATTTTTGAAAAAGAACAGGGAAATTTGTTTATCTGGCGTAAATTATATGAAATTTTACACCGGCTTTGAAGGAAGGTCAATCTGAATTGTTGCTCTTGACGTGAATTTACATTGTGCGAGTTTTCATCACTCTCACTCACCGGCGAGGCGATAATTTACATTATTTTACAACTTAAAGTCCCTTATTCATTAAAAATTATACGTTTATAAAGGCATATTTTTCCGTTCTCCTATTCCATTCTCTAGATCAAGTCAAAAGCTACCATATCGGCCTGAGTCACTTTGCTATAGGACGCACGGTTTTTGAGATATGAGCAAAGTAAGGCCAACATTCATGATTTTTTCAATGCAGAAAAATCGACATCTGTAGGGGTTCTGGTGGCTCATATAGAATTTTCGACAGCTTATATCTTGAGAACGGTGCGTCCTACGAGAAAAAAGCAGTATACTTTTTTGTAGCTCATGACTTGATCTAGAGGATGGCATTGGAAAATTTACAAAATTGCCGCTATTTGGGCAAATTTTTGAAAAAGAACAGGGAAATTTGTTTCTCTGGCGTAAATTATATGAAATTTTACATCGGCTTTGAAGGAAGGTCAATCTAAATGGTTGCTCTTGACGTGAATTTACATTGTGCGAGTTTTC
The DNA here is from genome assembly GCA_964034865.1 of Eristalis intricaria. NCBI lineage: Eukaryota > Metazoa > Arthropoda > Insecta > Diptera > Syrphidae > Eristalis > Eristalis intricaria. The sequence continues at coordinate 36,628,718 of OZ035875.1, forward strand.
ATCACTCTCACTCACCGGCGAGGCGATAATTTACATTATTTTACAACTTAAAGTCCCTTATTCATTAAAAATTATACGTTTATAAAGGCATATTTTTCCGTTCTCCTATTCCATTCTCTAGATCAAGTCAAAAGCTACAATATCGGCAAAAGTCACTTTGCTATAGGACGCACGGTTTTTGAGATATGAGCAAAGTAAGGCCAACATTCATGATTTTTTCAATGCAGAAAAATCGACATCTGTAGGGGTTCTGGTGGCTCATATAGAATTTTCGACAGCTTATATCTTGAGAACGGTGCGTCCTACGAGAAAAAATCAGTATCCTTTTTTGTAGCTCATGACTTAATCTAGAGGATGGCATTGGAAAATTTACAAAATTACTGTTATTTGGGCAAATTTTTGAAAAAGAACAGGGAAATTTGTTTATCTGGCGTAAATTATATGAAATTTTACACCGGCTTTGAAGGAAGGTCAATCTGAATTGTTGCTCTTGACGTGAATTTACATTGTGCGAGTTTTCATCACTCTCACTCACCGGCGAGGCGATAATTTACATTATCTTACAACTTAAAGTCCCTTATTCATTAAAAATTATACGTTTATAAAGGCATATTTTTCCGTTCCCCTATTCCATTCTCTAGATCAAGTCAAAAGCTACCATATCGGCCTGAGTCACTTTGCTATAGGACGCACGGTTTTTGAGATATGAGCAAAGTAAGGCCAACATTCATGATTTTTTCAATGCAGAAAAATCGACATCTGTAGGGGTTCTGGTGGCTCATATAGAATTTTCGACAGCTTATATCTTGAGAACGGTGCGTCCTACGAGAAAAAAGCAGTATCCTTTTTTGTAGCTCATGACTTAATCTAGAGGGTGGCATTGGAAAATTTACAAAATTACTGTTATTTGGGCAAATTTTTGAAAAAGAACAGGGAAATTTGTTTATCTGTCTGGCGTAAATTATATGAAATTTTACACCGGCTTTGAAGGAAGGTCAATCTGAATTGTTGCTCTTGACGTGAATTTACATTGTGCGAGTTTTCATCACTCTCACTCACCGGCGAGGCGATAATTTACATTATTTTACAACTTAAAGTCCCTTATTCATTAAAAATTATACGTTTATAAAGGCATATTTTTCCGTTCTCCTATTCCATTCTCTAGATCAAGTCAAAAGCTACCATATCGGCCTGAGTCACTTTGCTATAGGACGCACGGTTTTTGAGATATGAGCAAAGTAAGGCCAACATTCATGATTTTTTCAATGCAGAAAAATCGACATCTGTAGGGGTTCTGGTGGCTCATATAGAATTTTCGACAGCTTATATTTTGAGAACGGTGCGTCCTACGAGAAAAAAGCAGTGTACTTTTTTGTAGCTCATGACTTGATCTAGAGGATGGCATTGGAAAATTTACAAAATTACTGTTATTTGGGCAAATTTTTGAAAAAGAACAGCGAAATTTGTTTTTCTGGCGTAAATTATATGAAATTTTACATCGGCTTTGAAGGAAGGTCAATCTGAATTGTTGCTCTTGACGTGAATTTACATTGTGCGAGTTTTCATCACTCTCACTCACCGGCGAGGCGATAATTTACATTATTTTACAACTTAAAGTCCCTTATTCATTAAAAATTATACGTTTATAAAGGCATATTTTTCCGTTCTCCTATCCCATCCTCTAGATCAAGTCAAAAGCTACAATATCGGCAAAAGTCACATTGCTATAGGACGCACGGTTTTTGAGATATGAGCAAAGTAAGGCCAACATTCATGATTTTTTCAATACAGAAAAATCGACAACAGTAGGGGTTCTGGCGGCTCATATAGAATTATCGACAGCTTATATCTCGAGAACGGTGCGTCCTACGAGAAAAAAGCTGTATACTTTTTTGTAGCTCATGACTTGATCTAGAGGATGGCATTGGAAAATTTACAAAATGACTATTATTTGGGCAAATTTTTTGAAAAAGAACAGGGAAATTTGTTTCTCTGGCGTAAATTATATGAAATTTTACATCGGCTTTGAAGGAAGGTCAATCTGAATTGCTGCTCTTGACGTGAATTTACATTGTGCGAGTTTTCATCACTCTCACTCCCCGGCGAGGCGATAATTTACATTATTTTTCAACTTAAAGTCCCTTATTCATTAAAAATGATACCCTTATCTTCTTCTTCTTCAGGTAGCGCTACAGTCCGGGGTGGACCTGGGCCAGTGGACCTCAACCAGTAAGCCTCTCCAGCCGGCACGATATTTTGCCAGCTGTATCCATCTGCGCACACCAAGTTGGTTGAGGTCCTTCTCCACCTGGGTGCGCCATCGGTTCCGTGGGCATCATCTGTTGCGTTGCCCCACTGGCTCGGAGTCGAAGACTCTTCGGGCTGGAGGAGTGTTGTCCATGCGCTCTACATGGCCCAGCCATCTTAGGCGTTGAATGCGTAGACGCCTGACTAGACTCATGTCGCTGTACAGCCCGTACAGTTCGTGGTTGAATCTTCTTCTCCAATAACCATCAACGCAAACTGGACCAAAGATTGAACGCAGAACTTTTCGCTCGAAAAGACCAATTGCTTCTTCATCCGCTTTTGATATTATCCATGCTTCCGCACCATAGAGAAAGACAGGGATAATCAAGGTGTTATATAATGTTAACTTGGTCCTTCGAGAGAGGACTCTACTACTCAATTGCCTCTTGAGCCCAAAGAAACAGCGATTGGCAAGAGTAATTCGGCGTTTAATCTCAGTACTGGTGTTGTTCGTACTGTTCATTTGCAAGTCGAGCTAGACGAAGTCCTTCACTACCTCGAAGTTACAGCTGCCTATGGTGACGTTCTGGCCAAGTCGTCGATGTTGTGCGTCCTTTCTCGATGACAGCATATACTTCGTTTTGCCCTCGTTCACCGCTAAACCCATTTTGGCCGCCTCCGCTTCAATAGCAGCAAATGCTTCATTGACAGCTCGCTGTGTTCTGCCAATCGCGTCAATGTCATCCGCGTATGCTAGCAGTTGTACGGACTTCTGGAAGATCTGTATCTGCCTCTAGTATTGGCGTGTGAGTCTTGCACGATCTTTTCCAGGATGATGTTAAAGAAATCACATGACAGTTCGTCGCCTTGTCTAAAACCTTTTTTGACATTGAAGGTCTCGGTGAGTCCGTTACCGACCTTGATGGAGCAGTGAGAGTTCTCCATCGTCATCCTGCACAACCTAACGAGTTTGGCAGGAATGTCAAAACTAGACATGGCGTTGCATAGCTCGTCCCTATGCACGCTGTCATATGCGGCCGTGAAATCGACGAATAGGTGGTGGGTGTCGATCTGCATTTCTTGGGCTTTTTCCAGGATCTGCCGTAGTGTGAAGATTTGGTCGATGGTGGACTTCCCCGGCCTAAAACCGCGCTGATAAGCACCTATCAGGTTGTTGACGAATGGTTGGTTTCAGGCGCTCACACAAAACGGCAGAGAGGATCTTATAGTCGATGTTAAGGAGACTTAATCCTCTATAGTTGCAGGCAGTCAAATGGGTCCCCTTTCTTTTGGATCTTGTGGATCGGGCAAACGATACTGTGATTCCACTCGTCGGGCATGCTTTCCTCCGACCGAGTTGGTGCATGTGCCTTACCAGCTCATCTCCAACTGTCTTAAACAGTTCCGCAGACAGTCCATCTGCATCAGCAGCTTTATTCGACTTTTGTCTCGATATCGCTATCTTGACTTCGTCTAGGTCGGGGGGACGGAATTCTCGTCGATAATCGTCAATTGCGTTGAGTGGAACATTCTGCCTGACAGCGGTATTGGAGTCTTCCTCGCCGTTTAACAGTCAACAGAAATGATCCTTCCAGATTCTCGGTATCGACTGCGAATCTACTACGAGTTGTCCCTCTGCGTCACGACATGCTTCTGTCCGAACTGCCGTAACACCTCTCCATGTCCTCGATCGCGCACTTCTCATGCTCTTTCTTTTTCTTTTTGAGAAGCCGATGCTCTTCCCTTCTTTTAAGTTCGTAGAGCTCACGAACCGCTCTCGTCCTTCTGTCCAGCGTCGCCTTGTATGCTGCTTGCTCGCTGAATGTGCCTGCCTGCACTGGTTGTCAAACCAGGGGTTTTTTTGGGGTAGCGTTTTAAAACCCAGAACATCAGATGCAACTTCTCTGATGGCTTTTTGACAACGGTTCCATTGTTGGTCGATTGTTTCGCCTGGCAGGGTTGGACTCTCTGAGAGCTTTAGGGAGACTCGATCGGCAAAGCTGCTAGCGGTCAATTGCGATTGTAGCTTTCCGACGTCAAACTGTTTTGGTCTTGCTCTACTCCGTTGTCCTATCGATATCCGTGTTCTTACCTTGGCTACAACAAGGAAATGATCCGAGTCGATGTTGGCTCCTCGGAATGTTCGGACATCTAGAATGCTGTAGGAGTGTCTGACGTCGATCGCAATGTGATCAATCTGGTTGACGGTTGATTGATCAGCAGACCGCCAGGTCCCTTTGTGGATGTTGAGTTGAGGGAACCGCGTGCTGGCTACAAAGACGTTTCGCCCCGTTACGAAGTCCACAAGCCTGAGTCCGTTCTCGGACGTGTTGTCGTGCAGGCTGTGCTTCCCGATGACTCTAGCAAAGACGTCTTCCTTGCCCAGCTTTGCGTTGAAATCTCCTAGAACGATCTTAGTGTCGTAGCTGGGGCATTGATCGTATGTACTTTCTAGGAGATCGTGAAAGTCGCCGCATATCAGGCTGATGTTGTCGAATGTAGCCTTGATGCGGATTGTTATGAAGCGCTCGCTTATGTATTTAAGGCTTAAGACTTCATTCCTAAGTCTGCCTCGAACAACAAACCCGCATCCGAATAAGCGCTGCCTTCGCTCTTTGTAGCAATCGCCGAAGTAAATATCGCAGTTTTTCATCCCCTTTTTGCCCGGCCCATCCCACCGCACCTCCTGAATGGCGGTGATATCTGCCTTGTAAGCTTCGAGGGCTTCCGCAAGTTCATCGGCTGCACGTGGTCTGTTCAGGGACCTCACATTCCACGTGCAGAACCGAAAATCATTGTCCTTATTTCGTTGTCCATGGTCGTCAGCGGTATGGTCATCCATATCCATATCATTCTCGTCGTTTCTGAACTATAATTTTTTACACGGGGAAGTTAACCCCACGCGCAACCCCTGAACCTGGAGGACCGGGTCCTGGTTTAAACCCCTGGACAAGGAGGCCGCTGCATACATGAGTTCACCTCTAAGCGGTTGCCTTAAAGGCTATCCAGAGGGCGCCGCGAGGATGTATGTCAACTTGATCTGTGCATTTAACAGGGATCGTTGCTGGCATCTCGCCAAGTTGAGAGCAGTCAACAACTTTGCCCTGGATGCACAGGCCCATGCCCTCTAACTTACATTATACCCTTACAACGGTATATTTTTCCGTTCTCCTATTAAATCCTCTAGAACAAGTCAATAGCTATAATATCGGCCTCAGTCACTTTGCTATAGGACGCACGGTTTTTGAGAAGGCCAACATTCATGATTTTTTCAATGCAGATAAAACGACATCTGTAGGGGTTCTGGCGCCTTGTATGGAATATTCGACAGCTAATATCTCGAGAACGGTGCGTCCTACGACAAACCATATGTCCTCTTATGGCCTTCGAAATGTGCTGAGTTCGAAGATGTGTTGTTTTGTGAATCGAATATCTTGGAAACTAGGACTAGGCCAAGATTGTTGGTTAGCCCAATAAAGAAAAAAAAAAAGATGTGGATTGAGGTACGACTTTCTAGCGGGAGTGCCGTGGTTGACAAGTTTGAAGCAAGTAACAAGACGTCGACATCTGGCCACCGAGGTATTCATTAACTCTAGCTGAGACCCTATCCCATGCGGTCGTATACTCGTCAGTCTTCCTCCACTTCAACTGGCATTCGATGGGTACTCAGAATTCGTCGGCCGATGTTATCGACATGCGGCATGGCTGTATCATCCTCGACTTGTACTCCAAATCAGTCAATGTTGTTTCTTCGGTGATAAATTGCTTGTTCGACATTAGCCAGAGTCCAGAAACAAGTTGCTATACAGGAGGGCAATTTGTTTCTGGATACTAAGGTTTCGGGGCGCAATAACACAAGCAATCATTATTCTGTGATTCTTATAATAGAAGTTATAAGCAAAACTGTAATTATTTGATACAGATAGTTGTAAGTGATTGCACTGAAGGGCACACCAGTGGAGTACGGGTTCATCCATTAAGAGAATGAAACGCTTTATTTTGTCCTCTTCATGCAAGACTTCCAAACGCACTGCTTACTTCCCTTCCAGAGAAAGAATTATGTATACCAGCCTTCACACCACTTGCAAGTTGTGTGTGAGTTGTTACGTGACCTGATGTGTCGTCTACTCGTGTTCTCTTCCGTATATTTGCCTGGGGGTTGCCTATGTAAATATATAGTCAAACGCAAATTTCTGAATGTTTCAAGGGAGACATTTGTATGGGACTCTCACGCTACGGCTACATATATGAAGATACACATATATTATGAAAGTATAAGAAAACGTTATCTTTATTCCGTTTAAAGGAGAGCTAGGTCTGGCTTCGTAGACATGATGACGTATGTAAATAAGTAGTATGCAGACTTATTATTTACGTCACTGGTTATTGCAATTCCTGATTGACTACATTACAGTAGTGAGTAACTAAGATAACTTGAACAGTTGGTCGTATACATATATGCCTGTACAGTGCAGGCGGGTATGTATGCATGTATAGCATATACGGAGCCGAACTGTATAAGTCCATAGATGTGGCTGAGTTCAACATGTAGGCGTATCTGTTTATGCTCATGGATGTGACTGCGTTAAGCATGGCCGCCGAACTGTAAAAGTCCATAAATGTGGCTGAGTTTCACTTGTGCGCGTATGTGTATAGTTTCATGGCTGTGGCTGCCTTATGCATGGCCGCCGAACTGTAAAGGCCACGGATGTGGTTGAGTTCAACATATGGGCGTATCTGTTTTGGTTCATGCATCTGGCTGCATTATGAATGGCCGCCGAACTGTAAAAGTCCACGGATGTGGCTGAGTTCAATATGTGGGCGTGTCTGTATAGTTTCATGAATGTGGCTGCCTTATGCATGGCCGCCGAACTGTAAAAGGGCACGGATGTGGTTCAGTTCAATATGTGGGCGTGTCTGTATAGTTTAATGTATGTGGCTGCGTTAAGCATGGCCGCCGAACTGTAAAGATCCATAGATGTGGCTGAATTTAACCTGTGGGCGTATCTTTTTATGTTCATGGATGTGGCTGCCTTGAGTATGGCCGCCGAACTGTAAAAGTCCACGGATGTGGCTGAGTTCAATATGTGGGCGTGTCTGTATAGTTTCATGAATGTGGCTGCCTTATGCATGGCCGCCGAACTGTAAAAGGGCACGGATGTGGTTCAGTTCAATATGTGGGCGTGTCTGTATAGTTTAATGTATGTGGCTGCGTTAAGCATGGCCGCCGAACTGTAAAGATCCATAGATGTGGCTGAATTTAACCTGTGGGCGTATCTTTTTATGTTCATGGATGTGGCTCCCTTGAGTATGGCCGCCGAACTGTAAAAGTCCACGGATGTGGCTGAGTTCAATATGTGCGCGTGGCTGTATAGTTTAATGTATGTGGCTGCGTTAAGCATGGCCGCCGAACTGTAAAATTCCACCGATGTAGCTGAGTTTAACATGTAGGCGTATCTGTTTTGGTTCATGCATGTGGCTGCGTTAGCTTCATCCGTATGGCTGAGTTAAACATGGCCGGACACCACAGTGTCCGTTTGATGACAGAGAGTGATAATCCGAGTTCTAGGCGAGGTGTGGGATCAACGTTTTGTAAGGAATCGAGTGGTTCTCATACACTCTCTCGCACATATGCATGTGACCCCAGCTCGTCCCCGGCAGCGCCACTCCATCACCCTTACCAACCGCTTATGGTTCAACATTTTGGGATTTTACCGAAAAGTTGATCATTGTTGGGAAACTTTGTTGTTGATGGATGCTCGACCATGTGGTGAGAATGAGAGGGGGCGGACACCGTCGGCTGATGTTATCGTCACGCGGCTTGTGTGTATCGTCCTCAATTTGTTCTCCAAATTACCCAATGTCGTCTCTTCGGTGATAAATTGCTTGTTCGACAATGACCAGTGTCCAGAAAGAAGTTCCTATATGGGGCGTAATATATTTCTGGACACCACAGTGTTCAGACAATATTGCAAATCCCCCTTAAGGGACCCACCTGCCAAGGCAAATAATCCCGCATCCATCATGCATGCAACACCACATTCCGACAGCTCAATAGTCCACATTGAATGTCTCCCGTTCTCTCGAACTTCCACGCACACTCGTTGAAATCTGCACAACCATTCCCATCCAATTAAGATCCCCCCGCTAGCATTGCCAGGCGATTGCACCAAGTTGTCAGTTCAATTAGTGACGTCACGAAAAATGAAGAGCCCAGTTTTCTCGAAATTCCAAGGATTCCGCTGGAATTTTCTTACTGAATTAACTTCGATTACCCTTTCCCCACCCAGGCCTTGGATTCGGGGCGAAAATCGACTTTTCAAAAATTGACACACATCACACGAAAAAATGCAGTGAAATGGCGTCGCATTCGGGTCTCTTTTTTTTTGCTGAAAATAAACGTATTTTCGTCGAAGTCATTATCATGAGAACACAATTTTGTGAAAGAAATATCTCGGGAATTAAGACGAATGCAAGGATGTGGGGTACCAGGATGGAAAGGAAATTTCATGTAGATGTGGATTGAGGTAAGCCCTTCTAGCGGGAGTGCCGTGGTTGACAAGTTTAAAGCCAAAAACCAGATGTCCTCTTATGGCCTACGAAATGTGATGAGTTCGAAGATCTGATGTTTTATGAATCGAATATTTTGGAAACTAGGAGGAGGTCAAGATTGCGGGTTAGCCCAATGAAGAGGAAATTTCATGTAGATGTGAATTGAGGAACGAGTTTCTAACGGGTGTGGCGTGGTTGACAAGTTTGAAGCCAAAAACCAGATATCCTCTTATGGGCTACGAAATGTGATGAGTTTGAAGATCTGATGTCTTGTGAATCGAATATCTCGGAAACTAGGACGAGGCCAAGATTGCGGGTTAGCCCAATGAAGAGGAAATTTCATGTAGATGTGGATTGAGGTACGAGTTTCTAACGGGAGTGCCGTGGTTGACAAGTTTAAAGCCAAAAACCAGATGTCCTCTTATGGGCTACGAAATGTGATGAGTTCGAAGATCTGATGTCTTGTGAATCGAATATCTTGGAAACTAGGACGCTGTCAGGATTATGGGTTAGCCCAATGAAGAGGAAATTTCATGTAGATGTAGATTGAGGTACAACTTTCAAATGGGAGTGCCGTGGTTGACAAGTTTGAAGCCAAAAACCAGATGTCCTCTTATGGGCTACGAAATGTGATGAGTTCGAAGATCTGATGTCTTGTGAATCGAATATCTCGGAAACTAGGACGAGGCCATGATTGAGGGTTAGCCTAATGAAGAGGAAATTTCATATAGATGTAGACTGAGGTACAACTTTCAAATGGGAGTGCCGTGGTTGACAAGTTTGAAGCCAAAAACCAGATGTCCTCTTATGGGCTACGAAATGTGATGAGTTCGACGATCTGATGTCTTGTGAATCGAATATCTTGGAAACTAGGACGCTGTCAGGATTATGGGTTAGCCCAATGAAGAGGAAATTTCATGTAGATGTAGATTGAGGTACAACTTTCAAATGGGAGTGCCGTGGTTGACAAGTTTGAAGCCAAAAACCAGATGTCCTCTTATGGGCTACGAAATGTGATGAGTTCGAAGATCTGATGTCTTGTGAATCGAATATCTCGGAAACTAGGACGAGGCCATGATTGAGGGTTAGCCTAATGAAGAGGAAATTTTATGTAGATGTAGATTGAGGTACAACTTTCAAATGGGAGTGCCGTGGTTGACAAGTTTGAAGCCAAAAACCAGATGTCCTCTTATGGGCTACGAAATGTGGTGAGTTCGAAAAATGTTGTTTTGTGAATCGAATATCTTGGAAACTAGGACGAGGTCAAGATTGCGGGTTAGCCCAATGAAGAGGAAATTTCATGTAGATGTGGATTGAGGTACGAGTTTCTAACGTGAGTGCCGTGGTTGACAAGTTTAAAGCGAAAAACCAGATGTCCTCTTATGGGCTACGAAATGTGATGAGTTCGAAGATCTGATGTCTTGTGAATCGAATATCTTGGAAACTAGGACGCTGTCAGGATTATGGGTAAGCCCAATGAAGAGGAAATTTCATGTAGATGTGGATTGAGTTACGAGTTTCTAACGGGAGTGCCGTGGTTGACAAGTTTGAAGCCAGGAACCAGATGTCTTCTTATGGCCTTAGAAATGTGATGAGTTCCAAGATGAGTTGTTTTGTGAACCAAATATCTTGGAAACTAGGACGCTGTCAGGATTGTGGGTTAGCCCAATGAAGAGGAAATTTCATGTAGATGTAGACTGAGGCACAGCTTTCAAATGGGAGTGCCGTGGTTGACAAGTTTGAAGCCAAAAACCAGATGTCCTCTTATGGCCTTAGAAATGTGATGAGTTCGAAGATCTGATGTTTTGTGAATCGAATATCTTGGAAACTAGGACGAGGCCAAGATTGCGGGTTAGCCCAATGAAGAGGAAATTTCATGTAGATGTGGATTGAGGTACGAGTTTCTAACGGGAGTGCCGTGGTTGACAAGTTTGAAGCCAAGAACCAGATGTCTTCTTATGGCCTTAGAAATGTGATGAGTTCCAAGATGAGTTGTTTTGTGAACCAAATATCTTGGAAACTAGGACGCTGTCAGGATTGTGGGTTAGCCCAATGAAGAGGAAATTTCATGTAGATGTAGATTGAGGCGCAGCTTTCAAATGGGAGTGCCGTGGTTGACAAGTTTGAAGCCAAAAACCAGATGTCATCTCATGGGCTACGAAATGTGATGAGTTCGAAGATCTGATGTTTTGTGAATCGAATATCTTGGAAATTAGGATGCAGTCAAGATTGTGGGTTAGCCCAATGAAGAGGAAATTTCATGCAAATGTGGATTGAGGTACGCCTTTCTAGTGGGAGTGCCGTGGTTGACAAGTTTGAAGCCAAAAACCAGATGTCCGCTTATGGGCTACGAAATGTGATGAGTTCGAAGATGTGTTGTTTTGTGAATCGAATATCTTGGAAACTAGGAAGAGGTCAAGATTGCGGGTTAGCCCAATGAAGAGGAAATTTCATGTAGATGTGGATTGAGGTACGAGTTTCTAACGGGAGTCCCGTGGTTGACAAGTTTGAAGCCAAAAACCAGATGTCCTCTTATGGCCTACGAAATGTGATGAGTTCGAAGATCTGATGTTTTGTGAATTGAATATCTTGGAAATTAGGACGCGGTCAAGATTGTGGGTTAGCCCAATGAAGAGGAAATTTCATGCAGATGTGGATTGAGGTACGCCTTTCTAGTGGGAGTGCCGTGGTTGACAAGTTTGAAGCCAAAAACCAGACGTCCTCTTATGGGCTACGAAATGTGATGAGTTCGAAGATGTGTTGTTTTGTGAATCGAATATCTTGGAAACTAGGACGAGGTCAAGATTGCGGGTTAGCCCAGAAATATTTTACGGTAAGGCGCGCAATATATTTCTGGACACCTACTGTTCAGAAAGGTTTTGCGGTATGGCGCGCAATATATTTCTGGACACCTAGTGTCCAGAAAGGTTTTGCGTTATGGCGCGCAATATATTTCTGGACACCTAGTGTCCAGAAATATTTTGCGTTATGGCGCGCAATATATTTCTGGACACCCAGTGTCCAGAAATATTTTGCGTTATGGCGCGCAATATATTTCTGGACACCTAGTGTCCGCGCAAAATATTTCTGGACACTAGGTGTCCAGAATTATATTGCGCGCCATACCGCAAAATATTTCTGGACACTAGGTGTCCAGAAATATATTGCGCGCCATACCGCCATAACGCAAAATATTTCTGCACACTAGGTGTCCAGAAATATATTGCGCGCCATACCGCAAAACCTTTCTGGCGCGCCATACCGCAAAATATTTCTGGACACTAGGTGTCCAGAAATATATTCCGCGCCATACCGCAAAATATTTCTGGACACTAGGTGTCCAGAAATATGTTGCGCGCCATACCGCAAAATATTTCTGCACACTAGGTGTCCAGAAATATATTGCGCGCCATACCGCAAAACCTTTCTGGCGCGCCATACCGCAAAATATTTCTGGACACTAGGTGTCCAGAAATATATTGCGCGCCATACCGCAAAATATTTCTGGACACTAGGTGTCCAGAAATATATTGCGCGCCATACCGCCATAACGCAAAATATTTCTGCACACTAGGTGTCCAGAAATATATTGCGCGCCATACCGCAAAACCTTTCTGGCGCGCCATACCGCAAAATATTTCTGGACACTAGGTGTCCAGAAATATGTTGCGCGCCATACCGCAAAATATTTCTGCACACTAGGTGTCCAGAAATATATTGCGCGCCATACCGCAAAATCTTTCTGGCGCGCCATACCGCAAAATATTTCTGGACACTAGGTGTCCAGAAATATATTGCGCGCCATACCGCAAAATATTTCTGGACACTAGGTGTCCAGAAATATATTACGCGCCATACCGCAAAACCTTTCTGGACACTAGGTGTCCAGAAATATATTGCGCACCATACCGCAAAATATTTCTGGACACTAGGTGTCCAAGGTTTTGCGGTATGGCGCGCAATATATTTCTGCGCCATACCGCAAAACCTTGGACACCTAGTGTCCAGAAAGGTTTTGCGGTATGGCGCGTAATATATTTCTGGACACCTAGTGTCCAGAAATATTTTGCGGTATGGCGCGCAATATATTTCTGGACACCTAGTGTCCAGAAATACTTTGCGGTATGGCGCGCAATATATTTCTGGACACCTAGTGTCCAGAAATATTTTGCGTTATGGCGGTATGGCGCGCAATAAATTTCTGGACACCTAGTGTCCAGAAATATTTTGCGTTATGGCGGTATGGCGCGCAATATATTTCTGGACACCTAGTGTCCAGAAATATTTTGCGCGGACACTAGGTGTCCAGAAATATATTGCGCGCCATACCACAAAAGCTTTCTGGTTTTGCGTTTGGACACCTAGTGTCCAGAAATATTTTACGGTAAGGCGCGCAATATATTTCTGGACACCTAGTGTCCAGAAAGGTTTTGCGGTATGGCGCGCAATATATTTCTGGACACCTAGTGTCCAGAAATACTTTGCGGTATGGCGCGCAATATATTTCTGGACACCTAGTGTCCAGAAATATTTTGCGGTATGGCGCGCAATATATTTATGGAGACCTTGTGTCCAGAAAGGTTTTGCGTTTAGTGTCCAGAAATATTTTGCGGTATGGCGCGCAATATATTTCTGGACACCTAGTGTATTTCTGGACACCTAGTGACACCTAGTGTCCAGAAATATTTTGCGGTATGGCGCGCAATGTATTTCTGGACACCTAGTGTCCAGAAATATTTTGCGGTATGGCGCGCAATATATTTCTGGACACAGTGTCCAGAAAGGTTTTGCGGTATGGCGCGCAATATATTTCTGGACACCTAGTGTCCAGAAATACTTTGCGGTATGGCGCGCAATATATTTCTGGACACCTAGTGTCCAGAAATATTTTGCGGTATGGCGCGCAATATATTTATGGAGACCTTGTGTCCAGAAAGGTTTTGCGTTTAGTGTCCAGAAATATTTTGCGGTATGGCGCGCAATATATTTCTGGACACCTAGTGTATTTCTGGACACCTAGTGACACCTAGTGTCCAGAAATATTTTGCGGTATGGCGCGCAATGTATTTCTGGACACCTAGTGTCCAGAAATATTTTGCGGTATGGCGCGCAATATATTTCTGGACACCTAGTGTCCAGAAAGGTTTTGCGGTATGGCGCGCAATGTATTTCTGGACACCTAGTGTATTTCTAGACACCTAGTGACACCTAGTGACACCAAGTGTCCAGAAATATTTTGCGGTATGGCGCGCAATGTATTTCTGGACACCTAGTGTCCAGAAATATTTTGCGGTATGGTGCGCAATATATTTCTGGACACCTAGTGTCCAGAAAGATTTTGCGGTATGGCGCGCAATATATTTCTGGACACCTAGTGTCCAGAAAGCTTTTGTGGTATGGCGCGCAATATATTTCTGGACACCTAGTGTCCAGAAATATTTTGCGGTATGGCGCGCAATATATTTCTGGACACCTAGTGTCCAGAAAGGTTTTGCGGTATGGCGCGCAATATATTTCTGGACACCTAGTGTCCAGAAATATTTTGCGGTATGGCGCGCAATATATTTCTGGACACCTAGTGTCCAGAAATATTTTGCGGTATGGCGCGCAATATATTTCTGGACACCTAGTGTCCAGAAATATTTTGCGGTATGGCGCGCAATATATTTCTGGACACCCAGTGTCCAGAAATATTTTGCGTTATGGCGCGTAATATATTTCTGGACACCTAGTGTATTTCTGGACACCTAGTGACACCTAGTGTCCAGAAATATTTTGCGGTATGGCGCGCAATGTATTTCTGGACACCTAGTGTCCAGAAATATTTTGCGGTATGGCGCGCAATATATTTCTGGACACCTAGTGTCCAGAAAGGTTTTGCGGTATGGCGCGCAATGTATTTCTGGACACCTAGTGTATTTCTAGACACCTAGTGACACCTAGTGACACCAAGTGTCCAGAAATATTTTGCGGTATGGCGCGCAATGTATTTCTGGACACCTAGTGTCCAGAAATATTTTGCGGTATGGTGCGCAATATATTTCTGGACACCTAGTGTCCAGAAAGATTTTGCGGTATGGCGCGCAATATATTTCTGGACACCTAGTGTCCAGAAAGCTTTTGTGGTATGGCGCGCAATATATTTCTGGACACCTAGTGTCCAGAAATATTTTGCGGTATGGCGCGCAATATATTTCTGGACACCTAGTGTCCAGGAAGGTTTTGCGGTATGGCGCGCAATATATTTCTGGACACCTAGTGTCCAGAAATATTTTGCGGTATGGCGCGCAATATATTTCTGGACACCCAGTGTCCAGAAATATTTTGCGTTATGGCACCTAGTGTCCAGAAATATTTTGCGTTATGGCGCGCAATATATTTCTGGACACCTAGTGTCCAGAAATATTTTGCGGTATGGCGCGCAATATATTTCTGGACACCTAGTGTCCAGAAATATTTTGCGGTATGGCGCGCAATATATTTCTGGACACCCAGTGTCCAGAAATATTTTGCGGTATGGCGCGCAATATATTTCTGGACACCCAGTGTCCAGAAATATTTTGCGTTATGGCGCGCAATATATTTCTGGACACCTAGTGTCCAGAAATATTTTGCGGTATGGCGCGCAATATATTTCTGGACACCTAGTGTCCAGAAATATTTTGCGGTTTGGCGCGCAATATATTTCTGGACACCTAGTGTCCTAGTGTCCAGAAATATTTTGCGGTATGGCGCGCAATATATTTCTGGACACCTAGTGTCCAGAAATATTTTGCGGTATGGCGCGCAATATATTTCTGGACACCTAGTGTCCAGAAATATTTTGCGGTATGGTGCGCAATATATTTCTTGACACCTAGTGTCCAGAAAGATTTTGCGGTATGGCGCGCAATATATTTCTGGACACCTAGTGTCCAGAAAGATTTTGCGGTATGGCGCGCAATATATTTCTGGACACCTAGTGTCCAGAAATATTTTGCGGTATGGCGCGCAATATATTTCTGGACACCTAGTGTCCAGAAAGGTTTTGCGTTATGGCGCGCAATATATTTCTGGACACCTAGTGTCCAGAAATATTTTACGGTAAGGCGCGCAATATATTTCTGGACACCTACTGTTCAGAAAGGTTTTGCGGTATGGCGCGCAATATATTTCTGGACACCTAGTGTCCAGAAAGGTTTTGCGGTATGGCGCGCAATATATTTCTGGACACCTAGTGTCCAGAAATATTTTGCGGTATGGCGCGCAATATATTTCTGGACACCTAGTGTCCAGAAATATTTTGCGGTATGGCGCGCAATATATTTCTGGACACCTAGTGTCCAGAAAGGTTTTGCGGTATGGCGCGCAATATATTTCTGGACACCTAGTGTCCAGAAATACTTTGCGGTATGGCGCGCAATATATTTCTGGACACCCAGTGTCCAGAAATATTTTGCGGTATGGCGCGCAATATATTTCTGGACACCTAGTGTATTTCTGGACACCTAGTGACACCTAGTGTCCAGAAATATTTTGCGGTATGGCGCGCAATGTATTTCTGGACACCTAGTGTCCAGAAATATTTTGCGGTATGGCGCGCAATATATTTCTGGACACCTAGTGTCCAGAAAGCTTTTGCGGTATGGCGCGCAATGTATTTCTGGACACCTAGTGTATTTCTAGACACCTAGTGACACCTAGTGACACCAAGTGTCCAGAAATATTTTGCGGTATGGCGCGCAATGTATTTCTGGACACCTAGCACACCCAGTGTCCAGAAATATTTTGCGTTATGGCGCGCAATATATTTCTGGACACCTAGTGTCCAATATATTTCTGGACACCTAGTGTATTTCTGGACACCTAGT
Organism: Eristalis intricaria; assembly: GCA_964034865.1. Lineage (NCBI taxonomy): Eukaryota > Metazoa > Arthropoda > Insecta > Diptera > Syrphidae > Eristalis > Eristalis intricaria. The sequence goes on from OZ035875.1 coordinate 36,645,367, forward strand.
GACACCTAGTGTCCAGAAATATTTTGCGGTATGGTGCGCAATGTATTTCTGGACACCTAGTGTCCAAAATATTTCCAGAAATAGTGTCCAGAAAGGTTTTGCGGTATGGCGCGCAATGTATGTCTGGACACCTAGTGTATTTCTAGACACCTAGTGACACCTAGTGACACCAAGTGTCCAGAAATATTTTGCGGTATGGCGCGCAATGTATTTCTGGACACCTAGTGTCCAGAAATATTTTGCGGTATGGTGCGCAATATATTTCTGGACACCTAGTGTCCAGAAAGATTTTGCGGTATGGCGCGCAATATATTTCTGGACACCTAGTGTCCAGAAAGCTTTTGTGGTATGGCGCGCAATATATTTCTGGACACCTAGTGTCCAGAAATATTTTGCGGTATGGCGCGCAATATATTTCTGGACACCTAGTGTCCAGAAAGGTTTTGCGGTATGGCGCGCAATATATTTCTGGACACCTAGTGTCCAGAAATATTTTGCGGTATGGCGCGCAATATATTTCTGGACACCTAGTGTCCAGAAATATTTTGCGGTATGGCGCGCAATATATTTCTGGACACCTAGTGTCCAGAAATATTTTGCGGTATGGCGCGCGTTATGGCACCTAGTGTCCAGAAATATTTTGCGTTATGGCGCGCAATATATTTCTGGACACCTAGTGTCCAGAAATATTTTGCGGTATGGCGCGCAATATATTTCTGGACACCTAGTGTCCAGAAATATTTTGCGGTATGGCGCGCAATATATTTCCGGACACCCAGTGTCCAGAAATATTTTGCGGTATGGCGCGCAATATATTTCTGGACACCCAGTGTCCAGAAATATTTTGCGTTATGGCGCGCAATATATTTCTGGACACCTAGTGTCCAGAAATATTTTGCGTTATGGCACCTAGTGTCCAGAAATATTTTGCGTTATGGCGCGCAATATATTTCTGGACACCTAGTGTCCAGAAATATTTTGCGGTATGGCGCGCAATATATTTCTGGACACCTAGTGTCCTAGTGTCCAGAAATATTTTGCGGTATGGCGCGCAATATATTTCTGGACACCTAGTGTCCAGAAATATTTTGCGTTATGGCACCTAGTGTCCAGAAATATTTTGCGTTATGGCGCGCAATATATTTCTGGACACCTAGTGTCCAGAAATATTTTGCGTTATGGCGCGCAATATATTTCTGGACACCTAGTGTCCAGAAATATTTTGCGGTATGGCGCGCAATATATTTCTGGACACCTAGTGTCCAGAAATATTTTGCGGTATGGCGCGCAATATATTTCTGGACACCTAGTGTCCAGAAATATTTTGCGGTATGGCGCGCAATATATTTCTGGACACCTAGTGTCCAGAAATATTTTGCGGTATGGCGCGCAATATATTTCTGGACACCTAGTGTCCAGGAATATTTTGCGGTATGGTGCGCAATATATTTCTTGACACCTAGTGTCCAGAAAGATTTTGCGGTATGGCGCGCAATATATTTCTGGACACCTAGTGTCCAGAAAGATTTTGCGGTATGGCGCGCAATATATTTCTGGACACCTAGTGTCCAGAAATATTTTGCGGTATGGCGCGCAATATATTTCTGGACACCTAGTGTCCAGAAAGGTTTTGCGGTATGGCGCGCAATATATTTCTGGACACCTAGTGTCCAGAAATACTTTGCGGTATGGCGCGCAATATATTTCTGGACACCTAGTGTCCAGAAATACTTTGCGGTATGGCGCGCAATATATTTCTGGACACCTAGTGTCCAGAAATATTTTGCGGTATGGCGCGCAATATATTTATGGAGACCTTGTGTCCAGAAAGGTTTTGCGTTTAGTGTCCAGAAATATTTTGCGGTATGGCGCGCAATATATTTCTGGACACCTAGTGTATTTCTGGACACCTAGTGACACCTAGTGTCCAGAAATATTTTGCGGTATGGCGCGCAATGTATTTCTGGACACCTAGTGTCCAGAAATATTTTGCGGTATGGCGCGCAATATATTTCTGGACACCTAGTGTCCAGAAAGGTTTTGCGGTATGGCGCGCAATGTATTTCTGGACACCTAGTGTATTTCTAGACACCTAGTGACACCAAGTGTCCAGAAATATTTTGCGGTATGGCGCGCAATGTATTTCTGGGCACCTAGTGTCCAGAAATATTTTGCGGTATGGTGCGCAATATATTTCTGGACACCTAGTGTCCAGAAAGATTTTGCGGTATGGCGCGCAATATATTTCTGGACACCTAGTGTCCAGAAAGCTTTTGTGGTATGGCGCGCAATATATTTCTGGACACCTAGTGTCCAGAAATATTTTGCGGTATGGTGCGCAATATATTTCTGGACACCTAGTGTCCAGAAAGATTTTGCGGTATGGCGCGCAATATATTTCTGGACACCTAGTGTCCAGAAAGCTTTTGTGGTATGGCGCGCAATATATTTCTGGACACCTAGTGTCCAGAAATATTTTGCGGTATGGCGCGCAATATATTTCTGGACACCTAGTGTCCAGAAAGGTTTTGCGGTATGGCGCGCAATATATTTCTGGACACCTAGTGTCCAGAAATATTTTGCGGTATGGCGCGCAATATATTTCTGGACACCTAGTGTCCAGAAATATTTTGCGGTATGGCGCGCAATATATTTCTGGACACCTAGTGTCCAGAAATATTTTGCGGTATGGCGCGCAATATATTTCTGGACACCCAGTGTCCAGAAAGGTTTTGCGGTATGGCGCGCAATATATTTCTGGACACCTAGTGTCCAGAAATATTTTGCGGTATGGCGCGCAATATATTTCTGGACACCTAGTGTCCAGAAATATTTTGCGGTATGGCGCGCAATATATTTCTGGACACCTAGTGTCCAGAAATATTTTGCGGTATGGCGCGCAATATATTTCTGGACACCCAGTGTCCAGAAATATTTTGCGTTATGGCACCTAGTGTCCAGAAATATTTTGCGTTATGGCGCGCAATATATTTCTGGACACCTAGTGTCCAGAAATATTTTGCGGTATGGCGCGCAATATATTTCTGGACACCCAGTGTCCACCCAGTGTCCACCCAACACCCAGTGGACACCTAGTGTCCAGAAAGGTTTTGCGGTATGGCGCGCAATATATTTCTGGACACCTAGTGTCCTAGTGTCCAGAAATATTTTGCGGTATGGCGCGCAATATATTTCTGGACACCTAGTGTCCTAGTGTCCAGAAATATTTTGCGGTATGGCGCGCAATATATTTCTGGACACCTAGTGTCCAGAAATATTTTGCGGTATGGCGCGCAATATATTTCTGGACACCCAGTGTCCACCCAACACCCAGTGGACACCTAGTGTCCAGAAAGGTTTTGCGGTATGGCGCGCAATATATTTCTGGACACCCAGTGTCCAGAAATATTTTGCGGTATGGCGCGCAATATATTTCTGGACACCCAGTGTCCACCCAGTGTCCACCCAACACCCAGTGGACACCTAGTGTCCAGAAAGGTTTTGCGGTATGGCGCGCAATATAGTTCTGGACACCTAGTGTCCTAGTGTCCAGAAATATTTTGCGGTATGGCGCGCAATATATTTCTGGACACCTAGTGTCCAATATATTTCTGGACACCTAGTGTATTTCTGGACACCTAGTGACACCTAGTGTCCAGAAATATTTTGCGGTATGGCGCGCAATGTATTTCTGGACACCTAGTGTCCAGAAATATTTTGCGGTATGGCGCGCAATATATTTCTGGACACCTAGTGTCCAGAAAGGTTTTGCGGTATGGCGCGCAATGTATTTCTGGACACCTAGTGTATTTCTAGACACCTAGTGACACCTAGTGACACCAAGTGTCCAGAAATATTTTGCGGTATGGCGCGCAATGTATTTCTGGACACCTAGTGTCCAGAAATATTTTGCGGTATGGTGCGCAATATATTTCTGGACACTAGGTGTCCAGAAATATTTTGCGGTATGGCGCGCAATATATTTCTGGACACCTAGTGTCCAGAAATATTTTGCGGTATGGCGCGCGTTATGGCACCTAGTGTCCAGAAATATTTTGCGTTATGGCGCGCAATATATTTCTGGACACCTAGTGTCCAGAAATATTTTGCGTTATGGCGCGCAATATATTTCTGGACACCTAGTGTCCAGAAATATTTTGCGTTATGGCACCTAGTGTCCAGAAATATTTTGCGGTATGGCGCGCAATATATTTCTGGACACCTAGTGTCCAGAAAGATTTTGCGGTATGGCGCGCAATATATTTCTGGACACCTAGTGTCCAGAAATATTTTGCGGTATGGCGCGCAATATATTTCTGGACACCTAGTGTCCAGAAAGCTTTTGTGGTATGGCGCGCAATATATTTCTGGACACCTAGTGTCCAGAAATACTTTGCGGTATGGCGCGCAATATATTTCTGGACACCTAGTGTCCAGAAATACTTTGCGGTATGGCGCGCAATATATTTCTGGACACCTAGTGTCCAGAAATATATTTTGCGGTATGGCGCGCAATATATTTATGGAGACCTTGTGTCCAGAAAGGTTTTGCGTTTAGTGTCCAGAAATATTTTGCGGTATGGCGCGCAATATATTTCTGGACACCTAGTGTATTTCTGGACACCTAGTGACACCTAGTGTCCAGAAATATTTTGCGGTATGGCGCGCAATGTATTTCTGGACCCCTAGTGTCCAGAAATATTTTGCGGTATGGCGCGCAATATATTTCTGGACACCTAGTGTCCAGAAAGGTTTGCGGTATGGCGCGCAATGTATTTCTGGACACTAGTGTATTTCTAGACACCTAGTGACACCAGTGTCCAGAAATATTTTGCGGTATGGCGCGCAATGTATTTCTGGACACCTAGTGTCCAGAAATATTTGCGGTATGGTGCGCAATATATTCTGGACACCTAGTGTCCAGAAAGATTTTGCGGTATGGCGCGCAATATATTTCTGGACACCTAGTGTCCAGAAAGCTTTTGTCGTATGGCGCGCAATATATTCTGGACACCTAGTGTCCAGAAATATTTTTGCGGTATGGTGCGCAAGATATATTTCTGGACACCTAGTGTCCAGAAAGATTTTGCGGTATGGCGCGCAATATATTTCTGGACACCTAGTGTCCAGAAAGCTTTTGTGGTATGGCGCGCAATAATATTTCTGGACACCTAGTGTCCAGAAATATTTTGCGGTATGGCGCGCAATATATTTCTGGACACCTAGTGTCCAGAAAGGTTTTGCGGTATGGCGCGCAATATATTTCTGGACACCTAGTGTCCAGAAATATTTTGCGGTATGGCGCGCAATATATTTCTGGACACCTAGTGTCCAGAAATATTTTGCGGTATGGCGCGCAATATATTTCTGGACACCTAGTGTCCAGAAATATTTTGCGGTATGGCGCGCAATATATTTCTGGACACCCAGTGTCCAGAAAGGTTTTGCGGTATGGCGCGCAATATATTTCTGGACACCTAGTGTCCAGAAATATTTTGCGGTATGGCGCGCAATATATTTCTGGACACCTAGTGTCCAGAAATATTTTGCGGTATGGCGCGCAATATATTTCTGGACACCCAGTGTCCAGAAATATTTTGCGTTATGGCACCTAGTGTCCAGAAATATTTTGCGTTATGGCGCGCAATATATTTCTGGACACCTAGTGTCCAGAAATATTTTGCGGTATGGCGCGCAATATATTTCTGGACACCTAGTGTCCAGAAATATTTTGCGGTATGGCGCGCAATATATTTCTGGACACCCAGTGTCCACCCAGTGTCCACCCAACACCCAGTGGACACCTAGTGTCCAGAAAGGTTTTGCGGTATGGCGCGCAATATATTTCTGGACACCTAGTGTCCTAGTGTCCAGAAATATTTTGCGGTATGGCGCGCAATATATTTCTGGACACCTAGTGTCCTAGTGTCCAGAAATATTTTGCGGTATGGCGCGCAATATATTTCTGGACACCTAGTGTCCAGAAATATTTTGCGGTATGGCGCGCAATATATTTCTGGACACCCAGTGTCCACCCAGTGTCCACCCAACACCCAGTGGACACCTAGTGTCCAGAAAGGTTTTGCGGTATGGCGCGCAATATATTTCTGGACACCTAGTGTCCAGAAATATTTTGCGGTATGGCGCGCAATATATTTCTGGACACCCAGTGTCCAGAAATATTTTGCGGTATGGCGCGCAATATATTTCTGGACACCCAGTGTCCACCCAGTGTCCACCCAACACCCAGTGGACACCTAGTGTCCAGAAAGGTTTTGCGGTATGGCGCGCAATATATTTCTGGACACCTAGTGTCCTAGTGTCCAGAAATATTTTGCGGTATGGCGCGCAATATATTTCTGGACACCTAGTGTCCAATATATTTCTGGACACCTAGTGTATTTCTGGACACCTAGTGACACCTTGTGTCCAGAAATATTTTGCGGTATGGCGCGCAATGTATTTCTGGACACCTAGTGTCCAGAAATATTTTGCGGTATGGCGCGCAATATATTTCTGGACACCTAGTGTCCAGAAAGGTTTTGCGGTATGGCGCGCAATGTATTTCTGGACACCTAGTGTATTTCTAGACACCTAGTGACACCTAGTGACACCAAGTGTCCAGAAATATTTTGCGGTATGGCGCGCAATGTATTTCTGGACACCTAGTGTCCAGAAATATTTTGCGGTATGGTGCGCAATATATTTCTGGACACCTAGTGTCCAGAAAGATTTTGCGGTATGGCGCGCAATATATTTCTGGACACCTAGTGTCCAGAAAGCTTTTGTGGTATGGCGCGCAATATATTTCTGGACACCTAGTGTCCAGAAATATTTTGCGGTATGGCGCGCAATATATTTCTGGACACCTAGTGTCCAGGAAGGTTTTGCGGTATGGCGCGCAATATATTTCTGGACACCTAGTGTGCAGAAATATTTTGCGGTATGGCGCGCAATATATTTCTGGACACCTAGTGTCCAGAAATATTTTGCGGTATGGCGCGCAATATATTTCTGGACACCTAGTGTCCAGAAATATTTTGCGGTATGGCGCGCGTTATGGCACCTAGTGTCCAGAAATATTTTGCGTTATGGCGCGCAATATATTTCTGGATACCTAGTGTCCAGAAATATTTTGCGGTATGGCGCGCAATATATTTCTGGACACCTAGTGTCCAGAAATATTTTGCGGTATGGTGCGCAATATATTTCTGGACACCTAGTGTCCAGAAAGATTTTGCGGTATGGCGCGCAATATATTTCTGGACACCTAGTGTCCAGAAAGCTTTTGTGGTATGGCGCGCAATATATTTCTGGACACCTAGTGTCCAGAAATATTTTGCGGTATGGCGCGCAATATATTTCTGGACACCTAGTGTCCAGAAAGGTTTTGCGGTATGGCGCGCAATATATTTCTGGACACCTAGTGTCCAGAAATATTTTGCGGTATGGCGCGCAATATATTTCTGGACACCCAGTGTCCAGAAATATTTTGCGGTATGGCGCGCAATATATTTCTGGACACCCAGTGTCCAGAAATATTTTGCGGTATGGCGCGCAATATATTTCTGGACACCCAGTGTCCAGAAATATTTTGCGTTATGGCGCGCAATATATTTCTGGACACCTAGTGTCCAGAAATATTTTGCGTTATGGCACCTAGTGTCCAGAAATATTTTGCGTTATGGCGCGCAATATATTTCTGGACACCTAGTGTCCAGAAAGATTTTGCGGTATGGCGCGCAATATATTTCTGGACACCTAGTGTCCAGAAAGCTTTTGTGGTATGGCGCGCAATATATTTCTGGACACCTAGTGTCCAGAAATATTTTGCGGTATGGTGCGCAATATATTTCTGGACACCTAGTGTCCAGAAAGATTTTGCGGTATGGCGCGCAATATATTTCTGGACACCTAGTGTCCAGAAAGCTTTTGTGGTATGGCGCGCAATATATTTCTGGACACCTAGTGTCCAGAAAGATTTTGCGGTATGGCGCGCAATATATTTCTGGACACCTAGTGTCCAGAAATATTTTGCGGTATGGCGCGCAATATATTTCTGGACACCTAGTGTCCAGAAAGGTTTTGCGGTATGGCGCGCAATATATTTCTGGACACCTAGTGTCCAAAAATACTTTGCGGTATGGCGCGCAATATATTTCTGGACACCTAGTGTCCAGAAATACTTTGCGGTATGGCGCGCAATATATTTCTGGACACCTAGTGTCCAGAAATATTTTGCGGTATGGCGCGCAATATATTTATGGAGACCTTGTGTCCAGAAAGGTTTTGCGTTTAGTGTCCAGAAATATTTTGCGGTATGGCGCGCAATATATTTCTGGACACCTAGTGTATTTCTGGACACCTAGTGACACCTAGTGTCCAGAAATATTTTGCGGTATGGCGCGCAATGTATTTCTGGACACCTAGTGTCCAGAAATATTTTGCGGTATGGCGCGCAATATATTTCTGGACACCTAGTGTCCAGAAAGGTTTTGCGGTATGGCGCGCAATGTATTTCTGGACACCTAGTGTATTTCTAGACACCTAGTGACACCAAGTGTCCAGAAATATTTTGCGGTATGGCGCGCAATGTATTTCTGGACACCTAGTGTCCAGAAATATTTTGCGGTATGGTGCGCAATATATTTCTGGACACCTAGTGTCCAGAAAGATTTTGCGGTATGGCGCGCAATATATTTCTGGACACCTAGTGTCCAGAAAGCTTTTGTGGTATGGCGCGCAATATATTTCTGGACACCTAGTGTCCAGAAATATTTTGCGGTATGGTGCGCAATATATTTCTGGACACCTAGTGTCCAGAAAGATTTTGCGGTATGGCGCGCAATATATTTCTGGACACCTAGTGTCCAGAAAGCTTTTGTGGTATGGCGCGCAATATATTTCTGGACACCTAGTGTCCAGAAATATTTTGCGGTATGGCGCGCAATATATTTCTGGACACCTAGTGTCCAGAAAGGTTTTGCGGTATGGCGCGCAATATATTTCTGGACACCCAGTGTCCAGAAATATTTTGCGGTATGGCGCGCAATATATTTCTGGACACCCAGTGTCCAGAAATATTTTGCGGTATGGCGCGCAATATATTTCTGGACACCCAGTGTCCAGAAATATTTTGCGGTATGGCGCGCAATATATTTCTGGACACCCAGTGTCCAGAAATATTTTGCGTTATGGCGCGCAATATATTTCTGGACACCCAGTGTCCAGAAATATTTTGCGGTATGGCGCGCAATATATTTCTGGACACCCAGTGTCCAGAAATATTTTGCGTTATGGCGCGCAATATATTTCTGGACACCTAGTGTCCAGAAATATTTTGCGTTATGGCACCTAGTGTCCAGAAATATTTTGCGTTATGGCGCGCAATATATTTCTGGACACCTAGTGTCCAGAAATATTTTGCGGTATGGCGCGCAATATATTTCTGGACACCTAGTGTCCTAGTGTCCAGAAATATTTTGCGGTATGGCGCGCAATATATTTCTGGACACCTAGTGTCCAGAAATATTTTGCGGTATGGCGCGCAATATATTTCTGGACACCTAGTGTCCAGAAATATTTTGCGGTATGGCGCGCAATATATTTCTGGACACCCAGTGTCCAGAAATATTTTGCGGTATGGCGCGCAATATATTTCTGGACACCCAGTGTCCAGAAATATTTTGCGGTATGGCGCGCAATATATTTCTGGACACCCAGTGTCCAGAAATATTTTGCGTTATGGCGCGCAATATATTTCTGGACACCTAGTGTCCAGAAATATTTTGCGTTATGGCACCTAGTGTCCAGAAATATTTTGCGTTATGGCGCGCAATATATTTCTGGACACCTAGTGTCCAGAAATATTTTGCGGTATGGCGCGCAATATATTTCTGGACACCTAGTGTCCTAGTGTCCAGAAATATTTTGCGGTATGGCGCGCAATATATTTCTGGACACCTAGTGTCCAGAAATATTTTGCGGTATGGCGCGCAATATATTTCTGGACACCCAGTGTCCAGAAATATTTTGCGTTATGGCGCGCAATATATTTCTGGACACCTAGTGTCCAGAAATATTTTGCGGTATGGCGCGCAATATATTTCTGGACACCTAGTGTCCAGAAATATTTTGCGGTATGGCGCGCAATATATTTCTGGACACCTAGTGTCCAGAAATATTTTGCGGTATGGCGCGCAATATATTTCTGGACACCTAGTGTCCAGAAATATTTTGCGGTATGGTGCGCAATATATTTCTTGACACCTAGTGTCCAGAAAGATTTTGCGGTATGGCGCGCAATATATTTCTGGACACCTAGTGTCCAGAAAGATTTTGCGGTATGGCGCGCAATATATTTCTGGACACCTAGTGTCCAGAAATATTTTGCGGTGTGGCGCGCAATATATTTCTGGACACCTAGTGTCCAGAAAGGTTTTGCGTTATGGCGCGCAATATATTTCTGGACACCTAGTGTCCAGAAATATTTTACGGTAAGGCGCGCAATATATTTCTGGACACCTACTGTTCAGAAAGGTTTTGCGGTATGGCGCGCAATATATTTCTGGACACCTAGTGTCCAGAAAGGTTTTGCGGTATGGCGCGCAATATATTTCTGGACACCTAGTGTCCAGAAATATTTTGCGGTATGGCGCGCAATATATTTCTGGACACCTAGTGTCCAGAAATATTTTGCGGTATGGCGCGCAATATATTTCTGGACACCTAGTGTCCAGAAATATTTGGCGGTATGGCGCGCAATATATTTCTGGACACCTAGTGTCCAGAAATATTTTGCGGTATGGCGCGCAATATATTTCTGGACACCTAGTGTCCAGAAAGGTTTTGCGGTATGGCGCGCAATATATTTCTGGACACCTAGTGTCCAGAAATACTTTGCGGTATGGCGCGCAATATATTTCTGGACACCCAGTGTCCAGAAATATTTTGCGGTATGGCGCGCAATATATTTCTGGACACCTAGTGTATTTCTGGACACCTAGTGACACCTAGTGTCCAGAAATATTTTGCGGTATGGCGCGCAATGTATTTCTGGACACCTAGTGTCCAGAAATATTTTGCGGTATGGCGCGCAATATATTTCTGGACACCTAGTGTCCAGAAAGGTTTTGCGGTATGGCGCGCAATGTATTTCTGGACACCTAGTGTATTTCTAGACACCTAGTGACACCTAGTGACACCAAGTGTCCAGAAATATTTTGCGGTATGGCGCGCAATGTATTTCTGGACACCTAGTGTCCAGAAATATTTTGCGGTATGGTGCGCAATATATTTCTGGACACCTAGTGTCCAGAAAGATTTTGCGGTATGGCGCGCAATATATTTCTGGACACCTAGTGTCCAGAAAGCTTTTGTGGTATGGCGCGCAATATATTTCTGGACACCTAGTGTCCAGAAATATTTTGCGGTATGGCGCGCAATATATTTCTGGACACCTAGTGTCCAGAAAGGTTTTGCGGTATGGCGCGCAATATATTTCTGGACACCTAGTGTCCAGAAATATTTTGCGGTATGGCGCGCAATATATTTCTGGACACCTAGTGCCCAGAAATATTTTGCGGTATGGCGCCCAATATATTTCTGGACACTTAGTGTCCAGAAATATTTTGCGGTATGGCGCGCGTTATGGCACCTAGTGTCCAGAAATATTTTGCGTTATGGCGCGCAATATATTTCTGGACACCTAGTGTCCAGAAATATTTTGCGGTATGGCGCGCAATATATTTCTGGACACCTAGTGTCCAGAAATATTTTGCGGTATGGCGCGCAATATATTTCCGGACACCCAGTGTCCAGAAATATTTTGCGGTATGGCGCGCAATATATTTCTGGACACCCAGTGTCCAGAAATATTTTGCGTTATGGCGCGCAATATATTTCTGGACACCTAGTGTCCAGAAATATTTTGCGTTATGGCACCTAGTGTCCAGAAATATTTTGCGTTATGGCGCGCAATATATTTCTGGACACCTAGTGTCCAGAAATATTTTGCGGTATGGCGCGCAATATATTTCTGGACACCTAGTGTCCTAGTGTCCAGAAATATTTTGCGGTATGGCGCGCAATATATTTCTGGACACCTAGTGTCCAGAAATATTTTGCGGTATGGCGCGCAATATATTTCTGGACACCCAGTGTCCAGAAATATTTTGCGTTATGGCGCGCAATATATTTCTGGACACCTAGTGTCCAGAAATACTTTGCGGTATGGCGCGCAATATATTTCTGGACACCTAGTGTCCAGAAATACTTTGCGGTATGGCGCGCAATATATTTCTGGACACCTAGTGTCCAGAAATATTTTGCGGTATGGCGCGCAATATATTTATGGAGACCTTGTGTCCAGAAAGGTTTTGCGTTTAGTGTCCAGAAATATTTTGCGGTATGGCGCGCAATATATTTCTGGACACCTAGTGTATTTCTGGACACCTAGTGACACCTAGTGTCCAGAAATATTTTGCGGTATGGCGCGCAATGTATTTCTGGACACCTAGTGTCCAGAAATATTTTCCGTTATGGCGCGCAATATATTTCTGGACACCTAGTGTCCAGAAATATTTTGCGGTATGGCGCGCAATATATTTCTGGACACCTAGTGTCCAGAAATATTTTGCGGTATGGCGCGCAATATATTTCTGGACACCTAGTGTCCAGAAATATTTTGCGGTATGGCGCGCAATATATTTCTGGACACCTAGTGTCCAGAAATATTTTGCGGTATGGCGCGCAATATATTTCTGGACACCTAGTGTCCAGAAATATTTTGCGGTATGGTGCGCAATATATTTCTTGACACCTAGTGTCCAGAAAGATTTTGCGGTATGGCGCGCAATATATTTCTGGACACCTAGTGGCGCGCAATATATTTCTGGACACCTAGTGTCCAGAAAGATTTTGCGGTATGGCGCGCAATATATTTCTGGACACCTAGTGTCCAGAAATATTTTGCGGTATGGCGCGCAATATATTTCTGGACACCTAGTGTCCAGAAAGGTTTTGCGGTATGGCGCGCAATATATTTCTGGACACCTAGTGTCCAGAAATACTTTGCGGTATGGCGCGCAATATATTTCTGGACACCTAGTGTCCAGAAATACTTTGCGGTATGGCGCGCAATATATTTCTGGACACCTAGTGTCCAGAAATATTTTGCGGTATGGCGCGCAATATATTTATGGAGACCTTGTGTCCAGAAAGGTTTTGCGTTTAGTGTCCAGAAATATTTTGCGGTATGGCGCGCAATATATTTCTGGACACCTAGTGTATTTCTGGACACCTAGTGACACCTAGTGTCCAGAAATATTTTGCGGTATGGCGCGCAATGTATTTCTGGACACCTAGTGTCCAGAAATATTTTGCGGTATGGCGCGCAATATATTTCTGGACACCTAGTGTCCAGAAAGGTTTTGCGGTATGGCGCGCAATGTATTTCTGGACACCTAGTGTATTTCTAGACACCTAGTGACACCTAGTGACACCAAGTGTCCAGAAATATTTTGCGGTATGGCGCGCAATGTATTTCTGGACACCTAGTGTCCAGAAATATTTTGCGTTATGGCGCGCAATATATTTCTGGACACCTAGTGTCCAATATATTTCTGGACACCTAGTGTATTTCTGGACACCTAGTGACACCTAGTGTCCAGAAATATTTTGCGGTATGGCGCGCAATGTATTTCTGGACACCTAGTGTCCAGAAATATTTTGCGGTATGGCGCGCAATATATTTCTGGACACCTAGTGTCCAGAAAGGTTTTGCGGTATGGCGCGCAATGTATGTCTGGACACCTAGTGTATTTCTAGACACCTAGTGACACCTAGTGACACCAAGTGTCCAGAAATATTTTGCGGTATGGCGCGCAATGTATTTCTGGACACCTAGTGTCCAGAAATATTTTGCGGTATGGCGCGCAATATATTTCTGGACACCTAGTGTCCAGAAAGGTTTTGCGGTATGGCGCGCAATATATTTCTGGACACCTAGTGTCCAGAAAGCTTTTGTGGTATGGCGCGCAATATATTTCTGGACACCTAGTGTCCAGAAATATTTTGCGGTATGGCGCGCAATATATTTCTGGACACCTAGTGTCCAGAAAGGTTTTGCGGTATGGCGCGCAATATATTTCTGGACACCTAGTGTCCAGAAATATTTTGCGGTATGGCGCGCAATATATTTCTGGACACCTAGTGCCCAGAAATATTTTGCGGTATGGCGCGCGTTATGGCACCTAGTGTCCAGAAATATATTGCGCGCCATACCGCAAAATATTTCTGGACAATAGGTGTCCAGAAATATATTGCGCGCCATAACGCAAAATATTTCTGGACACTAGGTGCCATAACGCAAAATATTTCTGGACACTAGGTGTCCAGAAATATATTGCGCGCCATAACGCAAAATATTTCTGGACACTGGGTGTCCAGAAATATATTGCGCGCCATACCGCAAAATATTTCTGGACACTGGGTGTCCAGAAATATATTGCGCGCCATACCGCAAAATATTTCTGGACACTAGGTGTCCAGAAATATATTGCGCGCCATACCGCAAAATCTTTCTGGACACTAGGTGTCCAGAAATATATTGCGCGCCATACCGCAAAATCTTTCTGGACACTAGGTGTCAAGAAATATATTGCGCACCATACCGGAAAATATTTCTGGACACTAGGTGTCCAGAAATATATTGCGCGCCATACCGCAAAATATTTCTGGACACTAGGTGTCCAGAAATATATTGCGCGCCATACCGCAAAATATTTCTGGACACTAGGTGTCCAGAAATATATTGCGCGCCATACCGCAAAATATTTCTGGACACTAGGTGTCCAGAAATATATTGCGCGCCATAACGCAAAATATTTCTGGACACTAGGTGTCCAGAAATATATTGCGCGCCATAACGCAAAATATTTCTGGACACTGGGTGTCCGGAAATATATTGCGCGCCATACCGCAAAATATTTCTGGACACTAGGTGTCCAGAAATATATTGCGCGCCATACCGCAAAATATTTCTGGACACTAGGACACTAGGTGTCCAGAAATATATTGCGCGCCATACCACAAAAGCTTTCTGGACACTAGGTGTCCAGAAATATATTGCGCGCCATACCGCAAAATCTTTCTGGACACTAGGTGTCCAGAAATATATTGCGCACCATACCGCAAAATATTTCTGGACACTAGGTGTCCAGAAATACATTGCGCGCCATACCGCAAAATATTTCTGGACACTTGGTGTCACTAGGTGTCACTAGGTGTCTAGAAATACACTAGGTGTCCAGAAATACATTGCGCGCCATACCGCAAAACCTTTCTGGACACTAGGTGTCCAGAAATATATTGCGCGCCATACCGCAAAATATTTCTGGACACTAGGTGTCCAGAAATACATTGCGCGCCATACCGCAAAATATTTCTGGACACTAGGTGTCACTAGGTGTCCAGAAATACACTAGGTGTCCAGAAATATATTGGACACTAGGTGTCCAGAAATATATTGCGCGCCATACCGCAAAATATTTCTGGACACTAGGACACTAGGTGTCCAGAAATATATTGCGCGGCATACCGCAAAACCTTTCTGGACACTAGGTGTCCACTGGGTGTTGGGTGGACACTGGGTGGACACTGGGTGTCCAGAAATATATTGCGCGCCATACCGCAAAATATTTCTGGACACTGGGTGTCCAGAAATATATTGCGCGCCATACCGCAAAATATTTCTGGACACTAGGTGTCCAGAAATATATTGCGCGCCATACCGCAAAACCTTTCTGGACACTAGGTGTCCACTGGGTGTTGGGTGGACACTGGGTGGACACTGGGTGTCCAGAAATATATTGCGCGCCATACCGCAAAATATTTCTGGACACTAGGTGTCCAGAAATATATTGCGCGCCATACCGCAAAATATTTCTGGACACTAGGTGTCCAGAAATATATTGCGCGCCATAACGCAAAATATTTCTGGACACTAGGTGCCATAACGCAAAATATTTCTGGACACTGGGTGTCCAGAAATATATTGCGCGCCATACCGCAAAATATTTCTGGACACTGGGTGTCCAGAAATATATTGCGCGCCATACCGCAAAATATTTCTGGACACTAGGTGTCCAGAAATATATTGCGCGCCATACCGCAAAATATTTCTGGACACTAGGTGTCCAGGAATATATTGCGCGCCATACCGCAAAATATTTCTGGACACTAGGTGTCCAGAAATATATTGCGCGCCATACCGCAAAACCTTTCTGGACACTGGGTGTCCAGAAATATATTGCGCGCCATACCGCAAAATATTTCTGGACACTAGGTGTCCAGAAATATATTGCGCGCCATACCGCAAAATATTTCTGGACACTAGGTGTCCAGAAATATATTGCGCGCCATACCGCAAAATATTTCTGGACACTAGGTGTCCAGAAATATATTGCGCGCCATACCGCAAAATATTTCTGGACACTAGGTGTCCAGAAATATATTGCGCGCCATACCGCAAAATATTTCTGGACACTAGGTGTCCAGAAATATATTGCGCGCCATACCGCAAAATATTTCTGGACACTAGGTGTCCAGAAATATATTGCGCGCCATACCGCAAAACCTTTCTGGACACCCAGTGTCCAGAAATATTTTGCGGTATGGCGCGCAATATATTTCTGGACACCCAGTGTCCACCCAGTGTCCACCCAACACCCAGTGGACACCTAGTGTCCAGAAAGGTTTTGCGGTATGCCGCGCAATATATTTCTGGACACCTAGTGTCCTAGTGTCCAGAAATATTTTGCGGTATGGCGCGCAATATATTTCTGGACACCTAGTGTCCAATATATTTCTGGACACCTAGTGTATTTCTGGACACCTAGTGACACCTAGTGTCCAGAAATATTTTGCGGTATGGCGCGCAATGTATTTCTGGACACCTAGTGTCCAGAAATATTTTGCGGTATGGCGCGCAATATATTTCTGGACACCTAGTGTCCAGAAAGGTTTTGCGGTATGGCGCGCAATGTATTTCTGGACACCTAGTGTATTTCTAGACACCTAGTGACACCTAGTGACACCAAGTGTCCAGAAATATTTTGCGGTATGGCGCGCAATGTATTTCTGGACACCTAGTGTCCAGAAATATTTTGCGGTATGGTGCGCAATATATTTCTGGACACCTAGTGTCCAGAAAGATTTTGCGGTATGGCGCGCAATATATTTCTGGACACCTAGTGTCCAGAAAGCTTTTGTGGTATGGCGCGCAATATATTTCTGGACACCTAGTGTCCAGAAATATTTTGCGGTATGGCGCGCAATATATTTCTGGACACCTAGTGTCCAGAAAGGTTTTGCGGTATGGCGCGCAATATATTTCTGGACACCTAGTGTCCAGAAATATTTTGCGGTATGGCGCGCAATATATTTCTGGACACCTAGTGTCCAGAAATATTTTGCGGTATGGCGCGCAATATATTTCTGGACACCTAGTGTCCAGAAATATTTTGCGGTATGGCGCGCGTTATGGCACCTAGTGTCCAGAAATATTTTGCGTTATGGCGCGCAATATATTTCTGGACACCTAGTGTCCAGAAATATTTTGCGGTATGGCGCGCAATATATTTCCGGACACCCAGTGTCCAGAAATATTTTGCGTTATGGCGCGCAATATATTTCTGGACACCTAGTGTCCAGAAATATTTTGCGTTATGGCGCGCAATATATTTCTGGACACCTAGTGTCCAGAAATATTTTGCGGTATGGCGCGCAATATATTTCTGGACACCTAGTGTCCAGAAATATTTTGCGGTATGGCGCGCAATATATTTCTGGACACCTAGTGTCCAGAAATATTTTGCGGTATGGCGCGCAATATATTTCTGGACACCTAGTGTCCAGAAATATTTTCCGGTATGGTGCGCAATATATTTCTTGACACCTAGTGTCCAGAAAGATTTTGCGGTATGGCGCGCAATATATTTCTGGACACCTAGTGTCCAGAAAGATTTTGCGGTATGGCGCGCAATATATTTCTGGACACCTAGTGTCCAGAAATATTTTGCGGTATGGCGCGCAATATATTTCTGGACACCCAGTGTCCAGAAATATTTTGCGGTATGGCGCGCAATATATTTCTGGACACCCAGTGTCCAGAAATATTTTGCGTTATGGCGCGCAATATATTTCTGGACACCTAGTGTCCAGAAATATTTTGCGTTATGGCACCTAGTGTCCAGAAATATTTTGCGTTATGGCGCGCAATATATTTCTGGACACCTATTGTCCAGAAATATTTTGCGGTATGGCGCGCAATATATTTCTGGACACCTAGTGTCCTAGTGTCCAGAAATATTTTGCGGTTCTGGACACCTAGTGTCCTAGTGTCCAGAAATATTTTGCGGTATGGCGCGCAATATATTTCTGGACACCTAGTGTCCAGAAATATTTTGCGGTATGGCGCGCAATATATTTCTGGACACCTAGTGTCCAGAAATATTTTGCGGTATGGTGCGCAATATATTTCTTGACACCTAGTGTCCAGAAAGATTTTGCGGTATGGCGCGCAATATATTTCTGGACACCTAGTGTCCAGAAAGATTTCGCGGTATGGCGCGCAATATATTTCTGGACACCTAGTGTCCAGAAAGGTTTTGCGGTATGGCGCGCAATATATTTCTGGACACCTAGTGTCCAGAAATATTTTGCGGTATGGCGCGCAATATATTTCTGGACACCTAGTGTCCAGAAATATTTTGCGGTATGGCGCGCAATATATTTCTGGACACCTAGTATCCAGAAATATTTTGCGGTATGGCGCGCGTTATGGCACCTAGTGTCCAGAAATATTTTGCGTTATGGCGCGCAATATATTTCTGGACACCTAGTGTCCAGAAATATTTTGCGGTATGGCGCGCAATATATTTCTGGACACCTAGTGTCCTAGTGTCCAGAAATATTTTGCGGTATGGCGCGCAATATATTTCTGGACACCTAGTGTCCAGAAATATTTTGCGGTATGGCGCGCAATATATTTCCGGACACCCAGTGTCCAGAAATATTTTGCGTTATGGCGCGCAATATATTTCTGGACACCTAGTGTCCAGAAATATTTTGCGTTATGGCGCGCAATATATTTCTGGACACCTAGTGTCCAGAAATATTTTGCGTTATGGCGCGCAATATATTTCTGGACACCTAGTGTCCAGAAATATTTTGCGGTATGGCGCGCAATATATTTCTGGACACCTAGTGTCCAGAAATATTTTGCGGTATGGCGCGCAATATATTTCTGGACACCTAGTGTCCAGAAATATTTTGCGGTATGGCGCGCAATATATTTCTGGACACCTAGTGTCCAGAAATATTTTGCGGTATGGCGCGCAATATATTTCTGGACACCTAGTGTCCAGAAATATTTTCCGGTATGGTGCGCAATATATTTCTTGACACCTAGTGTCCAGAAAGATTTTGCGGTATGGCGCGCAATATATTTCTGGACACCTAGTGTCCAGAAAGATTTTGCGGTATGGCGCGCAATATATTTCTGGACACCCAGTGTCCAGAAATATTTTGCGGTATGGCGCGCAATATATTTCTGGACACCCAGTGTCCAGAAATATTTTGCGTTATGGCGCGCAATATATTTCTGGACACCTAGTGTCCAGAAATATTTTGCGTTATGGCACCTAGTGTCCAGAAATATTTTGCGTTATGGCGCGCAATATATTTCTGGACACCTAGTGTCCAGAAATATTTTGCGGTATGGCGCGCAATATATTTCTGGACACCTAGTGTCCTAGTGTCCAGAAATATTTTGCGGTTCTGGACACCTAGTGTCCTAGTGTCCAGAAATATTTTGCGGTATGGCGCGCAATATATTTCTGGACACCTAGTGTCCAGAAATATTTTGCGGTATGGCGCGCAATATATTTCTGGACACCTAGGGTCCAGAAATATTTTGCGGTATGGTGCGCAATATATTTCTTGACACCTAGTGTCCAGAAAGATTTTGCGGTATGGCGCGCAATATATTTCTGGACACCTAGTGTCCAGAAAGACTTCGCGGTATGGCGCGCAATATATTTCTGGACACCTAGTGTCCAGAAATATTTTGCGGTATGGCGCGCAATATATTTCTGGACACCTAGTGTCCAGAAAGGTTTTGCGTTATGGCGCGCAATATATTTCTGGACACCTAGTGTAGAAATATATTAGACACCTAGTGTCCAGAAATATTTTGCGGTATGGCGCGCAATATATTTCTGGACACCCAGTGTCCTGAAATATTTTGTGTTATGGCGCGCAATATACCGCAAAATATTTCTGGACACTAGGTGTCCAGAAATATATTGCCCGCCATACCGCAAAACCTTTCTGGACACTAGGTGTCCAGAAATATATTGCGCGCCATAACGCAAAATATTTCTGGACACTAGGTGTCCAGAAATATAGTGCGCGCCATACCACAAAAGCTTTCTGGTTTTGCGTTTGGACACCTAGTGTCCAGAAATATTTTACGGTAAGGCGCGCAATATATTTCTGGACACCTAGTGTCCAGAAAGGTTTTGCGGTATGGCGCGCAATATATTTCTGGACACCTAGTGTCCAGAAATACTTTGTGGTATGGCGCGCAATATATTTCTGGACACCTAGTGTACAGAAGTATTTTGCGGTATGGCGCGCAATATATTTATGGAGACCTAGTGTCCAGAAATATTTTGCGGTATGGCGCGCAATATATTTCTGGACACCTAGTGTCCAGTCGCCATACCGCAAAATATTTCTGGACACTAGGTATCCAGAAATATATTGCGCGCCATACCGCAAAATCTTTCTGGACACTAGGTGTCCAGAAATATATTGCGCGCCATACTGCAAAATATTTCTGGACACTAGGTGTCCAGAAATATATTGCCCGTTATACCGCAAAACCTTTCTGGACACTAGGTGTCCAGAAATATATTGCGCGCCATACCGCAAAATATTTCTGGACACTAGGTATCCAGAAATATATTGCGCGCCATACCGCAAAATCTTTCTGGACACTGGGTGTCCAGAAATATATTGCACGCCACACCGCAAATTATTTCTGGACACTAGGTGTCCAGAAATATATTGCGCGGCATACCGCAAAATATTTCTGGACACTAGGTGTCCAGAAATATATTGCCCGCCATACCGCAAAACCTTTCTGGACACTAGGTGTCCAGAAATATATTGCGCGCCATACCGCAAAATATTTCTGGACACTAGGTGTCCAGAAATATATTGCGCGCCATACCATAAAAGCTTTCTGGACACTAGGTGTCCAGAAATATATTGCGCGCCATACCGCAAAATCTTTCTGGACACTAGGTGTCCAGAAATATATTGCGCACCATACTACAAAATATTTCTGGACACTAGGTGTCCAGAAGTATATTGCGCGCCATACCGCAAAATATTTCTGGACACTAGGTGTCCAGAAATACATTGCGCGCCATACCGCAAAATATTTCTGGACACTTGGTGTCACTAGGTGTCACTAGGTGTCCAGAAATACATTGCGCGCCATACCGCAAAATATTTCTGGACACTAGGTGTCCAGAAATATATTGCGCGGCATACCGCAAAAGCTTTCTGGACACTAGGTGTCCAGAAATATATTGCGCGCCATACCGCAGAATCTTTCTGGACACTAGGTGTCCAGAAATATATTGCGCACCATACTGCAAAATATTTCTGGACACTAGGTGTCCAGATGTATATTGCGCGCCATACCGCAAAATATTTCTGGACACTAGGTGTCCAGAAATACATTGCGCGCCATACCGCAAAATATTTCTGGACACTTGGTGTCACTAGGTGTCACTAGGTGTCCAGAAATACACTAGGTGTCCAGAAATATATTGCGCGCCATACCGCAAAATATTTCTGGACACTAGGTGTCCAGAAATATATTGCGCGGCATACCGCAAAATATTTCTGGACACTAGGTGTCCAGAAATACATTGCGCGCCATACCGCAAAATATTTCTGGACACTAGGTGTCCACTAGGTGTCCAGAAATACACTAGGTGTCCAGAAATATATTGCGCGCCATACCGCAAAATATTTCTGGACACTAGGTGTCCACTAGGTGTCCAGAAATACACTAGGTGTCCAGAAATACATTGCGCGCCATACCGCAAAATATTTCTGGACACTAGGTGTCCACTAGGTGTCCAGAAATACACTAGGTGTCCAGAAATATATTGCGCGCCATACCGCAAAATATTTCTGGACACTAGGTGTCCAGAAATATATTGCGCGGCATACCGCAAAATATTTCTGGACACTAGGTGTCCAGAAATACATTGCGCGCCATACCGCAAAATATTTCTGGACACTAGGTGTCCACTAGGTGTCCAGAAATACACTAGGTCTCCATAAATATATTGCGCGCCATACCGCAAAATATTTCTGTACACTAGGTGTCCAGAAATATATTGCGCGCCATACCGCAAAGTATTTCTGGACACTAGGTGTCCAGAAATATATTGCGCGCCATACCGCAAAACCTTTCTGGACACTAGGTGTCCAGAAATATATTGCGCGCCTTACCGTAAAATATTTCTGGACACTAGGTGTCCAAACGCAAAACCAGAAAGCTTTTGTGGTATGGCGCGCAATATATTTCTGGACACCTAGTGTCCAGAAATATTTTGCGTTATGGCGCGCAATATATTTCTGGACACCTAGTGGACACCTAGTGTCCAGAAATATTTTGCGGTATGGCGCGCAATATATTTCTGGACACCTAGTGTCCAGAAATATTTTGCGGTATGGCGCGCAATATATTTCTGGACACCTAGTGTCCAGAAATATTTTGCGGTATGGCGCGCAATATATTTCTGGACACCTAGTGTCCAGAAATATTTTGCGGTATATTGCGCGCCATAACGCAAAATATTTCTGGACACTAGGTATCCGGGTCTAGGTGGTATGGCGCGCAATTTATTTCTGGATACCTAGTGTCCAGAAATATTTTGCGGTATGGCGCGCAATATATTTCTGGACACCTAGTGTCCAGAAAGGTTTTGCGGTATGGCGGGCAATATATTTCTGGACACCTAGTGTCCAGAAATATTTTGCGGTATATTGCGCGCCATAACGCAAAATATTTCAGGACACTGGGTGTCCAGAAATATATTGCGCGCCATACCGCAAAATATTTCTGGACACTAGGTGTCTAATATATTTCTATGTATGGCGCGCACTGGACAGTAGGTGTCCAGAAATATATTGCGCGCCATACCGCAAAATCTTTCTGGACACTAGGTGTCCAGAAATATATTGCGCGCCATACTGCAAAATATTTCTGGACACTAGGTGTCCAGAAATATATTGCCCGCCATACCGCAAAACCTTTCTGGACACTAGGTGTCCAGAAATATATTGCGCGCCATACCGCAAAATATTTCTGGACACTAGGTATCCAGAAATATATTGCGCGGACACTAGGTGTCCAGAAATATATTGCGCGCCATAAAGCAAAATATTTCTGGACCCTGGGTGTCCAGAAATATATTGCGCGCCATACCGCAAAACCTTTCTTCCGCAAACCTTTCTTATTTCTGGACACTAGGTATCCAGAAATATATTGCGCGGACACTAGGTGTCCAGAAATATATTGCGCGCCATAACGCAAAATATTTCTGGACACTGGGTGTCCAGAAATATATTGCGCGCCATACCGCAAAATATTTCTGGACACTAGGTGTCCAGAAATATATTCCGCGCCATACCGCAAAATATTTCTGGACACTAGGTATCCAGAAATATATTGCGCGGACACTAGGTGTCCAGAAATATATTGCGCGCCATAACGCAAAATATTTCTGGACACTGGGTGTCCAGAAATATATTGCGCGCCATACCGCAAAACCTTTCTGGACACTAGGTGTCCAGAAATACATTGCGCGCCATACCGCAAAATATTTCTGGACACTAGGTGTCCAGAAATATATTGCGCGCCATACCGCAAAACCTTTCTGGACACTAGGTGTCCAGAAATATATTGCGCGCCACACCGCAAATTATTTCTGGACACTAGGTGTCCAGAAATATATTGCGCACCATACTGCAAAATATTTCTGGACACCTAGTGTCCTAGTGTCCAGAAATATTTTGCGGTATATTGCGCGCCATACCGCAAAATATTTCTGGACACTTGGTGTCACTAGGTGTCACTAGGTGTCCAGAAATACACTAGGTGTCCAGAAATACATTGCGCGCCATACCGCAAAATATTTCTGGACACTAGGTGTCCAGAAATATATTGCGCGGCATACCGCAAAATATTTCTGGACACTAGGTGTCCAGAAATATATTCCGCGCCATACCGCAAAATATTTCTGGACACTAGGTATCCAGAAATATATTGCGCGGACACTAGGTGTCCAGAAATATATTGCGCGCCATAACGCAAAATATTTCTGGACACTGGGTGTCCAGAAATATATTGCGCGCCATACCGCAAAACCTTTCTGGACACTAGGTGTCCAGAAATACATTGCGCGCCATACCGCAAAATATTTCTGGACACTAGGTGTCCAGAAATATATTGCGCGCCATACCGCAAAACCTTTCTGGACACTAGGTGTCCAGAAATATATTGCGCGCCATACCGCAAAATATTTCTGGACACTAGGTGTCACTAGGTGTCCAGAAATACACTAGGTGTCCAGAAATATATTGCGCGCCATACCACAAAAGCTTTCTGGTTTTGCGTTTGGACACCTAGTGTCCAGAAAGGTTTTGCGGTATGGCGCGCAATATATTTCTGGACACCTAGTGTCCAGAAAGGTTTTGCGGTATGGTGCGCAATATATTTCTGGACACCTAGTGTCCAGAAATACTTTGCGGTATGGCGCGCAATATATTTCTGGACACCTAGTGTCCAGAAATATTTTGCGGTATGGCGCGCAATATATTTATGGAGACCTTGTGTCCAGAAAGGTTTTGCGTTTAGTGTCCAGAAATATTTTGCGGTATGGCGCGCAATATATTTCTGGACACTAAACGCAAAACCTTTCTGGACACAAGGTCTCCATAAATATATTGCGCGCCATACCGCAAAATATATATAACACCTAGTGTCCAGAAATATTTTGCGGTATGGCGCGCAATATATTTCTGGACACCTAGTGTATTTCTGGACACCCAGTGACACCTAGTGTCCAGAAATATTTTGCGGTATGGCGCGCAATGTATTTCTGGACACCTAGTGTCCAGAAATATTTTGCGGTATGCCGCGCAATATATTTCTGGACACCTAGTGTCCAGAAATATTTTGCGGTATGGCGCGCAATATATTTCTGGACACCTAGTGTCCAGAAATATTTTGCGGTATGGCGCGCAATGTATTTCTGGACACCTAG
The DNA here is from genome assembly GCA_964034865.1 of Eristalis intricaria. Classification (NCBI taxonomy): domain Eukaryota; kingdom Metazoa; phylum Arthropoda; class Insecta; order Diptera; family Syrphidae; genus Eristalis; species Eristalis intricaria. The sequence continues at coordinate 36,670,785 of OZ035875.1, forward strand.
TGTATTTCTGGACACCTAGTGACACCTAGTGACACCAAGTGTCCAGAAATATTTTGCGGTATGGCGCGCAATGTATTTCTGGACACCTAGTGTCCAGAAATATTTTGCGGTATGGCGCGCAATATACTTCTGGACACCTAGTGTCCAGAAATATTTTGCAGTATGGTGCGCAATATATTTCTGGACACCTAGTGTCCAGAAAGATTTTGCGGTATGGCGCGCAATATATTTCTGGACACCTAGTGTCCAGAAAGCTTTTGTGGTATGGCGCGCAATATATTTCTGGACACCTAGTGTCCAGAAATATTTTGCGGTATGCCGCGCAATATATTTCTGGACACCTAGTGTCCAGAAATATTTTGCGGTATGGCGCGCAATATATTTCTGGACACCTATTTTGCGGTATGGCGCGCAATATATTTCTGGACACCTAGTGTCCAGAAATATTTTGCGGTATGGCGCGCAATGTATTTCTGGACACCTAGTGTATTTCTGGACACCTAGTGACACCTAGTGACACAAAGTGTCCAGAAATATTTTGCGGTATGGCGCGCAATGTATTTCTGGACACCTAGTGTCCAGAAAGCTTTTGTGGTATGGCGCGCAATATATTTCTGGACACCTAGTGTCCAGAAATATTTTGCGGTATGCCGCGCAATATATTTCTGGACACCTAGTGTCCAGAAATATTTTGCGGTATGGCGCGCAATATATTTCTGGACACCTAGTGTCCAGAAATATTTTGCGGTATGGCGCGCAATGTATTTCTGGACACCAAGTGTCCAGAAATATTTTGCGGTATATTGCGCGCCATAACGCAAAATATTTCTGGACACTAGGTATCCAGGTCTAGGTGGTATGGCGCGCAATTTATTTCTGGATACCTAGTGTCCAGAAATATTTTGCGGTATGGCGCGCAATATATTTCTGGACACCTAGTGTCCAGAAAGGTTTTGCGGTATGGCGGGCAATATATTTCTGGACACCTAGTGTCCAGAAATATTTTGCGGTATATTGCGCGCCATAACGCAAAATATTTCAGGACACTGGGTGTCCAGAAATAAATTGCGCGCCATACCGCAAAATATTTCTGGCCACTAGGTGTCTAATATATTTCTATGTATGGCGCGCACTGGACAGTAGGTGTCCAGAAATATATTGCGCGCCATACCGCAAAATATTTCTGGACACTAGGTATCCAGAAATATATTGCGCGCCATACCGCAAAATCTTTCTGGACACTAGGTGTCCAGAAATATATTGCGCGCAATACTGCAAAATATTTCTGGACACTAGGTGTCCAGAAATATATTGCCCGCCATACCGCAAAACCTTTCTGGACACTAGGTGTACAGAAATATATTGCGCGCCATACCGCAAAATATTTCTGGACACTAGGTGTCCAGAAATATATTGCGCGCAATACTGCAAAATATTTCTGGACACTAGGTGTCCAGAAATATATTGCCCGCCATACCGCAAAACCTTTCTGGACACTAGGTGTCCAGAAATATATTGCGCGCCATACCGCAAAATATTTCTGGACACTAGGTGTCCAAATACATTGCGCGCCATACCGCAAAATATTTCTGGACACTTGGTGTCACTAGGTGTCACTAGGTGTCCAGAAATACACTAGGTGTCCAGAAATATATTGCGCGCCATACCGCAAAATATTTCTGGACACTAGGTGTCCAGAAATATATTGCGCGCCATAACGCAAAACCTTTCTGGACACTAGGTGTCCAGAAATATATTGCGCGCCATACCGCAAAACCTTTCTGGACACCTAGTGTCCAGAAATATTTTGCGGTATGGCGCGCAATATATTTCTGGACACCTAGTGTCCAGAAAGGTTTTGCGTTATGGCGCGCAATATTTCTGGACACCTAGTGTCCAGAAATATTTTGCGTTATGGCGCGCAATATATTTCTGGACACCTAGTGGACACCTAGTGTCCAGAAATATTTTGCGGTATGGCGCGCAATATATTTCTGGACACCTAGTGTCCATGTCTTAATTTTAATTTAATAATTCAATCTGTATAATTCTCAACTTGAAATTTTATTTTTTCTTAATTTTTATATAATTGAAGTAGTTTAAGCCTTGAATTCAACAACAAAAATAACAGAAACAAATATTGTATTCAGTCTTCTGCAGACAAGCCCCTTTGGCTTTGCAGATAATGTAACTAAGAAACATTTTATTGAATAAAAGCAAAATTGAATTGAAAAAAAAAAAATTGAAATATTTTGCGGTATATTGCGCGCCATAACGCAAAATATTTCTGGACACTAGGTATCCAGGTCTAGGTGGTATGGCGCGCAATTTATTTCTGGATACCTAGTGTCCAGAAATATTTTGCGGTATGGCGCGCAATATATTTCTGGACACCTAGTGTCCAGAAAGGTTTTGCGGTATGGCGGGCAATATATTTCTGGACACCTAGTGTCCAGAAATATTTTGCGGTATATTGCGCGCCATAACGCAAAATATTTCAGGACACTGGGTGTCCAGAAATATATTGCGCGCCATACCGCAAAATATTTCTGGACACTAGGTGTCTAATATATTTCTATGTATGGCGCGCACTGGACAGTAGGTGTCCAGAAATATATTGCGCGCCATACCGCAAAATCTTTCTGGACACTAGGTGTCCAGAAATATATTGCGCGCCATACTGCAAAATATTTCTGGACACTAGGTGTCCAGAACGCAGGCGCCATAACGCAAAATATTTCTGGACACTGGGTGTCCAGAAATATATTGCGCGCCATACCGCAAAACCTTTCTGGACACTAGGTGTCCAGAAATATATTGCGCGCCATACCGCAAAATATTTCTGGACACTAGGTGTCCAGAAATATATTGCGCGCCATACCGCAAAACCTTTCTGGACACTAGGTGTCCAGAAATATATTGCGCGCCATACCGCAAAATATTTCTGGACACTAGGTGTCCAGAAATATATTGCGCGCCATACCACAAAAGCTTTCTGGTTTTGCGTTTGGACACCTAGTGTCCAGAAATATTTTACGGTAAGGCGCGCAATATATTTCTGGACACCTAGTGTCCAGAAAGGTTTTGCGGTATGGCGCGCAATATATTTCTGGACACCTAGTGTCCAGAAATACTTTGCGGTATGGCGCGCAATATATTTCTGGACACCTAGTGTCCAGAAATATTTTGCGGTATGGCGCGCAATATATTTATGGAGACCTTGTGTCCAGAAAGGTTTTGCGTTTAGTGTCCAGAAATATTTTGCGGTATGGCGCGCAATATATTTCTGGACACTAAACGCAAAACCTTTCTGGACACAAGGTCTCCATAAATATATTGCGCGCCATACCGCAAAATATATATAACACCTAGTGTCCAGAAATATTTTGCGGTATGGCGCGCAATATATTTCTGGACACCTAGTGTATTTCTGGACACCTAGTGACACCTAGTGTCCAGAAATATTTTGCGGTATGGCGCGCAATGTATTTCTGGACACCTAGTGTCCAGAAATATTTTGCGGTATGGCGCGCAATATATTTCTGGACACCTAGTGTCCAGAAAGGTTTTGCGGTATGGCGCGCAATATATTTCTGGACACCTAGTGTCCAGAAATATTTTGCGGTATGCCGCGCAATATATTTCTGGACACCTAGTGTCCAGAAATATTTTGCGGTATGGCGCGCAATATATTTCTGGACACCTAGTGTCCAGAAATATTTTGCGGTATGGCGCGCAATGTATTTCTGGACACCTAGTGTCCAGAAATATTTTGCGGTATGGCGCGCAATATATTTCTGGACACCTAGTGTCCAGAAAGGTTTTGCGGTATGGCGCGCAATATATTTCTGGACACCTAGTGTCCAGAAATATTTTGCGGTATGCCGCGCAATATATTTCTGGACACCTAGTGTCCAGAAATATTTTGCGGTATGGCGCGCAATATACTTCTGGACACCTAGTGTCCAGAAATATTTTACAGTATGGTGCGCAATATATTTCTGGACACCTAGTGTCCAGAAAGATTTTGCGGTATGGCGCGCAATATATTTCTGGACACCTAGTGTCCAGAAAGCGTTTGTGGTATGGCGCGCAATATATTTCTGAACACCTAGTGTCCAGAAATATTTTGCGGTATGCCGCGCAATATATTTCTGGACACCTAGTGTCCAGAAATATTTTGCGGTATGGCGCGCAATATATTTCTGGACACCTAGTGTCCAGAAATATTTTGCGGTATGGCGCGCAATGTATTTCTGGACACCTAGTGTATTTCTGGACACCTAGTGACACCTAGTGACACCAAGTGTCCAGAAATATTTTGCGGTATGGCGCGCAATGTATTTGGACACCTAGTGTCCAGAAATATTTTGCGGTATGGCGCGCAATATATTTCTGGACACCTAGTGTCCAGAAAGGTTTTGCGGTATGGCTCGCAATATATTTCTGGACACCTAGTGTCCTAGTGTCCAGAAATATTTTGCGGTATGGCGCACAATATATTTCTGGACACCTAGTGTCCAGAAAGGTTTTGCGGTATGGCGCGCAATATATTTCTGGACACCTAGTGTCCAGAAATATTTTGCGGTATGGCGCGCAATATATTTCTGGACACCTAGTGTCCAGAAAGGTTTTGCGGTTTTGCGGTATGGCGCGCAATATATTTCTGGACACCAAGTGTCCGCGCAATATATTTCTGGATACCTAGTGTCCAGAAATATTTTGCGGTATGGCGCGGAATATATTTCTGGACACCTAGTGTCCAGAAATATTTTGCGGTAAGGCGCGCAATATATTTCTGGACACCTAGTGTCCAGAAAGGTTTTGCGGTATGGCGCGCAATATATTTCTGGACACCTAGTGTCCAGAAATATTTTGCGGTATGGCGCGCAATATATTAATGGAGACCTTGTGTCCAGAAAGGTTTTGCGTTTAGTCTCCAGAAATATTTTGCGGTATGGCGCGCAATATATTTCTGGACACTAAACGCAAAACCTTTCTGGACACAAGGTCTCCATAAATATATTGCGCACCATACCGCAAAATATATATAACACCTAGTGTCCAGAAATATTTTGCGGTATGGCGCGCAATATATTTCTGGACACCTAGTGTATTTCTGGACACCTAGTGACACCTAGTGTCCAGAAATATTTTGCAATATATTTCTGGACACCTAGTGTCCAGAAATATCTTGCGGTATGGCGCGCAATATATTTCTGGACACCTAGTGTCCAGAAATATTTTGCGGTATGGCGCGCAATATATTTCTGGACACCTAGTGTCCAGAAATAATTTGCGGTATGGCGCGCAATATATTTCTAGACACCTAGTGTCCAGAAATATTTTGCGGTATGGCGCGCAATATATTTCTGTACACCTAGTGTCCAGAAATATTTTGCGGTATGGCGCGCAATATATTTCTGGACAAATATATTTCTGGACACCTAGTGTCCAGAAAGCTTTTGTGGTATGGCGCGCAATATATTTCTGGACACCTAGTGTCCAGAAATATATTGCGCGGCATTCCGCAAAATATTTCTGGACACTAGGTGTCCAGAAATATATTGCGCGCCATAACGCAAAATATTTCTGGACACTGGGTGTCCAGAAATATATTGCGCGCCATACCGCAAAATATTTCTGGACACTAGGTGTCCAGAAATATATTGCGCGCCATACCGCAAAATATTTCTGGACACTAGGTGTCCAGAAATATATTGCGCGCCATACCGCAAAACCTTTCTGGACACTAGGTGTCCAGAAATATATTGCGCGCCATACCGCAAAATATTTCTGGACACTAGGTGTCCAGAAATATATTGCGCGCCATACCGCAAAACCTTTCTGGACACTAGGTGTCCAGAAATATATTGCGCGCCATACCGCAAAATATTTCTGGACACTAGGTGTCCAGAAATATATTGCGCGCCATACCACAAAAGCTTTCTGGACACTAGGTGTCCAGAAATATATTTGTCCAGAAATATATTGCGCGCCATACCGCAAAATATTTCTGGACACTAGGTGTACAGAAATATATTGCGCGCCATACCGCAAAATATTTCTGGACACTAGGTGTCTAGAAATATATTGCGCGCCATACCGCAAATTATTTCTGGACACTAGGTGTCCAGAAATATATTGCGCGCCATACCGCAAAATATTTCTGGACACTAGGTGTCCAGAAATATATTGCGCGCCATACCGCAAGATATTTCTGGACACTAGGTGTCCAGAAATATATTGCGCGCCATACCGCAAAATATGTCTGGACACTAGGTGTCCAGAAATATATTGCGCGCCATAACGCCAAACATTTCTGGACACTGGGTGTCCAGAAATATATTGCGCGCCATACCGCAAAATATTTCTGGACACTAGATGTCCAGAAATATATTGCGCGCCATACCGCAAAATATTTCTGGACACTAGGTGTCCAGAAATATATTGCGCGCCATACCGCAAAACCTTTCTGGACACTAGGTGTCCAGAAATATATTGCGCGTCATACCGCAAAACCTTTCTGGACACTAGGTGTCCAGAAATATATTGCGCGGCATACCGCAAAATATTTCTGGACACTAGGTGTCCACTAGGCGCGCCATAACGCAAAATATTTCTGGACACTAGGTGTCCACTAGGTGTCCAGAAATATATTGCGCGCCTTACCGTAAAATATTTCTGGACACTAGGTGCCCAGAAATATATTGCGCGCCATACCGCAAAATATTTCTGGACACTAAACGCAAAACCTTCCTGGACACAAGGTGTCCAGAAATATATTGCGCGCCATACCGCAAAACCTTTCTGGACACTAGGTGTCCAGAAATATATTGCGCGCCATACCGCAAAATATTTCTGGACACTAGGTGTCCAGAAATATATTGCGCGCCATACCGCAAAATATTTCTGGACACTAGGTGTCCAGAAATATATTGCGCGCCATACCGCAAAACCTTTCTGGACACTAGGTGTCCAGAAATATATTGCGCGCCATACCGCAAAATATTTCTGGACACTAGGTGTCCAGAAATATATTGCGCGCCATACCGCAAAACCTTTCTGGACACTAGGTGTCCAGAAATAAATTGCGCGCCATACCGCAAAATATTTCTGGACACTAGGTGTCCAGAAATATATTGCGCGCCATACCGCAAAATATGTCTGGACACTAGGTGTCCAGAAATATATTGCGCGCCATAACGCCAAACATTTCTGGACACTGGGTGTCCAGAAATATATTGCGCGCCATACCGCAAAATATTTCTGGACACTAGATGTCCAGAAATATATTGCGCGCCATACCGCAAAATATTTCTGGACACTAGGTGTCCAGAAATATATTGCGCGCCATACCGCAAAACCTTTCTGGACACTAGGTGTCCAGAAATATATTGCGCGGCATACCGCAAAACCTTTCTGGACACTAGGTGTCCAGAAATATATTGCGCGCCATAACGCAAAATATTTCTGGACACTGGGTGTCCAGAAATATATTGCGCGCCATACTGCAAAATATTTCTGGACACTAGGTAGTCCAGAAATATATTGCGCGCCAGTGTCCAGAAATACTTTGCGTTATGGCGGTATGGCGCGCAATATATTTCTGGACACCTAGTGTCTAGGTGTCCAGAAATATATTGCGCGCCTTACCGTAAAATATTTCTGGACGCTAGGTGTCCAAACGCAAAACCAGAAAGCATTTGTGGTATGGCGCGCAATATATTTCTGGACACCTAGTGTCCAGAAATATTTTGCGGTATGGCGCGCAATTTATTTCTGGACACCTAGTGTCCAGAAAGGTTTTGCGGTATGGCGCGCAATATATTTCTGGACACCTAGTGTCCAGAAATATTTTGCGGTATGGCGCGCAATATATTTCTGGACACCTAGTGTCCAGAAAGGTTTTGCGGTATGGCGCGCAATATATTTCTGGACACCTAGTGTCCAGAAATATTTTGCGGTATGGCGCGCAATATATTTCTGGACACCTAGTGTCCAGAAATATTTTGCGGTATGGCGCGCAATATATTTCTGGACACCTAGTGTCCAGAAAGGTTTTGCGGTATGGCGCGCAATATATTTCTGGACACCTTGTGTCCAGGAAGGTTTTGCGTTTAGTGTCCAGAAATATTTTGCGGTATGGCGCGCAATATATTTCTGGGCACCTAGTGTCCAGAAATATTTTACGGTAAGGCGCGCAATATATTTCTGGACACCTAGTGGACACCTAGTGTCCAGAAATATTTTGCGGTATGGCGCGCAATATATTTCTGGACACCTAGTGTCCAGAAAGGTTTTGCGGTATGGCGCGCAATATATTTCTGGACACCTAGTGTCCAGAAATATTTTGCGGTATGGCGCGCAATATATTTCTGGACACCTAGTGTCCTAGAACGCACTAGGTGGACACCTAGTGTCCAGAAATATTTTGCGGTATGGCGCGCAATATATTTCTGGACACCTAGTGTCCAGAAAGGTTTTGCGGTATGCCGCGCAATATATTTCTGGACACCTAGTGTCCAGAAAGGTTTTGCGGTATGGCGCGCAATATATTTCTGGATACCTAGTGTCCAGAAATATTTTGCGGTATGGCGCGCAATGTATTTCTGGACACCTAGTGTCCAGAAAGGTTTTGCGGTATGGCGCGCAATATATTTCTGGACACCTAGTGTCCAGAAATATTTTGCGGTATGGCGCGCAATATATTTCTGGACGCCTAGTGTCTAGAAAGGTTTTGCGTTTAGTGTCCAGAAATATTTTGCGCGCCATACCGCAAAACCTTTCTGGACACTAGAATAGTGTCCAGAAAGGTTTTGCGGTATGCCGCGCAATATATTTCTGGACACCTAGTGTCCAGAAAGGTTTTGCGGTATGGCGCGCAATATATTTCTGGATACCTAGTGTCCAGAAATATTTTGCGGTATGGCGCGCAATATATTTCTGGATACCTAGTGTCCAGAAATATTTTGCGGTATGGCGCGCAATGTATTTCTGGACACCTAGTGTCCAGAAAGGTTTTGCGGTATGGCGCGCAATATATTTCTGGACACCTAGTGTCCAGAAATATTTTGCGGTATGGCGCGCAATATATTTCTGGACACCTAGTGTCCAGAAAGGTTTTGCGGTATGGCGCGCAATATATTTCTGGACACCTAGTGTCCAGAAATATTTTGCGGTATGGCGCGCAATATATTTCTGGACACCTAGTGTCCAGAAATATTTTGCGGTATGGCGCGCAATATATTTCTGGACACCTAGTGTCCAGAAAGGTTTTGCGGTATGGCGCGCAATATATTTCTGGACACCTTGTGTCCAGGAAGGTTTTGCGTTTAGTGTCCAGAAATATTTTGCGGTATGGCGCGCAATATATTTCTGGGCACCTAGTGTCCAGAAATATTTTACGGTAAGGCGCGCAATATATTTCTGGACACCTAGTGGACACCTAGTGTCCAGAAATATTTTGCGGTATGGCGCGCAATATATTTCTGGACACCTAGTGTCCAGAAAGGTTTTGCGGTATGGCGCGCAATATATTTCTGGACACCTAGTGTCCAGAAATATTTTGCGGTATGGCGCGCAATATATTTCTGGACACCTAGTCTCCTAGAACGCACTAGGTGGACACCTAGTGTCCAGAAATATTTTGCGGTATGGCGCGCAATATATTTCTGGACACCTAGTGTCCAGAAAGGTTTTGCGGTATGCCGCGCAATATATTTCTGGACACCTAGTGTCCAGAAAGGTTTTGCGGTATGGCGCGCAATATATTTCTGGATACCTAGTGTCCAGAAATATTTTGCGGTATACCGCAAAACCTTTCTGGACACTAGAATAGTGTCCAGAAAGGTTTTGCGGTATGCCGCGCAATATATTTCTGGACACCTAGTGTCCAGAAAGGTTTTGCGGTATGGCGCGCAATATATTTCTGGATACCTAGTGTCCAGAAATATTTTGCGGTATGGCGCGCAATATATTTCTGGATACCTAGTGTCCAGAAATATTTTGCGGTATGGCGCGCAATGTATTTCTGGACACCTAGTGTCCAGAAAGGTTTTGCGGTATGGCGCGCAATATATTTCTGGACACCTAGTGTCCAGAAATATTTTGCGGTATGGCGCGCAATATATTTCTGGACACCTAGTGTCCAGAAAGGTTTTGCGGTATGGCGCGCAATATATTTCTGGACACCTAGTGTCCAGAAATATTTTGCGGTATGGCGCGCAATATATTTCTGGACACCTAGTGTCCAGAAATATTTTGCGGTATGGCGCGCAATATATTTCTGGACACCTAGTGTCCAGAAAGGTTTTGCGGTATGGCGCGCAATATATTTCTGGACACCTTGTGTCCAGGAAGGTTTTGCGTTTAGTGTCCAGAAATATTTTGCGGTATGGCGCGCAATATATTTCTGGGCACCTAGTGTCCAGAAATATTTTACGGTAAGGCGCGCAATATATTTCTGGACACCTAGTGGACACCTAGTGTCCAGAAATATTTTGCGGTATGGCGCGCAATATATTTCTGGACACCTAGTGTCCAGAAAGGTTTTGCGGTATGGCGCGCAATATATTTCTGGACACCTAGTGTCCAGAAATATTTTGCGGTATGGCGCGCAATATATTTCTGGACACCTAGTGTCCTAGAACGCACTAGGTGGACACCTAGTGTCCAGAAATATTTTGCGGTATGGCGCGCAATATATTTCTGGACACCTAGTGTCCAGAAAGGTTTTGCGGTATGCCGCGCAATATATTTCTGGACACCTAGTGTCCAGAAAGGTTTTGCGGTATGGCGCGCAATATATTTCTGGATACCTAGTGTCCAGAAATATTTTGCGGTATGGCGCGCAATGTATTTCTGGACACCTAGTGTCCAGAAAGGTTTTGCGGTATGGCGCGCAATATATTTCTGGACACCTAGTGTCCAGAAATATTTTGCGGTATGGCGCGCAATATATTTCTGGACGCCTAGTGTCTAGAAAGGTTTTGCGTTTAGTGTCCAGAAATATTTTGCGCGCCATACCGCAAAACCTTTCTGGACACTAGAATAGTGTCCAGAAAGGTTTTGCGGTATGCCGCGCAATATATTTCTGGACACCTAGTGTCCAGAAAGGTTTTGCGGTATGGCGCGCAATATATTTCTGGATACCTAGTGTCCAGAAATATTTTGCGGTATGGCGCGCAATATATTTCTGGATACCTAGTGTCCAGAAATATTTTGCGGTATGGCGCGCAATGTATTTCTGGACACCTAGTGTCCAGAAAGGTTTTGCGGTATGGCGCGCAATATATTTCTGGACACCTAGTGTCCAGAAATATTTTGCGGTATGGCGCGCAATATATTTCTGGACGCCTAGTGTCTAGAAAGGTTTTGCGTTTAGTGTCCAGAAATATTTTGCGCGCCATACCGCAAAACCTTTCTGGACACTAGGTGTCCAGAAATATATTGCGCGCCATACCGCAAAATATTTCTGGACACTAGGTGTCCAGAAATATATTGCGCGCCATACCGCAAAATATTTCTGGACACTAGGTGTCCAGAAATATATTGCGCGCCATACCGCAAAACCTTTCTGGACACTAGGTGTCCAGAAATATATTGCGCCATACCGCAAAATATTTCTGGACACTAGGTGTCTAGAAATATATTGCGCGCCATACCGCAAAATATTTCTGGACACCTTGTGTCCAGAAAGGTTTTGCGTTTAGTGTCCAGAAATATTTTGCGGTATGGCGCGCAATATATTTCTGGACACCTAGTGTCCAGAAAGGTTTTGCGGTATGGCGCGCAATATATTTCTGGATACCTAGTGTCCAGAAATGTTTTGCGGTATGGCGCGCAATATATTTCTGGACACCTAGTGTCCAGAAATATTTTGCGGTATGGCGCGCAATATATTTCTGGACACCTAGTGTCCAGAAATATTTTGCGCTATAGTATGGCGCGCAATATATTTCTGGACACCTAGTGTCCAGAAATATTTTGCGGTATGGCGCGCAATATATTTCTGGACACCTAGTGTCCAGAAAGGTTTTGCGGTATGGCGCGCAATATATTTCTGGACACCTAGTGTCCAGAAAGGTTTTGCGGTATGGCGCGCAATATATTTCTGGACACCTAGTGTCCAGAAATATTTTGCGGTATGGCGCGCAATATATTTCTGGACACCTAGTGTCCAGAAATATTTTGCGGTATGGCGCGCAATATATTTCTGGACACCTAGTGTCCAGAAAGGTTTTGCGGTATGGCGCGCAATATATTTCTGGGCACCTAGTGTCCAGAAATATTTTACGGTAAGGCGCGCAATATATTTCTGGACACCTAGTGGACACCTAGTGTCCAGAAATATTTTGCGGTATGGCGCGCAATATATTTCTGGACACCTAGTGTCCAGAAAGGTTTTGCGGTATGGCGCGCAATATATTTCTGGACACCTAGTGTTTGCGTTTAGGTTTTGCGTTTAGTGTCCAGAAATATTTTGCGGTATGGCGCGCAATATATTTCTGGACACCTAGTGTCCAGAAATATTTTACGGTAAGGTGCGCAATATATTTCTGGACACCTAGTGTCCAGAAATTTTTTGCGGTATGGCGCGCAATATATTTCTGGACACCTAGTGTCCAGAAAGGTTTTGCGGTATGGCGCGCAATATATTTCTGGACACCTAGTGTCCAGAAATATTTTGCGGTATGGCGCGCAATATATTTCTGGACACCTAGTGTCCTAGAACGCACTAGGTGGACACCTAGTGCGCGCCATAACGCCAAACATTTCTGGACACTGGGTGTCCAGAAATATATTGCGCGCCATACCGCAAAATATTTCTGGACACTAGATGTCCAGAAATATATTGCGCGCCATACCGCAAAATATTTCTGGACACTAGGTGTCCAGAAATATATTGCGCGCCATACCGCAAAACCTTTCTGGACACTAGGTGTCCAGAAATATATTGCGCGGCATACCGCAAAACCTTTCTGGACACTAGGTGTCCAGAAATATATTGCGCGCCATAACGCAAAATATTTCTGGACACTGGGTGTCCAGAAATATATTGCGCGCCATACTGCAAAATATTTCTGGACACTAGGTAGTCCAATATATTTCTGGACACCTAGTGTCCAGAAAGGTTTTGCGGTATGGCGCGCAATATATTTCTGGACACCTAGTGTCCAGAAATATTTTGCGGTATGGCGCGCAATATATTTCTGGACACCTAGTGTCCTAGAACGCACTAGGTGGACACCTAGTGTCCAGAAATATTTTGCGGTATGGCGCGCAATATATTTCTGGACACCTAGTGTCCAGAAAGGTTTTGCGGTATGCCGCGCAATATATTTCTGGACACCTAGTGTCCAGAAAGGTTTTGCGGTATGGCGCGCAATATATTTCTGGATACCTAGTGTCCAGAAATATTTTGCGGTATGGCGCGCAATGTATTTCTGGACACCTAGTGTCCAGAAAGGTTTTGCGGTATGGCGCGCAATATATTTCTGGACACCTAGTGTCCAGAAATATTTTGCGGTATGGCGCGCAATATATTTCTGGACGCCTAGTGTCTAGAAAGGTTTTGCGTTTAGTGTCCAGAAATATTTTGCGCGCCATACCGCAAAACCTTTCTGGACACTAGAATAGTGTCCAGAAAGGTTTTGCGGTATGCCGCGCAATATATTTCTGGACACCTAGTGTCCAGAAAGGACACCTTGTGTCCAGAAAGGTTTTGCGTTTAGTGTCCAGAAATATTTTGCGGTATGGCGCGCAATATATTTCTGGACACCTAGTGTCCAGAAAGGTTTTGCGGTATGGCGCGCAATATATTTCTGGATACCTAGTGTCCAGAAATGTTTTGCGGTATGGCGCGCAATATATTTCTGGACACCTAGTGTCCAGAAATATTTTGCGGTATGGCGCGCAATATATTTCTGGACACCTAGTGTCCAGAAATATTTTGCGCTATAGTATGGCGCGCAATATATTTCTGGACACCTAGTGTCCAGAAATATTTTGCGGTATGGCGCGCAATATATTTCTGGACACCTAGTGTCCAGAAAGGTTTTGCGGTATGGCGCGCAATATATTTCTGGACACCTAGTGTCCAGAAAGGTTTTGCGGTATGGCGCGCAATATATTTCTGGACACCTAGTGTCCAGAAATATTTTGCGGTATGGCGCGCAATATATTTCTGGACACCTAGTGTCCAGAAATATTTTGCGGTATGGCGCGCAATATATTTCTGGACACCTAGTGTCCAGAAAGGTTTTGCGGTATGGCGCGCAATATATTTCTGGGCACCTAGTGTCCAGAAATATTTTACGGTAAGGCGCGCAATATATTTCTGGACACCTAGTGGACACCTAGTGTCCAGAAATATTTTGCGGTATGGCGCGCAATATATTTCTGGACACCTAGTGTCCAGAAAGGTTTTGCGGTATGGCGCGCAATATATTTCTGGACACCTAGTGTTTGCGTTTAGGTTTTGCGTTTAGTGTCCAGAAATATTTTGCGGTATGGCGCGCAATATATTTCTGGACACCTAGTGTCCAGAAATATTTTACGGTAAGGTGCGCAATATATTTCTGGACACCTAGTGTCCAGAAATTTTTTGCGGTATGGCGCGCAATATATTTCTGGACACCTAGTGTACAGAAATATTTTGCGGTATGGCGCGCAATATATTTCTGGACACCTAGTGTCCAGAAATATTTTGCGGTATGGCGCGCAATGTATTTTTGGACACCTAGTGCCCAGAAAGGTTTTGCGGTATGGCGCGCAATATATTTTTTGCGGTATGGTGCGCAATATATTTCTGGACACCTAGTGTCCAGAAAGGTTTTGCGGTATGGCGCGCAATATATTTTTGGACACCTAGTGTCCAGAAATATTTTGCGGTATGGCGCGCAATATATTTCTGGACACCTTGTGTCCAGAAATATTTTGCGGTATGGCGCGCAATATATTTCTGGACACCTAGTGTCCAGAAATATTTTGCGGTATGGCGCGCAATATATTTCTGGACACCTAGTGTCCAGAAAGGTTTTGCGGTATGCCGCGCAATATATTTCTGGACACCTAGTGTCCAGAAAGGTTTTGCGGTATGGCGCGCAATATATTTCTGGACACCTAGTGTCCAGAAAGGTTTTGCGGTATGGCGCGCAATATATTTCTGGACACCTAGTGTCCAGAAATATTTTGCGGTATGGCGCGCAATGTATTTCTGGACACCTAGTGTCCAGAAAGGTTTTGCGGTATGGCGCGCAATATATTTCTGGACACCTTGTGTCCAGAAAGGTTTTGCGTTTAGTGTCCAGAAATATTTTGCGGTATGGCGCGCAATATATTTCTGGACACCTAGTGTTTTGCGGTATGCCGCGCAATATATTTCTGGACACCTAGTGTCCAGAAAGGTTTTGCGGTATGGCGCGCAATATATTTCTGGACACCTAGTGTCCAGAAAGGTTTTGCGGTATGGCGCGCAATATATTTCTGGACACCTAGTGTCCAGAAATATTTTGCGGTATGGCGCGCAATGTAAGGTTTTGCGGTATGGCGCGCAATATATTTCTGGACACCTTGTGTCCAGAAAGGTTTTGCGTTTAGTGTCCAGAAATATTTTGCGGTATGGCGCGCAATATATTTCTGGACACCTAGTGTCCAGAAATATTTTACGGTAAGGCGCGCAATATATTTCTGGACACCTAGTGGACACCTAGTGTCCAGAAATATTTTGCGGTATGGCGCGCAATATATTTCTGGACACTAAACGCAAAACCTTTCTGGACACTAGGTGTCCAGAAATATTTTGCGGTATGGCGCGCAATATATTTCTGGACACCTAGTGTCCAGAAAGGTTTTGCGGTATGGCGCGCAATATATTTCTGGACACCTAGTGTCCAGAAAGGTTTTGCGGTATGGCGCGCAATATATTTCTGGACACCTAGTGTCCAGAAATATTTTGCAGTATGGCGCGCAATATATTTCTGGACACCTAGTGTCCAGAAAGGTTTTGCGGTATGGCGCGCAATATATTTCTGGACACCTAGTGTCCAGAAAGGTTTTGCGGTATGGCGCGCAATATATTTCTGGACACCTTGTGTCCAGAAAGGTTTTGCGTTTAGTGTCCAGAAATATTTTGCGGTATGGCGCGCAATATATTTCTGGACACCTAGTGTCCAGAAAGGTTTTGCGGTATGGCGCGCAATATATTTCTGGACACCTAGTGTCCAGAAAGGTTTTGCGGTATGGCGCGCAATATATTTCTGGACATCTTGTGTCCAGAAATGTTTTGCGTTTAGTGTCCAGAAATATTTTGCGGTATGGCGCGCAATATATTTCTGGACACCTAGTGTCCAATATATTTCTGGACACCTAGTGTCCAGAAATATTTTGCGGTATGGCGCGCAATATATTTCTGGACACCTAGTGTCCAGAAATATTTTGCGGTATGGCGCGCAATATATTTCTAGATACCTAGTGTCCAGAAATATTTTGCGGTATGGCGCGCAATATATTTCTGGACACCTAGTGTCCAGAAATATTTGGCGGTATGGCGCGCAATATATTTCTGGACACCTAGTGTCCAGAAAGGTTTTGCGGTATGGCGCGCAATATATTTCTGGACACCTAGTGTCCAGAAAGGTTTTGCGGTATGGCGCGCAATATATTTCTGGACACCTTGTGTCCAGAAAGGTTTTGCGTTTAGTGTCCAGAAATATTTTGCGGTATGGCGCGCAATATATTTCTGGACACCTAGTGTCCAGAAAGGTTTTGCGGTATGGCGCGCAATATATTTCTGGACACCTAGTGTCCAGAAATATTTTGCGGTATGGCGCGCAGAATGTATATGTATGGCGTGTCCAGAAAGGTTTTCTGGACACTAGGTGTCCAGAAATATATTGCGCGCCATACCGCAAAACCTTTCTGGACACTAGGTGTCCAGAAATATATTGCGCGCCATACCGCAAAACCTTTCTGGACACTAGGTGTCCAGAAATATATTGCGCGCCATACCGCAAAACCTTTCTGGACACTAGGTGTCCAGAAATATATTGCGCGCCATACCGCAAAACCTTTCTGGACACTAGGTGTCCAGAAATATATTGCGCGCCATACTGCAAAACCTTTCTGGACACTAGGTGTCCAGAAATATATTGCGCGCCATACCGCAAAACCTTTCTGGACACTAGGTGTCCAGAAATATATTGCGCGCCATACCGCAAAACCTTTCTGGACACTAGGTGTCCAGAAATATATTGCGCGCCATACCGCAAAACCTTTCTGGACACTAGGTGTCCAGAAATATATTGCGCGCCATACCGCAAAACCTTTCTGGACACTAGGTGTCCAGAAATATATTGCGCGCCATACTGCAAAACCTTTCTGGACACTAGGTGTCCAGAAATATATTGCGCGCCATACCGCAAAACCTTTCTGGACACTAGGTGTCCAGAAATATATTGCGCGCCATACCGCAAAACCTTTCTGGACACTAGGTGTCCAGAAATATATTGCGCGCCATACCGCAAAACCTTTCTGGACACTAGGTGTCCAGAAATATATTGCGCACCATACCGCAAAATATTTCTGGACACTAGGTGTCCAGGTTTTGCGTTTAGTGTCCAGAAATATTTTGCGGTATGGCGCGCAATATATTTCTGGACACCTAGTGTCCAGAAAGGTTTTGCGGTATGGCGCGCAATATATTTCTGGACACCTAGTGTCCAGAAAGGTTTTGCGGTATGGCGCGCAATATATTTCTGGACACCTAGTGTCCAGAAAGGTTTTGCGTTATGGCGCGCAATATATTTCTGGACACCTAGTGTCCAGAAATATTTTGCGGTATGGCGCGCAATATATTTCTGGACACCTAGTGTCCAGAAATATTTTGCGGTATGGCGCAATATATTTCTGGACACCTAGTGTCCAGAAAGGTTTTGCGGTATGGCGCGCAATATATTTCTGGACACCTAGTGTCCAGAAATATTTTGCGGTATGGCGCGCAATATATTTCTGGACACCTAGTGTCCAGAAATATTTAGCGGTATGGCGTGCAATATATTTCTGGACACCTAGTGTCCAGAAATATTTTGCGGTATGGCGCGCAATATATTTCTGGACACCTAGAGTCCAGAAATATTTTGCGGTAAGGCGCGCAATATATTTCTAGATACCTAGTGTCCAGAAATATTTTGCGGTATGGCGCGCAATATATTTCTGGACACCTAGTGTCCAGAAATATTTTGCGGTATGGCGCGCAATATATTTCTGGACACCTAGTGTCCAGAAATATTTTGCGGTATGGCGCGCAATATATTTCTGGACACCTAGTGTCCAGAAAGGTTTTGCGGTATGCCGCGCAATATATTTCTGGACACCTAGTGTCCAGAAAGGTTTTGCGGTATGGCGCGCAATATATTTCTGGACACCTAGTGTCCAGAAAGGTTTTGCGGTATGGCGCGCAATATATTTCTGGACACCTAGTGTCCAGAAATATTTTGCGGTATGGCGCGCAATATATTTCTGGACACCTAGTGTCCAGAAAGGTTTTGCGGTATGGCGCGCAATATATTTCTGGACACCTAGTGTCCAGAAAGGTTTTGCGGTATGGCGCGCAATATATTTCTGGACACCTTGTGTCCAGAAAGGTTTTGCGTTTAGTGTCCAGAAATATTTTGCGGTATGGCGCGCAATATATTTCTGGACACCTAGTGTCCAGAAATATTTTGCGGTATGGCGCGCAATATATTTCTGGACACCTAGTGTCCAGAAAGGTTTTGCGGTATGGCGCGCAATATATTTCTGGACACCTAGTGTCCAGAAATATTTTGCGGTATGGCGCGCAATATATTTCTGGACACCTAGTGTCCAGAAAGGTTTTGCGGTATGCCGCGCAATATATTTCTGGACACCTAGTGTCCAGAAAGGTTTTGCGGTATGGCGCGCAATATATTTCTGGACACCTAGTGTCCAGAAAGGTTTTGCGGTATGGCGCGCAATATATTTCTGGACACCTAGTGTCCAGAAATATTTTGCGGTATGGCGCGCAATGTATTTCTGGACACCTAGTGTCCAGAAAGGTTTTGCGGTATGGCGCGCAATATATTTCTGGACACCTAGTGTCCAGAAAGGTTTTGCGGTATGGCGCGCAATATATTTCTGGACACCTAGTGTCCAGAAAGGTTTTGCGGTATGGCGCGCAATATATTTCTGGACACCTAGTGTCCAGAAAGGTTTTGCGGTATGGCGCGCAATATATTTCTGGACACCTTGTGTCCAGAAAGGTTTTGCGTTTAGTGTCCAGAAATATTTTGCGGTATGGCGCGCAATATATTTCTGGACACCTAGTGTCCAGAAATATTTTGCGGTATGGCGCGCAATATATTTCTGGACACCTAGTGTCCAGAAATATTTTGCGGTATGGCGCGCAATATATTTCTGGACACCTAGTGTCCAGAAAGGTTTTGCGGTATGGCGCGCAATATATTTCTGGACACCTAGTGTCCAGAAATATTTTGCGGTATGGCGCGCAATATATTTCTGGACACCTAGTGTCCAGAAAGGTTTTGCGGTATGGCGCGCGGACACCTAGTGTCCAGAAAGGTTTTGCGGTATGGCGCGCAATATATTTCTGGACACCTAGTGTCCAGAAAGGTTTTGCGGTATGGCGCGCAGTATATTTCTGGACACCTAGTGTCCACAAATATTTTGCGGTATGGCGCGCAATATATTTCTGGACACCTAGTGTCCAGAAATATTTTGCGGTATGGCGCGCAATATATTTCTGGACACCTAGTGTCCAGAAATATTTTGCCGTATGGCGCGCAATATATTTCTGGACACCTAGTGTCCAGAAATATTTTGCGGTATGGCCTATCCACCTAGTGTCCGCGGTATGGCGCGCAATATATTTCTGGACACCTAGTGTCCACCTAGTGGTCCCTTTCTGGACACCTAGTGTCCAGAAAGGTTTTGCGGTATGGCGCGCAGTATATTTCTGGACACCTAGTGTCCAGAAATATTTTGCGGTATGGCGCGCAATATATTTCTGGACACCTAGTGTCCAGAAATATTTTGCGGTATGGCGCGCAATATATTTCTGGACACCTAGTGTCCAGAAATATTTTGCGGTATGGCGCGCAATATATTTCTGGACACCTAGTGTCCAGAAATATTTTGCGGTATGGCCTATCCACCTAGTGTCCGCGGTATGGCGCGCAATATATTTCTGGACACCTAGTGTCCAGAAATATTTTGCGGTATGGCGCGCAATATATTTCTGGACACCTAGTGTCCAGAAAGGTTTTGCGGTATGGCGCGCAATATATTTCTGGACACCTAGTGTCCAGAAATATTTTGCGGTATGGCGCGCAATATATTTCTGGACACCTAGTGTCCAGAAATATTTTGCGGTATGGCGCGCAATATATTTCTGGACACCTAGTGTCCAGAAATATTTTGCGGTATGGCGCGCAATATATTTCTGGACACCTAGTGTCCAGAAATATTTTACGGTAATGCGCGCACCTAGTGTCCAGAAATATTTTGCGGTATGGCGCAATATATTTCTGGACACCTAGTGTCCAGAAAGGTTTTGCGGTATGGCGCGCAATATATTTCTGGACACCTAGTGTCCAGAAATATTTTGCGGTATGGCGCGCAATATATTTCTGGACACCTAGTGTCCAGAAATATTTTGCGGTATGGCGCGCAATATATTTCTGGACACCTAGTGTCCAGAAAGGTTTTGCGGTATATATTGCGCGCCATACCGCAAAATATTTCTGGACACCTAGTGTCCAGAAATATTTTGCGGTATGGCCTATCCACCTAGTGTCCGCGGTATGGCGCGCAATATATTTCTGGACACCTAGTGTCCAGAAATATTTTGCGGTATGGCGCGCAATATATTTCTGGACACCTAGTGTCCAGAAATATTTTGCGGTATGGCGCGCAATATATTTCTGGACACCTAGTGTCCAGAAATATTTTGCGGTATGGCCTATCCACCTAGTGTCCGCGGTATGGCGCGCAATATATTTCTGGACACCTAGTGTCCAGAAATATTTTGCGGTATGGCGCGCAATATATTTCTGGACACCTAGTGTCCAGAAAGGTTTTGCGGTATGGCGCGCAATATATTTCTGGACACCTAGTGTCCAGAAATATTTTGCGGTATGGCGCGCAATATATTTCTGGACACCTAGTGTCCAGAAATATTTTGCGGTATGGCGCGCAATATATTTCTGGACACCTAGTGTCCAGAAATATTTTGCGGTATGGCGCGCAATATATTTCTGGACACCTAGTGTCCAGAAATATTTTACGGTAATGCGCGCACCTAGTGTCCAGAAATATTTTGCGGTATGGCGCAATATATTTCTGGACACCTAGTGTCCAGAAAGGTTTTGCGGTATGGCGCGCAATATATTTCTGGACACCTAGTGTCCAGAAATATTTTGCGGTATGGCGCGCAATATATTTCTGGACACCTAGTGTCCAGAAATATTTTGCGGTATGGCGCGCAATATATTTCTGGACACCTAGTGTCCAGAAAGGTTTTGCGGTATGGCGCGCAATATATTTCTGGACACCTAGTGTCCAGAAATATTTTGCGGTATGGCGCGCAATATATTTCTGGACACCTAGTGTCCAGAAAGGTTTTTGCGGTATGGCGCGCGGACACCTAGTGTCCAGAAAGGTTTTGCGGTATGGCGCGCAATATATTTCTGGACACCTAGTGTCCAGAAAGGTTTTGCGGTATGGCGCGCAGTATATTTCTGGACACCTAGTGTCCACAAATATTTTGCGGTATGGCGCGCAATATATTTCTGGACACCTAGTGTCCAGAAATATTTTGCGGTATGGCGCGCAATATATTTCTGGACACCTAGTGTCCAGAAATATTTTGCGGTATGGCGCGCAATATATTTCTGGACACCTAGTGTCCAGAAATATTTTGCGGTATGGCCTATCCACCTAGTGTCCGCGGTATGGCGCGCAATATATTTCTGGACACCTAGTGTCCACCTAGTGGTCCCTTTCTGGACACCTAGTGTCCAGAAAGGTTTTGCGGTATGGCGCGCAGTATATTTCTGGACACCTAGTGTCCAGAAATATTTTGCGGTATGGCGCGCAATATATTTCTGGACACCTAGTGTCCAGAAATATTTTGCGGTATGGCGCGCAATATATTTCTGGACACCTAGTGTCCAGAAATATTTTGCGGTATGGCCTATCCACCTAGTGTCCGCGGTATGGACACCTAGTGTCCAGAAATATTTTGCGGTATGGCGCGCAATATATTTCTGGACACCTAGTGTCCAGAAATATTTTACGGTAAGGCGCGCACCTAGTGTCCAGAAATATTTTGCGGTATGGCGCAATATATTTCTGGACACCTAGTGTCCAGAAAGGTTTTGCGGTATGGCGCGCAATATATTTCTGGACACCTAGTGTCCAGAAATATTTTGCGGTATGGCGCGCAATATATTTCTGGACACCTAGTGTCCAAACGCAAAACCAGAAATATTTTGCGGTATTGCGCAATATATTTCTGGACACCTAGTGTCCAGAAAGGTTTTGCGGTATGGCGCGCAATATATTTCTGGACACCTAGTGTCGGTATGGCCTATCCACCTAGTGTCCGCGGTATGGCGCGCAATATATTTCTGGACACCTAGTGTCCAGAAATATTTTGCGGTATGGCGCGCAATATATTTCTGGACACCTAGTGTCCAGAAATATTTTGCGGTATGGCCTATCCACCTAGTGTCCGCGGTATGGCGCGCAATATATTTCTGGACACCTAGTGTCCAGAAATATTTTGCGGTATGGCGCGCAATATATTTCTGGACACCTAGTGTCCAGAAAGGTTTTGCGGTATGGCGCGCAATATATTTCTGGACACCTAGTGTCCAGAAATATTTTGCGGTATGGCGCGCAATATATTTCTGGACACCTAGTGTCCAGAAATATTTTGCGGTATGGCGCGCAATATATTTCTGGACACCTAGTGTCCAGAAATATTTTACGGTAAGGCGCGCACCTAGTGTCCAGAAATATTTTGCGGTATGGCGCAATATATTTCTGGACACCTTGTGTCCAGAAAGGTTTTGCGTTTAGTGTCCAGAAATATTTTGCGGTATGGCGCGCAATATATTTCTGGACACCTAGTGTCCAGAAATATTTTACGGTAAGGCGCGCAATATATTTCTGGACACCTAGTGGACACCTAGTGTCCAGAAATATTTTGCGGTATGGCGCGCAATATATTTCTGGACACCTAGTGCCCAGAAATATTTTGCGGTATGGCGCGCAATATATTTCTGGACACCTAGTGTCCAGAAATATTTTGCGGTATGGCGCGCAATATATTTCTGGACACCTAGTGTCCAGAAATATTTTGCGGTATGGCGCGCAATATATTTCTAGACACCTAGTGTCCAGAAATATTTTGCGGTATGGCGCGCAATATATTTCTGGACACCTAGTGTCCAGAAATATTTTGCGGTGTGGCGCGCAATATATTTCTGGACACCTAGAAATATTTTGCGGTATGGCGCGCAATATATTTCTGGACACCTAGTGTCCAGAAATATTTTGCGGTATGGCGCGCAATATATTTCTGGACACCTAAAGTCCAGAAATATTTTGCGGTATGGCGCGCAATATATTTCTGGACACCTTGTGTCCAAAAAGGTTTTGCGTTTAGTGTCCAGAAATATTTTGCGGTATGGCGCGCACCTGGACACCTAGTGTCCAGAAATATTTTGCGGTATGGCGCGCAATATATTTCTGGACACCTAGTGTCCAGAACAACAGTGTCCAGAAAGGTTTTGCGGTATGGCGCGCAATATATTTCTGGACACCTAGTGTCCAGAAATATTTTGCGGTATGGCGCGCAATATATTTCTGGACACCTAGTGTCCAGAAATATTTTGCGGTATGGCGCGCAATATATTTCTGGACACCTTGTGTTCAGAAAGGTTTTGCGGTATGGCGCGCAATATATTTCTGGACACCTAGTGTCCAGAAATATTTTGCGGTATGGCGCGCAAAATATTTCTGGACACCTAGTGTCCAGAAAGGTTTTGCGGTATGGCGCGCAATATATTTCTGGACACCTAGTGTTCAGAAAGGTTTTGCGGTATGGCGCGCAATATATTTCTGGACACCTAGTGTCCAGAAATATTTTGTGGTATGGCGCGCAAAATATTTCTGGACACCTAGTGTCCAGAAAGGTTTTGCGGTATGGCGCGCAATATATTTCTGGACACCTAGTGTCCAGAAATATTTTGCGGTATGGCGCGCAATATATTTCTGGACACCTAGTGTCCAGAAATATTTTACGGTAAGGCGCGCAATATATTTCTGGACACCTAGTGTTCAGAAATGTTTTGCGGTATGGCGCGCAATATATTTCTGGACACCTAGTGTCCAGAAATATTTTGCGGTATGGCGCGCAAAATATTTCTGGACACCTAGTGTCCAGAAAGGTTTTGCGGTATGGCGCGCAATATATTTCTGGACACCTAGTGTCCAGAAATATTTTGCGGTATGGCGCGCAATATATTTCTGGACACCTAGTGTCCAGAAATATTTTACGGTAAGGCGCGCAATATATTTCTGGACACCTAGTGTTCAGAAAGGTTTTGCGGTATGGCGCGCAATATATTTCTGGACACTTAGTGTCCAGAAATATTTTGCGGTATGGCGCGCAAAATATTTCTGGACACCTAGTGTCCAGAAAGGTTTTGCGGTATGGCGCGCAATATATTTCTGGACACCTAGTGTCCAGAAATATTTTGCGGTATGGCGCGCAATATATTTCTGGACCCTAGTGTCCAGAAATATTTTGCGGTATGGCGCGCAATATATTTCTGGACACCTAGTGTTCAGAAAGGTTTTGCGGTATGGCGCGCAATATATTTCTGGACACCTAGTGTCCAGAAATATTTTGCGATATGGCGCGCAATATATTTCTGGACACCTAGTGTCCAGAAATATTTTACGGTAAGGCGCGCAATATATTTCTGGACACCTAGTGTTCAGAAAGGTTTTGCGGTATGGGGCGCAATATATTTCTGGACACCTAGTGTCCAGAAATATTTTGCGGTATGGCGGACACCTAGTGTCCAGAAATATTTTGCGGTATGGACACCTAGTGTCCAGAAATATTTTGCGGTATGGCGCGCAATATATTTCTGGACACCTAGTGTCCAGAAAGGTTTTGCGGTATGGCGCGCAATATATTTCTGGACACCTAGTGTCCAGAAATATTTTGCGGTATGGCGCGCAATATATTTCTGGACACCTAGTGTCCAGAAATATTTTGCGGTATGGCGCGCAATATATTTCTGGACACCTAGTGTCCAGAAATATTTTGCGGTATGGCGCGCAATATATTTCTGGACACCTAGTGTCCAGAAATATTTTGCGGTATGGCGCGCAATATATTTCTGGACACCTAGTGTCCAGAAATATTTTGCGGTATGGCGCGCAATATATTTCTGGACACCTAGTGTCCAGAAATATTTTGCGGTATGGCGCGCAATATATTTCTGGACACCTAAAGTCCAGAAATATTTTGCGGTATGGCGCGCAATATATTTCTGGACACCTTGTGTCCAAAAAGGTTTTGCGTTTAGTGTCCAGAAATATTTTGCGGTATGGCGCGCAATATATTTCTGGACACCTAGTGTCCAGAAATATTTTACGGTAAGGCGCGCAATATATTTCTGGACACCTAGTGTTCAGAAAGGTTTTGCGGTATGGCGCGCAATATATTTCTGGACACCTAGTGTCCAGAAATATTTTGCGGTATGGCGCGCAATATATTTCTGGACACCTAGTGTCCAGAAAGGTTTTGCGGTATGGCGCGCAATATATTTCTGGACACCTATATATATTGCGCGCCTTACCGTAAAATATTTCTGGACACTAGGTGTCCAGAAATATTTTGCGCGCCATACCGCAAAATATTTCTGGACACTAAACGCAAAACCTTTCTGGACACAAGGTGTCCAGAAATATATTGCGCGCCATACCGCAAAATATTTCTGGACACTAGGTGTCTAGAAATATATTGCGCGCCATACCGCAAAATATTTCTGGACACTAGGTGTCCAGAAATATATTGCGCGCCATACAGCAAAATATTTCTGGACACTAGGTGTCCAGAAATATATTGCGCGCCATACCGCAAAACCTTTCTGGACACTAGGTGTCCAGAAATATATTGCGCGCCATACCGCAAAATATTTCTGCTATATACACAGTCGGACACTAGGACACTAGGTGTCCAGAAATATATTGCGCGGCATACCGCAAAATATTTCTGGACACTAGGTGTCCAGAAATGTATTGCGCGCCATACCGCAAAATATTTCTGGACACTAGGTGTCCAGAAATATATTGCGCGCCATACCGCAAAATATTTCTGGACACTAGGTGTCCATACCGCAAAATATTTCTGGACACTAGGTGTCCAGAAATATATTGCTCGCCATACCGCAAAATATTTCTGGACACTAGGTGTCCAGAAATATATTGCGCGCCATACCGCAAAATATTTCTGGACACTAAACGCAAAACCTTTCTGGACACAAGGTGTCCAGAAATATATTGCGCGCCATACCGCAAAATATTTCTGGACACTAGGTGTCCAGAAATATATTGCGCGCCATACCGCAAAACCTTTCTGGACACTAGGTGTCCAGAAATATATTGTGCGCCATACCGCAAAATATTTCTGGACACTAGGTGTCCATACCGCAAAATATTTCTGGACACTAGGTGTCCAGAAATATATTGCGCGCCATACCGCAAAATATTTCTGGACACTAGGGTCCAGAAATATATTGCGCGCCATACCGCAAAATATTTCTGGACACTAGGTGTCCAGAAATATATTGCGCACCATACCGCAAAACCTTTCTGGACACTAGGTGTCCAGAAATATATTGCGCACCATACCGCAAAACCTTTCTGGACACTAGGTGTCCAGAAATATTTTGCGCGCCATACCGCAAAATATTTCTGGACACTAGGTGTCCAGAAATATATTGCGCGGCATACCGCAAAATATTTCTGGACACTAGGTGTCCAGAAATATATTGCGGTGTAATAATATATTGCTAGTGTCCAGAAATATATGGCGCGCCATACCGCAAAACCTTTCTGAACACTAGGTGTCCAGAAATATATTGCGCGCCTTACCGTAAAATATTTCTGGACACTAGGTGTCCAGAAATATATTGCGCGCCATACCGCAAAATATTTCTGGACACTAAACGCAAAACCTTTCTGGACACAAGGTGTCCAGAAATATAGTGCGCGCCATACCGCAAAATATTTCTGGACACCAGGTGTCCAGAAATATATTGCGCGCCATACCGCAAAATATTTCTGGACACTAGGTGTCCAGAAATATATTGCGCGCCATACCGCAAAACCTTTCTGGACACTAGGTGTCCAGAAATATATTGCGCGCCATACCGCACTATATTTCTGGACACTAGGTGTCCAGAAATATATTGCGCGCCATACCGCAAAATATTTCTGGGCACTAGGTGTCCAGAAATATATTGCGCGCCATACCGCAAAATATTTCTGGACACTAGGTGTCCAGAAATATATTGCGCGCCAAACCGCAAAATATTTCTGGACACTAGGTGTCCAGAAATATATTGCCCGCCATACCGCAAAACCTTTCTGAACACTAGGTGTCCAGAAATATATTGCGCGCCTTGCCGTAAAATATTCCTGGACACTAGGTGTCCAGAAATATATTGCGCGCCATACCGCAAAATATTTCTGGACACTAAACGCAAAACCTTTCTGGACACAAGGTGTCCAGAAATATACTGCGCGCCATACCGCAAAATATTTCTGGACACTAGGTGTCCAGAAATATATTGCGCGCCATACCGCAAAATATTTCTGGACACTAGGTGTCCAGAAATATATTGCGCGCCATACCGCAAAACCTTTCTGGACACTAGGTGTCCAGAAATATTTTGCGGTATGGCGCGCCATATATTTCTGGACACCTAGTGTCCAGAAATATTTTGCGGTATGGCGCGCAATATATTTCTGGACACCTAGTGTTCAGAAAGGTTTTGCGGTATGGCGCGCAATATATTTCTGGACACCTAGTGTCCAGAAATATTTTGCGATATGGCGCGCAATATATTTCTGGACACCTAGTGTCCAGAAATATTTTGCGGTATGGCGAGCAATATATTTCTGGACACCTAGTGTCCAGATATATTTTGCGGTATGGACACCTAGTGTCCAGAAATATTTTGCGGTATGGCGCGCAATATATTTCTGGACACCTAGTGTCCAGAAATATTTTGCGGTATGGCGCGCAGTATATTTCTGGACACCTTGTGTCCAGAAAGGTTTTGCGTTTAGTGTCCAGAAATATTTTGCGGTATGGCGCGCAATATATTTCTGGACACCTAGTGTCCAGGAATATTTTACGGCAAGGCGCGCAATATATTTCTGGACACCTAGTGTTCAGAAAGGTTTTGCGGTATGGCGGGCAATATATTTCTGGACACCTAGTGTCCAGAAATATTTTGCGGTTTGGCGCGCAATATATTTCTGGACACCTAGTGTCCAGAAATATTTTGCGGTATGGCGCGCAATATATTTCTGGACACCTAGTGCCCAGAAATATTTTGCGGTATGGCGCGCAATATATTTCTGGACACCTAGTGTCCAGAAATATAGTGCGGTATGGCGCGCAATATATTTCTGGACACCTAGTGTCCAGAAAGGTTTTGCGGTATGGCGCGCAATATATTTCTGGACACCTAGTGTCCAGAAATATTTTGCGGTATGGCGCGCAATATATTTCTGGACACCTGGTGTCCAGAAATATTTTGCGGTATGGCGCGCACTATATTTCTGGACACCTTGTGTCCAGAAAGGTTTTGCGTTTAGTGTCCAGAAATATTTTGCGGTATGGCGCGCAATATATTTCTGGACACCTAGTGTCCAGAAATATTTTACGGTAAGGCGCGCAATATATTTCTGGACACCTAGTGTTCAGAAAGGTTTTGCGGTATGGCGCGCCATATATTTCTGGACACTAGCAATATATTATTACACCGCAATATATTTCTGGACACCTAGTGTCCAGAAATATTTTGCGGTATGCCGCGCAATATATTTCTGGACACCTAGTGTCCAGAAATATTTTGCGGTATGGCGCGCAAAATATTTCTGGACACCTAGTGTCCAGAAAGGTTTTGCGGTATGGTGCGCAATATATTTCTGGACACCTAGTGTCCAGAAAGGTTTTGCGGTATGGTGCGCAATATATTTCTGGACACCTAGTGTCCAGAAATATTTTGCGGTATGGCGCGCAATATATTTCTGGACCCTAGTGTCCAGAAATATTTTGCGGTATGGCGCGCAATATATTTCTGGACACCTAGTGTCCAGAAATATTTTGCGGTATGGACACCTAGTGTCCAGAAATATTTTGCGGTATGGCGCACAATATATTTCTGGACACCTAGTGTCCAGAAAGGTTTTGCGGTATGGCGCGCAATATATTTCTGGACACCTAGTGTCCAGAAATATTTTGCGGTATGGCGCGCAATATATTTCTGGACACCTTGTGTCCAGAAAGGTTTTGCGTTTAGTGTCCAGAAATATTTTGCGGTATGGCGCGCAATATATTTCTGGACACCTAGTGTCCAGAAATATTTTGCGGTATGGCGAGCAATATATTTCTGGACACCTAGTGTCCAGAAATATTTTGCGGTATGGACACCTAGTGTCCAGAAATATTTTGCGGTATGGCGCGCAATATATTTCTGGACACCTAGTGTCCAGAAATATTTTGCGGTATGGCGCGCAATACATTTCTGGACACCTAGTGTCCAGAAATATTTTGCGGTATGCCGCGCAATATATTTCTGGACACCTAGTGTCCTAGTGTCCGACTGTGTATATAGCAGAAATATTTTGCGGTATGGCGCGCAATATATTTCTGGACACCTAGTGTCCAGAAAGGTTTTGCGGTATGGCGCGCAATATATTTCTGGACACCTAGTGTCCAGAAATATTTTGCTGTATGGCGCGCAATATATTTCTGGACACCTAGTGTCCAGAAATATTTTGCGGTATGGCGCGCAATATATTTCTAGACACCTAGTGTCCAGAAATATTTTGCGGTATGGCGCGCAATATATTTCTGGACACCTTGTGTCCAGAAAGGTTTTGCGTTTAGTGTCCAGAAATATTTTGCGGTATGGCGCGCAAAATATTTCTGGACACCTAGTGTCCAGAAATATTTTACGGTAAGGCGCGCAATATATTTCTGGACACCTAGTGCTCAGAAAGGTTTTGCGGTATGGCGCGCAATATATTTCTGGACACCTAGTGTCCAGAAATATTTTGCGGTATGGCGCGCAATATATTTCTGGACACCTAAAGTCCAGAAATATTTTGCGGTATGGCGCGCAATATATTTCTGGACACCTTGTGTCCAAAAAGGTTTTGCGTTTAGTGTCCAGAAATATTTTGCGGTATGGCGCGCAATATATTTCTGGACACCTAGTGTCCAGAAATATTTTACGGTAAGGCGCGCAATATATTTCTGGACACCTAGTGTTCAGAAAGGTTTTGCGGTATGGCGCGCAATATATTTCTGGACACCTAGTGTCCAGAAATATTTTGCGGTATGGCGCGCCATATATTTCTGGACACCTAGTGTCCAGAAATATTTTGCGGTATGGCGCGCAATATATTTCTGGACACCTAGTGTTCAGAAAGGTTTTGCGGTATGGCGCGCAATATATTTCTGGACACCTAGTGTCCAGAAATATTTTGCGATATGGCGCGCAATATATTTCTGGACACCTAGTGTCCAGAAATATTTTGCGGTATGGCGAGCAATATATTTCTGGACACCTAGTGTCCAGAAATATTTTACGGTAAGGCGCGCAATATATTTCTGGACACCTAGCGTTCAGAAAGGTTTTGCGGTATGGCGCGCAATATATTTCTGGACACCTAGTGTCCAGAAATATTTTGCGGTATGGCGCGCCATATATTTCTGGACACCTAGTGTCCAGAAATATTTTGCGGTATGGCGCGCAATATATTTCTGGACACCTAGTGTCCAGAAATATTTTGCGGTATGCCGCGCAATATATTTCTGGACACCTAGTGTCCAGAAATATTTTGCGGTATGGCGCGCAAAATATTTCTGGACACCTAGTGTCCAGAAAGGTTTTGCGGTATGGCGCGCAATATATTTCTGGACACCTAGTGTCCAGAAATATTTTGCGGTATGGCGCGCAATATATTTCTGGACCCTAGTGTCCAGAAATATTTTGCGGTATGGCGCGCAATATATTTCTGGACACCTAGTGTTCAGAAAGGTCTTGCGGTATGGCGCGCAATATATTTCTGGACACCTAGTGTCCAGAAATATTTTGCGGTATGGCGAGCAATATATTTCTGGACACCTAGTGTCCAGAAATATTTTGCAGTATGGCGCGCAATATATTTCTGGACACCTAGTGCCCAGAAATATTTTGCGGTATGGCGCGCAATATACCTAATGACACCTAGTGTCCAGAAATATTTTACGGTAAGGCGCGCAATATATTTCTGGACACCTTGTGTCCAGAAAGGTTTTGCGTTTAGTGTCCAGAAATATTTTGCGGTATGGCGCGCAATATATTTCTGGACACCTAGTGTCCAGAAATATTTTACGGTAAGGCGCGCAATATATTTCTGGACACCTAGTGGACACCTAGTGTCCAGAAATATTTTGCGGTATGGCGCGCAATATATTTCTGGACACTAAACGCAAAACCTTTCTGGACACTAGGTGTCCAGAAATATTTTGCGGTATGGCGCGCAATATATTTCTGGACACCTAGTGTCCAGAAAGGTTTTGCGGTATGGCGCGCAATATATTTCTGGACACCTAGTGTCCAGAAAGGTTTTGCGGTATGGCGCGCAATATATTTCTGGACACCTAGTGTCCAGAAATATTTTGCAGTATGGCGCGCAATATATTTCTGGACACCTAGTGTCCAGAAAGGTTTTGCGGTATGGCGCGCAATATATTTCTGGACACCTAGTGTCCAGAAAGGTTTTGCGGTATGGCGCGCAATATATTTCTGGACACCTTGTGTCCAGAAAGGTTTTGCGTTTAGTGTCCAGAAATATTTTGCGGTATGGCGCGCAATATATTTCTGGACACCTAGTGTCCAGAAAGGTTTTGCGGTATGGCGCGCAATATATTTCTGGACACCTAGTGTCCAGAAAGGTTTTGCGGTATGGCGCGCAATATATTTCTGGACACCTTGTGTCCAGAAATGTTTTGCGTTTAGTGTCCAGAAATATTTTGCGGTATGGCGCGCAATATATTTCTGGACACCTAGTGTAAAATATATTTCTGGACACCTAGTGTCCAGAAATATTTTGCGGTATGGCGCGCAATATATTTCTGGACACCTAGTGTCCAGAAATATTTTGCGGTATGGCGCGCAATATATTTCTAGATACCTAGTGTCCAGAAATATTTTGCGGTATGGCGCGCAATATATTTCTGGACACCTAGTGTCCAGAAATATTTGGCGGTATGGCGCGCAATATATTTCTGGACACCTAGTGTCCAGAAAGGTTTTGCGGTATGGCGCGCAATATATTTCTGGACACCTAGTGTCCAGAAAGGTTTTGCGGTATGGCGCGCAATATATTTCTGGACACCTTGTGTCCAGAAAGGTTTTGCGTTTAGTGTCCAGAAATATTTTGCGGTATGGCGCGCAATATATTTCTGGACACCTAGTGTCCAGAAAGGTTTTGCGGTATGGCGCGCAATATATTTCTGGACACCTAGTGTCCAGAAATATTTTGCGGTATGGCGCGCAGAATGTATATGTATGGCGTGTCCAGAAAGGTTTTCTGGACACTAGGTGTCCAGAAATATATTGCGCGCCATACCGCAAAACCTTTCTGGACACTAGGTGTCCAGAAATATATTGCGCGCCATACCGCAAAACCTTTCTGGACACTAGGTGTCCAGAAATATATTGCGCGCCATACCGCAAAACCTTTCTGGACACTAGGTGTCCAGAAATATATTGCGCGCCATACCGCAAAACCTTTCTGGACACTAGGTGTCCAGAAATATATTGCGCGCCATACTGCAAAACCTTTCTGGACACTAGGTGTCCAGAAATATATTGCGCGCCATACCGCAAAACCTTTCTGGACACTAGGTGTCCAGAAATATATTGCGCGCCATACCGCAAAACCTTTCTGGACACTAGGTGTCCAGAAATATATTGCGCGCCATACCGCAAAACCTTTCTGGACACTAGGTGTCCAGAAATATATTGCGCGCCATACCGCAAAACCTTTCTGGACACTAGGTGTCCAGAAATATATTGCGCGCCATACTGCAAAACCTTTCTGGACACTAGGTGTCCAGAAATATATTGCGCGCCATACCGCAAAACCTTTCTGGACACTAGGTGTCCAGAAATATATTGCGCGCCATACCGCAAAACCTTTCTGGACACTAGGTGTCCAGAAATATATTGCGCGCCATACCGCAAAACCTTTCTGGACACTAGGTGTCCAGAAATATATTGCGCACCATACCGCAAAATATTTCTGGACACTAGGTGTCCAGGTTTTGCGTTTAGTGTCCAGAAATATTTTGCGGTATGGCGCGCAATATATTTCTGGACACCTAGTGTCCAGAAAGGTTTTGCGGTATGGCGCGCAATATATTTCTGGACACCTAGTGTCCAGAAAGGTTTTGCGGTATGGCGCGCAATATATTTCTGGACACCTAGTGTCCAGAAAGGTTTTGCGTTATGGCGCGCAATATATTTCTGGACACCTAGTGTCCAGAAATATTTTGCGGTATGGCGCGCAATATATTTCTGGACACCTAGTGTCCAGAAATATTTTGCGGTATGGCGCAATATATTTCTGGACACCTAGTGTCCAGAAAGGTTTTGCGGTATGGCGCGCAATATATTTCTGGACACCTAGTGTCCAGAAATATTTTGCGGTATGGCGCGCAATATATTTCTGGACACCTAGTGTCCAGAAATATTTAGCGGTATGGCGTGCAATATATTTCTGGACACCTAGTGTCCAGAAATATTTTGCGGTATGGCGCGCAATATATTTCTGGACACCTAGAGTCCAGAAATATTTTGCGGTAAGGCGCGCAATATATTTCTAGATACCTAGTGTCCAGAAATATTTTGCGGTATGGCGCGCAATATATTTCTGGACACCTAGTGTCCAGAAATATTTTGCGGTATGGCGCGCAATATATTTCTGGACACCTAGTGTCCAGAAATATTTTGCGGTATGGCGCGCAATATATTTCTGGACACCTAGTGTCCAGAAAGGTTTTGCGGTATGCCGCGCAATATATTTCTGGACACCTAGTGTCCAGAAAGGTTTTGCGGTATGGCGCGCAATATATTTCTGGACACCTAGTGTCCAGAAAGGTTTTGCGGTATGGCGCGCAATATATTTCTGGACACCTAGTGTCCAGAAATATTTTGCGGTATGGCGCGCAATATATTTCTGGACACCTAGTGTCCAGAAAGGTTTTGCGGTATGGCGCGCAATATATTTCTGGACACCTAGTGTCCAGAAAGGTTTTGCGGTATGGCGCGCAATATATTTCTGGACACCTTGTGTCCAGAAAGGTTTTGCGTTTAGTGTCCAGAAATATTTTGCGGTATGGCGCGCAATATATTTCTGGACACCTAGTGTCCAGAAATATTTTGCGGTATGGCGCGCAATATATTTCTGGACACCTAGTGTCCAGAAAGGTTTTGCGGTATGGCGCGCAATATATTTCTGGACACCTAGTGTCCAGAAATATTTTGCGGTATGGCGCGCAATATATTTCTGGACACCTAGTGTCCAGAAAGGTTTTGCGGTATGCCGCGCAATATATTTCTGGACACCTAGTGTCCAGAAAGGTTTTGCGGTATGGCGCGCAATATATTTCTGGACACCTAGTGTCCAGAAAGGTTTTGCGGTATGGCGCGCAATATATTTCTGGACACCTAGTGTCCAGAAATATTTTGCGGTATGGCGCGCAATGTATTTCTGGACACCTAGTGTCCAGAAAGGTTTTGCGGTATGGCGCGCAATATATTTCTGGACACCTAGTGTCCAGAAAGGTTTTGCGGTATGGCGCGCAATATATTTCTGGACACCTAGTGTCCAGAAAGGTTTTGCGGTATGGCGCGCAATATATTTCTGGACACCTAGTGTCCAGAAAGGTTTTGCGGTATGGCGCGCAATATATTTCTGGACACCTTGTGTCCAGAAAGGTTTTGCGTTTAGTGTCCAGAAATATTTTGCGGTATGGCGCGCAATATATTTCTGGACACCTAGTGTCCAGAAATATTTTGCGGTATGGCGCGCAATATATTTCTGGACACCTAGTGTCCAGAAATATTTTGCGGTATGGCGCGCAATATATTTCTGGACACCTAGTGTCCAGAAAGGTTTTGCGGTATGGCGCGCAATATATTTCTGGACACCTAGTGTCCAGAAATATTTTGCGGTATGGCGCGCAATATATTTCTGGACACCTAGTGTCCAGAAAGGTTTTGCGGTATGGCGCGCGGACACCTAGTGTCCAGAAAGGTTTTGCGGTATGGCGCGCAATATATTTCTGGACACCTAGTGTCCAGAAAGGTTTTGCGGTATGGCGCGCAGTATATTTCTGGACACCTAGTGTCCACAAATATTTTGCGGTATGGCGCGCAATATATTTCTGGACACCTAGTGTCCAGAAATATTTTGCGGTATGGCGCGCAATATATTTCTGGACACCTAGTGTCCAGAAATATTTTGCGCTATGGCGCGCAATATATTTCTGGACACCTAGTGTCCAGAAATATTTTGCGGTATGGCCTATCCACCTAGTGTCCGCGGTATGGCGCGCAATATATTTCTGGACACCTAGTGTCCACCTAGTGGTCCCTTTCTGGACACCTAGTGTCCAGAAAGGTTTTGCGGTATGGCGCGCAGTATATTTCTGGACACCTAGTGTCCAGAAATATTTTGCGGTATGGCGCGCAATATATTTCTGGACACCTAGTGTCCAGAAATATTTTGCGGTATGGCGCGCAATATATTTCTGGACACCTAGTGTCCAGAAATATTTTGCGGTATGGCCTATCCACCTAGTGTCCGCGGTATGGCGCGCAATATATTTCTGGACACCTAGTGTCCAGAAATATTTTGCGGTATGGCGCGCAATATATTTCTGGACACCTAGTGTCCAGAAATATTTTGCGGTATGGCCTATCCACCTAGTGTCCGCGGTATGGCGCGCAATATATTTCTGGACACCTAGTGTCCAGAAATATTTTGCGGTATGGCGCGCAATATATTTCTGGACACCTAGTGTCCAGAAAGGTTTTGCGGTATGGCGCGCAATATATTTCTGGACACCTAGTGTCCAGAAATATTTTGCGGTATGGCGCGCAATATATTTCTGGACACCTAGTGTCCAGAAATATTTTGCGGTATGGCGCGCAATATATTTCTGGACACCTAGTGTCCAGAAATATTTTGCGGTATGGCCTATCCACCTAGTGTCCGCGGTATGGCGCGCAATATATTTCTGGACACCTAGTGTCCACCTAGTGGTCCCTTTCTGGACACCTAGTGTCCAGAAAGGTTTTGCGGTATGGCGCGCAGTATATTTCTGGACACCTAGTGTCCAGAAATATTTTGCGGTATGGCGCGCAATATATTTCTGGACACCTAGTGTCCAGAAATATTTTGCGGTATGGCGCGCAATATATTTCTGGACACCTAGTGTCCAGAAATATTTTGCGGTATGGCCTATCCACCTAGTGTCCGCGGTATGGCGCGCAATATATTTCTGGACACCTAGTGTCCAGAAATATTTTGCGGTATGGCGCGCAATATATTTCTGGACACCTAGTGTCCAGAAAGGTTTTGCGTTATGGCGCGCAATATATTTCTGGACACCTAGTGTCCAGAAATATTTTGCGGTATGGCGCGCAATATATTTCTGGACACCTAGTGTCCAGAAATATTTTGCGGTATGGCGCAATATATTTCTGGACACCTAGTGTCCAGAAATTTTTTGCGGTATGGCGCGCAATATATTTCTGGACGCCTAGTGTACAGAAATATTTTGCGGTATGGCGCGCAATATATTTCTGGACACCTAGTGTCCAGAAATATTTTGCGGTATGGCGCGCAATGTATTTTTGGACACCTAGTGCCCAGAAAGGTTTTGCGGTATGGCGCGCAATATATTTTTTGCGGTATGGTGCGCAATATATTTCTGGACACCTAGTGTCCAGAAAGGTTTTGCGGTATGGCGCGCAATATATTTTTGGACACCTAGTGTCCAGAAATATTTTGCGGTATGGCGCGCAATATATTTCTGGACACCTTGTGTCCAGAAATATTTTGCGGTATGGCCTATCCACCTAGTGTCCGCGGTATGGCGCGCAATATATTTCTGGACACCTAGTGTCCACCTAGTGGTCCCTTTCTGGACACCTAGTGTCCAGAAAGGTTTTGCGGTATGGCGCGCAGTATATTTCTGGACACCTAGTGTCCAGAAATATTTTGCGGTATGGCGCGCAATATATTTCTGGACACCTAGTGTCCAGAAATATTTTGCGGTATGGCGCGCAATATATTTCTGGACACCTAGTGTCCAGAAATATTTTGCGGTATGGCCTATCCACCTAGTGTCCGCGGTATGGCGCGCAATATATTTCTGGACACCTAGTGTCCAGAAATATTTTGCGGTATGGCGCGCAATATATTTCTGGACACCTAGTGTCCAGAAAGGTTTTGCGTTATGGCGCGCAATATATTTCTGGACACCTAGTGTCCAGAAATATTTTGCGGTATGGCGCGCAATATATTTCTGGACACCTAGTGTCCAGAAATATTTTGCGGTATGGCGCAATATATTTCTGGACACCTAGTGTCCAGAAATTTTTTGCGGTATGGCGCGCAATATATTTCTGGACACCTAGTGTACAGAAATATTTTGCGGTATGGCGCGCAATATATTTCTGGACACCTAGTGTCCAGAAAT
This sequence comes from Eristalis intricaria, assembly GCA_964034865.1. Taxonomy (NCBI): domain Eukaryota; kingdom Metazoa; phylum Arthropoda; class Insecta; order Diptera; family Syrphidae; genus Eristalis; species Eristalis intricaria. The sequence goes on from OZ035875.1 coordinate 36,708,910, forward strand.
ATTTTGCGGTATGGCGCGCAATATATTTCTGGACACCTAGTGTCCAGAAAGGTTTTGCGTTATGGCGCGCAATATATTTCTGGACACCTAGTGTCCAGAAATATTTTGCGGTATGGCGCGCAATATATTTCTGGACACCTAGTGTCCAGAAATATTTTGCGGTATGGCGCAATATATTTCTGGACACCTAGTGTCCAGAAATTTTTTGCGGTATGGCGCGCAATATATTTCTGGACACCTAGTGTACAGAAATATTTTGCGGTATGGCGCGCAATATATTTCTGGACACCTAGTGTCCAGAAATATTTTGCGGTATGGCGCGCAATGTATTTTTGGACACCTAGTGCCCAGAAAGGTTTTGCGGTATGGCGCGCAATATATTTTTTGCGGTATGGTGCGCAATATATTTCTGGACACCTAGTGTCCAGAAAGGTTTTGCGGTATGGCGCGCAATATATTTTTGGACACCTAGTGTCCAGAAATATTTTGCGGTATGGCGCGCAATATATTTCTGGACACCTTGTGTCCAGAAATATTTTGCGGTATGGCGCGCAATATATTTCTGGACACCTAGTGTCCAGAAATATTTTGCGGTATGGCGCGCAATATATTTCTGGACACCTAGTGTCCAGAAATATTTTGCGGTATGGCCTATCCACCTAGTGTCCGCGGTATGGCGCGCAATATATTTCTGGACACCTAGTGTCCACCTAGTGGTCCCTTTCTGGACACCTAGTGTCCAGAAAGGTTTTGCGGTATGGCGCGCAGTATATTTCTGGACACCTAGTGTCCAGAAATATTTTGCGGTATGGCGCGCAATATATTTCTGGACACCTAGTGTCCAGAAATATTTTGCGGTATGGCGCGCAATATATTTCTGGACACCTAGTGTCCAGAAATATTTTGCGGTATGGCCTATCCACCTAGTGTCCGCGGTATGGCGCGCAATATATTTCTGGACACCTAGTGTCCAGAAATATTTTGCGGTATGGCGCGCAATATATTTCTGGACACCTAGTGTCCAGAAAGGTTTTGCGTTATGGCGCGCAATATATTTCTGGACACCTAGTGTCCAGAAATATTTTGCGGTATGGCGCGCAATATATTTCTGGACACCTAGTGTCCAGAAATATTTTGCGGTATGGCGCAATATATTTCTGGACACCTAGTGTCCAGAAATTTTTTGCGGTATGGCGCGCAATATATTTCTGGACACCTAGTGTACAGAAATATTTTGCGGTATGGCGCGCAATATATTTCTGGACACCTAGTGTCCAGAAATATTTTGCGGTATGGCGCGCAATGTATTTTTGGACACCTAGTGCCCAGAAAGGTTTTGCGGTATGGCGCGCAATATATTTTTTGCGGTATGGTGCGCAATATATTTCTGGACACCTAGTGTCCAGAAAGGTTTTGCGGTATGGCGCGCAATATATTTTTGGACACCTAGTGTCCAGAAATATTTTGCGGTATGGCGCGCAATATATTTCTGGACACCTTGTGTCCAGAAATATTTTGCGGTATGGCGCGCAATATATTTCTGGACACCTAGTGTCCAGAAATATTTTGCGGTATGGCGCGCAATATATTTCTGGACACCTAGTGTCCAGAAAGGTTTTGCGGTATGCCGCGCAATATATTTCTGGACACCTAGTGTCCAGAAAGGTTTTGCGGTATGGCGCGCAATATATTTCTGGACACCTAGTGTCCAGAAAGGTTTTGCGGTATGGCGCGCAATATATTTCTGGACACCTAGTGTCCAGAAATATTTTGCGGTATGGCGCGCAATGTATTTCTGGACACCTAGTGTCCAGAAAGGTTTTGCGGTATGGCGCGCAATATATTTCTGGACACCTTGTGTCCAGAAAGGTTTTGCGTTTAGTGTCCAGAAATATTTTGCGGTATGGCGCGCAATATATTTCTGGACACCTAGTGTCCAGAAATATTTTACGGTAAGGCGCGCAATATATTTCTGGACACCTAGTGGACACCTAGTGTCCAGAAATATTTTGCGGTATGGCGCAATATATTTCTGGACACCTAGTGTCCAGAAAGGTTTTGCGGTATGGCGCGCAATATATTTCTGGACACCTAGTGTACAGAAATATTTTGCGGTATGGCGCGCAATATATTTCTGGACACCTAGTGTCCAGAAATATTTTGCGGTATGGCGCGCAATGTATTTTTGGACACCTAGTGCCCAGAAAGGTTTTGCGGTATGGCGCGCAATATATTTTTTGCGGTATGGTGCGCAATATATTTCTGGACACCTAGTGTCCAGAAAGGTTTTGCGGTATGGCGCGCAATATATTTCTGGACACCTAGTGTCCAGAAATATTTTGCGGTATGGCGCGCAATATATTTCTGGACACCTTGTGTCCAGAAATATTTTGCGGTATGGCGCGCAATATATTTCTGGACACCTAGTGTCCAGAAATATTTTGCGGTATGGCGCGCAATATATTTCTGGACACCTAGTGTCCAGAAAGGTTTTGCGGTATGCCGCGCAATATATTTCTGGACACCTAGTGTCCAGAAAGGTTTTGCGGTATGGCGCGCAATATATTTCTGGACACCTAGTGTCCAGAAAGGTTTTGCGGTATGGCGCGCAATATATTTCTGGACACCTAGTGTCCAGAAATATTTTGCGGTATGGCGCGCAATGTAAGGTTTTGCGGTATGGCGCGCAATATATTTCTGGACACCTTGTGTCCAGAAAGGTTTTGCGTTTAGTGTCCAGAAATATTTTGCGGTATGGCGCGCAATATATTTCTGGACACCTAGTGTCCAGAAATATTTTACGGTAAGGCGCGCAATATATTTCTGGACACCTAGTGGACACCTAGTGTCCAGAAATATTTTGCGGTATGGCGCGCAATATATTTCTGGACACCTAGTGTCCAGAAATTTTTTGCGGTATGGCGCGCAATATATTTCTGGACACCTAGTGTCCACCACCTAGTGGACACCTAGGTGTCCAGGACACCTAGTGTCCAGAAATATTTTGCGGTATGGCGCGCAATATATTTCTGGACACCTTGTGTCCAGAAAGGTTTTGCGTTTAGTGTCCAGAAATATTTTGCGGTATGGCGCGCAACATATTTCTGGACACCTAGTGTCCAGAAATATTTTGCGGTATGGCGCGCAATATATTTCTGGACACCTAGTGTCCAGAAAGGTTTTGCGGTATGGCGCGCAATATATTTCTGGACACCTAGTGTCCAGAAAGGTTTTGCGGTATGGCGCGCAATATATTTCTGGACACCTAGTGTCCAGAAATATTTTGCAGTATGGCGCGCAATATATTTCTGGACACCTAGTGTCCAGAAAGGTTTTGCGGTATGGCGCGCAATATATTTCTGGACACCTAGTGTCCAGAAAGGTTTTGCGGTATGGCGCGCAATATATTTCTGGACACCTTGTGTCCAGAAAGGTTTTGCGTTTAGTGTCCAGAAATATTTTGCGGTATGGCGCGCAATATATTTCTGGACACCTAGTGTCCAGAAAGGTTTTGCGGTATGGCGCGCAATATATTTCTGGACACCTAGTGTCCAGAAAGGTTTTGCGGTATGGCGCGCAATATATTTCTGGACACCTAGTGTCCAGAAATTTTTTGCGGTATGGCGCGCAATATATTTCTGGACACCTAGTGTCCACCACCTAGTGGACACCTAGGTGTCCAGGACACCTAGTGTCCAGAAATATTTTGCGGTATGGCGCGCAATATATTTCTGGACACCTTGTGTCCAGAAAGGTTTTGCGTTTAGTGTCCAGAAATATTTTGCGGTATGGCGCGCAACATATTTCTGGACACCTAGTGTCCAGAAATATTTTGCGGTATGGCGCGCAATATATTTCTGGACACCTAGTGTCCAGAAAGGTTTTGCGGTATGGCGCGCAATATATTTCTGGACACCTAGTGTCCAGAAAGGTTTTGCGGTATGGCGCGCAATATATTTCTGGACACCTAGTGTCCAGAAATATTTTGCGGTATGGCGCGCAATATATTTTTTGCGATATGGTGCGCAATATATTTCTGGACACCTAGTGTCCAGAAAGGTTTTGCGGTATGGCGCGCAATATATTTCTGGACACCTAGTGTCCAGAAAGGTTTTGCGTTATGGCGCGCAATATATTTCTGGACACCTAGTGTCCAGAAATATTTTGCGGTATGGCGCGCAATATATTTCTGGACACCTAGTGTCCAGAAATATTTTGCGGTATGGCGCAATATATTTCTGGACACCTAGTGTCCAGAAAGGTTTTGCGGTATGGCGCGCAATATATTTCTGGACACCTAGTGTCCAGAAATATTTTGCGGTATGGCGCGCAATATATTTCTGGACACCTAGTGTCCAGAAATATTTAGCGGTATGGCGTGCAATATATTTCTGGACACCTAGTGTCCAGAAATATTTTGCGGTATGGCGCGCAATATATTTCTGGACACCTAGAGTCCAGAAATATTTTGCGGTAAGGCGCGCAATATATTTCTAGATACCTAGTGTCCAGAAATATTTTGCGGTATGGCGCGCAATATATTTCTGGACACCTAGTGTCCAGAAATATTTTGCGGTATGGCGCGCAATATATTTCTGGACACCTAGTGTCCAGAAATATTTTGCGGTATGGCGCGCAATATATTTCTGGACACCTAGTGTCCAGAAAGGTTTTGCGGTATGCCGCGCAATATATTTCTGGACACCTAGTGTCCAGAAAGGTTTTGCGGTATGGCGCGCAATATATTTCTGGACACCTAGTGTCCAGAAAGGTTTTGCGGTATGGCGCGCAATATATTTCTGGACACCTAGTGTCCAGAAATATTTTGCGGTATGGCGCGCAATATATTTCTGGACACCTAGTGTCCAGAAAGGTTTTGCGGTATGGCGCGCAATATATTTCTGGACACCTAGTGTCCAGAAAGGTTTTGCGGTATGGCGCGCAATATATTTCTGGACACCTTGTGTCCAGAAAGGTTTTGCGTTTAGTGTCCAGAAATATTTTGCGGTATGGCGCGCAATATATTTCTGGACACCTAGTGTCCAGAAATATTTTGCGGTATGGCGCGCAATATATTTCTGGACACCTAGTGTCCAGAAAGGTTTTGCGGTATGGCGCGCAATATATTTCTGGACACCTAGTGTCCAGAAATATTTTGCGGTATGGCGCGCAATATATTTCTGGACACCTAGTGTCCAGAAAGGTTTTGCGGTATGCCGCGCAATATATTTCTGGACACCTAGTGTCCAGAAAGGTTTTGCGGTATGGCGCGCAATATATTTCTGGACACCTAGTGTCCAGAAAGGTTTTGCGGTATGGCGCGCAATATATTTCTGGACACCTAGTGTCCAGAAATATTTTGCGGTATGGCGCGCAATGTATTTCTGGACACCTAGTGTCCAGAAAGGTTTTGCGGTATGGCGCGCAATATATTTCTGGACACCTAGTGTCCAGAAAGGTTTTGCGGTATGGCGCGCAATATATTTCTGGACACCTAGTGTCCAGAAAGATTTTGCGGTATGGCGCGCAATATATTTCTGGACACCTAGTGTCCAGAAAGGTTTTGCGGTATGGCGCGCAATATATTTCTGGACACCTTGTGTCCAGAAAGGTTTTGCGTTTAGTGTCCAGAAATATTTTGCGGTATGGCGCGCAATATATTTCTGGACACCTAGTGTCCAGAAATATTTTGCGGTATGGCGCGCAATATATTTCTGGACACCTAGTGTCCAGAAATATTTTGCGGTATGGCGCGCAATATATTTCTGGACACCTAGTGTCCAGAAAGGTTTTGCGGTATGGCGCGCAATATATTTCTGGACACCTAGTGTCCAGAAATATTTTGCGGTATGGCGCGCAATATATTTCTGGACACCTAGTGTCCAGAAAGGTTTTGCGGTATGGCGCGCGGACACCTAGTGTCCAGAAAGGTTTTGCGGTATGGCGCGCAATATATTTCTGGACACCTAGTGTCCAGAAAGGTTTTGCGGTATGGCGCGCAGTATATTTCTGGACACCTAGTGTCCACAAATATTTTGCGGTATGGCGCGCAATATATTTCTGGACACCTAGTGTCCAGAAATATTTTGCGGTATGGCGCGCAATATATTTCTGGACACCTAGTGTCCAGAAATATTTTGCGGTATGGCGCGCAATATATTTCTGGACACCTAGTGTCCAGAAATATTTTGCGGTATGGCCTATCCACCTAGTGTCCGCGGTATGGCGCGCAATATATTTCTGGACACCTAGTGTCCACCTAGTGGTCCCTTTCTGGACACCTAGTGTCCAGAAAGGTTTTGCGGTATGGCGCGCAGTATATTTCTGGACACCTAGTGTCCAGAAATATTTTGCGGTATGGCGCGCAATATATTTCTGGACACCTAGTGTCCAGAAATATTTTGCGGTATGGCGCGCAATATATTTCTGGACACCTAGTGTCCAGAAATATTTTGCGGTATGGCCTATCCACCTAGTGTCCGCGGTATGGCGCGCAATATATTTCTGGACACCTAGTGTCCAGAAATATTTTGCGGTATGGCGCGCAATATATTTCTGGACACCTAGTGTCCAGAAATATTTTGCGGTATGGCCTATCCACCTAGTGTCCGCGGTATGGCGCGCAATATATTTCTGGACACCTAGTGTCCAGAAATATTTTGCGGTATGGCGCGCAATATATTTCTGGACACCTAGTGTCCAGAAAGGTTTTGCGGTATGGCGCGCAATATATTTCTGGACACCTAGTGTCCAGAAATATTTTGCGGTATGGCGCGCAATATATTTCTGGACACCTAGTGTCCAGAAATATTTTGCGGTATGGCGCGCAATATATTTCTGGACACCTAGTGTCCAGAAATATTTTGCGGTATGGCGCGCAATATATTTCTGGACACCTAGTGTCCAGAAATATTTTACGGTAAGGCGCGCACCTAGTGTCCAGAAATATTTTGCGGTATGGCGCAATATATTTCTGGACACCTAGTGTCCAGAAAGGTTTTGCGGTATGGCGCGCAATATATTTCTGGACACCTAGTGTCCAGAAATATTTTGCGGTATGGCGCGCAATATATTTCTGGACACCTAGTGTCCAAACGCAAAACCAGAAATATTTTGCGGTATTGCGCAATATATTTCTGGACACCTAGTGTCCAGAAAGGTTTTGCGGTATGGCGCGCAATATATTTCTGGACACCTAGTGTCCAGAAATATTTTGCGGTATGGCCTATCCACCTAGTGTCCGCGGTATGGCGCGCAATATATTTCTGGACACCTAGTGTCCAGAAATATTTTGCGGTATGGCGCGCAATATATTTCTGGACACCTAGTGTCCAGAAATATTTTGCGGTATGGCCTATCCACCTAGTGTCCGCGGTATGGCGCGCAATATATTTCTGGACACCTAGTGTCCAGAAATATTTTGCGGTATGGCGCGCAATATATTTCTGGACACCTAGTGTCCAGAAAGGTTTTGCGGTATGGCGCGCAATATATTTCTGGACACCTAGTGTCCAGAAATATTTTGCGGTATGGCGCGCAATATATTTCTGGACACCTAGTGTCCAGAAATATTTTGCGGTATGGCGCGCAATATATTTCTGGACACCTAGTGTCCAGAAATATTTTACGGTAAGGCGCGCACCTAGTGTCCAGAAATATTTTGCGGTATGGCGCAATATATTTCTGGACACCTTGTGTCCAGAAATATTTTGCGGTGTGGCGCGCAATATATTTCTGGACACCTAGAAATATTTTGCGGTATGGCGCGCAATATATTTCTGGACACCTAAAGTCCAGAAATATTTTGCGGTATGGCGCGCAATATATTTCTGGACACCTTGTGTCCAAAAAGGTTTTGCGTTTAGTGTCCAGAAATATTTTGCGGTATGGCGCGCACCTGGACACCTAGTGTCCAGAAATATTTTGCGGTATGGCGCGCAATATATTTCTGGACACCTAGTGTCCAGAACAACAGTGTCCAGAAAGGTTTTGCGGTATGGCGCGCAATATATTTCTGGACACCTAGTGTCCAGAAATATTTTGCGGTATGGCGCGCAATATATTTCTGGACACCTAGTGTCCAGAAATATTTTGCGGTATGGCGCGCAATATATTTCTGGACACCTTGTGTCCAGAAATATTTTGCGGTATGGCGCGCAATATATTTCTGGACACCTAGTGTCCAGAAATATTTTGCGGTATGGCGCGCAATATATTTCTGGACACCTTGTGTTCAGAAAGGTTTTGCGGTATGGCGCGCAATATATTTCTGGACACCTAGTGTCCAGAAATATTTTGCGGTATGGCGCGCAAAATATTTCTGGACACCTAGTGTCCAGAAAGGTTTTGCGGTATGGCGCGCAATATATTTCTGGACACCTAGTGTTCAGAAAGGTTTTGCGGTATGGCGCGCAATATATTTCTGGACACCTAGTGTCCAGAAATATTTTGCGGTATGGCGCGCAATATATTTCTGGACACCTAGTGTCCAGAAATATTTTACGGTAAGGCGCGCAATATATTTCTGGACACCTAGTGTTCAGAAATGTTTTGCGGTATGGCGCGCAATATATTTCTGGACACCTAGTGTCCAGAAATATTTTGCGGTATGGCGCGCAATATATTTCTGGACACCTAGTGTCCAGAAATATTTTACGGTAAGGCGCGCAATATATTTCTGGACACCTAGTGTTCAGAAAGGTTTTGCGGTATGGCGCGCAATATATTTCTGGACACTTAGTGTCCAGAAATATTTTGCGGTATGGCGCGCAAAATATTTCTGGACACCTAGTGTCCAGAAAGGTTTTGCGGTATGGCGCGCAATATATTTCTGGACACCTAGTGTCCAGAAATATTTTGCGGTATGGCGCGCAATATATTTCTGGACCCTAGTGTCCAGAAATATTTTGCGGTATGGCGCGCAATATATTTCTGGACACCTAGTGTTCAGAAAGGTTTTGCGGTATGGCGCGCAATATATTTCTGGACACCTAGTGTCCAGAAATATTTTGCGATATGGCGCGCAATATATTTCTGGACACCTAGTGTCCAGAAATATTTTACGGTAAGGCGCGCAATATATTTCTGGACACCTAGTGTTCAGAAAGGTTTTGCGGTATGGGGCGCAATATATTTCTGGACACCTAGTGTCCAGAAATATTTTGCGGTATGGCGGACACCTAGTGTCCAGAAATATTTTGCGGTATGGACACCTAGTGTCCAGAAATATTTTGCGGTATGGCGCGCAATATATTTCTGGACACCTAGTGTCCAGAAAGGTTTTGCGGTATGGCGCGCAATATATTTCTGGACACCTAGTGTCCAGAAATATTTTGCGGTATGGCGCGCAATATATTTCTGGACACCTAGTGTCCAGAAATATTTTGCGGTATGGCGCGCAATATATTTCTGGACACCTAGTGTCCAGAAATATTTTGCGGTATGGCGCGCAATATATTTCTGGACACCTAGTGTCCAGAAATATTTTGCGGTATGGCGCGCAATATATTTCTGGACACCTAGTGTCCAGAAATATTTTGCGGTATGGCGCGCAATATATTTCTGGACACCTAGTGTCCAGAAATATTTTGCGGTATGGCGCGCAATATATTTCTGGACACCTAAAGTCCAGAAATATTTTGCGGTATGGCGCGCAATATATTTCTGGACACCTTGTGTCCAAAAAGGTTTTGCGTTTAGTGTCCAGAAATATTTTGCGGTATGGCGCGCAATATATTTCTGGACACCTAGTGTCCAGAAATATTTTACGGTAAGGCGCGCAATATATTTCTGGACACCTAGTGTTCAGAAAGGTTTTGCGGTATGGCGCGCAATATATTTCTGGACACCTAGTGTCCAGAAATATTTTGCGGTATGGCGCGCCATATATTTCTGGACACCTAGTGTCCAGAAATATTTTGCGGTATGGCGCGCAATATATTTCTGGACACCTAGTGTTCAGAAAGGTTTTGCGGTATGGCGCGCAATATATTTCTGGACACCTAGTGTCCAGAAATATTTTGCGATATGGCGCGCAATATATTTCTGGACACCTAGTGTCCAGAAATATTTTGCGGTATGGCGAGCAATATATTTCTGGACACCTAGTGTCCAGATATATTTTGCGGTATGGACACCTAGTGTCCAGAAATATTTTGCGGTATGGCGCGCAATATATTTCTGGACACCTAGTGTCCAGAAATATTTTGCGGTATGGCGCGCAATATATTTCTGGACACCTAGTGTCCAGAAATATTTTGCGATATGGCGCGCAATATATTTCTGGACACCTAGTGTCCAGAAATATTTTGCGGTATGGCGCGCAGTATATTTCTGGACACCTTGTGTCCAGAAAGGTTTTGCGTTTAGTGTCCAGAAATATTTTGCGGTATGGCGCGCAATATATTTCTGGACACCTAGTGTCCAGGAATATTTTACGGCAAGGCGCGCAATATATTTCTGGACACCTAGTGTTCAGAAAGGTTTTGCGGTATGGCGGGCAATATATTTCTGGACACCTAGTGTCCAGAAATATTTTGCGGTTTGGCGCGCAATATATTTCTGGACACCTAGTGTCCAGAAATATTTTGCGGTATGGCGCGCAATATATTTCTGGACACCTAGTGTCCAGAAATATAGTGCGGTATGGCGCGCAATATATTTCTGGACACCTAGTGTCCAGAAAGGTTTTGCGGTATGGCGCGCAATATATTTCTGGACACCTAGTGTCCAGAAATATTTTGCGGTATGGCGCGCAATATATTTCTGGACACCTGGTGTCCAGAAATATTTTGCGGTATGGCGCGCAATATATTTCTGGACACCTTGTGTCCAGAAAGGTTTTGCGTTTAGTGTCCAGAAATATTTTGCGGTATGGCGCGCAATATATTTCTGGACACCTAGTGTCCAGAAATATTTTACGGTAAGGCGCGCAATATATTTCTGGACACCTAGTGTTCAGAAAGGTTTTGCGGTATGGCGCGCCATATATTTCTGGACACTAGCAATATATTATTACACCGCAATATATTTCTGGACACCTAGTGTCCAGAAATATTTTGCGGTATGCCGCGCAATATATTTCTGGACACCTAGTGTCCAGAAATATTTTGCGGTATGGCGCGCAAAATATTTCTGGACACCTAGTGTCCAGAAAGGTTTTGCGGTATGGTGCGCAATATATTTCTGGACACCTAGTGTCCAGAAAGGTTTTGCGGTATGGTGCGCAATATATTTCTGGACACCTAGTGTCCAGAAATATTTTGCGGTATGGCGCGCAATATATTTCTGGACCCTAGTGTCCAGAAATATTTTGCGGTATGGCGCGCAATATATTTCTGGACACCTAGTGTCCAGAAATATTTTGCGGTATGGACACCTAGTGTCCAGAAATATTTTGCGGTATGGCGCACAATATATTTCTGGACACCTAGTGTCCAGAAAGGTTTTGCGGTATGGCGCGCAATATATTTCTGGACACCTAGTGTCCAGAAATATTTTGCGGTATGGCGCGCAATATATTTCTGGACACCTTGTGTCCAGAAAGGTTTTGCGTTTAGTGTCCAGAAATATTTTGCGGTATGGCGCGCAATATATTTCTGGACACCTAGTGTCCAGAAATATTTTGCGGTATGGCGCGCAATATATTTCTGGACACCTAGTGTCCAGAAATATTTTGCGGTATGGCGCGCAATATATTTCTGGACACCTAGTGTCCAGAAATATTTTGCGGTATGGCGCGCAATATATTTCTGGACACCTAGTGTCCAGAAATATTTTGCGGTATGGCGCGCAATATATTTCTGGACACCTAGTGTCCAGAAATATTTTGCGGTATGGCGCGCAATATATTTCTGGACACCTAAAGTCCAGAAATATTTTGCGGTATGGCGCGCAATATATTTCTGGACACCTTGTGTCCAAAAAGGTTTTGCGTTTAGTGTCCAGAAATATTTTGCGGTATGGCGCGCAATATATTTCTGGACACCTAGTGTCCAGAAATATTTTACGGTAAGGCGCGCAATATATTTCTGGACACCTAGTGTTCAGAAAGGTTTTGCGGTATGGCGCGCAATATATTTCTGGACACCTAGTGTCCAGAAATATTTTGCGGTATGGCGCGCCATATATTTCTGGACACCTAGTGTCCAGAAATATTTTGCGGTATGGCGCGCAATATATTTCTGGACACCTAGTGTTCAGAAAGGTTTTGCGGTATGGCGCGCAATATATTTCTGGACACCTAGTGTCCAGAAATATTTTGCGATATGGCGCGCAATATATTTCTGGACACCTAGTGTCCAGAAATATTTTGCGGTATGGCGAGCAATATATTTCTGGACACCTAGTGTCCAGATATATTTTGCGGTATGGACACCTAGTGTCCAGAAATATTTTGCGGTATGGCGCGCAATATATTTCTGGACACCTAGTGTCCAGAAATATTTTGCGGTATGGCGCGCAATATATTTCTGGACACCTAGTGTCCAGAAATATTTTGCGATATGGCGCGCAATATATTTCTGGACACCTAGTGTCCAGAAATATTTTGCGGTATGGCGCGCAGTATATTTCTGGACACCTTGTGTCCAGAAAGGTTTTGCGTTTAGTGTCCAGAAATATTTTGCGGTATGGCGCGCAATATATTTCTGGACACCTTGTGTCCAGAAAGGTTTTGCGTTTAGTGTCCAGAAATATTTTGCGGTATGGCGCGCAATATATTTCTGGACACCTAGTGTCCAGAAATATTTTACGGTAAGGCGCGCAATATATTTCTGGACACCTAGTGTTCAGAAAGGTTTTGCGGTATGGCGCGCCATATATTTCTGGACACTAGCAATATATTATTACGCGCAATATATTTCTGGACACCTAGTGTCCAGAAATATTTTGCGGTATGGCGCGCAAAATATTTCTGGACACCTAGTGTCCAGAAAGGTTTTGCGGTATGGTGCGCAATATATTTCTGGACACCTAGTGTCCAGAAAGGTTTTGCGTTTAGTGTCCAGAAATATTTTGCGGTATGGCGCGCAATATATTTCTGGACACCTAGTGTCCAGAAATATTTTACGGTAAGGCGCGCAATATATTTCTGGACACCTAGTGTTCAGAAAGGTTTTGCGGTATGGCGCGCCATATATTTCTGGACACTAGCAATATATTATTACACCGCAATATATTTCTGGACACCTAGTGTCCAGAAATATTTTGCGGTATGCCGCGCAATATATTTCTGGACACCTAGTGTCCAGAAATATTTTGCGGTATGGCGCGCAAAATATTTCTGGACACCTAGTGTCCAGAAAGGTTTTGCGGTATGGTGCGCAATATATTTCTGGACACCTAGTGTCCAGAAAGGTTTTGCGGTATGGTGCGCAATATATTTCTGGACACCTAGTGTCCAGAAATATTTTGCGGTATGGCGCGCAATATATTTCTGGACCCTAGTGTCCAGAAATATTTTGCGGTATGGCGCGCAATATATTTCTGGACACCTAGTGTCCAGAAATATTTTGCGGTATGGACACCTAGTGTCCAGAAATATTTTGCGGTATGGCGCACAATATATTTCTGGACACCTAGTGTCCAGAAAGGTTTTGCGGTATGGCGCGCAATATATTTCTGGACACCTAGTGTCCAGAAATATTTTGCGGTATGGCGCGCAATATATTTCTGGACACCTTGTGTCCAGAAAGGTTTTGCGTTTAGTGTCCAGAAATATTTTGCGGTATGGCGCGCAATATATTTCTGGACACCTAGTGTCCAGAAATATTTTGCGGTATGGCGCGCAATATATTTCTGGACACCTAGTGTCCAGAAATATTTTGCGGTATGGCGCGCAATATATTTCTGGACACCTAGTGTCCAGAAATATTTTGCGGTATGGCGCGCAATATATTTCTGGACACCTAGTGTCCAGAAATATTTTGCGGTATGGCGCGCAATATATTTCTGGACACCTAAAGTCCAGAAATATTTTGCGGTATGGCGCGCAATATATTTCTGGACACCTTGTGTCCAAAAAGGTTTTGCGTTTAGTGTCCAGAAATATTTTGCGGTATGGCGCGCAATATATTTCTGGACACCTAGTGTCCAGAAATATTTTACGGTAAGGCGCGCAATATATTTCTGGACACCTAGTGTTCAGAAAGGTTTTGCGGTATGGCGCGCAATATATTTCTGGACACCTAGTGTCCAGAAATATTTTGCGGTATGGCGCGCCATATATTTCTGGACACCTAGTGTCCAGAAATATTTTGCGGTATGGCGCGCAATATATTTCTGGACACCTAGTGTTCAGAAAGGTTTTGCGGTATGGCGCGCAATATATTTCTGGACACCTAGTGTCCAGAAATATTTTGCGATATGGCGCGCAATATATTTCTGGACACCTAGTGTCCAGAAATATTTTGCGGTATGGCGAGCAATATATTTCTGGACACCTAGTGTCCAGATATATTTTGCGGTATGGACACCTAGTGTCCAGAAATATTTTGCGGTATGGCGCGCAATATATTTCTGGACACCTAGTGTCCAGAAATATTTTGCGGTATGGCGCGCAATATATTTCTGGACACCTAGTGTCCAGAAATATTTTGCGATATGGCGCGCAATATATTTCTGGACACCTAGTGTCCAGAAATATTTTGCGGTATGGCGCGCAGTATATTTCTGGACACCTTGTGTCCAGAAAGGTTTTGCGTTTAGTGTCCAGAAATATTTTGCGGTATGGCGCGCAATATATTTCTGGACACCTAGTGTCCAGGAATATTTTACGGCAAGGCGCGCAATATATTTCTGGACACCTAGTGTTCAGAAAGGTTTTGCGGTATGGCGGGCAATATATTTCTGGACACCTAGTGTCCAGAAATATTTTGCGGTTTGGCGCGCAATATATTTCTGGACACCTAGTGTCCAGAAATATTTTGCGGTATGGCGCGCAATATATTTCTGGACACCTAGTGCCCAGAAATATTTTGCGGTATGGCGCGCAATATATTTCTGGACACCTAGTGTCCAGAAATATAGTGCGGTATGGCGCGCAATATATTTCTGGACACCTAGTGTCCAGAAAGGTTTTGCGGTATGGCGCGCAATATATTTCTGGACACCTAGTGTCCAGAAATATTTTGCGGTATGGCGCGCAATATATTTCTGGACACCTGGTGTCCAGAAATATTTTGCGGTATGGCGCGCAATATATTTCTGGACACCTTGTGTCCAGAAAGGTTTTGCGTTTAGTGTCCAGAAATATTTTGCGGTATGGCGCGCAATATATTTCTGGACACCTAGTGTCCAGAAATATTTTACGGTAAGGCGCGCAATATATTTCTGGACACCTAGTGTTCAGAAAGGTTTTGCGGTATGGCGCGCCATATATTTCTGGACACTAGCAATATATTATTACACCGCAATATATTTCTGGACACCTAGTGTCCAGAAATATTTTGCGGTATGCCGCGCAATATATTTCTGGACACCTAGTGTCCAGAAATATTTTGCGGTATGGCGCGCAAAATATTTCTGGACACCTAGTGTCCAGAAAGGTTTTGCGGTATGGTGCGCAATATATTTCTGGACACCTAGTGTCCAGAAAGGTTTTGCGGTATGGTGCGCAATATATTTCTGGACACCTAGTGTCCAGAAATATTTTGCGGTATGGCGCGCAATATATTTCTGGACCCTAGTGTCCAGAAATATTTTGCGGTATGGCGCGCAATATATTTCTGGACACCTAGTGTCCAGAAATATTTTGCGGTATGGACACCTAGTGTCCAGAAATATTTTGCGGTATGGCGCACAATATATTTCTGGACACCTAGTGTCCAGAAAGGTTTTGCGGTATGGCGCGCAATATATTTCTGGACACCTAGTGTCCAGAAATATTTTGCGGTATGGCGCGCAATATATTTCTGGACACCTTGTGTCCAGAAAGGTTTTGCGTTTAGTGTCCAGAAATATTTTGCGGTATGGCGCGCAATATATTTCTGGACACCTAGTGTCCAGAAATATTTTGCGGTATGGCGAGCAATATATTTCTGGACACCTAGTGTCCAGAAATATTTTGCGGTATGGACACCTAGTGTCCAGAAATATTTTGCGGTATGGCGCGCAATATATTTCTGGACACCTAGTGTCCAGAAATATTTTGCGGTATGGCGCGCAATACATTTCTGGACACCTAGTGTCCAGAAATATTTTGCGGTATGCCGCGCAATATATTTCTGGACACCTAGTGTCCTAGTGTCCGACTGTGTATATAGCAGAAATATTTTGCGGTATGGCGCGCAATATATTTCTGGACACCTAGTGTCCAGAAAGGTTTTGCGGTATGGCGCGCAATATATTTCTGGACACCTAGTGTCCAGAAATATTTTGCTGTATGGCGCGCAATATATTTCTGGACACCTAGTGTCCAGAAATATTTTGCGGTATGGCGCGCAATATATTTCTAGACACCTAGTGTCCAGAAATATTTTGCGGTATGGCGCGCAATATATTTCTGGACACCTTGTGTCCAGAAAGGTTTTGCGTTTAGTGTCCAGAAATATTTTGCGGTATGGCGCGCAAAATATTTCTGGACACCTAGTGTCCAGAAATATTTTACGGTAAGGCGCGCAATATATTTCTGGACACCTAGTGCTCAGAAAGGTTTTGCGGTATGGCGCGCAATATATTTCTGGACACCTAGTGTCCAGAAATATTTTGCGGTATGGCGCGCAATATATTTCTGGACACCTAAAGTCCAGAAATATTTTGCGGTATGGCGCGCAATATATTTCTGGACACCTTGTGTCCAAAAAGGTTTTGCGTTTAGTGTCCAGAAATATTTTGCGGTATGGCGCGCAATATATTTCTGGACACCTAGTGTCCAGAAATATTTTACGGTAAGGCGCGCAATATATTTCTGGACACCTAGTGTTCAGAAAGGTTTTGCGGTATGGCGCGCAATATATTTCTGGACACCTAGTGTCCAGAAATATTTTGCGGTATGGCGCGCCATATATTTCTGGACACCTAGTGTCCAGAAATATTTTGCGGTATGGCGCGCAATATATTTCTGGACACCTAGTGTTCAGAAAGGTTTTGCGGTATGGCGCGCAATATATTTCTGGACACCTAGTGTCCAGAAATATTTTGCGATATGGCGCGCAATATATTTCTGGACACCTAGTGTCCAGAAATATTTTGCGGTATGGCGAGCAATATATTTCTGGACACCTAGTGTCCAGAAATATTTTACGGTAAGGCGCGCAATATATTTCTGGACACCTAGCGTTCAGAAAGGTTTTGCGGTATGGCGCGCAATATATTTCTGGACACCTAGTGTCCAGAAATATTTTGCGGTATGGCGCGCCATATATTTCTGGACACCTAGTGTCCAGAAATATTTTGCGGTATGGCGCGCAATATATTTCTGGACACCTAGTGTCCAGAAATATTTTGCGGTATGCCGCGCAATATATTTCTGGACACCTAGTGTCCAGAAATATTTTGCGGTATGGCGCGCAAAATATTTCTGGACACCTAGTGTCCAGAAAGGTTTTGCGGTATGGCGCGCAATATATTTCTGGACACCTAGTGTCCAGAAATATTTTGCGGTATGGCGCGCAATATATTTCTGGACCCTAGTGTCCAGAAATATTTTGCGGTATGGCGCGCAATATATTTCTGGACACCTAGTGTTCAGAAAGGTCTTGCGGTATGGCGCGCAATATATTTCTGGACACCTAGTGTCCAGAAATATTTTGCGGTATGGCGAGCAATATATTTCTGGACACCTAGTGTCCAGAAATATTTTGCAGTATGGCGCGCAATATATTTCTGGACACCTAGTGCCCAGAAATATTTTGCGGTATGGCGCGCTAGGTATATTGCGCGCCATACCGCAAAATATTTCTGGGCACTAGGTGTCCAGAAATATATTGCGCGCCATACTGCAAAATATTTCTGGACACTAGGTGTCCAGAAATATATTGCTCGCCATACCGCAAAATATTTCTGGACACTAGGTGTCCAGAAATATATTGCGCGCCATACCGCAAGACCTTTCTGAACACTAGGTGTCCAGAAATATATTGCGCGCCATACCGCAAAATATTTCTGGACACTAGGGTCCAGAAATATATTGCGCGCCATACCGCAAAATATTTCTGGACACTAAACGCAAAACCTTTTTGGACACAAGGTGTCCAGAAATATATTGCGCGCCATACCGCAAAATATTTCTGGACTTTAGGTGTCCAGAAATATATTGCGCGCCATACCGCAAAATATTTCTGGACACTAGGTGTCCAGAAATATATTGCGCGCCATACCGCAAAATATTTCTGGGCACTAGGTGTCCAGAAATATATTGCGCGCCATACTGCAAAATATTTCTGGACACTAGGTGTCCAGAAATATATTGCTCGCCATACCGCAAAATATTTCTGGACACTAGGTGTCCAGAAATATATTGCGCGCCATACCGCAAGACCTTTCTGAACACTAGGTGTCCAGAAATATATTGCGCGCCATACCGCAAAATATTTCTGGACACTAGGGTCCAGAAATATATTGCGCGCCATACCGCAAAATATTTCTGGACACTAAACGCAAAACCTTTTTGGACACAAGGTGTCCAGAAATATATTGCGCGCCATACCGCAAAATATTTCTGGACTTTAGGTGTCCAGAAATATATTGCGCGCCATACCGCAAAATATTTCTGGACACCTAGTGTCCAGAAATATTTTGCGGTATGCCGCGCAATATATTTCTGGACACCTAGTGTCCAGAAATATTTTGCGGTATGGCGCGCAAAATATTTCTGGACACCTAGTGTCCAGAAAGGTTTTGCGGTATGGCGCGCAATATATTTCTGGACACCTAGTGTCCAGAAATATTTTACGGTAAGGCGCGCAATATATTTCTGGACACCTAGTGTTCAGAAAGGTTTTGCGTTTAGTGTCCAGAAATATTTTGCGGTATGGCGCGCAATATATTTCTGGACACCTTGTGTCCAGAAAGGTTTTGCGTTTAGTGTCCAGAAATATTTTGCGGTATGGCGCGCAATATATTTCTGGACACCTAGTGTCCAGAAATATTTTGCGGTATGGCGCGCCATATATTTCTGGACACCTAGTGTCCAGAAATATTTTGCGGTATGGCGCGCCATATATTTCTGGACACCTAGTGTCCAGAAATATTTTGCGGTATGGCGCGCAATACATTTCTGGACACCTAGTGTCCAGAAATATTTTGCGGTATGCCGCGCAATATATTTCTGGACACCTAGTGTCCAGAAAGGTTTTGCGGTATGGCGCGCAATATATTTCTGGACACCTAGTGTCCGACTGTGTATATTGCAGAAATATTTTGCGGTATGGCACGCAATATATTTCTGGACACCTAGTGTCCAGAAATATTTTGCGGTATGGCGCGCAATATATTTCTGGACACCTAGTGTCCAGAAATATTTTGCGGTATGGCGCGCAATATATTTCTGGACACCTAGTGTCCAGAAATATTTTACGGTAAGGCGCGCAATATATTTCTGGACACCTAGTGTTCAGAAAGGTTTTGCGGTATGGCGCGCAATATATTTCTGGACACCTAGTGTCCAGAAATATTTTGCGGTATGGCGCGCAATATATTTCTGGACACCTAGTGTCCAGAAATATTTTGCGGTATGGCGCGCAATATATTTCTGGACACCTAGTGTCCAGAAATATTTTGCGGTATGGCGCGCAATATATTTCTAGACACCTAGTGTCCAGAAATATTTTGCGGTATGGCGCGCAATATATTTCTGGACACCTAGTGTCCAGAAATATTTTGCGGTATGGCGCGCAATATATTTCTGGACACCTAGAAATATTTTGCGGTATGGCGCGCAATATATTTCTGGACACCTAGTGTCCAGAAATATTTTGCGGTATGGCGCGCAATATATTTCTAGACACCTAGTGTCCAGAAATATTTTGCGGTATGGCGCGCAATATATTTCTGGTCACCTGGTGTCCAGAAAGGTTTTGCGGTATGGCGCGCAATATATTTCTGGACACCTTGTGTCCAGAAAGGTTTTGCGTTTAGTGTCCAGAAATATTTTGCGGTATGGCGCGCAATATATTTCTGGACACCTAGTGTCCAGAAATATTTTACGGTAAGGCGCGCAATATATTTCTGGACACCTAGTGTTCAGAAAGGTTTTGCGGTATGGCGCGCAATATATTTCTGGACACCTAGTGTCCAGAAATATTTTGCGGTATGGCGCGCCATATATTTCTGGACACCTAGTGTCCAGAAATATTTTGCGGTATGGCGCGCCATATATTTCTGGACACCTAGTGTCCAGAAATATTTTGCGGTATGGCGCGCAATACAATTCTGGACACCTAGTGTCCAGAAATATTTTGCGGTATGCCGCGCAATATATTTCTGGACACCTAATGTCCAGAAAGGTTTTGCGGTATGGCGCGCAATATATTTCTGGACACCTAGTGTCCGACTGTGTATATTGCAGAAATATTTTGCGGTATGGCGCGCAATATATTTCTGGACACCTAGTGTCCAGAAAGGTTTTGCGGTATGGCGCGCAATATATTTCTGGACACCTAGTGTCCAGAAATATTTTGCGGTATGGCGCGCAATATATTTCTGGACACCTAGTGTCCAGAAATATTTTGCGGTATGGCGCGCAATATATTTCTAGACACCTAGTGTCCAGAAATATTTTGCGGTATGGCGCGCAATATATTTCTGGACACCTAGAAATATTTTGCGGTATGGCGCGCAATATATTTCTGGACACCTAGTGTCCAGAAATATTTTGCGGTATGGCGCGCAATATATTTCTAGACACCTAGTGTCCAGAAATATTTTGCGGTATGGCGCGCAATATATTTCTGGACACCTAGTGTCCAGAAAGGTTTTGCGGTATGGCGCGCAATATATTTCTGGACACCTAGTGTCCAGAAATATTTTGCGGTATGGCGCGCAATATATTTCTGGACACCTTGTGTCCAAAAAGGTTTTGCGTTTAGTGTCCAGAAATATTTTGCGGTATGGCGCGCAATATATTTCTGGACACCTAGTGTCCAGAAATATTTTACGGTAAGACACTAGGTGTCCAGAAATATATTGCGCGCCATACCGCAAAACCTTTCTGGACACTAGGTGTCCAGAAATATATTGCGCGCCATACCGCAAAATATTTCTGGACACTAGGACACTAGGTGTCCAGAAATATATTGCGCGCCATACCGCAAAATATTTCTGGGCACTAGGTGTCCAGAAATATATTGCGCGCCATACCGCAAAATATTTCTGGACACTAGGTGTCCAGAAATATATTGCGCGCCATACCGCAAAATATTTCTGGACACTAGGTGTCCAGAAATATATTGCGCGCCATACCGCAAAATATTTCTGGACACTAGGTGTCCAGAAATATATGGCGCGCCATACCGCAAAATATTTCTGGACACTAGGTGTCCAGAAATATATTGCGCGCCATACCGCAAAATATTTCTGTCCAGAAATATATTGCGCGCCAAACCGCAAAATATTTCTGGACACTAGGTGTCCAGAAATATATTGCGCGCCATACCGCAAAATATTTCTGGACACTAGGTGTCCAGAAATATATTGCGCGCCATACCGCAAAATATTTCTGGACACTAAACGCAAAACCTTTCTGGACACAAGGTGTCCGGAAATATATTGCGCGCCATACCTCAAAATATTTCTGGACACTAGGTGTCCAGAAATATATAGCGCGCCATACCGCAAAATATTTCTGGACACTATGTGTCCAGAAATATATTGCGCGCCATACCGCAAAACCTTTCTGGACACTAGGTGTCCAGAAATATATTGCGCGCCATACCGCAAAATATTTCTGTCCAGAAATATATTGCGCGCCAAACCGCAAAATATTTCTGGACACTAGGTGTCCAGAAATATATTGCGCGCCATACCGCAAAATATTTCTGGACACTAGGTGTCCAGAAATATATTGCGCGCCATACCGCAAAATATTTCTGGACACTAGGTGTCCAGAAATATATTGCGCGCCATACCGCAAAATATTTCTGGACACCTAGTGTCTAGTGCGCGCCATACCGCAAAATATTTCTGGACACTAGGTGTCCAGAAATTTATGGCGCGCCATACCGCAAAATATTTCTGGACACTAGGTGTCCAGAAATATATGGCGCGCCATACCGCAAAATATTTCTGGACACTAGGTGTCCAGAAATATATGGCGCGCCAAACCGCAAAATATTTCTGGACACTAGGTGTCCAGAAATATATTGCGCGCCATACCGCAAAATATTTCTGGACACTAGGTGTCCAGAAATATATTGCGCGCCATACCGCAAAATATTTCTGGACACTAGGTGTCCAGAAATATATTGCGCGCCATACCGCAAAACCTTTCTGGACACTAGGTGTCCAGAAATATATTGCGCGCCATACCGCAAAATATTTCTGGACACTAGGTGTCCAGAAATATACTGCGCGCCATACCGCAAAATATTTCTGGACACTAGGTGTCCAGAAATATATTGCGCGCCATACCGCAAAATATTTCTGGACACTAAACGCAAAACCTTTCTGGACACAAGTTGTCCAGAAATATATTGCGCGCCATACCGCAAAATATTTCTGGACACTAGGTGTCCAGAAATATATTGCGCGCCATACCGCAAAACATTTCTGGACACTAGGTGTCCAGAAATATATAGCGCGCCATACCGCAAAATATTTCTGGACACTAGGTGTCCAGAAATATATTGCGCGCCATACCGCAAAATATTTCTGGACACTAGGTGTCCAGAAATATATAGCGCGCCATACCGCAAAATATTTCTGGACACTAGGTGTCCAGAAATATATTGCGCGCCATACCGCAAAATATTTCTGGACACTAGGTGTCCAGAAATATATAGCGCGCCATACCGCAAAATATTTCTGGACACTAGGTGTCCAGAAATATATTGCGCGCCAAACCGCAAAATATTTCTGGACACTAGGTGTCCAGAAATATATTGCGCGCCATACCGCAAAATATTTCTGGACACTAGGTGTCCAGAAATATATTGCGCGCCATACCGCAAAATATTTCTGGACACTAGGTGTCCAGAAATATATTGCGCGCCATACCGCAAAATATTTCTGGACACTAGGTGTCCAGAAATATATGGCGCGCCATACCGCAAAACCTTTCTGGACACTAGGTGTCCAGAAATATATTGCGCGCCATACCGCAAAATATTTCTGGACACTAGGTGTCCAGAAATATATTGCGCGCCAAACCGCAAAATATTTCTGGACACTAGGTGTCCAGAAATATATTGCGCGCCATACCGCAAAATATTTCTGGACACTAAACGCAAAACCTATTGCGCGCCATACCGCAAAATATTTCTGGACACTAGGTGTCCAGAAATATATTGCGCGCCAAACCGCAAAATATTTCTGGACACTAGGTGTCCAGAAATATATTGCGCGCCATACCGCAAAACCTTTCTGGACACTAGGTGTCCAGAAATATATTGCGCGCCATACCGCAAAATATTTCTGGACACTAGGTGTCCAGAAATATATTGCGCGCCAAACCGCAAAATATTTCTGGACACTAGGTGTCCAGAAATATATTGCGCGCCATAACGCAAAATATTTCTGGACACTAGGTGTCCAGAAATATATTGCGCGCCATACCGCAAAATATTTCTGGACACTAGGTGTCCAGAAATATATTGCGCGCCATACCGCAAAATATTTCTGGACACTAGGTGTCCAGAAATATATGGCGCGCCATACCGCAAAACCTTTCTGGACACTAGGTGTCCAGAAATATATTGCGCGCCATACCGCAAAATATTTCTGGACACTAGGTGTCCAGAAATATATTGCGCGCCAAACCGCAAAATATTTCTGGACACTAGGTGTCCAGAAATATATTGCGCGCCAAACCGCAAAATATTTCTGGACACTAGGTGTCCAGAAATATATTGCGCGGCATACCGCAAAATATTTCTGGACACTAGGTGTCCAGAAATATATTGCGCGGCATACCGCAAAATATTTCTGGACACTAAACGCAAAACCTTTCTGGACACAAGGTGTCCAGAACTATATTGCGCGCCATACCGCAAAATATTTCTGGACACTAGGTGTCCAGAAATATATTGCGCGCCATACCGCAAAATATTTCTGGACACTAGGTGTCCAGAAATATATTGCGCGCCAAACCGCAAAATATTTCTGGACACTAGGTGTCCAGAAATATATTGCGCGCCATACCGCAAAACCTTTCTGGACACTAGGTGTCCAGAAATATATTGCGCGCCAAACCGCAAAATATTTCTGGACACTAGGTGTCCAGAAATATATTGCGCGCCATAACGCAAAATATTTCTGGACACTAGGTGTCCAGAAATATATTGCGCGCCATACCGCAAAATATTTCTGGACACTAGGTGTCCAGAAATATATTGCGCGCCATACCGCAAAATATTTCTGGACACTAGGTGTCCAGAAATATATTGCGCGCCATACCGCAAAATATTTCTGGACACTAGGTGTCCAGAAATATATTGCGCGCCATAACGCAAAACATTTCTGGACACTAGGTGTCCAGAAATATGTGGCGCGCCATACACTAGGTGTCCAGAAATATATTGCGCGCCATACCGCAAAACCTTTCTGAACACTAGGTGTCCAGAAATATATTGCGCGCCATACCGCAAAATATTTCTGGACACTAGGTGTCCAGAAATATATTGCGCGCCATACCGCAAAATATTTCTGGACACTAGGTGTCCAGAAATATATTGCGCGCCATACCGCAAAATATTTCTGGACACTAGGTGTCCAGAAATATATGGCGCGCCATACCGCAAAATATTTCTGGACACTATGTGTCCAGAAATATATTGCGCGCCATACCGCAAAACCTTTCTGAACACTAGGTGTCCAGAAATATATTGCGCGCCATACCGCAAAACCTTTCTGGACACTAGGTGTCCAGAAATATATTGCGCGCCATACCGCAAAATATTTCTGGACACTAGGTGTCCAGAAATATATGGCGCGCCATACCGCAAAATATTTCTGGACACTAGGTGTCCAGAAATATATTGCGCGCCATACCGCAAAACCTTTCTGAACAGTAGGTGTCCAGAAATATATTGCGCGCCATACCGCAAAATATTTCTGGACACTAAACGCAAAACCTTTTTGGACACAAGGTGTCCAGAAATATATTGCGCGCCATACCGCAAAATATTTCTGGACACTAGGTGTCCAGAAATATATTGCGCGCCATACCGCAAAATATTTCTGGACACTAGGTGTCCAGAAATATATTGCGCGCCATACCGCAAAATATTTCTGGACACTAGGTGTCCAGAAATATATTGCGCGCCATACCGCAAAATATTTCTGGACACTAGGTGTCTAGAAATATATTGCGCGCCATACCGCAAAATATTTCTGGACACTGGGTGTCCAGAAATATATTGCGCGCCATACCGCAAAATATTTCTGGACACTAAACGCAAAACCTTTTTGGACACAAGGTGTCCAGAAATATATTGCGCGCCATACCGCAAAATATTTCTGGACACTAGGTGTCCAGAAATATATTGCGCGCCATACCGCAAAATATTTCTGGACACTAGGTGTCCAGAAATATATTGCGCGCCATACCGCAAAATATTTCTGGACACTAGGTGTCCAGAAATATATTGCGCGCCATACCGCAAAATATTTCTGGACACTAGGTGTCCAGAAATATATTGCGCGCCATAACGCAAAATATTTCTGGACACTAGGTGTCCAGAAATATTTTGCGGTATGTCCAGAAAGTGTCCAGTCCAGTGTCCAGAAATATTTTGCGGTATGGCGCGCAATATATTTCTGGACACCCAGTGTCCAGAAATATTTTGCGGTATGGCGCGCAATATATTTCTAGACACCTAGTGTCCAGAAATATTTTGCGTTATGGCGCGCAATATAGACACTAGGTGTCCAGAAATATATTGCGCGCCATACCGCAAAATATTTCTGGACACTAGGTGTCCAGAAATATATTGCGCGCCATACCGCAAAATATTTCTGGACACTAGGTGTCCAGAAATATATGGCGCGCCATACCGCAAAATATTTCTGGACACTAGGTGTCCAGAAATATATTGCGCGCCATACCGCAAAACCTTTCTGAACACTAGGTGTCCAGAAATATATTGCGCGCCTTACCGTAAAATATTTCTGGACACTAGGTGTCCAGAAATATATTGCGCGCCATACCGCAAAATATTTCTGGACACTAAACGCAAAACCTTTCTGGACACAAGGTGTCCAGAAATATATTGCGCGCCATACCGCAAAATATATTGCGCGCCATACCGCAAAATATTTCTGGACACTAGGTGTCCAGAAATATATGGCGCGCCATACCGCAAAATATTTCTGGACACTAGGTGTCCATACCGCAAAATATTTCTGGACACTAGGTGTCCAGAAATATATAGCGCGCCATACCGCAAAATATTTCTGGACACTAGGTGTCCAGAAATATATTGCGCGCCATACCGCAAAACCTTTCTGGACACTAGGTGTCCAGAAATATATTGCGCGCCATACCGCAAAACCTTTCTGAACACTAGGTGTCCAGAAATATATTGCGCGCCATACCGCAAAATATTTCTGGACACTAGGTGTCCAGAAATATATGGCGCGCCATACCGCAAAATATTTCTGGACACTAGGTGTCCAGAAATATATTGCGCGCCATACCGCAAAATATTTCTGGACACTAGGTGTCCAGAAATATATGGCGCGCCATACCGCAAAATATTTCTGGACACTAGGTGCCCAGAAATATATTGCGCGCCATACCGCAAAACCTTTCTGAACACTAGGTGTCCAGAAATATATTGCGCGCCATACCGCAAAATATTTCTGGACACTAGGTGTCCAGAAATATATTGCGCGCCATACCGCAAAACCTTTCTGGACACTAGGTGTCCAGAAATATATTGCGCGCCATACCGCAAAACCTTTCTGGACACTAGGTGTCCAGAAATATATTGCGCGCCATACCGCTAGGTATAGACACTAGGCGTCCAGAAATAGGTAGGTGTCCAGAAATATATTGCGCCCCATACCGCAGAAATATATTGCGCGCCATAACGCAATATATTTCTGGACACCTAGTGTCCAGAAAGGTTTTGCGGTATGGCGCGCAATATATTTCTGGACACCTAGTGTCCAGAAAGGTTTTGCGGTATGGCGCGCAATATATTTATGGACACCTAGTGTTTCTGGACACTAGGTGTCCAGAAATATTTTGCGGTATGCGGGACACTAGGTGTCCAGAAATATATTGCGCGCCATACCGCACTAGGTGTCCAGAAATATATTGCGCGCCATACCGCAAAATATTTCTGGACACTAGGTGTCCAGAAATATGTTGCGCGCCATACCGCAAAATATTTCTGGACACTAGGTGTCCAGAAATATATGGCGCGCCATACCGCAAAATATTTCTGGACACTAGGTGTCCAGAAATATATTGCGCGCCTTACCGCAAAATATTTCTGGACACTAAACGCAAAACCTTTCTGGACACAAGTTGTCCAGAAATATATTGCGCGCCATACCGCAAAATATTTCTGGACACTAGGTGTCCAGAAATATATTGCGCGCCATACCGCAAAATATTTCTGGACACTAGGTGTCCAGAAATATATTGCGCGCCATACCGCAAAATATTTCTGGACACTAGGTGTCCAGAAATATATTGCGCGCCATACCGCAAAATATTTCTGGACACTAGGTGTCCAGAAATATATTGCGCGCCATACCGCAAAATATTTCTGGACACTAGGTGTCCAGAAATATATTGCGCGCCATACAGCAGAATATTTCTGGACACTAGGTGTCCAGAAATATATTGCGCGCCATACAGCAGAATATTTCTGGACACTAGGTGTCCATACCGCAAAATATTTCTGGACACTAGGTGTCCAGAAATATATTGCGCGCCATACCGCAAAATATTTCTGGACACTAGGTGTCCAGAAATATATTGCGCGCCATACCGCAAAATATTTCTGGACACTGGGTGTCCGGAAATATATTGCGCGCCATACCGCAAAATATTTCTGGACACTAGGTGTCCAGAAATATATTGCGCGCCATACCGCAAAACCTTTCTGGACACTAGGTGTCCAGAAATATATTGCGCGCCATAACGCAAAATATTTCTGGACACTGGGTGTCCGGAAATATATTGCGCGCCATACCGCAAAATATTTCTGGACACTAGGTGTCCAGAAATATATTGCGCGCCATACCGCAAAACCTTTCTGGACACTAGGTGTCCAGAAATATATTGCGGTATGGCGCGCAATATATTTCTGGACACCTAGCGCCATACCGCAAAATATTTCTGGACACTAAACGCAAAACCTTTCTGGACACAAGGTGTCCAGAAATATATTGCGCGCCATACCGCAAAATATTTCTGGACACTAGGTGTCCAGAAATATATAGCGCGCCATACCTAGTGTCCAGAAATATTTTGCGTTATGGCGCGCAATATATTTCTGGACACCTAGTGTCCTAGTGTCCAGAAATATTTTGCGGTATGGCGCGCAATATATTTCCGGACACCCAGTGTCCAGAAATATTTTGCGGTATGGCGCACAATAATTTCTGGACACCTAGTGTCGCCATAACACTAGGTGACACTAGGTGTCCAGAAATATTTTGCGGTATGGCGCGCAATAATTTCTGGAAATATATTGCGCGCCACCTTTGCTGGACACTAGGTGTCCAGAAATATATTGCGCGCCATACCGCAAAATATTTCTGGACACCTAGTGTCGCCATAACGCAAAATATTTCTGGACACTAGGTGTCCAGAAATTATTGCGCGCCATAACGCAAAATATTTCTGGACACTGGGTGTCCAGAAATATATTGCGCGCCATAACGCAAAATATTTCTGGACACTGGGTGTCCGGAAATATATTGCGCGCCATACCGCAAAATATTTCTGGACACTAGGTGTCCAGAAATATATTGCGCGCCATACCGCAAAACCTTTCTGGACACTAGGTGTCCAGAAATATATTGCGCGCCATACCGCAAAATATTTCTGGACACTAGGACACTAGGAGTCCAGAAATATATTGCGCGCCATAACGCAAAATATTTCTGGACACTAGGTGTCCAGAAATATATTGCGCGCCATACCACAAAAGCTCTCTGGACACTAGGTGTCCAGAAATATATTGCGCGCCATACCGCAAAATATTTCTGGACACTAAGTGTCCAGAAATATATTGCGCGCCATACCGCAAAATATTTCTGGACACTAGGTGTCCAGAAATATATTGCGCGCCATACCGCAAAACCTTTCTGGACACTAGGTGTCCAGAAATATATTGCGCGCCATACCGCAAAACCTTTCTGGACACTAGGTGTCCAGAAATATATTGCGCGCCATACCGCAAAATATTCCTGGACACTAGGTGTCCAGAAATATATTGCGCGCCATACCGCAAAATATTCCTGGACACTAGGTGTCCAGAAATATATTGCGCGCCATACCGCAAAATATTCCTGGACACTAGGTGTCCAGAAATATATTGCGCGCCATACCGCAAAATATTTCTGGACACTAGGTGTCCAGAAATATTTTGTGCGCCATACCGCAAAATATTTCTGGACACTAGGTGTCCAGAAATATATTGCGCGCCATACCGCAAAATATTTCTGGACACTAGGTGTCCAGAAATATATTGCGCGCCATACCGCAAAATATTTCTGGACACTAGGTGTCCAGAAATATATGGCGCGCCATACCGCAAAATATTTCTGGACACTAGGTGTCCAGAAATATATTGCGCGCCATACCGCAAAATATTTCTGGACACAAGGTGTCTAGAAATATATAGCGCGCCATACCGCAAAATATTTCTGGACACTAGGTGTCCTGGACACTAGGTGTCCAGAAATATATTGCGCGCCATACCGCAAAATATTTCTGGACACTAGGTGTCCAGAAATATATTGCGCGCCATATTGCAAAATATTTCTGGACACTAGGTGTTCAGAAATATATTGCGCGCCATACCGCAAAATATTTCTGGACACTAGGTGTCCAGAAATATATGGCGCGCCATACCGCAAAATATTTCTGGACACTAGGTGTCCAGAAATATATGGCGCGCCATACCGCAAAATATTTCTGGACACTAGGTGTCCAGAAATATATTGCGCGCCATACCGCAAAATATTTCTGGACACTAAACGCAAAACCTTTCTGGACACAAGTTGTCCAGAAATATATTGCGCGCCATACCGCAAAATATTTCTGGACACTAGGTGTCCAGAAATATATTGCGCGCCATACCGCAAAATATTTCTGGACACAAGGTGTCTAGAAATATATAGCGCGCCATACCGCAAAATATTTCTGGACACTAGGTGTCCAGAAATATATTGCGCGCCATACCGCAAAACCTTTCTGGACACCTAGTGTCCAGAAATATATTGCGCGCCATACCGCAAAATATTTCTGGACACTAGGTGTCCAGAAATATATTGCGCGCCATACCGCAAAATATTTCTGGGCACTAGGTGTCCAGAAATATATTGCGCGCCATACCGCAAAATATTTCTGGACACTAGGTGTCCAGAAATATATGGCGCGCCATACCGCAAAATATTTCTGGACACTAGGTGTCCAGAAATATATTGCGCGCCATACCGCAAAACCTTTCTGAACACTAGGTGTCCAGAAATATATTGCGCGCCTTACCGTAAAATATTTCTGGACACTAGGTGTCCAGAAATATATTGCGCGCCATACCGCAAAATATTTCTGGACACTAAACGCAAAACCTTTCTGGACACAAGGTGTCCAGAAATATATTGCGCGCCATACCGCAAAATATTTCTGGACACTAGGTGTCCAGAAATATATAGCACGCCATACCGCAAAATATTTCTGGACACTAGGTGTCCAGAAATATATTGCGCGCCATACCGCAAAATATTTCTGGACACTAGGTGTCCAGAAATATATTTTTTTTTTTTTTTTTTATTTTTTTTTTTTTTTATTTTTATTATTTTATTATTCCATTGTTCACATAGATTGTATCTGCAAAGCCGGAAGGGCTTGTCTGCAGAAGACTGGTTTCGATCATATACATTAAGTTAAGTTAAGTTTAAGCGTTCAATTTTTATATTATTTCAATTTACTTTAACACAATAATTCAATATAAAGAAAAAAAAAACAAAAAAATTACGTTACAGAAATGAAAACAAGTAGATTTGTTACAAACTGGATGTAAAGTACATTTCTTTGGTTTTTCTTAAAATTTCAGTTTTTGTTAGGTTGCGAAATTCTTTTGGAAGTTCGTTAAGCACTGATGGAACTGCAACATTAAGCGTCCTTCTTCCGTACTCGTTCCAATACCTCGGGACTTCATAGACCTGTTGTTGTCTTCTTCTGGTATTTACTGCTTGTTGCGTCAGAGTTCTGTATGCATCGTCGTTGTAGAAGTGAGCAAGGATTTCTAGATTGTAGATCTGTTGAATATTCAGAAGATTTTGAGCTCCAGGGTTGAGTCTGGGGTTGTGCACTAATTTTTGCAGGCGCACATGTGTTCTTTGTAGGGATTGCATTTGCGATGCTTTTCCCCACGCTAATACGCCATATCTCATATGTGATTCAACTAAACCAAAATAGCATTGTCTAAGAACTTCAGGTGTGCAGAAATTTTTAAGATGGAGGAGTGCGTAAGCGGATCGACACAATTTCTGTTTTATTTCTCTTATGTGGTAGCTCCATTTAAAGTTGTAATCAACGGTGAGTCCAAGATACTTGTATGTTGACACATTGTCGATGTATTCGTTGCATCTATCATTTTCTTTAACGTTACCTCCATTCATGTGAAGACATTCTGTGTCATGCATTTTTATCTTGATTTTAGTTTTTGGGATATGCGGGGGACGAATATGCATTACCTTTGTCTTCAGTGCGTTAATAATTAATCCATGGTCGTGGCACCAAGCTGTGATTCGATTAAATTCTATTTGCAATAAGCTTGCAGCTTCATTTACGTTCCTATGGCTAATTACAATCGCTGTATCGTCCGCGTATGCGTATCCCGTGCTGTACTTCAGCAATGACATCAGATCATTGGCGTAGATAATAAATAGGAGAGGGCCTAGTTTTGATCCCTGTGGTACACCATATACAACATCTTCATCTTCACTTAAGAATTCGCCAATTTTAACTTTAAATTTTCGGTCTCTTAAGTAGTTTTCAAACCATGATAATATACTGCCCCGAACACCAATCCTTTCTAACTGTCTCATTAATTGTTTGTGACTTAATGTATCGAAGGCTTTTTTAAAATCAATGAATAGAACCACTGTGCTTTGATTTTTATCCAGGCTTTGGTTAATTTTATTCGCAAAAATTGCCAGCAGATGGTTGATGCTCTTGTTTTTACGAAAACCAAATTGATTTTTATTCAGGATTTTAAATTTTTCCACATATCCGTATAGCCTCGTTGCCAATACTTCCTCCATAACCTTGTCGACAGATGATAAGATAGAAATGGGTCTGTAGTTCACAATTTGGTTCATCTTTCCGCTTTTGTATATTGGCCGAACTATTGCGCGCCATACCGCAAAATATTTCTGGACACCTAGTGTCTAGTGCGCGCCATACCGCAAAATATTTCTGGACACTAGGTGTCCAGAAATATATTGCGCGCCATACCGCAAAATATTTCTGGGCACTAGGTGTCCAGAAATATATTGCGCGCCATACCGCAAAATATTTCTGGACACTAGGTGTCCAGAAATATATTGCGCGCCATACCGCAAAATATTTCTGGACACTAGGTGTCCAGAAATATATGGCGCACCATACCGCAAAATATTTCTGGACACTAGGTGTCCAGAAATATATGGCGCGCCATACCGCAAAATATTTCTGGACACTAGGTGTCCAGAAATATATTGCGCGCCATACCGCAAAACCTTTCTGAACACTAGGTGTCCAGAAATATATTGCGCGCCATACCGCAAAATATTTCTGGACACTAAACGCAAAACCTTTCTGGACACAAGGTGTCCAGAAATATATTGCGCGCCATACCGCAAAATATTTCTGGACACTAGGTGTCCAGAAATATATAGCGCGCCATACCGCAAAATATTTCTGGACACTAGGTGTCCAGAAATATATTGCGCGCCATACCGCAAAACCTTTCTGGACACTAGGTGTCCAGAAATATATTGCGCGCCATACCGCAAAATATTTCTGGACACTAGGTGTCCAGAAATATATTGCGCGCCATACCGCAAAATATTTCTGGGCACTAGGTGTCCAGAAATATATTGCGCGCCATACCGCAAAATATTTCTGGACACTAGGTGTCCAGAAATATATTGCGCGCCATACCGCAAAATATTTCTGGACACTAGGTGTCCAGAAATATAGTGCGCGCCATACCGCAAAATATTTCTGGACACTAAACGCAAAACCTTTTTGGACACAAGGTGTCCAGAAATATATTGCGAGCCATACCGCAAAATATTTCTGGACACTAGGTGTCCAGAAATATATTGCGCGCCATACCGCAAAATATTTCTGGACACTAGGTGTCCAGAAATATATTGCGCGCCATACCGCAAAATATTTCTGGACACTAGGTGTCCAGAAATATATTGCGCGCCATACCGCAAAATATTTCTGGACACTAGGTGTCCAGAAATATATTGCGCGCCATACCGCAAAATATTTCTGGACACTAGGTGTCCAGAAATATATGCCGCGCCATACCGCAAAATATTTCTGGACACTAGGTGTCCAGAAATATATTGCGCGCCATACCGCAAAACCTTTCTGAACACTAGGTGTCCAGAAATATATTGCGCGCCATACCGCAAAATATTTCTGGACACTAAACGCAAAACCTTTTTGGACACAAGGTGTCCAGAAATATATTGCGAGCCATACCGCAAAATATTTCTGGACACTAGGTGTCCAGAAATATATTGCGCGCCATACCGCAAAATATTTCTGGACACTAGGTGTCCAGAAATATATTGCGCGCCATACCGCAAAACCTTTCTGGACACTAGGTGTCCAGAAATATATTGCGCACCATAACGCAAAATATTTCTGGACACTAGGTGTCCAGAAATATATTGCGCGCCATACCGCAAAATATTTCTGGACACTAGGTGTCTAGAAATATATTGCGCGCCATACCGCAAAATATTTCTGGACACTAGGTGTCCAGAAATATATTGCGCGCCATACCGCAAAATATTTCTGGACACCTAGTGTCTAGTGCGCGCCATACCGCAAAATATTTCTGGACACTAGGTGTCCAGAAATATATTGCGCGCCATACCGGAAAATATTTCTGGGCACTAGGTGTCCAGAAATATATTGCGCGCCATACCGCAAAATATTTCTGGACACTAGGTGTCCAGAAATATTTTGCGCGCCATATGGACACTAGGTGTCCAGAAATATATTGCGCGCCATACCGGAAAATATTTCTGGGCACTAGGTGTCCAGAAATATATTGCGCGCCATACCGCAAAATATTTCTGGACACTAAACGCAAAACCTTTCTGGACACAAGGTGTCCAGAAATATATTGCGCGCCATACCGCAAAATATTTCTGGACACTAGGTGTCCAGAAATATATTGCGCGCCATACCGCAAAATATTTCTGGACACTAGGTGTCCAGAAATATATTGCGCGCCATACCGCAAAATATTTCTGGACACTAGGTGTCCAGAAATATATGGCGCGCCATACCGCAAAATATTTCTGGACACTAGGTGTCCAGAAATATATTGCGCGCCATACCGCAAAACCTTTCTGAACACTAGGTGTCCAGAAATATATTGCGCGCCATACCGCAAAATATTTCTGGACACTAAACGCAAAACCTTTTTGGACACAAGGTGTCCAGAAATATATTGCGAGCCATACCGCAAAATATTTCTGGACACTAGGTGTCCAGAAATATATAGCGCGCCATACCGCAAAATATATCTGGACACTAGGTGTCCAGAAATATATTGCGCGCCATACCGCAAAACCTTTCTGGACACTAGGTGTCCAGAAATATATTGCGCGCCATACCGCAAAATATTTCTGGACACTAGGTGTCCAGAAATATATTGCGCGCCATACCGCAAAATATTTCTGGGCACTAGGTGTCCAGAAATATATTGCGCGCCATACCGCAAAATATTTCTGGACACTAAACGCAAAACCTTTTTGGACACAAGGTGTCCAGAAATATATTGCGAGCCATACCGCAAAATATTTCTGGACACTAGGTGTCCAGAAATATATTGCGCGCCATACCGCAAAATATTTCTGGACACTAGGTGTCCAGAAATATATTGCGCGCCATACCGCAAAACCTTTCTGGACACTAGGTGTCCAGAAATATATTGCGCGCCATACCGCAAAATATTTCTGGACACTAGGTGTCCAGAAATATATTGCGCGCCATACCGCAAAATATTTCTGAACACTAGGTGTCCAGAAATATATTGCGCGCCATACCGCAAAATATTTCTGGACACTAAACGCAAAACCTTTTTGGACACAAGGTGTCCAGAAATATATTGCGCGCCATACCGCAAAATATTTCTGGACACTAAACGCAAGACCTTTTTGGACACAAGGTGTCCAGAAATATATTGCGAGCCATACCGCAAAATATTTCTGGACACTAGGTGTCCAGAAATATATTGCGCGCCATACCGCAAAACCTTTCTGAACACTAGGTGTCCAGAAATATATTGCGCGCCATACCGCAAAATATTTCTGGACACTAGGTGTCCAGAAATATATTGCGCGCCATACCGCAAAATATTTCTGGACACTAGGTGTCCAGAAATATATTGCGCGCCATACCGCAAAATATTTCTGGACACTAGGTGTCCAGAAATATATTGCGCGCCATACCGCAAAATATTTCTGGACACTAGGTGTCCAGAAATATATTGCGCGCCATACCGCAAAACCTTTCTGGACACTAAACGCAAAACCTTTTTGGACACAAGGTGTCCAGAAATATATTGCGAGCCATACCGCAAAATATTTCTGGACACTAGGTGTCCAGAAATATATTGCGCGCCATACCGCAAAATATTTCTGGACACTAGGTGTCCAGAAATATATTGCGCGCCATACCGCAAAATATTTCTGGACACTAGGTGTCCAGAAATATATGGCGCGCCATACCGCAAAATATTTCTGGACACTAGGTGTCCAGAAATATATTGCGCGCCATACCGCAAAACCTTTCTGAACACTAGGTGTCCAGAAATATATTGCGCGCCATACCGCAAAATATTTCTGGACACTAAACGCAAAACCTTTTTGGACACAAGGTGTCCAGAAATATATTGCGAGCCATACCGCAAAATATTTCTGGACACTAGGTGTCCAGAAATATATTGCGCGCCATACCGCAAAATATTTCTGGACACTAGGTGTCCAGAAATATATTGCGCGCCATACCGCAAAACCTTTCTGGACACTAGGTGTCCAGAAATATATTGCGCGCCATAACGCAAAATATTTCTGGACACTAGGTGTCCAGAAATATATTGCGCGCCATACCGCAAAATATTTCTGGACACTAGGTGTCCAGAAATATATTGCGCGCCATACCGCAAAATATTTCTGGACACCAGAAATATATTGCGCGCCATAACGCAAAATATTTCTGGACACTAGGTGTCCAGAAATATATTGCGCGCCATACCGCAAAATATTTCTGGACACTAGGTGTCTAGAAATATATTGCGCGCCATACCGCAAAATATTTCTGGACACTAGGTGTCCAGAAATATATTGCGCGCCATACCGCAAAATATTTCTGGACACCTAGTGTCTAGTGCGCGCCATACCGCAAAATATTTCTGGACACTAGGTGTCCAGAAATATATTGCGCGCCATACCGGAAAATATTTCTGGGCACTAGGTGTCCAGAAATATATTGCGCGCCATACCGCAAAATATTTCTGGACACTAGGTGTCCAGAAATATTTTGCGCGCCATACCGCAAAATATTTCTGGACACTAAACGCAAAACCTTTCTGGACACAAGGTGTCCAGAAATATATTGCGCGCCATACCGCAAAATATTTCTGGACACTAGGTGTCCAGAAATATATAGCGCGCCATACCGCAAAATATTTCTGGACACTAGTGTCCAGAAATATTTTGCGCGCCATACCGCAAAATATTTCTGGACACTAGGTGTCCAGAAATATATTGCGCGCCATACCGCAAAATATTTCTGGACACTAGGTGTCCAGAAATATATTGCGCGCCATACCGCAAAACCTTTCTGAACACTAGGTGTCCAGAAATATATTGCGCGCCATACCGCAAAATATTTCTGGACACTAAACGCAAAACCTTTTTGGACACAAGGTGTCCAGAAATATATTGCGAGCCATACCGCAAAATATTTCTGGACACTAGGTGTCCAGAAATATATTGCGCGCCATACCGCAAAATATTTCTGGACACTAGGTGTCCAGAAATATATTGCGCGCCATACCGCAAAATATTTCTGGACACTAGGTGTCCAGAAATATATGGCGCGCCATACCGCAAAATATTTCTGGACACTAGGTGTCCAGAAATATATTGCGCGCCATACCGCAAAACCTTTCTGAACACTAGGTGTCCAGAAATATATTGCGCGCCATACCGCAAAATATTTCTGGACACTAAACGCAAAACCTTTTTGGACACAAGGTGTCCAGAAATATATTGCGAGCCATACCGCAAAATATTTCTGGACACTAGGTGTCCAGAAATATATAGCGCGCCATACCGCAAAATATTTCTGGACACTAGGTGTCCAGAAATATATTGCGCGCCATACCGCAAAACCTTTCTGGACACTAGGTGTCCAGAAATATATTGCGCGCCATACCGCAAAATATTTCTGGACACTAGGTGTCCAGAAATATATTGCGCGCCATACCGCAAAATATTTCTGTGCACTAGGTGTCCAGAAATATATTGCGCGCCATACCGCAAAATATTTCTGGACACTAAACGCAAAACCTTTTTGGACACAAGGTGTCCAGAAATATATTGCGAGCCATACCGCAAAATATTTCTGGACACTAGGTGTCCAGAAATATATTGCGCGCCATACCGCAAAATATTTCTGGACACTAGGTGTCCAGAAATATATTGCGCGCCATACCGCAAAACCTTTCTGGACACTAGGTGTCCAGAAATATATTGCGCGCCATACCGCAAAATATTTCTGGACACTAGGTGTCCAGAAATATATTGCGCGCCATACCGCAAAATATTTCTGAACACTAGGTGTCCAGAAATATATTGCGCGCCATACCGCAAAATATTTCTGGACACTAAACGCAAAACCTTCCTGGACACAAGGTGTCCAGAAATATATTGCGCGCCATACCGCAAAATATTTCTGGACACTAAACGCAAGACCTTTTTGGACACAAGGTGTCCAGAAATATATTGCGAGCCATACCGCAAAATATTTCTGGACACTAGGTGTCCAGAAATATATTGCGCGCCATACCGCCATACCGCAAAATATTTCTGGACACTAGGTGTCCAGAAATATATTGCGCGCCATACCGCAAAACCTTTCTGAACACTAGGTGTCCAGAAATATATTGCGCGCCATACCGCAAAATATTTCTGGACACTAGGTGTCCAGAAATATATTGCGCGCCATACCGCAAAATATTTCTGGACACTAGGTGTCCAGAAATATATTGCGCGCCATACCGCAAAATATTTCTGGACACTAGGTGTCCAGAAATATATTGCGCGCCATACCGCAAAACCTTTCTGAACACTAGGTGTCCAGAAATATATTGCGCGCCATACCGCAAAATATTTCTGGACACTAAACGCAAAACCTTTTTGGACACAAGGTGTCCAGAAATATATTGCGAGCCATACCGCAAAATATTTCTGGACACTAGGTGTCCAGAAATATATTGCGCGCCATACCGCAAAATATTTCTGGACACTAGGTGTCCAGAAATATATTGCGCGCCATACCGCAAAATATTTCTGGACACTAGGTGTCCAGAAATATATGGCGCGCCATACCGCAAAATATTTCTGGACACTAGGTGTCCAGAAATATATTGCGCGCCATACCGCAAAACCTTTCTGAACACTAGGTGTCCAGAAATATATTGCGCGCCATACCGCAAAATATTTCTGGACACTAAACGCAAAACCTTTTTGGACACAAGGTGTCCAGAAATATATTGCGAGCCATACCGCAAAATATTTCTGGACACTAGGTGTCCAGAAATATATTGCGCGCCATACCGCAAAATATTTCTGGACACTAGGTGTCCAGAAATATATTGCGCGCCATACCGCAAAACCTTTCTGGACACTAGGTGTCCAGAAATATATTGCGCGCCATAACGCAAAATATTTCTGGACACTAGGTGTCCAGAAATATATTGCGCGCCATACCGCAAAATATTTCTGGACACTAGGTGTCTAGAAATATATTGCGCGCCATACCGCAAAATATTTCTGGACACTAGGTGTCCAGAAATATATTGCGCGCCATACCGCAAAATATTTCTGGACACCTAGTGTCTAGTGCGCGCCATACCGCAAAATATTTCTGGACACTAGGTGTCCAGAAATATATTGCGCGCCATACCGGAAAATATTTCTGGGCACTAGGTGTCCAGAAATATATTGCGCGCCATACCGCAAAATATTTCTGGACACTAGGTGTCCAGAAATATTTTGCGCGCCATACCGCAAAATATTTCTGGACACTAAACGCAAAACCTTTCTGGACACAAGGTGTCCAGAAATATATTGCGCGCCATACCGCAAAATATTTCTGGACACTAGGTGTCCAGAAATATATAGCGCGCCATACCGCAAAATATTTCTGGACACTAGGTGTCCAGAAATATATTGCGCGCCATACCGCAAAACCTTTCTGGACACTAGGTGTCCAGAAATATATTGAGCGCCATACCGCAAAATATTTCTGGACACTAGGTGTCCAGAAATATATTGCGCGCCATACCGCAAAATATTTCTGGGCACTAGGTGTCCAGAAATATATTGCGCGCCATACCGCAAAATATTTCTGGACACTAAACGCAAAACCTTTTTGGACACAAGGTGTCCAGAAATATATTGCGAGCCATACCGCAAAATATTTCTGGACACTAGGTGTCCAGAAATATATTGCGCGCCATACCGCAAAATATTTCTGGACACTAGGTGTCCAGAAATATATTGCGCGCCATACCGCAAAACCTTTCTGGACACTAGGTGTCCAGAAATATATTGCGCGCCATACCGCAAAATATTTCTGGACACTAGGTGTCCAGAAATATATTGCGCGCCATACCGCAAAATATTTCTGAACACTAGGTGTCCAGAAATATATTGCGCGCCATACCGCAAAATATTTCTGGACACTAAACGCAAAACCTTTTTGGACACAAGGTGTCCAGAAATATATTGCGCGCCATACCGCAAAATATTTCTGGACACTAGGTGTCCAGAAATATATTGCGCGCCATACCGCAAAATATTTCTGAACACTAGGTGTCCAGAAATATATTGCGCGCCATACCGCAAAATATTTCTGGACACTAAACGCAAAACCTTTTTGGACACAAGGTGTCCAGAAATATATTGCGAGCCATACCGCAAAATATTTCTGGACACTAGGTGTCCAGAAATATATTGCGCGCCAAGGACACTAGGTGTCCAGAAATATATGGCGCGCCATACCGCAAAATATTTCTGGACACTAGGTGTCCAGAAATATATTGCGCGCCATACCGCAAAACCTTTCTGAACACTAGGTGTCCAGAAATATATTGCGCGCCATACCGCAAAATATTTCTGGACACTAAACGCAAAACCTTTTTGGACACAAGGTGTCCAGAAATATATTGCGAGCCATACCGCAAAATATTTCTGGACACTAGGTGTCCAGAAATATATTGCGCGCCATACCGCAAAATATTTCTGGACACTAGGTGTCCAGAAATATATTGCGCGCCATACCGCAAAACCTTTCTGGACACTAGGTGTCCAGAAATATATTGCGCGCCATAACGCAAAATATTTCTGGACACTAGGTGTCCAGAAATATATTGCGCGCCATACCGCAAAATATTTCTGGACACTAGGTGTCTAGAAATATATTGCGCGCCATACCGCAAAATATTTCTGGACACTAGGTGTCCAGAAATATATTGCGCGCCATACCGCAAAATATTTCTGGACACTAGGTGTCCAGAAATATATTGCGCGCCATACCGCAAAATATTTCTGGGCACTAGGTGTCCAGAAATATATTGCGCGCCATACCGCAAAATATTTCTGGACACTAGGTGTCCAGAAATATATTGCGCGCCATACCGCAAAATATTTCTGGACACTAGGTGTCCAGAAATATATTGCGCGCCATACCGCAAAATATTTCTGGACACTAGGTGTCCAGAAATATATGGCGCGCCATACCGCTAAATATTTCTGGACACTAGGTGTCCAGAAATATATTGCGCGCCATACCGCAAAACCTTTCTGAACACTAGGTGTCCAGAAATATATTGCGCGCCATACCGCAAAATATTTCTGGACACTAAACGCAAAACCTTTCTGGACACAAGGTGTCCAGAAATATATTGCGCGCCATACCGCAAAATATTTCTGGACACTAGGTGTCCAGAAATATATAGCGCGCCATACCGCAAAATATTTCTGGACACTAGGTGTCCAGAAATATATTGCGCGCCATACCGCAAAACCTTTCTGGACACTAGGTGTCCAGAAATATATTGCGCGCCATACCGCAAAATATTTCTGGACACCTAGTGTCTAGTGCGCGCCATACCGCAAAATATTTCTGGACACTAGGTGTCCAGAAATATATTGCGCGCCATACCGCCATACCGCAAAATATTTCTGGACACCTAGTGTCTAGTGCGCGCCATACCGCAAAATATTTCTGGACACTAGGTGTCCAGAAATATATTGCGCGCCATACCGCCATACCGCAAAATATTTCTGGACACTAGGTGTCCAGAAATATATTGCGCGCCATACCGCAAAACCTTTCTGAACACTAGGTGTCCAGAAATATATTGCGCGCCATACCGCAAAATATTTCTGGACACTAGGTGTCCAGAAATATATTGCGCGCCATACCGCAAAATATTTCTGGACACTAGGTGTCCAGAAATATATTGCGCGCCATACCGCAAAATATTTCTGGACACTAGGTGTCCAGAAATATATTGCGCGCCATACCGCCATACCGCAAAATATTTCTGGACACTAGGTGTCCAGAAATATATTGCGCGCCATACCGCAAAACCTTTCTGAACACTAGGTGTCCAGAAATATATTGCGCGCCATACCGCAAAACCTTTCTGAACACTAGGTGTCCAGAAATATATTGCGCGCCATACCGCAAAATATTTCTGGACACTAAACGCAAAACCTTTTTGGACACAAGGTGTCCAGAAATATATTGCGAGCCATACCGCAAAATATTTCTGGACACTAGGTGTCCAGAAATATATTGCGCGCCATACCGCAAAATATTTCTGGACACTAGGTGTCCAGAAATATATTGCGCGCCATACCGCAAAATATTTCTGGACACTAGGTGTCCAGAAATATATTGCGCGCCATATACATACCATATATTGCGCGCCATACCGCAAAATATTTCTGGACACTAGGTGTCTAGAAATATATTGCGCGCCATACCGCAAAACCTTTCTGAACACTAGGTGTCCAGAAATATATTGCGCGCCATACCGCAAAACCTTTTTGGACACAAGGTGTCCAGAAATATATTGCGAGCCATACCGCAAAATATTTCTGGACACTAGGTGTCCAGAAATATATTGCGCGCCATACCGCAAAATATTTCTGGACACTAGGTGTCCAGAAATATATTGCGCGCCATACCGCAAAATATTTCTGGACACTAGGTGTCCAGAAATATATTGCGCGCCATACCGCAAAATATTTCTGGACACTAGGTGTCCAGAAATATATTGCGCGCCATACCGCAAAACCTTTCTGAACACTAGGTGTCCAGAAATATATTGCGCGCCA
The DNA here is from genome assembly GCA_964034865.1 of Eristalis intricaria. NCBI lineage: Eukaryota > Metazoa > Arthropoda > Insecta > Diptera > Syrphidae > Eristalis > Eristalis intricaria. Next base: position 36,752,128 of record OZ035875.1, read on the forward strand.
TACCGCAAAACCTTTCTGAACACTAGGTGTCCAGAAATATATTGCGCGCCATACCGCAAAATATTTCTGGACACTAAACGCAAAACCTTTTTGGACACAAGGTGTCCAGAAATATATTGCGAGCCATACCGCAAAATATTTCTGGACACTAGGTGTCCAGAAATATATTGCGCGCCATACCGCAAAATATTTCTGGACACTAGGTGTCCAGAAATATATTGCGCGCCATACCGCAAAATATTTCTGGACACTAGGTGTCCAGAAATATATTGCGCGCCATACCGCCATACCGCAAAATATTTCTGGACACTAGGTGTCCAGAAATATATTGCGCGCCATACCGCAAAACCTTTCTGAACACTAGGTGTCCAGAAATATATTGCGCGCCATACCGCAAAACCTTTCTGAACACTAGGTGTCCAGAAATATATTGCGCGCCATACCGCAAAATATTTCTGGACACTAAACGCAAAACCTTTTTGGACACAAGGTGTCCAGAAATATATTGCGAGCCATACCGCAAAATATTTCTGGACACTAGGTGTCCAGAAATATATTGCGCGCCATACCGCAAAATATTTCTGGACACTAGGTGTCCAGAAATATATTGCGCGCCATACCGCAAAATATTTCTGGACACTAGGTGTCCAGAAATATATTGCGCGCCATACCGCAAAATATTTCTGGACACTAGGTGTCCAGAAATATATTGCGAGCCATACCGCAAAATATTTCTGGACACTAGGTGTCCAGAAATATATTGCGCGCCATACCGCAAAATATTTCTGGACACTAGGTGTCCAGAAATATATTGCGCGCCATACCGCAAAATATTTCTGGACACTAGGTGTCCAGAAATATATTGCGCGCCATACCGCAAAATATTTCTGGACACTAGGTGTCTAGAAATATATTGCGCGCCATACCGCAAAATATTTCTGGACACTAGGTGTCCAGAAATATATTGCGCGCCATACCGCAAAATATTTCTGGACACTAGGTGTCCAGAAATATATTGCGCGCCATACCGCAAAATATTTCTGGACACCTAGTGTCGCCATAACACTAGGTGACACTAGGTGTCCAGAAAAATATTGCGCGCCATACCGCAAAATATTTCTGGACACCTAGTGTCGCCATAACGCAAAATATTTCTGGACACTAGGTGTCCAGAAATTAATGCGCGCCATAACGCAAAATATTTCTGGACACTGGGTGTCCAGAAATATATTGCGCGCCATAACGCAAAATATTTCTGGACACTGGGTGTCCGGAAATATATTGCGCGCCATACCGCAAAATATTTCTGGACACTAGGTGTCCAGAAATATATTGCGCGCCTTACCGTAAAATATTTCTGGACACTAGGTGTCCAGAAATATATTGCGCGCCATACCGCAAAATATTTCTGGACACTAAACGCAAAACCTTTCTGGACACAAGGTGTCCAGAAATATATTGCGCGCCATACCGCAAAATATTTCTGGACACTAGGTGTCCAGAAATATATTGCGCGCCATACCGCAAAATATTTCTGGACACTAGGTGTCCAGAAATATATTGCGCGCCATACCGCAAAATATTTCTGGACACTAGGTGTCCAGAAATATATTGCGCGCCATATCGCAAAATATTTCTGGACACTAGGTGTCCAGAAATATATTGCGCGCCATACCGCAAAATATTTCTGGACACTAGGTGTCCAGAAATATATTGCGCGCCATACCGCAAAATATTTCTGGACACTAGGTGTCCAGAAATATATTGCGCGCCATACCGCAAAATATTTCTGGACACTAGGTGTCCAGAAATATATTGCGCGCCATATCGCAAAATATTTCTGGACACTAGGTGTCCAGAAATATATTGCGCGCCATATCGCAAAATATTTCTGGACACTAGGTGTCCAGAAATATATTGCGCGCCATACCGCAAAATATTTCTGGACACTAGGTGTCCAGAAATATATTGCGCGCCATACCGCAAAATATTTCTGGACACTAGGTGTCCAGAAATATATGGCGCGCCATACCGCAAAATATTTGTGGACACTAGGTGTCCAGAAATATATTGCGCGCCATACCGCAAAATATTTCTGGACACTAGGTGTCCAGAAATATATGGCGCGCCATACCGCAAAATATTTGTGGACACTAGGTGTCCAGAAATATATTGCGCGCCATACCGCAAAATATTTGTGGACACTAGGTGTCCAGAAATATATTGCGCGCCATACCGCAAAATATTTCTGGACACTAGGTGTCCAGAAATATATGGCGCGCCATACCGCAAAATATTTGTGGACACTAGGTGTCCAGAAATATATTGCGCGCCATACCGCAAAATATTTGTGGACACTAGGTGTCCAGAAATATATTGCGCGCCATACCGCAAAATATTTCTGGACACTAGGTGTCCAGAAATATATTGCGCGCCATACCGCAAAACCTTTCTGAACACTAGGTGTCCAGAAATATATTGCGCGCCATACCGCAAAATATTTCTGGACACTAGGTGTCCAGAAATATATTGCGCGCCATACCGCACAATATTTCTGGACACTAGGTGTCCAGAAATATATGGCGCGCCATAACGCAAAATATTTCTGGACACTGGGTGTCCAGAAATATATTGCGCGCCATACCGCAAAATATTTCTGGACACTAGGTGTCCAGAAATATATTGCGCGCCATACCGCAAAATATTTCTGGACACTAGGTGTCCAGAAATATATTGCGCGCCATACCGCAAAATATTTCTGGACACTAGGTGTCCAGAAATATATTGCGCGCCATAACGCAAAATATTTCTGGACACTGGGTGTCCAGAAATATATTGCGCGCCATACCGCAAAATATTTCTGGACACTAGGTGTCCAGAAATATATTGCGCGCCATACCGCAAAATATTTCTGGACACTAGGTGTCCAGAAATATATTGCGCGCCATACCGCAAAATATTTCTGGACACTAGGTGTCCAGAAATATATTGCGCGCCACACCGCAAAATATTTCTGGACACTAGGTGTCCAGAAATATATTGCGCGCCATACCGCAAAATATTTCTGGACACTAGGTGTCCAGAAATATATTGCGCGCCATACCGCAAAATATTTCTGGACACTAGGTGTCCAGAAATATATTGCGCGCCATACCGCAAAATATTTCTGGACACTAGGTGTCCAGAAATATATTGCGCGCCATAACGCAAAATATTTCTGGACACTGGGTGTCCAGAAATATATTGCGCGCCATACCGCAAAATATTTCTGGACACTAGGTGTCCAGAAATATATTGCGCGCCATACCGCAAAATATTTCTGGACACTAGGTGTCCAGAAATATATTGCGCGCCATACCGCAAAATATTTCTGGACACTAGGTGTCCAGAAATATATTGCGCGCCACACCGCAAAATATTTCTGGACACTAGGTGTCCAGAAATATATTGCGCGCCATACCGCAAAATATTTCTGGACACTAGGTGTCCAGAAATATATTGCGCGCCATACCGCAAAATATTTCTGGACACTAGGTGTCCAGAAATATATTGCGCGCCACACCGCAAAATATTTCTGGACACTAGGTGTCCAGAAATATATTGCGCGCCATACCGCAAAATATTTCTGGACACTAGGTGTCCAGAAATATATTGCGCGCCATAACGCAAAATATTTCTGGACACTGGGTGTCCAGAAATATATTGCGCGCCATACCGCAAAATATTTCTGGACACTAGGTGTCCAGAAATATATTGCGCGCCATACCGCAAAACCTTTCTGGACACTAGGTGTCCAGAAATATATTGCGCGCCATACCGCTAGGTATGGACACTAGGCGTCCAGAAATATATTGCGCGCCATAACGCAAAATATTTCTGGACACTGGGTGTCCAGAAATATATTGCGCGCCATACCGCAAAATATTTCTGGACACTAGGTGTCCAGAAATATATTGCGCGCCATACCGCAAAATATTTCTGGACACTAGGTGTCCAGAAATATATGGCGCGCCATACCGCAAAATATTTGTGGACACTAGGTGTCCAGAAATATATTGCGCGCCATACCGCAAAATATTTCTGGACACCTAGTGTCGCCATAACACTAGGTGACACTAGGTGTCCAGAAAAATATTGCGCGCCATACCGCAAAATATTTCTGGACACCTAGTGTCGCCATAACGCAAAATATTTCTGGACACTAGGTGTCCAGAAATTAATGCGCGCCATAACGCAAAATATTTCTGGACACTGGGTGTCCAGAAATATATTGCGCGCCATAACGCAAAATATTTCTGGACACTGGGTGTCCGGAAATATATTGCGCGCCATACCGCAAAATATTTCTGGACACTAGGTGTCCAGAAATATATTGCGCGCCTTACCGTAAAATATTTCTGGACACTAGGTGTCCAGAAATATATTGCGCGCCATACCGCAAAATATTTCTGGACACTAAACGCAAAACCTTTCTGGACACAAGGTGTCCAGAAATATATTGCGCGCCATACCGCAAAATATTTCTGGACACTAGGTGTCCAGAAATATATTGCGCGCCATACCGCAAAATATTTCTGGACACTAGGTGTCCAGAAATATATTGCGCGCCATACCGCAAAATATTTCTGGACACTAGGTGTCCAGAAATATATTGCGCGCCATAACGCAAAACCTTTCTGAACACTAGGTGTCCGGAAATATATTGCGCGCCATACCGCAAAATATTTCTGGACACTAGGTGTCCAGAAATATATTGCGCGCCATACCGCAAAATATTTCTGGACACTAGGTGTCCAGAAATATATGGCGCGCCATACCGCAAAATATTTGTGGACACTAGGTGTCCAGAAATATATTGCGCGCCATACCGCAAAATATTTGTGGACACTAGGTGTCCAGAAATATATTGCGCGCCATACCGCAAAATATTTCTGGACACTAGGTGTCCAGAAATATATTGCGCGCCATACCGCAAAACCTTTCTGAACACTAGGTGTCCAGAAATATATTGCGCGCCATACCGCAAAATATTTCTGGACACTAGGTGTCCAGAAATATATTGCGCGCCATACCGCACAATATTTCTGGACACTAGGTGTCCAGAAATATATGGCGCGCCATACCGCAAAATATTTCTGGACACTAGGTGTCCAGAAATATATTGCGCGCCATACCGCAAAACCTTTCTGAACACTAGGTGTCCAGAAATATATTGCGCGCCATACCGCAAAACCTTTCTGGACACTAGGTGTCCAGAAATATATTGCGCGCCATACCGCAAAACCTTTCTGGACACTAGGTGTCCAGAAATATATTGCGCGCCATACCGCTAGGTATGGACACTAGGCGTCCAGAAATATATTGCGCGCCATAACGCAAAATATTTCTGGACACTGGGTGTCCAGAAATATATTGCGCGCCATACCGCAAAATATTTCTGGACACTAGGTGTCCAGAAATATATTGCGCGCCATACCGCAAAATATTTCTGGACACTAGGTGTCTAGAAATATATTGCGCGCCATACCGCAAAACATTTCTGGACACTAGGTGTCCAGAAATATATTGCGCGCCACACCGCAAAATATTTCTGGACACTAGGTGTCCAGAAATATATTGCGCGCCATACCGCAAAATATTTCTGGACACTAGGTGTCCAGAAATATATTGCGCGCCATACCGCAAAATATTTCTGGACACTAGGTGTCCAGAAATATATTGCGCGCCACACCGCAAAATATTTCTGGACACTAGGTGTCCAGAAATATATTGCGCGCCATACCGCAAAATATTTCTGGACACTAGGTGTCCAGAAATATATTGCGCGCCATAACGCAAAATATTTCTGGACACTGGGTGTCCAGAAATATATTGCGCGCCATACCGCAAAATATTTCTGGACACTAGGTGTCCAGAAATATATTGCGCGCCATACCGCAAAACCTTTCTGGACACTAGGTGTCCAGAAATATATTGCGCGCCATACCGCTAGGTATGGACACTAGGCGTCCAGAAATATATTGCGCGCCATAACGCAAAATATTTCTGGACACTGGGTGTCCAGAAATATATTGCGCGCCATACCGCAAAATATTTCTGGACACTAGGTGTCCAGAAATATATTGCGCGCCATACCGCAAAATATTTCTGGACACTAGGTGTCCAGAAATATATTGCGCGCCATACCGCAAAATATTTCTGGACACTAGGTGTCCAGAAATATATTGCGCGCCATACCGCAAAATATTTCTGGACACTAGGTGTCCAGAAATATATTGCGTGCCATACCGCAAAATATTTCTGGACACTAGGTGTCCAGAAATATATTGCGCGCCATACCGCAAAATATTTCTGGACACTAGGTTGCGCGCCATAACGCAAAATATTTCTGGACACTAGGTGTGCAGAAATATATTGCGCGCCATAACGCAAAATATTTCTGGACACTGGGTGTCCAGAAATATATTGCGCGCCATACCGCAAAATATTTCTGGACACTAGGTGTCCAGAAATATATTGCGCGCCATACCGCAAAATATTTCTGGACACTAGGTGCCCAGAAATATATTGCGCGCCATAACGCAAAATATTTCTGGACACTGGGTGTCCGTAAATATATTGCGCGCCATACCGCAAAATATTGGACACTGGGTGTCCAGAAATATATTGCGCGCCATAACGCAAAATATTTCTGGACACTGGGTGTCCGGAAATATATTGCGCGCCATACCGCAAAATATTTCTGGACACTAGGACACTAGGTGTCCAGAAATATATTGCGCGCCATAACGCAAAATATTTCTGGACACTAGGTGTCCAGAAATATATTGCGCGCCATACCGCAAAATATTTCTGGACACTAGGTGTCCAGAAATATATTGCGCGCCATAACGCAAAATATTTCTGGACACTGGGTGTCCAGAAATATATTGCGCGCCATACCGCAAAATATTTCTGGACACTAGGTGTCCAGAAATATATTGCGCTCCATACCGCAAAATATTTCTGGACACCTAGTGTCGCCATAACACTAGGTGACACTAGGTGTCCAGAAATATTTTGCGGTATGGCGCGCAATAATTTCTGGAAATATATTGCGCGCCACCTTTGCTGGACACCTTTCTGGACACTAGGTGTCCAGAAATATATTGCGCGCCATACCGCAAAATATTTCTGGACACCTAGTGTCGCCATAACGCAAAATATTTCTGGACACTAGGTGTCCAGAAATTATTGCGCGCCATAACGCAAAATATTTCTGGACACTGGGTGTCCAGAAATATATTGCGCGCCATAACGCAAAATATTTCTGGACACTGGGTGTCCGGAAATATACTGCGCGCCATACCGCAAAATATTTCTGGACACTAGGTGTCCAGAAATATATTGCGCGCCATAACGCAAAATATTTCTGGACACTGGGTGTCCGGAAATATATTGCGCGCCATACCGCAAAATATTTCTGGACACTAGGTGTCCAGAAATATATTGCGCGCCATACCGCAAAACCTTTCTGGACACTAGGTGTCCAGAAATATATTGCGCGCCATACCGCAAAATATTTCTGGACACTAGGACACTAGGTGTCCAGAAATATATTGCGCGCCATAACGCAAAATATTTCTGGACACTAGGTGTCCAGAAATATATTGCGCGCCATACCACAAAAGCTTTCTGGACACTAGGTGTCCAGAAATATATTGCGCGCCATACCGCAAAACCTTTCTAGACACTAGGCGTCCAGAAATATATTGCGCGCCATAACGCAAAATATTTCTGGACACTAGGTGTCCAGAAATATATTGCGCGCCATACCACAAAAGCTTTCTGGACACTGGGTGTCCAGAAATATATTGCGCGCCATACCACAAAAGCACAAAAACACTGGGTGTCCGGAAATATATTGCACGCCATACCGCAAAATATTTCTGGACACCTAGTGTCCAGTTTTTCCAGTTTCTGGACACTAGGTGTCCAGAAATATATTGCGCGCCATAACGCAAAATATTTCTGGACACTGGGTGTCCAGAAATATATTGCGCGCCATACCGCAAAATATTTCTGGACACTAGGTGTCCAGAAATATATTGCGCGCCATACCGCAAAATATTTCTGGACACCTAGTGTCGCCATAACACTAGGTGACACTAGGTGTCCAGAAATATTTTACGGTATGGCGCACAATAATTTCTGGACACCTAATGTCGCCATAACACTAGGTGACACTAGGTGTCCAGAAATATTTTGCGGTATGGCGCGCAATAATTTCTGGAAATATATTGCGCGCCACCTTTGCTGGACACCTTTCTGGACACTAGGTGTCCAGAAATATATTGCGCGCCATACCGCAAAATATTTCTGGACACCTAGTGTCGCCATAACGCAAAATATTTCTGGACACTAGGTGTCCAGAAATTATTGCGCGCCATAACGCAAAATATTTCTGGACACTGGGTGTCCAGAAATATATTGCGCGCCATAACGCAAAATATTTCTGGACACTGGGTGTTCGGAAATATATTGCGCGCCATACCGCAAAATATTTCTGGACACTAGGTGTCCAGAAATATATTGCGCGCCATACCGCAAAACCTTTCTGGACACTAGGTGTCCAGAAATATATTGCGCGCCATACCGCAAAATATTTCTGGACACTAGGACACTAGGTGTCCAGAAATATATTGCGCGCCATAACGCAAAGTATTTCTGGACACTAGGTGTCCAGAAATATATTGCGCGCCATACCACAAAAGCTTTCTGGACACTAGGTGTCCAGAAATATATTGCGCGCCATACCGCAAAACCTTTCTAGACACTAGGCGTCCAGAAATATATAGCGCGCCATACCGCAAAATCTTTCTGGACACTAGGTGTCCAGAAATATATTGCGCGCCATACCGCAAAACCTTTCTGGACACTAGGTGTCCAGAAATATATTGCGCGCCATACCGCAAAACCTTTCTGGACACTAGGTGTCCAGAAATATATTGCGCGCCATACCGCAAAACCTTTCTGGACACTAGGTGTCCAGAAATATATTGCGCGCCATACCGCAAAATATTCCTGGACACTAGGTGTCCAGAAATATATTGCGCGCCATACCGCAAAATATTTCTGGACACTAGGTGTCCAGAAATATATTGCGCGCCATACCGCAAAATATTCCTGGACACTAGGTGTCCAGAAATATATTGCGCGCCATACCGCAAAATATTTCTGGACACTAGGTGTCCAGAAATATATTGCGCGCCATACCGCAAAATATTCCTGGACACTAGGTGTCCAGAAATATATTGCGCGCCATACCGCAAAATATTTCTGGACACTAGGTGTCCAGAAATATATTGCGCGCCATACCGCAAAATATTTCTGGACACTAGGTGTCCAGAAATATATTGCGAACCATACCGCAAAATATTCCTGGACACTAGGTGTCCAGAAATATATTGCGCGCCATACCGCAAAATATTTCTGGACACTAGGTGTCCAGAAATATATTGGGCGCCATACCGCAAAACATTTCTGGACACTAGGTGTCAAGAAATATATTGCGCGCCATACCGCAAAATATTTCTGGACACTAGGTGTCCAGAAATATATTGCGCGCCATACCGCAAAATATTTCTGGACACTAGGTGTCCAGAAATATATTGCGCGCCATACCGCAAAACCTTTCTGGACACTAGGTGTCCAGAAATATATTGCGCGCCATACCGCAAAATATTTCTGGACACTAGGTGTCCAGAAATATATTGCGCGCCATACCGCAAAATATTTCTGGACACCTAGTGTCGCCATAACACTAGGTGACACTAGGTGTCCAGAAATATATTGCGCGCCATACCGCAAAATATTTATATATTTCTGGACACCTAGTGTCCAGAATTCCAGAAATATTTTGCGGTATGGCGCGCAATATATTTCTGGACACCTAGTGTCCAGGAATATTTTGCGGACACTAGGTGTCCAGAAATATATTGCGCGCCATACCGCAAAATATTTCTGGACACTAGGTGTCCAGAAATATATTGCGCGCCATACCGCAAAACCTTTCTGGACACTAGGTGTCCAGAAATATATTGCGCGCCATACCGCAAAATATTTCTGGACACTAGGTGTCCAGAAATATATTGCGCGCCATACCGCAAAATATTTCTGGACACTAGGTGTCCAGAAATATATTGCGCGCCATACCGCACAATATTTCTGGACACTAGGTGTCCAGAAATATATGGCGCGCCATACCGCAAAATATTTCTGGACACTAGGTGTCCAGAAATATATTGCGCGCCATACCGCAAAACCTTTCTGAACACTAGGTGTCCAGAAATATATTGCGCGCCATACCGCAAAACCTTTCTGGACACTAGGTGTCCAGAAATATATTGCGCGCCATACCGCAAAACCTTTCTGGACACTAGGTGTCCAGAAATATATTGCGCGCCATACCGCTAGGTATGGACACTAGGCGTCCAGAAATATATTGCGCGCCATAACGCAAAATATTTCTGGACACTGGGTGTCCAGAAATATATTGCGCGCCATACCGCAAAATATTTCTGGACACTAGGTGTCCAGAAATATATTGCGCGCCATACCGCAAAATATTTCTGGACACTAGGTGTCTAGAAATATATTGCGCGCCATACCGCAAAATATTTCTGGACACTAGGTGTCCAGAAATATATTGCGCGCCACACCGCAAAATATTTCTGGACACTAGGTGTCCAGAAATATATTGCGCGCCACACCGCAAAATATTTCTGGACACTAGGTGTCCAGAAATATATTGCGCGCCACACCGCAAAATATTTCTGGACACTAGGTGTCCAGAAATATATTGCGCGCCATACCGCAAAATATTTCTGGACACTAGGTGTCCAGAAATATATTGCGCGCCATAACGCAAAATATTTCTGGACACTGGGTGTCCAGAAATATATTGCGCGCCATACCGCAAAATATTTCTGGACACTAGGTGTCCAGAAATATATTGCGCGCCATACCGCAAAACCTTTCTGGACACTAGGTGTCCAGAAATATATTGCGCGCCATACCGCTAGGTATGGACACTAGGCGTCCAGAAATATATTGCGCGCCATAACGCAAAATATTTCTGGACACTGGGTGTCCAGAAATATATTGCGCGCCATACCGCAAAATATTTCTGGACACTAGGTGTCCAGAAATATATTGCGCGCCATACCGCAAAATATTTCTGGACACTAGGTGTCCAGAAATATATTGCGCGCCATACCGCAAAATATTTCTGGACACTAGGTGTCCAGAAATATATTGCGCGCCATACCGCAAAATATTTCTGGACACTAGGTGTCCAGAAATATATTGCGCGCCATACCGCAAAATATTTCTGGACACTAGGTGTCCAGAAATATATTGCGTGCCATACCGCAAAATATTTCTGGACACTAGGTGTCCAGAAATATATTGCGCGCCATACCGCAAAATATTTCTGGACACTAGGTGTCCAGAAATATATTGCGCGCCATAACGCAAAATATTTCTGGACACTAGGTGTGCAGAAATATATTGCGCGCCATAACGCAAAATATTTCTGGACACTGGGTGTCCAGAAATATATTGCGCGCCATACCGCAAAATATTTCTGGACACTAGGTGTCCAGAAATATATTGCGCGCCATACCGCAAAATATTTCTGGACACTAGGTGCCCAGAAATATATTGCGCGCCATAACGCAAAATATTTCTGGACACTGGGTGTCCGTAAATATATTGCGCGCCATACCGCAAAATATTGGACACTGGGTGTCCAGAAATATATTGCGCGCCATAACGCAAAATATTTCTGGACACTGGGTGTCCGGAAATATATTGCGCGCCATACCGCAAAATATTTCTGGACACTAGGACACTAGGTGTCCAGAAATATATTGCGCGCCATAACGCAAAATATTTCTGGACACTAGGTGTCCAGAAATATATTGCGCGCCATACCGCAAAATATTTCTGGACACTAGGTGTCCAGAAATATATTGCGCGCCATAACGCAAAATATTTCTGGACACTGGGTGTCCAGAAATATATTGCGCGCCATACCGCAAAATATTTCTGGACACTAGGTGTCCAGAAATATATTGCGCTCCATACCGCAAAATATTTCTGGACACTAGGTGTCCAGAAATATATTGCGCGCCATACCACAAAAGCTTTCTGGACACTAGGTGTCCAGAAATATATTGCGCGCCATACCGCAAAACCTTTCTAGACACTAGGCGTCCAGAAATATATTGCGCGCCATACCACAAAAGCTTTCTGGACACTGGGTGTCCAGAAATATATTGCGCGCCATACCACAAAAGCACAAAAACACTGGGTGTCCGGAAATATATTGCGCGCCATACCGCAAAATATTTCTGGACACCTAGTGTCCAGTTTTTCCAGTTTCTGGACACTAGGTGTCCAGAAATATATTGCGCGCCATAACGCAAAATATTTCTGGACACTGGGTGTCCAGAAATATATTGCGCGCCATACCGCAAAATATTTCTGGACACCTAGTGTCGCCATAACACTAGGTGACACTAGGTGTCCAGAAATATTTTACGGTATGGCGCACAATAATTTCTGGACACCTAATGTCGCCATAACACTAGGTGACACTAGGTGTCCAGAAATATTTTGCGGTATGGCGCGCAATAATTTCTGGAAATATATTGCGCGCCACCTTTGCTGGACACCTTTCTGGACACTAGGTGTCCAGAAATATATTGCGCGCCATACCGCAAAATATTTCTGGACACCTAGTGTCGCCATAACGCAAAATATTTCTGGACACTAGGTGTCCAGAAATTATTGCGCGCCATAACGCAAAATATTTCTGGACACTGGGTGTCCAGAAATATATTGCGCGCCATACCGCAAAATATTTCTGGACACTAGGTGCCCAGAAATATATTGCGCGCCATAACGCAAAATATTTCTGGACACTGGGTGTCCGTAAATATATTGCGCGCCATACCGCAAAATATTGGACACTGGGTGTCCAGAAATATATTGCGCGCCATAACGCAAAATATTTCTGGACACTGGGTGTCCGGAAATATATTGCGCGCCATACCGCAAAATATTTCTGGACACTAGGACACTAGGTGTCCAGAAATATATTGCGCGCCATAACGCAAAATATTTCTGGACACTAGGTGTCCAGAAATATATTGCGCGCCATACCGCAAAATATTTCTGGACACTAGGTGTCCAGAAATATATTGCGCGCCATAACGCAAAATATTTCTGGACACTGGGTGTCCAGAAATATATTGCGCGCCATACCGCAAAATATTTCTGGACACTAGGTGTCCAGAAATATATTGCGCGCCATACCACAAAAGCTTTCTGGACACTAGGTGTCCAGAAATATATTGCGCGCCATACCGCAAAACCTTTCTAGACACTAGGCGTCCAGAAATATATTGCGCGCCATACCACAAAAGCTTTCTGGACACTGGGTGTCCAGAAATATATTGCGCGCCATACCACAAAAGCACAAAAACACTGGGTGTCCGGAAATATATTGCGCGCCATACCGCAAAATATTTCTGGACACCTAGTGTCCAGTTTTTCCAGTTTCTGGACACTAGGTGTCCAGAAATATATTGCGCGCCATAACGCAAAATATTTCTGGACACTGGGTGTCCAGAAATATATTGCGCGCCATACCGCAAAATATTTCTGGACACCTAGTGTCGCCATAACACTAGGTGACACTAGGTGTCCAGAAATATTTTACGGTATGGCGCACAATAATTTCTGGACACCTAATGTCGCCATAACACTAGGTGACACTAGGTGTCCAGAAATATTTTGCGGTATGGCGCGCAATAATTTCTGGAAATATATTGCGCGCCACCTTTGCTGGACACCTTTCTGGACACTAGGTGTCCAGAAATATATTGCGCGCCATACCGCAAAATATTTCTGGACACCTAGTGTCGCCATAACGCAAAATATTTCTGGACACTAGGTGTCCAGAAATTATTGCGCGCCATAACGCAAAATATTTCTGGACACTGGGTGTCCAGAAATATATTGCGCGCCATAACGCAAAATATTTCTGGACACTGGGTGTTCGGAAATATATTGCGCGCCATACCGCAAAATATTTCTGGACACTAGGTGTCATAACGCAAAGTATATTGCGCGCCATACCGCAAAACCTTTCTGGACACTAGGTGTCCAGAAATATATTGCGCGCCATACCGCAAAACCTTTCTGGACACTAGGTGTCCAGAAATATATTGCGCGCCATACCGCAAAATATTCCTGGACACTAGGTGTCCAGAAATATACTGCGCGCCATACCGCAAAATATTTCTGGACACTAGGTGTCCAGAAATATATTGCGCGCCATACCGCAAAATATTCCTGGACACTAGGTGTCCAGAAATATATTGCGCGCCATACCGCAAAATATTTCTGGACACTAGGTGTCCAGAAATATATTGCGCGCCATACCGCAAAATATTTCTGGACACTAGGTGTCCAGAAATATATTGCGCACCATACCGCAAAATATTCCTGGACACTAGGTGTCCAGAAATATATTGCGCGCCATACCGCAAAATATTTCTGGACACTAGGTGTCCAGAAATATATTGGGCGCCATACCGCAAAACATTTCTGGACACTTGGGGTCAAGAAATATATTGCGCGCCATACCGCAAAATATTTCTGGACACTAGGTGTCCAGAAATATATTGCGCGCCATACCGCAAAATATTTCTGGACACTAGGTGTTCAGAAATATATTGCGCGCCATACCGCAAAACCTTTCTGGACACTAGGTGTCCAGAAATATATTGCGCGCCATACCGCAAAATATTTCTGGACACTAGGTGTCCAGAAATATATTGCGCGCCATACCGCAAAATATTTCTGGACACCTAGTGTCGCCATAACACTAGGTGACACTAGGTGTCCAGAAATATATTGCGCGCCATACCGCAAAATATTTATATATTTCTGGACACCTAGTGTCCAGAATTCCAGAAATATTTTGCGGTATGGCGCGCAATATATTTCTGGACACCTAGTGTCCAGGAATATTTTGCGGACACTAGGTGTCCAGAAATATATTGCGCGCCATACCGCAAAATATTTCTGGACACTAGGTGTCCAGAAATATATTGCGCGCCATACCGCAAAACCTTTCTGGACACTAGGTGTCCAGAAATATATTGCGCGCCATACCGCAAAATATTTCTGGACACTAGGTGTCCAGAAATATATTGCGCGCCATACCGCAATATATTTCTGGACACCTAGTGTACCGCACAATATTTCTGGACACTAGGTGTCCAGAAATATATAAATATTTTGCGGTATGGCGCGCAATATATTTCTGGACACCTAGTGTCCAGAAATATTTTGCGGTATGGCGCGCAATATATTTCTGGACACCTTGTGTCCAGAAAGGTTTTGCGTTTAGTGTCCAGAAATATTTTGCGGTATGGCGCGCAATATATTTCTGGACACCTAGTGTCCAGAAATATTTTACGGTAAGGCGCGCAATATATTTCTATATTTCAGAAATATTTTACGGTATATTTCGGGACACCTAGTGTCCAGAAATATTTTGCGGTATGGCGCGCAATATACTTCTGGACACCTAGTGTCCAGAAATATTTTGCCGTATGGCGCGCAATATATTTCGGGACACCTAGTGTCCAGAAATATTTTGCGGTATGGCGCGCGGACACTAGGTGTCCAGAAATATATTGCGCGCCTTACCGTAAAATATTTCTGGACACTAGGTGTCCAGAAATATATTGCGCGCCATACCGCAAAATATTTCTGGACACTAGGTGTGCAGAAATATATTGCGCGCCATACCGCAAAATATTTCTGGACACTAGGTGTCCAGAAATATATTGCGCGCCATACCGCAAAATATTTCTGGACACTAGGTGACACTAGACACTAGGTGTCCAGAAATATTTTGCGGTATGGCGCGCAATATATTTCTGGACACCTTGTGTCCAGAAAGGTTTTGCGTTTAGTGTCCAGAAATATTTTGCGGTATGGCGCGCAATATATTTCTGCTCACCTAGTGTCCAGAAATATTTTGCGGTATGGCGCGCAATATATTTCTGGACACCTAGTGTCCAGAAATATTTTACGGTAAGGCGCGCAATATATTTCTGGACACCTAGTGTCCATAAAATATTTCTGGACACTAGGTGTATATTTCTGGACACCTTGTATCCAGAAAGGTTTTGCGTTTAGTGTCCAGAAATATTTTGCGGTATGGCGCGCAATATATTTCTGGACACCTAGTGTCCAGAAATATTTTGCGGTATGGCGCGCAATATATTTCTGCTCACCTAGTGTCCAGAAATATTTTGCGGTATGGCGC
This sequence comes from Eristalis intricaria, assembly GCA_964034865.1. Classification (NCBI taxonomy): domain Eukaryota; kingdom Metazoa; phylum Arthropoda; class Insecta; order Diptera; family Syrphidae; genus Eristalis; species Eristalis intricaria. The sequence continues at coordinate 36,768,521 of OZ035875.1, forward strand.
GCAATATATTTCTGGACACCTAGTGTCCAGAAATATTTTACGGTAAGGCGCGCAATATATTTCTGGACACCTAGTGTCCGCGCGCCATACCGTAAAATATTTCTGGACACTAGGTGTCCAGAAATATATTGCGCGCCATACCGCAAAATATTTCTGGACACTAGGTGTCCAGAAATATATGGCGCGCCATACCGCAAAATATTTCTGGACACTAGGTGTCCAGAAATATATTGCGCGCCATACCGCAAAACCTTTCTGAACACTAGGTGTCCCGAAATATATTGCGCGCCATACCGCAAAATATTTCTGGACACTAGGTGTCCAGAAATATATTGCGCGCCATACCGCAAAATATTTCTGGACACCTAGTGTCCGCCATACGGCAAAATATTTCTGGACACTAGGTGTCCAGAAATATATTGCGCGCCATACCGCAAAATATTTCTGGACACTAAACGCAAAACCTTTTTGGACACAAGGTGTCCAGAAATATATTGCGCGCCATACCGCAAAACCTTTCTGGACACTAGGTGTCCAGAAATATATTGCGCGCCATACCGCAAAATATTTCTGGACACTAGGTGTCCAGAAATATATTGCGCGCCATACCGCAAAATATTTCTGGACACTAGGTGTCCAGAAATATATTGCGCGCCATACCGCAAAATATTTCTGGACACTAGGTGTCCAGAAATATATTGCGCGCCATAACGCAAAATATTTCTGGACACTAGGTGTCCAGAAATATATTGCGCGCCATAACGTAAAATATTTCTGGACACTGGGTGTCCAGAAATATATTGCGCGCCATACCGCAAAATATTTCTGGACACCTAGTGTCGCCATAACACTAGGTGACACTAGGTGTCCAGAAATATTTTGCGGTATGGCGCACAATAATTTCTGGACACCTAGTGTCGCCATAACACTAGGTGACACTAGGTGTCCAGAAATATTTTGCGGTATGGCGCGCAATAATTTCTGGAAATACATTGCGCGCCACCTTTGCTGGACACCTTTCTGGACACTAGGTGTCCAGAAATATATTGCGCGCCATACCGCAAAATATTTCTGGACACCTAGTGTCGCCATAACGCAAAATATTTCTGGACACTAGGTGTCCAGAAATTATTGCGCGCCATAACGCAAAATATTTCTGGACACTGGGTGTCCAGAAATACATTGCGCGCCATACCGCAAAATATTTCTGGACACTAGGTGTCCAGAAATATATTGCGCGCCATACCGCAAAACCTTTCTAGACACTAGGTGACCAGAAATATATTGCGCGCCATACCGCAAAATATTTCTGGACACTAGGTGTCCAGAAATATATTGCGCGCCATACCGCAAAATATTTCTGGACACTAGGTGTCCAGAAATATATTCCGCGCCATACCGCAAAATATTTCTGGACACTAGGTGTCCAGAAATATATTGCGCGCCATACCGCAAAATTTTTCTGGACACTAGGTGTCCAGAAATATATTGCGCGCCATACCGCAAAATATTTCTGGACACTAGGTGTCCAGAAATATATTGCGCGCCATACCGCAATATATTTCTGGACACCTAGTGTACCGCACAATATTTCTGGACACTAGGTGTCCAGAAATATATAAATATTTTGCGGTATGGCGCGCAATATATTTCTGGACACCTAGTGTCCAGAAATATTTTGCGGTATGGCGCGCAATATATTTCTGGACACCTTGTGTCCAGAAAGGTTTTGCGTTTAGTGTCCAGAAATATTTTGCGGTATGGCGCGCAATATATTTCTGGACACCTAGTGTCCAGAAATATTTTACGGTAAGGCGCGCAATATATTTCTGGACACCTAGTGTCCAGTAATATTTTACGGTATGGCGCGCAATATATTTCTGGACACCTAGTGTCCAGAAATATTTTGCGGTATGGCGCGCAATATATTTCTGGACACCTAGTGTCCAGAAATATTTTGCGGTATGGCGCGGAATATATTTCTGGACACCTAGTGTCCAGAAATATTTTGCGGTATGGCGCGCAATATATTTCTGGACACCTAGTGTCCAGAAATATTTTGCGGTATGGCGCGCAATATATTTCTGGTCACCTAGTGTCTAGAAAGGTTTTGCGGTATGGCGCGCAATATATTTCTGGACACCTAGTGTCCAGAAATATTTTGCGGTATGGCGCGCAATGTATTTCTGGACACCCAGTGTCCAGAAATATTTTGCGTTATGGCGCGCAATAATTTCTGGACACCTAGTGTCCAGAAATATTTTGCGTTATGGCGACACTAGGTGTCCAGAAATATTTTGCGGTATGGCGCGCAATATATTTCTGGACACCTAGTGTCCAGAAAGGTGTCCAGCAAAGGTGGCGCGCAATGTATTTCCAGAAATTATTGCGCGCCATACCGCAAAATATTTCTGGACACCTAGTGTCACCTAGTGTTATGGCGACACTAGGTGTCCAGAAATTATTGTGCGCCATACCGCAAAATATTTCTGGACACCTAGTGTCACCTAGTGTTATGGCGACACTAGGTGTCCAGAAATATTTTGCGGTATGGCGCGCAATATATTTCTGGACACCCAGTGTCCAGAAATATTTTGCGTTATGGCGCGCAATATATTTCTGGACACCTAGTGTCCAGAAATATTTTGCGTTATGGCGCGCAATATATTTCTGGACACCTAGTGTCCAGAAATATTTTGCGGTATGGCGCGCAATATATTTCTGGACACCTAGTGTCCAGAAATATTTTGCGGTATGGCGCGCCATATATTTCTGGACACCTAGTGTCCAGAAATATTTTGCGGTATGGCGCGCAATATATTTCTGGACACCTAGTGTCCAGAAATATTTTACGGTATGGCGCGCGGACACTAGGTGTCCAGAAATATATTGCGCGCCTTACCGTAAAATATTTCTGGACACTAGGTGTCCAGAAATATATTGCGCGCCATACCGCAAAATATTTCTGGACACTAGGTGAGCAGAAATATATTGCGCGCCATACCGCAAAATATTTCTGGACACTAGGTGTCCAGAAATATATTGCGCGCCATACCGCAAAATATTTCTGGACACTAAACGCAAAACCTTTCTGGATACAAGGTGTCCAGAAATATACACCTAGTGTCCAGAAATATTTTATGGACACTAGGTGTCCAGAAATATATTGCGCGCCTTACCGTAAAATATTTCTGGACACTAGGTGTCCAGAAATATATTGCGCGCCATACCGCAAAATATTTCTGGACACTAGGTGAGCAGAAATATATTGCGCGCCATACCGCAAAATATTTCTGGACACTAGGTGTCCAGAAATATATTGCGCGCCATACCGCAAAATATTTCTGGACACTAAACGCAAAACCTTTCTGGACACAAGGTGTCCAGAAATATATTGCGCGCCATACCGCAAAATATTTCTGGACACCTAGTGTCTAGTGTCACCTAGTGTCCAGAAATATTTTGCGGTATGGCGCGCAATATATTTCTGGACACCTAGTGTCCAGAAATATTTTGCGGTATGGCGCGCAATATATTTCTGCACACCTAGTGTCCAGAAATATTTTGCGGTATGGCGCGCAATATATTTCTGGACACCTAGTGTCCAGAAATATTTTACGGTAAGGCGCGCAATATATTTCTGGACACCTAGTGTCCGCGCGCCATACCGCAAAATATTTCTGGACACTAGGTGTCCCGAAATATATTGCGCGCCATACGGCAAAATATTTCTGGACACTAGGTGTCCAGAAATATATTGCGCGCCATACCGCAAAATATTTCTGGACACTAGGTGTCCCGAAATATATTGCGCGCCATACCGCAAAATATTTCTGGACACTAGGTGTCCAGAAATATATTGCGCGCCATACCGCAAAATATTTCTGGACACTAGGTGTCCAGAAATATATTGCGCGCCATACCGCAAAACCTTTCTGAACACTAGGTGTCCCGAAATATATTGCGCGCCATACCGCAAAATATTTCTGGACACTAGGTGTCCAGAAATATATTGCGCGCCATACCGCAAAATATTTCTGGACACTAGGTGTCCAGAAATATATTGCGCGCCATACGGCAAAATATTTCTGGACACTAGGTGTCCAGAAATATATGGCGCGCCATACCGCAAAATATTTCTGGACACTAGGTGTCCAGAAATATATTGCGCGCCATACCGCAAAACCTTTCTGAACACTAGGTGTCCAGAAATATATTGCGCGCCTTACCGTAAAATACTTCTGGACACTAGGTGTCCAGAAATATATTGCGCGCCATACCGCAAAATATTTCTGGACACTAAACGCAAAACCTTTTTGGACACAAGGTGTCCAGAAATATATTGCGCGCCATACCGCAAAATATTTCTGGACACTAGGTGTCCAGAAATATATTGCGCGCCATACCGCAAAACCTTTCTGGACACTAGGTGTCCAGAAATATATTGCGCGCCATACCGCAAAATATTTCTGGACACTAGGTGTCCAGAAATATATTGCGCGCCATACCGCAAAACCTATCTGAACACTAGGTGTCCAGAAATATATTGCGCGCCTTACCGTAAAATACTTCTGGACACTAGGTGTCCAGAAATATATTGCGCGCCATACCGCAAAATATTTCTGGACACTAAACGCAAAACCTTTTTGGACACAAGGTGTCCAGAAATATATTGCGCGCCATACCGCAAAATATTTCTGGACACTAGGTGTCCAGAAATATATTGCGCGCCATACCGCAAAATATTTCTGGACACTAGGTGTCCAGAAATATATTGCGCGCCATACCGCAAAACCTTTCTGGACACTAGGTGTCCAGAAATATATTGCGCGCCATACCGCAAAATATTTCTGGACACTAGGTGTCCAGAAATATATTGCGCGCCATACCGCAAAATATTTCTGGACACTAGGTGTCTAGAAATACATTGCGCGCCATACCGCAAAATATTTCTGGACACTAGGTGTCCAGAAATATATTGCGCGCCATTACGCAAAACCTTTCTGGACACTAGGTGTCCAGAAATATATTGTATATATCGAAATATATTGCGTTGTGGCGCGCAATATATTTCTGGACACCTAGTGTCCAGAAAGGTTTTGCGGTATGGCGCGCAATATATTTCTGGACACCTAGTGTCCAGAAATATTTTGCGGTATGGCGCGCAATATATTTCTGGACACCTTGTGTCCAAAAAGGTTTTGCGTTTAGTGTCCAGAAATATTTTGCGGTATGGCGCGCAATATATTTCTGGACACCTAGTGTCCAGAAGTATTTTACGGTAAGGCGCGCAATATATTTCTGGACACCTAGTGTTCAGAAAGGTTTTGCGGTATGGCGCGCAATATATTTCTGGGCACCTAGTGTCCAGAAAGGTTTTGCGGTATGGCGCGCAATATATTTCTGGACACCTAGTGTCCAGAAATATTTTACGGTAAGGCGCGCAATACATTTCTGGACACCTAGTGTCCAGAAATATTTTGCGGTATGGCGCGCAATATATTTCTGGACACCTAGTGTCCAGAAAGGTTTTGCGGTATGGCGCGCAATATATTTCTGGACACCTTGTGTCCAGAAAGGTTTTGCGTTTAGTGTCCAGAAATATTTTGCGGTATGGCGCGCTATATATTTCTGGACACCTTGTGTCCAGAAAGGTATTGCGTTTAGTGTCCAGAAATATTTTGCGGTATGGCGCGCAATATATTTCTGGACACCTAGTGTCCAGAAATATTTTGCGGTATGGCGCGCAATATATTTCTGGACACCTAGTGTCCAGAAATATTTTGCGTTATGGCGCGCAATATATTTCTGGACACCTTGTGTCCAGAAAGGTTTTGCGTTTAGTGTCCAGAAATATTTTGCGGTATGGCGCGCAATATATTTCTGGACACCTAGTGTTCAGAAGGTCTTGCGGTATGGCGCGCAATATATTTCTGGACACCTAGTGTCCAGAATATATATAGCAATATATTTCTGGACACCTAGTGTCCAGAAATATTTTGCGGTATGGCGCGCAATATATTTCTGGACACCTAGTGTCAAGAAATATTTTGCGGTATGGCGCGCTATATATTTCTGGGCACCTAGTGTCCAGAAATATTTTGCGGTATGGCGCGCAATATATTTCTGGACACCTAGTGTCCAGAAAGGTTTTGCGGTATGGCGCGCAATATATTTCTGGACACCTAGTGTCAAGAAATATTTTGCGGTATGGCGCGCTATATATTTCTGGGCACCTAGTGTCCAGAAATATTTTGCGGTATGGCGCGCTATAATAAATATTTTGCGGTATGGCGCGCAATATATTTCTGGACACCTTGTGTCCAGAAAGGTTTTGCGTTTAGTGTCCAGAAATATTTTGCGGTATGGCGCGCAATATATTTCTGGACACCTAGTGTCCAGAAATATTTTGCGGTATGGCGCGCAATATATTTCTGGACACCTAGTGTCCAGAAATATTTTGCGGTATGGCGCGCAATATATTTCTGGACACCTAGTGTCCAGAAAGGTTTTGCGGTATGGCGCGCAATATATTTCTGGACACCTTGTGTCCAGAAAGGTTTTGCGTTTAGTGTCCAGAAATATTTTGCGGTATGGCGCGCTATATATTTCTGGACACCTTGTGTCCAGAAAGGTTTTGCGTTTAGTGTCCAGAAATATTTTGCGGTATGGCGCGCAATATATTTCTGGACACCTAGTGTCCAGAAATATTTTGCGGTATGGCGCGCAATATATTTCTGGACACTTAGTGTCCAGAAATATTTTGCGGTATGGCGCGCAATATATTTCTGGACACCTAGTGTCCAGAAATATTTTGCGGTATGGCGCGCCATATATTTCTGGACACCTAGTGTCCAGAAATATTTTGCGGTATGGCGCGCAATATATTTCTGGACACCTAGTGTCCAGACCGCAAAATATTTCTAGTGTCCAGAAATATATTTGTCCAGAATAATATTTCTGGACACTAGGTGTCCAGAAATATATTGCACGCCATACCGCAAAATATTTCTGGACACTAAGTGTCCAGAAATATATTGCGCGCCATACCGCAAAATATTTCTGGACACTAGGTGTCCAGAAATATATGGCGCGCCATACCGCAAAATATTTCTGGACACTAGGTGTCCAGAAATATATTGCGCGCCATACCGCAAAACCTTTCTGAACACTAGGTGTCCAGAAATATATTGCGCGCTATACCGCAAAATATTTCTGGACACTAGGTGTCCAGAAATATATTGCGCGCTATACCGCAAAATATTTCTGGACACTAGGTGTCCAGAAATATATTGCGCGCCATACCGCAAAATATTTCTGGACACTAGGTGTCCAGAAATATATTGCGCGCCATACCGCAAAACCTTTCTGAACACTAGGTGTCCAGAAATATATTGCGCGCCATACCGCAAAATATTTCTGGACACTAGGTGTCCAGAAATATATTGCGCGCTATACCGCAAAATATTTCTGGACACTAGGTGTCCAGAAATATATTGCGCGCCATACCGCAAAATATTTCTGGACACTAGGTGTCCAGAAATATATTGCGCGCCATACCGCAAAACCTTTCTGAACACTAGGTGTCCAGAAATATATTGCGCGCCATACCGCAAAATATTTCTGGACACTAGGTGTCCAGAAATATATTGCGCGCTATACCGCAAAATATTTCTGGACACTAGGTGTCCAGAAATATATTGCGCGCCATACCGCAAAATATTTCTGGACACTAGGTGTATATTAATATTAAACGAATCCGAGACTTTGGAATGTGTAGCGCGAGATCGAAATTTTCTCATAAAATTTTTCCTATGCCTCGGGGTAGATTTTTAGCCGTTTTTCCACATCATCTCCTGACACCAAACCGGCCGTGTTTGACCTATCGATGACTTCTGCGCACGTTTGGTGGTGTGTTCTTACGTATATTAATCGAATCCGAGACTTTGGAATGCGTAGCGCGAGATCGAAATTTTCTCATAAAATTTTTATTATGCCTCGAGGTAGATTTGCAGCCGTTTTTCCACATCATTTCCTGACTACCAAACCGGCCGTGTTTGACCTACCGATGACCTCTGCGCACGTTTGGTGGTGTGTACTTACGTATATTAATCGAATCCGAGACTTTGGAATGCGTAGCGCGACATTGACATTTTCACCTAAAAATGTTAAGTAAATTAATCGGCTTGTGGCTTGTACTGGACTTCGTTGTGTCATTTGTGAGCTGCAGCTTGACCATTGTGGCCCTTATAGGACCGAACCTTAATCTATAATGGGATAGTTGGCCCAGACAGACATATCTTCAGACCAGTAGGGGCTGGCACTCGAGTACAAGAAAATTAAGTACCACCCGACGACAACCCTCAAGTCACTCCTAAACAAAAATTATTTGAAGCGAGTCGTGGCATCCATTGGCAGCGGTCGACGATGCTCAATTAGATTAAATCATGTCGCTTTAAATCATGTGTACAAGTTTCTATAGACTTCACCGAAAGTCCGTGAAGGCATGCATGTTCTACTATGATTCAAGAGGCGATGCACACCGCAACGTACATCTTCAAGCCGAGACCCCAGAACCAAACAGTCGACAAAAAACAAATAAATATCCAACCCGACAACAGTTCGAGATCGGAGATCGGAACCACATGGTCGAGCATCCATCAACAACAAAGTTTCCCAACACCGATCAACTTTTCGGAAAAAATCCCAAAATGTTGAACCATAAGCAGTTGGTAAGGGTGATGGAGTGGCGCTGCCGGGGACGAGCTGGAGTCACATGCATATGTGCTAGAGAGTGTATGAGAACCACTCGATTCCTTACCCCCTGCACCCAGTACCGCTCGCGGCCATGTTTAACTCAGCCATATGGATGAAGCTACACAGTACGGAGGCCATGCTTAACAGATACGCCTACATGTTAAACTCAGCGACATCCGTGGACTTTTACAGTTCGGCGGTGATGCTTAACGCACCCACATCCATGAACATAAACAGATACGCCTACATGTTGAACTCAGCCACATCTATGGACTTATACAGTTCGGCTCCGTATATACTATACATTCATACATACCCGCCTGCACTGTAAAGACATATATGTACACGACCAACTGTTCAAGTTATCGTGGTTACTCACTACTGTAATGTAGATTTATCTTGCAATCAGATTTCATTTTGTAACCCTTATGAAATGTAATTGGATTGCAGATTACAATCAATCAGTAATTGCAATAACCAGTGACATAAATAAAAAATCTGCATACTACTTACATACATACGTCATCATGTCTACGAAGCCAGGCCTATACCCAGTTCTCCTTTAAATGGAATGCAGAGCACTTTTTTCTTATACTTTCATAATATATGTGTATCTTCATATGTGTAGCCGTAGCGTAAAAGTCCCATACAAATGTCTCCCTTAAAACATTCAGAAATTTGCATTGCAATGACTTACGCCTATCTGTATCAAATAATTACAGTTTTGCTTATAACTTCTGAAACACAGAATAATGATTGTCTGTGATATCGCGCCCCGAAACCTTAGTATCCAGAAACAAATTGCGCTCCCGTATAGCACCTTGTTTCTGGACTCTGGTCAATGTCGAACAAGCAATTTATCACCGAGGAGACGACATTGGCTGATTTGGAGTACAAATTGAGTATGATACACGCATGCCGCGTGCCGATAACATCAGCCGACGGATTCTGAGTACCCATCGAATGCCAATTGAAGTGGACAAAGCCCGACGACTATACGACCGCATGGGATAGGGTCTCAGCTAGGGTTAATGAATACCTCGGTGGCCAGATGTCGACGTCTTGTTACTTGCTTTAAACTTGTCAACCACGGAACTCCCTCTAGATAGTCGTGCCTCAATCCACATCTTCTTGAAATTCCCTCTTCATTGGGCTAACCCGCAATCTTGGCCTCGTCCTAGTGTCCAAGATATTCGATTCACAAAACAACTCATCTTCGAACTTATCACATTTCCGAGGCCATAAGAAGACATCTGGTTCTTGGCTTCAAACTTGTCAACCACGGCACACCCTTTAGAAACTCGTACCTCAATCCACATCTACATAAAATTCTCTCTTCATTGGGCTGACCCACAATCTTGACCGCGGCCTAGTTTCCAAGATATTCGATTCACAAAACAACACATCTTGGAACTCATCACATTTCTAAGGCCATAAGAGGACATCTGGTTTTGGCCTTCAAACTTGTAAAAAACAGCACTCCCACTAGAAAGTCGTACCCCACATCTACATGAAATTTTCTCTGTAACATGCTAACCCACAAACTTGGCCTCGTCCTAGTTTCCGAGAAATTCGTTCCACAAAACATCACATCTTCCAATTCATCAATTTTAATGCGAAAATAGAGGTTATGACGGACTTTGACTCACACTCATCATCCCCGGCGTTCCCCTCAAATAACCGCGCCGTTCTTCGCATCTACATGAAATTTTCTTTCTATCTTAGTACCCACATCCTTGGATTCGTCTTAATTCCCGAGATATTTCTTTCACAAGATTGTGTTCTCATGAAAATGACTTCGACGAAAATACGTTTATTTTCAGCAAAAAAATGCGACCCGAATGCGACGCCATTTCACTGCATTTTTTCGTGTGATGTGTGTCAATTTTTGAAAAGTCGATTTTTTGAGTTTCTCTGCGGATATTTCGCCCCGAATCCAAGGCCTGGGTGGGGAAAGGGTAATCGAAGTTAATTCAGTAAGAAAATTCTATCGGAGTCCTTGGAATTTCGAGTAAAGTGGCTTCTTCATTTTTCATGACGTCACTAATTGAACCGAGAAGTTGGTGCAATCGCCTGGCAATGCTGGCGGGAGGATCCATATTGGATGGGATTGGTTGTGCAGATTTCAACGAAGGTGAGTGGAAGTTCGAGAGAACGTGAGACATTCAATGTCGACTATTGAGATATCGGCATGTGGTGTTGCATGCATGGTGGATGGGGCATGATTTGCTTTGGCATGGAATTGCTTTGGTTCTGGACCACAGTGTCCAGAAAGGTTTTGCGCTATGGCGCGAATTTTGTTTCTGAACACCACAGGGCCATTTCGGCCCTATTAGACATACCTACGCCTTAAAAACACTTTTGGTTATGTGTTCGTATGTGTTTTAACAGAATCCGATGCTTTGGAGCGCATTTCAGGACATCTCAATTTTCGAGTACTTTTGCATAGCCGACATCGTCGCTTTGGAGCCTTTTCTCAGATCTTCCCCCAACTGTCATATCGGCCTTATTAGACCTACATATGACCATTGCTGATGATTACATGCCTTTATTAATCGAATCGGAGATACATCGGAATTGATTTCGCGACATCAAAATTTTCACGAAAACGGTGCTCTCGGCCCTAAGGAACGACTGCAGCATTTTTCAAATCGAAGTGGCTGCCATATTCGAGGTGGGAGTCGTGCTAAGAAGACCAAAACGCCATATTTTCTGATAGCCAAGTGGCAATATAAGCTATAGCATCAGACATTCTGACCACAGCTGAACAAGAAGCTTTCAACATCATTGATCGGCTTTAGTCGCAGGCACGTACGTACGATAATAGGAGTCCCTTCTCCGGGCACTGTGCCATAGGTACGACTGAACACACCGCGTAACGATTTTTGCAGAAGCTGCAAAAACGAGGAAACAGAATTCAACATCTGCTCTGCGAATGGCCAGGTTTAGTAATGAAAAGAAGGTATTGCCTAGGAAATACTTAGAGGTGTTAGTTAGGAAAAACCTTCTAGGAGTCGCACATGAATCTGGATCGTTCTAGAACTGCACTAGGTATGATGACAGCTTAACACGTTGGTCTAAGAGACCCGCGGCCAGTATGCTGTCAGGGCAATACCTACCTAAGAGAACGTACAGGAAAAATCTTAAAAAAAATTTAAATTTAACATTCAAACAACAATCTACACAAGCAACAAATTTAGTCAGTTAAAATGCGTTCAATAATTAAATATTATCCACATAATCCAACATTTAATAAAAAAAAACAATCTTAACATCAAAACCATATATCCTAAAGTATTCAGAGGTATGGGAAAGAACAACATTCCCTTCCAGCTGTTGAAGACGAAATTATTCGACTTTGAAAGGCCCATGAAAGCCATGAAAGCAACAGGCTTAATATCATGGGTATCAGAAGTGGTAATTATACCCCACGACACAACTGCTATTCGCATGTGCATGGATATGCGAACCATCAAAATGACATCATAACATCTCTTAGGGGCACTAGAGTCTACAGTAAAATTTTTGAACGAGGAGTCACGGATGATAACAAAATTTAACACACACTGCAGAGTCTACATTGAACTTTGGTGTTAATACAGCAGCAGAACACTTCCAAGACATCATAAGAAAAACACTGAGCAACATCAAAAACGTTCTGAATGTGAGCGATGACTTCTTCATATTTGGATATTTATTTCAACGATTGTATGAGCACACATCTTACCGTCATCGAGGAGAAATGCGTTATCAGCCAAACATAGGTGACGTCTTTTGGATTCGTGTTTTCCAAAGATGGCATCCAAGTAGATCTGAAAAGGTAGAAGTTTCCAAGAAACTTGAAACACCCATAACTGTGTCCACTGTTCGCGGCATCCATAGTATGTTAAGCTTTGCCTTAGATTTTCTACCAGAATTAGCAACACATGCCCAACTTCTCGTTGAGAGAACTCATTCAAAGGAAGCATTAACATTCATTAAACAACTAATGTGAGATGCTTCTAAATTAGAATATAGCGATATCAAAAAACCAACACATGTACAGGTCGGTGTAGGTCTTGAGATTCTGAACACAGAGAATCGTGATCGTGGCATATGTAAATCATGCGCTCAGTCCTGTTCAAAAACGATATAGCCAGATAGAGAATTAAATGTTAGCAGCAACATGGGCAATGGTACATTTCAAGATATATCTGTTTGGAAAAAAGTTCACGCTCCATACAAATCACATGTCGTTAATCAGCATTTTCCATAATGCATTATCAAAGCCAACAAGGAGAATATAACGTCTACTTTTACAATAACCGGCATCAACCACGAAATTCAAATCCCGCAGAATATTTCCCCGACATCCAACAAACATTATAAACACAAACAAAAATAACGAAATAAGAAAACTATAGCAACTTCGTAGTTCAAAACGCTCTACCAAACGCAAGCTCCTCCCAAAAAATCGAACAGGATGCAGTCTTACCTTACCTTAAAATATAACAAAAGCATTTGGGACTGTAAAGGTATTCAGACATACAAGGAAATGCGCCAAGAACTGCCCATAACAGAAGAATGTATGGAATGTCCCCAACATCACGACTCCCGAGGCAACATCACGTTGAATGCAATTCCATCAGTCCTAGTATGAAATGATGGGGATTAAGCCCAAAATATTGCTTGGCAACGCTTGGCAATACGTAATGATGAGTTAGAGTCAATGGCGGTGGATCGATTTGGCTGGAGATCTCTCGTGCGCACATTACCCACGCGACCCCTTTAGATGATCATGTTGCAAGGTGATGATATATACCCATTTGTTATAAACCAAGACCCCTGCCAGCCACTTGAATAATATATTTGAACCAACATTAACACAAATTGCATAGGCTTCAGTTTCAATGTTACTAATTCTTGTCGAAGAGCATTCGAAACATATATTTGCATAAGTAATAAATTTAACAAAATTCATTGATGATAAAAAGACACTGGTGATGATGTGCGCGTATCACATTGAACAATGCAGTCATGACTTCAAGGTATTCATAAACAAAACAGCGTTTGTCATCACAAGACAACTCCGTGTTGGCGTGAAGCGAAAGATGCAGCAGAGCTGAGAATTCTAATTGTTATGGTCAGTTAAACCAGTTGTTTCTGATGGATTACAGGATCACACCACAGACAACAACAAAAGTATCACCATTCGAGTAAATGTTCAACAGGAAGGGAGAATTTCATTGCATCATTAAAAAAAAAATCTTTGGCAAGAATGAACAAATATGTAAGTAAGATTAAATACAAAGAATATGTTGACAAACGAAGATACACGAAACAATCCGAATTTGAAATTGGAGATTAATTCCTCTTTAAACAAAATATCGAAAAAAAACTCCACCGTTTAATCCTGAAAATCATCAGTCATCGGGTCTCAAATGAAGAACGAGATAAGATACTTGCATGAAATTCTTCTTTCTTTAAACATTTCTACAGGAGTAAACAGAACAATGCAAACATCTTAAGGTAACCTGGAAATAAGAACAAAAAAAGGTATTCATCAACAATTGTTCAAGCTCAAGAATTTAGCAATGAAAATTGAAAACAATAATAATGAGCAGAAAAAATAGAATTAATTCTGAAATGACAGCTGACATTGACAATCAAATCCCAGTCAATAACAGATATGCTACAGAGGCTGAAACATTCACGATTCCACCAAATTCACCACAGTCCTTATACCAATGACACAAGCGAGCTACAAGAAATGAAAAACGGCAAATATATTGATGGAAAAATTGTATAATAAAATTTTGATTTAGGTTAACGTATTGTAAATGCAAATTGGTATATGCAAATTGCTCAATTACAAACATAAGCGTTCATATTAGAATATATTCAAATATTTTCTGCACAGCTGAATACCATATTTAAACTGAAAAATACGTGCAGTTTTCCTTTTGAAATAATATTAACAAATAACAGTACACTTCCGACTGCCATTTCAGCATTTTAACCTATATATGACTTTTGTGCACGTCTGGTTAATGAAATATTTATATTTTAATTTTTGCTAATGCTGTTGAAACTGTTGGTATAATTGACTGCTTTGAACCGGATTCATTTCGCAAATTTGCCAAACGAATCTAATGAATTGCCTACTAATAGCGAAGTTGTTAGAGAAATTTAAAGTAGTGCACAAAATTAATTTTCAACTCTCCGAGTTGAGACCAATTCCGAAGTTGATCAACTTTCAAGTTCCCAGCAAGTTGAGAAATAGTGGACAGAGTTAATAATAATAATATGGGTGGCGCTACAGTCCGAGGCGGACCTGGGCCTAGCTTCTCAGCAACCACTCGTGTTGTGCGTGCTATTGTTCTTGCAAGAGTGGAATGGACCTACAGTTTAATGCCGACTCCGAACGGCGAATTTGAGAAGCTTTTTCTAGACAGGAATACTCTTTGAGCATTGTCAGTGACTCGAAAGAGGTGGAGCCGTGAAATATGAAAGGTGGTAAATTCGGGTATCGAACCTGGCACCCTCTGTGTAGGAATCGACGCACTTACCCACCACGCCACGGCAACCCAGACAGAGTTACCCTAGTGGAATCTGATACAATAGCCGTTGTAAGTTCACCTTCTTTACAAACACTTTTCTATAAAATGGCATCTGTCAAATTGGAATGTGAGCATGGGATGTGGTTCCAAAGTGAATTGGGGCTTAAAGTGCTCAATATCAGAGATAACCTATAATATAATATATATATAAGCTCTTGAGAACAGTTGATACACTTCCCCACCTTAATAGTGGGGTGAATTAGAGATTTTATTTGAAAATTCGCTCGTTATTTGAACGTGTTTTCAAATTTCGTGTTCAACACAGTATCGAGGGGTAAACGAACGAACAAAGCCTATGTTCATGAAGTCGATTCATTAAAACTTTCAGCAATTTACAATCTCAAAATACTTGGACATAATTAATGAATGCAGAACATAGTGTGAATTTTTTCATATGAATAAAAATTGAACACCCTCCAAACAACATACCCATGTACGTTACATGGAAAGTACATGGATTCCCACTAAATTCATGAATCTGCCGCTTTTTCCCACAAAATTCACGAATCGGCCGCCATATTGTGGTGAATTGACGAGCGTTGTAAATGTATAAGTGAAATACAAGGGATTACCACTACATCTTCGTTGTGAGCTAGGGGAAAAAATGGCCGAAGTTGGATATCTCTATCATCCATTATCTCTGCTTAATACTAAACACATATTGGCTCATGGCTCACGTGCATAATAAAAAATCCCAGAGCTATTATACATGGTGCGTAATGGTAGGTGGGTAGGCGGGGCTGCTAATGCATTCACCAGCACAATTAGATCATGTTAATAAATTGTGATACTCACAGTCAGACTACTACCACGGATTGATCACTCCAGTGATAGTACCGTTAATTTGATCCCAACGGCAAATGGTGACTGGAGGAGGGGCCTATTTCACAAATCATACATCACATACAAATTATACCAGAGATAATGGATGATAGGCTATCTCTGATTCATACAACATTCAAAACTGTCATACATAATACACATCGTACAATTTTCTGTTTCACAGATTCAACTGGAAGTATTGAATGACATGTTCTTTGTTGTATGATGTGTATTATTTTGACGTTTAATTTTGAATGACAAATTTCATTGAAAAGTAAATAGTGTTGTGAATTAAACCCAGACACCTTATATGTGGATAACAAACAAACAAGAAACTAAATAATGGAGTTCCTCAATAATGAAGAAAAATATGATTTCGTAATTATTGAAATTACTTCAGCTATTATAAGACAATTTTTCCAGATAGTCCAGTTGACGAACTAGCATTAATTGTTCCTACATGTCAAATTTAAAAAAAAAGATGAACAATTTCAGTTTTCATTATTCAAAAATCATAAGCGTAAAAATGCTTATTTTTGTGTATTTTCTCATTTGAAAACTCATTGTTACATAGTTACACATTATTTCTGTAAAAACAGCAAACAGAATTTGTTGAAACTTGCACACGGACTTGCTATGCCAACGAAAATATTTCTTCGCATTCATATTTTATACGTATAAAATTATTTTACTGAATTCACTTCGGAAGACTATATTTCATTTACTTATTTTTTTTTCTTTTTTATTTAATTATTTTTTCTTGAAGGCTGTCAACCAAACCATTGTCTACCTTGTCTAATGGGTTGAGTGGAATCCGTTACACATTCTACAGCAACTTTTAGTACATCTGTTAAACAGCTTCTAGAAAGTCAAACAAAAAAACCAGACTTTTACCTAGAAAATCTAGTCATAGCCCGTATTTGATTGCTTTTGATTTCAATGCAGACGTTTTCTTGGCCCTCTCATTAAAAGGCATATTGTCAAAGACAATCGCATCGCATTGAGAGACATGATCAGTTGGAATTAATCCCCCTTCAGTCATATCACATTTCACATTTCTTCTTTGCGTGATGTTGCAATCGGGGCGGACCTGGTTCTCAACTAACACGTGCAATGTCTTTGTGATATCTGCACCGTAGCACAGTGGTTCCATAATAAGAGAGCGGTGGACAAAATTTTTTAAAATCGTTTCCAGTGTTCCAATTTTAATAAAATTTGAAGAGCATTTTACAAATAAGAAGATTTCGTTTCGTGGCCCACAAATTGTAGAGGTAGTTAAAAAATTGATTAAATTACATTTCTATAAAATAGAATTTGTTAATAAAATTTTGTTGTCTTAATCTGACGTGGGTACTTTTCATTCTCTAAAAGCAAAGCTCTCATAAGAAGTGACAATGCCGAAACGCTCAGTTTTCGAGATATAGATAATTCTTCAAATGGAAGTCCTCCTTTGGGGAGTTAATCAGCTTTTTCGCTCCAATAGTGACTAATCAAGATTACATGAACAGCTGATTACTATGCAGATACAATTTGTTTGTAGCGTATGTTGATATATATTAAACAAATACATACACATATATGTATAGGTATAGCCATGCATACATATCTTCTCTATATATAAAAATCACTGTTTGTTTGTTTTTCTCGCATGTGACCTTTTCTCTTGTCGGTAAAACCTTCTGAATTATTCGTCTAAGCACCAGACGGAAAAACAAAAAATATTGTATGTAACAGCACTTCAATACAAAAAATAAAAATAAAATTTTTCTTATATATATGCTGACTTTTTTTTTAAATACGATTTTCTAATATGCTTAGCAACGCGCGCCGAGTACAGTTTGTATATATTTATAAATCAATGTTTTTTTATTTGTCCTTTATAGACTCTTAAAAAAAGACTCTAGAGCACTGATTGTTAAAGTTTTGTTAACAATTTATTCTTTTTTAATATGCTTAGCAGCGCCTACAGCTAGTTATATAAGAAAAACTAGTAGACCCGGCGATCTTCGTCTCTCCCAATTTAACTTAGCCTAGTTGATCAACAACTTCGACTCCGTTATATTTTTGTGTATTCACCAGGAAATATTTTGATTGGATTGTATTTCCATAAAGACGCGAATGCAATGGCATTGGCGGATGAGTCAAAACATGCAATTTCACCTTGCCACTAGTGCAGCATAAGCCGGGAACAGTTCAATGTATTGCAGTGCTGACATACGACCGATAATGAATCAATATCAATGCAGCCAATATGTCTGCAGGCGTATTCGAGCATCGTGATTCAAGTCTACATTCTCTTATGATTGATTATCACCGACATTCTGACTAACTATTGCGCGACTTGTTCGCCGTCCAATGTTTGATCATTAGTCAAGCAATTAACTCTTCCTAAAAAACAAAACAGTCGTTTTTCACTTATCCTATTCAAAAGAAAATTCTCTTCAAAAGTCCGCAATCAAATTGTATAACCTCACTTCTTACACCCAACATTATTTTCTGAAAAGAGTTCGATAGCTCAGAGGAATAATTAAAAAGCCCAAATACAGGGGAATTGAATATTAATTTTTATTTGTACAAAAAGGAAGACGTCCGCTCTGGACCGTGGACTGTAATGTTGTGTTCACAAAAAGAATATATTTCTCCATTGTACCAGCGCTTCTGACTCGAACGCTCATTGTCGCGACATCTCGGTCGCAACCACCGCTACCCAGCGCACTATGAAAAGGGGTGTGGCTTGCGCGCGTGCTCTGATCTGTCCTTCATCGTCCCTTATTTTCGGTCGCAACCACCGCTATCCTTCCGGTAATTGCTCGCGCTGGCTGCTGTGCACGTCGTCTGGCTGTCGCCGCTCGGGTTGATGATGGTTATTTTTCATGAACAGACATGATTATGATGATCATGTCCGTTCATGACTGCGATTCTCTGCGATTCTTAACAAAAAGATAATTGAATTGATGAATATCGCTTGAATTTGAATTGATCTTAATGTTTGTACTACTGTGTAATTTCCTGACTTTTCAAGAGTGCTCTCACTAAATGAAGTATTACAGAGATGCCCGACTTCTACCTCTCTTTCCCCTTAAGATTTTTGACAACTGTTTTTTATAACGTATTCATAAACCATATTGATCAGAGGCCAATCAGAGGACGGCATTTACGTTATTTCGTTAATAACTGTCAAAAATTCATGAATATCTGTCAAAAAAGTACTAAAATTCGTCTATGGACTGGGGCTCAATCAGCTGTGAAGTCGGCTATCTCTGTAATACTTCATTTCTGGTGTTTTCCCAGCAGTCTCAATTAATGAATTACTACATATGAATTTTTCACATGATTTTTATATAACACCTTTGTCCAAAAGCCTGATAATTCTACGCTTAGATTTAAGGCCCAAACACATAGAATCCGTTGCGTGCGTGCTTTTAGATCCCACAGAAACATTACTTCACGAAACGTAAATGATTGCGCTGAGTATATATATAATATATATACATAAATATAAAGGGCCATTCATATGAGCTCACTACGAATAGCGAACTTCGCAAACTCTGACAGTTCATTCATGTGGAGGATAAATTTAGGCCCAAACCATAGAATCCGTCGCGTATGTTGCATTTGGAATCCACAAAAATCTTAGATGCCGGATTGCAAAGAGGTGCCAAATAAGTACGTTGCTTGAGCAATGCACTATTGCGTAAATCTAAGAACTTCGAAATTTTAAGGTTTCTGTATTTTGGCGAATAATTCAAAAACAATTTTCAATAAAAGACAAAGTATTCCTTCATTCATAAAAAAACAATCGCACAAGGAGCACCCTAATGAATTTCCATTTAAACATCTGTCAAACGCACAGAAAGTTAAAAGTTTCCCAATTCCATCCATCGTGGTGCATTTCACTTGTGGGCTGTATTTACTGTCTCTCTCCCTCACAAAAGGACTTATGAGTTGTCAATTTTTTTACATGACGCAACGCACGAGACGGATTCTATGGGTTTGGGCCTTTACAGAGATATCCGACTTCACAGCTGATTGTCCATCGACAAATTTAAGTGCATTTTTCACGGATATTCATGCATTTTTTACGGTTACTCACGAAATACCTTGAATGCCGTTCTCTAATTGGTCAATTATGACAATATTTGACAATACGAATAGAGAACGATTGATTCCTAAAAAAAATTTAAATCTTTAATAAGGATACATATGTATTATAATTTTTGAGATTTTAGTCGATACAAAAGCTCGATAATTCAATCCCCATCCTCTTGCATACTGAGAAGTATAACTTTTTGTTTATATTCGGTGGAAATTGCTTGTTTCTAAAAGTTCGCGTTCGCAGATCGCGGCTCATGGAAATGGCCCTTAAAAAATTCGAAAAAATGCCCGAATGAGTTTCAATGCACACATCAGTCAACCGCATAAAAGGTTAAAAGTTGACCAATTTCAACTGGCGTGATGCCTTCCATTTTGTTCCGACATTTGCTGTCTCTCTCCCCCTCATTGGGGATTATGAGTTGTACATTTTTTAAGGAACGCATGTCCTATGGGTTCGACCTGTAATGTCTGCTGAGATTCATCTTCTCTGTACAGTACACACCTCAGTTAAGAAGCCTCTCCAACTCCTATGATACCTACATATCTGCAACAAACTATATGTTTATTCATCCACTTTCGACACTAATCATTGATCGGCGCCGAAAGCGGGTAGAATGTCTTGTACAAGGATGAAGTCAAGCTGGTTCTTCGAAGGAGTGATCATCAATACTGCCTGTGCGTTTCGTCACGGATGGTGGATCATGCTAGTGTCGATGTTCTGGCCAAGTCCACGATGTAATGTGTACTTTCTGGAAGTCAGCCGCAGTTAGACTCACTTCAGCCTTAAGGACGGATCATGTGAGCCTTTCTGCGATACTATCCACAAAGTTATCCGCGCATACGAACAGTAGAAGCTTCTGGAGGATCATGTCTCTAGAGTAGCCAGTGAGCGTTTCGCAATCTTCTCAATTCTGATGTTGAAGAACTCACATGACAGAGAAGAGCCTTGTGTAAAACCTTGTTTGAAACGCCATTGGCGGAGTTCGCCGAAGCTACTCTGCAAAACCTGTCGAGCTTTAGAGGAATCTCAAGTCGGTACATTCCACTAGATAAGTAAAACAACAAACAATTAAATACTTAATTTCTTTCATTCGTTTCATTTGTTATTTTCCTTTTTTTATTTTTTTCTCAATTTATTTATTCACTTTGTTTATTATCCTTGTTTGTTTATGGTTTCTTTAATTTTTCCCATCAAATTGCCCATCTTCAATAATGTCAATCGATTGATTAAGAATCTTAAATTGCTTATAAACCGTTTTCCCCTCAAATTCATTCAAATATTTAAATATTTAATTTAATTTTTAATTTTTAATTTTTATGACTTCTTCTATAGAAATCAACGCAAAGAAACTTGTTTTTTTTCCATTTTTTAATTGATATTTTCTTTTGTTATTTATCGTAGTTGAATTTATAGGGTGCAAGCAGAGTACAATTTGCTTGCTTTGTGTGTTTAGATTGTTTTTTTTCGTTTCCCTTCTATTTAAATCGCACACTTGTTGTTGTCTAAAATAAAGTTTAGTTTGTGTTTATTTGAAAGTATTTTTACAAGATTTTCTCTTTGCAAAAGAAACTCTCTACATTTCAAACGAATGACTCCAATGTATATATATTTGTGTGTATATATATTAAATATATATATATACGTTTTAACTTATGTAAATAGAAGACATGTTTTTTTTTCATTTTTATTATTATTTTCAATTCAACTTCTACTAATGAATACTTTTAGTATTTTATTAACTTTGTTTTCCGTGTTTTCTGTAAGCAATTCTATAAATTATGTTATTTTTGTTTTTCATTTTAATTGTATAGCGCGAATTATTGATTTCAAAAGAGATTTTTTGTTTCTTTTTTAAAAAAAAAAAATTGTGTTGTTCTCATTTAATGTTGCAGTATATGTAGACAGCTACGATTTATTATTAATATTTCTTAATTCTTTTTTTCAGTTTATCAAATATATAATCATAGAAAAAGTATTCTCACCCATTGAGCACAGAATTTTTGTTTGTTTGTGTTGGCTGTTGTTATGTATATATTCATGTCGGTGTATGTGTGTGTTTTGTGTGATTTTGTAGATAGTTTTTCTGTTTCATTTTTTATTTCAAATTTTGTCTGAGGAAGATACGCTGATTATTGCTCGTTTCAATATTTTCTTCAATATATTTTTCAATTACAATTCTTACTTTAATTTTTTCTTTGTTTGTTTTTGACAACCACCTCGGTGTTCATTTAACCACTTCACATTGGTTCCAATTTAATTAATCATATTTTCCCGAAATTAATGAAATAATTCAATAAATTCATTGAATTTTTCTTGAATTCTTTGAATGACTGTTCAAGTGTGGTTGATGGGAAAAGGAAAAGGGGGAGAGGGTTGGTGAAGACAGGAACAAGTGGGTTACGTTAATATTTAAGCAAATAGAAAATATAAATTTCTTATTTCTTTTTAATTCTCTTTCAATTGTTTTTTTTTTTGTTTCTCTCCTAGGTTATATGCATTTATAATTTTTGTTGGGTTTTTAGTGTTTTAATTTTTTGGTTTTCCATTTAAGAATTTATCGATATGTACAAATGTTTATAACCATTTCCATAAGGTTTTCCTTTTTTCTCTTATTTGGCTTTCTTTACAATTTCTTAAATTTTATTTTATCTTCAGAGTCGAAAACTTGTATATTTTTGATCTCTTAGGGAGTGGTTTATATTTCTCTGGTTTATTTGAATCCTAATACTGACTGTGTTTTGAGCAGATTTAACAGTATGCGACTATAAAACTACAAATATCAATTGTTGATATTTTGCTTACCCAAATTTTGTTCAAAGGCTTGTTTTGTAAATGTTTAGGGAAGAAACTTTTGTTCAATGGTTTGCATACACACGAACAATATCTTTGACTTCAACATATGTAGATCCGATTGGAGGTAACAACGTGACTTTGAAAACAAATTTACACTAAAAACAAGACCATCGAGAATATAGGCTCGTGCTAGATTTTCTCTAAGATACACTATGA
This sequence comes from Eristalis intricaria, assembly GCA_964034865.1. Taxonomy (NCBI): domain Eukaryota; kingdom Metazoa; phylum Arthropoda; class Insecta; order Diptera; family Syrphidae; genus Eristalis; species Eristalis intricaria. Next base: position 36,791,804 of record OZ035875.1, read on the forward strand.
ATCAATAATCAAAGCATGTTGCAAATGTGTTGTTCAAATAATATTGACACAATTTCAAAAGACAACAACGCACTCATGTACACTAGATTACTCACAATGCCCAACATACTCTCTTATGATAGGTTGACCACGACATCCAGTTCGTGTTCAGATCATTCTATTGCAAGACGCTTGTGGTTGCACAGCTCAGCTCGTCGCATGCCACTTGTGCTATCATGCGTTGCCAGTTGCTAACTAAGATAAGATAGAAAGTAAAAGCATAGTACGCCAACATATCAATGGCGGATGAGGATTCAAAAGATGGAAAAGAGAAGAGTAAGGAGATACTTAACAGATGAAGTTTTTTAATGCATCAAAAGAGAGTGCATTTCGTGTGATTAAATGTGCTTGGGACTTTAGCTTTCTTATATATTCAGACGGAGTGCCACAATTGCTTCAGTTCCAAATTCTGGTAGCATTCACAAAACCTCTGCTGGATTTAATTCTTGTATAGTTCAATGGAACCTTCAATGAAACAATTCTTTCTGTCAAAGCATGATTGCCACACACATCGCAGCAGCCAATATTTACTTAACACTAAGTACGTTATCTGTAATTAGACTTTATCGCCAGGATCTCTCTCTCTCTCTCTCTCCCTCTCTCTCTCTCTCTCTCTCTCTCTCACACACACACACACACTTGAAAATCTTGCAAAAGAGAAGGGTTCAATAAATCTAGAAGACATCCCTGGAACGGTTGCTGTGGTTTCTGACTACTGGCCGATCATAAGCCTAAGACTAATAGATGTTTTTATACACCTATCGGAACACGTTATATTTTTTCCAAATGGCGTCGTTTTGTGAACTAGACTGCTGCAATATACAAACAGACAAGCAATGGAGCGCACACACATCACGAGGCACAAAGTCTATTGTGAATGAAGCGTTTTCTTGTCTTGTAATCTCCCGTTTTGGCAATTTGGCATGGGCCGATTTAACCATGCCACACCTCTTTCTTTGGGGGTAGGAAGTCGCTTAGCCAATCGTACCCCTCAATGAGAATATTTGACACGAATGCGAGCGGTTATCACCGGAAATCTTTCGGAAACTCGTGGAAAATGACACAAATGTGTATCAACACTGGCTGCAGCCTCTTAACAGAAAAAATTATAAGGGTCGAAATAAATATTTGCATCACACAAGATCATTTCTTTTTATCAAGTAAAAAAATAATTTAAAAAAAAAATTGGATGATTCATTTCGCTACACAAAATAAATGAAAAGAATGCAACATAAATATATGAAAGTGACTCGTATTTAGGTCCGTCACAAATTTGCGAATCTTTAAGTGATGAACACACTACACTGTCGCAATATTGAAAAAAATCAACCATCACAAAATACCTTAGAAAATTCCAACCCTGCAGTTAAGAGCACGAAGGCGAAAATTGCTAAAGAACTAGGACCGCGGCTTTTCATCATCTACACGACAGATCAACCGCATCCAAAATTGTCTATTTGCAGATGATTCGCTAACAGCGCGATGGCAGCACAGTTCGCCACGCAAAGTTTCGAAATCCAGACAGCGAATAAATTTGATTACTATTCACAAAAGGGTACATATTCATACAAATGCTGGGAAATCGGTACTATGTCGGCATAATATCACACGCTAAATATGATAAGCAAGCCAGGTGATGCTGGATATCCACTTGAACCGTATGTCCCTTAAAGTATAGCACAAGAAGAAAGTAATTTTAGCACCGAATCAAGAAGTGTTGAAAATATCCTATTCAGGGTTCTCAAAAATCGTTTTCGCTGTATTTTGCGATGTGCAACTACGTTACGATATGTACGTGTCGCATTGCACAACAAGTAATGCTTACTAAGTAATAAAATACGTTTGGTCAACATATATAAGTTTTATAACTGCTGAGTATTTTCTGAATTAGGAAATGACCACAGAAACTCGATTGCGTTTTGTAGTTTTTTGTTTTTGTTGTCGTTTACGACATAGGAAATCACATAGGATATTTTATGCTCTGATTAAGGGCTAAATTCGGTTGTTTTTAATGTAATGCATGTAACAAATTATCTTATCTCGATTAGTAAGCATTATACAAGCCACCTATTATCACATCCTGTCGCAATTACACATTAGCCGTGTTTTTTTTTTCAAAAATCTATAAATAGTGAAGTAGGATTTTACACGTAAAGCACATACAACAACCTACTGCCTATAATATCGGCATTGAAAAGTGGCTGCCGATAAAAATTCCACTTCGAATTTTTTTCATACATTTGACGTAAATGTCGAACAAATAAATTGCTTTTTCATATATTTTGACAGATAAAAATCAAAGCCACTGTCAATCGTTTTTCTGAATTCTATCCATAGCGATGAAAAAAACAAGAATCACGTAGGACGTTATCGCTGAGACAATAGTCTTCATTCAGGTAAGGAAGAAAAAACAGTATCGACCTATAGTGTGTGTACAAAATTAACCACAGATGCGCTGTTACATGATGAGACCGTGAACATACACGTTCCGTGCACTTTTTGGCAAAACCATTTCCTAACGATCCCTAACAAAATTATGGATAACCTGGTGGTTTATTTAAGTTCCACAGAATTTTCTTCCAGTAGTCTTCGACTCAATGTTTGAACTTAAGTTAACTTCGAATCAGCTGTGATATTTCGGTGTTTTGACAGTAGGCAAATAAAGTATGTACTTATTTGTTTTACACGAAAACATTCAAAATGTAATTATTCATGTGTACACGTCTCTGACTAAGTACATAGCTCTGAAGGTGAAGGTGGCTATAGTTTTTGAAGTGTTTGTGCACCTGCACCATTTTCCCATCCATTATTACATCGGTTTCTCCAAACAATTGGGGAGAAAATTCGGAATTAAAGAACCAAAATCAAGCTCTAGGTAAGTAGGTAGGAGGGGCTGCTAGTGAAGTCACAAGCACACTTAGACCATATTGGTCCATTCTGATGCCCACAGTCATTCTACTACCAATGATTCTGGAATTCGAATTGGGGACCCCACCATCCAAAGGCAGGCACTTAACCACTTAACCAAAAAAAAAAATATCAAATCCAACTCTATTCATGAATTGCAATGTTCCAGCTGAGAGCGTCTTCCAATAACGTTGCCGATCGTGGCATTACAGCACTTCTTCATAGAAATGGCACTTTAACATTGAATATGACACTCTGGTGAACATTTTTAAAATTAACATATTTACATCAACGTTTATTAAGAAATCGCTGAATCGCGTACATCAAGTTTTAATGAATATACGTATGTTTTTCCATTAATTGTCATCAAATCCCTCGAATTCAAGCAATTATCTTCTGTACAGTAGCGTTCTATCAATTTTGAACGGGTGGTTAATATGTATCCCTACAACACGACTTGGTTTTGGATTACATAAAGCTCGCAGAAGGAATCATATTCACTGAGAAAAGCCCAGTCTTCTAATGGATTACGGCTCATTGAGGCTTCCCCTCAATGACATGCCGCATACCCCTCGAGTGCGTAGCTCCGTTAGATGATGTATTCTAACACCACGGTAGGTGAAAAACCCTGAGACTAACAGCCGGTTTTAGCCTGACTAAGAGGTGTCCTCCTTGCGGGAACGTCCTCGAAGTTGTGCATTAAGCATAAATCAAGGGGGAGGTTTGACATAAACGCTAACACGTCATCCGAGCGACATCAAGAGCAACAAGTCGATTCAGATCAGCTTCGCACTTCACCAAGTGAGATGAATTGTCCAATAATTCATGAATTTAATTTGTACCTGAAGTTAAACTCAAAGCGTTGAATCGCCATCTCTGCTCGTCATGAGTAATGGATCTTGTGGTATAAGCATAAGTCCTTCCGAATCCCATTGTCTTCTTCCGATAATGTCAATATCCTCGCCATGTGCGAACACTTACGCAGACGTGCAAGAGGGCGTGTATCTAGTGTTGACATCTGTGTTACGCACGATGGTCTCGAACTAAATTATTTTTGAAAGTCGTGCGTCGCCACAAAGGCTTATTTTTTGATATATTTCCGTTTATGGCAACCCTGAACCTTAAAATGACACTTTTTGATGGCAGTGGTGGCACTTTGAAAACATTTTTTGTTCGGCAACGCTGTGTTTGAATGTAAGCTTCCTGGTTAGAAGGCGAGAGGAAGAAGAAGTCTTTGACTGAAAGAAACTGGAAGCAATATCGTCAATGATGAAAGACAGTTATCGCCCACAGAGGCTCTAGGGGGTCGCATCGCGGAAGTGATAAGTAAATGGAATTATTGTATCCAACTTCACATTTGACTCTCACTATTTTGGGATTGTGGCATGAGAATAGATAATACGTAACAGCACCGAGGTAAATCTAAATAACGACTTTATTGTATACCAAGGACCAACAACAGAAGAGTCTTGTACAGACAAGAAGAAGTAACGTTGTATAAACGATATCCTGTTGGATCTGACACAAAAAACTGCATACAGTCGATGATAAATGGATCTCTTCCAACGAATATATCCCCAAAAAGTGCATAAGAAACCAAGGATAATCAAAAGAAATAGTTGCAAATGAAAGATAAATTAAAGAAAACAAGTCAACAAAATTAAATTGTTTAGAATTATTTTATTTTCTCATTATTTGTTTTATCAATGTTTTAATTGTATATTAACATTAAAAATTATAAACATATTTAATCGTAATGAATCAATAAGAACGAAAAAAAAATCAAAGAGAAAATAAACTAAACATAACTACGGAATTACGTTTTTATTTTGTTTTTGAAGAAGAACGAAATAATAAAATATACAAAAAAACAATAAAAAAATAGTTCTTAAAGTGGAATCTCATTACAAAGTAAGCGAAAATGAAAGCACTATAGATTTAGAAACCAAACAAATAAAGAAATTACACTCATCTTTTCCGTTTGTTTTGTTGTAAAGTCACATGTCATTTATATCAATCACTCTCTGATCGTTCTCATATCATCGATCAGAGGAGACAATTATCGTTTGTCTTAAGAAAAAAAGGTGTATTTTGTAAAGAAGTGTGTTTAAGTTTTTTTTTGAAAGATATTTGATATTTACACAATAAAAACAATCAAAAAAAAAATAATAAATGAAATACATATATACGAACAAGGCAAATGTTTCAAAAAAACAACGGTATTTGCTTTGCGTTAATTTAATTTAAAATAATGTGTTTTTTTTTTTTGTTTTCTAGTTTAATTATATAAACAAAAGGCGTACTAAAATTAATAATTCTTATACATTTAATGGAATTGTTTTCTTTTCTTTTTATTGTTTAATCTTTTGTTTTGTTTCATTTTTAGTTCTTATGTTTTTTTTGTTTCTTCCCTATCGTAGAATGGATTATCTCATTTGTGTTGTCTCACTTGTTTTGTTTTTTTTTGTTCAAAGTTATGTTCGTTTTTTTACATTTAGTTTAATTTTAGATTTATATATGTATATAGTTTGTTTAAAGGTTTTGTTTTATTTTGTTAAGATACTCGTAGTGTTTTTCATCGTATTTTCCATACTTTCAGTGTTTTTTATTTATTTATTGTTTGCCACCAAATAAGCACATCGGGGGATCATTTGTGAACAAATTTAGAAGATTTTTTTGGAGCATGGTCTGTTTAGCGTCTCTTGAAATTGCAGAAAAAGGAATGCGCAAGTTATCACTATATGTGGGATAAGAAAAAACAGAGCGTATTTGAAGGTCTAGAAGTTCGTAGACGTCTCGAGAGGGAGTCGTAGGAGGACTGTAAAGTCATAGGCTCAAATGTTTAGGCAGAATAAGTCTGACAACACTTGATTCACCTGAGCTCATACAACACGTGCGGCAATAGTCTTCATAGCAATGTTCCTGGAACTTGCTGTAAACGAGAAGAAGTCTCCAGAGACGTGAATTGATTTAAGTTCTACAGAATGTGCTTGCTATCTGAACACATGGAAAAATCACTTCGGTTGAACGAAGAAGTTCCTTTGAAGCATGATTGCCATCGTCAGTTACGTCCGACTGTGCCCATCCAAATGAACATTCCTTACAGCGAATTATTTCCTCAGCTCTTGATATTTCACAGGAAATGACTGCATCTCCAAGACAATAAGGATATGGCCTACATCACTGTTCAGTTAGTTGCTTGGATTTTCAAGTGGAAACACAGAGAGGTGCAGATGAGGAGTTCTATCTAGAAGTTAGTCTTCAGCAAAAATGTATAATTTGTTGAAGGACCCTCACGTCACGTGCTGTAGTTCACAATTGTTTGCCTTTTGTCATTTGGAAAGTGTTAGGCAGAAAAACATGCGGAGATCTAGATCGTAAATTGAAGCACACTTCGTAGAAACAATAATGCATTATCGCAGGAATGCTTAGGAGTGGCATTTGTGAAAACCTATGATCTGGGATTGAGGCATTATTTGTGGAAACAATAGTTGCATAGCACAGCTGCTTAGCTTTCGTGTCTTTGGAGCTTCTTCAAAGAAATTATTTCTGTTTGAAAAAGTGGCACCTGGAGTATAGATTGAAGCATAATTCGTTAAAATAATATTTGTACACGCTTTGTAGCTTTTAAGAGCTTGTTCACGGAGATGATTTGTGTTAATGATCTGTTCGTCATCTTAAAGTGTTGCAAACGAGAACGTGATCTGTTGATTTGGTGTTCAGAACTTCTCTTTCTCTTGCCTTCTCATTAACCGGTTGTGTTCTTCGACACATGTGTGTACAAAGTAAAGGAAAATAAGAAACATTTAATTTTTCGCTACAACTTTACTTGCACGACAGCTCGCACCAATTTCATTGTTTTTCTCAATAATTGCTGCATTTCTTTTGTAATACTGTCACATGACCTGTTGCTTTACAAATTCCTACATTAACCTGACACAGGATTTCTGCAAGGATACTCCAAATTTGGAAAATATTCAAGCGTACATTTTGTTTTTTTTTTTGTTGAATTTGAATTTGCTGTCAGTGATTTAAGGTTCAATATAATATCTATGTATATATTATTTATGTTGTTACACGCTTTTATTTGCTTGATTGTTGATGAAAATGTTATCAGATCGATAAGGTTGTGCGGTATTTTCCGATGGTTAATGGTGGCTGGTGTTGATGAACGTTTGATAGTTGAAACCCATTTTGTTGTTGGTTTAGTTTTGCTAAAGATGATAGATTTAGATTCTCGATGATGGCATATTTTTCTACGTTTATTGAAACTACTAATGCTGTTGTTATAGTTGTTGGATTTACTATTGATTGTGTTGTTATAGCGGGAGCGTCGGCGGTATTACTGGCGATGACTTCTGTGCTGTTGCATTTGTAGACATTAATTACTATGTGTGAGTTGTTAATTTGAACATTAACAAAATTGTAACTATTTTCTTCCCATTGCAACTGTCATGGCCTATGGAACCTATAAAATGATAAAAACAAATTGTTAGTTCGTTTATATTTTGGAGAATTTTATTTTATTTTTGTAAATATTTAAATTTAGTTTGTCATGTGGATTGTCTTAAAAAAGAATGCACCCATTTTTGGATGAGTACTCAAACATGTAACAGAGGCACCCATTCTAGGTTCTCTACCAACAATTCTTTATGTGGAGGAGGTAATTTAGTCGATTTCACTTTAACTCCAGTCCACACTTTAACTCATAGACAAATATTTTACAAAAGGGGGCATGATATGATGCTTGTACAGTTTCTTCAGCTATTAGTCAAGAGTTTTAGAGCGATGAAATTGACGCTAAACTGCCATGCCATGACGACTCGTCTCTAGAGCCACGGACGTTGTTAATTCCAAGCTCATAAAATTCCACTGCTTGGAGTTCGAAAAAACAAAATACGGTGAGTGATTAGTGATTACTGCAGAAGTTGACTGTACTTCCACTTATTGATGCAGTTTGTCAATTTTTAGTGAAGTGTTTTGGATAAAAAATATAAGTGTTTTGCTGAAAACTGAAGTGTTATTGTAAAAGTTGAGATTTTTATGTTAAACTACCAGTTAGGTGAACAAAAATTTCATCAACCTGAAGAGAGAGTTCATTGATGAATAATGCAATTTTCCAATTGAGAGGGAAACATATAATCCCTTCAAAAAGTGAAGTGTTTTTGGGAAAGAGGTAGTGTCGAAGTAAAACACAGATAATTACATGAACTGTTGCAATAATCGACAAGTTGCAATAATCGAACAGATATTTTAAACACTCCAAAAAAGCTTACGCAATAAGCTATAATAACTATATAATTTATAAATAATATAACCTGAATCCATATTTTATAAAAAATAAATTCATTTACATAATATAGAAAAGTCAGCAGTTGCTTTGCAGAAAATCGCTTGGCAGACGCTTTAAGTTAATGGCCATTTGTTGGTTAGGTAATTTTGTTTTGCCCCCTACAAGTATATGGTAAAGCATTTTATTAAAGCTTTTAATTTCACTATATCAATGAATTACATTGTCGCACTATCACCGGAAACTTCTTTTCGAGATTATACGTTTTTATTTTTAGATTTTCGGGGATCCAGTCATAGATGCCATCGCTGCCCACATCTTAATATCAGATCTTTCTGAACAAATTTAATCCCTAATTAAAAGCAAGGAGTTCTGATAACTTTTTTCCAGCGTTCAGTGATGGCAGTCGCTTTTAACTCAATCAATGAAAAAAAGGAGCGACGTAGCGTCAAAAAGTCACTCACATCGCATGGGGACAATCGTCGATGGGCGAGGGAACTATCAGCAGTGAAGTTGGCCGGAACTATGTCTAGACGATTTACGATGTTGTCAACAGTTCTCTTCTTCTACATTGCATGGTAAAGGGAGTACACATATGTATATGACTGTTGGCATACAATTCAAATAAATCGAAAACGTTTTTCGATTTGTTGAAAATATCAAAAATAGTCCATTACATTGTTATCAAAATTTGAGGGTTGCAATAGTTGAGACTGCACTGTACTTCGATTGAAGTATAAACGGCAACGCTGCTTGCACAAGAAGAAGAATGAGAACTTGAGAAGAGTCAGATATAACAAGTAAGCTTGACCATTTTTAACTCCGAAAACGAAGTATATCGTCGTCGTTCAATGAGAAATCCATCCATTTGTCTCAAAATTGAGGTAAATACACCATATTGAATCAAATAACAAAATCTTTGTTGTGTGAAAACTCCCTAAATCCTAACAACCTCTATTTCCAAATGAAGCAGAATGAAATAATGAAAGCAGAACTGCAGGACTTCAATTGTAAATCAAATCCAAAAATATGGACTTAGGGATGACGTTTTGGGCAGATTCACAATGTGCAGTTGCATTTTTAATATGATCAAAGACGCAGTAAAAAATATAAAAAATAGTTACATAGATAGACAACTGCTATTTTCTTGTACTTAAGAGTAAGTACGTAAGTGAGGCATCTCTCGAAGAACCGAGCTGACACTTGGACAATTGAGAAATCCAATGAAGAAAACCTTCGTATCTCCGCCAACTGAAGAAAATCCTACTCCGAACTTGTTGATAACGAAGTGGGTAAGTAACTCAGATATCCAGCCCAGCACACATCCATTTTAAGTGTCCAATAACACCTGAAACACGATGCTTATGGAAAGGGAATCCATCAGAGAAGTGGAATAATCACATACTTTGAGAAATGTCTAGACATCGACACTTAACATACTTGGATGTTTCAGGAATCTGCTAGGCCTTTGAGTGCTTCAAGTGGGATGTAGGGGTTCTCTCCCCACATACCATAATTAAAGGGTTGAATATAAAAAAAAATGGGAATTCACGGCCTCCTTCAGACAGACATCTTCAGTAAGTCGAGATTTATCAGTTTATCAGCAAGAAGGTTAGGTTAGGTAAGATATAGGGTAGACGGGGATAAGCCACGTCTGACTTAGGTTCTGTTGGATCCATTGTGATGACCATGGAGGAAGGAAACCTAGGAAACCTAACCTTGTCATGCTGGTGTTGCAATGTTGTTCAACCACCCTGCTATCCTTATAAAACTCACAAAACATTTTAGTGATCAATGTCTCAACTGGCAGAATCTGGGGCAATGAGGACTTTCCTCCTTTTCTCTAGGACACTACTGACTCTGCATATAAAGTCGTTGGTTAATTTCCTTTTCATTAAACTACCGCCGATAGCAAATTTTTGTCGCATTGTAGGAGTTTGTTGGTTTTTGCACTGTTTAACTTAGACACTTAAAAGCATCCTTTTATTGAAGGCTGTCTCTTAACAAGATGGCTGAGCATTTGAACATACACCTCATGTAGGTGCCGGGCCGCAATTGCAAGGCCGTCGACCTCGTTAGGTGTGGTACATCCTCTTTTCTAACACTAGGATGAGTTCCACCTTCTATGCTAATAGCTACAGCGCACCGTCTACTCAAGACACATACAAACAATACCAGCAATCGTAAATGGCTAGAAGGCATCAGATGCCTTAAAGCGAAGGAAGTATGGCCATCACTTAATCTCAAACGATCGCTCAATCTGCAAATCGGAGGATCACTCAAGACGCTCATTGGCGTCATAACCGGACACTGCACAATTGATCCCTTGTGTCTCTTATAATGTCCCTTACAATATCTCATTGCGGGAGCTACATTGATGAAAATGAGGTGGAAACAAGAGATCGCCTACTCTGTTCATGTAGCGCTCTGTCAAGTCGTAGGTACTCACACCTAGGAGCCACCTTATTCCAGCATTAGTCAGCTAAACCACTTTGTCACAAGCACGAACTGGTTCTAACTGTTAGGGGAAATCAATCTGCGTGGTATCACAATGGGCCTAAGTGTGACTACCTTCTGCAGTCGGCCACTACAGCCTAACCTAACATGGGCCATATAGCGTGGTTGGTGGCTTTACCTATAATCATGTCATCTGCCTTTTTCTGGACATCCGAACGGCTTTGATAGATAAGATTCTGGGCTGGTCACCATTTACCATTGAGATCAAATTAACGGCACTATCACTGGAGTGGTCAACCAACTTATATAGGATTGCCTGGGGTGAGTAGGTTTCGACCACTTTCCTGTCCAGTTCCTCCGCAACTTCGTTGCCGGCTATGTCGCTATGACTATATTCGCTTATCAAACTACGATGAACGGCCTGCTTAGGAATAACAGGTTGTCTTAGAACAACCCCAACGGTGAGGCCATCCTCTTCTTCCCTCCTCTCGACTTATTCTGTGCTACTAGTGCAGCCTCCTGGGCCCTAAGGCTTGGAGTTGCGGAAGGACGTAGCATAAGGCAAACCGATTACCTCCCGGCAACCTTGGCTTCCGAACTTTCTTCCGTTTCTGTCAACGATATGCGGACCGGGAACAATGGAAGGAACGAGTGGCGATAGCAGAGGGGGAGATAGCACTATACACTGATGGCTCAAAGACGAGCGCTGCTACAGGGGCAGGAATCTTCTGCGATTTCTTCGAAAAATCCCTGGCACTAAGGGACAACTGCAGCGTTTTTCAAGTCAAAATGAAGCTCGCGCTGAAAAACCAAGGCGTTACCGGCGGATCGATCACCCTCTTCCATCAGACATTTTGACATCGAAGCTGGTTGGACTTTGCAGACAAAGCATCAACGAGATGTCCCTAGAGAATTCGGTGACCCCCTGTTGGGTACCGGGACGCACTGGAATCCAAGCTAAAGACAGTGTGGACAGTCTCGCGAAGAATGGCTCGAAGCTGGGAGGATCTTTGGCAATCCTGTACGCGTATACCTCACTCACCTCCATGTAGCTGAAGCTAGAAGACGAAGCTCTGAATAGAGCCAGTACTCACTGGCTCAGCCTGAATATGGCCGAACCTGAATAAGAAGATATCAACACCAATGATCGCCTTTAATCGGATGGACATACGTACGCTATTAGGAGTACTTACCGGATACTGTGCCATAGGTACACATGCAATGCGACCGAACATACCGCACAACGATTTTTGCGGAAGCTGTAGAGAATAGAGTCTATCCAACATCTGCTCTACGAATACTCAGCCCTAGCAATGAAAAGAAGGTATTTTCTAGGAAAACACTTCTTCTCCGAGGTGGAGGACTTAAGCGGTATATGATTCGCACATGAATCTCGCTGGATTAGAATTGTAATGGATCTCACGGTAGATTAATACTCCTAAACATGGACCCAACACGATGGTCTAAGTCAGTCGGGCCCGTCAGGACACCTAATTTACCTACCTACTAATGTCATTATGACCTGAGACAGTCCTAAGTGCTTAGAATCCTGAACTCGCGGCAGCATGTGATCACTGCTTGGATTTGATTTCAGTTGCCGAAATTGCCTTAATGACCGCTTCACTGTCAATTAGTATTGCAATATCAGCCGGTGATACTTCCAAAATTGATATAATTCTGGCCGGTTCCTTGACTACCAGGACCTCCGTTTGAAAAACACTGCCATAATCAGGGAGCTACAAAATGAATGTCGCTTCCCGAATAGGGATTGAAACAGCAAATTAAGTTCCACCCATGGAACCTAAATAAATACCGCAGAGACGGCATAACGCGTTTTTCCATGACTTCCATTTGATGTCTCAATTATTCCCTCTGTCATCATGTGGATCAGAGTAAATCCACATTAATTCAATTAACATAAAACAGAACTCAGTGACACAACATCTAATTATTTGCAAAGATCAAACAGATGCAGCCACAAAAAGACAAACTAGAACATTGAAAAGTCATCAACTTGTATTACTTCCATTACGAGTCCTCGTATAACCGCAACCAGAGCATTTGTGTATCCATTCAACGCAAACTGCGAAGCAACTAAAAGATCATCAGAAACAGAACAAAAACCGAGCAGTCAAAAACAAAAAACAACACACCCACAAAGCAGTCAAAAAAAAAAAAAAAAAGAAACCAAGGGTCCCCCGTTCAGTTGTTCGTTAAGTACTTAAGCATTTGCAGGGATGTCACTGAGTCCTCGAATCATTGCAAGTCTTCATTTTATGCCATTGTGCTGTTGACTACCCCCACAGATATGCCAAAGCAATTGCCACAGCCATTCCTCGTCATTCGGTTTCGCTTAGCTGCCAGAGAGTTCTACTCTCTCTCTTTCTCTTTATATTTCATTCAACTACTGCATAAGAACGCCACTGCTGCAATTGTTGCATTTTAAATGATGAGGGAACAACACAAGGCACTGCCACAATCCTTTCTGAGAAGAAAAACAGACCAGAGGAAGGCAGACACAGGCCATGCCACGAGATACCCTCACCACCGATTCGATTTTAATTGCTTTCCTCTTAAATTCAGAGAAAATATTTGCATGCCCGGCTCTTTCGGTGTGTACTTAGCCTCTTCAAACCCTACGTTTTCTTTTCCCCTCGCCATTTTCGTATCCACGCTCCACTTGACTCGACCTCGTGTACGGTTTGCTGTAATGGAAACGAATGAAGGCTCAAATGTTTCTGCTTTGTCCACACGAGCCACGAACGAAGGGGTTTTGTATTTCGGTAGAATTCAACACACACACCATCTCTCTATTGCATTTGTGCGCGAAATTTCTGGCAAAAATTGCAAGAGTTACCGGATATCGTAAAGTAATTTAAATTCCTTCAATTTAAAACAAGGTCCCCCACACCCCACATCGCAGTCCGCATCCTGCGGGTAAGGACAAGGATCTGTTGACAAACCTCGTTAGGTTAACCTTTGCACAGCGAGAGTCATAAATTCACGTCTACACGAGAAGGTAGACACACGAGTCTCAGTTGGGTGTCAAGAAATTCCTTGGTCGAAAAATTCCCCCGCATTAAAGCATCACATTGCCTCGAATCCCTCGAGATGAAATTCTGCAAGCGGGAGTCCTGTGAGTGGGTGGGTCGGTCTCATGGACGGTCATTTAATTTTGAAAGCAAACACCGACACTGGTCGAGGCAATGTGTACAATGGTTGATGGGAAGGAACAAACTACTGGTGCTTTTTTGACGAGCACACTCGGCTTAAGGACACTACGGTCTTTTGGTGTCCTTCTCAGCAACCAACAAAATTTTCTCCGAATAGTTTCATGAGATGGCATCTGAGGAATTTACATAAAAACAAACCCGTTAAGCTGGTGATTTGTCCTTCGATTGAAATATTCCGCAGGAAGTGGATGCATTTAACCACCACCGTATTGGGTGTGAAGTGGAGTGCAATCAAATCGAGGAACTGCTCCCTATCTTACAAGGCGTCATATTGGCGTAGTCATGCCTCTTGAACCTTGATTTCCTCTATTTCTCGACGGATTGCGATTTTGCACGTGTGATAAACGCTTGTGCAAACTACTTGGCAACCCAGTGAATTCGAGTATATTTGTGGGAGCTGTGGTGTCGTGTAATTGTAAAATGGAGCATTATTCGCACACCGATGAAATTGAGTAATTACCAGCATCTTTGTGGAGTAATCGTTTGAGTGATTCGATTGAATGTCAAATTGAGCATTCATTGAATTTTGGTGCGCCTCTAACCGAACTGGTTTGGGATCTTCAATTGATGCTGCGGTAAATATTTGTGTTTCCCATGCTGTGGGGACTGGCAAATTAACCGCACTTTGGTTATGCTGTGCGGGGATATTAATTAACCTTAAGAGAACGGCGGAAGTTGTACGAAAGATTAGATTAAATTAGGCGGAGAGAGATTGAGGTGAAAACGATTTGAACAACAAAGATTCAGGGAGAAGGACATGGAAGTTCACTTGAGGTATTCTGAAGGAGGATGATGGCCAGAGGAGAAATGTTGTCGTAAACACAGAGGGACTTTAATGAGAACGCGATCGGATATGGAATAGTTGAAGTGAACAAAAGAACAACTTTCATCTTTCATTGAATCATTGAAGGGAAATCTTTACAGATTGCTGTGCCAGAAGTAAGAACTGGACTGGGTTGATCAAATTTTGTCTTTATAAGTAGCCGTGGAGAATAACATGGGATGTCTAAGCATTCTTTCTTGGAAATCTTTTTCATCGCTTTTCGAAATACTGCATAAGAACTTCTGAATGGCTTCAAACCGCAGAGAGCTTATGAAATCTATAGCACGGGAATCACAAGGGTTTCATAAGAACCTCATTGAGAAGCCGACCGCGTGAAAAACCATTGAAAAAAATATTAAGAAGTTTCTCAACAGCGTTATCGTTCATAGAAAACACTTCGATAATTGATAATTGAATTCTCATCAAGTAGTCAAAAATCGTATAAGTACTCGCACACTGATAAAACATTTTTTTATTTGACATAACCAGTCGTTTAACATAAAAATCTCGAGTTTTATACGAACACTTCAGTTTTCCACGAAATTCCAATTTTTTCCGGAAAACAGTTCATTAACAATTTGGCAAACGGCATTACTGCCCGAGCGCATGGGAAAGAGAGAGATAGATAGAATCCATTAAATTTTAAAAAAATGATGGAGTGCCATCGGGAATTGAAGTTCGATCCGAAAGTAAAAATTAGTACATAAGGTTTCGAATTCAAATCTCTAGCTTATTAGAAAGTCAGTGATATGTTCTTATTGTTGGGCAATTGAGGATAATAATAATAATATTGGTGGCGCGACAGTAAGATGCAGACCTTGGCCTAGCTTCTCAGCAACCACTCGTGTTATGCGTGCTTTTGTTCTTCCACGAGTGGAAGGGACCTACAGTTTTATGCCGACTCCGAACGGCAAAGTTGAGAAGCTTTTTCTAGACAAGAATACTCTTTTTGTCAGCATTGTCAGTGACATGAAAGAGGTGGAAGCCGTGAATTATGAAAATTAGTAGATTGGGGATTGGAACCTGGCACCGTATGCCCGAGTCGAGAAGGCGACTCACTAACCCACTACTCCACGGCGACTCACAAATGAGGATTGTCATTAATATTCCTAGATATGCAGACGCCATAACTTCAATCGTCTGTCGCCCAGACTATCATTGAAGTTGGAGTAGAGTAACATACATCTTAACAGTGCTAAATTTCCAATTTCTTATAAATTCCAAGCCACAATATATCGATTTAGTGGAAAAAAAAGAAAGTCAAATTTCTTCTGAAAGACGCGCGATAACTTTAAAGTGAGCTTGATTTGTCAATTCATCATGCACAGACTCACGCCGGGGCAACGTTCACAAATTATTCCTATTTAATATGAATGATATGCTTCAATTCGAAGCTTCATAACACTCAACAGGTCGAATCACTGACCCATATGTCTTCAAATTTGCAGATTTTCAAATTCAATATGGGCAGTTCTAATTGCCAGACTGTAACGAAACCAGACACACTTTCATTATTATTTATGCCCATTGTGATACCACTCCTAACCAATAAGACCTTGCAATGATGAAACTGAACTGAGAATTATGTAGGCTTAGGTTGGTGATACTTAGCTCGCTCAACTTACTGAATAAATATGCAACTTGTACAGTGAATCAGGAACAGTTTTCACCTTTCCATGAAGTTTGTGTCTAAAATTGCTGATCGATTGCTAACTTATGCAGAATTCTTTGTATCGAAAATTCTTTTGTGAGAGGTTTGTCAGCAATGAGCCGTCAGTCGACGTGCAACGACGACCAGTCCAATTTATAGCCTGGAGTGTTTTTAAGATTATTATAATTGGTCACTGGGGTAGCCGTGGCGTTGTGGGTATGTGCGTCGACCCCTATGGTACGTCCAAATTAATATAAAAAAAAATAATTTGTACGGTCCCTCTTTTCGAGTCACTGAAAATGTTCGTAGATAAAGAACTGTCTAGAAAAAGCTTCAAAAAACTTGGCCGTTCGGTGTCGGCATTAAACTGTAGGTCCCTTCTACTCTTGGGAAAACAATAGCACGCACAATACTAGTGGTTGCTGAGAAGATAGACCCTAGCCCTCTATGGGCTGTACCGCTCATATTATTACTATATTATTATAATTGGTCGGCTTTATGAGGTGGTGGGTTTTTTGTACAATGAAACCCTACATTTCCCTTCATGTAATGAATATTAATGTGATAAGTGTTATTATAACTCTGCCGACTGAGAGTGGTGATAAATTGTGACCACTTTTCACAAAGTCAGTTTCGGTAGACAAGAAAATGTGGTAAGGTTAAACAGGTTTAATGTATTTACTGCTTTTGCTTGAAGATTTACTTAAGGAAATTTATAATCATAAATAAAAATTGAAAATTGAAAACTATATAACAAATAAAATATTAAGTATTTGAAGTATCGTGCATTTTTAATTTTAATTAATTAATATTTTTATTTATGACAATTTCTAGACTCGCTGAACGCAAGACGTGACATTTTCATGTTGTACCGAACGTACAAAATGTGGTGTCAAAGTTAAAATGCTCAACCCGCCTTTATCGGTGACCCTAAGAGAACAATCTCAATTGTGGCCGAAGTCCCTTGCAAACTTTGATTCAAATCGGTTTTGTTAAGCGATGCTTTTAAAATAATTTGTCAGGTGCGGCAGCCAAGGCATTATGGCAATTTCAAATGTAATCGATTATCTTTATTCGAGACTCGATAATCTTTATCGTTTTTTTTTTTTTATTCAGTTTAATGTTTAAAGAGTGTGCTGCAAGAAAATTATGGCAACACATCATATGCATACTAATGTTCTATTGCGTAGAATTTAGCATAGCTCTAGTATCTCTAATCGGTAATGAGGGAGGTCGGTTCGATCTCAGCCAGTGTTGTTGTATCAAAAGTTTTTTTTGTGCTGTGAGTGTCCTTATAGAGCTTTTAAATTTGGGTATAATAATTTAATTTCGGTGCATGTACTACTGTATGTCGTCGCTACTATACCGAGGCTGTACCGAACCTTAGGCGTAACATTCTTCATTAATTTGCATCTTATTTGTGCTCAGCAATGTTCCAAAAGGGAATTGAACAATGTTCCCTTTTGAATTCCGGTTAATTATGTACCATTTGCTAATCCGCTACACAGTATGTTTTAAATCGCCATAAATGAAATAAAGCTGACGTCACTTGGATATGGACTTCCGGCCAATCTCATCCACCTCCACCCAAGGTGGCAACCGATATCATACAGAGCAGAAAAAACAAAGTGCACGTCTTGCGAAGACAATATTATACAGATATTTAATTTCTTATAATGCAATAATCCTGACAATCGCAACTTTCTCAAGACCATTCAATGTGGAAGTTGTTTAAAATTAAAGCGAATCGGTGCCGAAAATCTCGTCAAACTTGACTTGAACAAAAAAAACTTTGACTGAAAAAAAAAAAACATAAAAATAAAAAAAATGGTATGGTATGACACAGAAGCATACGCACGCGGGGGATCTTTGGTTCTGTTTGAGTCTGAAGTGCATCTGGATGAAAACATTCAACCCCGAACTTTATAGTGACATAAATCTATTTCGACGTCCATGAATCGAATACCGAAGATGCCATGTTGAGCGGATGGACATTATAGCTGCGATGCGAAGTCTTCAAAGCCAAGCCTGTGTGCTGAAGCAACATATGACTTCCGCGTACACCCAGAAGATGTGGAGGACATTAACGAACTGAAGACAACTAGCAAGATTGTACCTGGAGATGTCTCTAGGACTCTATAGGGCTATAATAACACATGAAGAAGATCTTCAAAAATGCTCATATTCTTTACAGAAAACTCGACGCTTCAAGAGAACAGCTTAGAAACTCTGATTCCGAACACAGACATTTAAGTCGGTGGCACCATACCCTTTAGTAAGTCATACATTTTTACTTAGTCTGAACAAATCCGTTCGTTTATCAAATCACTACAGCGTCATCCAAGCGGATGTAATGGCGATTAGCGAATTACCTTTACGGACAGTCAGTCCGGTATTAAATCCCTGGCATCGACCTCTATGAACTCTAATATAGTAATCGACTGCCGCACATCTCTTAACGATATATTTGAATAGTACGACATTCGCCTGTGTGCCAAGTGATGAACTCACTAAACTCATCGCTAGACTGCCAGCTGATGGGATCTCTCGTAATAAAGGTACCTCAATAGCTAGCTTCAAGTTACAACTCAATAATCTCTACGAAAAGAAAACCAATTCCAGACGGTTGACAGGCATCACTTGTTGACTCTCAAAACAAATCTGGCCACAACTCGTAGATATTTTGCAACGAACTCAGGGAAATACCCCTCAGGGAATAAAAATAATAAAATTTGTTAAGATGGTTGTCATGAATAACGGCAACCCTTGAAACACCCACGTGGCGCTATAATGGACTCACTTTGGCCTTACTGCATTAATGCCACTTCCTACCTACTCTATGAGCTCTAATTGAAAATTCCACTTAAGGATGAAATTTCTCTCTAAATAACACACTTGACCGACCGATAAGTTGTGAACCTTTTTGTAAGCATCGCTCCAGAACTTCAGTTGGCAGTATCAGAACTTGGATCTTGGAAAAATGTGGTCAATTAACGTGAAGCACAGGGTCAGACGCTCCATGAGTGATAAGTAAATAAGTAACTAAAAGCCTACCCAATTGAATGAGCGCATTTATAATTGTATTTTTTTTTCTTTATATTTAAATAAAATTACCTCGTTAAATGTCGACTGCCCTCGTGTACTGCCATCTCCGAAGATTTAAACTCATTCAATTCCTTTCGTATGGCAGCCTTATCTTTAGGCGTCAGTCTTGTCCATGGCTTATCGGCCCTTCGATCATAATCGTGTGCCTGTGTCACTTCAATGTAATCGTTGAACCGAATGATTTTCTTCTCCTTCAACTCCTCAACTGTGGGTCGAAAACTGAGTTTTCGCAGCAAATAGCTCTTCTTCTCCTCCTTTTGTTTCTTCTCCTCGGCGGGTGATTGTGCTAGATAAATCAAATAATAACAAAAAAAAAAAAAAAAAAAAACCAAAAAAAAAAATGGAAGAAAAGAAAAGAAAGGGTGTGCCTTTCGGTTAGCAAGCAAATCCAACCATTTTAATTGCAGTTACATTTACTCTTTAGAATATTCCTTTCCACCAATTCCTCGGCAGTTGGCCGCATCGATAGCCGTCGTATGAGTCTTGCACCGATCGCCTCCTTTGATTCCTTTATCTCGTTGTCCGTCACTTGATGCAGGATATTTCGATTGATTAGATCCTGTTTATCTGGCCGCAATTGAAGCTTAAGTGACAGACTCTCTTTGCGGGCTATTTTCGCCTGCCTATCATTGTCATCTTCACGATACAGTATTCGTCCATCACCCTCGTCACTATCGCTATTCTCACGTATCACAAATGGTCGAGTGTTCTCCTTATTCTCAACGGTGCATGGCAGATTAATGTTGAACATTTGTTGCCTACTGTGAAAAGATAAAACACATTAATTAATAATTAATTTGTAAAAGCCATCGGGTGGAGGAGAGATCGAATCATGCAAGCAAGTCCAAGGATACACACTCACTCACACACACACAAGGCAAGTGAAAAAAAGGGCTAAGGTCATGCGCTTGAAATATTTGCATAATCACATTCCTGGTGCGATACTCTGCTCTAAAGTGCACGGGTGGCTTGTTTGTGTTGCTATCATGCGTGAACTGTTCGAATGAAAGTCTTCATAAATAAATACAAATCCCTATACAGACGTGTGCACAGGAGCCGCTTCATTTTCTTCGACTGAGTGAGTGAGTGAAACTGCCATACAGACTCGGCGTGTATCTCCGTATCCAAGCAACAATTTCAATAAAAACAAGACGTGCACCGACGAACTTCACATTCCACCGTATTTGATTATTCATAAAGGGAAATCTTTTGCATTTCTCGCTCCTTGAACGGATGGGGAGACACAGCCATCAGCTGCACGAGAGTACATTTCTTTCAAGGATCCTTCATCGTCAGCTTGAGCGTTACACGAAATTCTTGCTGAGACCTCTCGACTGTCGGCGGTACATCGTGTGAGCACATAAATACATTCAAGCATGTTTCATTGTCTCTTGCACGGGGAAGTGTCCTTTCATTCAGATTCAGATATGTTCCTCAAAAACGATAAATAATTCAGATTCCTTAGCAGCAATGACGCAAAAGAGACTCGAGCAACTAACATATGTGCGTGTGTAGGCTCTGGCCCCCGCTCACCAGCTGTCTCCTCGTGAACAATGGCAGCTTAGCAACGTAGAAGCAGTTGGAATCGAATAATCGACTCTGTGAACTTGAATGGATGTGTTGGAGCAGGATTAAGCGAACAATGAATCTTGGGATATTTTATTTTATTGCAAAACAGACTCGCCTTAGATTTGTGCTTAAATATGGAATTCTTATTTCTTTTTTCCGACGCTGCTGTGATCGCTGGCAAGCGGAGTAGGGCCATCTCCTTGGCAACACCACGACCCAGCATGAAATTGGTAGGATGTTGAAATTAAGGACATTTTCATGAATGGAAATTCAACTGCTGCTGGGTACTTCCGAGAGATACAGATTGTTTTTTTCTCGGAAATCAATTTACCACTCAATTAGAGAACTCGTGACGGAAGGACAACGAAATAGATTTGAAGCAAATTGGTAGTTTACCCTCCCGTAAATTTAAGAAAAATAAAAAAAAATATTCCATCAGATTGGACTGACACGACCTTGTTTTTTGTTAATTTCGTGAGAAATCGAGGAGACTTCTTGGAAATGGTTCACTTTTTGCCAGGAACATCAAAGAGTATCCTTGACAATATGATGTTCTTGTAGGACGCCTTTTGAGGGTCTTGTGATAAGCACGCAGATGAATGTGAATAAAGCCAGCTTGTGCGGGACTGTCAAGGATGGGAGACAGCAATAGCTGAAAAAGAATGTATGGAAGGTAATGGTTCAGCCTGTGGTTTTAAATTTAATCTGAAAAATTAGCCAATTATTGCACCACAAGTGGAAAGAAGTTGAGAAAGTCTAAGTCATGGCGATTGGCATATGCAAAATAGATTAGCAAATTAAATTTCAAAAAGAAATTTTCCATAAAGCTCAGCACCAAAAATGACTGAAGCAATGAATTTTCAGTCAACAGATTGATCATCAGTACAGTACGAAGGGTATACAGATGGATGGGTATACAGATGGATCAAGAACTGATGAAGGAGCATTTTGGACCCATTTGGAACCGCAGAGGAGTACATCGAACCCATGCGCAGACGCAGCAGCATCTTTTAAGCAAAAATCTATGCCATAGACAGATATGTTCAAGAACTATAGCAACTGCGACATAACAATAATGTCGGACAGTCTTGGACCTAGACACGTTAGACACATCAGTAAATCCAAGCTTGTGTGGGAATGTCTACAGAAACCTCAAGAGTTGAGCAAGAGAAACAGGATAAAAGTCTGCTGGATGTCTGGCCATACGTGGCAAGGATAGGAAGGCGGCGATGCAGACCTAGAAACTCTTAGGGCAGTATAACCGGAAGAGGTTTGTCAACATGCGGAAGAACCTCCGTAGCCTAACAGGCCACTGCATAGTCAAAGAGCACTTACAGATACTAGGTGCGTCGGAGATAGGTCTCTGGCGATTCTGTGGAGAATCTAATGAAATTCCAGAACATGTACTGGGAATTTGCCACAAATGGCAAATATATCTGGGCTAGCATCTACTATCAGAGGAAGAAATGAATTGACTAGAACCTTATCTCATTCTCAGATACCTAAAGACGATGAAGTGGGTGACTGCTTTGCGGAAAGACAAGAGCCACACTTAGGCTAGCATTGTGCTACCACGCGGATCTCTGAATACATATTCCGCAAACCAGTTAGTGAATTTAATAGAGTGAAGAAGATGCGGCTGATTCTTATGCTACTTAGTTCAGCCAGGTAATCAGAGTAATAGGCTTCTTAATCTGCGGGATGAGAGAGCCCTACAGTTGCATAGAAGTGTACAATGGTGTTTTCCGCATCATCGTCTCTGCAGCTTTTGCAGAAATCGTTGCAGAGAAGGCCTAGTCTGGAGGCGTAAGTTCCGATGCCGGAAAGCCCTGTTATTACGCCAATGAGAGTTCTAATGTTCAGCTTGCTCAATCTGATCAGGCTAAGCGATCGCTTAGGGTCGAGCGTAGGCCAGAGTTGCTGTGTGCTAGTTGGCAATCCACGATTCATTTAAGCAAGTGTTTCTAGCTTTAGTAGATGTTTTATAGCAGCGATGGCATGGAGGGTGGATCACCACCCGGAAATGAGGCTGTACCCTTTCTAGCAAGTTCGTCTGCCTCGCAATTCTCTGGAATGTCACAGTGTCCTGGTATCCACACAAGTTGAATGTTGAAATACTTGGCCATCTCCTTGTTAGATAGACGGGAATTCAGGTAACTCTTGGATTTGAAAGTGACTGCGCTCAGAGATCACTATCACACTAGCCGATTATCAACAAAAGAATGTACCCAATAATGTCGTTTCTTTTTAAAAACATGAAGTTTTTTGCGAAAATTACTCGTTCCTTTTTATAAACCTCCAGTTTTGCAAGCCAACCGCGAACTGCAGATTGAGTCCTGCGAGAAAAACCTGCATGTGTGCATTCAACTATTGCTGCATCGCAGCGTCACCACTCGTCAAAATAACACATGTGTGCACCGGGTTTAAGAAGAGGTTTACTGATTTGCAATGTGGTCTTGCCGGTGACGGAACGCCATAGGTCGACCAGGAGAGGTCATCACGCCAGAAATGGTCGGGTTACAAGATGGGTAAGGCTGTCATGTCAACTGGGCGGGAACATTACATTTTGCATGAATATTTGGACATGGAAAAACAATTCGCGGGATGCGGGCAACCGTGTGACCCCTGAAAGGAATGACAACAATTTATAAATTGGGCGAAACGGCGAGAAACACACCAATACCGCTGTCAAACCGAATGTTCCACTCCACACAATGGACGATGACAGAAGAGAATTTCGCCCCCAGACCTAGACGAAGTTAAGAGGCGATATCGAGACTAAAGTCGAATAAAGTTCCTGGTGCGGTCGGACTGCATGCGGAACTCTTGAAGGCAGCTGGAAATGAGCTGATAAGGTCCATGCACCAACTCATCTGTAAGTTATGGTCCGAGGAAAGCATGCCTGACAAATCTCTGTATCGTTTACCAGCTCCACAAAAGAGGAGACCCTTTCAACTGCGCCAATAACCGAGGGATAAGTCTACTAAACATCGCTGATAATACCTTCTCTGCCGGTGTGTGAGCGCCTGAAGCCTATTATACACAATCTGATGGGTTCATATCAGTAGACCAGATGTTAATCCTAAGCAGATCCTGGTAAAGACCCAAGAAGTTCAAATGAATACCCACCACCTATTCTTCCTTCTATTTGAAGGCCTCTCGTCTTATGAGACGAGCTATACAATACCATACATAATTTTGACATTCCTGGAAAATTCGTCAGACTGTGCAGGATGACGAGTCAAGGTCTCCGTCAAGGTCGGTAATGAACTCACCGAGATCTTTAATATCAAAAAAGGTTTTAGGCAAAGCGACCCGTATAACTCTTGCCAATCGCTGTTTCTTTGGGCTCAAGAGGCAATTGAGTGATGGAGCTATCTCTCGAAGGACCAAGCTAACAGTATAAGACCTTGATTATCCTTGTTTTGCTCTATTGCGCAGAAGGCTGGACAATTTTAAAAGCAGTTGGAGAAGCCCTTGGTCTCTTCGAGATAAAAGTTCTACGTTCAATCTTTGGTTCTGTTTGCGCTACTAGAAATTAGAAGATTCGAGCACGAACTCTAAGGGCTGTACATCGACATGAGACTACCCAGTCTTCTTCAACGCCTTAGATGACAATGCTTTGTAGAGCGAATATATAACACTGCTCCAGCCCGAAAAATCTTTGACTCCAAAGAACCAGTGGGACAACGCAATAGAGGACGCCCATGGAACCGAAGGCGCACACAAGTGGATAAGGACCTCAACTAATTTGGTGTTGGAGAGGTGGAGAGACTTGTTGGCCGTCCATCCGAGATTGTAGCGCTTAGAGGAAGGATCAAAACAGGAAAGTCAAAACGCAAAGGAAACACGACTCTGACTTTTTCTTGGGGAATTTGAGAATGATTTATTTGAAGAAAGTCAAAGACATTTTTTCTTTGCATGAAAAACTTTGTGTTCTCGTGAATCCCTTTTGGACAACAAAAT
The DNA here is from genome assembly GCA_964034865.1 of Eristalis intricaria. Classification (NCBI taxonomy): domain Eukaryota; kingdom Metazoa; phylum Arthropoda; class Insecta; order Diptera; family Syrphidae; genus Eristalis; species Eristalis intricaria. Next base: position 36,816,844 of record OZ035875.1, read on the forward strand.
GTCTGACCTATTTTCCAGCCCACTCGACTTGAAATAGGTTGAAAAGAATATAAAATTAAATCATGTGTGCAAACCATTTCCGTTTCACTTTCTAAGCCAGACTGTCTGAATTGATAAGTACATAATTGCATGAACAATTTCAAGCGATTAGACAATTAAAGCAAATGACTGTAACCGAAACATCCTCCCCAAAATTCCAGTTTCGTCCCCAGAGAAGGGGGAATTTTGGATTTCTAAAAATAGCTCCTCACAGAGCATCACAGGATATCCTATCGCAACGACACAAAGCACACATTTTCTAATTCCTTTTCAATGTCAAATATAATATCCTCTTCCCCGCCTCGTCAAACGAAAGCGGTTGTGTGTTTCCGTTTTAGTCCTCAAGCACTGCCGCGCATATTCTCCACTTCATTAGTGAATTGTGTGACTTCCTCAAAATCGGCCAGCCAAGTGAAATGGATACAATTTCTTAAAGTTGTCGCTTAGCTTTGCAAAGCAAACACACAACATAGCACAGATGAAAAGGCAGACACAAAAATAAATGCAAAGACGACGAGGGGGAGCTCGAAACTCTTCTGTTTCATGCTAAGTAAACAGATATTCATTTTCCCCACAGCCTTAAATGGTTATTATCCGAAAGAATACACTCCGTCAGTCTAGAGCCGGAGGGGGACAAGAAGCGACAAACGACAGTCGAAGAAATGGAGAAGAGCTTGTTGGGGCAAGAGAAAGGATACACACCCACGCGAATGTACACAGGCTTCAAATAATTATTATTCATACAAAAAGATACTCAAGCAAATACACCATTGAGGCAATCTGAGAGAACCCAACCATCCTTGCAAACGAGTTATGAGCAAGGCAGAATTCGTGATCGTCTTCAGACTGAGGTGAATTCTGAAGTGTGCACTTAATAATCCATCATCACGACGAGGAGAATAGATTCACCGTCTTCCTCGAGTGGTGGCCTGGGACGAGAACACGAGCCTAGCAGCAGCAGAAGGGAATAAGTAATTAATTAAATTAAATGTTAATTAAGTCGCCGCGCTATTGATTGATGCATTCTTTGGCTAATTTCGTTTCGTGTGAACTGCCGAAGGGCGAAATGAAAGACAAACTAATGATGGCCAAGTCTTGCGAATGTTTCGCATTGAAAGCATTCCGAGGGGCCGAAGGATGTACATACTCGCATCTATTCGCTGGCGTTTATTGCGAGCTGTTCGAGAAGTTGAGAACAGTTGAGCCTGTGTGTGACGTTGAAATGGATTTGGAATTCATTTCGGAAAAGCACTTGATTGAGGGCGACAGCCGCCCTACATTTCCCCGAAAAGTAAGTTGAACAGCAGTGAGCAGCTTATCAGAGTAAAGCCATTAAGTTTTAGGGAACATCTGGGTCCTCGCCGTATGAAATCTATGTAAGCCAGGGACAGTTCATTTTGCCGTTGAGGATACTAAATTGAAATGGACGATGGCAAGGATACTGTTGCAATAACAATTCGATTAGGGTATCACATAGATATCATTAGCTCGAGTGGGAGTGGCGGAAGTGTGGTGGTCGTGCAAATGGGTACTCTTCGAACATACATGGTGATGGTAATTTTTATTCGCTTCCATGATGGATGGCGTAAGAAGCTTCTGGAACATTACATACGACTATGCGGACCAACTGAAAATGCAGACGTCTTCTACGCTCCTTCTTTATCTTCTCCTAGGTTAGGTTAGGGGTGGTGGCTCAACCCCACATAATCCTATTGGTCTATAGTACAGTAGAAGGTCGGAAGAGTTCACTCTCAGAAAAGTTTAGTACACAGAAAAGTTGACCAGATTTAAGTTACTACACGTTACCTTAAGAAGTTGACATTTGGTCAACTTTTTAGAGCATGACTCATTTTTTTACTTGTATTCGTTTTTTTATATACGTACTAAATACAAATAAGCGATGTTAAATACATAACACAGAAGCGTCGACAAAATTCATTTGTTTAACCAGATGCCATTGTAAGCCTGAATAGCGATGTGTCAAGCCGAAGATTTCTTAAACAGAGTTAAACCGAGTTGAAAGTGTTGCAACTCGAGTTGGTTTCTAACTAATTGTTTGATTTATTGATTGTCTAACTTAATAAAATTGATTCGAACACAAATAGGTAAAGGGTGTTCGACAATTCACGCAAAATGATTTGTAAATAGAGAGCTAAACATTTTTATATGTATTCATACTGTATACAAATTGGGGTTATGTTTGGCCCATCGGGTAAATACACAATGCATTGTTACATCATTTTCGAAAAAGAATGGTCTGATAGAGTATCCAGTCCGAAGTCCACACCAAACAAAAACACAACACATGAGTTGTGGATTCAGTTTATCAATTCGAGTTGGGGGACCCACAAGTATTACTCGCGGGTTTTCTGAAGACCAAATGCGACAATTTCGATGATTAACGAAGCCATGAAGATGTAAATGAAAAATTTCGTCAAGGTAGTGCGCATGTTTCAGCAATCAATTTCAGCCGATTTGACATAGATTTAACTCGTTTCAATTCAGTTTGGACGTAACTCGGATTGACTCGGTTTATCAATTCGAGTTGGCGGACATATCAGTAAGAGTGAATGCATTGATAAAATAGTGTAGCGAAAATAGCGAAACTCACCCTATACCAAACCGGGTCTTTTACGTACAAACATTTCAAAACGACCCCTTCTTCAAAACTGTTAAACATCGCTTAGATTTTTTAAGTTTTTGCTTTTAATAAATAAAATAAAATAAAACTAAACTAATTCATCCGAATAAAAAAGGACTATCTATGAACGAAATACCAATTTTCTACAGATCTTAAAAAGTGTCCAGAAAAGTTGACTTTTCGGTTAAGTCCATCAACATTTCCGAGCTTCTACTGTACTACCACTAAACCTGGTTGTAGTCCACTGTAGCTTTATTTAAGGACAATATGCCCGTAGTTTTTTGGAAATGTATGACATGTTGTGGTTTCACGACGGCCACATCAGAATGGTTGACACAGAGTTTTAGCTAAAGCCGGGAAGAAACAGAGAAGATGCTCTACAGTTTCGACCGCCGTTTCTTTGTAGTGTCTGCACTATCCGCCCTAGTTATTGAGCATGGTTACCCACCAGGCAGTGGCATATAATAATCTCTACAAGTACACTCTTGTTAGTGCGATTATAAGTTTGGTTTTGGTGATGATGTATTCGGGCCAGACGATTTTGGTTTTGAGGCATAAATTCGTACTCTTCCACGCATTGTTTGCTGTTATTAGTACATAGTTCATTGTTGAGTTCATTGAATACAAATTCTATCGGGGCTGCGATGCTTAGTTGGTCAAATGACATTGTGACGCCACACTAAGCTAGTTCGTTTCCCTGAATTCCCATGTGTTCAGGAACCCACATGAGTTGTTACTACAGAGGTCCTGCAGCAAATCGAAGCAGTTGAGTACCGTTTTGAGCTGAACAGTGAACGCTGGATATAGTGAACACACAATATTTTATACAAGCTATATCTCGATGAAGTGAACCTATGTCTTTATTTTTATTTTCTTTGAACATTTCGGTATGCAAAAACAAGTATAAAACTCATTTGCGTTATGCAGTAGCCAGTATCCATACAATCGTCCAAATTTACCGTTTGTTCCATTTATGGTGTAATGCGAGAATTTTGCACAACATCATGCATTAGGTACACGTTTTGGGTTGTTTTAGTGCAAATACAAAATGTGCGTGGCCCTGTTCAGATATTGAGCAAGATGAAAACGAAGGCGTATCAGATGCATCCAATTTGCTCAGTGTCCTCTTGAGATGATGTTTAATTATTATGGAAGGTAATATATTTTGTTGCGTATTTTCCTTTTTTAGGGAATGAGTTTTTGTTTAGAAATATTGGCTTGTTTTTTTAGTAATTACAAAGAGAAGATGTAATTATATTCTATTTTCACGTCATCTTCATCTTCAAGGCGTCCGCTCTCGTTACAGTGAATAGGTCCGGTTTTATTCATGAATAGGTTCAGTTTTCAGTTCACTTTATCGAGTGTCTACTGTATTAAGTTACATTGCCTGTGGTGTTGAGTTTGGTCTGTGATGCATTTCGGGCTATCTGCCGCTTTCTGGATGCGACACCTGAAAGATGCTGCTTCTTTCGCCCAGTTTGTAGCAGATTTTGATATCTTGCGATGCATTGCATACACCAGCACCGCCACTTTCATGCTGCTTTGAGCAGTCATTCAGGGGGTTTTCCGACTCAGCTGATGGTTCTTTTTAACAATTTAAGGTCCAAGTGGTGATGCGCTGTTGGTAATCAGTTAATCTATAATGCCCAAAAGTTTTAAATCTAAAATTATTAGAGTTCTAGTCTTAGTGCCGATTTAGCTGCAAGGCATTTAGCAAAAATAGATAGCTTAAGACAGGACAGAGCCGTTGGGCACATCGCCCACATCGCACGAGAAAGCAGGCAAGAACCGTCGCATTCGGTGTTTTAGAAGAACTAGTTAGAGCGTTTTAATAGAGGGTGTCCCAAAATTAAGGCATGATTTGAATGTGGTCCCATCTGTGCAGTAAAACACTGCAAAAAATAAAACAAAAATTTGAGCCCCAGAAATGCAATAACGGGCCCAAATGGCGTGATCTTCCATTGCGTATTGTGGTGCACACAATAATATTTCTCACATTATCACAGTATTTTTTTTACATTTCCGTTCGTGCTAATTAGATCGTGCATACCATGTTAATTTCCATACAAATTGTTGAGCTCAACCATCACGCGATTATTTGTGAAAATATGTTTTTTTGAATTTCACAGCGAAATTAATATAGAGGCAATTACTTATTAATTCGCATGAAGAGATATTCAGAATTATTTAGGGTTATTCAATTTTGCAGTAGAGAGCTGAATAATTATTTTAAAACCAATGGCACACGTCCCACGTGCCAAAAAGCTCATCGAAGAGGAACAAATTGAAATAAGACTTCTTAAATAAAATGGGTACTCCAACCGGCAACTGCTGTCAAAATAAGAAGATCCCCTAACGTTGTGAATCACTTTTACTAATTGGGTGAATGCTATGTTGCAAAAAAGACAAAAGGAAGTGACAAACCGACAATAATTTTGTTTGTTCAATAAGCATGCAAGAGCAAACTCTGTGCTTCCCAAGTAAAGGTAAAATGAGGCTTTTGAATTGGAGTACAATGTGTCAACAGCTATTGCAATCCACTCAAAAAAAAAAACTCAAAAAGAAACCAACACTTCCTTCCGAGCCCAAGGAAAGTCGACGGAATAACATGTCGTGGACCACAGAATGGAGACAGGCGATTTTTAGTGACGAAATAGAGTTAAATTCAGATGGATCTGAGAGTTTTAGCTACGGGTATGATTTGCGGGGTAAGCCGGAAGTGATTATGAGTGGCAACTTTGGAGAACGTACTGTGTTGAATAGGGAGGTTTCAGCTGCAAGGGAAAAAATGCGTCTACTTTCTCAACATAGGACAAACGAGATCACAGTGCAGATCCGGCGTGAGATCACCCTTGGCTACCGGTGCTGTTTCGGTTTGTCGATACAACTAGACTCCAAACTCATGACTCGAAGGATCAAAATCGTGCAAAACACTTATTATGTCACTCCAACTATAAGGGGCGAAAGGTGAACGATAACCAAACCATCAGAGCCGTTTCTGAAAAGAAATTTCTTCGTCTGATACATGGTCCGGTCTGCGAGGAAGGTGAATCGAGAAGATGACACAACCGTAAACTCTACGAGCTATACCAGGATGTGGATGTAGTCTGGAAGGCAAAAATCCGTCGACTGCAAGGACATCAAAGCTGAAGTTAAGATGGTCTTTGAATCCGAGTCTCCTGGTTCAAGAGCGACAGGGAGACCGATATAAAGATCACACCATAGCGGACGCAAGACTGCTTGGTCTGATGAGGCATCGTGCCTAGGACCGTCAGCGATTGTTCAGACTGAGATCTTCCATGAGTCGAAGGCCTGATAAGTAATTTAAAACTAAAAACTGCTTTTTCAATTTAACTCAAATCTTGAGTTAATTTTCTTACGCGTTTATATAGAAGGCTCCCAGAAAAATACCACTAAGCGTTAAGAAACCTTCTTCTGGCATTCAATTCATGCTCGGTGGCTTAAAAGTTCCATTAAATAACCGAATCCCAAGCAAGAACATTCTGTCGGTGAAAACTTCCACATAAAAGGTAAACGAAGAGGAAGAACTTAAATTCCCTCAATAATTAGCACCTTAAACTCTTTTGATTTGACTTTTCCTCATGCAAACAAATCTTAAAGGATTTCCCGCTTTCAACAGTAAACGCCCTCTGCCCACAAAATCAACTCGTTCATTCAACCTACTCCTTCCCTCTCTCTCTTTCTGTATTTCTGGGGGTTTTCATTTAATCGTAAGTAATGAAACGCTCCTCTTTTAGTCAGAACGCACGAAGTGAAGGAGGAAACTTTTTAATTACAACAAATTGCTTGCTTAAAACTTAGCTTACACAAAAGGGCGAAACTTTTTCTTTCACTTTTCCCTATACATAATTTGTTATTCCTGTGTTATCATTAAATTTATTTCTCAGTTCGCTCACGCAAGATCTTTGCGCGCTGCCTCGCCGGGAAAGGGAATCTGTCTTTTGGGAAACCCTAGAACTGTGCGCTGGCTATTGTTATAATAGCCATTCTCCTTGATTTCCATGAAAGATTGCTGAATGGGGAGGCAAGTAATTTGTTTTCTTGTAGTATCTCGTTTTTCTTTGAAGTGGATTACAACAACTGAGGATGCACGAGTGTTTTTAAATCATTTCTTCGACCGTGTTGATTCCTGTTGCTCCTCGTTTACATTGAATTTATGAATAGGTCCCAAGAGGACATCGTATCAAAGGAAGAGACTGTGAGGACCTATGAAGCAACGAGTCAAACGTGAAAATTCACCGGAAACGGAATACATATTTGTGCTTGATGCAGATCTATCTGCATCATCACTCATGCCTCATTTTCAAGTACTAGCAAACGAACTAAAGCAAACGACAAAGCAGGACAAATCCATCACAAAAAAAATAACAAAAAAGAAAAAGAAACCAAACAAAATGATTGATTACCATATCCTAATCCGAGGCCGAAGAATTGGTCTACGCATGAGGATAAAGATAAACAGAATAATAATATGTGATCAGTTTTGTTAATTTGTCGAATGTGTGGATGGATGATACTTACTTCAGTGAATAATTATTAGCCTCCTGTCTCACAACCAGTGGCCGCTGATTAGTTGATGCCGATGACGATGTACCCCCACCACCGCTACCACCACCGGAACCGGATGAGCTACCACCACCAGTGTTGTTTGCTTGCTCTTGTGTCGGTGTGCCGGGCGAGGAGTTTGATTGGCCGGGCTTCTTTTTCAATGCTGACTTCAGAGGAACTGCATTTGGTTTTGGCTCTTTGGCTGGAATTTCCTCAATACGACATGTGTCAATATTTTGATTTGGTTGTGACAGTTGGAACATGTATTCCTCATCCGAATCTAGCTCATCTTGATCAACGTCTTGATCTGTTTTGTTTTGAAAAAGAAAAAATCCATTAGAATTTGATTTATTTTCGAAATCATAAGGGTTTCTTTGTTTTTCAAATCAAGAAAAATAAGAAGTGAATTAATAAAAGTATAACTAAAAGCAGCGAAATCAAATAGTTAAAGGAAGAGAGGGCGTTTTCCATTTACATTACCCTTTAGTACATACACTACGGATACACATTAGATAAGTTAATAGGTTAGTAAGTTGAAGAGAAATCAAGTATTAGTTTAGATTAGTTGTTAAATAGAATATTTGCACCAATCAGCTCGAGAGTGACAAGCAGCTTCACATTTTTTCTTTCATTTAAATTTAAGCATTTATTTTGGCAAAATGAAAAGTAAAGCACGAAATCTGAAGTCACATATCCTGTGAACAATTCCAAGCAAATTTGAAGAACAGGATACATTTTTTTAAAGAAGTTTTCTTAAAGAATTATCACTTCTTCATAATTGTCCGTTATGTAGGTTTCTGTTCTAAAGGGGTTGAAATACAGGAATATTTTGATGTTGAGACCATGACGAATTGTCCGTTCCGTATCGAGAGGGGTCCCATATAGAGGGGTGTCCGTAAAGAGATATTTCACTGTAATAACTTGATGCTATGGTGTCCGTGGGTACGTGCATCGACCCCTACGCAACTTAACCTGTCCGCCAGGGTTCGATTCCCGGCCGGTACGACCAATAATAATTTTCACGGTCCCACGTCATTCGAGAAGTTTCACTGACAGTGCTCAAAGATTAGTAACTGACTAGCAAAAGCTTCTCAAACTTGGCCGTTCGAGTGAGCATTTAACTGTAGGTCCCTTCCACTCGAGAAATACAATAGCACGCACAGCACGAGTGGTTGCTAAGAAGCTAGGCGCTGTAGCGCCACCCATATTATCATTATCTTGATGCCGGAACCATGACGAATTGTCCGTAACTTGAAGTTTCCGTAAAGAGAAGTTGCACTGTAATAACCTGATGGTGCTTTTCATCAATTGTGGCCTAATTCTACGGCACGTGTAGTTAGCCAATTGAGGAAGTTACAGGGAAAATTTGAACATTCAAACAGCGCCTCGAAGATTTTTCATGAGCTTGGGTCAGTTGCACCAGAACAAAAAACATTTAAACTGCGATGGATATAACAAAACGATCTCACTGTCAATCCGATCCCTAACGTGTGTGAGACAAGAGAGTTATACAGAATGAAAACACAGTCAGAATGGTATAACTGCGTGGAACGCAGGGATGTATAATGTTGAAAAAACATCGATGTTGCTTTCGATATCAAAATCGATGACCGATAATAATCGAACTCAAAACATCGATGTTAACGAACACGAACATCGATGTTATAGAATGAATTTATATAGTTCCGATTACAAGAGCAAGAAACTATCGACGTAATGTATGTACATACATAATCAACATGTATTTTTCACGTCAAAAACCAAGAATGAAAGAATAAAAAATACCAATAAACTCAAAGCATTCTGTATACTCGGCAAAGCGAACGTTGGGGTCAGACTCAAGTCCAGACAATCCATGAACCAATTCTAGGAACTCTTTAGATCAGTGCTGTTTCTAAGAAATACCTACATGATTATGATGAAATTCCAGAAAATTATTCAAAATCCCCAATTAATAATAGGTTTTTTTTGCTAACATCGAAGACCGATGTTTTGTTCTTAACAACGATTATCCGAAATTTGAAGAACTTAAAAATCCATGTTGAAGCATCGATATTTGGTCTCTGAACATCGAACGCCCCTAGGTGGAAGCCATAAATGGCAGTATTTTTAGATGTTTCAACTTGGTTGTGATTGTTGTCAGCATGCTTTTCCACGATTGGATTCACGTTAGAGCGACTGTTTTATATTTATATCGAAAATTAACACTAAGCTTACTTTGAGTCAGACAATGCAACTGCAACGAGATTTCCAACACCTTCTAGTTAATTAATGACGACCCTACACATATTACCTTATTTTAATGCAGATGTTTGGACGTGAGTGAAGCAGGATTTGGATATCATTATATAAGTGAAGAAGATCTGAGGTGATTACCTAAGAACCTCAGTCAGAACATTAATTTCAGAATGACAGAACAGATGCGTTTTTGTGTCTCAATCAAGGAACGGTACATTACCGTTTTAACGCGTTGCAGGAAGTATGTGATGACAACGCATAGTTCCTGTAAAGCATTCCGTGCCTTCTTGCACACATGGGAATCCAGGAGAACAAAACAGATGAGAAACTCGCTAAGGGAGGCATCTGTGTCAATGTCACCTGAACAATAAAGCATCGCAGGCCCAAATAAATGTTCTTTAAGGAATTCCATGATAACTTAAAAATATAAAGAGTGACCAGACACCAACGATACTTTGACCAACTGTTGTGTTTCAGCAGCTATTAAAGCTACCAATGACATCCAGCTGTCGAAATATTCAGCAATGTTTGCCATTTCACGATGCATCATTTTGCTGAATGGGCAGACATTATTAAAATATATATAATGTAATATATTAAGATATATTACATGAATTCCGGTTCAGTTATAAATACGGAACGTATAGAATTCGTCTCATACTGAAAAAGTTTGAACGTGACTTAGACCTTATGCCAACATATAGAGAGAAATGAACAAAACTTAGCCGACGCATCGGCCATTACCGAATAAATGTCGGCTCGGCGCCGATCAATTGCGGTTGGATCTGGGCCTACATCCATATAAGATCGTGCCGAATTGAAAACTTGGAGCCGGGTAACCAAAGACAGCATCGTGAGTTCGCTAATTGAGAATGGGCAAATTCCATTTTTAGCTGAGCGGCTATGTCGATAACCTCACTGAGAGGATTCATCAAATCGCCGCCTGAAGCATGCGACTTGAAACCTCTCGATTGTTTTCTCTGGTGACACGTCACTTGCCCACTTTGGAACAATTTGTGACGAAAATTTTCGGTACGTCCTAACATATTGGACCGAAAACTTGCAGCGTTGCCAGCTTTGTCGAGAAGAACATTTGAATGATGTGCTATTCCAAACATAATCTCATAAATGTAGTCAGAATCCGTTTTGTATCACAAAAGTCAGTTGTTCCCGGACATTCAGCGTATGAGTCGACGTAATTATACACGAAGCTCTACTAAGACCAGAAATTAGTCGGGTTCTAAAAATATTTAGGTTGTGTAGGAAAAGTTTTAAAGTCTTCCGAAATTCGAAAAAAAACCACTCCGGAAATCTTAGCGGGTCTATAGAGAGCCAGCCAGTCAGAAAAAGAAGGGTGTTACACATAAGTAGTGTAGTCTAACAGACACAGTTACTGACAGAATGTGCAGTTATGTCTGTTTCAGGCCGACAGTAAGTCAGCTCGGCAAAGTTAGCGCCCGAAAGAGGTTTTTTTGAATGGCTCGAAACCAAAAATAATGAATTACACATTAGAAAAAGAACGCTTAAGGATGTTGCATATGTTAAGAATGGCTCCACTTTTTGGTGAGATATGCCACTTGTTGACTCCTTGTTGCGGAAGCCGTACTGCCGGATAATAAGAAAGTTCTGCTCTTAAATAAATTCTTTAAGACGCGAATGTCAGCATTTCCATGCTTTTAGACAGTAGAGACGTTAGTGATGTGGCTCGACAAGTGCTGCTTTCCATTCATAGAGGATTTCGATAGATGTTTAAGTAACGCTCTTCTTATAAGCAGAGTGGTCACTGCGGTGTAGCGGATTGGTGTGTCGACTGCTACACCATGAGTGCTAATTTCAATCCCGGAATTAACAAGCTTTCATAATTTACGGCTCTTTCGTGTCATTGAAAGTGTCAAAAGCTTGCCGTTCGGAGTTGGCATAAAACTGTAGACTCTTTCACTCAATCGATAAAACGCACAACACGAGTGGGTGCTATAGAATCGAGGGTCATGTCCATCATTTTGAGTGATGTCAATTTTTATTCTCACCTTTTTTCTGTTAAGTGGAAAAGATTACCCGTCAAGTAACTGCCGCCTGTGTAGATACACATTTGTGCCCGTCTTATTGCATTTTCCACTTTTCGCAAGATTTCCGCTAATACTTTATTCTCCTTTAGGGCTGCGATTGTCTGAGGATTGTTGGCATAAGCCCGCGACTTCAAGTAGCCCCAAATAGAGAAGTCTGGGATGGTTAAAGCAATGTTTGCCTAGTTGGCGCGACACGATTAGGTAATCCATTTCCGAAATTCGAAACACCCCAGACTAATTATTAGTTAAACAAATTGGACACACTTATTCCACGAGCTTGTCTGATTTTAGGTATCTGTAGGTATCTAGTTCACAAATGCTAAATATGATTGACCTACGACGCCATTTGCAAAAATTACAACATCTTCCGATGGGATGATAAATTTTGTGCCTTGCATATCATAGCCTTGTAGAAAAAGGAAAGCATTTCTTCTTCCTTTTAAGCCGTATTTCTAAACATAATATATACATTACCGTTATGCAGCTTGAATAATATTAAAATTAAAATAAGCATTTTATTTCTTGTAAATATTTTAAGACAAAAAAAAACTACAAAATAAAAGCAATTAAATGACTCAACACAAATTACAAAACTTTTTACAAGGAAAACAAATGATGGTGAATGAAAATCAGAGAGGAAGAGAAGAAAGGAAAAAGAGAAAAATTAAAACCCTTCACCAACCAACACAAAACGAATTCGATGAAAAAAAAAAATTAAACCACATTTTCTCTGTACAGCAAGTAGTAAATCACAAATGAAAAAAAAGTAGAAGGATAAGGATTAAAAATTCCAAGAAAAAGTTAAAAGAACAAAGAAAAATGAAGCCAAAAATCAGGTTAACAGTCGATTAAAGAAACAGAAGAAAAGAAAGGCTGAAGAATTGCATTTTGTTGTTTTGTCGGACTATGCCCTACCATCATAGTCATAATCCTGATAATCCTGATCGTTAACAGCTCCCGGCCCGTGTGGTCGTCCAGCTATCAACGTTGGACTTGGCGTTGAAAACATCGGTGGCGGTGGGATGGGTCCAATTTCCGACAATGGTATTGGAGGCTCTGGAAGGTCAGACAATAAAATATGCCCTGGAAGTTTATGATGACCATCACCTGTGTACGGAGGTGGTGTACTTCCTGGTGGGCCACCGCCTTCAGGATCTGTAAAATTATTCATTATACGTTTGGTTCGTTTTTTTTTGTTTCTGTGTGTTCTCTAAACTCATTTCAATTGTGTGGAAAAGTGGGGTAAAAAATTGCGATTTAAATGAAAATGCCAGATGGATGGATATGCAAAGAAATGAAAACTAAAACAAACTCAAACAAAACAGATAATAAAACGCACAAGTTATTGTTAGCGGTTCTCTTTTGGAAAGGACATTTTTTTGTTGTTTTGGTTTCGGTTGTTTGGATTTCTTTGAACCGCCAGCAGCGGCTCTGGAGAAGGATGCATTTTTAGGATTATTAGGAGCAATCGCAAGTTTCTAGCATAGTTTCCAAGAAAAGGAGTCGAGTTTGTCTACGGGTGGTGTACAATCAAAGGTCTATACTTACAATGATCATTGTGGTAGCAAATGTTGACTCGTCGAGCCAATTTATTTGTCCCCAATGTGTTTGGACGTTCCATTTTGGAATTCTGATGTGAATCCATTTGACTGCCACAACCGCTGCCCATGTTTGAATTCATTCCACCAATACCACCGCCGCCTCCACCACTGTTGTTGCCACCGCCTCCAGGAGGTGGCAACATTGAGCCTTGACATGAGGGCTGTTCAGTGCTGGGTGATAGTGTGCCATTACCACCGATTGGTGCATCAGTCTTGTCTTTTCTGGGTTCTGTAAGAAAAAAAAAAAACACAAATTAGTATACGTTTCACAAATGGTTGAGTAATTAGCGGATATTGTTTGAGGCGCCAAGTGGATCAGTGAGAGCGTGAAAAGAATTACCTTCACTTGACACGCACCCAACCCACGTGTGATTGTTCCCACTGTAAGAAGGGTAGAATGGGAATTCGTCAAGGAGTGAGTTAATTGCTTTGTTGAGAGTGGAGGGGTTTTGTTGATGTGCCCTTAGCAAAAACTGAATGAAAACGCAAGAAGTGAGCGTTTCAAAAGGTTCACCGACAACTGCTTTTGTTGTTCACCTCAAGGTTGATCCCTCTCGTGGGATGCAGGGTAATGAGGTTTTCGACTTGAGTGCGGTTTATTTGCTTTGGAATTCGTTTAAAGTTCAAGCGGAACGAGTGTCGGCTCTGTTGAGTGATATGTATTAATCGTAGAGTTAACAGCATAGTCACCACATAGGGGTGCCATTTGTTTTCGCGGTTGAGTTGGGCTTAAGGCTCACTTCTTTGAAGGATGGCTTTTAATATAGCGGTTTTTCTTAATTGTGCAAGGTCTTGTCGTTCAAGAGGGTGTTTAAATGGGGCACACATTGGCTTAAAATTGACTTCCTTCCTATTCTTAATCATTCAAAAGAACTCAAACTCGGTTCATTATAATGCTGAAAGAGTTCTCTGGCAGTGAAGAAGTACCATAATACCGATGGAGACAACAAGAAAGGCTTGATTAGGTGAGGTTAAGTTCAAGTCGGTACAGCCCTGTTCAGGCCAGCATATTATACATGCTCTGTGCTCCGAGGCAACACTCTTGTTACAGAAAATGCCTCTTTGGCTTTTGTCAGAGCAACATCTTTTTATTTATCACACCTGTGACTCATGGAGAGCCTGAGACTAGGCTAGCAACATCTATTCATCTGCTAAAAAACGTTTGTCTAACAAATTTCCAAAATATCTTTCTGCACTTTTTAAATGTCTCTACTTCCGTTATCGACAAAATTACGTTTAAATTATGGACTTGGTAACTAAAAGAGTGAATTGACAGGCCAATACAAGCGAGTTGATTGCAAGCTTCCCATAGCCGTTCTCGCCGCGTTACACACACAATTTCTGTACGTAACTCATGAGCTCATGCACAGCGGTTAAGAGTAGTCCCGCACTTGCGGAGGCTGATGTTAAAATTCCATCCATCGCACATTTTATAAAAGTCGCGATCTGACAAGGCAATAATTCCTTCGATTTTCAGACATGACCTGTAGTTTAAGAATTTCGAGTCATTGCTGCAGCATGTACAAGACCTGCAGCAAATATTACGAACAACATCGGTGAACCAACTGTCTCCTGTGGCAGACCAATTTTATTGTTTCCGAATCATGTCGAACCAGAATATCTCGATAACATGGACAGACCTGCAAACCGAATAAATTTGAACGCATTGTAGTAATGTTCTCTTTAAAAATTTGGAAATCTTGTAATCCTGCTCTTATCATTCCCAACTTTAAGACGGAATCGTAAAACTTGACTTTTAATGAAATCAATCGTCTAAGTTATGAGGCCGCCGCACCGTGGCGTAATGGAAGAGTCGCCTCCTATGCCTAGGCAACCGGGTTCAAGTTCCGACAGGAACAACTGTCATAAATCACGGTTACACTTCTTTCGAGTGACAATTCTCAACGATATACAGGGTGGGCCAACCACAAGTTTCTTTTTAAAAATTCAATGAAATTAGCTTTATTAGTAAGAACAATCATTCCAATTAAATACAACGTCATTTAAGTGGTTGCCTCGGCTGGATTCGCAGTAGCACATTCTGTCACCCCAATTTACCTTGTTGAGGGTTTCAGGCTGTAGTTCACGGATTGGTTGGATGATATTGGCCTTAAGGGCTTGAATCGTTTCCAGATTGTTGGCATAACATAGAACCTTCACGGTTCCCCACAAAATCCATAGGGTTCGCAGCACCGAGGCGACCAATTGATATTGCCACCACGGCTGATTACACGGTTTTGGAATTTGGTGGGCAAAAAAAGATTTTCGCATGGGCATGGGCATGCATAAACCAGAAGTCACCCGAATACATGTCTTCAAATTCAGTAAAAAAAAAGTCGATTTACATAGTTATGTATCGTTACAGCCTCATTTTCGAAAAAAAATGGTATCATTGATGCTCTCGGCCACAGCAGCCACATTCTCCTCTGTACTCCGTACGATGACGGGGACATGAGTGTTGTCCACGAGCATACCAGGCTCACGAACATGCGTACAACAGTCGAGGTGGGTGCTACATTTCGGACAAAATTTCTTTTCAAAGAACGCACTTTTTTGGCTACACAGCACCCACTTTGGAAATAAGTGTTCAATATTTCCCAACGTTGTTCCAGCGTAAAGCGACTCTTTTCATTCCGCGGAGGTATGATACTGACATTCAGTCAAGATTCAGAGCAGGAAACAGCTGTCAGTGTCAAAATAACTCACGATTTAAAAAAAAAAAACACTAGATGGCCCAACCAGTACTTGTCTAGGAACATGTTCTCAAACTTCGCCGTTCAGAGTTGGCAAAAAACTCTCTCCACTCGTGAGAGAACAATAACACGCACAGTACGAGTGGTTGATGTAGAAGGTGGGCCAAGGTTATTTAATTTAACTGCAACAACAAATGAAGTGCCATAATTTCCGACACTTCTCCCACTTGTATAGTTCTTTTTTGATCAGGTTGTAAGCTTTTGACGCACACACACCACATTGACTATTCTATAAATACATACGCGCGCCCTCAGCTCAAGGACTCTAGCCCAGTGAACTACAAAATGCCGACGACAAGTTGAACGACCAAAAATGCCGATCGTCCATCATCCACCAACATACGTTGAAAATGGCCTTCTTCACCACAAAAAACAAACACAACCTTGTTCATAAGATAATTGTGTATGCGGTTGATATTTCGGAAAACATTTTCAAAAGTATTTCTTCGTGCTGGCATTTTTATGTATTTCTCGGATTTAATTAATGTCTTAAGCCTACCAGTCATTGTCACAGAAATTTCGACTCACATTCTCATTCATGGAGCACACCGATTCCAGTTGATGGTCAATACCGCTGTGAAAACAGACCACAAAAACAGCACATTAATGTGTTGTCCTACTCATGGATGTCATAAACTTCTTGACACGATCAATTAAGTGCGACAATAGATGACATCGAAGTAAGATATTTGAGAAAGATAAAATAAGAGTGTATCAATGGAAATGCTAGAAATTATATACAAATCAAATGTACATCTTAATGGGGGTTGGCAAATTCTTGTGTCCACCTTGAAAACAGTTGTGCTGGAAAGTGACTGTGATAAGAATGGGAAATCTTTTTTTTTTCCGAAATATGAGTATTCCTAGGGCGTTTTGAACGTGCATTTTTTTTTAATAAATCCAGGAGATCTGATGCATACACAAATCTACACTTAGGATTTTTACTCGCTTCGTGGGTCGAGTTATCGATATTTTTTTTACAGTTCAACCATAATGGACGTAAGGGATGTAAACAAACGAGGGAATATACAGAATGGTACATAGGAACCATAATAACCACTTCCGCCAGTTTCAACAAGTTCCGTTAAGTTTTGTTGTGTTATCCGTCGTACTCTAAGTACAGTTCAACATAGTATACAATATAGTATTACATAGTAACCATAATAACCACTTCGGCCAGTTTCGTTAAGTTTTATTTTGTTATCTCTCCTAGTCTATGTACATGTGAAAAGTGCAATTTTTAGTTGAAAGTTGGAGTAAGTTCGCAGAAGCAATGATGGGCACCTTAGGTTATGGTCAGTATTATAGCCCCTTCTGGGGCGCCAAAATCCGGGCTGAGGGGCTCTGGATTTTGCCATTTGAAAGAAGGCTCTCCACGCGACTATTGGAGTAACACAAATGCTTGGGAGAGTGGATCTCCCAGGCAGCGAGGAAGCATCGGCCTCAATATTTTTTTTTCTCTTGTTGGTTTTATTGAGAAGTTCCATCAGGACACATGAGAGGATAGTTAAATGCTGTTCGTGACTAGGACAAATACAATGGCAATAACTGTTTCCAAATGTAGAATAATTGGTACATTTCAAAATTAGCAACAAAAAGTAGCACATTTATATCAGCAATAAATTGTGTATAATATGAATAATTGGAATTTTGCAAACAATTTTTCCAACCCCACTGTTCTTCACCACAACACTGCTTGTTGCTAAATTTAAACAAAATGTGTTAAATACTTTTGTGGGCGGTTGATATTTTTTTCATTTCGTTTTATTTTATTTTTTTTGTTTGTCACTTAATTTTATACGTTTTCGAGAATTTTAAATAAAATTTATTTTTAATAAAACTTTTTGAACTTTTTTGAATTATGTGTCTGAATTTTTTCAATTATTCGTTCTGTCATTCTTTCTCTTTTCTTCAACAGTGTGATTCTAAAAGAAACCATTCTCGAAAGTTGTTACACATTTAAAACGATCTATCAAAGTTGTTTGACAAATTAATGTGTGACTTACATTTAAAGAGTGTACTTGAATGTTTAGATGTTGTCTGGATAATAAATGGCATTGCTTGAGTTTCACACAATTTTGGCAGCGGGTTAAAATTGTAACCTCTTACTGAATTGTAAAGTGATGATAAGAAAATAACCGATTGACACTGTTTCTCGATTTGAACGTTGATTCTAGGATTGATTACCTCTTTTTCAAAAAGAGTATGTTAGGTTAGACTGAGGTGATTGCCCTTAGATCCTGATTGGATCCATGGCGATATCACCGATTGGCACAGTTCAATCTTTAGCCAAACCTGATAACTACTTACTGGTGCCATTTCATGGGTTATAGCCATTTCATGTTCTTTATGAACTTTGTTATGTCCAGAGTTTTCATGTGTGACATTTTGTTTCGCTTGCTGAAAGTGTAGTTGCCGAGCGTATTATTAATTATTCTTGCAAGGGCTGGACAAGTACCGAGGAAGTGAAGCGTAGTTTCATCTTCCTCCCCGTCTTTTGCATGCTTTTTGCATGCCGAATAGGCTGGACGGTAATAATTTCTACGACATTAATTATTACGTTCCTGTTTATTTTCAGTTGTATACTTGTTTTTTTTTTTTTTTTTGATTTATTGAGGGCCAGATAAGATTGGAAGTCTTACAAGTGTCAATTGCTGGTGTTGCTGGCATCTGTGCGTAAGAAGGTGTTTATTACTTGAAGTGAGGGATATGGGGTGTCCTGATTCTTTGCCAATGGCCGGTCCCAACCATGTTCTTGCTAACTCGTCGGCCCTTTCGTTGCCAGGAATACCACAGTGCCGGGCGACCCAACAAAGGGTAAGGTAGCATCTGACCGCTGTCTCCCTAAGAGATAGACGGCAAAGTTTCATCATCTTTGATTGGATTGATGGTGTATTCAGAGCCATAAAGACCTCCTGATTGTCTTTGTATGTATATAGCAATAGATAACCCATTTATCGGATTCATTGACAGTAAGAGGGCAGCCTTTTGGATGGCTTTTACTTCTGCCTGAAATTAACTGCATTGGTACAAGGAGAAGGATATCTCCGGCTTTCTGGCGAACACCCCTCGTCCGGTGCATTCCTTCATTTTCGAGCCATCCGTGTAAGTTTCCAGATTGGCAGATTTCCTTACCAAATCTTCTGCCCAGTTTTCTCTGCATATGCCTTTTATACCAAACCTCGAAGTCTAAAGAGAGCTCTATATAATCTGTATGCGTCGGTATCCTCGTATTTTTAATTATTTCCAATGTTGTGGGATCTGCTCCAGGAGTTGCATTCCCGCAGCCTTAACGATGACAAACTATGAGTAATGAAGTAGTTTCAAAACTTTAATGTGATTAAGCGTCCTTTTCTCGAATGGTGTCATGTCATAATTAAGTCTCAAAAAAAAGTGCAGAAAAAGAGGAAGTCTTTATATACAGCAACCTAACAAATGCTTAGTCATTGAAAATCCTGGCCCAAGCAATGTCGCTTTCATCATTAATGAATCCTCTGATTCATGAACCTTTAGCCCACGACTAAAGAAGGCACTTACATCACAAATTGCCTCAATTTAAGAAGCATCTCGTCGTAGATTCCGCTTTCATATGGATAAACTTTTGTCGAAAATTTCCAAGGAATGTCCGCATGTCTACATCTTCACAATGTCTTGTGTCCGTCGGGGCACGCTTCTCTGTTCATTTATGTCCATCTGTGCAATTAACGATACACACAGAAACCATTAATATCAAAGAAAATTGACCTAAACTTCAGATTGATTGATGGTGCTGAAGAGGGAATGGGTGTTCAAGGCAATCCCACTCAACCTGTCGCATTGATCGATTCTCGCTTGCCAAAATTTGAGCATGATTTAAATGAAATGCCATCGCTTGCGCAATAAATAATTCATCATCATTCATAAAAAAAAAAAAATTAACTCGAAAATTCTTGTCTCGATGCCGTCGCCTCATCCCTTTTGGGCAAGATCTGGGCCTACGTCTGTGCACACGTTTCCGGAATTCGAAACTCCTTTAAGTGCCTCGTTTGGATGTGTATATTTTTAGATCCATTCAAACTGACTACTGTCAAGCGAGGCAATTATTCCCAAAACTCCCAGGAATCGTTTGCATATTTTATATGTGCTCACAAGCAGTTGTGACCTTTTGCCGCAGCTCGATCTCTCACATAAGTCCCAACAACAGGTTGGAACTCGAGGGATGCCTGGCATCTTGTCATATCCACCGTAAAGCATCCCGCAACAATGTCCTAACAAACTTTTGTGACATGAAGGAAATGAGCCTTCAACTCGAGGGCCATGGCCAAGAGGAGGGACATCATATAAACGACCTGAAACTGAAAAATGTATATGCTTGGGTTCAAGTATTTCAGATTGAACAACAGGAGTCCATGGAACGTAGGAAGTCAAGAGTAGTTCCTTTCTTTGGTATTTTAAAGTCCTTCCGCTTGGTGTTTGCTTCCGGGCCACTACGATATCATTTACTTCGTTTGTCAAATCTCAACACCCACCTTCGAAGTGATGGGAGAGAATCACACAATAAAATCTAAGGAAAACCGCATGTCATGCCGCCGGGTATGTTGCGGTGGAACGGATAAACTAACCTTGGTGTAGGGAGGTGCTCCGGTTTGATATACGATGAAGCTGAGAAATATATTTATACCTCTGACATTTTCTTTTAATTTAACAGAGAATGAAAAACGAAAGCAAAACAAACGACGTACAGCGGCGGACATCGTCTTGCAGGAGAATCAGTTTAGAGTCCTGTGAGCCGTGGGCGGACATGACAGGAATTTATTCTTTTTGAGGGTCTTTTTTTTTCTTTTTTCTCGCATATCAATTAATTAATTTCTTTTCTGAATGGTCTTAGTTGGAGTTCATAAACGGCTGCGGTTGAACAAGAGGCGAGAGAGATTTATCTTGAGAATTACCCCCCAATCGGTGGGATAATTGTACCATTAATGGTCTGCCAGGGTGAATGATAGCGCCATTATCGGACACTTATTCGGTCGGTAAATCTGAATGCAGGCCAACCACCTGCTATTGTTTGAGAGAGCACAAACGTGGCGTGCCGCAGGCTTAAGGTCTGGATAAGAAATCAGACTTTTTTTTCTGTCAGTATCAGGGACTTTACAAATATCTGTTTGCTCTGGAATGGGACACTCTGTCGCAGAGGGAACCTTAAGGAAGAAACTTCACACAGATCACACAAGAATATGTCACTTGGCAGTTGCGTTCTTTCTTTCAATTATCAAGCTGCTGGCTCGTGTTCTTTTGAATTTGCCGACTGGGATCTGAGCCTTAACCGACAAGCCTCTCCAGCTGGCATGATATCTAGAGACAGCACAATCCGAAGGTATAGAGGGAAATAGTTCCTGTGAATATTGGTGTCGAATGTCGGGAAAGCTCTTGCGTGGAACGCCTAAAAATTGACTCTCTGAACTTCACCGCGATCGATTAAGGGTGATCTGTTGAGCAATTCTGAAAAACGATGATTTTATTTGTAGGGGGCTGGAACCAAAAAACAAAAAGTGACAAGGAGGCAGCATTACGTTTCGAGCGAATCAGTCGACTCATGATCTCGTTGACGTGTATGTTTTTGGATTCTACTAAGTAAGTGCCACCGCAATGGAATGTTCCCCGAACCAGACAAATTATCCGCATCGTACCCACGTTTGGAGGTAGTTTGGGGCAGGCTTTTTTAATTGGATCTGGGCCTCAAACAGAAAGCTTCTCCAAATAGAGCGATGTCTGACAAGCTGTCTGCAGTTTCGCACGCCCGGTTGGTTGAGGTCCTTCTGACTGAGCTCGTTTTGACTCGGGCGTACTATGTTGCGTTGTCCCTCAGACTCGTAGTCATAGTTGTTCAAGCGATCTACTTCGCAGTCATCTTAGGCGTTGACTAGCCTCAAGTGTCTTCTGTACGTGGTAGTGGTTGAATTTTCTCCTCCAAATGCTCTCAAAGCAGACAGTGCACAAGCTCGCATCGCTTTTCTCTCGAAGGCACGAAGGATTTCTTCCACTTTTGAGCTTATCCATGTGATCCATGATCAGTTTCTTATATATAGTCAGCTTGGTCCTTCGACCGACGGCTCTATTATTAAATTGCCTACTGGGACCATTGGAAACAGCGGTTGGCAAGAGTTACTCTGCCTTTGACCTCGGTACAGTTCCTGAGCCCAGGTAGACGAGGACCTTAACTAGATCGAAGTTATAAGTGGCTATTGTGTCGTCGATGTTACACGTCCTTTCTAGAGAATAGCACACACTTCATTTTGACCTCCTTAACCACTTCCGTCTCGCTTCCACGTATGGTAACAGTTGCTCCGAATTCTGGAAGATCGGGTCTCTAATGTAGTTGTGTGAGTCTTGCAGGATCTTCTCAAGGATAATGTTTAAGAAGTCACATGGCAGAGCATCACCGTGTGCAAATTCTTTTTTGAAATCTCGGTACCGATCTTAATGGAGCAGAGTTATTCATCTTAATTCAGTTAGACCCGATTTCTAAACATGATGTTGTATAGCTCGTCTCTATGAAAATTGAGAATAATCATATGTAGCCTTGAAATCGACGTGGATTTCGATTTGAACTTGGGTATCCAGTATCTGCTGTAGCGTGATGATCTTGTCTACTGTGGCATTTCCATGCCTGAAGGGACACTGATAATGACCTACTAGGTAATTCACAAATGGTTTCAGGCGCTCACACAAAACGGCAAAGAAAATATTATAAGCGATGTTTAGGAGACTAATCCCTCGGTAGTTGGCGCTGTTAAAGCGGTCTCCTTTTTGTGGATCTGATATGGGCCTATCAGATTTGGCTTCAGGCGGATAAGATTTTCTACGCTTGAGGATGCTTAATCATAGCAAATATGTGATCATTTTAATCAAGTGTTCAGGTTGACCGACACAAGCGCCGTTCATTGATAATTGCGGACAGCATGCAGAATTAAGGTTTCAAGGCATTTAATTTCACTTAATTGCTTTTTTTTCTCCATGCAATTCCACGGCCAAAAGGGAGGGTCGAGAGCCTTGGAACGCAAAATTCTTTTTTGAAATCTCGGTACCGATCTTAATGGAGCAGAGTTATTCATCTTAATTCAGTTAGACCCGATTTCTAAACATGATGTTGTATAGCTCGTCTCTATGAAAATTGAGAATAATCATATGTAGCCTTGAAATCGACGTGGATTTCGATTTGAAATTGGGTATCCAGTATCTGCTGTAGCGTGATGATCTTGTCTACTGTGGCATTTCCATGCCTGAAGGGACACTGATAATGACCTACTAGGTAATTCACAAATGGTTTCAGGCGCTCACACAAAACGGCAAAGAAAATATTATAAGCGATGTTTAGGAGACTAATCCCTCGGTAGTTGGCGCTGTTAAAGCGGTCTCCTTTTTGTGGATCTGATATGGGCCTATCAGATTTGGCTTCAGGCGGATAAGATTTTCTACGCTTGAGGATGCTTAATCATAGCAAATATGTGATCATTTTAATCAAGTGTTCAGGTTGACCGACACAAGCGCCGTTCATTGATAATTGCGGACAGCATGCAGAATTAAGGTTTCAAGGCATTTAATTTCACTTAATAGCTTTTTTTTTCTCCATGCAATTCCACGGCCAAAAGGGAGGGTCGAGAGCCTTGGAACGAACAGGAAGCCCTGTTTATAATGCCGAAAGCGAAATGAAACCAAAGACTTCGTTATCATTGTGGTTTGTGTTATGAATATTGTAAGCAACCTTAGAACTGTCATTCCACACACATTTTTCTGTATGAATTCGTTGAACTGTAACATTAGATAGATTGGAAGAAGGAAGACATTGAATGCAACGTAGTCTCACGTCAAATTGGTTATACTTTAAAGCTTATTTTATTTTCCCTACGCTTGTGACATTCCTTTGGTCCTTCGAGCCGGATATATTTGTGGTCACTTTTTGTTACAATTATTAGTTTATGCACTTGTTCCCTTTCTGATGTGATTACATCTTTTACGAATTCTTTCATTATCCCATTTATTTACCTGTTTAAGTACGTCCTTTCCTATCTTCTCTCAACCTCATTAACTGTTGCATTTGGTTGTTTTTATGTTTGATAAAGTGCCTGGATGCTGGTTGAACCCAGTTTACGGAAGACCTGTCTTCTACAACAACCGCTCATGTGGAGCGTGAATCCTATAGACTCTCACGCGCAGAGTTTATTAAGTTTGGGGATACTTTTCTAGCCAATAATACCCTTGCTACCCTTCCTTGCCAAACAGATTCTGGTTTCAGGTTCAAGACAGAAAGGACGACCCAATAAGGTATAAGGACCAAGTCATCGCGGTCGCAAGACAGCTCGGACTTGATGATTGGCAGCAGAGTGAGCAAAACCGTCAACTATAAAAGGCAACGATTTCTCATGCTAAGCCTTCCGGTTCTAACTGGGATATCTCTGGCTGAAGATTTCGGGTATAGTCACGTCTGAAGCACCATTCAAAGTAGAACTATCTATTTATTATTACAAGTCTACATCAAAAAATTCCCTAAAACATTCGCTGTTGGCCTTAGGTCCCATTCAGTGACCATGTCAATTTTACGACGAATTGCAGACTTATTATACTTTCAAAAAATATAAACAGAGAAAAATACCGATGACCTTGAGCAACATGAAAATTATGTAAAAACCATTCAAATTCAAACCATTCCATTCCAATGAAGTTACATAAAATATGTTTAAGATTCTCCTTCAATTGTATAGCAGACAAGTTCAGATACAAATCATCCACCATCACGGTGCTATTATAACTCCAACAGCCACTCTAAGCGTCTAATTTTAATTTGATTTTACGACATCTATTCCCCTCCAAATGAATCTATTTAACGGCGTTCGCAATTTAAATACCATAAAATTCGTGGTTGCGGATGCGTCAACTGTGAAACGACTTCCTTGCACACACTCAACGCGCTTTTTTTGATCGTCATGCGGACGGACAAAGCATGTGTGGGATGCTTCATATGTTGGCACCAGCTTATCACACTGACAACGTTTCGCCAAGAACAATTGTATTTTCAGCCAAATTGCCGCAGGCTATTTTCGAGCTATTTTCATCAAAAAACAAGCAAATTCGCGCTGAGAAAAAAATAAACACAGAATTTTATATCACCGGAACCGCATCAGAAAACTCCAAGACGACGTCAATCAGCTTACGCTCTCTCGGCTGCCCAACGACGTCACAGCGCTCTCTGGTTCTGTTTATTTACATTTCGCAGTCAGTCATATGCTCACCGGGGATAAATTGCACGGCCACACGGAAACACATTCCCCAAGCCAGGCGAGATGACTGGAGATAGGAGGAGGAATGTGTGAATGACTGTCCTCGAATGGCGCTCGGAACCCGCCACCGACGCATACAACACTCCGCCATTCAGAGTTTCATTCATTTCGGGTTATAGTGGCGTCTGACGTCATTGCCGTACTCAGTCATGAAGAAGCGGAGTACATTTGCAACATTTCGCACACAACATGGGGTCATGAAATTTTAATGAAGCCAAAATCAAAGAGCTTGTCAGAAGAAGGACATCACCCCCCCGGACGTACATTGGCGTGTGTGTGTGTCTGTGGCATTTATATTCCAGTCGGGGGTTGCGGAGCAACAAAAGTGAACTTTTCAAAACGAAAATTCTTTGCCGGCTCAAGGGGTGATGGTAACCTTTTGGCATTTCGACATTGTGTCTTTTATGTTCGATCTTGTGGCGTTAGCTATTCCGTGACGTCATGGTGTACTCACCATTAACAGGGGATTGCTTGTTATCCCGCCCTCATCGCTCATTAATGGACAACGAGTGGGCGCTGCTGGGGTGTGGGGGAGTACGTGCAAATGGATGTGGTGTTAGGCTTTCATCCAGCACCGAACATCATCGTTTGGCGTCACCATTTCACCTGCGCCGTGGGTGTCACGAGAAGATACTCACTAATGCCAGGTTGAGTGGTGAACTCCCTTTTATCCATCTGGCTGGCTAATGCCGCTGCCGGTGGATCTTCAATCAGAATTTGATAAACGATACGCTGCCAGCGAGCGCATTATTCCGAGGATGTGAATATTTCACGAAGGAATTTCGTATCTGTTCGTGTTCGTGTTGGATTGGGGAGCGAGCATAAAACAGAAACATAAGGAGAAATGCGTGAGGCGAATAAACATCACTGAGTGGATACCTATGCCAGGCGATGTGTGTGTGGCGAAGTGGGAGAAATGAAATCATTTAGCGATATTTAGAGGATTCGCTTGAGAGTCTGACATGGATTAGTTAGTAGCGACGTCGTTGGAACACGGCCAAGGAATTTATATTGGATTGATCTACGGCATGGCTTTCGCTCTTAACTTAGCAACAAACGAGATCAGGAAGAGATTTCGCTTGAAACCTATTCGAATGATGTGCGGTGGAGGGGGTTTGAAATTATACTGATGTCCAATGTAATTGGGTCAAGGATTGTTGTCAGGTGGGTGACAAGACAACGCACGTACACCTCGACGATGTGTTCTAAATTTGATTCGAATTCTTTGAAATGACTAAGTTTGACTGTTGACGAGGATCGAGCGAGACACTCAGAAGAACAACGTTGACTTGTGAGAACCGATACGTCTCGGATAGGGGGGATTATGTCGAGCGCCAATCGTTCGTCATAGAAATCTTGGAGGAATTTAGTCTGGTTCAAGGTTGTGCCGTGTCCCGATGTGAGTTTTAATTGTCCTCTCAATTTTTGTTCTGGATTCAATTGACATTACCTTTGCATTTTGGTTGTGATCATGTCTGCTATCAGTTCTCAGCGGTATGAAGATATTGAGATTCATCGAAGAAGCACTTGGTTGTGTTGAGAGTAATGTTCAAGATTGGGTAAGCTTAAGATTTTAGCGATTAAATTGGATGGTTGAACCGCCATAAATTTTACGCCGAGTCAATGAGACCTTAGAGGTGTCGCCTATCCAAAGTGGAAAGAGCCCATGAGGAGCGCGCGGATAGCGCATCAATGATCATTTTCGAGTCAATAGGACATGGAATTATAGGCTGTAAATGAATGACGTTGGTGTCGAAGCCTGAATAGCACACGGACTTCTCTTGAATTTCTCTGGAATGCTATTGGGGTACGCTCGAACCCCAGAATTATTTTTTAAATTTCCGCCAAATCTGTTAAATTTTTCCTAAAAAAAATGTTTCTTCTTCTTGGGGGTATGGTTGTACTGCAATGAAAAAAAAAGTAGAAAAAGGGTAGCATTCCAGGGTTAATAAACGTTGCATGAGAGTGCTTTGACTTGTCCAACTCATTGTCGGTTCCTACCCTGTGGTCCTGGGTTAAATTTTCTACCACACTACACTTTTTATCATAATCTTAACTTTTATTTCTATGGATTACAATAATTTTTGTGCCTTTGGGGCGACCTGCACGATTCTACTGAACCGTGTACTGTTTTGGTCGTCACGACGATAGTCATACATCCTCAATTGAGTTCCAGGACCTTTTGATGGTTCCTAGACAAATTGCATGTCCCTGTTTCACTGTCAGTCCACAATTTTGTAAATACAAATTTCAACTTTTTTGCAACTGCGGCAACCAAGTGAAGCCTTCGTGAAACGGCTCGAGGCATAATCTTGAGGAGGTTGACTTTCACTCTCTTGGGGAGGTAACCACATTCTACAAGAAGTTATTCTCGTATTTCTTTTAAGAGGCTAGATCCCTAGCCTCTTCTCTCACTAAGTGTTCAAAGGCATACATGTTCTTTGTCTGGTCATAGACTGAGTTGGATTTCGGGTGGTGGGATGTCTGTGAGGGTCAGTTGAAACAGCGTGGCAGATCTGTACTCAGGAAGGCTTAGTTTGGTGTCAAAGCCAAGTTAGCGGTTTTCAGCTCACTATTTATTCCAACTCTGACGTACGGTCATGAAATTTGGGTGATGACCGAAAGAATAAAATCGCGATTACATGTTGCTTAGATGAGATTTCTTCGTGCTGTTGTGGGAATTACTCGTCGGGCTAGGTTGAGAGAACTCAATATTAGGCAGCTGCTTCTTCGTACGGAAAAGGCTATGCTTCGATGGTTTGATCCTTCCTGGCATCGCGATGTCCGAGGCGGGCCTTGAATGGCTTTCCTCGATGTGTATTGTTCTCTGGGACAAGAATGAGCAGCTGACAAGAGTGGTCGACGAGCTGGGCACTCCGCTAAATATCAGGATTGCCCTGAATTCCAAGAGCGCAAGCCTGTGTGTCATTGTGTTCTTCAAACACAGTGAAAAGTGTGACCAGTGAAAAATCCACTCGGGCCAGCTATACCCGTCACCAGTTCACGGTCTCTGGTTTATCAGCAGAAAATAATCTAAAGATGTGAGATCACAGGATCGAGGAATATCAAAAAGCGTGCTCAGATGGGCGGTTATGTTGGTGGGCCTGAGAACCAAGGTTTTCTAAACAAGTTTGCACATTTTGCACGCGTTGTTTTGGCGTTAACCTATCGCAAAATTGGAAAACGTTCTAAACACAAATAAACTTTCAACTTTCAAAGTGACAGTCCTTAGAAGCAGTGTTGCCGGTTTAAACAAAACCTCGACAAAAAAAACACCCTTTACTTGCAGAATACCCTCAAGCCTCCGTGGACTGTGGTGTGTGCGTCACTGGGGAATGGATCACTAGATCGATGATAATCGTTTGTATTCCGTTTATGCTACGTGTGTATCACTCCGATGGATAGTGCGGAAATCTTTGCTCAGCCACGCTTGCGTCTTAATCAGGTGACATATGCTCAATTGAGGATGCACAAGTAACTGAGTTGTCTTCGTGTTGTGGTCAGTCCGCTACAAATATTCACGCCACATAATTATTGACTCAAACACTCAACACTCCGACAGTCCACTAACCAATTGTTTTACTTTTCCAGCCTGTACTGCCTTCTGGAATGGACTGAAAACTCAAGAGCCTTCAAAATTCTCCCAATAACTGCAGTATTTTTATCGCTAGAAGACTTTTCCTGAATTACCACTTATTGTGATGAAACATCTCCAGCTGTATGCAACAGACACCAGACATAAGCGGGTCACATTTTTTTTGCCCACTCTTGTGAATTTTTTCAAGTCTGCTTCGCCAATGTGCAAAGTTCGACGTACATGACTTGACTCCCATGATTTTGGCTTCATCGGTCATAGAGCCATAATGAAAAAGTTTTTGTCATACCTTTGTGAATCACCAAAGTCTGGTTGCCCAAATGAAATTTTGCATCGCATTCCCTTCAATTAGGCACACTTACCGCTGACTGTGTAGTTTCATAGAGTAGTTATTCTCCACAGAAATTAAGGAACACCTTTCCGAGACAGCACAACGCTCTTCATCAACCCAACCAAGGGATGGGGACGAAGCCAAATTCAGTCACAAGGTTTCATCTGTAAATAAGTTAACAAAACGAAGCTCGAGACGAAGTCGCAGAGCACCCAATTGGGAATGGGACCATCCCTCCTCGTGCACTTACAATTCAATTTGAATATTCTATAGGTGGGAAAATTAATTTTTGAATACAGAAACATCTCCGCAGGATGTCGATGTCATGGAGATGATGTAGTTCTGCTGGAACAGTTGGCTTTACACGACTGTGAGTCAACCTCAGGTACTTGAACAAGGGCACACATCCATAGATAGGCAGCTGTAAGGTGAGGTGGATGGCTTCATACGCTAGGATTACATGCAGCAGTGGGTGAAGTGAGGAACGTAAATGTAAATAATTAATTCGACTGGAAGTGCAATTCTGTTCGGGAACAAATTGAACACGATGGACGTGTCAATTATCTGAATCTATGGAAAATTTTCCTTTACAATCGTCGCCACCTCTCATCATCAAGAGGTTTTACGAAGACGACAGTTGTAAAGGAACATTTTCGTTTCCGACATAAGAGCGTATCAGAATATTTTATGGCGTGAAATGTGTTTCAGGAATTTGGCGTCTTTTTACCCTTCAGTGTGTAAGTTAAGACTAGGGTAGAATTCAGGACGCAGTAACAAGTGACAGTCCTGTTATTTTCATTAGATAGGAGAATTGTCAGAATTGTCTTCTACATGCTCTATATGGGCAATTCCTCAGACGAATCATTCGCTTTCCAGCTGAAGAAGACAAAGTTTGGGACGAGTTCATTGAACTTTTAGAATGAATAATAATGAATAATAATTGAACTTTTAGTTGAAGACATTTTTTGAAAAAAGTCTAACTTTGAAAATTTGCATATTTTTGGGCGCTGTACATAATTGAGCAGTGGTGGATCGACAAATTTCCCTCTCAACTTCATATATTGCAGTTAAAGGTCAGTTAAACAAAAAAAATTACCGTTAACGACTAAATTTCGTTGTCACTTCTGGTTTAAAATAATTCATCTTCTCTTGAGAATCGTCATAAAACTTAACCGAAATCCATCACCGTGCTTACTTTAATAT
The DNA here is from genome assembly GCA_964034865.1 of Eristalis intricaria. Lineage (NCBI taxonomy): Eukaryota > Metazoa > Arthropoda > Insecta > Diptera > Syrphidae > Eristalis > Eristalis intricaria. The sequence goes on from OZ035875.1 coordinate 36,847,194, forward strand.
GGACCATGTAATTACTACAGGATTCCACTATTTGACCACTTTTAGGTCTCGCTAAGTAGATAGACTGGTGTAACCGATGAAATCCACTTAGACCTACTTGCCTATTGTCCTGTCAATTGTATCACTTCTAGTCCATCCATCACAATTGGATCACTTCTAGTCGATCCATTTAACAATGGTAGAGGAGCAACCGGAACTTAGGATAAGGGGAAGTACATTTTGGGAAGAGTATCCCTCTCAAGTTGGGCCCGCAGTCGACCCTAGCTGTTTATCTCACGATTGGGGGAATGAATCTACAGTTTAATGTGGGAAAGTTTGGGAAGCTTCCTCTATATAGTCGGCTCCGGCCCACTTCGTCATGGCAAGTCTTAAGATTCCTAAGTGCAAAGGCCAAACTATGGATTTGTGGACAATTAAGGACCAGAGAGTACACAAATGATTGTAGCTGTACTTAAAAAAGAATTATGTAAGCTAAGGGATCCAGTTTAGATCCCTGTGGGACACAATATTCCCCATTCTTCTTACATGGCACAAGGAATACTCGATATTATTGAAGCTAAAACTCTTTTAATAAATAGTGCACAGACTGCTTTAATGACGGTATTCAACAGCGCGCCCCATTTTTGGATGAACAGGTACGTCAAGTCAACAAGCATAATTGTCCGATTTGGGATGCCAATAGACATTTATTTGAATGCATCCCGTCACAGTCACTGCCAGGGTCGAATTTTGAGCCGAACGAAATAAAAAATTCATCACGAGAATCACACCCTTTTCAGTGGACGATTCTCTTAAGCGAACAAGATGTACTGTAATATTTGGCTGGTAGATATGATTTTGGTTGTTTTTTCCTCCCAAGCGGCCGTTTTCTTATGTGGACAAAACACTCTGGTCCCGTGGCTGTCCGCTTTAGAGAGAGTTCACTGCAGTTCAGACCTTATTAACTCCTAGACCAGTCTTTCCTGATCTAGAGATTCAAAGCAAATATGTGCACGGTCCTCCGTAAACTCTGGTCAACTGAATATCTTCAAAAAAAGAAGATGCAAGGCAAACAAAAATGTCGCTTTATTTCTTTTTCATCAGTGACGTAAAGCGAGGTTGACAATCTTTCGCACTTATCTACTATTTGAGAGTGTTAAACACGTCAAGTTTACCACATTCGAAGAAATCTTGGAGGACACCTAAACTCATCCAATCCAGCGTCTACTCGAACAGTGTTCACTTCTATGCTTCAGCAGTTCCAAAAATAAATCCACTGTCGTCACTAACCTGTACTCTCCACCATTCAACGGAAATAAAGATATATAAATTAATTGCGCAACAAATTGAATTCGCAATAATCGCTTAATTCGTTTATAATTTGTTCCCCACCTCCGCATTGCACATCCCGTGTGGGGATGCTGTGTTCACCGGTGCGCGCCGGCGAACACGATGACTACTTCCTATATGGTGGGCGCTGCAGCTAAGTGTCTCCCATGTCATTCTTTAAATAGATCCGTCTGAATGTGAATGAAAGTGATTAATTCCTCAATGTCGGTAATTGGGTTAATGCAGAATGCGATACTGTGGTCTGTGGGGGCGCTGTGAGTTGTGTGAAGGGTGAACAATTGTATCTTGTATCGATTGCGTGAGCAGAATAGGTGTTTTTGCAAAATTTTATTTTAGGAACATTCTTTCTCCTTAGTTTCGCAAGTCGAATTCAGGACGACTGCGAACTAGTGGACTGGTGTTCTGCTCTTCTCTTGTTTACAACTAAATCAGGTGATGGCTAGAGAGTTTATACTGTTGTTCATTTCCGAACCACCAACATCACCTTCAATCGGATGGATGAAAGGCATTAGCGCGAAGTAGATAATCGCGTGAAGAATTTCAGGAATTTTTATTCTGTTTATACGCAGTGAAGTAGAACATCGTTGAACACGAGGAATTTGTAATTGTACACAATTTGTCTGTAATCCAGATGGAGCTCTCTGAATGCTGTAGGATGCAATAAATTCTGCGCTGCGGATTAAATTTGATGCTCGCACTCACTGGGTGGGTGGACGAATAGGAGAACTGTTTAGATGGGCAAATGAAAGACATGGAGATGACCGTTTGCTGAGTTTAGTGCAAGTGCAGTGTAGTGTTGAAAGGACAAGCTGTGTTTTGGTTTATCGCACAGAGTCTTCAGTGCAGAAGGAAAAGGTTTGACTAATACCGCTTGTCAAATTAGAGACAGTATGCCTTTAAGTCTGAGTTTTCAAAGGAAAGGATGGACTTTGACGGTTCATGGCAGCTACGTTCTTTTGACAGCTGTCAAATTTTGAATTTTCAGAAATTGAAGTGAGACCAGCTGACGTGGCGAAGTAAGTAAATGTGTTGGTTCCTACGTAAGGTTTTTGGTTTCAATGCCTGTCGCCTAAGTCTAACGCTACGTTAGATTTTTTGAAAAGAAATAGTAAAGATTGTCGGGATATAACTAGTCTTAAATCCATCTTTGGCTCGTTAGTCAGACAATATATAGAATACTCTTGTAATTTGGGATTCCAAATATAATACACAAGAGCTCAGATTCTAAGGAGTACAAAAGAATTTCACGGGATATACTGTCCGAATGTTTTATACCTTCGAAGAAGTCCCTAAATATAACGACAGACGTAAAATAATAAGCTTGCAGACCTTAAGTTTCAGGCGTAAGGCAGCGTCAGCCATGTTTATCCGCAACATTATTAATTACCGTGCAAATTCACCAGAATTATTGTTTCTCATGATATATATGCTCCCCAAAGATCTCTTCGGGTAAGAAATTTACTCTACGATATGAGACAAAGAACGAACGCAAGGTGTTTAAGAACTTCTAATGAACTTTGCAACGAAATTGATTTTAGATTGTCTCAATGGGGGTTTTAAAAATTTATCAATACACTATTCTTTAATTAATAATGTTTATTTGATGTAATCTATAAGATGCAAAATCGGTACATGATCCTAAGTCCCGCAGCAAACATCTGTTGTGTAAAGCGCTACTGAGGGCAAAAAAAAAAATATTTCGTCTTATATTCCTTATTCTGTAATATTTATACCCCCAAAGACAACCCATTTTGTGTAGTGTACCCTTTTTTCTTTGATACTTGGAGTATTTCTAATTATTTTGCAATCATTGTCAGGGTACGTGCCTTATAGGGATGTATAACTCATCCCTTCTTGCTTCTTCAATTGTAATATGCTTTCGTTCATAGGTGCATTGTGCACGTACACATTCCCAAGGATGCATATCTTTGACATTTGACTATCTAAGTGTGGTAGTAATACGGAAAAGACCAGCCAAGCCTTAGACGTGTTTACCGAAGTCTTACTTGATGTGGAAAATATGGACATATATACATACATATGGAACCTTGAATGTCGCATTAGCAATTTATGCAAAAGTGTTGCAAATTATTGGAAAATCACAAAAAGGGCTAAGTCTAAACTTGTGGAAATTATGTTTGGTAAGCAACCATTGATTTAATGAATATACCCCATTCGCTGCTACACACTAATTCAGTTGTTATCGTCAGTATATAATATAAATAAAGACAAATTTCGAGAATTCGCTGTGAAGACCGGACATTTACTGGTCGAAAAGTATACCGTCCATGAAGTGCTCATTCATGGATCAGATGTCATAAATTATGCTTTAACATCAATTGGAGAGCTTTCCGAAGAGACAGCTTAAAGAACAAATAAAAATATCAGGGCATTCAAGCATGATCTTACTCGAAAGATGACACGCGAAATTGCAAATGCAGCTCTACTGCACAGACTTTTACTTAGTTTAGACCCTTTAATAACAGGATTTCGGGAATTAGAAAGAAACTGTATGGTTTTAATAAAGACTTTGGTAAAACATTTATAGCAATTGGTTATTTTTTTTTAAATCTAGTACAAACTTAACATTTTTGTATTTCAGTTCATTCGATTAATTTATTCAATGAAATTAAGTACGCTGATTTATACAGTCATTCCAAAATACGTCTTGAAACTTTAAAGAATTCTCAGAACTTCTGTGGTTCACATTCGTTTATGCCGCACGCTTGAATTGCAACAATATTTCCAGCACTTCGACCAACCCAAGAAACATTCTACAGCGAAAATTTAGACTCAAATTTGTTGTGAGACGAGAATTGCGACAAAAAATTGGGGATTACTCTGTTACAGCTTCTGTCACTGACTCTGATTTTTTGTTACAAATTTTTAATATGCAAACGATCTTTGTTCGTGAATTTCACCATTAAGGAAATCTTGATGTTTTTGCTGAACTTTTTTTTTTGTTGACAGTTTGGCCATTGGTTTAAGGAGCCCTTCACAGTAATATTTCATAGGCGTCAAGTTCTTCATCTCCGATTTGTTCTGATGTCACCGATTGAGGCCTGAGCCGAACTTATTGGAATAGCTTCAGTCAGCAGCTTGAGTTTCAATACGATTCCATCCAAGCAAATCATTAATACGAGGACAGGTGTTGATTGCCTACAGTCATCATCACTGAGCCGCCTTTCCACAGAAGCAAAACTCAATTTAAGCAGACTTCTGGGAATGAAAACTGTCAAAAGTAAATCACATTAAAAGCGAATCCTCACATTCCGGGAAACTGTCAACCAAAATTTTTGTTTGAATTGAAAAATAAACAAAAATGTTCACATTGCCGACTCAGGAGTCAAACGACAACGGAAAATGTAGCTTTTTCAGCATCGCTGGTTCCGAGCTTTGTACGAACGTATGGAACAATGTTCAGCCGTCTGCTATTGGGGACCACCATCCACCACCTTCAAGTGGTGGCAAGAGAATTTTCCGCAACGGTGGACCACGATTCTGTTCACTCTAGTGACTACGCGGCGGATCTATGGAACTGTATTTGCGTTTATAAAATTTATTTGCATACCATTTTAATTGGTTATTGGGGTGCGCGGTCAATTTAATTTGTGAAAGTTCGTGGAATCTGTCACAGGCCATCACGAGCAGTGAGAATGGTCCGAAGGTAAAGCTGTGGTTTTATCATTTTGGTTCATTTGTTTGAGCAGAGGACTGCATCATGCTGGGGCATTGTTAATAAAAACTCTCGTCCGGGGATGTTTGTTCGAAAATCACTCGGGGAAGACAGATTTTTGTTTGAGTTGTTGCCAAGGCCTTTCGGTGGTCAGGACTTGCTGCGCGCGAACAATTATTGTCGCCCTTAACCAATGATTTAATTGGTTCTTGTTTAATCATCATCGAGGGTGTAAGGCAATTTCGGTCTGACTTTGGTCGGTTTTTTTTAAGGCGCTTACTGCGTGTGTGACTTTAATTAATTTTGTATATTATTGAATTTAAGCTCTGTTAAATTGTGGTTTTCGATGAATTGAGGGCGAAGGTCATGTTTGGAAATTGCTATTCATTGAATTCAGTTTTGGAACTCAACAACGTTGTGTTGTGCTCCGAGAAAAAGAAAGCTAAATTCTAATAATTGGCAACATTTTTGTCAACAACATTCTCCAACTAACCGGATATCTTGCTCATCGTCTCCAATTACAATTTACAGGTCATTGCAGATTCAAAGAGCATTTAAGAAAAATAGGAGTGTCAGATGAAGGGGTCTGCAAATTCTGTGAAGAATCTAATGAAATCCCAGAACACGTACTGTGAGGCACTAGCCCACAAAAGACAACGATATCTTACCAATTCTTAGCAATTTCATATACAACAAGGTAAAACAAAAAAGAAGCACGAATTGAATTGCAAATTGATGTAAGATAAAAGGATTTAGTTATTTTATTTCGGAAAACGCCACAAGGTTTAGTGGAAAGTTGTGAAGGTTGTAGGGTGCCAGCTTAAATGATACACTAAAAAAAATTAGGAAACATTGGGAAATTGAATAAGAATAATAGATTATTTTTACAGATGATAGCAGATTTTACCTTCATCGGCCGCATGGCAAAGCATACATTTGAAGACACCCACACTTGGTAGAGGTCAGATTATGGTTTGGGACAGTATGTCTTCTGCTAAAGTAGGAAACATGGTTTTCGACCATCATATGAACTTGGATATTTTGAATCCAAATTCAAGCAACGGCCGGCATAACATTTGGAACTGCCATCATGTAATGCAACCCTCGGCACATTTACCAGACCTCAATGCCATTGAAAACGTGTGATCCAAACTTGACCGCGTTTGTGCTGTGGAAGTGGTATTTTTATTGTATTGAAATTCAACACTAGATTGTATTCTCGTTTAAATGTTAAAAATGCAAATTTATTCGTTAATCCTCTATTTCTAATTACCCTATAAAAGATAACCTGTGTTTTTTATTCCATTTCCGCTTTTTTTTTAGTTATTAATATGAAAAATTTAGTGCATTATTCAGTTCTAAGACACTAAAAATATTTTGTGTGAATGAATTTTTACTTGTTTCTGTCCTTACGGCATTGCCATGTACCCCTACGTTTTACACCCCCTTCTTGATTTTTTGTTCGTATAGTCGTTTCAGTTTGCCTAAGATATAGACAGAAAATTGTCCATCATCTCAAAATAATAAACTCAGTTCTCTCATCTCTGTTCGTAATAACAGAACGGTCAACCGCTTTCTCTATCTACCAAATTTCGGTGCCTCGGGGTTACTTTAGATCCAAAACGCAGCTGAAAGCTAACCGTCGATCAGTGAGTTAAGAAGCATAGCTATTTTACACCTGCAGTAGAGCCCTCGGTAAAAAATAGGTTCTGCAACGAAAATTGATCCTATGGATATATACGGCGGTGGTTCGTCCGATTCTAATATACGGATCCCTAGCATGGTGCACGGCTCTCTAGAGAATATATATATAATACGATATTAGAAGCATAGGCACGTATACGGTCACACATTAAAAAGACCACAGCAGACAGCAACAATTTATCTGGAACAAACAGTTTCCAATTTGCCTGGGCTAGTCGCCAGGACTTAGAGGCATTAAGGGAGACTGTGAAGCTGACAAACTCCGCCACCACACTGCCAGATGACGGAACCCTTTGTGACATAGGTACTACCTTAGTTACCTTTAAGTTAGAACTCAAGAATCAAAGTAAACTAGAAGTCAATGCCGGATGGAATGCAGCCAACACTCGCCAAATCACCAAACAAATCTGGCCGAATCTAGACCCTAAAAGAACTAATAGTATGATCTCGTTAAAAAGACACTGCCAATTGGGTCTACACGCGAAAAGACTGTGACTCTTGGTGTAAGCTCACAACGGGTCTGCTTTGGCATAAATGCGCCAAAGCCACTTACTACCTACCTACCTAAATTCTGCACGTATTACTCAAATGATTCCATATGAATGGAGAACGAAGTTTATTATTTTGGGATGTGTATTTTAATATACAAATTTTTTAGCGCTTGTACAAAAATTTTCCTGCTTTGGTAGGTTTTTCAATTTTCATTTTATATAATGGGTAATCGAAAGTCTTTTCGCATTTTGTCAATAGATGCCGTTTGAGTGGTCTATCTCCAGTGCTACCAATCACATTGTGTCACACCATATGGTGTTGGAAAGGTGACATTTTAAGCTCCATTAAAAATTAAAATTAATTAAATTAAATTCGGAGAAGTTGAAAAAAAGTTACAGCTGTTCAGAAATGAGCGAAAATAATGAAGAAATTCGCTATATTTTGAAATTTTTGTATAAAAAAGGGAAGAATGCCAAGCAAACCAGCAATGAAATTTGTTAAGTTTACGGAGACGGTGCTGTATCAGGACGTGTAGCACAACAATGGTTCGCTCGCTTCCGTTCTGGAAATTTCGATGTGAAAGATGCACATGATGGTCGACCTATCGTTGAAAAAGTCGATGAAATTATAGAAAAGATTGACCAGGGCCGTCACATAAGCAGCCATGACATCGCCGGGGAACTAAACATTCATCATCAAACGGTTTTGAACCATTTAAAAAAGGACGGCTACAAAAAGAAGCACGATTTTTGGGTACTACATGAATTGTCTGTGAAAAAAGTTTGATTTGAAATACGATTACGCTTTTTCGACTACCTATTATATATATATTTACAGTGGACTCTCCTTAAGTCGAAACTCTCTCTAAATCAAACAAATTTTGGTATTCATTTCATATATATTTTTCTACTAATTTCTTGCGAGTGAAGGGTTTTTTGTGTGAAAAGATGAAATGATGATTATTTAGGATACATTTGTTTAGGCTTTAGACTGCGCCCCTAATTACATGGCATTTGCCCACCATGTACGTCCGTCCTGTCCGGCCCTGGACATGTGCCTCAAAGCTGTTCACTTTTCTTTCCTTAAACGTGATAGCCATACAAGTTCTTCCAAATCGTCTGTACCATTGCTCACAGTCTAAGACTCTTTCGGCCGCAATCAATATGGGGTTTACATGGGCTACTTTCGACGCTAAGCTGTTGACGTGTGACTCTAGTGTTAGCCAGTGAGTTTTGCACGATCTTCTTAAGAATAATGATCAATAACGCGCTTGAGGGTAAGCACGTCGCCTTCTGGTTGGTTGTGGACGATCCATCACCGACTTTTATGGAGGAGCTGCTCCTGCTGCAACTACTACCACATAGTTGCACAGAGCCACACTTTAAGCCTAGTTGTGCGTTTAATTTCAAATCATAGACACTTCCTCGAGCAGTGATTACTGTTGTTGTACTACAGCCTAATTGAAACCCGCTTCATCCAATCTCGCCACCAAAGCATGCACTAAAGGCACCTGCATTCGCTCAGAAACAGCAGACCAAGTGTAGACATTCAAATATGCAAACGATTTTGAACGTGTTAATTTAAATTGACACGGAAAGCCGCTTAACAGTGTGTGTCCGTTCATCGCACTTCCAGTGAAATAATTTTACACAAATGGAACAGAATTAGCTGCAAAACTGCTTGGATCATCGCGGGGAATAAAATAACCTCATGAATAGTGTGCCTGGTTTGGACAACCATCTGCTGCTGGTCCTCAATTATTACGCAATTACAGTCGTAATCAACAATTCTCATCCACACAACGTTTTCCACAATTTGGTTCGCTCCCGCACGCAAAAATGATGGGCAGAGAGGATTAACTCGAAACCCTTTTCAATTTGCATGATAAGGACCTGGACATGGGGACCAGCTCGCTTTTTAAACCAATTAAAGCACACTATCCACTGCGCCATGCTCTCATCATTCGCTAGTGGATGCAAAAAAAAAAAAAGTAAAACTTCTAAAATCCACTTCACACTCAGCTGCTTATTCATTTATTTAAATTTTATTCACTCGGCCTCCGGAAGGGAACTTGGAAAATCCCTTCAATATTTGATTACCTTCAACTGCAAGCGGAGGATGCTTGAAAAACGTTCGCCCGAACTGCGGGTCTCTGCCGGTCTGTCATCATGCGAGGGAAGCTACCATGCGGATGCCGTGAGTGTGTGTGTGTGTTTGTGCGGTTTGATAGCCGACAGTGATGGCATTACCACTCAAATATGTAATCCTTGACGCCATAAAACACAACATACACGGTCTCCTGACCCGAGCGCAAAGGCAAAACAATCACCCGGCTGATGAGAGCAACGAGGATAATGGCGACAATGACGATGAAACTCCAACAATGCCAATGACGACGACGACGATGATCATGATGGTGATGATGACGATGCTTATGCGGTTGATGGAGGAATGACGAGCACGACCAGGAGGGGAACGAGGACCAGGATAAGTTGATGATGACTAGCGAAAGGTTCGCCGTTGTTATCAAGCCTCTGGCCTTGTCCTCGTCTTAAATCAAAACTGTCTCCTCCCACTCCCTGAGGGACGGGTGGCGCATGGAGTATGTTCCTGGGTAGAATTATGGCACTCCTCTATTTGCACACATTTTCGACATTTTCCACATGATGGAAGGACCAAAATGCCAGAACGTTCTGTTTCATGTATCCTTCACTTGCTCCCGCCTCTCTGACGAGTAAAGGTGATCAACCATCTGTGGGCGTTGGGGGTGATGGGAATTCTTTCGTTATCGAGCGAGGGTTTAGTGTCACAGCAAGGCATTTATGTTAAATCCCCTACACTCCACACTGCTGCCGCAGGTCGCAATTTGCCCTTTTTTCTCTGAGTTCCATCGACTTGTTTGGTTACATACACACACACGCACACATGCCTTTTATGAGTTTTGACAGCCAGAGAATTTCCCCACAACGAAGCTGTTCTCGGCGAAGGGCCCTCCTGAGCACAGTTTTATTAGCAGACTTTAGTGTTACATTTAATTTTGTGTTTTTGTTTTTATCTCTTACCCCCAACAAAACCCAAAGATTGTGGCTGGCTGACTGAAGCAGTGAAGCAAGATCGATTTAATCCTCTACATGCGTGGCATTGGGTATATGACCTCAAGTAAGGATTTTAACAGATGGGGTGTATCACGAATCGGGACTTGTTGTGATGAAAAGTTAGTGCATGAGTGCCGGTTTGCAAACTTACAGGGGGGACACGTGTTGGGAACATTTTGTTAGATTTCAGGCGATGAAGAGCAGGAGGAGATACTCGGACTAATGGATGCCCAAAAAGGGCGTAAGCCTATAATTGAATAGTTCGAGAACTGGGGTCCTGGCCCAACTGTGTGTTTGGGTAAACCTCACTCACCGCATCATTGCGACTTGGCTAATTCTCTGACCTTCCATTTTATGTAGCAAGCCCCGTTTAAGCGTCTCTTTGTGCAGTTGTCCTCAATATTTCCTCATGTGGTTGGGCTTCGCAAAAAATCTGAGACTACTATAGTAGCACAACATACAGGGAAGTAACAATATGGTAAAGGAAGTTCCCTATAGGGTGGCCTAATTAAGACCAACAAGTGATAAACATTGCTCGAGAACACGTTGCACACGATTTAGATTTTAGCGGGCGACAGCTTTATTAACCACCCTACTGTTGCTCCATATAAAGTGGCGAGCAAAACTTTTTAGTTTTTGTGGTTTTTCATCAATAAAATTGATTCCTTACGACGGATTTGATTGAAATGTTCACCTAATGATTTTGTCTCGTTTATAGTCGTTTGTAATTTAGATTTTATTTTCTTTGTAGAATTTTGATGGCGCCTATATTTTTTGTATATTTTTATTTATTTTTTTCGTACAGAGCTGTTTTTATTTTTTCATTATTTTTAACAGCGAACACCAGCCCATGTCTACCCACGGTCCTTGTAAAAGTCTTCTCTCGTAATGTTCGCAAAAGCTTTTGGTGTTTTTGAATCCGCTTTTGCCATACCGATCTCAATAACGTGGGGATAAACAGTTTCGGACACTCAACTTTATTATGCACGATCTCAATTGCTTTCATTTTATTGTACCATGAGTACGTTGCGGTAGCATTTACCGCATTTCTGTGTTATTTCGCATGATAAAAGACTTTTTGAGATAGTAAAATGTTGTTCTGATTTTTTTTAAATATTTTTATATATAATATTTTTTAAGTAAAATTTTAAAAATTTAGATATAAGAACCTTATGAAACTAGAATGTCGCTGTTAGCACTAAGTATGATGATAATAATGACGAAATTTATCATAAAGTGTGATACGCCAAGTTTAGACCTAACGGTGAATGCAAAAAAAAAGAGAAATGAAAACGTGCAAAACTGGATACATTTCGTATCACCCGTTTTGATTGTACGATTTATTTCATCGATGATTCTTCTTTTTAGTAATCAAACAAGAAAACAGCTCTGAACACTTTTGTTGGTGAAAAACCACAGAAACTAAAATGATGTATCCAGTTTTGCTCGCCACTGTATAAGGCTTTACTTTGGAAGTGTATAACTAATACGCAATGACCAGCTTTTATTCCATTTTGCAGGACTTCCTGACTCGCTCCTGGATGATGGATTAACAGCTTAGTTTGACGTCGAGACCTATACCGCTGTCGCGATTTGGTGAACTTCGCTCGAAAATAACACCCACACAAAATTGCTTGATGAAGTGCAGCCGATGAGATGGGTAAGTGTCAGCCGAGCACTGAGGTAACGCAATCGGCCTATGCTACCTTTAGTGTGGCTGCTGTTTTTCTTTTACCAGCAGCCACTTCAACCTAGCAAAAGCAGCCAAAGCAGCACTAGACAAGAGCAAAGCAAGCAAGACCAAGGACTCTGATTCCGCCGTGTTATTACAACAACGGCAGTGTGTGTCATAAATAATCCCTAGTCCCAATTTATATAAAACGATCAGTCTCTGCAAATGTCAAAGGACAGTTGTCCAATTTCATCTAAACCAAAATGGCGGACAAACAACTTCGCCTTGGAACATAAAAAGCACTGAGTGAGTGTACAACAAGTAGCTTGTGTGTACTTAGGCATGGCAACAGACCACATTTTCATTGATTCTTTCATGCGCACAAATGATACGTGGTAGATCTTGTGTAAGTCCATCTAGACTACGACTTCATTATTCCCTTGTCACCACACTGGCGATGGACGTGATATTGGGTTTCATGACGGAATTACCAGCAATGTGTGCAGATTGCTTCATAAACCATCGGATGTATGGTGTTTGCCAAGATGAATCAGACCGTCTGTTGCGCGTAAAATCAATGTCAATGAAGGTTAGAAGTGCATCTCTAACTTATGTGCTGGCTCGAGTCTCCTGGCGGAATCAGAGGAGGCATAAAGTTGAACTGTCTTAGACGAACTTGAAGTTCTAGATGAAGATGCACACTTCCGATGGCGAGAAAGATTTATGCCTTACTGACACATTCTTAGACGAATGTGATCAAAACAAATTTCCCACAAAAACCCTCACCATCGAGGAATGTCTCAACGATGCAAAGGCGAGAGACTCCCATGACTCCTTAATGGATTCTTGGAAAAGAAAAAGGAAGAGCATTTCGTAAATCGGCTAAAGTTCAACAACATCGAAGAATATATCAATAAATTTCAAATTAACTAATCAAATTCCAAAAATACACCACTTTCCTTTGAAACACCGCGATATTTCCCCTAGTTCTTAATGAATTCACTTAATTAGCCTCGGTTGAGATACAAATTGATCCTCCCTCTCCCCTCCTCGCGTACGATGACAATCTCACCTAATTCATTGGAAAATTTATTGGCATCGCAAACGATGAAATTCCGAAAACTTTTGCCAAGAAAAAACATGAAAAAATATTCATAGTGGCTAGGAAAATTGCACTTGTTGATTACCATCGGACGCAACAAGCACTCTCTCTTTCTCGCTCCCAGTGATTATGAGTATCTGCACGATGAACATCTTAATTAGTCATGTTGATCTCCTGCAATGACTCTGGTGCATGATGCTTGTTCCACTCTAGAGATTGACACTAACGACGAGATGCTCGATGTGGTGCACGAAACGCTGTGCATTGTTGTTGAAGTGCTTTGTTTCATTTTTTTTTCGCCATTTCGTTCAATGCAAGGATGCCAGATGGTGTAAAGTATGGGGAATGCTATGCCAATGGGGCTGTAAAAATGATAAAGACACGAATGCCACGTCGAGGGGTGATGGGGGGCGATTTAAAGTATGGCAAATGTGAAATTCATGGCCAATGTGTAGATGTTTTTGATTGCTTTTCTCGTTGCTTCCAGCCCCGTTTGCTGTTCTTTTTCCGAAATAAACACGTTTTTTGTAAACACAATTGTTTAGAGTGTATAAACAATCGCCCTCTGTCCCCCCACACGACGCGCATACCACTTTGATGTATTGAAGGTTAGTGGGGAATCTAGAAATGTGTGACCGCATTGAATGGAAATGAATCCTTCTCTGACATTTATGACACATTTGAAGGTGTTAATAGACGTGGCTAGCGAAGAGGTGCCGAGTGATGGCAACAAATGGACACATGTCGCACTGTACTGGGCCATTAAACTAATTAAACGGATGTCAGTGACTTGGGCATTTAATTGCTTTTCGAAGCAGTGCCCGTGTGCACTGACCGAAATGTTGACAACAATGCAGCGTTGAATGTACTATTTGTTCTGAGAGGGGCAAGTTTGCAAGCAGTCGTGAACCTTGGTGTGCAAGTGAAAAGGTCGTGAGTGACATGCAATTTCTAGCCAAAATGGTCGGTTTCACTGCAAGCGATATCATCTCTGCAAGCTTCACGCGAACGAAAGAGCAATATTCCTGCAAAGACTGAGAATAATTCATCTAATTCATTTTTTTTTTTAACCAAAAAAAAATCGCACATGACATTCAACGATATCATAAAGTGACACAACACAGACCGTTGGATGTTTCGGTGTTTGCTGGGGGATGCAATGAAATTGAGTTGAATTAACGTTAATTGAAGCACCTGTTTGTGTTTCATTCATGCTGCTGCTGACAACCAGGCAGCAACGACATGCGCCCGGCATTTGACCCACGTTGTCAAACTTCACTTCTGCTGTTCAAAAAATGATAAAATTTGAAGGGTACCAAATGTGGTTGATCAGTACAGTAAAAAATTCGATCTACGCAAAATCCTCGATTTTAGCAACGCTAAAATATCAAATTTCTTGAAAAAAAATAACTCATATTGTTACTGTGAGTATTAACAATTAGTTTTTTGATTTCAAAAAAATGTTGTTCAACAATAACGATTTGCTTTTGTTTCAAACGTGTTTTTTTTATCACATTTTCATTTTCTCTATGGAACCATGGATATTTTGACTATCACTGCTTATTTGAAGAAAAGAAAGGAGTCAGTCAGTGCAAAAACCAACTGCGTTAGTTGCGTAAAACGAGTTTGTACTGTATTGACATTTTATTGGCTCGTAAAAATTTGATTTTTGCCTTTTTTTGTAGTATACAGTAATCGATGTATGAGACATATTTGTTTAATTTGATGGTGCTTAGCCGTGCACTTTTGTCAACCAAATAACCATCAACCCGGCAAAATATCGTGGTCTGTCGTGTTGTGGCTTTGGTGTGTATTGGCATCATGCTTCCCAATAGTCGATAAGTTGGACAAAAATTATTTTTGGGAGTCACTAAAAATATTTACATCCGTCTATGCGTCGAAAAGCTAAATCAGACAATCAGCAAGCTTACGTACGAGCGTTTATCACTTTTCTTTATTTCAGAGATTTTCAAACCTAAACCTGACCATTTGGCGTTCATTGTTCACTTGACTGCACGTCGATGTTTCGACTTACCTGAAAAGAAAAAAAAGAAAAAGACCATTTTAGAATCTAAATTTTTTGCAACTTCATTATTACATGTTAAAATGATAAACTGTCATTTAAATCTTAGTACAGTGCACCAGCAAATTAGAAATTCTTATGAAGGGTTTTCCAATAGGAACTTGAAAATTTTGAATTTAATTTCTCTACACACTCTTTCAATAATCATCAAGCTGTCACTGTCAATTTATTCAGGTCAACATTTTCATCATGGTAAGGTACAGGAATTAGCAACGTCTGCAAGTTATTAAAATTGTCTACCGAAATTCGGCGTCGGTGATTCCAACTTTAACAGCGTTAACTCCAATTTTCGACGAAGCTCATTTTTGGCTCAATGGGTTCGTCAAGAAACAAAATATGCGTTATTGGTCGGGTGAAAATCCACATGTGCTTCATGAATCACCACTTCATCCACAAAAATTAACAGTTTGGTGCCGGCGACGGTTTTGGGTCACATTTTTTCGTCGACGATAACAATCGTCAGGATACTGTGAATGGTCAGCGTTATCGCGCCATGGCTACCGATTATTTTTGCCCCGAATTGGAGGATATGGACGGATATGGATGACATGTGGTTTCAACAGGATGGTGCTACAAGTCACACAGCACACGTTACAATTGATTTATTGAAGAGAAGGTGAGCGTATTATATCTAGAAATGTCGATTGGGCGGTTCGTTCGTGCCATCTAACGTCGCTTGACTATTTCCGTTGGGGCTACGTTAAGTCATTGCTTTATGCCAACAAGCCGACGATGTTGGCAGAACTCAGAGTCAACATTGAACGCGAAATAGGGGCCGTTTCGGCCGAGTCGTTAAAAATTGAGTCCAATGAATCGACCGCTACAAACGTGCCCGTGGTAGCCATGTGAAAGAAGTCGAGTTCCATTCATAAATGTTTTGATCTTACTTCATCCCGATAATAAAGTTTTGAAATATCTCAAATGGTTTGCGTTTTATTTAAAAAAAAGTTGTCAGGTCCCTACTGGAAAACACTTTATAAAAATTTATCGCTTATAAGAAAAGCATGTGAAGAGACCTTGTCTTTTCCTTGTTGGTCTATATAAAAAAGATATAAGAAACACTGATTATAAGGAACAGACGGATATAAGAAACGAACATTCATTCACTCGTCTTCAATACGTAACAATCAGTTCAATTAAGTAACAATAGACGCCATCTAGTTACGAACATGGTGTAATGAAACAAGGTATGCTTGACGTCATCGCAGGGATTTTCATTCATGTCAACAGAAATTTAAAGGCAGGAATAAATGATGCCAATGATGAAATATTGAAAAAACGAAATATATGCTGTCATCAAGAAAGGACACACAATATCGACATCTTGGACAGAGCGTCATAATGGGCAGCTATAACTTCGAGGTATCCAAGGACTTCGTCTACCTTGGCTCCGCAGTAAATAGTAAAAACAACATCAGCACCGAGATCAAATGCAGAGTAGCTCTTGTCAACCGCTGTGTCTATGGACTCAAGAGACAATTGAGCAGTAGAGCCATTTCTCGAAGGACCAAGCTGACTTTATACAAGACCTTGATCATCCCAGTCCAGCTGTACGGCGCGGAGGCATGGACAATCTCAAAAGCGAATGAGGAAGTCCTTGGTCTCTTCGAGAGAAAAGCTCTGCGTGCGATCTTTGGTCCTGTTTGCATTGACGGTTTCTGGAAGAGAAGATTCAACCACGAACTATAGGGGGTGTACAGCGACATGAGTCTAGTCAGGTGTCTACAGATCCAACGCCTAAGATGGCTAAGCCATGTAGAGCGTATGGACAACTCAGCTCCGGCCCGAAGAGTCTTCGACTACGAACCCGTGGGACTGCGTAACAGAGGACGCCCGCGTTTAAGGTGGCGCACCCAGGAGGAGAAGGACCTCAACCAACTTGGGTGCGACACTGGCTAACCAGAGACCGTGCTAACTGGAGAGGCTTGTTTGTTGAGGCCCAGGTCCCCCCCGGACTGTATCGACAAATAGAGAAGAAGAAGAATGATGAAATAATTCCTCGCACAAGGAAACCAAAACGTATTGATTTTCAACATTTCCCTACTCATTATTGCTTATGTAACCTTTGACTGAACATTGTGGCATTTTTCTCCACAACATTATTCACTTCAATCCATTCACCTTGTATCAATTCGATTCGTGTTTTTCAAATGAATTTTCACTTATGTTTTTAATGAATTGTGATGCAAGCTCAAACACCACATATATTTCCAGTGTGAAATAGGACGCTGGATGAGGTCAAAAGCTGAAATGATAGGGGTTTTGATATCCAGCAAATATTGTCTCCTTGCACCATTCACAATGCGAGTACAAAATGTTAGTGAGTGAAATCAATTAAAAAACGTTTGAAGGTAGAACCCGACATCAAATTCTTCTAGAGTCAATTAATTTTTAAGTTAGAATTTTTGTATAGGAATTTTCGTTTCTTTTATACGTTTTCATATAAGAACAACGCGGATATAAGAAACATATCTTGTGTAGTTTCGATGTTTCTTATAACCGTTGTCGACAGAAATTCAAAATTCAAATTCGGAAGAAAAAAAAACTGTGTTAGCAGAAGTTTTTTTTATTATACTTATAATAAATGGTTTATAAAGGGTGACCTGAGAACAATGATAGTTTTTCCAAGTGATATATTTAAACAGCTGTCCAAGTTGCCAATGACTATCAAAATATTCAGTAAATTCATTGTGGATCGTTTTGTGCATGCCAAGCTTGCAGTAAATATTAAAAAAATCGATCGGCACCGAGCGGCTGAATTGGACATCACCAGAAAGTCAACATTTGGATCTACATCCGTATAAAATTATACTGACACAAAAATTTAAGCCAGGCAGAGTTCGCTAATTGGCTGTTGGAAATGTTGGTCGGAGATCTGGATTTTGGCCAAACAATTATTCTTCATTGGCTCAATGGCTATGTAAAAATTCAAGAAGCTCGTTATTCAAGAGAACACAATCTAAAAGTGATCGACCACTAATGCATCTCAAAAGATTGACTGTTTGGCGCAGTTTACTGCATGGCGGCATAATCGGATCTTATTTCTTTAAAACTGGGTAACCGTTACTGTCAATGGTCCATGTGGATTTGAAGGACGTGCTATTCCTTACTTAATAGCATGACCCTAGCTTCAAATTAAAGCCAGAGTCAGCTTTACATCTTACATCGTAAATATATAATAAATTTCTTTTATTTAAATGTCTTCTTTCTTTTCTTATAATAAATTTATTTTTCTATCGTTCTTCTCTGGTCGCCCATAAATGCTGATGTACCGCATGGAAGTGGATATGGTCCTCTTATTTACTCAATTTTTATTTATATATCGCAATACTTCATTATAGGGAACATCTAAAATGTATACAAGTAATCGAAATAATCGGATACATAAAATCCCAAAAGTACGAGGAATCGCGCTTAATGAGGCTTAATTTGTAGACTTTTATACGAACGACTTTCCATTTAACGCCTTATAAAGCTGCTATCGAAAATATTCAGTTTCGTCGCACTCTTTTTATTGACTTGCAGAGGCAGAAAAGACAGGACTACCATCGACCATCTTCCATTTCCTGCCACATCTGTGTGCATCTCGAAGGCGTTTAATTTGATTTTCTTTCGAGAGAAATTTCCATTTCGCCCAAGCAATTAGCGAACGGCTTAAATTAAATGCCTCCTGTTAACTGTTTCTGTTTATCTTTATCTTCTCACCTTCTGCGCACAACCGCCTTGCATGGAATCAAGAAGAAAAAAAAATGAATCAACTCAACTTCGACAACAATGCTGCCATGATGTGCCATGATTTGTTGCTGCGTTCACTTGAACCCTGCCCAAGCGCCACAGAATACCATCGTCGTGTCGTCGTTCGGTCCTTGTAAAAATAATTAATGTTACACAACACAACCGTACGATATTATGTGTTACATAAAATAAATGAGATGTTTCTGGGGATCGTTATCGGGCAAAAATTAAAAATGGTATCTGCCCTTGACGTGGCGACCATTAATAATGACCAGCCAGCAGGGTCCGATGAAACAGAGATTCCGATTCCGATTGTGAGAGGAGAGCTGAGCCACGTTCAATGGCGGGGGTGTGTGTTTGGTCGTGACCATGAACTAATTCGAATGGAAATCCTTCTTCTTTTATTTTCGGGGCGGGTGGTGGGAAATAAATAAAAAGTGTGAGAGTTCGGTGTTTTGGATGAATTCCAAATTGAGGCTTCCGCAGTCACTCGTCCTTCTTGGCAGTGTCTCCCCCAGCCTTAAAGGAATTTTAATTCGCTTACTGAACAAATATTACGCCTGACATACTCTCTCTTTCTGTATGGAGACGACTTTCAAGGCCTTTTTCACCGTCAGTTCTAAACGTACCCTCCGAAGCGGAAGAGGGACGTTATATGTCAGGAGGAATGTAATATTTTTGGGCCGAAAGACATGAGACCAGCGTGGGGTTCGATTTAAATGGAAAATGAAAATGATTTATTGAAGAGCCCACACAAACTGCGCGGGAACATATTTAATCGAAGGATTGATTGAACGCAGGCTTAAACGATTTATTGCTTCCCCGGCATCGGTGGGTCTTTGACATTCATAATTTCAAATTCAATTATGCCGAGTGAAGTTTCTTGTTCTTTTTGTGGAACAATACCGCCAGCGAGAGGCGCTCGTACGGTGGCCTATGCCATTGGGATGGATTTGCAATTAAATCCACAGTGGAGTTGATTTCGTTGGAAACACTTTGATGTTCATTTGTTGGTTTCGGTGATGATCCGATTGTAGTTCTTTTTAACAAACGCTACGAATGTCAACTTGCATCGGTCCAGTAAATAAAGTGCAGAAATACTGATGTGGGAACCACAAAGTCCAAGTTGCTGTTACCGGAAAGCTCCCGAAAATCCACAAAACTGTCCATTGTTTGGCGGTAGTCCAGAAATCCACGAACACAAATTAAGTGCTTGGTTACATTTCCGTGGAAAACCCCAAGTCTTTCACGAGAGAACAGCTTTTCGTTTGCTGGTGCTGTAATCGCTGTCGGCATGAACGGATTTTATTTTGTCGATGAAAACCCACAAGAGGTACAGACATTAAACAGCCATGCATACATGCTCTTGAGTTCTTTTAAACTTCGCATGTATGCATGATTTGTCTTCTTTGGCTTTTTGGCACAATTTTTAAGAGGAATTCTACACAAATAGAGAAAACTCTGGTTTATATCCTAGTCTTTATCAGTCCATCCTAATGCCCAGTCAGCGTCAATAGAGATCGATTGTAGATTTGCGATTGAATAGGGTCCTTTTTATGTTCCATGTCGAATTTGTTTAGCCGCCATTTTGAATTGAATGACACTCCGACTTAGGGAGAGTCCACTGTATTTGAAGAGCAACATCCCTCCGGATGTGAGACGGAATAGTGCCACACGTTACCAAAAACCACCGAAAGAACTGTCGCAAGATACCGTATGCTTTGGGCGGATGCAGTAAACGAAAGAAATGTCGAAATATTCTTTGGTATGATGAGATAAAGATAAATTTGCGGGCATCGGATGGCAAGAGAGGCGTCCAGAAAATGCAGCATAAGATTTCAAGCATGAAGGCGGTTGTATTATGGCCTGGGGATGTTTTTCGTGGTATGGTCTTGGTATAATATTTTGGATCAAGGATTCTATGGACCAATTTCTGTATGCCATGCTTCCAATTCCTGCTGGGAGATGCCATTTAAAAGGGCAGTTTATGCATGACAATAAACCGAAACATACAGTCGTCTAGGTAAAAACGTGGCTGGAAGATAATAATATCGATATTATCAACTGACCGGCGCAATCGCCCGATCTAATTCTAGCACTCCTTTTTGATAAGACGGTTGCGGCCACGCTTAGGACAGCGGATCTCTTATGAAGAGCAGTAAGCTAAGAATAAAAATAAAATAAATAAATTTATTCTTGGTGTTTAAGTCTTCGTGTTGACACTCTTCCCTTGACATTAACCAAGGAAGCACGGTGTTAAAACGACATCATTTCATGGTTTCCATCATCTTCCGGCCCGCATGATCCACTAAAGGAGTCGCGCGGGTAAAGCACCGGGAAACTTGAGTCTCGGGAGCTATGCCCATGTGTAACCAAACGAGCTTTTAGACTTGGTTCAACCATTTCGCTCTGGGTCAGTCAAGCAAATTGCATTCAAGGCTCGCTTTGGAAGTCGTGATGGTGGGGACATTCGTACCACGTGACAAAATCATCAAAGCATAGCCCCTTCCATTCGTAGGAGCAGCTGCCCACCATTCTTATCCTATCGCGGCGAGTAATTCCGGGAAGCCGAAAAATCCAAGAACTCTTAACAAAGAAGGCTGACGCTATTATTGCTTAATTTAGTCAGGTAATCAACGAGTTTCTCTTTGAGAGCAGAGAACGCTGCAAGATCAGAGAAGGTGAATGATTCGTAACTCTCCCTCCCCTCTACAACTTTTGCAGAAGACATTGTAGGACAACCCCATTCTAAAGACGAGTGTGTTAATGAGAGGCAAAGATACAGATTTAATATACTAAGTAGGGTATAAATCTAGTTACACAAAGATGACGAACAGAGAATGGCGTGAATATCAATCACAGGCGCAATGCGCACATCATCAACCGCAGACTAGAAAAGTTATTACACCTCACTTCGGTAGACATCTGTGGCAAAGGACTTGCAGCAAAATCGGCGCTGAGTTTGAAAGAACTCTCGCAATGGAGTTATCAACGCACGGGGCACGCAGTATTTTAAACTCATACCGTTTTACCGAAAAACCCACAGACTACTTAGCAATTAAATTTTTAATTCGATATTAGATTTCAAACCAGAATACTGAGTAGACAACTATGGGAGACGAACACGGACCTGAACAATAACACGCCGAGGGAATCTACACAGACGGATCTAAGACCGGTAGTGGAGTAGGAGTGGTTATTTGCTCGGAACTTCTCCAAATCAGCTGGTCTTTTAGACTACCAGATTACTGTTGGGCTTTCGAGGCTGAATTAACGGCTTTTCGAGAAGCCGGTGGATGACTGTTGATGAGGAGGATATCGAACGAGAGCATCGTCATCTACACCGACAGTCAAGCAGCGATTATGGCATTCGAATCACCACTTTTAAGATCAAAATTGTTAAGACTCTGCCGTATGTCGCTTAACATAATTTCAAGACAATGCAACCTAGCGGTGTGCTGGGCTCTTGGACATATAGATATTCCTGGCAACTGTCAAGCAGACGAGCAAGCCAGAAACTGTTCAATAATCATTGGTCCAAAGGTTGAAAACAACTGAGTGGCAATAGAAACTCAAAAAAACTAAAATCACAGAGACTAATTTTAACACATGCTTACATGCAAAACAGATATGGCCATAAATGGACTTACAAGGAACCACATCCCCAGTCTAGGCAGAAAAAACCTCAGTAACCTAATAGGAGTCCTTACAGGACATTGCGCAATGAGTTGACACCCCACAAGACTAGGATAACCATACAAAGACTTCTGTAGCAGATGCATGGATGAAGAAGAAGACGAAAACCCCATCATATCGACTCTGCAACTGCCCAGTACTGGCCTCAATTAGGAAACAAACCATGGAGAATACTACTTAAACGAATTAACGGACATATCCGAAAAGGATGTCAAATCAATCCGGAGTGTCTTCCAAAAACCAAAATCGTTCCAGGAGTAACGGACGGTAAATCTCAATGACGCCACAATACCCATGGGTGGAAGTGAATCCGTCGCTCACGTTGGTAGCCACATGCCATCTAATATATTAGGTAAGCATTGTACGCAAGATAATTTCGGATCCGCAGCGTGCGATGGAAACTCTTATTCAAACACGAAGCAAACAATATATAGCGACAATGTCCATTGTTGGGTGAAAGTTTTAGTAGGCATTAAATTATGAGTCCTCTCCACGAGAGAGACCAAAGAATACGAGTTGTTTCTGTTAAAAGCTAGGCCAAATTCAATTCGGACAGTAGCAACGCCTATTTTATTATACAGACTTCTCCTTTCGAGATTCTCTAAAATGACGACCACTCCTTAAGTGAGTCTCAGAATATACCACATACGCCTTGTGGTCCCATAATATACCACATACGCCTTGTGGTCCCAGAATAATTCACATACGCCGTGTGGTCCCAAAATATTCCACATACGCCGTGTGGTCTCAGAATATTCCACATACGCCGTGTGGTCTCAGAATATTCCACATACGCCGTGTGGTCTCAAAGGATTCCACATTCCGGAATCTCGAAGGAAATTAATGATGATTCATTCACATTTAGCGCAAGCAAATTGCTCAAAGTTTCATAAGACTCTTGTTGCTTGTCCCACTTCACGCAAACCTACTTATACAAGACATAAGATCCAAAAAGAATACTCTTTCAGAACGACATTCAGCACGTTCTATTCTGATGTTAAACGAGAGAGAGAAACACATTTTCCCATTTGCATTGCATGTCAAATTTATGACCATTCGCGCGGTCCCCGAAAACCGACGAAATGGGCTATAATTTTTGATTTATCTGTCGGTTTGCGGCATTTAATACCAGCGCTGTTGGGTTGGTCATGTCGGAGGATACGATTCAATTACAGCAACCCAAAGTCGTGTTTCCATGTCCACCGTGTAAGCAATTAACCATAATACCCTCCCCAATGCGACCAATCTGCTTTCAATTAGCGACAAAGTCGAAACGCAATTCCAACCCCAGCGGCGACAGAAGCGAAAAAGAAAAATCCCTCCTGCCAGGTTCCGAGTGTCATTGAAATGCCCTGCACGTGTCTCATCTTTGAGCCGAAACGACTTGGCGGCAACCACTATCAACTCTAATAAAACGCGCGGCAAAGATAAACACTTTCCACGTTATGTCGTGCTCGTGGTCGTGGTTGTACCAGTTTCCCTTGAACTGAAACCTCATTACGAACTTGACACACACACAGGCACACACACAAAACAGGCGTGTGTACAAAA
The DNA here is from genome assembly GCA_964034865.1 of Eristalis intricaria. Taxonomy (NCBI): domain Eukaryota; kingdom Metazoa; phylum Arthropoda; class Insecta; order Diptera; family Syrphidae; genus Eristalis; species Eristalis intricaria. The sequence goes on from OZ035875.1 coordinate 36,871,329, forward strand.
AAAGAACAACAGTCTTGGCACTTGGAAGCATCAGAGGACGCAGGCTTGCTGGCGCACATTCTCTCCCTTCAAGGACGAAAGTTCAATAAAAACGTCCCATCTGTTGTTTGCCTTCCATATTTGCTGGTATGCTTTATGGCTGTGTATCTATCTATCTGCTCGGGAATGAATTGTATACTCATTTGGTATGTTGTTTCGCTTGGTGCCATTCCATCGGATTGCCTGCCGCCACACCAAAAACGAGGAAGAGCAAAGGAAACGAAAATCTGATTAAGATTCACGAGCGGACGAGGAATCGGTTTTCTTTAAATTTAAATTTCTTCGCACGATGATTTTGGTTCGATTTAATTATTTATTTTCTTTTCGTTTTTTTGTTATTTTTTTTCTTTTCGTTTAATTTTCATCAACAAATAAACATACGATGCGTAGGGGAAATGAATGAACAGAGAACGAAATAAGGCGCCAGACGTTTAGGGGTTTTTTGAACTCAACCGACGCGATCTTTTGTCTGAGAAGGTAACTGGAGAAAATTTAACACAAGCATTTGACTGTGAAGGAGTTTACGACGTAAATTCGGCCTGTGGGCGGGTCAAGAAGCGGTCCCCGAAAAAGTGATGTTGCTGGACAACAATGGTTTCAAGCGTCAAGTGTAAATGTCGGTGAGTGTTCGCGTGTCGGAGCACGCGTTCGATACTTGTTGTGACGATACATACATCTATCTACGAGTATATTGGAGCTGGGCCATCCAAGACTCTGAGAGAACCAGTCAAAGCGGTGTCATATTGCCTTTGAAATTGAAACTTGACACATTGCAAATTGATGCACGGATTTCTTGCTCGATCTGCGAGAATCGACAAGGATCAACGCACTAACAGTCGATTCACATTAAATACCTCTTTGACCCACATAGACCCACTTGACATCGAGGACGCTTTGGATAAGACAGACAAACGTTTCGAGCACAAGTGCGATCAGTGGTAGAATCGAAGACCGAGTAATGGATCAGTGCCATGCTGGAAAGTCATGAAATTATCCTCTTCTGGGGGAGTGCCAGTTTCTGTAAAGGGGTGTCCAGCAGACGGCGCTCTTTCCTCCTAGCTGGCTACATCAGCAGAGGACATGCTGATAACTTGACGCATATTATCAGGGGCAAGAACGGCATAACCGTATTTAGCATAAGGAAAAGTCTACCACTACGGGTCGAAGAATGGTGTAGCACAGAATGATTATCGATCAATCGCTTTAAGACGGTTCTAGTATCCTTCTCAAGGAGGACACGAGTTATAACTTATAACTTTTTTTTTTCAAAATCAACAAACCACCTTAGTCTTCCAGGAATGTCAAATATCTTGCACTAACCCTAGAAAAAGTGGCGGTCGTGGCGTTGTGGTTAAGTGCATCGACTCCTTCGCAATTGTACTCTGCTGCCTGGGTTCGATTCCCAAAATAATTTTTCACCGCCCCACCTCTTGCGAGTAACTGACAATGCTCATAGAGTATAAGCAGTCTAGAAAAAGCTCCTCAAACTTGGCCATTCGGAGTCGACATCAAACTGTAGGTTCCTTCCACTCCTGAGAGAACAATAGCACACACAGCACAAGTGGGTGCTGTAGAAGCTAGGCCTTAGCCATCTATGGGCTGTAGCGTAACCAATATTATTTTATAATCCTTGGAATTCACATTTCAAGTCCGCCATAGAGCGTGCTATATCAGAGCTCTGTGGGGCAGTAGGTGTCTATAGGCCAGTACATGGGGACTCTCTTCTAAGATTATACATTGGTTGGACACAATGACGTCGACAACCATAAGCTCATACGCTTACAACCTTTGGTGGCCAAAAACCCTTTAACACAAGTTGCCAAAAAAACCTGCCCCCCAACAGAAGCTATAGCCGGGCTAACTGCCTTACCAATATTTATAAGGAAGATTGCTGCCATATATGCCACCAAACTGCAGCTAGATTATAGGTACAAGCCAGACGAACAAACAGGTCACTTTAGGATACTCAACTCAGTCCTTAAAAAATACATGTTTTGGAATGTCACATGGCCAGGCAGCATTGTTTCGGCTGTCAGATGCCTACACCCATATGTCAATGGTGTTGAAATACTGGATGGTAAGAATTGGACTAATGGTGTTGCAACATTAGACCCAAGACGGCTGGTATGGTTCAAAATGGCTTCTGCAGTTGGCTGGGGTTTCCGTACTTATTCTTCCGAGTCCTACCGTGTTTGAAGTTCAAATTCAAGGCACTAAGATCTGCACCAGACAACTCCTGAAGGGTATTAATGGCGCGAGAATTCAAATATTTTCCGATAGTCAGGCAGGATTTAAGACATTATCGTCCTTAAAAGACTCTAAAGGGTCAAATTTTGGTATGACTCACCACAAACCCTTGCCAGACACAAGGAAGTGAGTATCGGCAGAGTCTCTGGCCATAAGGGGATTGCAGACAACAAAGCTGCCGATAATCTCACCAGGGCCGGATTGGGATCTCGGTTCATAGTGCAATTAGCAAACTAAATTACAATGCTGATTAACGAATGGAAAAACGGAACTTCGCCTAGACCATTGTGCCAATGGAGATAGTCTTATGCAAACCAAGCGATTAATCACGCTTGATTCATATAAGGAAATCCTCTACCTCAACAAGAAAACCAAAAGAATACTAACGAGCTTTCTTACTGGCCTTGACAAAATCAACGTGTGCCAGGACAAGGATTGTCGCTTATGTCTGGAAGAGGATGAGACATCAAAACATATTTTATATGAATGTCAAGCACTACTCTCGTTAAGGAAATGTTCATATTATCCATAGAGAGATACTCACTTCAGTGGAACTAAGGAGATCCACTCCAAGAGAGACATAAACATTTTCTGCAATTATACTATTCCACTTAAGCGCTGCCAATAAACCATCAAAAATTTTAGGAAAAGCTCAAAGGAGGGCGTTCAAGTTTTTTTCTAAGCATCAGTCATGTGACCAGCAAATGGAACATCTGCATAGTATACTAGGAAAGAGGTGGACATGTGCCCATACCTAGCTATTGAGTGGATCAAACCACCACTGGTAGGTATAAGCCAACAAGTTGACGTAACAGCAGTTGCGGGTTTACCGAGATCACTCGGGCGCCAATATTAAGCAACAAACTCTTTCAGTGCAATGGCAGTGAGATCGCTGGACACTCACAATCGTCTGGAGTATCATCGAATAAAAATGAGACTTTTAAATCATGACACAATCAGAACATGGGTCTGGGGGATAAGGGAATACTATCTGTGCCATTGCCCAGTCTATAGCATTTGAGAAATTGAACACTTCGAAGATAAACCATTAGTCTGTGTTTTATTTCAGTAATAATGACAAAACTATTTATGGTAGGTATGGGGATAAATCTCCTTACAGACACCACAACGAGTTCACCAGTACCAAAGTGTGGTTTCGGAATATTCCACATACGCCAGGTGGTCTCAAAATGTTCAACATATGCTCGTTGGCCTTTGATTACACATTCGCCATGTGGCCTCAGAGCATGCCACATAAGCCTTGTAATCTTGGAGTCTTAGAATCGATCACAGATCTCTTGCGTCGGGTTTCCAAACGGATACCCATGCGATCCTAATGGCCACGAACTATATTGTGAGGAACAGGTGGAAGTGGCGATGTTATTGTGTCTGAAGCGACAGCCAAGTTGTGCTTAAGGCCTTGCTCAACCCTGGTAGACTAACTTCGTTTTTTTGGGGCTTCCATCCATGATTCAACGTCCCTAAGAAGTTATGCTTGTTATCTGTGGACAGAAAAGACTGGCTAACGGTTTACCGGCACCTAGGTAGGTAGGGGGGCTGGCATTGCATTCACCTCCCCACTTAGACCATGTTGGTCAATTGTCATACCCACAGTCCGTCTACAACTGACCGACCACTCTAGTGATAGTGCCGTTAATTTTATACCAACGCAAAATGGTCATTGGACCAGATTTGATAACCAAACAAAAGCTTACTAACTTTGCTTTAGCTGGGATTTGAACCGGGGACCCCAGTAACCAAAGAGAGCCCTTAGGATGTAATCTCATTATCATGGAAGCGCCTGTTGGTCTTCCTTTGGAGAGGAGAGAGGGAACCCTCCAGCAAAAGTAGATTGCTGAGTGGCAGTACACTGGATCGGTTTCTGAGTCTGACTGCCCCTGTGTAGTGTTAAAAGTCGCCGATTTCAATGAGTTTCTCTGCATACAACTCGCCGAAGCTTCAATTTTTGAATTGAATTTTGAAGAAAACACTATTGGTGAACTTCAAAATAATTTTTGTCTTGCAGTGTTCAAAAATGTTGTTGACATTTTTCCCTTTCTTTAGTTTTAACATAAAATCTAAGGCCCATTGTAGTCTTAATCCACAGACCCAAAACTGAGGCAACTTTTCTGAACAACCACAAAATTTCCAAAGGCACACACACAGTGCCATCCATTTATTTTGATTTTGTCAGTTGCAATGACTGACGCAAAAATCTCTCAGAATAACTCTTCCGTAAGGGTAACCCAAAAGTGGCCAATCATAAAGTACAAAACCCCAAGGATTCCGGTGCTTAAATATCAATCAAAATCCACTCAAAGTTTGAATCCAAGAGTTTCATTCACATGCCTACATCCATATGCCGACATTCAATTAATCAAAGTCGAAGACGAAAGCGCGCTCAAGGGCGTATTAATTTTCCCTCAGCGTCACTGAATGACTTTTCAAATCTCTTTCGGAATATCGAAAACAAATTACCTTCACTCAAGCACCACTCTCCACGGAGAAGAAGATTGTTGAATGCCATAACTTCCCATCGAATTTCACTCGGTGTCGTGGTGGGTGTGTGTATCAATCGATTGCCAAATGACATGAATTCATCCCGACTCTTCTATAAGTGTTTTTGCCCTCTCAAATAGAATACCAAGCGCGTCTTCCAGAGGAGATGGCAAGTGACGCGGATCAATTTATGCCGAGCCACGACTTGTTTGCTCATGCTCCATTACTTTCCTTGAAAATGATCGTCCTTCGCATCTGCCTCTGCCGTTGTTGAACAAGAAAAAGTCACGAAGAGTCCTTGCATTAAAATGTAATCCATCATTTCCAGCCTTTGAGTGTAACAAATCACTGAATAACACCGAGTGACGTCTCCCCGCCGGCTTTACTTGGATATCTTTCTTTTCCCATTTTTGTTCGGAAAACTAATCCACAACAAAAGTCCATCAATCATATCAATTGTCTGCAAAACGGACTGATTCCGCCATCTTTTCTTTTCCTAATGGCGGCAATGATTCACAGAGTCACCGACTCAATCCAACGTCGCTCGAGACGCTTCGAAGGCGGCGTGGCGGTGGGATTATTAATAAGTTTCCATCCCATGTAGGTGATATGTCAATTTTAGTTTTTCGCACACGCTCTTGGGGACGGTCATGAAATAGTGGCAGAGACAGAGGCAGCGAGCAAATGCAGAACGATTTGCATCTAGATTTGGTTAACCCATGTTGACGGATATGCAGGTTCCAATGCCAAAACAAATACGCTCACAGCGCAAAAATGAATTTCACTGCAAGTCGACGACGGCAAATTCGGTCTGGCTGATGAGCAATGGGCTGAGGTATGCACTTGCAATCCATCTGCGCCTTGCCGTGCAATGCGAAAATTCTAAATGGAATTTCATAGGGAATCGAATAGAAACATCTTACTGGTGGGGATCATTGTTGACTCAAAACATTTATTCAATGAACAGTAAACTTAGTTCGCTTTTGGGTGTAAGATGCCTCATCACGCTGCCATTGACAGTCGTACATGTGGCCCAAATTGGGAACATTTCTTTTTTCAGTGTCCTCTAATTTTGACTTAGTACTCAAAATTTGTTTAGAAAAGCAACTGTTAGTCCCACTTTGAGTTGAGGGAAATCAATCTTGTGGAGCATCGAACAAGGTCCATGACGGAATCTGTCAAAACTACGGGATCAGAGAGCACTGCAATTACATAACAAGTGTTCGGTGGTTTCTTCCTCATTCTCGTCCATGCAGCTTCTGCAGAAATCATTATAAGGAGGGCCTAGTCTAGGGGCGTGAGTTCCGATAGCACAATGCAGTGTTAAAACGCCAATAAGACATCTAAAATTTGGCCTGCTTAATGTGATCAAGCTAAGCGATTGCTTGGAATCGATCATATGCCATAGTTGTTTGGTAATGAGGCTTCCTGTGCCAGATATCCATCTGTGGTTTGTTTGAGCAAGAGTTTTAAGCTTTAGCAGATGTTTTATAGTAGCGATAGGCATGGAGGGTGGGGGTGCACCCGGAAAGAGTACGGAGTTTGTGCCCTTTCTAGCGAGTTCGTCCGCTTCGCAACTCTCTGGAATGTCACAGTGTCCCGGCACCCACATAAGTTGGATGTTAAAATACTTGGCCATCTCGTTAAGAGATAGGCGGCCATTAAGGGAAGTCTTGGAATTAAAAGTGACTGTATTCAGAGATTTGATCGCTGCCTGGCTATCGGAACAGATGACGATATCTGTGCGCGATATTACATTGTTTTTCAGCCAGGACAGGGCTTCCTTAATCGCTATAGTTTCAGCCTAATAGACGCTACAGTGATTAGGTAGTCGAAAAGATGGCTGGATATTTAGATCCTTGGAATGGACACCAGCATCCACACCTACATCCATCTACGATCCATCTGTGAAGATTCGCAGTGGACCTTCCAGCGTCTGGTGTTCAGACTCCCAGTAAGATATGGGCGGTATGCTGGTTGAAAATTACTTCTCGAAGAGGAGTTCAGGTAAAGTGAGGTCTGTATCTATGGGTATGGAGGCATACCTGCGGTGAGGTAGTGAGCTCACTTTTTTTCGCGGATATGAAACGAGTACTTTTTAGAGCTGCTCAATACCGAACAGAGCAGTGAGGATGGCAGATCCGTAGTCTTGAGTGGCTTGCTGATTCGTCCAACGGTGGAGGAACTCAATTTGGCAAATTTTTTGGTGTAGATGAATTCCGGCAAGAAATTCTAAATGCAATGTCTTTACCCAGAAGTCTTAAGGCGCACTCGTCTCATTTAGGTGGAATGGGAAGGCGGTAGAACGCCCAGTTTGCCCCTGGCGATTGTCATACTGGTGTGATTGGCCTTCTTTTCAAAAATGACGACAAAAGAGATTATTTCAACTACAGGAGCATTTCTAAGTCTCCTTGAAAAAGTCTATGCTAAGGTATTGGAAGCTCGTTCTAGCTATGGTCGAACCCAGGATGGGTGATGACCAGTGCGCAAAGCTTTTCACTCTAAGAATGATACTTGAGAAGGCTTGGGAGTATGCCAAACTTTTGTAGATATGGAAAATGCAGACGTTCGAGTTTCTCCAGGTAAGCTCTGGAGTGTTCGGCAGGGGTATTGGATTAATGGTCTTTTGAGGGCCATTGACGACACAAACTGTAGCAGTTGTGCTCAAATTAAAGGTTCAACGTCAACACCTTTCAGGGCGTTGAACTTAACCAAAGTCAAATCGATTTAATGCACCCAACAATTCCCGACCACCGCTTCAACGTCGATAAACAGCCTTGAAACGGAGAGCAATACAACGAAAGCGTATTATTTTAGTTGCCAACTCCATTGTTGGAATGGAGAATCAAGTGCCCTGGTGATTTCTGGTGCGTGAATTATCTGCGCAACTTCCTGTAGTGGGTCAGATGATAATGACTCTATCACTTACTAACAGATTCCGAGTCTAAAGCCAAATTAAGACATCAAGAAATTGTCCATCGAAGTCAAAGGCCTCATCTAGACTTGTTTCTGAAGCCTTAGACGCAGACTCTGCTCCGCTCTTCGAAAAAAATACCCAAATTACCTTGCGCAAAACAGATTTTTGGATTACAAAGTTTATTTTCTAGCTCATACTATGTACATTTATTGCTGCCCAAACCAATGTCAATATTAAGAAGAAGGTTTAATTTTTATTTTTAATTTGGTTACTCCTTAGCAGTCGCATGTGACAGTTAACTGGCGTTGGCTGCACTTCATTTCATAAAGTAGCGACACACTCAATTATACAAGTTTTTAACTAATTTCAAAGACCCTGAGCTGGATGAAACTCTTCTAAAAAATTTAACATAAAACTGAATAAAAATGTCAAGCAATTTGATCTCACCAAAAAAAAGAACAAGTACAGGTATCAACGCACCACCCTGAGGCACGCCAACCAGTTCATCAAAACGCAATTTCGTTCGCATCTGTTCCACCTGTTCTGCGAATCTCTCACACCCCTCCGACATTTAATATAATAACAAACCATTCAACTGCCAGTCCATGAAATCCACCCCTCCCCCTCCGCTCTCTTTCATTCACACCAGCTCCAGTCAATGCGTACAAAACCACGCGTCTCCCATTAAATAACAATCAAAAGAAAAAAAAACCAACAAAACAAAAAGGAAAATAACCCCAAGTCCACAAAGGCTAATGCTTGTTGTCCAAGCCAATTAATTTATAGCCCACAGGATCGCCAGTCAAAGGACTGATCCACAGCGGGCGCCCGTCCCTCCGTCAAAGGAGCACAGTCTTCGTTTATGTCCACACTAAACCAGTAAATGACTTCTAAACAATTAAGTCCGTCGTAGAAGAGGGAAGCGAAGATAAAACCCCAACCTCAATCGACCGACCTCAAGGACACTATCATCCCTCTCTCCTTCTCTCTCACTCGCTCTTTTTTGCAATCTCTGGTAATGTGGGAGAAAATGTGAAAAACAATTGCCATTTCCGCCTGCAAAATGCCACGGCATTCTGAGAGTCGTTGTAATCATTCTATTATTTCTCTCTTGTCCTTGTCTTATCCACCGCCCCCGCCGCCAACAACGCTCATCATTCGATGTCCTTGAGTCGATGGAGGGAAGTCAGTGAGAAAAAAAAGAGATCCAACGAAGAGAAGAAGAAAAAAACACCCGAGATCTGGAAATGTAATTCAATTTCGCCGGAGGGGGATGGGGCTGGCACAGAGCCTTCAAAACGGTTAAGGCTAACGAGTGAAATTCAATGGCGACATTGGAAACACGATTATAGCAATAAATCCTCGCCTCAGTGAAAGGATTCTCTTTGTGTCGTCGTTAAAAAATTGAATTCGATGAAAAAAGTCATCAGCGTCACAGGCATCTACTTGGATGAAGGATGACGGGCCTTGTATGCCTGGAAGCGGCGGGCGCTGTAACAACGATATCCTTGTGCATGTTTCAATGATTACAGGACTGAGGAAGTTCACCACCGGTCGTGTGTGTGTGTGGAGGCTACACGAACCGCATCAAGGGCGTCCAGTGTGCATAGGAAAAACGACAGCCCCCACCCTCCGCCGACAAACAGAAAACAAAGCGGTAAATGAAAGAGAATAGCTCAGTTTGAGTCGCATACGGAGAATGCGCTGTAACACTTTGTCCTGGAGGGCTCCTGTCACACACCCACACACACAGTGAGAGTCGACCTCTACATGAACAAGAGTAGATGACTTTTAAAAGGAAAAAGGGAGGGACGGAAGCTCTCATAACTGGTGAAGCATCCTCCAACCATGAGGATGATGGAAATATTTTGCATTCAACAGCTTGTCCTGTCAAGGATGCTACGACTACAACGTTCCCTCGTGGAAACATAAGAACTTCTCAACGACCGCCGTCATGTGGTTTCAAGGAGAATCCTGTGTTTGCCGCTTGGCTACTAAATTTTCTGAAAAAAAGGGACAACACCCTTCTTCACAACCACACACACACAAACGACTGGCAAGGATTTCATTTTTCTAGTTTCCCTTTGGATTAGCTAACACGTGTGTAAATCCTTTTTGACTTTCGCTTTAGACCTCGTGTAGTTGGCCTTGAACCAAACTCGGATTCAACTGTATGCTGAGAATACTCACACGTTACGTTGACCTCTCGCGCTCGTGTGAGTACACACTCTTGTTTTCATATTTCCTGCAAACTTCCTCACCGCGAGGAGTCACTGTACGGTTCATTCCTGTGTCGCCCATTCATTCTACACACGCACACAGGACAAAATCTTCGAAAGGCGTGAGCATTCTTGTCGAAATAACGCGCGAAGTGAAAGGACAGGGATGGTATGGGTGAATCGGAAGTGGGAATGGGAAATAATAGAGCCGAATCTCTGAGGTCAAATGGAGGAGAAGTTGCGGAGATGTTTGTTCCTCTTTAGTCATTTTTGATTTGTTGTTCCACTTGCCTTCTCCTGTTCTGTCTAGAGCATGATTAGTGTTTTATTTGTGAGTTCTCTCCTGCTGCTAGATGAACGGTTTTCGTATTTATTACCAATGGAATGCAGAGAAGGGCAGGGGGATGACATAGACTGTGTTTATTGCGTTGAGGAATTCCTAACGAAGGGCGCTCGTAGCTTGTGATTGATATTTGTTTGGCGTGAAAACACGTTGAACATTGCTCAGGGATTTGCAGAAACACGGGCTGATGAGGAAGACTCGACTGTCTGGGACATTCTATCGTGGGGCTTTGAATATATTTCGTGTGTTCATCGAGGCGTTGGGGATTCATTGACCGATTTCGACGGAACGTTTTTACTTAAGGGAGTTGGGATGTCCCTTCACCTTGAAGGACAATTGACTCGTAGGGAATATGATTTGGGAGTATGTGTTGGATGGACTTCATATCAAAATTAAATTCGAAGCGATTGAGTCATAGTAATGGTTTATAGCGCACAATCAAACACACATTTGCTTTCGAAAATTTGTCCTCGAATCCGTGGTTGACCAGAAGCAGTTGCAGATGGACCAGGTTTTGGTTACATACTCTATCGCTAGCTCTCCAACAACTACTATAATCCGCTGCGATTTGCGAGTCAGGATTTCATGGTCATGATGGTTCTATAATCCGACATTGTTGAAAATCTCTTTCATTTGTATTTATTTTAATTCAATTTGTCCCTCGATTACGTTATATTCCGCAGATGGTTGGGACCACCACAAGATGGCCGATTAGCTAAAAGGACTTTATTCTATTTTCGTGCTGCCACTGATTGGCGGGAATTTAAAAAAGGGCTGAGGTACGATTTTTTCCTAAGTAGTTCCACGGTTAACACATGCTGGACACCCTGGGCGATAAACAGATCGGGACAGCAGATAACCTACCGGCCGTGCAAATCGATGTAGACCAAATGAGGCAAGTCCTGGAGAAGACCAGAAAGCCTCAAATCGATACATACGACCTTTTTATGGATTTTAAACCCGCATACGACAGTTTTCTATTCCAAGTTAATTTGAATGCGGACAAAAAATATATATGCTCTCAACCAAGAAACGTTCTCCCCTGGAATTAACCTTTACGATAGCTACTATTTTGAGGTAGTAAAGAATTTGTCTATCAGGGGAGCAAGCGTGAACTCCAGAATACTGAAATAACATAGCAGATCCGACATAGAAAATCTGCTCAAACTATGTATGGTATCGATGGCTTGATAAGTGAGTAAGTAAGCTCTTTGGTTTGGAGAGGGCGCTACAATAGCAAAGCAGGTGTATAATAGGTTCGTTACCTCTGCACATTTTTGCAGAAGTCGTCGTAGGGCAGACCCAATGATGACGGCGCCCAGTGATGACGCCGATTGGAGTCTTGAGAGTTGGCCTGCTCATTCTCGGATTAAGAGTAGGGCTGCACCATCCAACCATCTAGGATTGGGGTGATCAGCAGCTTCAGAAGGTTGCTTAAAGGAAACATGGCAGATCTTCACCCGGAAAGAGCACAGTCCCCTTCCTAGTGACATCATCTGCTATGCAATTTTCTGTAATGCCACATAAAAGTTGGATGCTAAAATACTCGCCTATCTCGTAAAGGGACCTACAGTTTCTCAAGAAATGAGGTAAAGAGAAAATAGAGCCACCAGAGGCAGCCATTTGAAAGAAGGTTTTCAATTTTCAACTAAGCAACATTCCTTCACAAGAATTGAAGCACTATTAATTTAATAGCCCTTTATAGATAACACTAACATATGTTCCACCCACTTAACTACGTTTTCACTCCACTGACCCCCTGAAAAGGGACCTACAGCTATGAGCATATAAATGGCACAAAATTAGATTTCGATTAAATGTTGAACATTTTCAAGTAAAAGTTAATTAAAATTTAAGGTTTTTTGCATCCAGCAAAATCTACGATAGCTGTGTTATGTGAGGCGAACAAATGTTCCGTTTTGTTCTGCTTTTTATTTACCATTATCAGTTTTGCGGATACAATGCTGATTTTAAGTGGACACATAAATGGCACATTTCTTATTATATTCGGTTATTATACGCAGTACTCGCGTAACTTTCAAGAGAGTCACATCAGTGCAAAATAATTTCTCAAGAGTATGTTAGACCGAAAATTATTTGAAATTGGGATCAGGAAAACATACCACGGTTGAGGGACGATTAACATTCGCCAAAACCCGCCACGAGTAACCCAACAATTTTTGGAAAAAAGTTTTATGGAGTGATGAAACGAAAATTGATAGAATAGGACTAGATGGTAGAACGTTCCATCGTCCAAAATGCCAACAGCATAATCCAAGATTCGACCAGAAGACTGTAAAGCACGGAGGTGGAAACATTATGGTCTGGGGTGCATTTTCTTGGCATGGCGTAGCTCCGCTTATAAAAATTAATGGCAAAATGGACAAGTTTCAATATTTAGATATTTTAAAAAACCATATGGAACCATATGCCTTCGATTTCATGCCAATTAAGTGGACACTCCTCCAAGGTGGTAAAAACTTGGTTTCATGAGGAGAAGATCAACATTTTGGATTGGCCAGCGCAGAATCCTGACTTAAATCCTATAGAGAACTTGTGGAATGAAGTCAAAGTTGAAGTGGCTAAGGAAAATTATAGAAATATGGATGATCTTTGGTCTACCACACAGAAAACTTGGTATGCCATACCCAAGACATGATGCCCAAAACTCGTGGAGTGTATGGGTCGCAGGTGTGGAGCTGCCTACAAACACAAGGGCTACAGCACAAAATATTAATTATTTAAATGCAATTTAAATGCAAAAAATCAACAAATGCAATTTTAACACGATTTTTTCTCCTTTTTTCCATGTTGTGCCATTTATATGCCCAGCTCATTTAATTGTTTATCATTAATTGTTAGTTGTTTTTTTTCTAAATTCTAATAACTTTGTTTTTATATTAATGAATTATAATCTAAAAACCAAACACCTGCTTTTTAATAACAATATTTTCGATAATATTGAATAAGAAAAAACAAATGAAGAAATGTGTCATTGATATGTACATCCATAGTGTAAATCGATAGCCACCCTCACCATTTGACGCGTGCGTCCTCCCACGTTCAGCGAATTTAGCTTTGCTTGAAATATATTCCCTAAATTAAGAAAATCTCTAACTTAACTGCAGCCAGTTAGATTGTGTCCTGTTCACTTGTGCCAACAAGTGGTTCCTGCGTCAAACCATCATCGCCTACATGCACTTAGTTTTTTTTCAAGCAAAATGCTGTATTTCACCATTTTCAGAAAAATTCCCTTGTGACATACCATGCCCAAGTGAAGTCCTTCCTCGGCAACCACAACCACACACCGACCGAAGTTCGTCAAGAGTAATTAGGTGCTCGTATAATCCCGTTTCTCCTGGGTGCAGCTGAGCCCTCTTATGTCGAGCAGTACCAAGAACTAGCCACAATCTCATACACCTCCAACCGCACCCGTCACGCATCGAACAGCAAGATGGCAGAGGGGCGCTATTGCTTTGAGAGCTCCTTATGGCCGTTTCGCATTGCAGCCAGCGTAAACAAGAAATTACACTCCACAACCGTACCCACGCGAAACCATAATAATTCATAATGCACAAGGAGACGGGCCACTGCCACGGACGGGGGATGATGATGAGGAGGAGGAGGCGAGTTTGCAGCTCAAGGACACGGTCGTAGGTTGGGAAGACTGCAGGGGCGTGCTCACCATTTCTTTAATTACAGCAAACAGAAGTGCGTCGGTTGCTGCACTTAACGATCGAATCGAACTGCAGTACGTCCTTGTGCGAAACCGGCTGACACAGATATGCGGATCCGCTGCTCCATCCAATGTCATCCTGTGGCATATTAACTTTGAACTTGAAACGATATCGGGATGATTTCGCATTGATTTTTTCCCGCCGCAAACAATTGCGCTTGTGTGCGAGTTTTGCATTGAGCGGCAGCGGAGCCGAGGGGCTGCACATCAAGGATTTTAATTATGCTACAGAGTGGTGATGATGATGGAGAGAGGAACTTTTGCATTTTATTGTTTGTGATTGTCTGCAGATTATTTGCATTTCATTTTGTGTTCCGTCCACATTTATTCATAAAACAGACTATGTTCGACTGCTGGTTGCTGTGGTTGCCCTGGTTGGGGCGGTTGCGGCGAGGAAACGGCTTTTGTGCGGTCGGTGCAATGTCGGCTAAACAAAAAATTGGTCTTCCGTGATCAGTGTGTAATCAGTAGACGGGGTTAATTGTGTGAGAATAAACAAACGTGTTATAGATACACACTTTTGATGATGAGTGGATAAGGTGAAGAGGGAAAGCAGTTCTGCGTAGTTCTTCCTCTTCGCTTGAACTCTGACTTTCAGCACGGAACGAGGGATTAATTAGAGCCATTCTATGGAAAGTTTTCCATTTCATCCAACTGCGAACTCAGTGTATCAAGTTGTTCGCCTCTCATTGAGAGTCGGATCAAAAATGAATTAGCCCCCGAAGGCAGAGAGGCGGCTATAGGAATAGTGTCTTAAAATAAACTCATCGACTAACTCAAATTGAATTGAGCTTTGAGGACGAGACGAAAGGGTGCACTGTTCAAAGTTATTATCCCGCATAATCCTTTGAAGAATGTTCCGCACAGTGAAGAACTTTAGGCCTCCTTTCTCGCCTGCTGCCCACATGTCTGAGTTGCGAAACTAATCAAGAGTGTTGTGGAAGTGCCGTCGATGAATGGGAGCATATTTTAGTACATGTAATTCAGTATTCGCAGGAACTTACTTTTATAATTAAATTTTACTAAAGACAACTATTGTTTTAAATAAATAATGAAAGCAATGAAAAATTCAACACAATCCAATTCGATGTAAAACAATGGCGGTAAAATGACAATAACAATAAAAGGAGTAAAAAAAGCCTACTATTTTATATAGAATATATATATTCTTTTTTTCCACGGATTGTGTACACTTCCTAGTTCAATATTTGAGCGACATTCATTGTAAATGTTTAAATATACGTAATTTTGAATTCTATTCAATTCTTTGTTTAAGCGTTTCAGTACGTACAGTATCTAAAAAATAAAAACGAATAATTTGCCGCTGTCAAATAAATTATAGATCATGCACGAAAATTCAATTCAAGGAAGGACCTTTTGTTAGTGGCAATCATGAATTCGGCGAATATTAAATTGATTTTCAAGTGTAAAATCACACTTGTTGTTTTTTTTTTTGACGACAGCTGTTTCTTACTAATTCGAGGTCGCTAATTTTTCCCAACAGCTCAAGTATTTGATCTACAAGTTATGTCTATATTTGTGTACTAATTACAATTAAGTTTCATACAACTTTTAAAAGACTTTACAATGTCCATTTCTAGAATTATCTGTAAGACTGTTCCCAACTATTTTTCAAACATCTGTGGTGAATAAATATATTAACATTCAATAATCACAGAATCGGAGTTTGTAGGACGGGTCTGTTTTGAATACTGAAAAAGTTCCGCCACAAATACTGAATACATTCTATTTGGAGCTTGGACGAAAAAGAAAATTCCTCATTCCATTCTCGAAATCGTCTAGATGATTCTTATTTTTGCGATCTTGTTGGTGAAAAGTTCACCTTAAGGGAGGCTTGTGAAACAAGACAAGTTTTACTACACTTTAATCAGAAATCAAGTCCAAGCTAGTCGCAAGCTGCCGCGAAGTGCTCAAGGTTCTTGGCATGTAGCATTCGAATACTCTACACTGGGTCCCAGGTCAAAGGGACGTAGCCAGCAATGAGGTAGCAGATGAACTTGCGCGGAGAGGAGCCGAAGCCGACCCATCCCTGGCAATCTCATGGTTTAATCCACCCTTACCTGACATCAAGGATATAGTGGGTAATAAAATCATGGCGCTAACAAATTAAAGGTGGAGCTCAACTTGTGAGACCTCTCGATCTTCATGGCCCAAGTTCAATAGCACAAGGACCGACACCCTTCTTCAATGCAACAAAAAGCTGCAGGGCATAATCACCATGAAGAAAAAATGGGACTTGACACCATATCCATAGGCTGCGGAAGAGACACTATCTTTTTCGATGCCCCAAACTCTGCCTATTGAGACAAAGAACACTGGGAGAATTCTTCTTCCAAGGCCTTCAAGATATTTCAAAAATACCACTAAAATCTATTTGCAGATCCGTCAAGGCTTTTGGATGGCTGGAAAAGAGTAATGCAACAACATCGGGAGCTTACGAGTAAGACAGTAAGGGTTCTTTATTCCACAACGGGACCTAAGTGAGAAGTGATCTCACCATGTCCTACCCCCAAACCTACAACCTACCTACTACACTTAATTTAAGCCAACTCTTTTTTTGTTCTTGTCTATACTGATCAATTTGAGGAAACGCTTCAGCGTTCAATTGAGTTCTTGCACTGGAAGAAGAATTTGCATAGGCGATGCCAGGATAGGAATCCGGACTGAAGTCTAACAAAAAATCTTTAAAGGGGCTGGAGAATCTGATCTGGTCCCATTCAACAGTTAATCTGAGAAAGCATGCTCGACGAGTAGGATCTCAGCATCGTTTGACCAATTCAAAAAGGAGATCTCTTTGACCGCCGAGGGCATAGATTTCTTAAAACCGTATACGCGATTTTCTGTAGTTTTGTGTGGCGATTGGTACTCAGCAGTGCGACAGTGAGGCATGCACCACTACGAAAATAAAGTGCCATCAGCTCAATCTCAGACCATCTAGAAGAAGATAATTATGGTAGCGATTCTTGGACTGGTCACTCATGGAGACAACATTTGAACGATTTGTTTGACTCGAATGTCATGAGTTATTTAGTGGTTGAAAGTAGAACATGGTCACTAGTTGACTAGGATTTCCACTGTCCATCCTAGTCCTCTCTGAGACTGAGGAAATGCTCAGTTTTTCTAGCACATCTAGGTCTTTCTAGTTATCTAAATAGAAAGGAAATCAGCAATGTAGTTGGCATTATTACTGGTCATTGCCTATTAGGCACACATGCAAGGAGAATGGGAACCCCTACAATGACTTTTGCCGGAGCTGTAGGGACGAAGAGGAAGAGGAAACTATACTTCACTACCTCGGAACCTGCCCAGCTCTTGCAAGGATAAGGAAAAACACGCTAGGAAGCTATTCATTCAATAGCCTTGAGGAAATGTCTGACATTAAAATTCTGGACACAGCAAAATTTATCAAAAATACTAATTGGCTGTAAACCGGGAGTGCATAATCCAGAATATGCCACTAGTATACCAGTAGATATCTTCAGGTGTTTCGGTTAGTACCCAAAGAAGAACCGGCACGTAAGCTGCCGATTAGTGATATCACAATGGATCCAATCAGGATCTAAGTGGGCCAGAACAGCTTCAGTTGTGGCAATCACATCAACCTAACCTAACCTAGGTCAGTTACCCTCGATTATGGTCTAACGAGGGCTATCACAGCCGTAGCACCTTCCTCGTACGAATTACCACTCTTACCCCCAAGATAACAAGTATTCGCCACCGATCGCAAATATGTTCATCGACTTTTTTACACTTTCAGCGAGTCACTAGTACTGAATCGTGTGTGGAAAAAAAGCCTCCTAGATTTCGTTGTTTGATATATTTTGAATTGACAATGAATAAACCACTTGTCCAGAAAGCAATTAAATATGTCTGCACAAGTGAAACACTTGCTTCAGGTCCAAGAATTTCCCATTATTCCACACTGCTCCAAATCGTAGATAATTCCCAAGAAGTGCAGATCTACACCCTCACATGAAAGCTCCTGCACCGTGTCTAGTTTTCACATTCCTGCCAAGTTCGTCAGGTTGCCAAGGGTGAAGATGGAGAACTCTGCTCCATCTATGTTGATGTTTGGAGAAAGGTTCCTGCTTATATCAAAAAAGCTAAATCTTCGCAGTCTTAGACATAGAGGCACAATGGGTGGATTTAACTCCGACGTAGTCAGATATAGAGTGCGGTCTACCTCGACGCACCAGTAATCAATACCTACGGGATAGAACGCCGAATAACCCTTGTCAATCGCTGTTTCATTCGGTTCAAGACGCAAATTAGTGAAAAAGCCCTCACCCACCCCTCACATCCCTGCAGCTTCTGCAGAAATGCAGCATTGTAGGATGCTCCAAGTCTTCTGCCCAGATTGCCAATTAGGCAATGGCCAGTGATTACTGCTACTGCTTTATTAAGGTTGCTCCTTTGCAATTATAGGAGGGCCTTAGTTATTGATGGATATAGTGTAGGCCACATCGCTTTCGATGTCCTACAGGTGTCCAATTCCGCCAATGTACTTGATTGGGTTTGATTATGGCGTCTTCAAATAGCATTTATTTTAGCGCTTTAGATGGAGTTTGAGATGTCTCCTGATTTCGTTCCAGTGGTAGACTCGCCCAGGGCAACTCAAGGTAAGGTAAGGGTGCTTCTGTCCGATAAGGGTGCTTCTGTCCGATATCTCCCTTAGAGATAGGCAGCAGAGTTTTACCATCTTGGATCTAACCGATGGTCTTTCCAAAGCCTTTATGGCCACCTGACTATCTATGTAAATATCAATAGATCTTCCGTCTATCGGGGTCATTGATAGCCGGAGGTTCAAGCTAACTGGAAAGGCCTTCTGTTTAAGGCCTAAATAAGCTCTAACATTAGAGCGGCAAAAAAGAGGACAAAATGAAGACTAAATAAAAAAAATTAAAACACTGTGAACAATCATGAAGAGATAATTAAAAAAACAAAAATATGAAGTGCGAGATTCTTATCAAAAGTCACCAATCAATCCAGTTTTCTGTTTTTATCTAAAAAAAAAAACACTTTTATCAGTTTCAAAAGTGCGCTTCAAGTCAGCGCCCATTATGCGGCGCCAAGGTTGCACGTAAGTCAAAAAATTTTCGGCAAAAATACTTAAATAAATAATTTTAAATCATTACAAGGTCACAAGGTACCCGATGTGATCAACAAAAATCCCATAAACTGCCTCGAACGCAGAAAAAAAACGCCTAAATACTTTGATAAAATAAATCCACCTCTTCGCAGGCAATCTATCCCCGCTCATTTGAACATTTTGATAAATGGATTTCGTTTTCTCCCGCCCATAGATCATGTCCAAGTGAAACAATCAGAAATAAAATAAAATGTATCTTGTTTATAAATAAAGAGTAGCACCGGTATTTCGGGCAGGTATAAATACGAATTGACTCATGTGTGACTCGCCAAAAGGCGCCCACCATCACAGCGCTTGTATGTGCTTTAAAATATCTGCGAAAACCGAAAATATCTTCAGACCGACGCGACGTGATGTGTTATAACGCAGCGAATTCCTTTGTGTGACCAGTTCACCCGGCAGGTGGAGGGGGTGGCGGTGATGGGGCGCTTTTGTGATTCGAGAAGGTGAAGTTCATCTCTTGGTGAACGCAATGGACATGACATTGTCAGTGGCAAGGTGAAAATTATCTCGAAATTTCGTTCTTATGAGTAAACAGAGTAAAGCCATATGACATGTGTCTGCGTGAGCTAGGCGATGACAGGTGAGTGGTGGGATTTAGCAGATGTGCTACAGTGTACCCTTTCGACAGATGAGAGGGTTTGCCGTAGACAATGGGTGTTTTGTATATTTGTTTAAATTTAGTTTATGTTGATTAGGAGAATGTATGACGTTAAATTATCGCTTGCCAATTCTGTAGGCGATGAAAGGAATTTTGATGGGTTATTCACTGCAACAATTACAGCATGTTCGGGCAGGGAGTCTATCGGCATTTTACTCTTCCGCAATAATAATAATCTTTGGTATGCAACTCTTAGACTTTGTGCCATTGGGACAACGCAATAGAGTACACCCACGAAAGAAATGGTGAACTCAAGTGGAGAAGGACATCAGCCAATATGCCAGCTTGAGAGCCTTCTTGGTGCAGACTGAAGTCCAAGCCGGATTGTTCGGTTCTGCAACATAATCTGCATATATTAAAATCAACCTTATGCGAGTACAAATTGTAATTTATGCAGGCCATAGTTGTAGGATCATTTCGTGCATAATTAGTTTTGTATCTAGAGATAAAAAAGAATAATTGATCTCTAGGTCGAAGAATGGGAGACGGGGTATATATGTTAAGCAGTGATAGTAAATGGACCAATCGAAGTGACCAGTTAATAAATCATGAGCGAAAAGAACAGTGTAATAAAATTCTCCTTTGCGAAAGCGATTTCAAATTTATAAGCGCGCATCTCGCTTCGTATGAGGGCATGTAATTGCCCCAGTTCAGTTCTCGGAGAGCAAATTTCGTAAAACGCTTTAGAATTTTTTCTATACGTAATTCAGCCTTTTGGTAATAAGGGCTTTAAACGACACAGCTATACTCCAAAACGAAACGAATAAGGGACGTGTACAGTGACTTAAGCGTATACGGATCGTGAAATTCTTTGGTTACGTAATGAGAAATTCAATTCTGGACAAAAAGTCTTTTTGATTCGTTACTCTTTTCAAAACAGATCTTTGAACGGTGTAGTCAAAAACAATTGAAATTCTTTTTCTACTGAAAGTTTGAGCAGAGCATTTATTTATGTTGAAATGCAAGTGGCTCAAAGTGCATCAGTCATTAGCCTTATTGAGATTATGCTGCAGTCTTAGTCGGAGTTGTAAATTCTTAAGTTGTCCGCATATAAAAGACAGCTGGATATCGATATAAACGACGGCAGATCACTGATGAACAGCAGGAATATGATAAGGCCAATATGACTGCCTTGAGGGACGCCCGAGGAATTATGAATCTCTCTAGAGAGAGCTGGTCCAATCTTGACATACTGTCTACGGTTCTCCAGATACCCTCTAATCCAGTTTAAGATATTGGAATGAAATCCGAGCATTTCAAGTTTTTTTTTTAAGTACCTGATGGTGGACACGGTCGAAGGCTTTCGAAAAATCCGTGTAAACACAGTCGACTTGTAAATGGTTTTCAATATTGCGAAGACAATAATTAGTGAGGATAACTAAGTTGGTCGTTGTAGACCTACCGCTTATAAAACCATGTTGCTGTTGACAATAAGACATATGGTTGCGCACTACTGTATAAAGCCTCTTCTTAACAACAGCTTCAAATATTTTTGGAATCAGTTGCAGTTTAGCTATGGGTCTATAGTTTTCAATGATTCTTTTTGACCCAGACTTATGAAATGGAGTAATATAAGAATGTTTCCAGCAATCGAGAAATTTCCCGTCTAAAGAGACATATTAAATATTGTTTTGAGAGGGTAGACTAGGTTTTTTTGCATGCTTTAATAAACAAAGGGGGAATGTTGTCGGGAGCAATATTACTACTCCACTCTAGTGACGACAATTCAGTGAGTATTTCATCTTCTGATATGGATACACATCCGATATTAGTGATTGGTTCACAGGCAGGCAATGAATTACAAGCAATAACCTCATTTACAAATTTTGATTGGAAAAATGAAGCAAACATGTCACACATTTTATTAAACATCACTAACTGAAAGATCATTCCACATTAGCCGATACACATAAGAGGGTTCATACGTGGAGCTTGGAAATACCTACTTGATTGATTCAAAATTAATCTTTGAACTACTCATGCGTTTGCCATGAAACTATGGACATATTATTTGAGTATTGTCAGTATTGTCAATATAGAACGAATGAGAGGCTAATGTTTAGTGCTTGCATTGCAGCGCCTTTTTTAAGTTTTGGCAATGGACATTGTTCAACTTAGTATTGCCTTAGACCTCACCTTGTAAGTTACATATCGTATTCTCAGTAAAATAGAGCCATAGGTCAAACCGAGAATCTTGAATTACAGTAGACCACATAATTTAATAATTTCGTAGTCCGAATTGGAGTACTTACGAAATGAATCGCACTTTATACATACACTTGGTTTTTTCATAATAAATGAGCACCTCTGAGTGAGTGAGTCCCCCCCCCCCCCCCCCCCACAACCTGCTTGAGTAACCGCCAAATCGGGAGAAAAAGCAAAGGGAGGTATGTAGGTTTCACTGTAGTTTTAAAAACTTCAACAGTTTAGTTACTTACGATTTCTTATATTTGCGTCAAAAAATGAAATACGACACTCACCTGAAATGAAAGAAAAATAAAAAATCATTAGTTAACTATTCAATCGTTTAGACATATACGCAAATATATACAGTGCGACCTCAATAAAAGCAACCCTCGATAAGAGCCACACCTTAAATCACATCATTGTCGAATCAGTAATTGAAACTCCTCAAAAAAAGATGATTCAATAAAAGCAACGAAAAAAAAAGTTTGGCACATTTAGTCGCAAGTAACATTTAAGCACAAATTAAGAGAGTCGGCTGTGGAAAAGAAGTCTGCGTCAGAAAAGCCACAATCAACAATTTCATATTTTTTTAAAAACAATTAAAGTTTGGGTTTTTTGTCTATAATATGAATTAAATTATAAGTTTTGCTTTGTTTTACTGCTTTGAGGTTTTTAACTTTGTCTCATTTTTGGCACCTACAATGTTTTGTTCTTCGATTATTGCAACAAACTCAATCAAAGCATCTGCACAGAGTGGTATCAGTTGCTTTTATTGAGGTCGCACTGAATGTATATTCAGAGAGAAAGCGATAGTGAATGAGAGAGACAGAACCAACGTCACGTCACGTGGCACGCATCGCTAACATCTATCTTCCGAAAGTGTTATTCCCTCGTTAAGATTTGAAGAATATATTTTCTTCCTTTAATTGTTCCAAAATCTTTCTCGAATCCAAGCAACTATCTTACGTACAGTAGTGTCTCTCGAGCTTGAGCATCTGGTTAAAATACGTCCCTACTTTAAATGACTCAAAGCTCGTAGTAGGTCATACATACTTACTGAGTATAGCCCAGTCTTATAATGGAGTATGGCTCATTGAGTGGTCACATTTTTCTTAAGAAAGGCATTTTGCATACCACTCGAGAGTGAAACTTCGCCAGATGCTATGTTCTGGCCACCCCTGAAACTAGCAGCTGGTTTTAGACTGACAATATGGTGTCCCCCCTATGGGAGCGTTGTGGAGGTTCTGCATGAAGCCCAAACTTCATGCGGGATGGTTGGGGTCATTGCTTACGCGGGGTCGATAGTTCCTTTATCAAGTGTTAACAACAGAGTTTCACACGATCCTTCCGAAAATGATTTAAAAAGCCGTGCATCGGTGTAAGTTGTGCAAGTCCTCGTAATGCGCGAATTCTCAAGAAACACCTGCTCACTTTCTGCACAGTTGAACCAATCCAACGCCACTTATTCCATCATCATTCAGTGGCACACTCACACCCCATCGTCATGCTTAAGCACATACAAATGTGATATCAAAAATGAATTAAATCTCATAATTGAATCTCTTAATTCGCCGGCAGTAGAACCCTCTTCAAAGGATCATCTATCTTCCGCAGCAGCGGGACTCGTGGCAAACAATGTTAAGTGAATAACCAAATTGTCGTCTCCTCAAAGCAAACACTCGCACCCCACGTACCCTAAAAGCGAATTGTTTGCACAGAGCTGAGATCAGAAAATTGTATCTGCGCTAGGAAACACAATGAGAAGAAAAAATGATTACGCGAAGAGTAATAGAACAAAATCCACACTGGAAGAGTGAGTGCGACATTTTCAATTAAATTAAATGCAAAGATACGCAGTACGAAGGCTCGCTCGCAACGCAATGTGCTCAACGCAAATCCTCATCAGGGTAATGGTGTCACGATTCCGCTGAACGATACACCACCAC
The DNA here is from genome assembly GCA_964034865.1 of Eristalis intricaria. Lineage (NCBI taxonomy): Eukaryota > Metazoa > Arthropoda > Insecta > Diptera > Syrphidae > Eristalis > Eristalis intricaria. The sequence continues at coordinate 36,895,293 of OZ035875.1, forward strand.
TTGTCCGGATGGACCAGAGATGTGGGGTGGTGCAGGATGGTGTCGTCCTTGAGTCCATTTTTCATTCGGTCTATGCTCACGCTATTGTGACTGTACCATCTGCTGGACTTACAGTCTTGCTGGAGAGAGAGATACTATTGCCTTATGCGGTTTTTCTTGATCCGGTCGTGCACAACGTGGGGGAGGGAGGCTAGAATGAAATGCTGTAACACGTACAAATGTCGGATGGAGTTGAAACTGTGCTTTGGTCAAGGATTTATAATATAATGCGCTCTCTTTGAGGAACCGGACGAGACCATGCCCGGTCAATGAGGATCCACTTGATGTTGCTTAAAAATTCAACACGACTTGCTGGTGCCCGGTGTTTATTGATGCGAGACGCAGACTGGTTGGGGAGGATACAATTTGTAACATTGAGTGGTAAGAGAAGAAAAAATGGAGATATCTTTTTGTTTTAATTTATTATAGAATACACGCAATTCTGTTTTTACACGGATTTCATTTGATTTAACATGGTATAGAAACAAATTGATTCTCTTTTTAAACGATTTCATTCGATTAAGCACGATTAACAGCAATTTGATGGAAATTTTGAAGAAAAATATTTTTAATAACCACAATCTTTTACAAATTTAGGGAGGTCCCCTTTCTTATTTATTTTCGTAGCAACTTAAGTATGGATAGGAACTAATTACCTACTTTTTAAGTACCTCATGTCTTTTTTACCCGGTTTTGTCGAAACGTGTATATCGTGTATAAAGAATTATGTATATGTAAGAATTAGGTGTTTATTATTTTATTTATAAGAGGAAAAGGGTAGTGGTCGGAAAACAAAAAAGCTGTTACATCATCTCATCCTGTTTACTTATATTTATACATGTTTATAGTTTTATTTATATTTATATTTATATTTATATTCATATTTATATTTATATTTATAATTTTATATAAAATTTAATTTTAAATTTCATTTCAGTTTTAATTATTATTTTATTATTATTCTCTTAATTTTAATTTTTCTTATGTTTAAAAGATAAATAATAAACACAAATATTAATTTATATGTCGTTTAGACAACGTCCATAAAGTGAGCAATCAATTTCGCAAAACCTAACCAAAATGTACATCAATCGTTCAATAAAATATTCCCAGACACTAAAATCGATATTTCTCATTTCCTCATTACAGCATGCGCCCACAAGTCATCAATAACACACCCGAACAACATTCAAATTCATTTAAACAAACGCCTTAACTAGGTTCCATCGATTATGCTGCACGTCTCTGCAATTTACGACGTACTTTCAAAATGATAAACACATTCCCTGCCAATGGGCCATATCATATAGCCCCCTCCTCCCAGTAATAAATTTACCCAGAGCCCATGTGTTCAGGCAAGACAGTCGGAGGATGAAACTGTATCCGATGTTTGTCATGCCCACTCATCCGAGCACATGTGAGTTATGTCCGCACTCGGTCCTCCCTCCACGAGCTGACAGGGTGTTATCGGAAAAGGATCATAATCCAGTTGGAATGCTTTCATGTGTACAAATACGAGGAGCGACACCCTCGATTTGTGTGATTTTTCTCTGTATCCTCTCTGTGTCATGAGCCACACACGAGGCTCGCATCGATGATGCTGGCCATTAAGAGTTTGTCTGCAAAGCACTGACCTTCATCGGTCGTGATGGGCGCAAAATGAAGTGACACTCACAAATGACTACAGTGCGGCGTAGTAACCACTTTAAATTAATTTCAAGACACGTTGTTTTCCTTTCATTTCGAGAGTTCGTGTCGGCGGCTGCCTTTCACAAACAGAGGCGGAAATCCATCCCGAGGGGCGGTTGCTAATCCTTCCTCGGGGTTGTGTATGGGCGACGTATGCCCTTGAGTGACTGCCAAGAGTGCCAATCAAAAATCCAGCATTTTCCTGCTGCCAGGGCGTTCTTTTGTGCTTTGACAGGAAACGATGAGATCTACGCCCTATAACATTCAATTGAATTCAACTCTCAATGACATCTGGCATGGAATGGAATTCGGCTCGGCAGAGATAACGAACCGATGGAGAGGTGGTGGCACACACACACACGGGCACGCATGAGGCATTGAAATTCCATTAAAAAAGGATTCACCATCAGGACCACGGGAAACATTGAAGTAAATTAAATTCTCCTCTCGCTTACATAACAAAAGGGGCGATCAACAAGAGAAAAAAGGGCAAAACGCCGTCTCATCGAAGTGGAATGTGGTGAGACAGTGCGAGTGCGAGTGGGGGTGGGCTGGGTCCACGCGACATTCGGTCGACTCTAAAATTTAATCAAGAACTCACGTGCCGACATATAAACTCGAATCGAAGACCTTTTATTACTGCAGAAGGAGGAGCCTGACATCAGATGGATGCTAAGCTCTGCACGAGATGTGGAGCAGCTCGACACAGCTCTTCTCAAGGTAAGCCAATTTCTTCACATTTTTTGTTTGTTGGAAATAAAAGCTTGCTACCGTGAAGCCACTTTGGGACAAGGATAACGATTTGAATAGCAAGGTTGTGATTTCCGATTTGGACTGGAGGGGGGTTGTGGGTGGTTCGTTTTGATTGGAGAGAGAAATTCGTCCGAAGTTGTAGTTGATTGGGTGAAGCGTGTGGACTAATGTCGGATGGTAGGAGTACATGTGATTGTCGTCAATAGTTTGTGTGCGTGTGCTCGAAGACTGTGGCTTGTTATGACCTCAAGTTTGTATGTAAGTTTTTATGGACGTTTTGAATTTTGTCCGGTATCGTGTTCCAATTTACATGAATGAAGTTGTCTGACTTCGGGTGTCAAACTTTAGGAGTCTTGATTAGACGGCTTTATATGTTAGTATTGGCGCTATAGTCCGATGTGGACTAGACCCAGCTTCTACAGAAACTCTCGGTGTGCCTGTCCTTAGACCTTACTTTTTATGGTTTCAAAGAGGTGGAATTGAATTGAAAAGAAAGGGAAGTGACCATACAATCACACAGCATGATAGTTTTTATTGTTCCTCCTTTATCGAGGACTCCAGAGCTACCTTGTCAAATTTGGTGAGTCATAGTCTGTTCCTGTTCATCGCTCAGCCGGCATCCTTCCATATGTTGCACAACGTACTGAAGAAACAAGATTATCCTAGATTACGCAATCCACTACACTCAACGCTATCATCCATCAGTAAAAGCATCTAGATACGTGAGTGCCATCACAGCAACACATCCATAAGCTTTAAAACAAATTTTAGTCAATTTTCATATTAGCCTGCCTTAATGTCATGCCATCCATCTACTTGAATAAATTTCCATTCCCCCTTATGAGCGCTTATGTAATCTGCTCCCTGCCCCACGCCATAAGAGAATACATTTTATTTACATCCGCCCAGAAGCGCGGTGTGAACCGCAGAAAATTTTGCACAAAAACACATTTCACGAATCTCAAATCGCTCATTTGTCTTGACGTGCGGTCGGAAAAGTTTGCGTTAAACACAAAACCGACTCAGTCTACAGAATTTACCAGAATTTCGCCTTTCAATCATATGCCGGGTTACTGTGGCGTATGTGGAACTTTTTGCCTTCGTTTCTTTTTGCTCAGCCCTCGAGTTTGTTCCGTTCTAACTTTTGAATATAATCGAATGAATTATTTTAAACTCCCATTAGAGGGAGGTGAACGTGAATAAGGGCGGGCTTGAGGTAGGAGGGGAGGCCGACAGCCGGGTGGATGTTGATTTATCATCACCGACCTGTGAGCGTTCGCCCACTCACGGCTGCGGCCTGCGGTGTGTCTCTAACCCCCGCGCATATTTGAAACTTGCTCGCTCGGTTCAGTGACAGGGGTTTTCATTTGATCAATTTGAATGGGAATGTGCTGGCAACCTTTTCTCCCCTCTGGGAGCAACCACAAAATTCTTGCTCGGGACGAGGACACATTGTTCCTTTGATCGGTTCACCACTCTTCCTTTTTTCGAGATGGATATGTGTCACGTCGTCGCCGGCAGGCTTGACTGCCCGCATATCGTTCGCTTGTGTGCGCGCATCGGCCGCCCAGGAATGACTGAGTTATTCGGGATCATAGTTTGGGAATGGAAGTGGAATTATTGAGATTCGCCCGTGTTTCGTCGAAAAATACCCCATTCGGGGGATTACGGGCGTTGCTGGTGTCTCTGGCTACCGGGAAATGTGCTAAATTGGTTTCGGTGGAGCGATTTGAATTGATTTGATTTTGGAAGACGCCCTGTGTATCCTGGTCGGCGAGAGCTATTGCTGTCTTTCCAACGGATCAAAGAGAAATACCATTCATTGTGAGTTATGTGCTTCGAATGATAATCTGCAAAACCTTCGGCAGGCAGACTTGAGGAATTTCAGACCCAGAAAAAGGTTTGCCGGAGCAACCTTAACCGATGGCGATAGAGGAGGGTCACTTGGAACAGGACACCCCCCGCAGATTGTGATTTCAGGCGTGCGGAAGTGATAAGGAGGGATCAACTTGAGCGCGCCGGTGAATCGATAGTCCACCACATTGTGTACGTTGACACACTGCCACTGTGTGCTTTGTGTGGGGAAAGGGTATTTGCGAAATTTGGAGCGGTGAGTGAAGGAATTTGATGAAATCGATACGGACATTTACGGTTGTAAACAGATTTAATTCTGACCACCGCCACAACTGCCGGATTTCTGCGGTACGGGAGTGGGGGCCTGGCCAATTAGGCTGCAGGATGGATTTATTGTACCAGTGGCAAATTCAATTATTGCCATGAACTCACTGGCGGTGATTTGAAATTGTTTGCAAATCATTTGATGGGTTGCGGGTAAAGCTTTAGGCAGCAGAACCACCATTGCACATGCGCTTGGTGGTTGAGTGGATTGAATGTAAAAGTTCCACATCATGTGTGGGACTGTTGTCATCTGTAGGCCTGGTACTTGCTGTGGGCATGATTTGGTCAATTGCTCTGAGTGATTAGGTTGTTTTCACTTGACTGGGTACTTAAATATGAGAGACCAAGGCAATTGGTGGAACACTGTCCATCCAAAATCGGTAATGTCCTTTTTAGGCAACGACAGAACAGACCTGCAAACTTTATAGGCTGTGCGCTCAGAATCGCTCCTTCAGATGTACTTGAATCTGACTCTCTAGTCTTAGGAACTCGAATTATTTTCTCCTCTCCATTGTCCACATCCTATAGACACTCTACAATGCTACAAGAACCGAACACAGACATGTCAGAAATCCTAATATGTGATTGGATATCTTTGCACAAGCAGTCAGGCTCTGGATATAGTGTCTGCAAGCTCCGAATTACCCGCAAGTTGTCGTAGGATTTTGGATGTGATGAGCAGAATTGCTTTTTTCCCAGAACACGAATTTTTGGGAAGTAAACCGTCTAGAGTAACACAGCCACCATACCTTGAATGGAGAATTGGACATGTCTAACGTCACAATTTAGTTGACTTTGTGCTTTGCTGATGCTTTTACTCCTTACTCGATGGACCAAAATGATGCTCTGCAAAACTTTTATTTTGCGATATTGCAGGAATATAGAGCTAAAGGGTGGATGATAAGCAAAACTGTGGATTGATTCTTCCAACAAAATATGTATTGTCTGCGACTAAGGTGAATGGAGGAGAAGACTTAACCGCGCACTCTAAGAGGTGCACCAGGATGTGAATGTAGTGTGGAAGTCAACCATCAGTCGACTACAATAGGGCGGCCACATCGAACGCGTAGGAACCAACGCTCCAGCTAAGAGGGTCATTGCATCCGACCATACTGGTTCGAGAAGGAGAGAACCTCCGGTATAAAGACCAAGTTATCGCAAAATACTCGGATGCTAAACAGTTTGATTTTGATGACGGTAGGCAGCGTGACCAGGACCGTCGACAATGGAAGGCAATTTTAGCGCAGGCTCTGACCCGCCAAGGGTCCTTGGCCTGATAAGTAAGTAAGTGATGGAGATACTTGGATGAAGGTTAACATGGACAAATCCGAGGTTATGGTTATTTCTAGACTGCCTGCTCAATGCACTCCAGCTGTAAATGTGGTCGCATTGAAGTAGGTGGAGAAGTTTAAATTTCTCGGGTTCGATTTCAGGAGCAATGAGTGGAGTATTGCTGAGCTTGAAACAACTGTCTACAAAAAATATCCATCAACACTGAAGTCTTGGACAAAGCGTTAATATAGATATATCTGTAGTTAACACAATCAAGGCACCATCGCGAAATCGAAACAAAGGATCATCCCTGACAATCGTTGTGTAGCAATAAACCCTTCTCTCAAAGCACCAGTCCTACTGGATGGCACAGGAACATGGACCAAATCGGACGAGCAAATTCTTGGTCGCTTCCAGAGGAATCCGTCGTACTATCTTTGGTCCTTTTGCAAAAACTGCAGAGACGAAGAAGAGGAAGAAAATATTCTCCTCCTGAAGAAGAAGTCACTCAGAAGCCTACTACTCTAACAACCTGGCTGGACTATAGTACCTCTTCCTCCATCCCTTCATTCTACAGCCACAGTGCAGTCCCATCTGCCATGAGACTCTAAGTCTGGCGAGTTTCTGGAGGAAAAAACCATACCTTCACGCTTTCATACTAAAAAGTTGGATAGCAGCGGCGAATAAAAGACAAACAGATTACTTAGCACCAATCCTAGCCTTGGAGAAGAGTCTTTGTCAAGGATTTCCGCACCGAAGACAATGGCAATATTGCACTATACACTGACTGGCTCTAAGACGACCGCTGGTCTTCTGTGACATCTTTGCACAATTCCTGACACTAAATAACTGCAGAGTTTTTCAAGCCTAAGTGGGAGCGACACACGAGGCGGTTCTCGCGTTGAGAGACCAAACCAGCAAAACGATTACCATTTTATCTGATAGCCAAGCGGGGATTTAGCTTAGGCATCAGACATTAATTTCAAATCGAAGCTGGAATGACAAGGGAAGACTCCCAAAAAAAGGTTCAGAGTTGGAAGAATATCCAGGTCTTATGAGCACACGCCGCTCAGGTCCGGTAGGGAACAAACTAGAAGACCAAGCTCTTCATAGAGTAAGAAATCGATGGCTGAGCAAACAGAGATCAACATTATTAATCGGCTTTAGCCGCATGGGCGTACGGACGCGAATAGGAGTCCTTACCAGGCACTGATATGTAATGCAACTGAAAATACTTCACAAGGCGTTTTCTAGGAATGCTCTCTAAACGCTGTTGAACTGAAAAACCTCCTAAGGTGCAAAAAAACATCTCCTAGCAAGACCACAATGAACCCAACATGATGGTCTAAGTGAGCTACGGACACAAGACCGTCAGGGGCCCAATTATCTAACTTCTTAAACAGGACAGGAACTGATTCTACTAAAAAAAATGGAAATTTTCTCAGGTTTGCCGATTTGTGACAACAGAATACGATCCATTATGATCGCATCATGCAATAACAACAAATTATTATTTGCTGACAACGTGTCCTACTTGTCACGAAACTAAATAATCTGTTTCTTTTCTGTTTTCTGCCACATATGTTGCATTGGTCTAGATAATCTCTAAACAAATGACTAGCCACCCATAAATCAGCAGCGATGTTGTGCAAAAATGTTCCCAGTCACAGGATGTCATAAGACAGCCACAACAACCCACAGTCACATGCTGAGAAATTCGCACCACCTCCAGGGATGAATAAACACTGCTCGCGACGACGATTCACGTCTAACACAGGAAGCGAGAAATTCAATATACACACTGTTTTTAGAGTCCGGTGAGAAATGCGTAGAAAACGTTTTTTGCCTCAAGTTCAACCCTATCAATGCCCACTGTTGCTCACTTGACAGCCACCAGACAGCTCCTCACATCATAATAAAGTACTTAGCTAGACATTTAGAATCACCTCGTTGACAAATGATAACACGCAGAGTATTTTATTTGGGGAAAATAAATACAACAGCGAATCGCAATTCAAATATAGCTCAGTCCAGTGACTCAAAGGCGCCGTACACATCGTCTATTTGTCATAAACTTAAGAGACCTGAGAGTGAACCGAAAAAGAAGCGGAAAAATACCTTTGGCTCTGAGAGGAGGCAAACATCATTCTCGACCTGTGATCGCTGGCAACTTTCTTCATTTTTGAAAACAAAAAGAAAACATAATAAATTCATAACTTCATAAATCATCAAAACGATATATTTATCATTAGGCCACGTATTTTTTTGCCGTTTTTTTTTTCCTTTTTTCCCCGGCGCCATGTTACTTACGTACGTCATGGAGATGTCAAGTAAATGATTTACATGGAAATGACATATTTAATTGTGAGCTCGCACCGCGTAACGTCATAAAATCAGTGCCTCTGCGGTGTGATCTGTCATCCGCCATCTGGACATGCTTAAGACAGTTTTCAAAAGCCACGCACAAGCCATTTGTGATGACAATTTTACCGAGCCACATGATAAATCAGACGGAAGCACTTGGTCCCTCGACGCAAAGGAATAAAATTAAGGCCTCTTAACCGAATGAACAAAAAAAAAACAAACGAAGCCCGTTTCCTTGTTTTTCGTAAATTTGATGGGAAATTATGCGCGTATGTTGTGCGGCAATTAGTGTTTAAGGGCGATGATGTCATTAAATAGACAAAAAATTCGTAAGCCCCTTATGCGAGAGAATGAAAGAATTATGACCTTAGGGAGAAATAAAATAAATTAGGCTTTGAGGAAATTATGATCGCAAATAGGACAGCATTAAGAGATGCCGGTGGGCTTATAGTCTGTAGAGAGTCAGAGTCATCAGCTGACCTGCACGAAGATGTGATCTTAATTGGAAGCACCACGACTGGATCCATCAGGGCCAGCTGATGACATACTAGTGTGAGAAAGCCATTGACGAGCGCGGTTATACCGGAGCAAAGCGATGAAAAAGATATGACGGTTCTTGAAGAACGTATGCGACTTGCGAGCAATCCAAATCATTTTCTATGTTTCTTTGCTTCTGGGAACCCACGCAAAAATTCCAAAACTAAATTTTATTTATATATATAAATAATATAAATTATATATTTTTTTATATATGTAAATTATATATATATATTTACATAGCTCCTAATTAAGGCACTACATAGTTTGCTTTGAGTTATATCCTGTGTAATCAAATGGGACTCCGCGCACGACACTACTGGTTGAAAACTCGTTTGCGATTCAATTTGTAATTAGTATTTTATTGAGTTTCAGTTTCCAGTTTGTCGAAGATGAGCGAGCAACAAACTAACATGCTGCTGGAAAAGGAGGTTAAAAAATCACATTTTGTATCATTTTCAAGACAACAGCTGTGTTTTTTTTTGCAAGCGTATATACGCTTAAATTTCAATTTGCATGTAAAATATACTAACAAAAAATCTTTTATCCGCTTAAGTTACTCAACATATCTATCGCCGCTCATGATATAAGCGCGGATAAAAACAATGCTTCCAATCATTATTTTCTGGGTGTTCATTCCTGAATTTATTATTTTATTAATTAGGTTCTTGTATGTGGCTTACATTTATAGGGGTGGTTGATGTATTAGATAACTTTAAGTATGCATGTACATTCCGTTTAGGTTTCGTAATCGATTCTTTTCATTTGATGATTTTTATTTTATAATTATTAAGTGTTTTTGCTTTTAAAGTGATGCTCACGCTACACAATCACAAACACAAGATTGTGACCATTAGCGATCAACTATCAGCTTACACGATTCCACCCCCTGACTGTCACAATTGTCATAAATATCGTCTGTGCTGCCAAGATTTTATGATGAATTATTAAGCGCCGGAGATCGGTTTTTTGTGCACGTTTAACGTTTAAGCGTATATACGCTTGCAAAAAAACACAGCTAATGGAAACGCTTCATCACTAGAGAAGTAATAGGGAAAGGGACTACCACCGTATCGCGTCGTATTTTATTGGCAAGAGAGGGGGAATTCCAAGTCTATCGTTTTGAATCCAATGTTTCATTGCTGATGCGAGGAATATGCCCACATCACTGTTTTTGTCCAACATAACCCGTTTCAATTATTCCGTGGGATTGCAGCAAGCCATTAGGACTATTGAATGTAACAATTTGTAGTTGTAATTAGCGGAGTCAGTCATTGGAAATTTTTAGATACGCACACGTTTTCCTTCGATGGGACCTAATTTCCAGAGCGAGTCAAATCTGCTCACTATTTGTATCCCCATTCGAACTTCCATCACCATCCCCACAACTTCCAACAGCGTCATAGTATAGTTCAATTTCAACATCCCCATTCTTTAGTCATTCTGTAGAATGCTTAAAATTTCGAATCAACTTTTTAGCAGCAACAAACAAAAGGTTCTGAAAATTGGCATGGATGTACCCAAAACGTGCTTACTATTCTTCTTCTCCTCCTGAGATAGTAACACAGCATGATGGTCTTATCATCCCTCGTATCTTACGAAGATATTTTACGCCCGGCATCAATGATGAGTTTCCTCATGTGTGGAGTCAAGTCACCGCTGAGTCCGTAACTGGTCTGTAACCCGAATTGCTAACTGGTTGCAGTTTCTCCGTGTGCATTGTGCCTAAGGAATACATAAGTGCACGGTACTAAACGTAACTGACCTTAGTTTGATTCGTTATTCACTCGCTCACTATCATTTGTCATCGTTAACAGGTGTCTGAACAGAAACTTCGGTGAAAATCGACTCTCATTTCTGACTTCTATTTTCAAAGAAACCCAGTCTATAATATTTTAGTTTTCAGTTTGCATAGAAATCCGGTCCATGTCCCCTACGCAAACACAAAATTATTATAAATTCGAACGTTTTAAAGCTTGGATAGACAGGACATAGGCTCACTGCTTTAACAATTTCCGACTTTTTCTGAAAACTTGCATAAAACGCAGAATTTTCAGAGCCTAACATGGATCCCTGCTGGAGTTCCACAAGGGAGTATGATTGGCCCTTCATTGTTCTTGTTGTACATCGGGATTTTCGAATTTTAATGAAACTTTGCAGATCGACACATTGATTCGGATAAACACCAAGACTCACAGGAAGACGATACTGTTTTTGATATCACAAAAAAAGCCTGAGTCAATATTCAATTATTTGTGCCAGAACTGATTTCTTGCAAGATCATTATTAAGAATACTTTTTGTCTCCAAAAAAAAAAAACAACATCCGTCCAAACAAAGATTACGTAACCAGTTCACATAATGGATGGCTAATGGAGCTGCTTTAAAATGAGTAAAATCGCACAGTTGTTTGTAGAGGGTGTTCCGAAGTTCACGCAAATATTTGAATTGTGCGTCATTTGTGCGCGCAAAGTGTTGCCAACAAAAGCACAAGACAGCGGGACAGCTGACAGTTCAAGGTTATTAAAAAATGTATAACTAAACGAAAGCCAAACGCATTTCACTGTGGAAACGTAATACAAAAATAATGAATGCATGGCAGCTAGACTTCGCAAAAGTTTGATGGGAATAATAACTTCGTCATTTGTGAGGAGACTAATACAGGAATTCGGAGCGACTGATTTTCGTTTTGTGACAAGGACACGGAATTTCGGAATCCATAGTCCTAGTTAATTCAAAAGGCTGTCAACTGGCATGCCTTGTTTGAACACAGATTGACGTCAACGAGATTTTGGCTAGGTATTGCGAGAATCGAGGGTAAAGTGATGTAACAAGCGGATGTCACTGGCCGTATAGTCAGAAGAAAGTTAAACTGGCAATGTGTTCAATTGATTTGACAGTTCTCGGGGAAAACGATGTAACAAAACGACGCCACTGGCAGTGCAGCATCAGAAATACAATAGAATCTTGGAAAGATGACAGAACATATGCTCCTTTCATCTTTTCCAGAATGATTAGAATGTATGTATATCCACCAACAAAAATTTTATTTTATTTAATAAAAATAACAAAAAGAAAAGTTCTTTATAAAAGGTATAAAAACAGACGTATTTAGATGTTTTTCTTAAAAAACTGCTCTATGGTAGAGTGTCGCCCGGAAGAAAGTTGTCTTACAAATCCGTTCGAATTGCTCATCTTATAGAACTATTCATGTTTCCGATATTCTACTGTAATGCACTTTCTTACAATGAGTGTTTTTTTCTTTGAAAAGCAATGACAACTTGATTTGACAGTTCTCTGGGAAATTGATGCAACAAGACGACTCCACGGGCTTTGAAAAGTAATCCTGAAATACTGTTCACACTTCTTAACCCATTACTCCCCAGGGTCCTATTTTTAGGACACTACGTAAAATATATATTTTTTCAAGTTAGTTCTTTTTAGGACAAAAATACTGAATATAGTGTCCTAAAAATAGGACACTGGGTTGTAATGGGTTAAAAAGGGGGTTTATTTCTTTAAGAGATGGAAGAACGTTAAATTGCAATTGTTTTGGCAGGTCAGGTAATTTGAGAGCCCTCGATTGTTTTGAGGTTAGCTTGATTTTATCAAATGAAAGGAGTATTCAAATTTAATAAATTCATTTTGAAAAAAAAATCATCTTAGATCATCTTTAGATGCACTTCATGGGAACTTGGACTTGTTTACATCCTGATGTACTGCGAAGAGAATATTTAAATTTTTTTCTTTAACCAAGTAAAACCCTTGGAGAAAAGGTTGCAATCGGTACCGAAACATCGCTTAAATTATTACTTCTGATTTCGACCAATGGTAGTAGCGCGTGTCTTGACTGTTCCGGTCCCTGTGGAATCTCTTCTTTTATTTGCTCTGCCATGCTTGCGCTGGCCTTAACGTCTGTGTTGGACTATAAGTCGCCTACCTGATGACGAACATCGGACAAAAATGTCGTATCCTCCACCGAACTAGCTTCTAAGCGCCCCAGACAGCGTAGGACCTACTCCCACTATTTTCTTATAAGCGGCGGCTTGCTCATCGCCGTCCAATCCACTCGTGAGGATTTCGTCGCTCCTGGCGGATTGTCCTCTAAGAAAAAAATATATATGCAGGCAGTATGAAACCAGCGGAGTTAGTATCATCTTTCCCATCTCATCTTTATCGCAATTCTCTAGCCCTCGTACAGCTAACTCGTCTGAATTCAGACGATTTACTTCCATTATAATAGATCTTATCTTAGCTGTAACACGATTGGCACTGACTATCTACTCTCTCTACTCTATGATAGCTTACTTATAAAATTCCTTTTTTTGAGGATTTGAATGTATATTCGACAAATAAAAATAAAAAAGGATAATGGGCAAGTCCGTAATAGGATTTAACCCAAAACAAACTATTGCGCGGATATTCCAAAATACAAACGGTGACTCTCTTAGGGCGTTCTTAATTTTATGTCTGGTGGTGATATGTGATGTATAACGCTTCTACTATGCCCCACGTTGGGCGCCAAAATTGTTGCCGTCATAACCCCTAAACATAATTTCATGGAGGTTTTTTGTCTGTGCTTTATTCCAAATTTATGTTCTCAAAGAACGCTCTTCAATGCCCCCACACATGTGAACATGTGTAGTTCCAAGCCAGGGTAGGTTCCATAAAAACCAAAGAAGAACATTTGCTGTTTGTTTTTCTCACCTAAAGATGAACAAGTAGGTCGCCGTGGCGTAGTGGGTAAGTGCGTCGACTCCTACGCAGAGGGTGCCAGGTTCGATGCCCGAAATTACCACCTATAATAATTCACGGCTCAGCCTCTTTCGAGCCACTGACAATGCTCAAAGAGTATTCCTGTCTAGAAAAAGCTTCTCACCTACGCCGTTCGGAGTCGGCATTAAACTGTAGGTCCCTTCCACGCGTGAAAGAACAATAGCACGCACAACACGAGTGGTTGCTGAGAAGCTAGGCACAGGTCCGCCTCGGACTGTAGCGCCACCCATATTATTATTATTATAAAGATGAACAATTTATGATTTTACAAATTTTACTTTTGAATCCGAATCTCCTCAGAAAGTTCAAAGGCCCTCCTTCCGGTTGTCTGGTTGGAAATTTATATAGCCTACCAAACGAAAATTCAGTTGTTAATGATTTATTTCTGTCCCCGCTTGACCAACATCAAGCATAACTACTCACTTGAATTGTCTGCACGAGCACTGCCAATTACTTAACTCAATCAATATTTCCGACGTCTCGTATGGCCACAAACCGTTTGCCCCTAGTCAGTGCTGTGCCGTCGAGTGTATCGCCGAAATGTACAATCCAACCCCGAAGAGGTACGACCTGCAAAAGCATCTGCGAGTTTTGTTTAAGACTCTTAACATTTTCGGACTAACCGGCGTCTCGTTCAATCACACAGATCAGAAGTTTGAGCGACCAAAGCGCAAGCGAAAGATCACAAATTTCATCTACACCGTCGCTTTTCTTCTCAGCGGCGCGCTATTTTTGAGGTGCATAGTCAACCTACTCCTGGTGTACGTGGCAACGTCAACATACGACAGCACACAGAGTGTTCAAGCACAGGAGAGGGTCATGTCTGAATTTTCCAGCTACGTCCACACAACGTCGGCGTTCATATACGCACTGCATTACTTCCGGATCAAGCACAGCCTACTAGGCCTGTTCAACGAAGGTCTCCGAATCTTCAAGCGGCTGGAAGCCCGCACTGGGCCGAGCCTGTTCATCGGCTCGAAGCTGGTGAATGTCCTCGTCATCAAGGGTATTATCCTGGCATCCACCATGAGATTCACGATCATGGTCTCGATTTTGATGCTCGCCATCTGCTACATAGACCTTGACTACACATTCTTCCCGATCCTCAGCGTTTTGATGGTCTTCAGCTACATCTACGTTCAGATGACACTGCTGTGTTTCTACGTAAAAATGACCGAGCACTTGGAGACGTTCGGCACTGAGATGGGCCAGCGTAGACTTTTGAAATGCTTGAGAGCGTTCATGTCCATTTCTCGACGCATTCACAACCTCAAGGGGAGGCTCGACTGTTTTACCGATTCCGTCTTCATGTGCACGTACATCGGGCTCTTCCACGACATCGAGTTCATCTATATGACGCTCAAGTCTGTCTTCTACTCCAAGTACTTCACGGACCACACCAGATGGTGGAAGAACGTTTGCTTCTTTCCCACTTGCCTCACATTCTCATTTGACATTTTCCTCATTAGCCTTCTGTCCGACATGCTGGCAGACGCCAACGACAAGTTCCAGGCTACAGTTGTGAAGCTGTCCAAGTGCACACCATCCCTTCAAAGAGACGTAAGTGTCCTGGCCAGCAGCCACAGATGTCAGTAATTTGTCCGTTTCTAGGTTGACATCATGTTGATGGGCGACAGTATTTGCGGCCTGGGCTGCCGGGCATTCGGCCAGATCAAAGTCAACCAGGAGTTCTCGTTTCAATTCACGATTACCATTGTCTTGGTTTTTGTGATAACGTTTCTGCAGTTCTTCGCCGCCGAGCAGATCTACACAAACAATTTCCAGCAGTTAACCATTGGCGACGAGTTCACAGCTAATTTGTAAGACTTGATAAAATAAAGTGTGCTTTAATCATGGTTGTGTTCTCCGTGTTGTGTAAATTTGAGGACGGAGATTATTGTTTGATAAACTTTGATGGGGAACTAAATACGGGACACAACAACAAGTAAAAGCATATGAAGACAAAGGAACAGATGATCGAAGAATTTAAAGAACAAGTGATGCGGTGTAAGCTTATTCAGTACACAATGAAGTGTGTGGAGATATAGCTAAAACCAGTAGGACATGTTGAGGGCTGAAGACATCTGCTTCATAAGACAGGCAATGCATCGATTACTTCATTATTCTCCTTTGTTTGGCGTTACATTCCTGAATGGACTTGGGTCGCAAGAAAAATGCTGTGCCCACACCAAGTTCCTTGAAGTCCCTCCCCACATGAGTGCACCACTTTACCTGCGGCTGTTGCTTGAAATAGAAGATTCTTCGGGATGAGGCCAGATAGAGCTCTACACCGCCTAGCCACCTTAGGTGATTTATCTATCTGCAGACGCCCGGTAAGCCTTATTTTAGTATACTGCCGGAACAATTAATCCTTTTCTTCAGAGGTTTTTAAAGCAAAAACATATCTGCATCTGCGGCAATAATGATCGTCCGATCAGTGTATTGCCTGCCGCCAGTTTTCTCCCTTGTCACGTGAGTTCAAAAAAACCGCGGCTGGCAAGGGTTATTCTCCGTTAATATTATTTACAATTCAACGTGGAGCCGTGTTAGACGAAGGTTGTGGTAACCTCGACGACATAGCTGCCCGTTGCAATGCTTTGTATAAGAAGACAATGTTGTGTGTTGTTATTTCTTGATAATAGCACATACCTCGTTTGCCCTTCGTTTACTGTCAGACACATCAACTTTAATGAAGAAGCGATAGTTCCCCATATTAGACACTACTAGACAAGGCGGTGCATGCCTCGTTGCCTTTGCACGCTCTCATAATGAGAACTTAATATCGACGAATAAATAAGATTGCGATTCTGTGGTATTTGACCGGATTTACTGCAATGTGGAGTTCTCTGGGGTGAAGCACTTATCCGACCGACAATTTCAAGCGCTTTCCGCTTTTAGCTAGTCATTGCTAAATACTTCCACCATCCTATTCAAGCAGTTTTAATTCATAGTCAATCTAAGAAAAAAATCGAAACAACTCCATCGAGGGTGATGCACAAGGCAATTCTCTTTCGGTGGCGTATACTTAACATTTCTCCTAAACTTTAGTGTCAATGATCAAAATTGCGATCGGTGGCGTATACTTGTTATAATTTATCTTTTCACACACGACACTGACGTTATTTGATTTTTTAGGCCACAGTAGTGGCGCTGTGGGTAGATGGATCATTGGATTGGATGATTTTTGTGCAGAAAGTATAACAGTTGCGATAGCCCACTTGACCATTATAGAGAGAGTAACTGACTTAGATGTTCGAGAAAAATTGAGCAATTCCTCAGAGGGGACTGGTATTCTATAATCGGGTTTATATCAAGTATAAACCTTGTGATATCCAAAAAATTGAGAAATTTAATGGGAGACAGGCAAAATTTTGGGCTATACGATTAAAGCTCCTTTTACGGACGCTATCTTAGGCGGACAATTTCTCACGACAGTGTATCTTGAATTAAGTCATATATTCCCATGTACGGACAACTCCCTTTGCCGGACAAAAGTGCTGTGACCGTCACTGTCCGCTTATGGGAGCTTTCACTGTATAAGTTGCAGTAATTAACTCGACCTTAAGAAAATAAAACAATATTGCGGCATGCACTCCTTTTCATTTCAGCAAAATTTTATTGAATGTTTGGCACCCCTTGTGTGCACCACTTCAAAGAGGTCGTCACCTGGTGCACGAAATTAAAAATGGAATACTCTTCGGGTCGTAGTCTGGAACAATATATACATATGTCCAGTGAAACTTCTCTGCAGCGAACACCCGCGGGGCAAGCATTATTGTCCGTTATGTAGAGGTGTTCGTTTAACGACAAGGCCACTATACGCCGCCTATGGTACAAGCCATTTAGCCCGAACTACACCAGCCCAGCTCTCAAACTAAATATCATAATGCAGAACAACTTCGATATAACGAACCTGAAGTGAATTAGAGAGTATTCGTTATACCAAGTAAATCGTTACAATGAGATTTGTACAGAGGTTGGGTTGGACTACGATTCATTTTAACAATACAATTTCAAAATTAAGTAGATACTCTACGCTAGTTACTGAAAAAACAACAACAACTGTGATTCCATTACTAAGCATCAACAAACAACGAGTGAGAACGAACCTGTGGAGAGATGAATTATTGTGGAATTGAGTTGAAAATCAATAAGATTCAAATAGAGTTGAATATTAATACTCTGCAATGGTTGAAAATTCTTTTGGCAAAGGTGTTCGTTATGAAGAGGCTCAATAAGGGTTGAAACATCCGTGAAAAGCCGGGACCACGACGAATTGTCCATAAAGAGAGATATCGCTTCCTGGGGTGTGCCCATAAAGAGACATACCTTGCATCACTGCAATAAGGAGCAAAAACAAGCAACTTTTCGAACTGGTTTCATGGGAACTCAATACCGTTGTCAAAGGTAAGAGACGATGTAGTAGTCTGTGTTCATGAATCTCGTGAACACGAATAATCTCTTATTCTTTCGACTGTAGAATAACTTTCCTGACAAGTCTTCCTACTATTCGTGAACCAAGATGGCTATGCCCTGGTGACTACCAGCAGCGTGCCAAGGACCTATACGCTATTTCTCATGCTCAGACTCTCCCTAGGTTGTAGCCGTATGTCAGGCCAAGTAAGTGGCGTTCCTGACACCCTGGTCCTGGCTTGTACTATAAAGCTGGTTACACAGTATTCTTGACCATAAATTCGCAGAACCCCGTTTCATAAATATTTTCTGTATACACTCGACAAGTGTTTTAACCGCCTTTATCTAGCTCATGTCTAGTCAGTGGCACGTCTAAAATTACGCCGTTTGAAGTAAATATGGCTTTTGATATGATAACTTAAAAGGCTTTGGATCCTATTTTGGTTACCCAGATCCAAACGTCGTCAATCTCAAGTGTTTTGTTGATTTGAAGATTTGATTAGATTCGTCACTTTATTTGTAGACTCGAAAAATGTTTTCCATTTTTTCTGGATTCGCCAATTGATATCCTTCGGGACAAATCCCTAAAAAAGCACTCACACATAAAACTTAGAAAGAGTAAACATTTCATACCATGCGTCAGTAAAAAACATAAATTTCAAAAACACACATCACCACTCTTCTCTCACCTTTTCTTGATGCAGATGATCGCTTAAAGCCAACTGGCAAGAATGCCGGTGGCGGTGTTATGGGCGGAGCTGGAACAGCATCCCAACCCGGCACAACATCCGGTTGTTCACGATATAATTCCAAGTGATGTTTCTCGCAGCGTCTGCGACGCCGTATATTTGGTGCGATTGTTTTCATTTTGCCCGATGTTGTCGCCGACGTATGTCCACAGTCGAATTTTATCATCGAAAGTGTGTTGATTTTTCTTTGGGTATCACTAGGAATCTTTTTTCACTAATATTATACGTATATTGCTTAAACACACACAGAAAAAATCTACAATGTGATTTATTTTGATTTGAAACCCGCAAAAGGGGGCATACAAGGAAAGAGGAATATGTATTATTTTATTTTCTCAAAAATAGTGAATAATAGTTTAGTATCTTCACAGTCTCTTCACCGAGGTATCTCCTTTCCACGTGTTTGCGTTGCTTTACATTAACTCTATGCTTAGTGTCTAAGTTTTATGTTGATTTGGAAGAATTATTTTTTTGTTGTTGCTGCTGCTGTCTACTGGTAGCAGAGTTCATAAATTTAACAACATTAAAAGCAAATTTTACACAACAAATGTAATCTTGTAGTTTGCTAATTTGTATTGCATTTAAATTTATTTTTAATTTTCTAGAAGCACTTGAATTTTGGTTTTGTACAAACGGTTATAATAGAAACTTCAACAAGTATTCAACAAGTAACAACATTTAGTGTATGCGTATGTAGATTTTAGATTTTGTATAATTTCCTTTTTTTAATAAACGAGTTTAAGAGTTCTACTTCAACAATTTAATTATTTTGCAGATAGATTTAGCTTTCTTATGTGTATATTTATGTATTTTGTGGCTTCTGAAAGAGATAAAAGGGATTTCGATTAGCTTCAACTGGACGGTGGAAGCCATGGGGTTTGTTTCTTGCATTTACCAACGCGTTTTCAATTTCAGTGCAGAGATGTTTTTTAAATGACTTTGAGTTGTATCCGAATGATAAAGGAAAATATTTAAGACTTAAATTAAAAATAAGGTTTACAGCAAATATTCCCCTTAATAATAATAATATGGGCGGCAGTCCGAGGCGGACCTGAGCCTAGCGTCTCAGCAACCACTCGTGATGTGCGCGCTATTGTTCCTGCACGAGTGGAAGTGACCTACAAGTTTATTGCCGACTCCGAACGGCGGAATTGAGAAGCTTTTACTAGACAGGAATACTCTTTGTCAGTGACTCGAAAGAGGTAGAGCCGTGAATTACCAAAGGTGGTGAATTCGGGTATCGGACCTGGCACCCTCTGCGTAGAAGTCGACGCACTTACCCACTACGCTACGGCGACCCACAAATATTCCCCTTAAGCCGGTAAAATGGTGGTAGTTCAGTGAGAGCTGGTGTATGTCTAAGATATCTCTAAATTCAACCTGAGGTATGTAACCCTTTCGCGCCTGTTGAGAAACCTATTATGTTCCACTCAATTATCGTGTCCACACAATTGATCGTGTTTGCTAGAAGTTTGCTGAAGGTAAGTCATTTGAACAAATAAACATCAAATTATGGAAGTAAGTTCACATTAGTTCCTAATATACCCTTCGTAGAAATCTCATCACGTGGGTAACATAAGGATGAACCAAACAAGATTAGGGATGGGACTGCCACAGGCAAATAATCAGGACACCCCATATCCCTCACTGCAAGTAATTAACACCATGTTACTTACAGATGCCGTCGACTCCGCTAAAAGGATATGGATGGACAGTTAGGACTTCGAGGATTATTTGGTCCTCACTAAATCCAAACAAAACAAATACACTCCTAAAACTAATCAGTAATAAGGAACGTAGTGGGCATTATCACCGCCCACTGCCTTCTCGGTATCCATGCCACAAGAATGGGAGCCCCCCGCAACGACTACTGCAGAAGCTGTAGGGACGAGGAGGAGGAAGAAAATACGTTTAACCTTCTCGACACTTGTCCAGCCCTTGCAAAAACTAGAAAAGATATACTAGGCAACTACTTTTTCAGTAACCTAGAGGAAATGTCACACTTAAAGATACAGGACATAGCTAAGTTTATCAGGAAAACAAATTGACTTTAAATCAGCACAGGAGTTGACTTGTCTAAACAGGCCACTAGAATACCATTAGGTAGTCTCAAAGTTAATTTTACTTTCTTTAGTGTAGTTCCTTTGAAATTAAGTGGGGCCGAAAGAAAGCACCGGGATGTGATAGCACAAAGGATTCAACCAGGATCTAAGTGGGCCACAACTGTAGTGGTGGCAATCACACTAACTTAACCTAACCTAACCAAGCGATCTAGCGAGTGCCGTGCAGGCAAAAATGAAATGTGTTAAGGTCTCCCTCACAGCTGTGTTGTTGATACTTTGGCAATGTGCGTTGTGTAGTGTACCTAGTTTGACGGCATGGTCTCATATCGGCCAGTGATTCATAAAGATCACCACTAAATCATGACGAGTTCGCCGAAGGAGATCGGTTGCACTCAGGTCATATTTTTCTTAACGTAGCACAGCTTGTGGATTTGTCCCATCTGCGAAGAAAGTGCGTAGAGACATAGGCTTTGACTGCTTATACTGGGATTTGTACCACCCCTGCAAGCGAGCACTAAGAGAGATTCCTGCCTGAGCAGTTCATCGGCTTCGATTTCCCTGCGATGTCAGTGTTACCACTGCAAATCAAATAAGATAAATTCTGAGCTGACCTTCTTCAGCACGGCACCCCTATACTAGTTTTGAATGCGAATTAAAGGATGGCTCCTTGGCCTTCAAAGAATACGGCAACCTAGAGTCGTGGCAAGATATTTGTCTTGACGGCACGCTTACCGAAAATAAATAGTTTCACATAGAACTCACTGGATTTGTAGCGCCTTTCAAAGAAAGATACCAGCTACGTCCTCAAGGTCACATGTTTACTCGAGAATATTAAAATCATTAAAATCTACTTGATTTTTAAGAAAAAACACTCAAGGAAGCTATTCTGATCCTGGATATAGCCAAATTCATTAAGAAAATAAATTGGCCATAATGTATATTAACAATGGAATGGATGATCTAATGATAGGCCACTAATCGAGTACTTCGTTGGAGTTATTTAGCCTTTCGGGAAGCGGTGTGTAAATTACCGGAAAAGGATAGCACAGTGGATTCAATCAGGATTTAAGTGTTTAAGTGGGTCACAGATGAGGTTGTTTTGCCAGTCATGTCAACCTAACCTTGCCTTCTTAACTCGCTGGTCTGGTTCCAGCTAAGTTTAAGTTAGGCATCAGCCTGGGTACTTGACGCTAGTAGAGAGAGATAGTGCGGTTGATTGTTAAGACGGCGAAAGTGCGAAAGAGCGTCAAAATAGAACGTTAAAACATAGGCTGCAATTTGTAACATAAGTATTTTTCATGGTAATGTAAAACAAAGTACAACTGTCACCTGACACATCAAACGAGGCACCCAAAGAAAGATGAGGGCTATCCAGTGTCAAGAAGAACCGGACTGTAGTTGCCTAAGCTAAGACGTATGGCGAGAGTGTTAAGCAGCTTGGTCGGTATTCGAATTTGACTCAAGGTCAAACGTTCGCTCGAGATCGTCAAAATGCACTTGTTTTTTTAAGAGAGGACTCAATTGAATGACTTATGATAAAATTATGGACATTTTTAGTATTCCTGAAGAGGTGAACGAAAGGAAAACTGAAATGACCATCGGACAATTTCAAAAAGAGTATTAAAAGTACGAGAATCAGCACTGCATGCAACCGACAACATATACCAAAGCAATCGTTTTCAGGTTAAGTGCACAAAAATATTAGAAACCTTTCAAGTCATTCAATATTTGCTGGGTCATCTGAGAAAATTCTCTCTTCCATCTCCACGCAATTTGTGATTAACCTCTTCCACACTGCCCTGGTCATCATCGGAATCGTCAACAGCAGAGAACTTCTTCCTAAGTCCTCAACACACACTGCAACAGTCGCTCCATTACCCTCCTCTTCCTGAGAAATAACTTCATTTTAAAAAAGGACGGTCACTGAGTTAACGAAAACTTGTTACCCAGTTAAGAGCGAACCTTGTTCTTCTCGAAATGTTCTCAGAAAACCTTCAGATAATTACTTGTCATAAATTGTGACCACAATTCTGTGCCCAAGAGCCAGGAAAAGACGACGCCTCTGAGGGGGTGACCCACCACCACTGCCGGGTCTAGCTCAGAAGGCACCTTAAGTTTTATTTGTCCCTTCCTCGACCGGGGAACAAACTGAATTTCTTCAGTTTTAACCTGCTCCCCCGGCTCTCCTTACCCGAAACGCGCACAACTCCCCGTTCGGAGTGGATTCGAAAAGGAAAACTAGCTTGTCCCTTTTTTTTCCTCTCTCTGCCCAAAACGTTGGTCTATTTTTTGTTTTTCCTTATTTCATTTCGGAATCACTTGGAATTCGGTTGTAAATTATGATTGTGGTGCAGGAAATAAATTCGAGGTCACTGGTTGGGAAATAAAATCGGAAACAGTAGCGACTGAGAATACAGCTCAAGGATACGCGATGTGAAATTCTCTTGAAATGTGTGCATGGGGGTGTGGTATGGTTGGTTTTTTATTCGCACTTAAAGAGGCAGAAAATTGGAAATCATAAAAATGGGTGAATTCCGTCGAATGTTGGGTGGAGTTGCTTTTTTTTGTGCTCTGCTCGAATATCCTTTTATGACATTCAATTATTGTTTTCTTTTTTTTTTTCGGGTGAGTGTGTGGATTTTGTTTGCTGCGGCAGTAGTGTGTCGCGTGGCTGCTTTGATCGAGTGTCAGTTGGTTTGATGGGTGGTGACAAGCGATGTAAGTGAATGATATCATTTTTTGAAAGGAGCGATTAAGTAACAATGAAAAGGTTTCTTTGACATCGTAAATGAGATTCATTCAAACGGGTAAAGACTTGTGTGGAGTCGTTCCCTGGGGAGATAATAGCTGAACAATAAAATGGGGAATTCTCAGTTCCATCGAAAGGACTTTCCTTTGTCGATGAAATATGTCGAAGTGGAGCGAGAATCCTTTGCGTGCTACTGACTTGGCTAAGCCGCCAAAATGGGAGAAAAGGATGCGTTTCGAAAGGAGCTCTATTTACTTCCGAATGGGAAATATCCGATGATAAGCTTCCAGGGAGGTCCACTAAGGGTCATCTAAGGTTTATAGTCCGGATTAGCTTCAATCACATTTGTCAAACCGAACTGTCACCCTGGACTGTACATGTTTAGTTTGAGGTTTGCCGCTTTTACAACATGTATCGCTTAACATTCACTGAGCGTGCTAAACTCGTGAAAACCTGCATAAATAGTGATTCTGTACTAGGAACGTTTCACGTATTACGAGGAGATTATGGTTAACGTGATTGCTTGAGCATATTGCGGCATATCGAATGAACCTCCGATATAAAGACCAGTCTTGATGACTGAAAGCAGCGTGCCTATGACCGTCACCGATATCACAGGCTCTGACCCTTTATGGGTCGTTGACCTGCTCAGTAAGTAAGTAAGTATATTGTGGCGTGAATAGAATAACAAAAGGAAGCCAGAACACAAACCACCACAACACAAACACCAGTGCCGCCATCTATCAGAAAATGATCCGATGAGAATTCTGAAACCCAGCTATGTTTTGATAAGTAGGGTACTCACTACCGAAAACACAACCAGTAAAAGTACATACAATGGATTCCGCCTTAATGGGACACTTCGGGCTATTCCTTTTTTTGTCCCAATCAGGCGGTTGCCCCAGTATTATGAAGTGGGTAAAAAAGATAGGGACTTGTGAATTAAGTTACGTTCATTTTCATTTGCCGCAGTTAAGCGAATGTTCCAGTGTATTCTGGAACCCAATTAGGAAACAATAAATACTGGCGTGTTGGCCGAAGCATGAAGTTTCATAATGTTTTTCGATTTGTTCAGTAATAGCGTTGAAAGGATTCAACTAAATGACATTTATTACAAATAAACTTATATTACGAATAGGCAGTAAAACTGGTGAGTAAAAAGTGGAAAAAAAGTTTGTGGCGTTTTCGGAGTAGCTAATATTAGGAAAATAAATTTGTGTACAGTGAACAGAAAAAGTGCTGTATTTTATTGTTACAATCCAGTGATCCAGGGATTACTTGTAGAAAACAGTCTAAAGACCTCTCCAAGGAGTGCCTCGAAGTGAAAATGAAAGAAAGCGACATTGAATGATCCCTCTTCTGGATATGCGACTTCACTTAAGATGCGTCATGTAGGGAATAGGGATTATCCTTTACTATAGAACGAGAACAAGTGACCAAATATACGAATATTGTCTTGGTGTGTAGAATGAAGTGTACAGGACTAATCTATTGGGTACCGTACCTATCATATACTCTATTGCAGTACTAGAATGACACAGAATCGGAGAAGATCGAAACCCTGGATGATTTTCTAGGTAAGAGATAAAATCGATTTCGGGACTGCATATGACAGCAGGCATAGATACCAGCTATACAACGTCATGTCTAGTTTAGTCGTTTCTGCGAAACTAGTCAGGTTGTGCAGGATGCAGAATTCTCGCTGCCCCATCAAGGTAGATAACTTACTCAGCAAGACTTTCACTGTCAAAAAAGATTTTAGGCAAGCCGCATCCGCGCATCCTGGAGAACATCGTACAAGACTCATACCCCAACACTAGAGGCATGATCTTCTGGAAGTCCATACAACTCTAACCATACGCGGATGACATTGACAGGATTAGCAGAACACAGCGCTTGCTGGAATTGAGACGAAAGCTATTAAATTGGGTTTAGTGAATCAGGGCAAAACGAAGTACGTATATGCGATCCTCCAGAAAGGACATGTAACATCGACGACTAGGTCAGAACGTCACCATAGGCAGATATAACTTCGGGGTACTCATCATGCCAGTCTTGCTGTACGTCGTGGAGGCATAGACAATCCCTAAATAAGATGATTAAGTCATTGGTCTCTTCGAGAGAAAAGTTCTGCGTACGATTTTTGGTCTTGTTTGTGTTGACGGTTTTTGGAGGAGAAGATTCAATACCACAACATGAGCCTAGTAAGGCGTTTTCGGATCCAACGCGATGGACAATTCAGCTCCGGCTCGAAGGGTCTTCGATTCCGAACCCGTGGGACAACGCAGCAGAGGAAGTCCGCGTTTCAGGCGGCTCACTCAGGCGGAGAAGGACATCAACCAACTTGGCGTGCTAGTTGGAGAGCCTTGTTCGCTGAGACTCAGGTCCAGGACCGGACTGTAGCACCAAATAAACAAGAAAAAGAAGAATAAGAATGAAACGTCACCGTCACGATGCCAAGAAGGTTAATTGTGGAAATTGGCATAGAACGCAGAGGAAGCAACTTGGAGAGAAGTTCTTGTTTAACACCAAAACAATCGGATTATGTACGGTCTTACCAGAGACCACGCGTTGCCTTGAAGCCCTCAAATCTATGTGTGCAGAATCATCCAACAAACAGTCATGTTAAGATGAATCATTCAAATTCATCCCTCTACATCCCCTCATAAGCATTGCTACAATCCTTGGTAAAGAACACTGATTAACAAAGTTTGCCTCTGCACGTTCAACATTACTGTTCGCCCCCATCGGTGGTCATCTGTAGCGAAGAAGTGAACAACCAACGTAATCATTTAATTGGATATCTAATCCAATCTCAAGTTCAAACAGAAATCTCTGAAAAAAGCTCAACAACCGCACAAAAATACATCAAAATTAGCAGCTCATTTGTGCCCCTCGTCGCATTCATCCTTTGACAGATCTCCGGGAGGAGATACATCTTCATCCACAGCACCTGATGGCTACAGTGAGAGACTTCTAAAATGAATATGACCGCCCCCGACTAGCCCACGAAAGTTTGTGACCCAGGAAATCCAATTTATTTTCATCCCTTTTACAAGCCGACGACAACGATGACTGAGATCATTTCGTGCGTTTCAAATCTCATATTATTCAATCTTAAAAACCCATCACAACGGTAAGTGTACACAGGGCGACCGGACTAGATAGGACACACGCCCATCCTACGAGAATCTAATTAATCCCAAATGTATGCTTGGCCGAAGGATGTTTTGGGGCAGGGACTCAAGGAAAATGATAAATCACCCTCACAAAGACACCATCAGTCTTCGGCCGCAGATGTGTGCATCAACCGAATCTGTGTTTGATGCATCAGTGACAGTAGAGGCCATTCAATTCAATCAGTCATCGATCCATTCCAGGCGCTCGTTAGAATCCTTCAGAAACTGTTCCCTGCTCTGTGGGGTGAAAAAAAGAAAATCGATATCCCAGTCACACCCTAAGAAAGGCGTTATCCTCCTCCCCGCCGAAAAAAGCACACAAACGACATTTCCCAAAAATTATCCTTGTTTCCGTTCTAACACGAATGGAAAGGACGACTATATGTATACTTCCGAAGGTAGAATGTAGCGCATATCTTAATCGCATCATTAAGATGCCACTGGAGAACTCTCCTGACGGCGGAGCCGCTCCTCGGAATCCATACGCGAAAAATGAACAAGCATCTCCCGTCGTCATAGAGATCAGAGCATGTGCACGTTTGTATGTCATTATGTTTGCTGGTTTTTTATTCACCCCACTCCTTCAGCCTATTTTAATTAAATTCAATGCGCGACGATGCTATGATCATAGTCGACAAGCAAGGAGCAAACAAACCGAAAAAAGAAACAACGTCAAAAAGTTTTTTCGAATTTGCTCTTGTCTTTTGCTATTCAAAAGTTGTTCCCTTCAAATTCGCAGCAGAAGCCAACGAGACACCAAGGCCAGCGAAAGCCAGAATGCCTGCGTGTGTCTCTAGAGAAGTGTAATATTCTATCTTCTTCTGCGTTAATCGCGAACACAGTGATACAGACTGTTACTGCCAGACAGACAGTCGATGAAAAAGAACGTTTTTTAAATTCATAAATGAGGCCAAGTTTCGAGGGCGATAGACATCATTAATGTAGACGCGCTACTGGAAGGCGGCTTTCACAAAAGTTAAATACAAAGTGTTGATGGGATTTCATTTTGCTTTTTTAATAAGAGACCTTTGCGTTGGAGTTACACAATATCGAGGGGGCATCGTTTGACGGTTGACTGCGCATTAGCCAGAGTCGACATTGATTGGCATTTCCAGTTAAAGGACATCCAATTGAGGTGGGTTTTCGTATGAAAAATTAATGACTAGGGTGACCCATTGTCGGTGGGATAAGTCAAATGGAATTGAATGACAATGAAGTCGCGCTCGTGTCAAGGTTGATTTGAAGGAATGTACCTACACATTTTAGAATAATGTTAGGAAAGTGGTAGAGTAAAGATAAGGATGAGAGGGAAGTGTGGGGACTATAGTCGAAGTGATGATGGACGTTCGCAAAAATTGATGAAATCCATTGGAAATCCTTGTTGGACCACGCTGTTGAGTTCGATGAGCATCAAAGGCTGATCTATGAGCGTCTTTCGATCTGGGAAATTATGTTAACTGCCTTTCACGCTGAACACGATAACCACTGAATGGAGGCAAAGGTAGGAAGGTAGTAAGTGCCTTTAAAGATGCACTTAGGCCAAAGAACGCCCATTGTGCTCCCATGTGGGTCTACAAAAACAAGGAATTGGGTCGGCTTGGTTATTATGACAATCAGTCAGTTTTGTCAGTGAATTCTAGATTGTTTCACTAAGATGTAGAGGGAAATAGGAACCAATTATGGCTTTCCTGATAGAGGGGAGTGCAGGGCAGCTACACACAAGGTGTTACACTTACACTATTCTCCTTTTCTTCTTCTAGACAGCTGCAGCAGAAATCATTCGAAATTTGTATGTACACATCATACAGCATTTTCTTTCAAATTTGAACATTTCATACAGCACTTAAAACTGCTGTAGTCACTACAAAAATTAGTTTTCAAATGAGAAAATAGTCAAAAATAAGTATTCTTGGGTTTATGATTTTTGAATAATGAATGATTGTTCATCCTTTTTTCTAAATTAGACATGTAGGAACAAAGAATGCTAGTTCGTCAAGAAATTTCTATTTATTTTTATTTTTATTTAATTTCTATTTAAAATTAATATTTGGAAAAATTGTCTTATAGTAGCTGAATTAATCTCAATAATTTCGAAATCATATTTTTCTTCATTATTGAAGAACTCCATTATTCAGTTTTTTGTTTGACCGGGTTTAATTCAGGACACAATGTCATGTCATTCCTCGTTTTCTCATTACTGAGCAATATCTCAAAAATAAGAAATAAATTTGGCGGGAGCAGCTCAAAAATTTCATACAAAATATGGTCACAATCAACGTTGCCGATTTGGCATGATCGTGCTGTTATAACACTTTTCCATTGAAATGGTACTCTGGCACTTTAAGATGATATATGACACTCTGGGTAAAATTTAAAAAATGAGGACATTTACTTGAGCAATAGCATTGCGATTACTTCTTTTCCACTCTCTTACTTCCAAAAGTATAGAAAGCGCGTTAAGTTTCGATGAACAATCTCTTCTCTTCTTCTTTCAATTTTCCTTAATTCTTCCTTGAATCGAAGCAATTTTCTTCTGTTTAATTAACGCGTTATCACATAACGCGGTATCTAATTTGAGACGACTAAGCCTTAGCCATTGTCTTCTGCCGATGATGTCAATGTCCTGGACATATACGAACACTGGCACAGACTTGCGAAAGTTCCAGCATCTGGTGTTGCCATCTGTATTACGCATGATAGCCTTGAAATGATTTTATAATGCGTGCGTCGATTATGTTGTTCTTTTTTGATATTTTGATTAAAATAAATAAAAACATATTTATAGGTATATTTTCGTTTGTGGCACCCTTGGCCTTAAAATCACACTTTTTGGTTGCATTGATGGCACTTTGAAAAATGTTTTTCCGACAATGCTGGTCAGAATAGTGTTTTAACTCCGTTAATTGTGAAGATAAGTGAAGAGATCAATTACATGATTCAGTAACGCAGAAAATTGGATGATATTGATGTGACTAATAAGTTGTTTCCACAAGACGGTGCCACACACACACGCTGCATGAGACATATCCTGGTCGTGTACTCTCTCGTTACGGTGATCAGAATTGGTCACGTAGATCGTGTGATTTAAGACCAGCCGATTTCTTTTTAAGGGATCATTTGAAGTCAAAGGTTTATGACAACAAACCCACAACCATCGTGCATTACATGAGGAAACTATTCAAAATTTCAGTCACATTTATGCAAAATGGTCATGTGAGATTTTGAGAATAATGTGTCTATATCCAAAGCAGGGAAGGTTCTATATACTTTATGACTCAATAAAAATAACAATCTAACAATTAAAAGCTTGTTTTACTTCAAATCTTAATTCAAGGACATTAATTTGGGAAGGTGAAGGAATGATAGTCAAATAAAGATTTTAAAGACGTATCTTGCAAGTCAATTGTTTTACCTCTTGGGTCAAGAAAATGTTGGTGACTTGGTAAAGTAAACGAAACAAAAAATCTCCCAAAGTTCAGCTCATCAGAATTTTGACAATTTCGCAAGTCGATGTTGACATGCGATTTTTGAACACCAACACTTTTTAAAAATCACTCAAAGATTCGCCATTTTTCAAAAAAAAATCATATAAAATCCTTGCCACAAATTCTGTCAAGACGCGTAGTCGACATTCTGAAATTTATGAGCTTTTAGCGTTTTTAAATGGATGAAGACAAAAACGGTGAGATTTTAGTAAGTATTGTACCTCAAGGGACATTTTTTATAGATCACATATAATTTAATATTTGTTGAAGAAATAATCACTTTTCGAAATATTAATTAATTTAATTTAAAAAAAATTAAGTTGTAGCATTTTTTAGGATACAATAAATAAAACCTCAAAAATAAAAATCGAAATTGCATTTTCTAAAAATGAATTTACGATGTATATCAATTTAAGACGTCGACACCATGAACATAAAGAAAATCACGAACGTACTCGACCTTGCTCTCAAGAAAATCTGTAACAAAACACCTTCGACTGAACTCAAATCTGCTTTGGTAAATGCGAGAAACAAGACTCCGGAAACTGTGGAAAATCCACACAACATCCACGAGTAACCTTGAACCACTTGCATCGGAATGCCTTCATTTTAAAATGTTGTGCAACTCAAAGCACTATTCCAATCAAAATGTTTTGATGAAAACAAAATATTGGCATGGCCGTTTATTTCCTCCCACAAGTGGTTGAAGATTCGCTCGCCACCTTGACCGTAGCTACTCACAAAATATTTGCAATAAATTTTGTTCTTTTCCACAAAAGAATTTTAATTTTAACTAACACTTTTATAATTAAATTTGAGTTGCTTTTTTTAAACTTGTTTTGTGTATGTCTATATTCGTGTTCTTAAAATCTTAACTTGCTTTGATTTAGAATTAACTTTGCTTTCTTCGTTTTGATATTTATACAACTTATTCTTAAGATACATTAAATTTATCTTAAAATTTATATTTGATTAAACGTTAAGTTCCTGATTTACTATTCGGCATTTCATAGGTACATATGGTAAAATTTTTTTTTTTATTTTTGAGTAGACGACACTATGTGCAACAGATAGCGCCTTAGAAAAAATGTCCTCTTTTTTTGTCAACCACTTTGAATTGAACGCGCACGCAAAAATTGTTCAAATTAAGAAAATCCAAAATGAGAATGGGACTCAACACAAAACATACACACTTTTCCGTTTTCACTTCTCTCCCGCAGTCGAATAAAGGGCGGTTGGTAAAGTCACAACAAAACAAAAAAGAATAATAAACAAAAAAAAAAAGGAAAAAGAAAATAATTTTAACCGAAAAGAAACAAAAAACAATAACACATCTAAGACTTGTATTTTCTGAATTTCAGTTTTGAATTTCTCTGCACAATTGAGAGGAATATTAAGTCTTTGGGAAATTATGATTTTCCGCACCGGGACCGTCACCAGTGAAATGTTGAAGACAAACTGAATTTTCATTTCATCCATTCGAGATGAAGGAGATCCACGAGGAAATTCTTTTTTACAAATTTTCAGGGTGAGCTTCAACGAGTATCTCTCTCTACATATAGTCTCACCATCCACACAAATGCCCCTTCACCCAATCCCACTCCCACCACTGGCTAATATTGCTGAGAGGCAGTCTCTGTGTGTGCTTGATTCATTCAGAAAATTTTGCACCTCTTGTGGGCGCGTACCAACACAAACACACAAGCACGCACGCACACAGTGCGACTGTATTCGTGTTTTGATCTCATACAAGGACGTTTGCAGTTTTCGCTTTTCACAGAGGTGTTTCGTATTTTTTTTCTCTGCTTAGCTAGCCATCTTTGTCGCTCGAGAACTTTCGGGAGGGGAAAATGAGCTTTTTGGCTCAGCATGGGCCTTGTGAGTGTAGAAGTGTCTGCACGTGCACAGGCGACATATTGCGTGCGGGTGGCGGAACGCAACTTGAACTTGCCCGTAGTTGACGTGTGCCCGTGAATATTTCATCCTTGGCTCCTGGCCCGATGAGCGCGATCTTAAAGCTTTGTCGGATAGCAGCCGCCGGCACTGCACCGGTGGGTGAAGGTGAGGATGATTAAGTTGCATTTTAATAAATTACTTTGATATTTAACAAAACATTTTCTCTTTACACGCGCTGATTTTTTTCCCCTTCAGGAAATTTCGTAATAAATAAAAAAGGGGATGAAAGACTCATCTGCAAACTTGACATTTATCAATTTTTTTCTAAGCCCACTGCACAGGGTGAGCCATTTGTTGGTGTTTTTTGTTTTTTTTTTAAAGGTCATGAGCATGATGCAATGTTATTTTACTTGTGCTGCTTCAAATATAAGTTTCCGGTTAATTATATTGACTATTGCGTATTTATCGACTGATTTGACAGAAGTGGGATGCTCATGGATCAATCGCTGCAATGGGGACGGGAAGGCACATCAACAAAAGAAGTGCTTACACGGTTGTTGAGCGCTACACGGTTATCGTTGATTTGACAAGGAGACCAAGTTGATAGACCAACAGCCATTGGTTTAGGAAACATCCCCTCACTCCAAGTCCCAAAAGCTCGTATATAAACGCATTGATCTGGCAAATTTTATGACAGATTGTGGTTCATTGAATAGAAATGACAAGTATGTTGTGTCATCTTACTTGCAGTCACCATTCGATTGCAAAGGCTTCACCAGAGGCTATATTACGGAACCATTGCTGTATTCAGGAGCCCGTGAAACTTGGTGTGGTTTCAGCCGAATAGGTTCAGTTTGGCCTCGTCAGGGTGGCTGTCGTTTAGACTCACTGCCAGGGAAGAAGTCTCCATAATACCATACCTTGGAGTTTAGCACGACCAATGAGGGTAGCCGTGTGTGACTCAATGGCGTGAATGGTACATCGGTAAGAAATTGCCCAACAACCGGTTGCTTCGTCGCTAAATGCAGCATTTCGGCCTCAAACTTCACAAAGGCGGAGGAAATCGACATGTGCATGAACTCAATTGGTACTTTTAATCTGGACCACAACATGTAAATACAGTGAAACTTCTTTATAACGGACAGACCACCATGATGACTCTCTTTCACGGTACAGTGAAACTTATCTTTACGGAAAACCGTCTATAAGGGAAACTTTTCTTTACGGGCAATTCCTCATGATCCCGGCATGAAGGCATTCGTAAATTACAACCGCTTCAGAGCGGACAACCGAAAGGCCCTATGCAGCTGAGACTGACCGTTCTTTGAAGCTTACCAAACGACCGATGTATAGGAGCTTTATCATAGCCGTGTAGATGCAGACACATCTTCTTGGTGGTAGACCCTATGACTTGCCGAAAATTCCCATACAGTGACAGCGCCTGAAGTTTCCTAACATTAGCATATTTTTCTTCGTTGGAAAAATGAATGGTGATACAGTTGAGTCCGACACTTATAGATTCAAAACAACAGGCCTAGGCGTGAGTGCTACATGCTGACAGTCAAGCACTTTAACCAAAGGCCCACATCGGTGTCAGAAAAGCCTCAATCTAACTGGTTTATCGAAATTTTGTCGAATTTGACGCTTAGCGATCCAATGCATTTAATACTCGGCTCAGCGGAGAAGCCCTTGACATTGGTACAAGCTTGCGATGTGTGTTCCATGATAAGCTTACTTTGACTAAAAAACACAAAACGTGAGTCAATGAAGAAATAGCTAGGTCACTCTGACACCAATGAGCTACTGAAGGACTTCACCATCCACAGCACCAAATGTTCCCTTTGGGATCCTCAATAACCGTATCTTCCTCAGTTTGTCGAAGCTTCTTACTAAAGGAACAGCCTCTGGGGACCTCATTAAAGTCGTCCTAAACGCGGTGTAACGTAGACTGCAGACAACACACTT
Source organism: Eristalis intricaria (assembly GCA_964034865.1). NCBI lineage: Eukaryota > Metazoa > Arthropoda > Insecta > Diptera > Syrphidae > Eristalis > Eristalis intricaria. The sequence continues at coordinate 36,929,399 of OZ035875.1, forward strand.
GAGCTTATGGTGAGTTCATTTTAACAAGCAAGCCCTTCGGGATACTCCTGCTCTAAGAAAAGGAAAGTCTCTGAGGAAATGGGGGAAGGAAGGGAGCTATAATTCAGACTTTTAAAAATAAAATCGAAAACTGATGGAAACATTATTTCCTAATTAATCTATAAAAGCGATAATCTGGCTAAAGAGACTGTTCACGGTAAAATCCCAATCACCTTCAAACAAACCAATTATCAACTGTCAAATTGAATGTCACCACGAACAGTGATGCCAACGCGAATAGACCCTAATCCCTTGTCAGACTTGTCCTCCCAAAATACTGAGGCGAAAATTCATCTTGTTTCCACATCAACCCACATGCCAAATGGTGCCGAATTCTGACTCACAAGCCACAAATACCAGTGTCAACACAAGGAGATCATAAAATCGAAAATTTACTTTGAGACTTTACGGCTTAACGATGTCACTGTTGCGGTGCCTGGATGTCAATGGGTCTCTTTGCTCAGGAAATGCATATGTCCGCATGCACATCCGTTCGAATTGCAAAAGAATCTGCTGCTCCCAACTGCATCAATGTTCCTTGGGATCCATTCAAATGGATGCAATTCATGAAGTGCATTCGTTGGTTGAAGCTCACATCTGCATTGCATTAATGCCCGCATCGATGGCACATAGATACTTTAATATTTGCTGATGTATCCTTTATTTGAAATTTTCACAGAATTATGCTTCAATGGAGCAATAACGTTTATTTATTTAAACTCAACGACGAAAAAGATTCAAAAAAGGAAAGGAAAAGAAATAAAACAACTTGTGAACATCATCAGTTTATGGATTTTATGCACACTCGTGCCGACATTGACTCTCGTTCAGGGTCAACTTCCACCCTCACTACCGCAACCCGGACTGAGAGGACCTAGTCACGAATCGGTCGGTGAATAACCAATTTGCATGGTTATTCGCTTGCAGATGCATGCGGGCTTAGGAAGAATGGGAACGATGCCAAATTGAAATGCCGAAGCAACCAGACTTTATAATTAAGTCATTTTTGGCGATGAAATTGTTGCTTCATTTTTTCTTTCTTTTTTTTTTTCTGGCTTTCGCTGTGAGGATGATATAAATTTTTCCAACGTTGGCTGTTTGAAAAGCATACTGTCGTTTGAGTTCTTAAAATAATTATCTCACTGATAACTCACTCACTGAGCTTTTTCGTTGAACACAAATTAGTGAGGATTATGTACTGCCGATGGAATTTCTCGCGAAAAGCCAGTGACAAAGGGGATTTTATGCTATTTTTTTCTCTCATTTTTCTTTTTCCCTCGAAATTGTAAAAGTGCATTTAAAGGGGTTTCTTTTGTGTTGGGATGGAAGTCATTAAAATTGAGGAAATGGATGGAAGTTCGCCAGGATGTTGCATGTGAGTTATATTTAAGCTTGTAGGCAGCACCAACGTCAGTGAAGTTATTGTGAAATGAGATTTTTTTTGTTAAGTGCATCGTAATGAACTGAATTGAGGATTGGAGGTCTATAAGGTCAGATTTTTTTAATAATGATCAAATTAAAAATTATGAATGCAGGGGAGCAGATTTCGAGGCAGGACTACTTTTCAAGGATGGACGAGTTATTGTGGAGTATTGAAGTACGAAAATTTAAAAAAAAAATCAATGTAATATAAAATTAAAATGGGGTTGCTTATAAGTTAGCTTACAATTTTGAGTTTAAATTAATTTCTTTAATTCAAGAATTTGTTTTAACTTAAAAATTAGTTCAAATAAAAAAAAATGTCCTTGAATTAAAAAAAAAAACCAAGGTACTTATGCCAAATTGGAATTTTTTGGAAATTAGAATACAAATTTATTTTGCGCGAATAGCTTGGAAATTTGAAAAAAAAAATATTTCAATGTTCAAACTAATGCCTTAACAGTTGCATATCAACTCAATTTATCAGCTTGGGATAAGGCAAAAACAGAACAATTAAAGAAGTGCTGGTATAAGATATTTGATCGCTCAATGTCTAGATCTGATCTGAAATGACTGAGTCATTGTCACCCATGGATTATGATGAATAGGACAATGTACTACTTGTTAGGTTAATTCTTAACGTTCATGTTCAAGATACAATTTACTTGTTAAACCTTTCTGGGCAGCCTGTCAAACCTCGGGCATTTGAAGTCTAAGACTCTAATTGATTCTTTTTCTGTTGATGTTCAATCAATTCGAGCTAATTACTGCGGCATTGCAGACGAGACCGATGAAGTGGATTTGGAAAAAATATTTCCCACAAGGATGCAATTACATTTGCAGGCGGACTGTGGAATATCGTTTCTTCGAAAAAAATATTTTAATCCAAAATGTGCTTTTGACCAACAAAGAGGAAAGGCAGTTAACTTAATCCTTCCTTTTTTAAAATTATACACTTACATGTATAATTTAATTATACATTTTTTTTTTCTTTTTAAAGTTCTGTAGGATTTTCCTTTTTTGATTTTACTGAAATGTAATCACTGTGTGATAAAAGAATACGGGCTAATGTGTAGTGGTCTGTTCTGTTAAAAAAAAAACGCTTAGAAATTGGAACAAATTTAAAATGAGAATTCGCCAAAAATTAATTTTTGTCTAGATTCCGAGCTTCTACTGTATTCAACATGAATTTAATAATTTTCTCAAATTTTAAAAATTAGCTTTAGTTTAACAAAATTAAAAAAATTGTTATAAAAGTTATACATAACTGGAGAATAGCTTATGTATAGTGAATACGTAGGAGCAATTGACTTGAAAATCCAGGGCAAAGTTGTGGATTATTCTCCACCTAGAGAGATGCCAACAAAACGATCCATGTAAATTGACTGGTAAAGTTGACATAAGGCCCCTTGGTGGCGCCCTCTGGATAGCTTCTACGGCAACCACCAAGAGGTGACCTAATGTATGCGACATGTATGCCGATCCATCAGGTTCGTTTTTTCACGGAGGTAACTTGCTCACCGTGTAAATATGATTTCAGACACGACGATTTGCGGTTCTGCAAGATCATCGGCTTTTCGTAAGCTGTTGAGGGAATTAAATTTCTACGTGCGGCCAATAAAATTGTGCAAGCTCTAGAAGCCTAAAATGCATCAGACAGGAGAATTAACAATTACGAGATTTATAACGGTCATTGTTGCAGAGAGCAACAACTTCTTGATGTAGGCAAGAAGTATTAAGCATGAAGTACTTGAGGGAGCGCCGCATCAAGGCTAGGTGAGGTTAGGCAGGCGGACTGCTCGTGCATTCACCAGCACACTTAAACCATATTGGCTCATTGTGATACCCATAGTCAGACTACTACCACTGATTGACTACTCCAGTGATAGTGCCGTTAATTTCATCCCAACGGCAAAGGGTGACTGGACCAGATTTGAAAACCAAATAAAAGCGTATTAACTTTTCTTTCACTGGGATTCGAACCGGGGACCCCGCTAACCAGGGGCAGGCACTCTATCAACTGTGCCATCCAGTCATCCGCATCAAGGCTTAATGAGGGTCCGTAGGCATCCGTAAGGGCATCATTAATGTATCTACTTACGCACGAATTATTTCGTTAGAAACTGGGCCCAAGCAAGCAAGCTGACAGCTTTCAATTTCTAACTTCTATCTCTAGCTCTCATCATGCGTAAGGCCGATTGGAATTTGACTGTGCTTCTCTCCTCATTGATTCAAGGCCATGCAGGAGTTCATAAGTGTGCCGCAAGCTCATAGACAACCACTCACTCACTCGTCACCAAAAACTAAAAATCTCCCTTCTGCAGTTCGAACATTAATGCACTCAACTACTAACATAACTCCGCCCAATCAATTCAAAGTTTCAAACAAAAAATTATTCATATCAATTGCTGGCGCAGTCAAAAATGCAAAACTTGTTGAATTTTCATCTCGAGGATGTACTTGAGCACAATTACTACCTACAAGATAAAAAGCTCCGTCCAATGACAGCAAGATTCCGTCCGACCCCACTTTACGTCAAGATTTTGAACAGCCAAATTATTCTATGAACGGCACTCTGCCACTTTGTTCCATCCACCCCGCCCCTGCTCGACTGGGGACAAGTTCAAGAGAACTTCAAATTTAAGTAATACCCTGTGCGCCCATTTTCATCTATCGTCTCCAGGAGCCGAGAACCACATCTAAAAGGTCTCCAGCATACATCTTCAATTCCGTAAGTGCTTAAATCCTCAAAACGCATCAATCACAAAAACATCCTCGTCCTCGAATCAAAAGTCCTTCACTCGCTAACCCTCCGCTGCTCTCCCCACCAGCACAGTGGCTGCGATGCTCATCGGTATTTATGCAACAGAACTATTGTACTCCCCAACGCACACATGCACCGAGTCCCAGGCCTTCTCCACTACAATCAACGATGTAAACAACAACCTGTTTGCCACCACCACACACTGGGCACACCCACACCGCCGAGACCTGTGTTTACTACACTCGTATTTGTGCGGGGGCCATGTACGTCATTCGAAGCGAAAGCTTTCATCTCCAGAGGTTATCAGGCCCCACACAACCATCCTCCACTAGCAGCGCACAACCATTTCAAGTTCATGTTGCAAGTTCACTCTCAAGAGCACACAGACTCTGGGGTTCCCCACGCTGTCATGCAGAGGTGCGCAGATTTCCCCAACCACTTTGCAAGGATTACGTAATCCATGTCCTCGTGCACGCTCTGCCCTTCGCATGCTGCCGAATGGAATTTGCTGGAATACAGCTCATCACAAGGAAGCAGGAAAACCGAGGCGAACAAAAAAAAAAAGAAAAACGAAAACTCGGTTTCTTTGAAATAATTTCGCAGATACTTGCGAAAACGTTTTATCTTGTGGTGGCTGGTGGCTGTTGGTTGGCGCTCCCGAGGGCAGCCGAGAAAAAGTTTGCATTTCCTTTCATGACGCTGCTGTAAGAAATGGAGAGGAAATTCGATTCGTCTTCTTCCGCCCCGCCCGAGCAGTTTCGTGGCCATGCGGTGGAAGAGGCGCTCGTGCATTCAAGGTGCACCATCATCATCACCATCGTCGTCCTCGCCATCAACAGCTGCAGCAGCTGCCGCGTTGGCAATGGCAGCATCTTCGAGGTGAAGGATTACCACCGGATGCTGTGTGCAGGATAAACCGATGTCTAACGCCCGCTTCCTGCAGTTTTAACCCGGGGAAAAACTAATTATGATAAGGGAAGGACAGGCATCCAGCGTTGGGGCGCGGTCCGGCTGGAGCTGGTTAAAGGCATTTTAATTGATTTGCCTACGTTGGCATTACGGAAACAAAGGTCGGCTTATCGCAAGGGAAACGTGTCGCATTAGTGTCGCTTTTGTGTGCGGTTCAAATGGCACAGCGAATGGATCGGATTCGGAGGCGCTTCGAAGGTGTGCCATTATCGGAGATGTGATGAAATGTTTTCCTCGGGGATTACTGACGATAGGAAATGAAAAAGTCTTCCCTCCTTTTTGTGGGCCTTTTCCTGTGCGAACGAGAGACATTTCTGGCATATCCTAGATATGACATGTATTTGTGTGTGTGTGAGTGTATGTGCGCCACAGGGCTGGGGATGAACTCTCACTCTCGAACAAATATTTACGTTGGAAAGAATTTCCTGACTTTCAGGTTGGCAGTGCTTCCTGCTGACGACTCTGATTATATCTTCTTGTGGAACTTGTACCAGAGGATGGATGAACTGTCGAGGCGGAAGTGTTTGCCTGCGTTAATCTTCATTTAAGAAAGGTCTGGGGTTGGCTCATGGAATGAAGAGGTGAACTTAATCAGCTTTTGAGCAAAGGGAGCGGCCGCCGTGTCGAGCGGTCGCAGAGGGGTGCCACATCGACGATTAGGCAAAGCTTTGTTTGATTTCATGCAACCGATTCTGGTGATTTACATAAGACGTGCATCCTCTGCGGAGAGTTCGTAAAATGCAAATCTTGTGCAGGAGGTTGAGATATTTGTCTGCTAGTTGAGAAATTAAGTTTCAAAGAAGCAAAGATGGTTTATGACTGAAAGGGTTAGATGTCAGAGGTGTCGAGATAAGACGAGATGAAATATTCAGAGGATTCCGAACTTCTTGCTTTTGAAAGAGACGAGCTTTGTGCTCTAATTAAAGAAAAGAAGAAATACGAGCTTCATGAAGAATGCATTGTTCATTAAAGGTAAACTTGAGTGGACGTAGTCACTATGAGGAGCATTATTTTTTGAAAATCGAGTGGACTTCCCTGAAGCCACACGTAAGGAGCGATTATTGATGAACTGCTATGAGCGTCTTCACATCGCGTCCCGATCCTCGGAAAGACAAAATAACTGCAGATGGGCATTCACCAGCTCTTGGTCGATTTCAAGAATGATGAACGCAACACCATCTTGTCTAGCCTTGAAATTCCTGTCAATCTCGCCAACTAGTGCATAGAGCGCAAGCAATCAAATTGAGTATCAAACTCACTGTCGACAGAATGTTCTGCATTTCTTTTTTATATCACTCGTGAGAAGCTTGTCCAAAGATCAACTGTTGGCATGCGCACATGACATGGATGCTTCACATTGTGAGGATAGTTTGAATTTCCCTGAAACAAGCTCGGCATAAGCAGTTATTGTTTTTCTTCTTCCTTGTGTGTCGTTACGGAATGGTCTTTCGCCTCACCCAGCAGGTCTTTGCAGCTATCTTGATCTCTGACTTCCTTTTCAACTTGTACAGCCACACTTGACACGGACGTGCTCTCTCCTATCAGAGACTCTTCGATCTAGAGCTCATTTGTTCATACACTCAAGGCTTAGCTATCTTGAGCGTTGGATCCGTAGGCGGCTGTCTTTGGCCTTGTACGATAGAGAGTCCTTACAATACGTGGTTGAATCTTCTTGTCCAAATTCTTTCAACGAAAGCAGAACCACATAACATTATTTATTCATTGCCAGTGAGCAGCACAAAATCGGTGGATTTGAGCAAAGCTTCGACAACAGACACTCGTGATGTGCGACGTGTAACTCTATGCGGACTCCGATGTCTGAGAATCTCGTTTTCGTAGGAGGGAAGCCCTTCGGCGTAGAAGTCGATACGCCATGACAGTGAAAAAATAACAAGTATACGCCACCGAACGCGTATTCGTTCATTAGATTGAATCGCTTAAAGCACAAGAAAAATGTTAAGTATACGCCTCCGAAAATATATGTGAATTATTACATCATTTATTCAGATGTACAATTCTGTCTCAAAAGACTTCAATGACTTGGAAAGAACGTCACCACGAGCAAGTATAACATCGAGATAGTCCCCTGACTTAGTTTTGATCAGTCCCGTGGTGAATGGTTCGAAAATACATCAGTAATGAGATGAAACGCAGAAAGACTCTTGGTAACCGGTGTTTGTTTGAACTTAAGAGGAAATTCATTAATAGTACCGTCTCTCGAAGGATCTAGCTGACTTTTTATAAGTCCTAGTCCTGTTCTACTTTGTAGATTCAGGGACAATCTCAAAAGCAGATGGATAAGTTCTTGGTCTCTTCGAGAGAAAAGCTATGCGTACGATCGCTGATCTTATTTGCGTTAATTGCATTTGGAGGAGATGATGCAAATACGTACTTTGTGGACGCCAAAGCTGAGCAAAACTTGACTCCGATCTTAAGAGTCTTCGATTCCAAACTTATGGGACATTGCGACTGACTGATTAAGCCATTAGTTATTGAAAACAAGACAGAGCTGGCAAGATTGTGGCTGTCAAAAACTCTTGTTTGAGAGCTAGATGCATCTAGGAATAGTACAGAGAAGAGCTAGAGTTACTGCACGAGTAAATCAAGAACCTTAGTGTCCACGATTGGAAGTAACTATCCAGAGATCACGGTAGCTACAGGGACTTGTTGGCTGCTGTCCGCAGAATTTTACTGTTTTTTTCCTCAAAGTTGTCTCTCTGTGATTTGTGACTGTGAAACTGATTGATTGTCTGAAGTTCGAAGCCATGGCTTAAATCTGGGTCTAGCTTCTTATCTGTTCCTTGATTATTCATGGTCGTAAACAATTTCGATGGAAATCGGCGGGCTAATGTATTTCGAATTATTACATCAATTTGTGTAAATAAGTTTTTGATGGTACAGTGAAAGGTCCCAGATGCGGACAATCCCCTTGAGCGGACAATTTCACGACCGTGGATATTGAACTGAAGTTGCATATATTCCCATGGACGGACAACTCCCTTAACAGGACAAAAGTGTTGCGACCGTCGCTGTCTGATTGAATACATTTTTTAACTTAACTATTCGGCAGTATTTTATCATTCGCTTAAGGGATATTCAAAAGGCAATCTCCTATGTTACTAACTTTTGGAGCCTGGGTCGGATGCAGTCAGATCACGTGGTTTCAGAGGCTAACCAGGCTAACCAGCCCACGTCGGCTAAAGTTCCTGGAATAGTTTGGAATGCTACTCATACCAGGGGAATTTTTAACCACGCGGACCAGGGAACATGAGGTGGTCTATTGCCACATTGTCAAAGTGACTTATCGAAACGCCTTTCCGATTGAACATATCAACATAAGTATAACAAGCATTTAACTTGACCCACAGCTTCACCGATCGTCACGATTTCTCCCACTAATGTGCACTAGGTGCATACGTGCAATCAATTTTTGATCAGAAGTATTCTTTTTCACATCGCCTTCAATTTTCAAATGTGTTCATTAAATGTTGGAGTAAAACAATTAGAGTCCCAGGGCAAAGTGCTTCCATTGAACAACCATGTTTCTCACTCCATACTCGAAAATTGATTTAATTGAATTGCGGAACGTAATAAACCGAATTAGGAACTTTTTTGGCATCAAAAGTAATAGCAAAAATTTGATGACTACAATATTTATTTCAGGCCTCAAGGTGAATAACAAACCGCATTCGATGAGGCATTTATATTTCTGATTTGGACATTGGACATCTATTTTCGACGCAGAGTCTTCTAAGAATGACTACGTTTTAGACGTTTAAAGTGGGTGCTATTGGAAAGTGCTAGGCCTAGGTCAATAACCTAAAATGAATCGGCCAAAAATGTATGCGTCTTAAATCATCATTCATACAGTGGTGTTCATAATAATAGCAGCTCCCCGTACAAACTACATGAAGTGCAGTGACAAAATGTCGCAATATTCTTTGGTTGGACGAAAGCGAGGTTGTCCTGTTTGGTTGAACTGGTTCATGGCAGTCTACTTGTTGACAGCCCAACATAGAAAGATTTTATTTTTTCTCAATCGATAAAACAAATGATTTAACTTATGATTTAATATGATTTAATTTAATTTAATTTGACTAAACGTGATTTAATAATTTAACAAGAATAAGAATCCGAGAAAAATGAATGACAAATTATTTTTATACAAACAAAATAGAGTACTATGCCACATCAACTGTTGTACGTTATGATTTTGTGACGGGTGGGGTGCCCTTTAAAAAATCGCATTATACAGAAAGTATTTACAGAATTGAAAACAAAACAATATTACGAGAACGTGTTGACAATACAAAAGATATAAAATAGAAGTAAAATCAACTAAACTAGAATATAAGAAAAAAAAATATACTTAAATAATGTACTACTGGACCCGAAGTATATAATCCAAATTAATTATGTCCATGCTAAAGAGCATTTTTTTAAGATTTATTGTAAACGCAGCAGGAAGTCTGATGTACAGAGGAAGCTTGTTGTATTGTATTGTACGGAAGTTGGGAACAGAAACAAGATGCAACGAATAGTGCTCAGTGATCAAGCTGTTCGTTGCAACAAGGAATATTTGACACAATATATCCAGAAAACAATAAAGCACGGTGGACCTAAAGTCACGGTTTGACATGCTTCTCTTATCAGAGAGTAGGGCCAAATTTTTAATTGATGACACTATGGATGAACGTCTTTATCTTAAAAGTCTTTGATAAAGTGATGGCGCCTTATACCGAAATCGAGATGACTCTTAAATTGGTTTTTCTTACAAGACAATGGCAGTAGGAGAGGGCAATAAATTGGTTATTCCGAGCTGAATTCTGTCGAAAGCTTGCTATGCTACTACAACAAACATGCTCGTTTCACCTTGTAATGAACGTACCTTGTAATAAATGGGAATCGTTACTTTTATGGTTCCGTTTGCTGCCTAAAGTGGTATTTCTTGTTGTATTACTTCTTTTTCAGTACAGTTTGCCATTTCTTCACGCTTGCCGAACGTTCGGTAATTATTAAAACATATAATATATATAAACATATATCTGGCTCAGTACGCAACGTGAAATTCTTCCTGAAGTTCGTCGTGAGCTCGGTGGCCTCAGTGATCAAGCTATTCGTTGCTCGTTTGAGTTTAAGGCTAAGACTCTCAGTCACCAAACAGACAAAGATTGGTGTGAAATAAAGAAAATATAGCCGCCGTCGAATAAGACAATAAAATCTCGTTTGAACGGTCCTTAGCTGAACTGTTATTTTGCTGATACTACTTATATTGCGATTGGATTTCGGCCCACATCCGTATAAGATTGTACTGACGTAAGAATTGGAATCGGACGACCGTAGGCAAAGCCTTGAGTTCGCTTATTGAGTGCTGGACTGGTGCCCGGAAATCTGAACTCAGTCATACAAAATTGGACGGGGCATCCAAGCACTGCCAGCGAAGGTGCCAGTCTTTGAATGAAGCGCATAATGGCATGCATGTACATATATAGATTATGTAGAGGAATACCACGTTATTATCTGGTCAGCCTTTACTTAGGTTAGGTTAGGTAGGCGGGCTGCTAGTGCATTCACCAGCACACTTAGACCATATTGGTCAATTGTGATACCCATAGTCAGACTACTACCACTTGATTGACTAACTACTCCAGTGATATCGCTGTTAATTTGATCCCAACGGCAAAAGGTGACTGGACCAGATTTGAAAACCAGATAAAAGTGTATTAACTTTGCTTTCACTGGGATTCGAACCGGGGACCCCGCTAACCAGGGGCAGGCACTCTACCAACTGCGCCATCCAGTCTTTGCATGGATGTACTTACCGAAATATGTTATTAAGAAAGAACCTTTTGGGGTTATACACATGACAAATTTTCAACAATTACGATAAAGTTGGAATCCGACTGATTCCAATCGTAGAGGCTTACTGATTGCGACGTAGGTCCATCCCGGACTTTAAATCCATCGAAATGTTGGCTGCTTGGTAAGTCGTGTTGTCTACGTTTAAGACCATCTTCTCTACCTTGCCTCAAAATTCCTAAGTACATACAGTGTACTCTCCCCTAACGGACACCTCTCATAAGCGGTAACATTTTTTGGTACTATAAGTGTCTGCTATATATTTTAAAAGTAAATACCAATTTCAACGAGTTTATAGCGGGTAACTAGTAACGAGATCGTTTGTAACGATATGCGGGTATTCAATTGGACGTTCCTTTCACAGCTCTATTGGACTCTGCTTTGAATTTATGCCCAGTGATATCAGGCAGAATTTGCTATTTTGAAAGCGAATTACAAAAATCGGCCTTATTGCGCTTAGCGCCATTAAACGACAATCTATGCGATGTTTTTGACAGTTTTGATGAACGCCCAAACTCACTCGGACCTGAAAACTACAGATTCTAGGCTTTCAGGTCCGAGTGAGTTTGGGCTTAGCTTCTTTAGGAGCTGACAAGTCTTAAGACAGCCAATGCAAAGAAAGATCTTTCAAGAGACGACTCCTGCTGTTCTGTACAGTGTTCATGTTGTCACTTTTTTTACTACAGTAAACTCCCTCTTAATGGACACCCTCTTAAGTGGACAAGATGCACTGTAATGGTTTGCTCTTGCAGCTTGCAGCTTCGACGAAAGTCGTTATGCGGTGTGTTCAGACGAATTTCATGTGTACATATGAAACAGTGCCCGGTAAGGATGTCCATTAGTATGTACACTTCCTGTCTGTCTTGCTCACTGTGGGCTATAGAGACCTTGCTATAACTTGCCAAACTCCACTTAGTTCAGGCTCTATCCAGTTGCCTCCTTATGGAGCTGAGAGGCATATGCGTGAGGGATTGGGAGAGATTCCCCAGCAATGATCCCTTATGGGTCTAACCGGTTTCTTTGTTTCCTTGGATGCCCTTGTACTTAGCTTAGGTTCAACGTGTCCAACAAGGATATCTCACTGACACTTTATCCTCACAAGCTGACCAGTTAAGATATCAGAATGTCCGATGCCATGTCCTTAAAAAAACGGATGTTTAGTGAGATGTGTTTGTCAGTGTTTGACATGCACGATTATCAGAACGTGTCCACACCGCAGAAGGCACTGCTGCTCCCATAAGTACGAGACATTCAAAAAAGCAATGACCTTATGCCGATCCTTGAAAATGAACACGAACTTCAAATAGACAACCCTAGGGATGGAGACGAGAAGATTTATTCACATTCGATAAAAACCTCATTCCCCGACGGATGTTCCAATAAACGAGCGCACGAGTGACTCGAATTCAAATCAGTAAACATACCCACTGATGTGCATCATAAAGCCGACCGAAAAAAAAATGTCAAAACATAACCACAAACAAGTCAAGAAGGCATAATGTTTTCGTTCCACTCCACTCCACACATGAGGCCTAGCAGTTGAACTCGACGCGCAAGAACACGCGCCAGTTATCTGCAACAAATCACAAAACACTGAACGACCAGCCAAGGCAAGTCATGTTAAGGACGTTTCCTTGAAAGTGTTACACAACCACAGTGCATCATCCTTCTCCATGGCTCCCCGCGTGTGCCCGGTTTTCTCACTCATCGGTTGGTTGTCTGTTTTTTCATTGTTATTCTCTGGCATCGTTTATCAAATGGAGGGACGAAGCACGGAAGACAGTGAAGGATTCTCCCCAGAGGAGGAATTTAAAGAGAACCGAGAAAATGAAAACCCAGAAGAAAAATTGAAAAACCCCACCGACAAGGATGAAGGGTAGCGGACCAGAACCCCGAGACTGACACTGGTGACAGAAACCATACATGAGAAAAACAAAACCAATCGTTAAACGTCCTAAACAAGGACACCACAGACACAGACACTGACGATGACAACGACAGCGAAGCACAGAAAAACCCCAAGACAAGCAGAGCCGTCTCTTGTGAGGACACACAACACATGAATGGAATTCCTTAGAGTTCGCTTGTCAGCGTACGTGAAAGTGCGAGTTTACGAGTATGTCCCCCGACAGACAACCGGAGAGTGTTCCCGAGCGAAGGAGGACATAAGTAACCCACCACGAGAAGTGATTAGGCCAGCTGAGCATCTTTGGGTGGGATTACTTTCCAAGGACCCTTCAGACTAATCTCCAGAAATTATGCCACTTACGTCACGACGGAATGAAGGACGCCTATGAACTTGTCACAATCGGCTCATCCCGAGTTCGATTCCCATTTGAATCTCATTGAGACGCCGCTCTCCAGACAAGTTGACAGCTCGTGTATTTATCTCGTTAATGGCACACGATTCGGACGGAACGGAAACTTTCTTGAAACGCCTTCATCCCCTGTTGCAGAGCTCAAAATAGAAAAAGAGATTATTAAGCGGCTCGACTCTTGAACCGAAATAACGCGAGTCGTAAATTGTGTTTGAAGACTTAAGGACGACACTAGCGCTGGCTGGTTGATGGACCATAAATCATACACTTAATTGGACGCCGGTCTTCTGAAGACGATGCACAGGAGCGGGGTCCAAAGGAGCACCTGGCTGACAGGTGGGCGGAATGGGTTAACAAATGACGTTCGACGATGAAATGCGGTCACGAATACTGACTGTTTCTGGCGTTTATTGAGGGGAAGGGTCTGCAACGTGAGCATTTGATTGATGGGCATGCAAGCGAACGTGGCTTTTTCGTGAGAATGTGCCTTGCGGATTTGTTGGGGGTCATCCAATAAGAGGTGTCATTTTTAGGTTCTCCATATTTTTGAAGTGCGCACATTCAAGTACGATTAGAAATCAATTTTTCAAAGTTAAAAGTACGCTTGATAAATATGAGTCGATTTACAAAAGTAGAATGTGCTGAATGAGTGAAATTTTGTCTCAAAATGTCACAAATCATAGACACTCCTGGTACAGTACCGCGGTTTGGTCTTTATCAAGCGTCTTCTCGGACAGCTAGAGTGCTTCCAACGGATGAATTGTAACGTTTTCCAGAGGATAGTGACGTGAAGATTCCAAGTATGTTCATCTACTAAATAGGCCCCCAAAGAAACGGAGAGTTGGACTGACAACCAAACTGTGAGACGATTACTTGCACTGGTTCTTCTCTTATTGTGTATCAGATCCAGTTCACATGAGCATTAAGGCTAGCAGGCTATGCACTTCGATTCAGAGCCAAGCCCAGCTCAGGTAGGTCAACGCAGCAGATAAAGCGTGGTCAAAGATGGCGGAGGGAAGTGGAGAAGGATATCTATTCGATGCAGCTAGCCAAATGAAGAGCCTGTTGATTGAGGCTTGCTGAGGCCTTGGTTCAACCAGGAGTCTGGAACCATGCAAAAAAGAAGAAGGAGAAGGCCATGCAGAAACACATCCTTTTGCTTACTCTCCCTCTGTTTCATTGAATGGATCACATAAACAAACAACGTACAAGTCTAAGCAATTTCATTCATGCAGTTTTTGGCACCCAGTTCAATGCGACTCCCTTTCCCACACTTGCTGAAGGTCAGATAAAAAAAAATCACTTTCCCTCCATTTCGCCACATGTTCTCATCATTTCTCAAAACCATAACGCATTCGATTTCCCACCAGTCCGGCAATTGCTTGGTGCCCAGAACACAGTAAAATTCATCGTCAGCTTTCAACTATAAAAGCTCTCAGAATTCGAAATGAAAACTTATTTCGATTACGAAAAAGTTCAACTTGCCGCTTTTTCGAATGTAGTGAGAGGAAAAAGCTCGCGACTTTCAGAGAGCACAAGAGCTTTCGCAAGTAAATGTTGTTCAGAGACTGATGTGCTTTGGGGGGATACATTTTTAAGGTCCATCTGCTTACGATTTTGTTTTAACGAATTTCTTGCACTTCAAGTCGCGATAGGGGTGACATTGGTAAAGGATTTTAATTTAAGATACCGACTGAGTGGAGGAATAGGCAGTCTTTGGCTACCGATCATACAAGATGTCGCATAAGTTATCGAGCTTACCATTATTATCATCATCGGTATTAGCAATGAGCTTACCTGCAAGAAAAAGAAAACAAGAAACATTCGTTAATTGAGGTCAACTTTTAAAGATTTTAAAGGAAAATTATTGAGCAGCACAATAAGCATAACCTTGTTTGAGTGCACTATTAGTCCGTTTTAAGTGTTGACTGACATTCATTCAGACTGGGGATACAAGCTAAGCTAGTTCGAATATGTTCCTTTACATTTCAGATTTAAATACAGTAGGCACTCAATAATGTGAACTGTTGAAAACCAAATAAGTTCAGGTGTGCGAAGGTCGAATTTTAATATAAGATTAGGGCTATCTGACTGTAGATTTTAATTAACTATTATCATTGCATATGAAACCTTAGTAATCCTCTGGGCAGCTTGTATTCTCGATCATATTCTACCCACATTTCATGACCACATGGGAGAGTTGGAAGAAAAATAAAAACTGAGTTCTAAGCCGCTAATTTGCCCGTGAGACCACGCTCGGCCTTCTTGATTACATTCCAAACAGTTCCAAGATTGACCTAGCTCGGCCAATCCTTCAGGAACGTTCAGGATTACTCCTCCCATCACATGTGAAATCCCGAAATACCCTTAATTTCCCTGCCTGCTTTAATAGGACTCAACTAAAAGGTAGGCGTTCTGGAAATAACCATAATCTTGGATTTGTCTACCATAACCTTCATCTCAGCATCAGAACTACCGGCAGCAATCCTATCGAGTGCTCGTTGGAGTTCCGCCTGGGTGGATGTGAGGATAACTGAGCAGCTGCAAAAACAGGGTGACTCAGGCTCAACTCTCGCAACGTGGAACATTCCTCGCCTCGGATGCATTATAACGTCAGTCCATAAATAAAAAGAAAAGAAGAGGCGAAAGAGGAGAAAGAGGAAAGGAAGAAGGAAGAGGAGGAAGGTGACAAGACGCACCCTTGGCGAAGTCCATCGGCCACAGTGTAAGGTTCTGATATAGCAACGTTAACCCGAACACAACTGATAAAGTTTGTGTACAGAGACTCAATAGCACTCAAAAGATGACTATTAATCCAATACTTCATCAGAACACTCCACAGTTTAGCTCGAGAAACTCAGTCCTTCAACTTTTCTAAATCTATAAAACATCTGGAGATCAGTTTGGCATACTCACAAGCCTTCTCGAAAGCTCCACTGTTCATCCTCAATCCGGAACTCAGCTCTAGAATACTCCTCTACCACCTTAGCTTAAACTTTGACGGGGAAACATAAAATACAGTCGAACCTCAATAAATCGAATAGTCACGGAATGTAAATTCAAAATATGGGATAAAATGAAGTCTAAGTTCTGAAAAATTTAACAAACTTTGTTCGACTTATAGAAAAATTCGTCTTAAGGATGCTCGTCCTACAGAACTGCATAGACACTCATGCAAATACAATTAAGCCACATATGCGATAATTAAGTACCTCCTGTCTCACATCTACTTCGCTGTTCCGCCTATACTGCCCACTGTTCGACATATCGATAAATTATTTTCTTGCTCTTTAGCAGCTTTAACATATTTCAGCTTCATTCATTGCAACAGTAGCAATTGCTACTGCAAGTACTTCCTTATCGTATATGTGGCTTAATTGTATAAACATGAGTGTATGTATACCCCTGTAATTGGAGCAATCACTTTTGTCCCCCGTTTCAAAGCAGAAAACCACTGCAGTTTGCCAATCGCGTTTCCACGTCAACATATGGGCCTCAACCAACAACCCTCTCCAACTAGCACGGTCTCTGCCTAGACGCCCCCAGTGTCGCACGCCAAATTTGTTGAGGTTCTTTTTTCCTGTTACGATGTCCCACGGTTTCGGAGTCGAAGACTCTTCGGGCCGGAGCTGAGTTGTCCATACGCTCTACATGGCCTAGCCATCTTAGGCGTTGGATCCGAAGACTCATGTCGCTGACTAGATCCTGACAAGACTCATGTCGCTGTACAGCCCGTACAGTTCGTGGTTGAATCTTTTTCTTCAGAAACCGTCAACGCAAACAGGACCAAAGATCGCACGGAGAGTTTTTCTCTCGAAGAGACCAATGACTTCCTCATTCGCTTTTGAGATTATCCCTGCGGAGCGCCGTACAGCACGATTGGGATGATCAAGGTCTTGTATAAAGTCAGCTTGGTCCTTCGAGAAATGGCTCTACTACTCAATTGCCTCTTGATTCCATAGACATAGCGGTTGACACGAGTTACTCTGCGTTTGACCTCGGTGCTGATGTTATTTTTACTATTTACTGCGGAGCCAAGGTAGACGAAGTCCTTGACTAACTCGATGTTATAGCATTTCTATGCTGTCACCAAGAAAGAACACATAGCATCGACGTCTTGGAGACAGCATCACAGTGGGCAGATATAACTTTAAGCAATTCCATCGCCAAAATTATTTCCTCTACCGTTCCCTTCACTATTCTCTGTCACACTCAAGGCTACAAGGCGGTAACCTCGGGTTCCTGGTCGGGATTGAGTAACTCCAAAAAGTCAAAATGAATTTGAACAGTATGTAAGTAAATGTTCCTTTAGGGTGAAGCTATTCATGAGAGAGAGAACTGTCAAACCAACTGTCACAGAAAACAATGTTGTCAATTTAAAATCCTCCGCCACTATCATACTAACATATTATGCAAGTAACTTCTAAAAAGACCTAACTTGACCTCTGGCATTTGTTCGGGGTATCGTACGATACGAAGTCGAAAAGGTAAGAGACCGTCCTGTTGTCAAAACCGACAGCAGTTTTATAGAGACCGGACATCGACACTGACCGACTCTTTGACCAACGCGATGTTCTTTGGCTTACTTTAACTGAGGTATTTCACAAAAAAGGTGTCAACATTAAAAATGTCTACAAAAAACAAAGATTACTATTCCAGAATCTTCAGGCTTGACTAGGACGGCCACAAAAGTTAGAAAATTTCTATATAATATAAAGTAGCCATTTTCCGTCTTAAAAGATGTGGTCTTTGGTAAAACAACAGTCACCTTTTGCCGTTTGTATCAAATTAACGGCACTATCACTGGAATAGTCAATCAGTGGTAGTAGTCTGACTAGGGGTATCACAATGGACCAACATGGTCTAAGTGTAAACACTAGCAGCCCCACTACCTTACCTAACCTATGAATGCCGTCTGACGCAAGATAGTTCAAGAATGCAAGTCTTGTCTGAATTTGATCGACAGTCAAAATTCACTAAGACTCCTCTCGGTTGCGGGTTACCACGCGAGCGCTGGGAATGAGATCGCCGATAAACTTGCCAAACAAGGATCAGGGGAGATATTCTCAGGACCTGCAACTGCGCTACCTGCGTCCTTGGTTAGAGCCTCCATCGACGGTTGGAGAACACAATCGGAAGTGGCATGACTCTCCAGGATGCAGACAGGCCAAGCTTATGCTCCGGCATTCTTGTCATCTCTTGACAGAAAAGAATTCAGACGAATACTAAATGGAGAGTACATCTAAGTGTGCTTGGCCTAACCGACGAAACCCTCTACGAGGCCTGTGGAGGAGACGACGATACTGCAGAGCACTCTGTCACTGTCCCGCCTTTCTCGGATAAGGTTTCAGGCTTTCTGCGCTGATGTGGTGAGAGCTGATGATGTATGCTACCCATCACAGAAGTGAGTGTTGGTCTTCCAAAGGAAGGGGTCTACTTAATTGTTTAATTGAAATTATAGCAAGAGTAGGCTGCTGCCTTGCGGTAAAATGGACCAGTTTTTGAAAAAAATTGACTTGCTGAGTTCTGAAGCCCGGCAAACCATTTAATTCATCCCCGTTTCGAAGCAAACTTTGAGGAATTCTTACACGCGTCGAAGATCACAGGTTACATTTCACATTAAAACAGAGCCCCTCCACCCCAAAAAACGAGTTCACAAGGTCCCCTTTAAATTTGCACTCAGCTAGAAAAATAAGCTCCTCATGTCAACATCGCCATCGTCGTCGTCGTTATTTCGACAGTAATTGATTTTAATTACCTTATACCTTACCACACAATTTCTGTTGGGACATCAAAAGTGTCAGCTGCAAGCGCCACACGGGGGTGTGGACCTTAATCCGTTCCCTCGAGCACATAATTAAACAGCAGGGACTGAGGCCACAGCAAAGGGAAGCAGCAGCAAAGGGACAAACAGAAGGGAAAAAAACAAACAACAAAATCCTCCACACAAAGGATAAAAGGAAGCAAACCGCCCACATCCGAGCAGCCACCCTCTCTTCATGGGGCAATTTAAGATGAAACCCTTATGTCTGCCATCTCAAGTGTCCTCGATCTTAGGCATCTCAACCGATGAGGGGGCTGAACCTTTTATTTTGTAATTAACTACAGTGCGAGTGTATGTCTCATCGAACCGATGTAACCCAATATCCGAAGCAATCAAGCCAATCGCTTCAGATTCACACTCGAACCAGTCACTCTCGGTTGACCCAATAAAGTGGGACCACCTCCCGAAAAGAAATCCGATTTGACACCGACTCAAATGACTCCCCACGGTATGGATGAAGATGAACTGCCTGCAAATGTGTTTAGCTCTCGCCGAGGGAATGGACACATGCACATTCAGGCTGTCATTTGTCTGCGGGGGAAGTCGGACCATCGCTCGTGTGAACGTTGTCCTTGCAGAACGAAGTTTACATGGGATAAAATTAACTTCATTTATTTAGCTCGCCCCCAGTGGGCTGTGTGTCTGTGGACACTGAATGGATTCCGCAATTACCTTGGTTCACATTGTGGACCTAACTACCACGCGGCATGTTAACCAACAGCTTTCTTGCGTCAGAGGGCGTGTGTGTGGCTGTGTGTGGCTGTGTGCGGCGCATTCGACAGTGGATACGAGTATTTATCTATCCATCAGCCGCCCGATGTGAACGATTTACGCCTGAGTGCGTTATTATCGCTTAACGATGATGTTTTCTCGATTAGAGAGGATTCTGTGGCGCGGGATGATGGATGAAAGTTTAAATTTACTCTCGCGACATTCAGACGAGGTCACAAGGGAGTGGGGGCGAGGGTATGTGGGGTGGTGTGTTGGTGACACATCGCGTATGTTGGAAGGCTTGGTTTGATCCATTAGATCTTGAATTGCAGCGGAGGGGGTCAGACTGGGTAGGCGGACTATGTCTATACCAACCATCAAGTGTATACCAACAACAACGGGAAGTATTGAACCCTGGACCCAAGTAATTTTTATGCAAGTTGGTCGTAGGAAATGTTCACCAAACAGTGGATTTCTACCAGAACCGTCGTGAGTATCATTTACCTGATTTGTGTGTGGTAACAAAACGTAAGACTGGAGAATCAGGAGAAAAACTGCGGGTGACTTTTGATACACCCTCCCCAACTCTGATATCATCTGGAAATGAATTTTGATGAAACTGGGAAATATCCGACTATTCTTGAAAATACACCTTCTGCTACAATAAAGGCGAACAAAAATACGAACGCGGGTATTCCCCGCCGTCCACTGATCCCCATCATGAAAAATTAAGTCATCATCTCACAAGAACAGATGTCCCCCACCGTCCATCAGGCAGGGACTCCGATGCATTCAGACAATTTACTGTCCCGTGGAAGTCTTTATGACATTCTGAAACAGCTTCACAGCCTTCAGACCATCCCACGGCAGGCCTCGTTATGCACAATAGCCATTAATTCGTGTACCGCATAAAAATTTAAATTTTTTATTACCAAAAAAAAAAACCTCTTAGTATCACACAACACCTACCCCATCCATTGTCACAGTGTCCATGCCAGTCGCCCGCCCCAAAGAATTACACACCCGCCCACACAAGGTCAGTGCGTTCACAATCATTGAATGCCTACACAAACAATTAAGGTTATCATCGTTTAAAAATTCAGCACACTGTTACAGCGTCGTTATGGGACAGCGCGACAAGGAGGAGGACAAAAAACGTGGAGTTTGTCAAACAGGTGGTGGCGATTAGACCTTCGTCAGATAATTCATGTAATTAAGCCTACGGACGATAGCTGGAGGCGTTTCCCTAAGCGGTTTCAAGCATTAAATGGAAGGCGATTGAATACGAAAAAGTTGCATATATAATGGACTCCTCATATGTCAATTTGTCACGGGATACCAAAATTTGTTCGAGTTAGAGAAAGTGTGACTTAGAGAGGTTTTTGTACGGAAAGCTGAGGGAAATGTATGTAAAATATGGCGAAAAAGTCCGAGTAAGGGAGAGTTTCGACTTAAGGAGAGTTCGACTTAGGGAGAGTCCACTGTATGTGCAGTGGTGGAAAAAAGAATAGAAACAAGATGGTTTCGGTGGTACTTATTAACGAAAGTAACATTGTTTTGACAGGAGACATACATCAAGTATGTACTGGTTGCTGTTTATTATGTTGTCTATAGTGTGTTGTAAATAACACGCTTTTTATTTGGGCTAAAATATATAAAAAAAAAAATTAAAAATGGTGGAAAATGGATTTTATCTTTTCCCTTGGAAAAATAAAGTGGGTTTAAAGAATTGAATGCGATGGCATTACCGTTCGGTTGTATCATATTCATTAATATTTCGTCGTTGTACTTTTGTTTTTTATTACAGCAGCGAGCCTTCGACCCTTGGAATTAACCAACTTGGTGCAAGTTTCAATAGGAATGTAGTACCACGCAGTTTGTATTTTTGACAGTTGTTCCTTGCTGCAGTCCCCGATCCTGCGTTTTAGAATCCCCAATAGGCGTACTATGCGATTAAGATCGGGGGATTGCGATGGCCACTACATAACTGCTATTTTATCGCGCGTATACCACACTTTCGTTAATTACGAAGACGAAGACGTCTTTCATCATTTTCGGGTCATTGCTTTGCATGAATTCCCTCTTCAGTGGCATGTCCTCATCGGCGAATGGTAGCATTACTGTGTTTAGTATTTTTACATAATCGACAGTACACATTTCTCTCATCCAAAAAAAATTGGATCAACCTTAAAAGCCGAAAAGCACCCTCAGACCATAATCTTGTGTCCACCATGTTTAACTGTTTTTTTTTTTGTTTATTTGAGATGGAATTTGGCGTTCTTTGGACATCTCACGTACATTTTCCCATCATAGCCAAACAAATTAATCTTTGTTTCATCGAACCACAGTACGTTATTCCAATTTTCCCGATGAAGATTCCAAAGAGATTTCAGAGAGTTTTGCTTCTTTCAACTGGTTTCTTATCGTACGACTCGATACTGCAGCCTCAAATTCCTTTATAAGCTCATTTGCAGAAGCAAGTGGATTTGGTTTGCAGTGTCGCACTAGTAAAGTTTCGGAACGTGGTGTTGTTTTCCGTTGTTTCCGGCTTGGGACTAAAATGAATAGCTGTGAACACTTTTTGTTCGAACACTTAATACACAACATAATTTAGGATATTTCATCCATTATTTTTCCCGTCTTTTCACATTTTTTTATTAACTCCCGCTCAGTAACGGTGCAATGAAGTTCACGACCCATTTTCGCAAAATGTCCACTAAATTGCCTTAGCAGTTGACACTGACAGTATCCAAAACATTCTTAGTATATTTTATTTAAATTGGAATAAACTGTACGCAGGAGCTATTGATGAACACTGAGAACTTCCTTTGTTTCTATTTAGCGTTACTCATCTTATTTTTTATTATGAAAATAAAATTGGAAAAAAAGTTGCGTATACGTCAGAGTGTTACTTTATTGTTTTTCTCAAATTCACTATTCCACCTCTTTTGCGTCATTGACAAAGTTAAAATAGTACTCTTGTCTGAAAAAAGCTTATCAAGCTTCATCGTTCGGTTTACTATTTATCGCAGCTGCCCGACTATCAACGAGCCAAATACACGGAAGACCTATTGTTTTATTTTTGGCAGACTTATCCGTCTATAACTGGTGTAGTCAAAGAGGTATCTCTTCTTGTGGATCGAACAATTGATATTGAGGTTCCACTCGTCGCCTGATGGCATTTATAAATAACCTGACAGGGTCCATATCAGTGTGGCTTCATACCAGAGAAGTCCCGAATAGCACTATGGTGCCAAACTCGGCAGTCTGTGCAGGAATAGAATTCTCGCAGCTCCACCAAGGTCGCTAATAAACTCACCGCGAACTTCATGTCCATAAGGGCGACGCGCTGCCATATGACTTCTTCAACATTGTCGATGAGAAGAGCGGTGAATATGGGCAAAGCGATGTATATCCTGTCCTAAAGAAAGGGCATCAACGGCATCTTGAACAGGGCGTCACAATGGGCAGCTATAACTCCGAGGTGATGAAGAACTTCATCTACCTCGGCTCCGAAGTTTACAGTACGATGGACATCAGTGCCGGGAACAAACGCAGAAGAACTCCTGCCAACCTAGGAGTACAATCTATCGCCCGGAAGTACCCCTGCAGACATTGGAACTCTAAGACAATGTGCCCTTCCAATTCTGAGTGGATGGACAATGGTCCGAACTCAACATCGGTCACTCAACTATTCTGAATGAATTCAACATCCTTTCCAACGACACCCATTGCCATCTACGAGAAGGAATTCTCTACCAGTATGCCTTCGAGATCGGACCGGATGACGGAAAATCAGACGCTAGAGGATCTCTTGCGTATATACATCGGCGAATCGAAAACGGAGGTTGAGTGGGTGTAGGAATATATTCCAACTCTCTCTCTCTCTTTCTCTCTCTCTCTCTCTCTATTTCTCTCTATTTACCGTCTTCTTAAAGCTCGCTAATCACGGTCGCATTTTTCAGACAAAAACAATTATATTAGACGTGCTCGGCGCCAACAGTCGAGACCATATTGCCGGAATAAACTCGCACATATTGGACCGAGTCATCAATGATTGTATGCAACCGTTTGAAGCATTGCCAGCGAAGCCGGGGCGATTAATCGTAATATAATGAACAGGAATGTAGCTTCAAAATAAAAAAAAAAGAATCCATCTTATATCTCACACCGTTGCTGTTTTATTTAAAATTCTTTTCCTATCGTTCTTATCTGGTCACCCTGGATGTCGAGAAATACATTCCTCTTCAAATCCAAGGCACTTTTCATTGGTTCTGACTAGAGATTAATGCGCAGTTTCCATCGAATACGTCAATTGAATTATGAGTGTATAAGATGTTCCTTCAAATTGTTGCGACGCATTAAAACGAACGGAACTGCTATTCAAGGCGATTACCGCCAATGACTTTCAGCCCACAAAGCACATAAGGAACGTAATTGCTTGCGACATGAGTGGCATATATTGATAGCCATCCAAGTCAAGGGGAACTTGTTAACTTCATCCAATATTAGTTCCAGTGACTGGAGTACAAATCTTAACATTAAACGTTCCCTCGCATGCGATAACTAGTTACGAAATATATCCGCATCGTCAGACGATCCCCTCCAGTGGGTGACGTTCATTGCCGGCTGCCAATACCCCAGTCCTCAGCAACCCCAACCCGTGCGGGGGAGTACAAAGAACTGATCATTGAGTTAATTGAACACAAGCATTAGGGGGATTGTAGGCAAATACATTTTTTTCCCTACCAAAAATCACATATCTCTCTAAACGTGACTGCACACGATGTGTTCGTACTTAGGACCACCCTGCCGCACTCAATACCATTCCAAGGATAATCCATTCATTTCCGAAGAGAAGGAAAACACAAAACGAAGTTTAGGGAGTTCTCAAATTTAGCATAATTAATCCGAACTCATTAATTTATTCGAAAGCGGCAGGCGCGTCGTTAGAAAGAAGGTCAACCCACCAGAAAATACAGGTGGTGCAAATCAGTCCAAACTTCGAGACGAAAGTGGCCCTTTGTGCTGCCTTCGTGGTCCTCACGATGATGGCTCATTGAATGGGCTTCAATTTGAGGAATTTTATTCGACTTTTTGATTTCCTCTCTCTTCACTCGACTCGGGGGTTGCGCCAGGCGATGGTGGGTGCAAGCGGATTTCCGTAGAAGGCACTTGAATCTTTCATAAATCAACGGATTTACATAGAATGAGCACGGAGTGGCTTAGCGAGCGGATTGGCTGGCCCCAATAGTCATGAAAATGGCGGTGGTGGTGATTTCGTACCCACCTCTCGACCGAGCACACAGAGGGCTAGGGGCGTAAACCAAAGCCACTCGAGCCATGGCAAGCTCGTGGGATTTAACGAACCACGGAGTGTGCATTTGCCCAGAAGAAGAAAATAAAAGGAAAGGAACAACATTTGTAGGTGACCTACATTCGCGTGGTAAGCGGGTTGGGATTTCTGTTGTTGTTCGCGTGGACGATACGCTCGGCAGGCGTTTTCAATAAATTGCAAGTCGAAATGATTATTAAATCCGCTGTAGACTTCTTCGTTTGTGCACTCCGAGCAGTGGACGATGAGGTTGATGATTTGTTTCGGGTCAACTAGGGAAGTAAGTGTACGCGCTCCAATGGCTGGACCAAGCGTACCGAGCGTATCCAGAGGATATGTAAAAGAAGAAATAAGATGTACTGCCAACACTGGTTGGGTGAGCCAGTTTCAGAAAATAGGTTGAAGGAGGTAAGAGAGCTATACGAGAGAATGCCAAGGGCAATATTAAGTCTTTCTAAAATACCGCAAGGTCGATCGACCACTATGAGGTACGAACAGCCGATGAAGTGAATAAGTAAGTGTCAAGCAGACTAAGTAGTCAACTGCAGAAACGAACTTAGGTAGGTTTGAGACGGATCTAGCGCATTGTACCAACACTCGATCACTAGGATGTGATCTATTAGCCCTTTGTGGGGACCTCACCATCGGAGCTGAAGATGAAGCGGAGTAGCTTTCCAACAGATGTCCTTCATTTGGGCAGGATGACAATGGAGAATTCTAGCTGCTCTATCAAAATCGGAAACGAACTCATCGATACCTTCAAAATCAAAAAAGGGTGTAGACAAGACGA
This sequence comes from Eristalis intricaria, assembly GCA_964034865.1. NCBI lineage: Eukaryota > Metazoa > Arthropoda > Insecta > Diptera > Syrphidae > Eristalis > Eristalis intricaria. The sequence continues at coordinate 36,955,427 of OZ035875.1, forward strand.
AGCAGTGGTGGGAACAGTGGTGCGCTTTGTATAGGAGCCCGGGCAAAAATGATGATGATCAGATTTTGTAATGAAATCTGAAATATATTACAAATGGTATGAGCTTGTTACATGGCCTAAAAGTAGCTGAAATATTAATATATTTATCTTCTATCTTCTTCTATATATATAAAAATTGAGCCTCAATTTGTCGCCGGTTGACGCCTTAACGCATTTACCGATTTCAACCGAATTTCTACACATCTTTGGTATTGTTCTGTATATGGTTTGTGTGAAGTTTGGTTAAAATCGGTAAACGAATATGTGTGTTGTGAGTGCGTGAAGAAACACATAAACTTCAGTACATTTTGGGTTTATTTCCACACATTAGCCGTGTTTCAAGTTATCAAGAAAATGATTCGAAGTTGCTTTGATTTAAGACAACAATTAGTATCAAGTGTTTTGCCAAAATTATCTGACGGAATTTTTGGATGCCGTGGATTGCCTGGTGCACATTGCACATTGCACATTATTCTTCTTCGGAATGTAAATCAGCTTCGATTGTGCAACGGAACAAGATGAGCAGTCAATAAGGTCGTGAATAATCTTATTGAAGCAACGATTTTAAAAGGAAAATTTAAAGGGTAGGTGGATTGATTCCGCGTATGCCGATGATTTCACCAGATTTGTCTTTTGATTTTAAACGTCTTCAATTTCCAATTCGCCTTGGTTTTGTCATTAATATAAATAAAGCCCAAGTCCAGTCTTTGAAAAATTTTGGTATAGATTTAGAATATCCGGTATTTTCTCATGGTCAAATGTATGTTTAAGGGATGGAAAAAACAAAAACGTTTCATTGTGCAAAATAAAAAAATAACACATAACAGTTTGAATTCTCTCGATAATAAGCAACGTTTTTTTGTTTTTCCATTTTTCTTGACAATAAATGAATAAAATGGATCGGCGAACCCCACAGTGGGACATCCCACAGTAGAGATGCTGTAAAACTTTGGCCATCCGAGATGTTTTCGACATATTTCATGTTAGTGTTTCGTTGATTTATATATTCAACGGCAGTTTCAGTGAAGAATGTGCACTTCGACCACCCTCTTACAATGTAGATGCAATAACAGAAGATTCCAGTGCCCGGTGTGAATTCCATTTCCGGATTGGAATCGGAACGACACGCTCTACTAAAAAAAAAAAAAAGTCGATTAGAAATTTCCAAACATCAATCATTGGTTCTTGAACGGAACAAGAAATCCTATCACTCCTAAACGAAATGGACGTAAACAAGCTGTTTAAATACTGCAAAATATCACTAAAATAAAGAGATAATATCCTAGCAGGGAACTTTTGAAATTAGCATTTTTCCACATGGAGAGCTAATAATTATTACTTGTATATAATAAATTATAGAAAATTCAGCAGACGGAAAAGCCATGCTGATTTTGATTTTGTTAAATTTTTGTAAAGGGAACATTATTCGAAATAATAAAATCAATCTCAATCTAAAAAATCATTGATTTTTTTATATTCAATCCGAGTGGTATTTTGGTATTTTAATCTTAAGTGAAATTCCACTGTGGCCAGATTTGAATTAAATTATTGTGTATTTATAAGTGTGCATTTATGTAATATCAACTTTTTTTTATATATTTATATGTAAAATATTTAGATGTACAATATTTTAAAAAAATTTTATTCTGAGCGTTTAAGTCCCAACATTTCTCAAGCCTGACGAATTCAGAGAATTTTACTCTGCTTAACTAAACTGCATTTTTTGTTTTGTTTGACTTCAAAAGTTTGCAATTTCTAATACGTCTTGCGTTTGCTATGACAATAAACAAGGCGCAAGGATAAGCATTGAAATTGTGCAGAATTGACTTTGAATATCCAATCAGTTCGCACACGGAAAATTATGTGTTTTAATGCCGAAACGCCTTTTTAAACTCGTCTATGATATCGTATGTTGTCGTGTTACTTTGCCTATATCAGTCTTGAGAAGTTGGTACAGAAACAACACAAGACGAACGTCTTCAAAAAAATGTCTATACCGTTGCCAGCATACGCGGACGTCCCTTTCGAGTAAAACCAGATGTAAATAAAGCGTTTTTTGACATTAAATAGGGCGGCCAAAGAAGGACACACACCATCGAGGTCTTGACCAAAGCGCCACCGTTGCCAGATATAGGTTAGGTTAGGTTAAGGAAGGGGAGTGTGATGGTAGAACATCACTTCCACTCGGAGGCCTTAGGGCCCATTGTGAATCTCTTCATCTGTGGAGTACACATTCTGAATGAAACCTATCCTGTATCACGTGATGGCCTAAACCACTCTGTGCTTTTTACAATAGCCAGATATACTTCTGAAGTAGTTTAGGACTTCGTCTACCTTTGCTGCCAAGTAAACATTAGAAATAGAATCACTACCCAGATTAAACAAAGAATAACTTCTGTCAATCGCTGTATCTTTGAGATGAAGAGGCGTGTGGCTGTGTAGTAAGGCCCTCTTTCAAAGGACCAAGCTGACTTTATAAAACTCATTTATCATCCCAGTCTTTCTCTATGCCGCGGAACAATTTCTAATGTAGATAAAGAAAACCTTGGTATTTTCGAGGGACACTTTCTGACATCAATCTTTGGTCCTGTTCGCGTTGATGGTATTTTGAGAATTGGCGCTCTTCTACGACAAGGTTCTAGGCAGGCGTCTACGGATCTGCCGCCTAGGACGGCAATGCCATGTATGGAACATGGACCATTGCACGGACCTGCCGCCTAGGACGGCAATGCCATGAAACCAAGGCTCACATAAGTGGTTCAGATCGTCGCCCTGCTTGGTGTGCGTAATTGAAGGCACCTGACTAAATACCGTGGGAGTTGAAGAGGCTCATTGGTTGAGGCGGAAGCTCAGGTACACGCTGCAGCGCTAGCCAGTACATGGCTGTATGGTGTGAAATGTACTGCGTTCCTCAAAACGTCCAAACACTTCAGCAAACCCCCAGCCTCTCGAATGGGTTCCCTTCCTTTCTATAAAATTCAACTCCCGAGACTTGATTTAGTGTTCCGCTACCGAAGTTCCTCCACATTTCACATATTTCTACATCTGAGAATTTTTTTTTCTTTAAAGCTGAACACAAACTACTCCTCGCTGCACACCTCCTTGCATCCCCATTTTGATGAGATACCATTTCCTGGTTTAAATATTTCACCTGAATTCACCACTCACCCACTTTTCATTACTCACGACACCAGCAGCAATCGGTACAGTCCGTGTTTCTGCGATGCATAACCACTCTAATGGATGAATTCTGCGACATGAAACCTCCCCCAGCAGTGGGTGACGAAGAGGGGCGAGACACACACACAGATAGACGGAGAAGAAACATAAGAAACAGTCGAAGCCCATAAACTGTAAACAAAAATTTCAACCTATAAAAAGGACATTCATCTTTATCCGCACCGAAATCATAATGGGGCCGGTTGAAAGGCATCTACATAATTAAAGTTCGTTTGCACTGACACTGGAGCGGAGGCCTACGCTCAGCATCAGATAACTCGCAGCTGCCTCGGATGATACAGTTCCTCTGCTCTGTTGCTGCTCTCAAGTATGCGATAAATACTGCTTGCATAAATGACGATAGCCCTTCAAGCACAAACCACACTACACTACAGGTCCGTGCGTCGTCGTCGTAGTCGTCATAGTCGCCCGGTCCCGCTGAGCTCTTGAACGTCACACCGCAGGACGCACACAGCACATGCTGATGCTGAAGAACGTTCAGAACGCGCGCGCTCTTCATCGCCTGAGCCATGTGAGCGTCGTGCGAGAATGCTCGAGTATGTGAGGCTTTTTGTGTTGCTCCTCTCACTCGCTGAAATTATTGACTTTCCGTGCAGCAACTTGAAGTTGGACGAAGGACGACGATGACAACAACCAAATGGATTGCATGCCGTCTATGTACCCCACTCCGGCTATTGTTTGCCAAACAAAAGACCGAAAGAACAGCGCCTCCTTTCATGCCAATGCCATTACAACACGACCATAAGCTCTTAATTGAAAAGTCGTCTTCAATTCTGCCCAACAATCACGACCAATTGAGGCTGACGGACCCACTAGACAAAGTTAATGTATGTTACACAAGCTCATTGACATCTCTCTCGCTCAAGCGACACGGGGGGCGACGCAAGTGACATTGCAGCGAATTTATTCCCTGACATCTGAATCAGTCATCCGCGTCAAGTCGATTTTTGTTTCGTCATTCCTTCAATTAAAGTTGCAGCGGAAACACTTGTTCACACTAATAACGCGCCATTGTCATTTAATCAGCGAAAAACCCCAGTCGAGGGGGTGTGACAAAACAGTCATCCCCTAGTACCGACACACAGTACCAGCGCAGCGATCTACTACAATCGCTCACCATCTCGTCAGAGCCAGAGCATGGATGAGGCGAAAGAGAACCACACTCGAAGAGAGTCTGAAGAGCGAAAAGCTCTGTCGCATCTGTCACATTGACAACTTTGCGTCAAGTGCGCATGTGCACTTCCATTCCGTCTTCTGACCGGCCATGACGTCGTCTCCACAACCATGACGTTTTCGCCGCCCCAAGCACTACGCCGTAGAAAGATGAAAAGGAAAGACAAAAAGACAACAACTGTAAAATGTCTCTCGCAAAATGAATGACAATTCACAACTGCCCCTTGGTGTCTCAATGTTAGGAACAGTGCGGCAATTTTCGGCGACATTTCTGCGCCAAATGGCGAACAGATTGGGGATAAGAAAGCCTGATAGCTTTTCTTGGGCGACGCGCCAGTCGTCGGCAGAGCAATTAATCGCCGCGACCGATTAGATTCTTGTATCGAGAATTCGAAATCGATTCGACTGGACAAGTCCATTGGCCGCGCAGACAGATAAACACACGCCTGTCACTCAGTCAGTGGGCGGGTGGGTGTCGTAAATTTATTCAATGACACATATAATTTCACACATGAACTGTCACTGAGATGCTGTCAAAACAGAACAGGATGACTGCTCACTGGATGGGGGATGTTTTTTCGGTTTTAATCTGCTTTGGAGGAGAGGGCAGGGAACATGCCATTCTGAATGCAGGGACGGCATTGAGGGAGAAACCCATGACAGTCGACGTTCGGTGAAGGTTGTTGCACTTGTGTCAGAGAGTGAGTCAACAGAGATGAATGTTGTTTGATGTCATTTAGTTGGAATTCGCAGAGAGATTATGGTTGAACAGATCAAACGGCGAACTGAGTGACATCAGGGATCCGAGAGTCGCTGTCATATTTTTGGAATTACATTTGAGATGATTGACAGCTCAGGCGTGGGGGGTATTCAGACAGGCATCAGACATTCTCCATGTTTAAGGCCTTTAATCAGATCATTCTAAGTGCAAGCAAATATTTGAAAACGTCTACGACCGAATATTTTGGAGGAGACCTCGTTTTTCACACACTTTGACAGAAAAGGAATTCGTAGCAAGATCGAATGTGCTTCAGACAAAATGGAGATAGAAAGAATCAAATATAAGACACGACGACGGCGATGAGTCGGCATTTTAAAAACATTTAAGTCGACTAACATTGTTCAGATCAGTCACGGGATGTGTTCGCAAACTAAGGAAAAACTTTGTATACATACATAAACGTTCAACACTCGTAAGAGGTCTATGTCAGTAGTCACGCACAACTTCCTGTGTACCTTACGTAAGGAAATGAATGGAATAATGGTCATAACTGAGAATGATGGTGTATAAGACCCGATGTGATAGCTAAAGTGTGTTTAATTCTTTTAAGAGACGGAGAACTTTAAAATGCTGACATTGCTTTAACGTGACAGCTGAATTGACAGTCCTCGATTGCTTTGGTTTCACAATTCATCATTAATATAGTCACGTCGAAAAACTTAAACTTAAGCCATTGCTCAGACATCATTAAATCCAGAAAACAATTACTGTTTGGTGCGTTTTATATCCCGGTGGAATCATTGTTTCATATGCCTTCAATAATGATGACTGTCAAAATGTTCCAGACAACGGTGAGTTGTACAGAGTAGTGATGGAATTATCATTCGAGTGATATTCAATCAATACAAAATCTCGAGAACATTTCGATTATCAGAATCATTCGAATGACTACTAACTAATTACTAACTACTAACACAAGAGAACACGATAAAGGTTTTTCATTTTGTTTTTTTTAAATGGAGAAGTCGAGTTAATTTCCTTTGCGTTTTTCTTTCATTATGGTCATAATCCTTATTAGTATTTTTCGACGAGAACTAATGGGTAGTCGAAAAAGTCTTTTCGTATTTCTAATCAAACTTTTTTCACAGACAATTCATGTGGTACCCAAACATCGAGCTTCTTTCTGTAGCCAGCATTTTTTAAATGCTTCAAAACCGTTTAATGATGAATGTTTAGTTCCTCGGCGATGTCATGGCTGCTTATGTGACTGTCCTGGTCAATCTTTTCTTTAATTTCATCGACTTTTTCAACGAAAGGTCGACCAGAGCGAGGAGCATCTTTCACATCGAAATTTCAAATTTGTTGTGCTACATGAACTGATACAGCATAGTCTCCGTAAACTTCACAAATTTCATTGGTGGCTTGCGTGGCATTCTTCCCTTTTTCATACAAAAATTTCAAAATATAGCGAATTTCTTCATTATTTTCACTCATTTTTGAACAGCTGAAACTCTTTTTCAACTTCTCTGAATTTAATTTTTTTTGGTTAAATGAGGCTTAAAATGCCAACAACACCATATGGTATGACACAAAGTGATTGGTAGCAATTATTTGTATTTTACAATAATTAATTTTTAGCCATTTAAATGAGTTAGTAGGCATTTGAATGATTTTGAGAATGGATATGCTTTGCTAATAGATTATCACTCGAATAACCACTCGATTGCGCCCATCTCGAGTGATCATTCGATTATTAAAATATCTCGATTACTAAAGTTTCGATTCTTAAAATCAGTAAGTTATTCCCATCACTAGTACAGATACATGATTACTTTTTCGTAAAATATTTGGACTTGGAAACCAGCATTCAACGCGTTGTTTATGAAATACAGCCTGATGTGCTACGAAGAGTTTGTGAACATTTGACCTACAGACTACGCAATGTATGCGCCAGTTCAAAATCATGTCAAATAATTTTCAATCTGACAAAATGATCTGTAAAATAAATCCATGGCTATCAACTCATTGTCATCGTTCAACATAAAGTTATCTAACTCTAAAAAAATAAACACCCTTTATTCCAATGAATAGGTTTACAGAAATACCTAATACTGATGAAGGTGGTGGAAAACATATCCCCATTGCGATTTAAACCAGAACGAGTGATTTCAGGACAAATTTTGACGCAGAAAATTGACAAATTGGTGGGACTGAGAAACATTATGCAGTGGTGAGAATGAAGGCACTTGTTCCATTCAAGCTACAGTCATTCGAGAGAATGCGTCACAATTCCTAAAGAGTTTAGGTCACACCACAAGGCACGGACTGGAATTTTCCTCGACGAAATTTTCACAATCAGCAGTCCATACTAATGCAAAGGTGGTCAAGGCCTGGATGAGTCAGATGATTAGAGAGAGGGAGTGCAATGAAACCCGCCTTACAAATGAACTATTGTGACGTAAACACAATGTGGTCCACAATAGTGAGATCGTCGTTTGCTGTTGCCCTTTTCAATCCAATTTTAACACAGCTTATTGCGCCGATGACTAACTCGCATGGCATTCCGCAATTGTTCTCTTATATCTGTAGTCTGGCCCGGAAGTCATTGCGGGTCTTCAGTCATTTTCCCAGACGATTATCAGTCCCTGCATCGTCCTTGTCTAAGCCCTCAGCGTCCAGTTCGATTCCGAGAGATCAGTCGTTAGGTCCAAGTTTCAAACTGACAGGTTATTTGTGTTTAGCGTGGCTTGGTATGTTACAACTTGAAGGACGGGTCCTTGGGACATGGCAATGAAGGATACTCAGATTTAAAATTTTTCATTTGATGGCAGAGCGAGTTACCATTGGAGTGGAGGCAGCTGCCAACAGACCAAACGAGTGGTCGTCAAGAGAGGTACGGACGCGACTTGTATCGAGTGAGGCGTCTAAGGGACCAAAGTCTAAGACGGCAGGACCGTGTAGAGGACATGTGGAAATGAATTCGGTTTGAAGAATCTTTGAGAAAGCAACAGAGCACTCTAGCTCTTGCGGCTTGCTGGCAGATACAGGCGGCGAAGGATCTTGATCAACGTTTTGTGCAGCTAGAGCTGGAGATGATTGTTACCCTAGGTTCACCACCTAGATTGACCAGTATGGCCCATATCATCCAAGCCATCTTTGAGCTACAGCCCGAAACCATCAACAACAAGGTCTTGGAAAATTGGGGTGAGAGAATGCGCTACTACGAAGCCAACCGAGACCGCCACTTTAAAGACGCTGTATTTCATAAATAATGGGAATGTTTGTTCTTACTAATAAAGCCATAATACAAAAAATTGAATTGAGCCCACGCTTTTTGTGGCATGAAGCCGCATTTGATGTAACTATAGCAAGAGTCAAGTCAAAATCCTCAATGCTAATGTGCCCCATTCGATTGTGTACTCCAAACTGAGCGGGCTGTATTGGAAGGTTTCTAAATTTGGTTGCGAAACTGTTCTTCACCAGGAGCCCTGAACTTCAGCTTACGTCGAGTCCTCATTGGTAGTGGAGCTGAATAGACGAGCAGCATTTACAAAGATGACATGTACCTGATGCTCTCGGACGTTTTCACTGGAGCAGTGCTGGTTCACCACTTTGCTTGTGACAACGGCAACACTGACGTCGATGGTTCAACACCAATGATGACAAGGTCAAGGCAGTTCGCGCTGAACCATCGTACCAATCGTGTCGGTTGTCTTCATGTTAAGCTGAATGTTCGTTCGTATAGTAATAAATGTTGAAGTAAGGTTTTGGTCATTTTATTCAGTCTGACACTTGTCTACGAACACTATAAGCGTATGGATATCCTGGCCACTTTTTTCCTTGCTTGGCATTTTCTCACAAAAATCTGTTATTTTTTTTCAAACTGTCTATTCATCTGTGAAGTTCCTAGTTAATTCAAGGAAATAAGTTTTTGCTAAAAAAAATAAGCTCCGTCTAATTGACGGAAAAATCCTGGCAATTAGACGTCTTTCAAAGTCACAGTGCACAGATTTTACATTCGCTTTGAGTGCTCAGGAACGCATTCAATGTCGTCCCAATGGCAGTGGTCCTTCATTGAAAAATGTTAAGACCCCTCTCAGTCTGGAGGGATGTGACTTATGCCCCCACCCTCCTCTCCTTCCTCAGCGCCATCACACAAGACACACACAAATGACTTTCATTCGCATGAATCCATCGCCGTGACTAAGTTTGTGCTACTTTGTACACTTCCGTCAACTTGCATGTTTATCCGCATCCTTCCATTTAGTTGATTCTTCCATTCCACCACACACACGCACCCACATGCCTTTGCCATTCGGTTGCCATGATTAAATTAAGAACCATTTCAAATTGAAAACAAATCCCTTCGTATTGCTCATCTCTCGTCTGAATTCATTTGATTGTACAAAACTAAACTCAGTCCGCTCTGGCTCGGTGCGGAGGGACGACCAAGGTGGCACATCAAATCTCGAGTTTTTCCATCGCATAAATGCCAGATAACTCTATATCCGCCTCGTAATCTACTTTGCTATCCGAAGGCGTTTCGTTCGTACTTCACCCGTCCCGTCCCTTTGCACTGCTCTCCATTTATGCCATCATCCACATTCACTTAAGTCGGGTGTATCGCAAGAGGACGTGGGTGTACCTTAAAGCCACTATCAACATATTCACTAGGCCTTAACGCACTCAACACGAATGACGGAGATAGGGACACTGAGTGAGAGAGAGAGTGAGGGAGATCGTGTGGGTGAAATGGGGGAGGAGAATAAAAACAAACGACGCTTAACTAGGGGTACAGGACTAGGTAGCAGCCAGCAATAGCACCAGCTTCAGCACAGAAGGACATAATGTCCTTCCGTAAGATTTTTCACTCCTCTTCAACGCTAGTTAGTGCACAACAACCTAACCCCCACCCCCACCGACCAGCTTTGAACGGCGGATGGGAAGAAAAATGGAAATTTGTGTAGAGGCAGGGAAACACATCACATGCTCCACCCGCTCAGCGCCACTAAAAGAGAATCCTTTTGAATCTTTTTTCTTTCCTTTATTTTTTTTGTAGTTTGGCTTTTTATTTCTTTCTCCACGTCTTCTCGCTCACAAGCCGCTTGAATGTGCGCGCCCATCTTTTGTGCTTCAAGGGGCCCCCTACTGACGCTGCTCAAGCACAAACGACTGCCGCTGGAACGCAGCACAGTAATTTGTTAAGGATACAAATGGCGTGACAGAGTAAAATACTCATACAATAAAAGCAGCAAAAACGAAGACTGAAAGGAAGCGAAGGCAAACACACACTTAAGACTTAAGTGCGAGTTGGCCAGAGACTCCTCTTTGCTTGGCATAGGATAATTAAATATCGATAAAAAAAATAAAAACAAGAGACCACGATAATTATCATCGCAAGTCAGGATAATAGGCTCCTCGAAACTGTTGCGTGCAGGCGGCATTAACAGATTGTCTGTAAGTAAATTTGAATAAACTTGAAAAACAATTCAGTTTTATTGCAACAGACTGTTACCAGCTAGTCGCTTGGACTCACCGCACCACCCGAAGGATACGGGGGACAGGATAATTGTATTCCGCGTGTACTCACCTGAAAGAGAAAAATGAAATAACATTAAAGATGACGACAGTGATAAGGGCAAGACTGAGTAAATGATGTCAGATGATAGCTCGTGACGACGACAAGTCATGCGTGCATATGCTGCTTTTTTGATTGAGTCAGTTTGCGACGGGAGCGCTTCCTTTGGGGGGAAAACAGCTGAAAAAGTGATGGGACACATAGCGCCCGGAAAAGAATGAAGTCATTTTAGTGAAGAAGGTCAAGGCAAGAAGCAGTTGGAGCACAAAGAGGGCGGAGACTACAGGGGGGTTTTCTTCAAAACGTGCTTTACGAATGGGAAACCCCTTTCCCATTGGCGGTTGGTGTTCTTGTGGATCAATGCTGAACAACTCTGCAAAACGAGATATCTTTTAATCCTCAGTTTAGCGACAGCATTCGTTGTACGACGACATCAAGGGCCTTCTTAGTCTAAGGCACGCCCAATGAGCGCCAAGCGACTGAGCGATTGACCAATGTGCATGATCGATGAGCGTCATCGCTTTTAGTTTTTAAAAATGTATTTTATTTTGAAAATCTGAATTTATTTGTGATGACATTTTTAGAACAAAATATAATTCGGGTACCAACGTCGCTCAGAGACGAACTAAGCGATTCAAAATAACGAATGATGTCTCGCCGCCTAGCAATAACGTTTATCGCACATTTTCAGTTTTATTAAAGTTTATTTAGAAAGACAGTATCTACGTGAAAATATGCCAAGAGACGCAAAATATAACGTCGCTCAGTTCGACGACGTCGTCTCTCCGTGCATTGCTTAGCAACATCGTTCATCGCTCAGGGATTTAATTTTTCGCTCAATCGCAAATGGTTTCATCAAACACCACCAGTCTTCGACGTCAACAGAGGACGTCTGCTTCTAAGGTTTAAGGCCCGCTTAACTGAAGAGATCGCACTACAGAAGCTTCTCAAGATGACTTCAGGCAGCAGCACCGCACAAAGAAACAGAAACAAGTTGGTCTACCTCGGAGCAAGCGTGAAATCCTCGAAGGGTTGGAGTTAATCCAAAAGACGAACTGCTTTCCTTGTTATATACAGTACCTATATAAGGGGATTTCTTTAACTCCCTATGGAATACACGTTTTCTTAACCTGAGTGCCGAACATTCACATAAAATGTGCTCCGATGCCGCATCCTCTTCCAGGCAAAGCCGACATTCATTGTCTTGGCGCAGTTTTATTTTGTTATGTTAGAAATTGAGTCCGCAGTGGCCAGTAAGAAAGCTAGCTAGCATTTTACCTTGTCGAAGCAGAGTGTTTCCCTACAGGACCTATGAACGCACTTTCCGGGCCAGCTCTAGAGAACTCATCCCAGATTCGTTGCCATTGTGTCCAGAAACCCAGCCGATTCATATATTAAGTTGTTTGCGATTCTCCTTAATATTAAGTTTTACATTTAAATTGATGTTCTTTAATTTAAACAAGACTTAATTTAAGACTAAGTTTAGCTTAGAGAGCTCGCCAATGGCCAGTGAGTTAAAATAGAATCATTGTTCGTCCAATTAGTTTTAGGCATGTTTGTCTCGTCAGTAAACAGATTTAAATGGTGTAGATTTGCGGTTGAAACACGGTAGGAATCGAAATCTTTGCGTTGGGTACAAAGACTTCAGCTCCAACTCCAGATGCCATATTTGATCCATCTGTGTACCATACCAGACTCTGGGGTCTGGTTTAGGAACACCATTGGTCCAATTCTTACGATCCATCAATTCAACCTCAGGCGGTCCTATAATATAGGCTACAAAAGATGCAAAACAACAGAAGAAATTCTTGGTGCCTTCGAAAGAAAAAATCTGGGTCAGATATCTGTCCCCTGTGTTTGGAAGCCAAAAATCCGGCTCGGTAACATTGAGCACATGGACGCCAATGCTCGAGTAAGGAGTATCTACGAATCCACGAGGAAATGAAGACCGAACCCCCGGTATAATAATGAAGTCATCATGAACATAAGTGCTGAAGATGGGTAGAATCAGCGTTTCCATAACCGTCAGTAATAGATGGAAAGCTCAGGCTCAGATCCTCCATAGTTCGTAGTCATGATAAATTAGTATCTAAGTCCAGTCCAGGACGTGATTCCATAACGTAGGTGATGTTCAGTTTTTTCCGTAAAATGTATTTCCATTCTTTGCCTTTTTCCCAGCAGCTTATATTGATATAGAAAATGTGAGACAAACACATTCGCTTGGATGTCAAAGACGGACGAATTTTAAATCTCTTCGTGAGGAGTACTACAATTTCACACGATGAACGATGTGTTTCGGGATTGTTCAAACTCGACGATAATTGCAACTTAACGAAGAGTTGCGCAATTCGTATACTGCTGACGAAACAAGGATCCATCACAAGACAATAGAGCGCAATGTAGCATCAAGACAGTGTGAAGCAAACGTCGTGTTAAGGTGCACAAAAAAAGCGTAAACGACCGAACAATTTAAAGGCTAAAGTTCTGTTCCATGAAGACAATAAACGGCTGCACTGGTGTTTAGACATCAACCATAAATTGGGGTACGAACTGCCTAGAGCGCCAAACCAACTCCAAATCGAATTAGACAATACAAATCGATTTGCCTCATTCCATATTGGTTCGGGTCGTAGCCACCATACCTGGTTGCAGCTTATGTTTTGTATGTATACATAATATTCCCTCTTTTTTTGTGTTATGTGCCAAAGCAAGTAAGTTGTGTTGCGACTTGCGAGTAGAAGAAAATACGATGAGAGATGAAAATTGGTTATGCTTCCCTTGCCAACACAATCGTCTTATGATACACATATAACACCGGAACCAACCCAAAAAATAGAATTGGCCAATAAAACTCGACTTGTCCCATTCCATAATCCATATTTTTTTGCTTTCGGTTCATCATCAAACGGTTTCGTCAACCCGGGTTATAGCTCGGCCTATATATATTTTAACCCGGGTTTACTCGGTTTGTGAAACCTTCGGTCACAGCACTGCTTAATACACGCACACCCGTGTATATACCCGGGTACCCTCATTTTCGGAAATTACTCGGGTGTTCAATTATTGGGCACACGTTTGGTTATGGATGCCAGCAATATTTTGATTTATTGTATACTAAAAAATACATGTATACTAAAAAATACATTAAAAGGTACTGCGATGCCTTTTTGTGGGCATTTCACCAATAACTTGTTTTCAGCTTTCATTTTCCCTTTCTTAGCTGTGGTATAAGTTTCACCAATAATGGTCTACGTTATTAATTCTTAACTGAATTGGATTATTTGTTGCCGGTTAAAGGGTATCCGCGTAATGACGGGTATCCGGTGGCCGGCAATGTCGGGGAGTATTATCCGCACTTACTCAGATAAGATCAAGAGCACTAATTTTAGTTTCATTGCGTGTAATGAACGGGTACACGGCCACTTGGGTATTTTAAGCATTACCCGGATACCCGGATACTAGTGTAATTGTCGCAAGGGGTATTACCCGGGTAAGATCTATGGACTAACTTCTACTCCGTCAATCGTATTCTCCAGAGTTAGCCTCCTGCTTCCTGTTTCCAAACCTGAATAAATGGCTGGGGTAAGAATGGAGTCAGGAGACACATTGAAAAACGTACAGCAAAAATATTTATTATAAAAAAAAAATAATAAACTATTTAACAAAAAAAAACATTTTCTATAGTCATTTATGGACAAATTAGCTTACCTTTGAAACAAGCACACCCCATGATGTATCCCATCATCAGAGTAACTTGTAACGAACTTTGGCGATAGGCAATAACAATATCCTTCGACTGCTTTATCGTTTTCGTTTTCGGTTAATGTTTTTCCCTTTTTTTTTGTTTTTATTTCCTTATGAACTTATTGGCTAGTGGGTAAGCGACGTTTAGTTGATTAGGCGGCAACGTAGTTCGTTTTCGAAAGTATTTTACGATGATTAGTGCACGCACTGAATGGCTTCACTGGTGGAATATCGAACATTTATCTCGGATTTGGTCGGTGAATATATTTGCGACGAGTATTTGAATTTCTTAATTTTACTTTAAAGCTACCACAATGATTATTATACATGTATGCGTTACAAATGGCGGTTGGATTACTGACTAACTGACGAAACGACGAAACAATTTATCACTTATGAAAGATGCACAAGAGTTCGAGTTCATTTTATAGATTGGTGTGTACGATGTATTTATCACTAAATTTTATTCTCTAAAAAATAATGAACGTGAGACACATGAAGATATTTAGCAAATGTTTCGAATTCACACTCGTAGAGTGTTTGTGACGTCGAAGGACTATGTTGGAGAAGTAAGAAATTAGTGGAAGCCATTCTGACTGTACGACAGGTAGATACAATGAGGATGAGGATGAGGATGTGCCTCGGCGTTGAGAGTATAAGTCATGGTAATGTGATTTCAATTTCATGCTGCAGCGTGTGATAGGATCAGAAAGCATTTCAGTTCATTCAAAGTACAGGATCCTCCAATTTGTGGGCCAGATTTGACAGCCACCATCACATACTCAGCCACACACGTCAACCCTGTCATCGGAGACTGTACACGTAAAGTTTTTTTTTTATGAGAATAAGGATCGTTTAAAAATTGCGGAACGAGTTAAAACGGACGAACAACTTACTAGATGACCAGATAGCAACGATAGCTTTTTAAATTAGTATGTTTCAGCAGCTGTCAAAGTTACCGATGACATTTAGCAGGCAAAATATTCAGTAAGACTTGACATTGATGAGAAGTGCGAACGAAGGTACGGGAAAATACAAGCAAAATAAAATAAGCTAGCATTCCTAATAATGAGATGATTAGGAAATTCTATTTCCAAAAGAAGTTGACCCAAATGACTAAAGCAATCAATCTATAGTCTACAGACTGAGCAGCAAAACGATAGAATGGTATACAGACGGGTCAAAAACTGAAGATGGAACAAAAGAGCAGGGGTATTTGGACTCCGGACGAATTACTAGGAAACCATGGGGAAACGCACCAGTATCTTTCTTTCTTTCACCAGTATCTTATGTATCTTTCTTCTTAGAAATCTTTGCATGGGCAGATGCGTTCAAGTTAATCTTGACAGGAACTATACCAACTGCGACCTAGCCATAATGTCGGAGAGTCTTCCCGCTAACTTGGAATTAGACTCCATAATCATCAAGCCCAAGTTCGTGTCGAAAAGCCTACAGAAGCTTAAAGAGTTGATCACTTGAAAGCAGAAACAAGGCACAGCGCAGAAGCCTGGATCAATGCACATGGCATGAAGCAAGCCAAGAAACTCTTGGGTCAATATAACCGAAAGAGGTTTGAGGCACTTATCAAAATGAGCAAGAACAACCTTCGTAGCTTAACAAGCTTCCTAGCAGGGCATTGCAGACTCTGGGAGCACCTGAGGAAGCTAGGCGATCAGAAGAATGGCTCTGTAGATTCTGTGGAGAATCTAATGAAATTTCAGAACACGTGTTCACTAGAACCATCGCTCATTTTCAGATTCGAAAATAACTGTGGTTGGCTTGGAGAGAATACCCAAGAATAAGCCCATTCCACATTGGGCACAGCAGAAGTTCATAACTCTCAATACAACTTTGAAAAGAAAACTTTATGTGAGAGGAACTCTTAAGAGAGCAAAGAAATCATGTGAAAATTATTAAAAATAATGAATTCCGGCTCAGTTGTAAATCCACAGAGTGAAGTTGGAGCATCATCATGGCATTATTGTACTGGCAAATCGCACCGTAGACAAGTTTGACCTTGAGTCGAATATTTTGGAAGTCAACAACCAGACAGAGACTAAACGAAATGAAGAAAACGTAGCCGTTGTAGCGACTAGCATCGAAGAAGAATCAGACAAAGGCGGCGGTCAGCTAAATTCGGTATCGACAGAAAGCCAGAGCCAGAATTTTATTTGGCGCAACATCCGAATAAGATTATACTTTCACAAGAATTGATTTCGGATGACCGTAAACAATGCCGTGAGTTCCCTAATTGGACACTGAAAATTGTTGGCTGGACATCCAAAGTGGGGCCAAAAAATCGTTTTCTCGAGGCTCACTTTTCGGTCAGCGACTATGCGAATAGCATTAAAATTCTCCTTATTGAAGCGACTTTATAACATGGCGGTATTGACAGACCTTATTTCTTGTCACTGGTCTCAGGTATAGGGACCATGTGATGTTAACATACTTTCGGTGATCAAAGCTGGACAAAATCTATATATCCCAACTGTGATTACAAAAATATGGCGCTTATAGCATATAAAGGATGCAACGTTCAAAGATGTGAAGGACTAAGCCAACTTACAGCGTATGTTCATCACTTGGCCTCTGCAATCATGCGACTTCATACCATTTGATTTTCTCTGTTCCTCCGTAAAGTCTTGGCTTTACTAACAACCCAAAAACTTTGCACGAGCTCAAGACTAGCACGAAACGAGACGCGTCATCAACAATTCTTCAAAGCATACCAGCGAAGCTGAGGACGACGCTGTGCCCCGATGTGCTACACCATTCATTTGCCATGAATGTAACCTCAAATAAAGCCGATAAATAAATTAAAAATTTCTTTTTTCCTATCTATGGCTGGAGACTGCATGCAAATACGAAGAAACTGCCTCTGCCTGAGAGATGTCTGCACGCCTACCCGTAATAGAAATGCACGCTCTACAGAAAATATGACTCTCTTTTATGGAAGTGTTGAGGAAGAGAAACATCTATCGACTGCACGTTGAGCACAGTACATTTCAGACTTCCACCTACAGTCTTCTTAAGAATTGAAGCCCGTTGGCCACCGAATGTGTAGGACATACGTCGATTAAGTGCTTGAACATCAGTGTGATCAGTTGGATGACATCTTTTCATCAGTGACTGACTAGCATCTTTATTCACTCGTTGATTGTGCCAAGGATTCAACATGTTGGACTAACTGAGCCACTGCCACAAGGCCGTTAGGGCAACCGATTCTATCTACCACTCGTTGGAGAGGTCAATGCACAAGCAGCTCACCCAACAGCATCCTCAGGCGTTGAACCTTTTCAAATCATCAATCGCACTGAAGTGCATCCTGTAGAGATGTAGTCTCATTCATCGAGTCAACTCCCCGGTATGTTCCAAAATGCAGAAGAAATATGAAAGATATGAGGGCGGTTCTACGGTAGGGAAGGCACACCCACGTTGCTCCATTGTGATACCCACAGACAGACTACACGAATCCCAACGACAAATGGTGAATAGACCAAGTATTAACTTTACTTTCACTTGGAATCGAACCGTGGACCCCACTAACCAAGGACTGGTACTTAACCAACTGCGCCATCCAGTCAAGGCAGTTCCAAAAATCTACAAAGTCGAGGATTTCGCCAACTCCAAGCTAAAAGTTAAACCAACAACTGCACGAACACCCAAGTAAACATCGTTACCCAAAAATAGTGCTCTCGCCCAATACCCCACTATTTGACTTCCAAACACAAATTCAACACACTCCCGTAGAATGTCTTCCTTCTTGTTGAAGAGACCACATCACATGCCTAATGGATGCCCCTCTAAAGCACACATTCCACAACATCCGCTAAACGAGCAGTTCACTGGAAACTTGTCCCACGCGCATTCCATCGGCGTTCATCCCCCACACATGGCAGGTTTATGTGTGTACATCCTTGACGGCATATCTCACCCAAGACAGAAATATCACCAATCAATCAATCCATCAGAGCACCCACAACCACACAATGGGCCATGGCGCAGAGGTTTATGTTTGCCATCTTTCACAAGGCCAACGTAACCCCTTTCTGTCCGCACTCCGAGCAGATTCAACATGATTTCGTTGAACAATCACTCGACCATGCCCATTTTGAGATGCACCCACTGAGTGGGAAACAATTTAGTTTTGCTAAAAATACAACGCCAAGCGCCACGCCATGTACCAAAATATCTGCAAAGAGAACCCTCTTGCACCACCCCCTCCACCCCATCCTCCTCTACCCCTTCCAGCTAGAGCCACTCACGCTCGTCTTGCAAGGTAGCGTCACAAAGTATCTATAGTCGTCGTACATGCACACATGTACAAATGAATTTCAGCCGATTTTGTGAATGAAATCTATTTTTGGAAGCTCTATTCATTTCTCTGGCGAACATGAGTTGGAAAACGACGCACGGCCGTGATGTGGGTGTGGGTGTGTGTGTGCGTGAGAGGGAGGAGTAGAGACGGCACTACGACTTAAGCAGTGGTGGCAGTGACATTCGCCAAATTTGTTTCCTTAATTAACTTTCGACGCGCATTCCTTTGGAGGAATTCACCAGGCAACCATACTTGGACGACAACGAGTACTCCGTTGTCGGCAATGCCGGCTGCTGCTGGTGAGTGCCACAGCGCGACTCATGTGATGGCGCAGCTGCTGGAGGGCGTGTTGGCGAAGTGGTGTTTACTTGAAAATTGTTTCACTGAGCAAACAATGATCAAAAACAATATCACGCAGGCGAGACCAGAGTCAGCCATTGCGTGACCCAATTCAGAGGAATTCCTCCCAATAAGGGGGGAGGGTGACACTTTGTTCAACTCCGCAGACATCTTAGGCCCTCACATGGGGGGGCCTATGACAGTGCGTGCGTGTTTATTGTCTCATTTTTACAAAACGGTCTCAGGGGAGAAGGCGGAGAAATGAAGTTATGAACTGTCGTCTGGCCTATTCTCGTCGACACTGGTTATGGTCGATAGTTTCCGTTGAATTTCCGCTTTTCACTGAACACACTTCACAGTAATGGGCGGAGGGGGCAGACACTCCAGGCAGACAAGCGATGTCTACGGCCGACGACGACCAAGGGGCGGGTGATTAGTGCTTGTTAGACGACTCTATTGGAGACGCAAATATGATAAGTACTGTTTTAGTGATTCGAAAGGGTGTCATTGAAAGCACTTCTCAGATATAGCTGAGAGGAAATGTGAGGTTCTCTGGAGTGGCAAACTGACACCCCCTCTCCCATTCATGGCATGACGTAAGAACGGGTGGGGATTGAGAAAAGAAACTCGTCTCGGAGGAGGAGCAATTTTTCAGTCTTGCTTTTGAAGTGCGATTCGTGCTTCCTACTCCTTGCTGATCTCAAGACCCACACAAGGTTTCCGCCAAGTTCTATGCATCGACAAGCCGTCCTCTCTCTCCAAGTGAGCATCCCCACCTTCGAATGCAATTTTTCATTTTCCCTAATCAACACGAGTACTATCATCAACTGTGTCGCTAAGGTCATGCAACTCGAACCAGCGAATCAACCTACCCCCACGAACCCCCTGCTGAAAGGAAGCGCCCGGCAAGAAACCCTTCAGTCCCTCAGACTGCAAATGCATCCCCAGTGAAATGGAATCCATTCCCGAACGTGGGTTAGTGTGGGCGGACTTACGGAATTGTCGTTGATTTATCTGCGCGAACTGGGATAGCAATGAGATTGGATGACACTTCCATCGATTACTTGGCTTTTTTTCTGTTCTGCTCTACCACTCGGTATGTCTCTTGGCAATCTTTTAAATGAATTACACGATGTCCCAGAACGGGGACGAGTCGTTGATTAGTGATTGCAAAAATGTCGGTGGTCGTCTGTTGCCAGCATCGACAAGAACCTTCAGTCGGAGTAATCGGATTGAAGACTGATTTCTAAAAGTCGTTCGCTACACTACACACTGCACCCTTGGAGGGGATGGCATTTAATTAAACCATTAACGAGGGATGCAGAGGAAAAAATTGAAAAAAATGCATATGTCTAGACTTTGTCGCTTTATTGAGTTTCAGTTTACTTAAAGACCTTTTCCTGTGACTTGGTGGCACGTACATACACATTCCTGTTTAATTGAAGTGGAAAACTCATCCTAGTGAACTGAGAATGAAGGGAAATGCACCCGAGGAGGTGTAGAATCAAGGCATACTGACGCTTTTTTTAACGCCGAGCCGAAGCATGAGATATCTTTTGTTTGCTTGCGAACCCGTTTTCTTTTGCTGACTCATCTAACATGACTCTAGAGTACAACCATCATATGATTGACACAACTGAATGGAAGTTGGTAAAAGCTCATCCTACAGTATGGGACCGTGGCATTAGGACATGTGAAAATTTTTGCAAACTTGCCAAATTTAGTTGTAGATAAAGACATCCACAGACATTGAGTAGTTATATTTTGAAAGAGCCTTCACTGTGTTTCGTGATTTTAGATTCTAGTGAGTGACTGTAGAGTCTATTTATTACACCCATTACGGATACCACGCGGATTGGATATCCGCTCCTTCTACAAAGCGATTTGGCCTCAAGTCAGAACTAGAGTCTATTATGTGAAGTCTTAGAGAGAAAAGTTCTGCATGCGATCTTTAGTCCTGTTTCCATTGACGGCATTTGTAGGCGAAGATTCAACCGCGAACAGCGGCACGAGCCTAGTGAGTCATCTACGGATGCAGTGCCTAAGATTAAAGGGCATTTTAGAACGTATCAACAACTCAGCTTCCGCCAAAAGAGCCTTCGACTCCGAACCTGGGGTTAGCATTACAGTGGACACCGAGGTTTAAGGAGACGCACCCATTTGGAAAAGGTTCGGACTGTAGCGCCAAATAAGGAAGAATAAGAAGAAGAACAGAACTAGAGTCTGCGATTTCACGTGCGCACGTGATCACGTGATTCAACTTCATGTGAATCTATTATTTTTATCAGAGCGAAAAAATATGTTACGTAAGTTGAAACCCATTGCTTTGCAATTAAATTGCCGTGATTTAGTATAATGTACAAGGATGCGACAAGGATTTACGTGACGAATCAATATTTCACGTACATTTAGAACGCACGTTATAGATCTCTACGGTCCTCCGTCTTCGGAACCACTGCGGTGTAACAGGCAGCCCACCGTATATGGAGGGATATGGAAGGGACCGAAACCTGTGCTGAACTACATCGAAACATGCCTCGCAGAAACAGGAAATACATTACTGGGCCGCTTTTACACGGTCAAATTTCTACGCATCAAATGCTGCCATTTGTCGCAAGTAATCGTTCCAAATTTTCACACGATCAAATTCAAATCTCTTACTCTTATACCACGTTTCCACCAAAAGAAATCGCCAGATTTCATCAATTTTCTCCGAATCTACTAGGTTCCGCCATACATCTTCAGGGTCTGGAAACATCGCGGTTTCTGATAAACCCCGATGCAGCTCCGTTGAATTCATGCGCCCAAAAAAGGTTGTCAAACCGAAAACGCCTACAGCGTGAATTTCTGTCATATTGTTGTTAATTTTCGCATTTTATCTCTCTCTATTTTCTGGTGTTCTCACTCTATTACTTCCTGTCAAAAGACAGCTGTTACGGCGGCCATTTAAAAATTGAGAGCGAGTGACATTTGTTTTGGCGGGCACTTATCCATTGAGAGCGAATGACTCGAAAATTGAGAGCGAAACCACTTAAACCTCGGTGGGAACGGCTTAACTCTTACTCGCAAATGTGTTAGATGCTTCTGATACTGAGAGTAAAAACACAATAAAGAAACTAAAATTTCGAACGTTTTCCGGAGAGCTGGTACGGTACTTTGGTACTTTGGTTTGATGCACGGTACTGGTTCTTGGTGCACAAAGAAATAACGAAAGCTCACTAGAAGCCGGCACATTTTTCGCACTTATGCGACGCGGGAGCATCCCACACATTTCGCTTGCCTTGCATACAAAACTACAAACCTCTTCTTTGATGAGATGAAATTTGACGAAAATTTACGGTGCAAAAGTGTTATTACTTCAACTGCCTCGAAGATGTATAAAGAATAAGCATTTTAGTCAACCTTTAATATCTCAAAGCTACAAATTGGTTATGAATGATCAAGAGATCCTTAATCACCAACCTTTCCTAAGCAGGAGACGCAATAATTTCAATGAAGGAACAAGGTTGCGAAGCCGGATGGTGACAGCACAATGGACCGAATGGGTTAAGTGGCGCTTGAGTATATGCAGTTATCATGGAGTCACCTACCTAGCTTCCGTGCATGTACCTACGCACGTAAGCACAAACGTACGTGTTACGTCATCTTGACGTTCACTTAAATTTACACTCCCAGTGTACCTCCTTAGTGAGAAAGCCTTTAATTATCATGACGCCCATGAGTCTGACAGGATATTACTGAAAACAAAGGTAGCAGTGGACGTCAACCAGCGATGGCGGGTGCTTTAGAATTCAACAGAATAGTCAACAACAGCTCTCCCATGAGACGGCACTTCAAGGTACCACTAGTTGCCAATGAGAAGCAGTCAAACTTAGGTCAAATGTAGACACTTTATGACTCCTACGAGTAGGAGTTTGATTGCAACGAAGGCATTAAGTTGGCAGATGCTGATATTGGTCAGTTCGCTCAGATTGTCGAAGAAGAAGTCAACCATCGGCTCTTCCTGTGCGAACTACACTAGCAGGAGGTATTGGATGGTCACCTACTCAACCATTGAACAGATCAACATTGAAGTGATAGCGCTGTTATTTATAACGATCATATTACGACCAACCGGCGAAAATCGCACAAGACTCTATTGCCTGAGCAGTGAACTATATTGAACTAAATGAAATAGAAGAACGAACTACTTCAATAAACATATTTGAACTAAACTGAGCGCTTCTGGACTGAACTAAAAAGAACAAGCATACTAATGGCACGAACTTCCTTCCGATTACATCCTTTGGAGCATACAAAAAATTACTATTGCATCTACACACTTTTATGAAAAATCCCAGGCAACTAATACCACTTGTCTTATCGAAAAACCAAACTGACATAGAAACCGCAACGTGACTCAATGCAGTTTATTGCAACATCGAACAGGTATTTGGAATGTCCTTCCAGAATCTCAGAAAGTCTCTTAAAAATGAACCTCCACCTCACACCGAATTCAAGCAATGAACGCTTTTTCATTTGTTTCGCTTGTAAGACACAATTTTAACGACTGATCATATGCATCAAAATGTACGTACGTATACACAGATTGAATTTCTCGTCTTTGACTTACCGGGAGGATCGAGCTTCTACTGCCTTAATTACTAAACGCCCTTGACTAAATAACATACAATCTCGTTCCTTTTTTCGAAATCACATTTCAGCTGCACAAAGAATTCCTTTTCCTAGCGTGAATCTTGCTTTTCTAGAGACTTCCGCCAATTCATAGGCACCTATTCATAGTTCCCCAGAAAACCATACAAATTCCATGAAAACATGCCTTCCCACCCAAACAAGAGTGACTCACCACCCAAAAGCCAAACAGTCTAAGCAATGTCATGTGAAAAATATTCAAAATGGATTCAAAACAAAACTCGTCCATTTCGGACTAAAGTTCATTTCAAACTCGCGCCAACACACGCACAAACCCCTCCTGCAAGCACGTCTATTTATACCCCACCCGACCGATGAGCGTTTTAAAATTCGAAAACTTCTTTAAATCGAGCGGCGATATCGCCCGACTATTTATTATTAATTTTCAAACAAAAAGGAAAAAAGAAAGCGATTGAACGCTCCGCCACTCGCCAGACTGAAGCATCTGGCGGCTGCTGCCACCACCAATGGCCCACAAAAATCGAGTGTTTTCGTTTGGAATCTGTACTGTGTGTAGCCAACACAGACAGCGCACGCAGTGAACACAGCCCGTGGCTGTGTGTTCTGGAAGTTTGCTCGAATTTTGGCCACGATCGGTGCCCAAGTGCGATTATGCGAGCTCCCTGTGTGACTAATGGGGGAAATATGAAGCAGTCCACAACTCAGCGGGCGCACACGACCTTGGTGGATATGTTTTGTCCTCCCTCGACTGCCCACGCTGTCAGTCGGTCTTTCGAAGTTCGTGGGCTTTTTGTTCGATTGTTTTTTTCTCCGCGAGCCTCCGTTTAGAGCTATCCACCCACACTACTGTACACACTAAATCATCGGCCATCGGCCGTCCACCACACACGCCACGCCACCCAGCGTACTCTTGACGTCCTTCTGCTGCTCTCCAAAGAGCGGCGGCCTAATAACATTCGTCTTAATTAAATTTGATTAAGTTCAATTAAACATCAAGTGGACTGCGATGAATGACAGTGTGTCGGCCGTAATCGAAGAGATGGCGGTTCGTGTTGCATGGACGTGTTACGTAAATGTAAATTCATTCACAGTACACAGAGTGTACGCGAGAGTATCGGCGTCATTGTCGACGCATTCTACTTCGTAATCTCAATTAATATCAAAGTTATTAGCGAATTTATAATCAGAAACGGGGCACGGTCGAGGCGGCCGGACGCCATCAGCAGCGGTGGCGTCGCTGCCGAAACACCGAAATGCTTCCAAGTGATTATGATTTATGATAGGATGTGGTTGGGGATTTTGCTCGGAACTGCGAATGGTGGCGCAGCAATACAAAATGATAATTTGTATCCTGGTGCTTGCTGATATATTATTTTTCTTGAATTTCGTTTGATGCTGGTGTTTATTTTGGAATGGATGAACTTCTTGAGAAAAGCTGTACGAAATTTAAGGAAACAGTTGGGGTCCCAAATTACACACTTGAGGTACACCACACATGGGATGCGCTGCATATGAGGTCTCATATGAAAACATTGAAAAGACAAGCCAGGTTTCTGGAGAAAGGGGTGAAGTCGGGGGACTAGTACAGAAAGGATGGAAAGAGCTGGGGTCCCAAATGTTACACTTGAGGTACACCACACATAGGATACGCTGCAAATGAGGTCTTATGTGAAAACACTGTAAAGACAAGGCAGGTTTCTTAAGAAAAAAGTGGAGTCGGAAGGCAAGAACAGAAAGGATGGAAAAAGTTGGGGTCCCAAATGACACACTTGATGCACTGCAAATGAGGTCTGCAATGTGAAAACGTTGTAGAGACTTCCAGCATTCTTGAGAAGAGGGTGGATTCGGAGTACTGGAAGAAAAAGGAAGAAGACTAGTTAAATCCCAAGGCAGACACTTGCAGTTCACCACCGCATTTGTGTCAATCTTGCCACTAGGTACCGCAACTACATATATTCATGGAGTAGACATCAGTTTTGAGGGGGCAGCAGCATTGTCTTGGTCGATAACGGCACCTAACTTCTTCAAAAACACGCACACACTCTTCGAGCAGTTGTTTATGTATAATTGCCCCAGCAGTTGCCAGGGATATTTCTCAACTAATTGCAAGCAATTTCTTGAGTTATGAAGGAAAAACTCACCGCCTCCCCTACAATAACCAGAGTCAACTACTCCAATCTCTGGCAATTTCTCAAACCGAACACAAATACACTTTCCATCTCCTACGGTGCATGAAATGAATCCAGTGACACGTAGCGACTCATTCATCTGGGCTCCGATAAGCAGAAACTTCTCGAGATTGAGACACACCACCCTATGCAGACGACGGTTGGCCCTAAATCATCCAACTGATGCAGTCACTCATCCCCCTAGGTGCAGCAGGCAGACGGATGTGGGAAGAAGAATAATAAATTCCATTGCCTGATGCCGGAGTACCATTAATCCTAAAATGTTGCACATACGCCACCGAGACAGGGAGGGACGGCTCCACCTCTTGTTCCTATTCCCGCCGAAATCTGACGCCGGATAGGGGCAGGGAACTCAAGAAAATTCACCAAGACAGCCAACTTCATCGGAGTAAAGTTTCGTAACTGAAACTACACCGACAAGGACGACCGCATAAGCGGCGACAAACAAAGTGTAAGTCCGAACGTGCACAAGAGTGAATGTGCGCTCCTATGCGGTGCGGTTTGAATGGGAAAGTTTTTTGAAAAATTATTTGGATTTCCGGTCTTGATGGCACTTCCGTGTTGACCAACTTGCCTGTGAACCAAGTTAATGGAAAATGCATTCAGGTACATCACAACATGTGCACAATAGGGCTGTCGGTTATAATGCCTTGTCCTGTGAAAGGATAACGTTTGGTTGATGAAGAAATCCTGTCTGTGGTGAGATGTTTGCTAAAGGGAGGGATGATTCTTCGTGGCTTCGGTTGGGATTTTCGCATCCGTATTACATACGAGAATAGAGATTACGGGCTGCAAAACAAAACTGCGCTCTGAGGATTGCTGTAGGGATTTGCGGCATAATGTAGGACCTGTGTGGATTTCAGAACAATTTTTCGTACTCCAAATTCGAAAGCGTGGTTGTGCCGTGCGACTGGATATTTTTCTAAGAGTCGAACTGACTTACAGTGGAAAACGGCGTTCATGGTTCAATGCCAGACACACCAACTGACGTTTTCACGACACAGACTCTTCCAAGTCAATTGCTTTAAACAGTTATTTTCGCACAAGTCTAAGTAAGTTAGAAAACTCAAGTTAGAACACTGAGGACATTATCAGAGTATCCGCAGGGCAATTAAGTGCCGGTAAAACTCGCCGGTATGACTACGTCGATCACAAACGCCAACGGCCTTCGAAGATGTAGCGGAAGCCAATTTAGGCAACTAGGTGGTATTCCACCGTGCAAAAAACCAGCGGTATGATGGCGAGAGTGAGCAGAAAATTAAGCAACCGACGAGGCATGCCCAAAGGCGTTACTACTGAAAACAAGAGCAGCGCAAGAGGAGTATCGGGCGGAAGGCTGGAGGAGAGTCTTCAACGCCTATAAAAGGTCCCTCGCAACCTCCCAGCTCAGGAATACCTAAGAGTCTTCGGATAAGCAAAAAAATATTGCCGTTATTTTTTTTTAAGCACGCTCAAAGGCCTTAGAAAAGGCACACACGCTCTTCGAAATTGCGAGGGTAACCTAGTTACGGACCGACAGGGAACACCGAATTAGAATATTCGCCATATCGCCGGAGATCTCCTTCTAACTGTTCCTTCGAATGCATAACCATTGTATTGTATTCCACGCAGACACAAAAGCTGTCCAAGAGGTTGCCCGCTTACCGTCAATGAACCCAATAGACGGGTTATCTATCTGACACAGACAGTCAAGCGACCACAATGGCTCAGGATACACCATCGATCAAATAAAAGATGGTAAAACTTTGCCTATCTATCTCTTAGGGAGTTGCCTAGAATACCGCTCTCCTGGGTCCCTAGGCATAGTGGTATTCCAAGCAACGAATGAGCTGACGAGTTAACTAGAACAGGTGTGGTTCTGCCATTGGCAAATAATCAGGACACCCCCTACTCCTCACTTCAAGTCATAAACAACTTGCTATTTACAGACGCCATCATCAACGCCGCCATCTTCTGAAATTAAGAAGAAAGGAAATCAGCAACATCATAGGCTTCATTACTGGCCACTGCCTCCTTGACACAAACGCCAGAAGAATGGGAGCTTCCCAAACAGACTTCTACAGAAGATGCAGGGACAAGAAAGAAAAATAAGCCACGCTACATTACCTCGGCTCCTGTTCAGCCCTGGCAAGAGCAAGGAAGATAATCTTATTCATTCAGCCGTCTAGAAGAATTGCCAGAAATTCAGATTCTGGCCATAGCAAAATTATTTAGGAATACAAGTTGGCTATAACCCAATAAAGGGAATGACTATCTAAGTATAGGCCACCAAAGCACTAGCAGGCACTTCTTAGGTGTAAGTTAATCATTTGGCTGTCGGAGGAATCGGTGTTAAAATGGACAACACAATGGATCCCTTCCAAGGAGAGAGTGATAGGTAACCAAGAAATCACAAGTCCAGTCGACGAACTAGTCCTCCCACCTAGTTTTGAAGAAGTCACAACAGCCATAAAAAAGCTGAAGAACAACAAAGCCGCAAGCTTCTGGTAGCGAGGAAGCACCAGATCATGTGCAGAAACTGGGAAGACGCAACCATGTCCGACGACTGAGATATCAGCTTCAGCGATAGCCCCATTCTTCCCATTGCCATTTCGATCCATGCTCAACGTATTCTATAAGCAAGCGTACTGTGTGGGCGTCTAAGGCCGTGTTGCACCGCGCTAATCAGGGGGCGCCGAAGTGACTACAGACGGGGCAAGTCCTGGAGAAGACTAGCGTGTTTCAAATCGATACGCACCACTTTTTCTTCGATTTTAAAGTCGCATTCAACAGTAGTCATCGCAAGGAACTATCCTTAGCAAAGGCCGAATTCGGGATCCCTT
Organism: Eristalis intricaria; assembly: GCA_964034865.1. Lineage (NCBI taxonomy): Eukaryota > Metazoa > Arthropoda > Insecta > Diptera > Syrphidae > Eristalis > Eristalis intricaria. Next base: position 36,984,243 of record OZ035875.1, read on the forward strand.
CAAAATGTACTCTCTTGTGTCAAACCACGCTAACACGGTCTACAATACCGAGCAAAACTGTATACAGTCGACTCCGCTTACTTGCAACACAAAAAATGCAGAAAATGTGTTGCAACTAAGCGGAGTTTTCATATAAACGATGTTCGAATATAGGTAACTTTATTGTACCTTGATCAAATTACTGTTGCATATAACCGAAAGTTCCGTTTTAGCGGAGTGCATATAAGCGGAGGCGACTGTACTTAATTTCAAAAACATTTTTCTTACGACGAATTTGACTGAAATTGCAAGAGCTTTTTTCTTATTTAATTACTAAATGAAAGAGGCATAAATGAAGGAAAACATTTTATTTATGAAAAACCAGAAAATCTAAAATTATTTGTTTTGCTCGCCACTGTATATTTGATTCACCGAAAGCTGAACGACAAGCAAAACTTCAGAGGTGATTCTTGTTTTCGAACGACAAATTCTACGTCGGATATATGGCCCCATCTACGAGCTGTTCCAAGATGTGGATGTTGTCTGGAAGGCAGAAATTCGGCTGGTCTACAGCGAGGACTATGCGTCACAGGCCTCAGTAAGCATCAAAGTTTACAATAACCTAAACCAACTCGTTGAACCGGCGACAGTCAGTAAAACGTCGTTGGAAGCGGGAAGAAGAACTCTATCGTGAAACTGACATTGCTCAGAGAATACATCCCGTACGGGGACGGGGACCATGAGTGCTGTCTACTAGCAAACCAGTCTCAGGAACTTTTTGCACAAACCTTTTTTTTTTCAAAACGTACTGATTGGGCTAAGCAGCACTCACTTTTGAAAGAAGTTTTCAATATATCCCAACGTTGTCCAAGCGAAAAAGCGGCTCATTTCGTTCCGCGGACGAATGATACTGACTTTCTGTCAAGATTTCGAGCCGAAAAACCTGTCCTGTTAAGACAACAAAGATAAGAGCTAAGATGCATTTCAAGAGTATTATGGCAGATCGAAGAGTACCTCCCACTCTCCCATGCTCTAGAGTGGTGCTGCCAGTACACTACAGACATCAGTCCCTGCTCTGTCAACTTATTCCACCACCTTCCACGAAATGCTCGCCAGCACAACGTCAACCCAATTGCACACCATAGGGAAACTATGAAATCCCAAACAGTCCCGCTTCATCGGCTGTTGAAAATCGTTTCTGTTTTCTGTGGACTGTGTATTGCTCCACATACGGCACCTCACATGCGATTGAAATCTAAAATTAATCACTCAAACCCAATGTCATATGACATCCATTCGCGAGTTCCCATTTGCATACTCCCTCCCAGCCGTTAACAGCCTTTTCAAACACGTACACAGATTAAGAGCAAACTGTTCACGTGGCTAGTCATTAGGTACACACATAGCGCAAATAACATCGCTGACCTTCTCGGCCGGCAGCGGGCGCCGCACCAGCCCCGATATTTAATAATTCCCATCTAGGAGACCGAAGGCACACACACACACCTCGGGCTCGCTGGGAGCACCTGTTATCTTCGGAATGGCAAATAGCAATTAGCCTCTTTTTGTTGTGCTGCTTTGTTTCAGAACAAAACCGAACACCACCACCGCCCACTGGCACACGCCCCCGGAACCCAGCCCGCTTTTGAGGTTAAAACCAATTTACACGAAAATTTACAAGTGCCCCAAACCCCCGTTTTCGCAGTTCACTTGGCAAATGACATGTTGCACTAGTTCCAGCCGTCGCGGCGTCATCGTGTCGTTGCGCCTGCAGAACAAATTGAGTCTTGTCACTGGGCCCCTGGCTCACCTCCAGATTGTGTCCCGCTTTAGTGCCGACGGAAAAGGGCGGCAAAAGCGGTGTGCTGCCGGCAATCGATACTCGATTTGAATTTAAATCACGTATGAAATTTCCAATTTAACTAGTTTCACAGTGAATGCTTTGCTCGCCCCCTCCGCTGTGGAATTTGGGATACGTAATTATTTGGAAGCTCAAGAATTATGAATACACTCACTGAGAGCATCCACAAGCACGCGCCTGCATGTACGTATGAATTTGGCAACGGGTCTATCTGCTGTTGTGTGGTCGGGCTTACGTCACACGCACGGAGGAAGACCGTAAATTAGTCGCGTGGAAAATTGGAAGCACAAGTTTCTGTTTTTTTTTTGTTTTTTGATTCGCAGTGAATTGATAAGACAGATATGTAGGTGTGCATGCCGACAGAGACTAAATTGGTTTTAAGTGACTGACGGCGGGCGGTGGTGGCGGGAGCCGAAGACGAATATAACGGAATAGGCGAAATTAAGGCGCAACTTTAATCTAAGGCAATCCCCTAGATGGGTGCCTGATAAGGGTTCTGGCATTAGCTTGTGTCTTTATCTTTTGAGTTCAGCTAGATATCGGCTTATCTGAAAAATGTTTAATTTTGTTCACTTTTTTTGGGACAAATTTTGGTCGGCGGATGCGATTAAGAAGAAGGAAGGAGAAGACGACCGAGAGGCTTTTGAATTCAAGGTGAAGTCTACGAGACCATTTTTGAACATTTTGTATCAAATAGTGTTCAAGGAGAATTTTGAGTGTCGAGTCTTTATGAGTTTTCAAAATCAACCGAATACAGCAAAATCAACACTTTAGATTTTTTTTTAAAATTAAGGCTGAAACTATAGCGATTAAAGAAGCCCTGTCTGGGCTAAAAAAAAAAACAATGTAATATCGCGCACAGATATCGTCATCTGTTACGATAGCCAAGCAGCGATCAAATCTCTGGATTCAGTCACCTTTAATTTCAAGACTTCCCTTAATGGCCGCCTATCTCTTAACGTGACGGCCAAGTACTTTAGCATCCAACTTATGTGGGTGCCGGGACACTGTGACATTTCAGAGAGTTGCGAAGCGGACGAACTCGCTAGAAAGGGCACAAACTTCGTACTCTTTCCGGGTTGAGACCCACCCTCCATGCCTATCGCTACTGCAAAACATCTGCTAAGGCTTGAAACTCTTACTCGAACAAACCGCGGATGGACATCTGGCACATTACCAAACAACTATGGCCTATGATCGATCCCAAGCGATCGCCTAGCTTGATCAGATTAAGCAGACTAAACCTCAGATCTCTTATTGGCGTTTTAACAGGGCATTGTGCTATCGGAACTCACGCCTCTAGACCAGGCCTTCCCTTCCCTATAATGATTTCTGTAGAAGCTGCATGGCCGAGGATGAGGAAGAAAGCATTGAACACTTGCTAGGTAATTGCAGTGCTGTCTCATCTTGTAGATTCAGACTTCTGGGGCCCATTTCTTTGTTAATCTGGCTGAACTAAGCAGCATCAGAATCAGCCCTCTTCTTCGCTTTATCAAAAGCACAAATTATTTTGCGGAATAGCCACCTCAACCTAACATAAAGCCTTTTTGGCAAATTGGTCATGTTGAAGTAGAGATCCTGCTCAAACTGGAACCGGAATCACTCTGGCAGCTGCTTTCAGTTTGTGGAAACCGTGGCGTAGAAGGTAGGTGCGCCTACTCCGGTGTCGGAGGTTCTAGGTTCAAGCCCTGATATGAGCAACTTTCATAATCGACTACTTACTCTCTTTCGATTTAATGACAACGTCGTCTTTGAGTATTCCTGTCTAGAAGCTCAAGTTTTCCAACTCTTGCTCTACCGAGTCCGCATAAATCTGGAGGACCTATCTACTCTTGCTACAACAGTAGGTACCAGAGTTATACTGACATCGAAGTGGAATTACACTACAAACGGGCAGCAAATTGTATGAGATGCCGACACAGAAAGTGAAATTGATCACTGTGACGTGCGGAATATTGTGTCCAACTGAATGCATTTTTGAAAATTAAGATCATCTCTTGATTGCTCAGTGTTCAGATGCAGATTATCTTTAATTATCCAGTAAACAACATTTTTTCGGTTTTCATATCCGTGGCCGGACAGCAATTTCTGAGCGACAGATGTCGACAGATTGATGTAGAGCGCTTGATATCCGCATACACGGATATCTACCCGGGTGCCCGCATTTTCGGGTCAAATTATAGGGAACTCGTATGGCTGCTGAAACATGCAACATATCTGCTAGCTGTAAATTTAGACGAAATTCGTCTAATTTTTTTTTCGGCACCTGCCAACTTGGGTATTACCCGCATTAACCAAGTAGTTTTCGAAACGGGTATTACCCGGGTAAGATCGAGCTAGTGCTTAGAAGGAATGTAAGTTCCAGCTCGTGGGAGAAACTCAAGCCGTCGTTTGCGTTGAATTGTTCCAAATGTGGCCCCGAAATCAACTGGCTTTGAATCCGGTGCTGTCGAAGGGTAAAAAAATGGGAGGGTTAACGGTGCTTTTGGAGCGAGAATAATCCGCGTGACACGTATGTCCATTCCGAAAATAGATATGGTATGTACAATTTGATTTGATTTGTTGGTTATTGATGTCTCACAAATGAGGCTAACCAGCGTGTATTTCATTCGTTTTTCGATTTCCGGTAGACCCGAACTATATTACCTGTGGCGCGACAGTCCTATTGTCTATTGTTCTAGCAAGAGTGAAAGGTCGTCCAGTATAATGCTGATACCAAATGGCGAGGCTTGGTTGACCAGCGTTTTAAATACAGGAATACTCTAGGAGCGTTGTCAGTGACTCGAAAGAGGTGGAGCCATGAATTATGAATGTCGCTGAACTTAGGAATTGAACCTAGAATCCCCCGCGAAGGTGTTGACACCCGAAGGTTAAATCAAAAGTTACAAATTTCCAAGACATTAAAAACCTGTCTAGGAATAGGGAGGACAGTAAAATTTAGTAAAACCCAGGTTAGGTTAAGGTGGCTGACTGTCCACATGCAGAAGTCACACGCAAGCCATCTGAGACACAAGCCTTAACCCAGTTGATGCTTTTGATAAAGAGATGTTGAAAATTGCCTTCTCCGGAAGGTTATCGGAAAAAATGTTCACTAAAGTCGAGAGGAAAGGACGCTGCAAAAGACTACACATAATGGTTTCCTCCTCTTCCTCGTCTGGGGCCATTACGGGGGCAGATTCAACATGAAAGCGTGTCGCAGTGACCAGTGATAACGCGAATAAGAGCCCTGACAGTCTGAGGGCTCAGTCTGGTCGGGTCTGTGTTCGATTCCGAGGTCATATTTGTTTCGTTTCGAAATTCAATTGGTATGATCAATCGTTTTAATTGCAAGTGCTGTATTGCAGTTGCGAGAGGCGCGAATTACTCTCTCTTAATGAACACCCCCCTTTTAGGTGGATGATTCTCATAAGCGGACAAGGTGTGGTTGGCTGGTAGATATGATTTTGGTTGTATTTTTTCCTCTTAAGTGGACTCTATGAAACTACTGTACATATATCCACCTAGAAAAATAGTTGAACTAGTGCCCTTTCTAGGTGGTTCATCAGCTTCGCCAGTTCATGCAATACCAAAGATTTTCCGCACCCACATGAAATAGATTTTAAGAAACCCGACCATTTCGTGAAGATGGTTCCGAGAAGTCTCCGAGTAAAATATTACTGCATCCAGTGACTTAACCGCCACATGACTATCAGCACATACGAGCATATTTGTCCTTGGCATCACTTTCTGCAGCCAAGACAACGCATTGAAAAACTCAGACGCCAGTGCCTTCCAATTGTAGCCTCAAAGTGAATAACCATCAATTACGTGTACCAGAACATCTCTGAAACGTTGCATCATTCAAGAACCAACACAACATACAGCAGATGCCATTGGCCTTCACCACCATCAAGTTCAATATCAACAACAAATCTTGACTCCAAATGACAAGTTTCAAAACAAACAAAAAATACTGACACTCCCAATTGTCGAACGTCTGACAGAACTGATTCCAATTGCTTTTTTCGCGTTTTCTTAGAATTTCCAATTTAGCTCTCCCCTCGTGACTAAATTTCTCCAAGCCTTCAGCAACACACAAACCAAACGAATATTGAAAGAGAGAAAGAAAAAACACCACACAAAATTTAAATTACGAATCCTCCGACGCACGGATTTATTGCAAATTTAAGGTCACTTATAGTGAGTAAATACAGTTAAACAATGTATTTTTAAATTTAGTACTCTACGTTATTGGTTTCATTTATTTTTAAAAATTGTTCCATTTTTTTTTTGTGTCTTTCTTTCGGTCTCTTCTTTTTTTTTGTGTTTCGTGGAATTATATAAAAATAGGAAGACGAGCATAAAATTAGAAAAGTCATCAATTCAATCGAGCGAAGGACATTAAACAAAATTTAAATACCTTCGGTGGTGGGTTATAAAATATTTACGAGTCCTTACAATCTGCACGCGTGTGTGTGCGTTGATTGAGACTCGTGTTTTCAGGCGCAGGCAGCAATTAAACTCTGCAGTGCAATGTGTGCCGGAATTGTGATTTTTATTTGAATGATTACTTCTTGCTTTGCATAGTTGGCATTTTATTTTTGGGTGAGAGTGACTCATTGTGTTTCTTTGAGGAATTGTCCGCGCAGGAGAGGGAGAGAGGTGACGTTGCTATCTTGGGAGATGAGTGTCACTAGAGGTGGTTCCTTTCATCAGCATTTAGGAGTATCCATAGGATGCACAAGTGCAATGTCTTCTTTTGATGACGCTACAAAATAAGACAGCGAAGTTGACTCAGTTCCAGTTGTCCCACTGGCGCGGATTCAAAGACTTCGAGGATGGAGCAGTGTTGTCTATGCGCTAGCCATTTCAAGCATTGAAGCCGTAGACACTCTGCTAGACTCATGTAGGCAGGTCTACCAAGGATTTGGCATTAGCGCCAAGACCGTAAGAAAATCTTTACCGACATTTTAAAGGTTCCCCAATCAATCCATTACTATGGCGGGGACATGAAAATTAATCAAATGGGATGCGGACACCTTTGATCTTAGATTGTAGGTCACTTCACATGACTCGATAAAATTTATTGTCACTAGCCACTTATTTGTCGGTTTGCAGACCTCGTATGACAATGTGCGAAAATACGACCCATGCAGCTCCATTCCTGCCAAACTCATCAGGTGGTGCAAGATGACGATAAAAGATTCTCGCTGCTCCACCAAAGACCATAACCAACCCACCGAGACTTTCCAGGTCAAAAATGGTTGCGAGCATAGCGACGTCATTTCTTGGATATTTCTTGTGTGATGATGCAAAAAGCCGGACACGATCTTCCGAAAGTCTGTTACAACTGCTCCGTGCATGAGAATAGTGTGGTTGGTCGAAAGAAGGAGTTAAGCCGTTAGGCATAAAAGGCACACATAAGTGTTCCCCAAATTCTGTTCGACAACGTGGACAAAATGCCCACATGGACAGCTATAGCTAGAGCCCACCGAGCCCATGAAGTCTATATCGAACTGCATGAGTATATAACTCAGCAGTCGATGATTTGGTTTGTCATGATGTGACAGACCTTTTGAAAAGACTTAAAGAATGATAGAGAAGACAACAATTCTGTAAAGAAGAGCGGACAGTCTAACTCTGACTGTGAAGGAGAAAGGTTTTATATTTGCGGTGGAAAAAAGTGACAGTGGGATTTTATAAATTTTCCCACTGTAAAAAGTTAGCTTTATTTAATTGGATGCCTGAGTATAACGAAGAAGACGAAATTTAAAGGAGCTTACGGCACAAGGGCTCGAAATAGTGCTCAAAATCCATGTCTCTCGGATGGCATTCATCAAATAGGGTCATGTGAAGAAGATCTGCAAATCTTCATTATGGAATCGGGTGCCAGTTCTTTGCAAGGTCTATTTCCTTTTCTTTCATGAAGCACTCACTTAAGGGAAGGAAATAGTGCCAGATAGGACCAATCACACTCAGGCCTGAGGAGCTGAACAACACAGAGTGCTATAGAGTGCTACGGGCCCCCAGTATTACATTGATCAACGTCAAGATCGAAGACAAGGACTCATTATCACTTTTGGGGGAGAGTAGTCTTTAGAGAGCTGTGAATGCAAGAAAAAATATTGCGTCGACTCTTCCACTTTTTAATACCTACTAGCAACTTTAATAATGCATGGCTCAACCTCTTTCGAGTCACTGAGAACGATAACTCCCGACTGCTGAAAGATTACTCCTGTCCAGCTTCTCAAACGTCGTCGTTCGGAGTCGGTTCAAAATTGTAGGTCCCATTAATTCGTGAAAAAACAATATCCCCCACAACGAGTGGTTGCTATAGCAACTAGGTCCAGGTCCACCTCGGATTGTCGCGACACCCTGATCATAATTATTTTCTGCTGTATGAATGGTGACGCGAATATAGGCAGAAGAGTGTAGATCCACTAGATCTTCCATATCTTTCGATTTTAGGTCAACATGGAAAGATAGCTTATGTATAAGCCATGGGTACCCTTGAGCCTTGAGGGACTGGAAACCTTTATTTTCATGGGTCTAGATTATGCCCTGTTGCGGCTGCGGTCTTCCCGCTCTCGTCAATTTAGGGAGCTGCTGCTCGAAAACACTTTCGATCGGAGCACGTCGTTGCCGAACCAATGCAACCGACAGTCGGAACGGATTTTTCATTATTCAAGTTTCTCCCAGCCTCAAGGCAATGACAATGCTCAGAGAGTACACGTGTCTCAACCGTCAGTATATGGAATCGACATAAAACTGCAGATCCCCTCCATTCGTGACAGAACGCAAAAAACAAGAGGTTGCTGTTAGAGGAGAAAGGGGTTAGAAGAAACAGGGGTAAATTACAACATCTAAAAAACAGCCATCCTCCGAAAATTAAGAATCGAGCAAAAAAGATAAGCATGGTCCCAAAAAATGCTAGTTTGTAATCTCTCTCTCCTCTTCACATGGAAGAGATACAGTATAGGCACTGTATGGTCAGCGGCACCATCAGGACTGCAAATATTACCTTTTAAGTTTTCGCGGATGAAAAGAAAATCAGTAGTTATAACTGACTTTCCAAGGAAAAAAAAACATAGACTTGCAACACTATTTGAATTATTGTTACAATGCAACTAACCCCATGGTCGGGCAGGGTTGTAACACCACTTGTAATTAGATTCAGAAAATTTTTGTTGTTTGACGGGTCAGAATGCCAAAGCGCGTGCCACACCATGGGAATTAAATTTCCTCGAAGCCAGTCCATAAACACTATGAAGACGGAACAATGAAATATCACTCCTCCAGCTGTCTAGACAGCGAGATAAATTGCGTTGAGTTATTAATAATTTGTGTAAACAGAAAGCGGACACATTGACACACGACGAGGAAGTCAATTCTTGTTACTAACTCCCTCGCTTGCAATATAGTCATACATTTAGAGAGGTCGAGTGTCGGCATATTAGTTTGACTCTAAATCTTGTTCATGGTTATTTGTGTGCATCGAGACTAATTTAAGGTCAAAGGGAGATGATGGAGTAAAACTCTACGACTACGGCCAGTGCGAAATTTCCGGGTCTCATTATCGATAACAAGCTAAGCTAGAAACTCAACATCCAGGGTAGGGACAACAAGGCTTATTCTGCACCTTTTCAGCTGTAAAAAAGCCATAGGATGCAAGTGGGGACTACAACCACTAATATGACTTCCATCCTAATGACACCGACCGCCTAACAATCTGATGACACAGACTGTACCGCAAACAATCCACCTCGTATCACAACGGGCCTACTTTGAGTGGCTTCTGCAGTCAGCCACTATATCCTAACCTAACCTAATTGGGCGATGGAAAATATTCTGTAAAATCGAGAAAAGTGCATCGATTTTAATAAAGTTTGGAAAATGGATCAATATTCGCCATACCATCACAATCCCGGAAAAGTTCTTAACATTTTTTTACCGCTTGCTAGGGGTTTGTTTCGTTCGTTAGGAGGACTCCAAGCATATCTTCTTCCATCTCATCCGAACCTGCAAAACTTACATTCATCACACTTTTCCAAAAAATCGGTTCACGAAGGCTTAAGATTTTATTACATTTAAATTTTTACTATAGTGTGTCTATTAATGTGCTCGCCACTACAGCAGATTACCCACAACTAAAAGAACGATAAGTAGTTCAACACATTCGGAAAAAAAAACTCTGGCTTCACTCAGAAGTGGTATTCGGAACTAACCGACAGACGGACAGTCTATCCAAAAACCTTAACAAACTCAGGTCCCCGAACAATATCATGCGACGTCAACAAGACCAACGAACAAGGCATGAACAAAGCATGAAATTTCAGAAATCACAAAACCGCATCTCGTCCCTACAGCCGGTCATCATCAGAGACAACCCATTTCTCTCATCAAATCCAGAAAAAAAAAATTAATTAAAAATCCTTTAATAAACTTGTGTAGTCCACTGGCTTATGTCCTTCGAGCACCGGTAATCCATATAATCCATGCGTAATGTGAATTTTAGTTGATTTCCATTCTGGCTTTGAAGCACCGACTTTTTTATTTTATTTTTTTTTTTGAAAATTTCCATTACACGGCACAATCACTAGGATATCCTGTCATTTGTCCATTAGAACTTCAATTTCTGGACAAATGCCAAATTTTAGATTTTCTTCTATTCGCATTCTATGCACACAAAAGGATCAATTTGGATTTTTATTTTTTATTATTTTAATGAATATTTTACACGAACAAAAATCAAAACAACGAATACAGTCAATTTGAAGGGTTCACGACCTCAGACACACACAGCATAGCGCCACACAAACCAGACGAGTGGTGAGGACACGACGATGGGAAAATGTGATTGTGACGCCGGACAGAGAGAGACTGAGTGAGTGAGAGAATGAGAAAGGGATAGGGAATGACGGTGGGAGGGATGTCATGGATAGACGGGCTGCAAATTGTGGGCGCCTGCCGAGGAATGTTGCATGTTGTATATATGCGCGACAGTCACGACATCAGCGCAACGGGAGTGCATTGATATTCTCACAAACACTTGCACACAATGGAACACAAACACACATGTGATTTTTAAATGCGCGCTCTTTTTTTTCCAGTGATTTTAAATGTGTATCCTTTTTTTCTGTATCAAAAACAAATTATTAACAAATTTTGCCCTCGAGACGGTGGACACCATTTTCGTACACTTTTGACAGACATTCTGCGAGAGAATTTTGTACTAGATTTACACACATACGCACTTCATGCTCGGGAGAAGGATATTCTCCGTTCCCTTCACTTTTCACTTTTCTCCTCTTTTTTCTTTCTGTGACTGATTTCGTTATCCTTTTGCGTACGCGGCGATTTCACACATTTGATGGAAAACACATCTTTTCACTCGTCTTCTTATTTTCTTTTGACGGCACTCTGCCGCAGCTTCGGCTAGTCACTTTGAATTTTGAAAATTCCCCTTCACCCGAGCACAGAGAAAAGGATACTTTTTCAGGAGAATTAAACCAAAAGGGACGTAGGGGGCGGCTGTAATAGATATATGAAAATAGAAAATATATAGATTTACACAAAAAACACACACTGTACAACGAAAAAACCACGACGACGACGACGACGGACTAAAAACAAAATCAGACTACAAACATCAACAGACTGTCTATTACTAACAAAAATACTTTCGTATCTCACACTCTCTTCACTCCGTAGAGTCTTCGAAGACTCTCTCAGTTCGCCTGTCAGTTCAGTGGTGCGCTCTCCGACATTTTGACGTAGAGTAGATTTTTTAACAGAAAAACACAACAATTTCAGAGTGGAATCGAAAAGATAGTGAGAGAGAGAACGTTCTAAAGAGAACGAAACGTCAGACTAGTGTATACAAACAAAATTCACTCAAAGATGGTGTAAATTGCGGGATGGGTGTGAAAGGGGATGGAGCAAACTGCTGCAACTAATGACATTCCGTTGTGTTTCCTCCCAGGACTCATATCAAAATCCAAAAAAAAACACTGGGAAAATCCATAAATTAATATGCAAATAAACGAAACGGAGGCAGGGATCAGGCGCAAGACCACCCACACAAGGGAGTAAGACCAGAGTGGAGACTCTTCAGGATGTCGACCGCTGGAGACAGTGCTGATATGTATGTTGACCTCCCTTGTTTGTCGGACAGGCACTTGACATTAGAGATGGATGGTTGATGGGGTTACCTGTTAAACTACCCCAAGCCCAACAACCCCCTCTGATGCCCAAAAAAAGGAAACAAAAAGCATTTCCGTCCTAATAAAATGTCAACAGGAAAGTGAAGTGGAGAAGAAAAAAAACGGAGAAGAAAGTAACGTGAACGGAATGAGAATGGACTCACGGACTTGCTCTTTCTTCGGCACTGTGGGAGAGCGTGGGAGCTTTTGCTGCTTTTTTCTTCTTCGCTTTGTGCATTCGACGAGCTTTTGATTATTTTTGTTCGCGGAAATGTATATTAGAAGTGTAAATTTACTTTTATCAAATACATTGACTTCATGCAAGGTGAAGTGTTGCCAATGCTTGTTTTGGTGTATTAATTGAAAGATCGTCAAACTCTTCGTGCAGTTCGCAAAGCAGCGTCTGTCAGGGGGTAGATTTGAACAAGTGTGTGGACGCTTTTGGAAAAAGTTAACATACGCTTTGACATTCAAGATCTGCAGAGGAAGAGTACGACAAAAAGTAATAGAGTAAGTAAATAGACCAAAACTCATCGTTCGCAATGATATCCTCCCCATAGTATCAACCAACATTGTTATCTGGAACAACATAAGACCTTCAATGGGGACATACCCCATCGAACAGAATCCCTAAGCAACGCTGTTGCTTCACAAATCGATTGACATATTGAGACATAAGACCCAACCATAATTGACTTAAGTAAACTTACTTCTCACGTCAGGACTGAACGAAAAGGAAATTTCAATATATCTGCAGTAAATGGTTCTCCTGTCAATCAAATAAGGATCGATCGATTTTACTCACACGTAAATAAGGAAAATTTAACAAAACATAACGAAACTCAAAGTGAAGTTAAGTTGAGTAACGAAAAAAATTTCAAAGATCCCACAATTTTTTATACTGGCAGTCAAAAAAATTTAACGAAACTTAACGAAGCTTAGCAAAGTGATTATTATGGTCACCGTGTCTTATTTCCGTGTATTCGCCTGATTTTTTACGTTGATTTAAGGCAAATTATGTCCATTTTGGTAGGGTCTTTAGCTGAATTTATTTGGACATTTAAGGGTATCCAAGTGTAGTATATGTTCTGCCGAAGCAAGAACACAATAGGGCTATGTTTGGCCTAAGTGTGTCTGCTGCTCGTATGCGCGGCAGTCAGCCACCTCAATCTAAGGGTATCCAGCAAGTAGAGTGATTTTAAACTTCACACTATTAAAAATCTGTCAACATTCAAACAATGTTGCGATGGTTTTTTAAAATTACAATAAACAAAAAAGTTCAACCGAAAAACGTTAAATGCACTTTTGGTCATCATCAAAGTCTCGGGCTTAGCACACAGATGGCGCCACAGATGATACAACATATTTTAGAGAAAACTGTAATCTTTTGACTACTGATATGTATCAACATTTCGTAACAATCCGACCATTAGTTCAAGAGTTCAGTAGTTTAAGTGGCATTGCCTTTGTGAACTCGCTTTGCATTTGTGACTCCATCTGTATGACAAATAAAGTCTTGGACCGAAATAAACGCGGGTCGCAAAACGGCAAACTTGATCACAAAATGTCGGGATATTCGCAAGCAAAGAGTTGAACTAAGTAAACCGCACATAACACGCTGACTGATGGTCCGATTGTTTCAGAGAACATTGTTGAATCCAGTTGTCGGATTTAAGAATTCTAGAAGATTAGGAGTTGGCGTAGGACAAACTGAAAGTTTTTGTACTGACTGTGGATCAGAAAGTAAGGCGATTCATGAGCCAACTAAAAGGCTGCTGAGAAGATCTTTAAAAACTGCTATTTACACTATATATCCATTAGAGCAGGTTACAACTGGTTATGCATAACATACTATTCTGTAGGATTCATGTATACACAGATCGTTTAAATAACTGCGAAGCAGACGAATACACGGAAATGATATACAATAGCCGTGTTTTGTTTTTTTCAAAAATCTATATATATTGAAATAGGATTTTACACGTAAAGCACATACAACAACCTACTGTCTATAACTGTCTATAATATCGACAATGAAAAGTGGCAGCCGATAAAAATTCGCGTTCGAATTTTTTTCATATATTTTGAGAGCGATTCGAACATAAATTGTTTTCTTCATATATTTTGACAGATAAAAATCAAAGCCACTGTGAATCGTTTTTCTGAATGTTAATTCACTTCACTATCGATGGCGATGAAAAAAAACTCGGCTAGTAACTCTTATAATCACTATGCTAAGTTTCGTTAAGTTTCGTCCAATTGGACTTTCTGAAGTGGGAGCGCATACATGGCCGGAACGAGTAATTTGCCAACAAACGCACTGGTCTGGGATTTTCGGATGATCATGTAGCCTCGTGCCTTCAAGTACTGAGAGGTTAATGTGAGATAGCTGAACTTTGTTCCCCTTTACTGTGCAGGACAATCCTCGTAGACTAGGAAGAAGTAACATTAGTCACCTGACATTGGATGAGGAGAAGACAGTAAAATTGCACTCTTACCAAATTAACTGCACTGGACCATTATTCTAAAACGACGATGCTTTTTTCATTGCTCTTGAGAATATCGTGGAAGTTCATTGAACCAACGCGATCTTCGATCCGTCCGTTCAGCTTTCAGCATACGTTGTCAAAATTGCATTGAAACTAAAGTGGATCTGGTTATCAACGAGTGCAACCCGATGAACATATTTGCTGGCTTCGCACAATGGGCAGTCACAACTTCGATGTGGTTACGGCCCTTGTTTTTGCAACGATATCGAACGAGAGCATCTTCATCTACACAGTCAGTCAAGCACCGATTATGGCACTCGAATTACTAATTTTAAGATCAAAAATGGTAAGACGCTGCCGTATGTCTCTTAACGAGATATCAAAACATTGCCTAACGGTGTGCTGAGTTCCTGTACATAGAAACGATACAATAATCATCGGACCAAAGGCGACATGAAGTATAAATATCTGTACTGGCTTATTATAAACATTCCAGGTATTGATAACGAACTGCTTGTATACAAGCAAATCCTAAAACATGTTTGGATCTATGGCGTACAACTTTAAGGTTGTACCAAAGCAAGTAATATGAGCATTATACAGACTTTTCAAAATAAGGTGCTTAGAACCATCGTTAATGGAGCATGCTATATCAGAAAAGACGATATCCACAGAGATCTTCAAACACCTTCAAAAACAGCTTCATTCTCTTGTGCAACCAGTTTCACTCAAAGAACGTCTGTCTTTCTCAACAAACCTTCTGAATTTCCAGACAAAAATCAGAAACGAACTTCTGTCACGCCATAGGCACTAACCCCCTGGCCATGGTCAAGGGACCACTAAAACAAAGGACCACTAAACAGTCACGTAGCCATCACACCCTCCCCGACAATCCGAAACAAAGCCATAAACAAAAGACATTCAACTCAATCCAGGAGCTGCAGTGAATCTGCTCCCAGATTTCCCGAGGACATTCACACATGTACACATGTATCGTTAACTTTATGGACTCGTGACCACCGTTCGACACAATGGGGGTCTTATCGTTTTCCCGAGATCTTTATGACTCACATTGGGCCCAGAAACCGTTGTACCACACGCATACCTATCCAATCCTTAACCCTTCACCATCACCCCTCCGTGACGAAACGACGTAAAATTGTACTAGATGAACCAATGAAATTTCAAACTCCCAACCCGGCCAGAGAAAGCTCATGCGTCTCACCTACTCCACACTCATGGGAGGGTGAGGAAGCAACTGCAGAAAGCACAGTACCACAGGAGCAAACACCAGTGGGCTTTAGAAGGGATTTCTGTGTGGGCACCCTTCGTTTGCCGCTAAGCCAGTGAACCCTTTATCAAAGGACAATTCAAACACAAATGTTGATCCTTACTTTGTCCCCGAAATTCCTTTGTTTCACTGCCCTGACCTACGCTAATCCCGAGCTCACACGACGACGCACCACTCGCATATCGACAACCGAGTCCTTCTCCTTTTGTTCTTGCGCGAGGAAGTGTTGTGCCTAATTAAGCTTCTACCCCTGCTAACAAAACCTTTCAAGGCGAACAATTGCACTTTCAACATGGAGAGGATTCTCCAATCCACCCGTCTCCTTACCACAGCACACACACATACACACATACACAGAGAGCCACAAGCATGCACAGAAACTGGCTCAAAATTTAATTGACGTTCCAATTACGTCATTCAGGTGCAGGCAAATCGATAAAAATGCAGTTTCTAGGCCTACCGCACAAGAAACCGGCCGCAAAAGAGGACGGTTGAAATGGAACAACAACCTATCCGTGCCCTCCTCCCTCTCTCGCTCTCTCGCTCTGTCAGTCACTCACTCTGGTGGTATACATACATAATAAATGTGAAGACTGCACGCGAAAAAGGATTAATGCTTCCGCAGAGGCATCTTTTTGATAAACCAAAACCACCCACCCACTCACCACACCCACCGCACTCTCGGCTCGACGACGTTCAGTTTAGCTAACGTGAGGGAGGTTTAATTAAAAATTTAAGGCTCCGAGTAGTCAAAGATGAAGTGCTTTGGTTGCGAGTGCTTACCTCGGAACAGGATATCTGGCAATGCGTTTGAATTAATTAAAAAAAAAGAGATCAGGGATATACGAATGATAAATTGAAACAGGTCAAAGGGGCTCGTTGCAATCAAATTGGACGGCAATTGGTGATGAAGTGCCTTCGAGTGCCATCCCACAGGAAGCGTGTGTGTTCTGTGTGAAGGGAGTCTGTGGTTGCACATCGACTGTAGGGGAGGCTTTGGTTCATCGAAATGGCGAAACAGTCCCTTCGAGATGATCTATTACAGCAACCACTCATGTTGTGCGTGGGATTGTTCTCCTACGAGCGGAATCCGATCGATGAAGGAACGGAAATTGAATCTGGATACACCAGCAGAACCTAGTCAATGTGACACGGGATCCACGGCTTAAGGCATTAATTCTGATCTATTTGAACAGCAGGCAATGATTAATTCTATAATCCGCCTGGTGTTTGAATAGAGTGGTTTTGGCAATGAGTCTAAGTTCAAGGGGAAAAGTCATAATGCGTGCCAAGTTTTCACTAAATTCTGAAAGCACTACATGCTTATATGCAGGGTCAGGTGTCATTTTAAGAATCGTATGTAAATTAAGCGATTCAATGCTTTTCAATGCTTATAGACAAGAGAAAATCTTCCGATTCAGCGGCGAGGTGCCTGTGCATCCAGAGCAAAGCTGGTGATTCCCCTCAACCGGCAATGGTCTCTGTTAATGCTCCGTTCAAGTTGGCAAACAGAGTCTCCACGGGGCACCCTAGCTAGTCTCGACAACAGCCAATCTGAAGTGAACCAATGCATGAGGCGAACGCGCAAGTCGAGAATGTGCCTGGCTAGTAACCTGCCCACGTAAGAAAAATAAGTTTTGTGAGAGATTAAAGTGTATATTCTATTTTGTAGGACCAAAGTGTGTGGGAGCAACGTACGGACATATAAGGACGACATGTCAAAAAAATGGACCACCATTTGCGAGTATGTAAAAATAATCCAACACGATGGTCTCTTCTTGGAAGTTATCCTCACGCGGTACAGAGAATGACGAATAAAAAACAATGCGACAAAAGTAATAGGAACACCACGCAAGCGGTTGGTGACAGTGACGACAAGTGGATCACTTACGACAGTCAGTGACAACAGTCATAGTCAAATCGCGGTGAGTCGGTGCTAACGGTGGCCAAGCCAGGATTGACGATCCGGAAAGTTTGAATCTTCTATTATGCCCCGAACAGCGTTTCTGCCTGAAAAACGCCACAGTAGGCGGAAAGTTGCAATGAACATTATACCGAATACTGAAAACCTTTATCCTGGTCTTACTTCGGTAATAGGCTTCGACATTTTTTCTTCTTAGTGGCGTCTTCTAGAGGAGTGGAAACTATCACCCATTACTCCAATCTATAAAAGCGGCCTCAAGCATTTAATTAAGAATTGTAGGCCTGTCTCAAAACTTTCAGCAATTCCTAAGGTCTTTGAAAAGTTAGTTTTTGATAAACTCAATTTTGCGACGAAGGTAATTTTAACTTCAAGACAGTATGTACAAGTACAACAGACAATAAGCCTTAGTCTGAGTTTCACTTTCATTCGAAAGTGTGTCGAATTCGAAGAGATCGTATTCTGAGTTTCGAACGATTCGAAAGTTCACTCTTTCATTCGAAAGTTAATTTTTCAAGCTATTCTGACATTCGAATCAAATGTCATTTTCTTGTCGTTAAATTTTTTCTGGCGACAGATTCACAAAACATGTAAGTTCAGATACTTTTGTTGAAATTTCAAATGTATGATTTTATGTTGGCTGTATTAATACATGTAGGTCACAATCCCATTCTAATTGGACAAATATAGAGCAAAAATAGTTCAGATTGATGGCAGAAAATCTAGAGGTAGCTAAAGGGCTTTTCGACAAACCGGGTTGATACAGATCACTTTTGGGGAGATGCTGCGCAACAGCTTAACAGCCACGGACCTCCTTCTCAAACAAACCACAGTTGGATATCTGCCACAGGATGCCTCATTATCAAACAACTATGGCATATGGTCGATTCCAAGCGATCGGTTAAGCTTGATCAGATTAAGCAGGCCAAACCTCAGATCTCTTATTGGCGTTTTAACAGGGTATTGTGCTATCGGAACTCACGCCTCTAGACTAGGCCTTTCCTATAATCGAAAACTTGCTATGTAGCTGCAGTGCCCTCTCATCCCGTAGATTCAGACTTCTGTGGGCTGATATCTTTGTTAATCTGACTGAACTGAGCAGCATCACAATCAGTCCTCTTCTACGCTTTATCAAAACCACAAATTAGTTTGCGGAATAGGTAGCCTAAGATCCGCGTGGTAACACAATGGGCCTATGTTTGACCTAAGTTTGTGTGCTGGCCGTATGCGCGGCAGTCAGCCACCTCAACCTAACCTAACCTTACAGACCTCCTTGTTAAGACGGTGCAACATGGAAATAACTTATTTCAAAGCATTTTTATTTATGCGAACGATTTTAACAAGTACAAGGGAATCAAATGTATCAGGCATTGAAAATTAATCTTTTTTCACACAAATATACTTACGTACATATGTACATACTTTATATTGTCAACTTCAAATGAATTAAATACACCAGCTCCTCTTGCACTTTATGTAGAAGAGTCAAGAGTCAAATAGAAATGTCAGAATATTTCAAACCGCTGATATAAAAAGACAAATTCATTGAGGTTCATTCGAAAATGAATTTTTATTCGTTCGAATGTCAGAATACACTAAATTCATTCGGATGAATAGATCTATTCGAACGATTAGTCGAATCTTGTTGCAGGGTAAAGCATTCTTCAACTCACTTGACGAGATCTAACGAAGGTAATAGAGTTGTGGCATTGAAACGGCACATAGTACTAGCCACTTCTAGCTACCTACCTAGGTGTATATAACAACGACAAACAGAACTACCTTAAGAGGACCAAGCTAATCTAGAGAGACTAAAAACAATCTTATCAAGGTTGCTCTGAAGTCCTAGATCAAGAGAGGGGGCACAATGGTATTACCGTGGTTAGAGTGCAATGCGTTTGCTATATCCCCACTCAATTTTCTTCAATTCAATCGTACAATTTTTATATATTTCGAATTGAAATTGTCGGCTAAGCAATCAGTGTGTCAGCGAATATAGGGACGTATAGAGATACCAAATGAGCTGGACACAGTCAACTTAAGGGCTGACTAAAGTTCACTACTTGATGGATATCATCAGCTAATCAGGAACTACCCACCTAGGCACACATGACAGAGAATATACATATATTTCCCACAATCACAATAACATTTATGATTTGACATAATGATTAACACAATTGATTTGGGAATAATCCATAAATCTGATAAGTTTATCTTTACCATCGCACTCGTACCATAAGCACGAGGTAAGAGCTCATAGGTACCCCTCACCCCCTCGCCGACTTCAGTTCGTCATCAAACTTCTTATTTTGAAAACACACAAAAGACATAGTCCAACGTAAAGGGTGCGCATAAACTCGTGGCTTTCCGATCCAGACGAAATCAATCTATGAGCCATTGGAACCAATTAAGATAAGATACCGGTGCCATTTGGTCATTCAGTGAGACTCAGTCGAAACGTGCATAACAATGGGAAACTTCCTTATCGCGCAGCCTTACGCAATCAGAAATGAGAAATTGTTTTTTGAATAGCGCGGCGCGGCGCTTCAATGCGTCCACATGAGTGACAAAAACGACAACCGCGTCAAGTGCATTGGTTTGAAAGAGTTTTCGTTGCTTTCGCATTTAGTTTGCTTATCTTATCGCTTAGCGATCATAACTTGAATGGGTCTATGAACGAGGACTTACCTGAAAAGAGACAAACGTGGAAGTACATTAAAAAAAGATTTACAGAGATATTGAAAATGAGGCGGAAAATTATTCAGTCAAGTGTTCAGTGATTTAGGGGCGGGCACTGTTTGGTGATGCAACACCGATGACAGCACAACGACGAACAGTCTTTCATGAAACTGATAAACAAGCGCCGATATGTAGCCGCACTGAGCGTTCAATGGGAAACCAAAGTGCCCTGGCAATTATTTCATCTAGTGGGGATGTTGGGGTACAAGCCAAAAATCGGAATTGATGAAGTCGTCTGAATGCCTAAGATGACACGTGTATTCGTGATCACGTTCGTAGAATTAGCTCGTACATTACATGAAAAAGTCTGTGGCATGAATTGCGGGATTTGATTTTACGTTAATCTAATTACACGTGAAGTGCATCATGACACGTGAAGGACGTAAATGAAGGAACAAGTACGTCATCACATACGTTAAATAGGCTTGTAAATCTAAAAGTATGTTCTAAATCTAAAAGTAAGTACTGTGTGATTTAAGTTCAAATGAATCTATTTGCACGTGAAGTACTTTATGACACGTGAAGGATGTGCATCCAACAACAAGTACATGATCATGTACTTGTACATAAGCACATACCGAGTGATTTGATTTTACATGCATTCAATTACACGTGAGTACTTCACGTGAAGGACGTGAATCAAAGAACAAGTACGTCATCACATACATTAAATAAGCTTGTGAATCCGAAAGTATTTTACGAGTACTGTATGACTAATTCACGTTAATCTAATTACACGTGATGTAACTCATGATACGCGAAGGACTTGAATCCAATAACACGTACGTGATCAAGTACGTTAAATAAGCTTGTACATGAACAGCAAACGTGGCACATACCTCGCGGTTTTGTGTTCTACGTGAATATAATTACACGTGAAGTATATCATGAAACGTGAATGACATGAATCGAATACAAAGTACATGTGCAAAGTAAAATATGCTTGTACTTGAACAACAGCATGAAGCATACCCTATGATTTGATTTTACGTGAATTTGATTACACGTGAAGAACATAAATAAATATAATACCCGTGAAATTAAAATTTTACTGGACTAGAAAGCTTGCATAAGAACTCATAAAATCTATCTCCCAGATTCATTGTAATCAATCCCGTTAATTTCCGATACATAAATAATGTATAGGAACGTGTTTGATCACGTGCTTGTTCACGTACCTGTTCACGTGTACAGAGGACATTTACGGGATTACTTGAATTAATTTCACGCACATTTAGGACGAACACGTTATCATGGGATCAATTAGGTAGGTGACACGTGATCACGTGTAATTATATGTATACTGAAAACAAGCTGTATACGAAAACGAGCTGCATTTTAAGGTGACTTCCTCAGCATGTAAACAACCTCCTGAATTATAACTTGCCGTGTACTTCGCTGCTGCAGGATCAGAAGGTAGCTGAAACGAGATCCTGAATGACAGACCAAGTCATCATTCGCATCATCAAATGCATTGACCACATTATGCAGTTACAATGGCAACATTAGGAGTCATGTCCATTGTTTACTTCCATCATCAAAAGCGTCCCGTGACCACTCCCGCAAGGTGAATGGTTGTATCCCTCATCATATCATCACTTCAACCGTCCACCAACTTAATCTTTCCATGCTGGGCTCTTACACTTCGTGCACGGGCGATTCACAGCATCACATGACCGAATAGCGCATATGGATCGACCCTCTCTCAATCTGTTTCCCATCAAGAGCCGCACAATCATTCATTCGACTCGATGAAAGGCCAGAACAAAGAGGAAAACCAATAAATGTCTGAATGCGAAGAGAGGAGAAAAAATCGTTCAATTCCGCTTCAGATAGCGGCCCTTTGTTCGGTTCCAGGATGCACAATTCTCATCCTTTCGCCGCGGCCCTAGCACTTTCGGTCAGTCGGGCGGATTCGTGGCATTATCGATTTCGCTCAACGAGCGCGCATCAAATGCATTCATTCGTGGCCGGGTGCAACGCGGAGTAATTGTTGGGTGTGCATCATCAAAAGGACGTTGCTCGTGACTACCATCACGCCATCCAAGTGCGATGTGTAATTGCTTTTGCGGCCGCCTGGATCTGACATTTCATTGATTCAAAAGTTCAGGCGGGCATGAAGTCAAAATGATGTTACCGCTGCTAATGGCCGCAAAAATCCCATAACCGTCGCAGCGGGGATTTTTCCGCCATCAACCCATCAAAGAAAGGGCTTCTTGTGTAAGGGAATTTTTCGTTGGCGCCACCGTACCTCGTGGGGGCATGCTCGATTCGAGTGCAGACAGGCACCCCAAAGTCATTCAGCAGACGTTCGCTCCTCCTTGGAATAATGAAAACGAAATCATTTCCTGACGGAAACGGTGACACGAATCTTTCCTTCCTTCCGCCGATGACGTGACATCCTCGCTGTCGTTGTCGTCCTTTGATTTGAATATCCAATCAATATGTTCTTTGGGAAAGCAACGACTTCAATGGGTGGAGGGCGGACGTGGGAGCGTCGATTGGAGGAAGCAAGGATGCATCTTTAGAATTTAAAACGCCATACATCTTCGTCGTGGATAAAGACAAGAGCACGTATGATGATCTGAGGATTCTTTGAGATTTGAATTTTGCTTCGAGGGCAGGGAAATCACCCTTCTAGTCGCCGGTTATCCCATGATAATCATAAATCTGCAGAGCGGCACAAGCGTCTCCTTGCACGCGTTCTAATTTCGAATTCATGCCGGGAGTGGATGATGCATCTCCGAGCGACCTGGAGGTGACCGTGGTGGCCGTATAATAAATCATGTCTTAAGGAATGCACACTTGACGTGCATTCTTTGCGGGGAGACAGATATACCTTGGATGGGTGGCTTAAGATGACTCACAAGCCGTTGTTTGCCATTCAAGCTTGAGGTATTGTGATAATCTTGGGGATTTATACAACGACATCGGAAGTTGCCTTGGTTCGCGAAATGTTTGTGGCATACGATTGGGATTGCTTTAAATTTTGTTGACTCCAATCTGTGGCCAATGATGGTTCGGATAAAGGTCCTAGTGAATTTTGCAGCCTCATCAAAGGCAACCTCAACAATCTCGATGCACGTACCAGAAATGGAAAGTCCTTCGGCTGCAACGACACAATCGGAGGTCATGAACAAAGACTGATTGTTAAGGCTTCACTTGAAAGTAGATAACTTTAATTGTGATGTCAACGCGGAGTTTTAATTCGAACTTTGAAGGGAAGGGACGTGAGTCTTAAGACGAATATGCGAGGCTAGGAGGCTAATCATTGGATCAACCCCAAAATATAGGGATTTAATAGTTCCAGAGGAGGATACATACGAGAGCGAAATCAATAAGGAAACCACTTGCGCTCGGATGGGAGAGTTAAAGATAATGAGAATGACTAACCACTTGAGCTCAGTGTGCGACAATAGATGACAGTCAATAATAATACCGCTTTTACACGATCAAATTTCGTCGAATCAAATACCCGCATTTATAGGAAGTAAAGGACCGCTCCAAGCACAACTCAAATTATTATAAGTGGCATTCGAAAGAAATACAAATTTCACAGATGAATTCTGAATCTACTCCGAATTTTGTTACAGCTGTTGGTTTTTAGTCAGTTTGGTTTGCTAGTTTGGTTACTTCTATACTCTCCGTTAGAGGTCAATTCCTACAAACGTCACTGAGCTTCATAGACCACTAATTTACCGAGATCAGAAAGATTTTATTTACTCCGAATATTTCGGAGTGTCACAAATAAGCCTAAAATATTTAAAGCTAAGATACGCAACAATGCGAATTGTTGTTAAGGTCCTTCTGCACCTGGATGTGGCACCGATACCCGATAAGCGCGGGCGTACTCTGTTGCATTGTTGCAGGTTCGGAGTCGAATACTCTTCGGGCCTGGAGTTGGGGGTTTTTCCCCCAATATGACGAGACCCATTATCACATACGCGACCATTGTCTGGGGGCCTAAGACACTCGAACAGACAATGGTAAATAGGTTGGAGATGTTGTAACTAATTGCCTGTCTTGGAATAACAGGTCCCATGCGCATCCGCCCCGCAACAGCTATAGAAGCTATAGTCGGGGTAACTCCCTTACCAATCTTCGTCAAAAAGATGCAAGATATTCTCTCAAGCTGCAACTAGACTACAATTACAACGCAGGAAACTTAACGGTTCACCTATCGTAGTATACTCAACTCAATCCCTATTAGAGACATGTTTTGGCATTGTTTCGGCAGGCTTTTTGAAGTTGAAATATTGGACTGTGAAAATGGACCAATGGCGTCCCATCACTAGACCCTAGTCTGGATGGTAAAAAGGCGGATCAAAAATTGACTCTGCAGTAGGGTCAGGTGTTTTTGGACCCAACATAAAGATTTCCCTACCAATGAGGGCAAGGCCCACAGTGTCCCAATCCGAAGTCCACGCCAGGCATAAAGTTAATACCTTTATGGACGTTAAAATTTTTTTTCAGACAGTCAAGCAGCACTAAATGCATTTTCGACCAATCTGATGGACTCCAAAACGGTTAAAGTTTGCTACGGCGCTCTACAGGCATAACAAAATGGATCATAGTCAACTTTTTCTGCAGATAAAGGGCTTTGCTCTTCATTACAACTTTGGTACAAGGAGACATTGATTGGGCAAAGTGATTCAGGGTTTCTGTGTTCATTTCATTGTCGAGTCCATTTCCACCACATCGAAACATCTCTCTATACCAATGGTGTGGTACCTTCCTTTAATGACGGATGAAACTGAAATCAAGCGAATTCAAACGAAACACGAAAAATAAACTTACACAGTCGAATACTCGTTTTATGAGTATTTAACTAATTTAGGAGATAATTACCTTGTCGCGTTGGCATCGTCTCTATAGTCACATGATTATTTTCTTCACAATCGATGTGAATCCCTCGCATGACTTGTAACATTACAAATAGTCATTTGCCGAGAGTTTCCCCAACGATTGTGTAACACATCAAATACATGAGTGCAAAAGCCACTTCCAGACCCCCTACAGAAGTAATTGAAGTCGTATGTTGTGAATGAGATCGATACTATTTGCTTCCATGGTCTGACTCACTAAATGCGGGTACAAACACACACTTGGTAGCAATTTTGTAAGATAATCACCAAAATATGTTCCACAAATGGCATCACATTTTTCCCCACACATTGCCCCCTTTCATTGAAACCAGATGTAGAACGGTTGGGTGTCACACAAATTCGCGGTCAAATCACTTCCGCTTTCAAATCAGATGTCTGCCTCTTGTTGGATTGCACCCCTTTAGTTTTCCTTCACTCCAACCGCTCACAAACTAATCGAACTTGGTGTTCGAACACATGCCAGACATCATAAAAAAAAAAATAAACATGACTCTATCATCTCCTAATCACAACCAATCCACCAAACCCCACTTTTCCAACGAAAAACTCATGCCACCCTGACCACCATATCCAGTCAACGAGGACTTCCACCGAGGCAGCGAGGATTAATTATCCCTCCGACCGCCACCATTACCTGGCAATTTGTCATCGCAAGACCATAGTGGTGGGGGTGTACGCTTTGTAACTGTGGCTAAAACTGCATGTTACCAGCGATGTTTTCCCATGTTCGCCTGTCTGATTCCACGCGTGTGTGTAAGCAACCCTTCTTTCGATCGAATCGCCCACGATGAGCTGTCTTTTGGCTCTCCCCCAATCCTAATGGGACCGCATAATGTAAGCCGCAATATGTGGCGTTGGCACATTCGGACTGATTAATTATAATTGTTCGATATGTGACACTCTGAAACAAAGGATACGTGCTCGGCGACACACGAAAGGGAGGTTTATCTGTCGACGGCCGACGATTGTATGAGTAAATTGCTTTTGGAATTGGCAGCAAGTACTGTTGGCGAGAGTGTATACACAGAATCGAGGGCAGGAATTAGCAATTTGACGAAGTCCTTTGAGCGTGATTGATTAAAGTCAATGCAATCTGATGGTGCTTGTTTGGAGGGTGGAGATACTTAACTCTTTAAGAAATTTAATTCAGTGCAGGACTCTGCTTATGCTTATTGAAAATCAAGCTGATTTACAGACTCCAAAAATTTCGGAGTTGGTGAAAACTTTGTGTAGATCGAAATTCACGAAATTTTGTGGAATAAATCCGCAAGCCCAGATTTGAATGGAAGCATCAAAGATCTCCTGTAATCTGAGACAGGGGATCCTTTTATTTATTTTATATATCGATTAAAATTCTTAAGATCCCTATTATAAAGTCCCTATAAGAAAAGACTGACAACTATATAGGCTTTCGAAAGACTCCGAAAATTTCGGATCGCTCCAAACACAACTCAAATTGTTATAACTAGCATTCGAAACAAATACAAATTTCACCGATGAATTCCGAATCTACTCCGAATTTTTCGGAGTTGTTACAACTTTGGTTTTTAGTCAGTTTGGTTTACTAGTCTGGTTACATCTATACTCTCCGTTAGAGGTCAATTCCTACAAATGTCACTGAGCTTCATAGACCACTAATTTACCGAGATCAGAAAGATTTTACAGTGGACTCTCCCTAAGTCGAAACTCTCTCTAACTCGAAATTTTTCGCCATATTTTACATACATTTCCCCCAATTTTCCATACAAAAACCTCTCTCTAACTCGAACAAATTATGGTATCCCAAAATTTCGGCGTGTCACAAATAAGCCTAAAATATTTAAAGCTAAGATGCGACAATGCGAATTGTTGAAGACAAATCATTTAGCAACTCCGAAAATTCAGACTTATTAGAAACTTTACTTTTAGTTACCTTTACAGATCGAGTGCTATATATTTCGTTTTCAGAGACCTAAAATCAATCCAAATAACAAGGTTTCAACAGACTCCGGAACTTATTTGCTGTTTTCTACATTATACATCATCTGAAAGTACGTATAAGTTTTTCAAGTACTCACCGATATTGCTGTTGGCGAAATGCTGCTGCAACTGTGCTGCCAATGCTTGGTGATGTTGTGCCAGTGGTGTCAATGGTGGCGGCTGACCCAACTGATGCGGTGCCGACTGGGAATGTGGTACTGATGAGTTAACACCTAAACTGTTGTTCAATCCGACACCGCCGCTGCCGGTTCCTCCACCACCACCACCGCCGCCGCCACCACCAGTGCCTCCACCGCCACCCCCACCGATTCCAGAATTGTTATTCTGATGACTGTTGTGATTGTTGTTGTGATTCGTAATCGAATTTGAACTGAATTGTTGTACAGAATGTGACGAAGGCACATTTGCTTGTTGCTGCTGCTGTTGTTGTTGTTGTTGTTGCTGCTGCTGCTGTTGTTGTTGTTGTTGTTGCAATTGAGATATAAGAGCGCCAGCAGTTCCAGTGCTGGTTGTGTTCGTGGAATTATTATGTGTCGTCGAATTGTTGTGGACGGCAGATAGAATAGAACCATTGGATGATGTGTTGTAGTAGGACTCTTCACCTGCAAAAACAAAATCAAAGAGAAAAATGTGTGTGAGTGAGAGAAAGAGAGACTGAAGAGAATGAATGGCTTTTGAGGTTTGAAGATGAGCTAAATGGCAAAGCAGCGCCATCTGTGAATGAGTGGCAGGAGCTTTCTACGAACCACAACCAGCGAAAAGCTCTTCTCGGACGAGCACATCTTGAATTACATATTAAACTTGCTAATAAAACCAGAGAGAGTGCACAAAACGTGCCACTCGCCTTTATAGCGGGCGCTACAAAAGGAATCGCTAATCGTCGACGTACTTCCAGGTGGTGGGTTCAAAGACATCTCAACGCGAAGATGCAAGACATGTAAGTAGCCAGCGCTTTGGTAAAAGTGAAAGAAGTTAAGGTCTTCGCTTAGCGAAGGTCGTGGTGGGTGCGACTCCCGGATACGTGCTCATCAAATATGCCATTCAGGAACACGGCCCACATGCAGTGGGTTACTTCCAAATATTTGCGATGCACGTGGAATGGAGAAGGACGCGGCCAGCCTAAGGTAATGTGCTGTAGGCTTTCTATCCACCACGAATGTGCGGGTAATTTATTCTTTCACGATGTACACGCCGAGATTGCATTCAGAAAAGGTTTTCGCGCGGATCTTCTTTTCAGATAAGCCAGCATTTTTGTGAAGAGAGTTTGGAATAGGTGAATGGACTGGGATTAAATACACGATACATCAGCTGTGTATCTTATCACAAGGATGCAACGAACATCAATCGCGGGGGCAAATGCACTTTGGTAACGTGGATTAAAACGTTATGGAAATATGCGTTAAGGAAATATGCGTGCACAACACCAGCTCTATGACGAGGAAATATTTTTTCAACTGGGAAACTCAGCCTTTCAAGTAGATAACACATAAACGCAGTTCATGTTTGGACTACGAGACCAGAGATGCCGAGGGACGTGATTGCCAGAGAGAAATGCGATGTTACACAGAAGTCATATGCCAAATGTCTGAGCAATAGAAGACAGCGATTCAGGAGCAAGACTTGTAATGGCAAGAATCAATTCCTGTCAAG
This sequence comes from Eristalis intricaria, assembly GCA_964034865.1. Lineage (NCBI taxonomy): Eukaryota > Metazoa > Arthropoda > Insecta > Diptera > Syrphidae > Eristalis > Eristalis intricaria. The sequence goes on from OZ035875.1 coordinate 37,013,223, forward strand.
ACCTAAAGAGTAAAGTATCGCCTGTGAAAGTAAATTGGGCGCTAGTCGCTGACATCTCGGCCTATTTTCACGAAGACACCTCGCCTGTGTCTTGGGGAAGGCCCCCACACGGTCTGGATTGAGAGACTCATCTACAAGTAGTATCAAATGAGAATACCCTCCAAACTCATGAAAATAATCTATAGCTTGTATTCGAAATCAACTGAGCGGAGCACTAAGGCTCTTAATCATCTAGACAACAAGTCAACCGCATCCAATCAACACAGTGAACTTTTTTCTTTTTTGCGAGGGTAGGTGAAAATTTTCAAAATACACTATGGGGACCGTTCCCACATAGAGAAAGGGATTTTTACCTCGTAAAAACAATATATATATTTCCACTACCACTAAGTTTTACACTTATCCAGCACACGCATTTGGTAAGGGATTCTCCATTGAGAGTTCTGGCTAACACCGCAGCTAAGCGCGGGTTTAATTCACCGTGCTAGGTCAAGGCGTTTAGTCCTTTGAAGACGGCGAAAAGAGTTTCTTTCGTCGAGGACAGCTGAGTTTATGTTCTCTTCCAGGCGACGCTTATGCTTACGAGCAAAAATCGTAACTTCATCTTGGACTGATGAAATTCGAAGATCTCTGTGGATATCGTTGTTACGTATCGTTACGACGATGGCCCATAGCAATTTATTTTGAAAAGTTTGCAGTATGTTTCTACTACTTTCTTTGGTACAAACCCATAGTTGTATAGCATACGTCCAGACGGGTTCTAGCACTTGCTTGTATATAAGCAATTTGTTGTCAGTACTTAGCTTGGAATGTTTTTCAATAAGCCAGTACATGTCTTTGTATCTTAATTGGAGCTCCCCACGTTTCTTTTTCTCGTGCTCCTTCCATTTAAGCTTTACATCGAGAGTCATTCCGAGGTATTTCGGTTCATTACCGAAGGGTATTTCAACATTATTTATAAAAACGGGCAAGTTATGCACGTTCTTATACCTACAATTTATATGAACAGGTTTAGCTTCGTTAAGCTCATTTCGCTGAGTCCTTTCGTGTATCCGGTCTAACATTGCAATTTAGTTGATTCTTCGACCGCTTTGGCAGTTACCAAAATGGCGGTGTCGTCAGCAAATGCGCCTAGCACTGTGAATACGTCCTGGGCTATATCGCTGCTATACAATAAGTAAAGGAGGGGACCAAGAACACTTCCTTGTGGTAATCCAGCTTGTATAGATTTAAATAGGGAGTATTCTTTCCCATATTTCACACGGAATATTCTATCCGTAGTTCGATAAAATTATGCAAAGTTTTCTCGGGAGGAATTGTTGAAGCTTGTGTTTTCACTCCTAAACCTTGTCAAAGGCTTGAAAAACGTCCAGAAATACAGCTGAGCAGACTTGCTTTTGTTCAAACGATTTTTCTATACCATCATTCATGCGATGTACTCGGTCAATAGTTGAATGATTGCTTCTAAAACCGAACTGGTGGTTAGGAATAATTCGTATTTATTCTACAACCGGGCTTAAGCGTCTAAGTAATATTCGTTCGAACACTTTAGACATTGTCGGATGAAGTGAAATCGGTCTATAAGACTTTCTGTCTGCTGGGGGTTTACCCGGTTCGGCACAATTATTATTTCCGCTACTTTCCACTGACTATTGACATGTTCTAATCTAAAGGCGACGTTAATAATGCATAAGAAGCGCTTTCTGAGGTAATTCTTTCAGAACTTCTCCTGTGATCATAACCTGGAGCTTTCTTGGGTTTGAGTTTTTTCAATACCTCCAATAAGTTCTGTCAAAGCAGCATTTCTTTTCATAGCATTTCTTATGCAAAAATTGTCATTATTTGAGTCTGAACCGTAGGAGTATACAGGAGGTGTTTGTCCATCGCGTGATTTAAACGTTGCTTCCAGATGATCTGAGAAGAGATCTGCTTTCTCTTTATCTTCTTTGGTCCACTCGTGTTGGTTTTTTTCGAATTGGGGACAGTAAACTTTTGCCTATTTGCAGATGATTTCGCTGACTTGTGGTCGAAGATAGCGAACAAATTTGATTACTATACCAAATGTGGTATTTGTATCAATGCTGGGAAAGGAGACCATCCCGAAGTGGATGCAAATCAGCAGCCCAACGTCGGAGCATTATGATAGTACTCCCTAACGGTACGGAAATATAAACGGACACACAGATCAAGTATCTTGGCGTCAACTTCACGGGAGGGTTAAAGTACAAAAGCCACTCAACACTGACCCTTAAGAAAGCCAGCCTAGGCTTCCATGCCATATAGCCCTTGATGAGCAAGCAACATTGATTAAGCCAGACACCAAAGCTGCTGCTCTACTATTAGCTAATACGGCCGATCTTATCGTATGGCCTCAATATGGCACACCATTTCTAAGACAAGCATGGAAAAGCTCGCAAATTTTGAATGGAAAATACTAGTGCTCTTTTTATTATCAAAGTTTGAGCGTTGGTACACCCTTTTGGGCATTAACCCACCTACCAAAGGGAAATGGGTTCGGAATAAAGAATGTCTAGTCTCCAGCTACCAGTATTGAAGAAGACCCAGAAAGATCTATTCATCGCCGATCAGCAGAATTGTGTCTTGGAGCAGAAAATGTCTAAGATTGTGGGGATGGAAAATTAAATCAGATCGCCAGAGACCAGATATCCAGACTCTGACCAAAAACTCACACGAGGCCCATATTTGATTCAGCTTATTGGAGCGAACACAATCCACAAGTGATCGACAACGCATCAGTTTATGCACAAAGATTGACTGTTTGGATCGGCATCGTCGGAGCTTAGTTCTTTCGAAAGGCGACACTGTCTCAGGTATAGAGCGAAGCTAACCGACTTTCTGTGGCCAGAGATCGAAACATGTATCCGAGCTGTGGTTCCATCAAAACAGCAACGCTACATGGCGTAAAAGCGTGCTTAAATGTAAGATTAGAAGTGATGCAAGGGAACCACTCTGGACAAACCTGAGGTATATTCGGTATATTTGGCGGGGCTTTGCCTGTATATATAATCAAACATAAATATATAGATTCTATCGGGATTTGGTAGCGCAAATTTGTGCGGTAAAATTTGTTACAAGGGAGTCTACCACAAGTTGTAGGGTGCCGCTAACAAGGGAAACCACTCTGGACAAACCTGAGGCCAACATTCGTTACGTATAAGAAATTGCTTCTGTTAAGCGGTCCTTGATAGTCCACACCCTTCCAAAATATACAATGAAGTATATATAATAACATGACGATACGTTCCGGTGTCCGTATTAAATTGTGAGGCTTTTGTGGCATGAATCTTAGTCTAAGCATGTGCACAGACGAAATTGTCTTAAAGTTCATCAGTTCTATTTATCTTGGTGAGAACTACATCTAGCATGCTCAAGGAGTGAAAGATAAGCGTTAGCATTTTTTAAATGAATGTTGGCGCTATCTCTCGCTCTATGGACTGCTGATTTTAGCAGTGGCGATTCCTGGTCCTATGAATTGCTTTAGCTACGAGTTCACAAATACATTGCATCCCAAGCAACGAAACAAATTATGTGAATTATATTCTATCAATAAAATGCGATCATTTATAGTTGTCAAACGAAATAAGAGAATCAAACGCTTAAGTTTGTCCTCTTCAGTAAAATCCCCCGTGCCTATGCCGAGAAGTTCAACGGCGCGCCCTCAAGAGTGGAAATTTGTTCCTGTGCAAAGATACATGTATCAAGCCACACAAAAGCAAAATGCATACTAACACCCCAATTTGAAGTTGCGTGCGACGCATTTTTTTGCGCACTCTTCGGTATATTTGGCGGGGCTTTGCCTTTATATATAATCAAACATAAATATACAGATTCTATCGGGATTTGGTAGCGCAAATTTGTGCGGTAAAGTTTGTTACAAGGGAGGCATATTAGCTGTGTTTTTTTGCAAGCATATATACGCTTAAATTATAAGTGCACAAAATAACGATCATCGGCGCTTAATGATTCATCATAAAATCTTGGCAGCACCGGCGATATATATGAATGTCAGGGGGTAGAATCGTGTAAGGTGATAGTTGATCGTTAATGGGCACAATATTAGGTTTGCGATTGTGTAGAGAAATCATCTCTTTAAAAGCAAAAGCACTTAATAATTATAAAATAAGAACAATTTTCATCAAATGAAAAGAATTTATACAAAAGCTAAACGGAACGTTAGGTTTTTCATGCCAGGTTTTTGCTGCTAGCCCCAATACCAGCCCAACAGGAGTCCAAAAGGTGGAGTAGGAGGCGGCTTAGGAGAGGAATAATCGCTAACACACACTTCTGAATAAGCGCCCAAATCTTGAAAACGGTGCCTCCGACACAGGACCTTTCTTCTAGACATCGATAGCAGAGACACTCTGGGTATACCAAAAGTTGCATACTTATGGATGCAAAAACATTTAAAAATGATCTAATACACTAACCCAATGAATGAATGAACAAATTCAGGAATTGACACACAGAATTTAATGATTGGAAGCATTGTTTTTATACGCGCTTAATTTATAAGCGGGGATAGCTATGATGTTACATGCAAATTGAAATTTAAGCGTATACACGCATGCAAAAATACACACCTATTGAATGGGAATTTTGTGTTGTAGATGAGAACACCTTAAAAATACACACGTGAGTAGAGGAACACACTCTCTTCATGGCATTAAAGTGAGCTTGGTGTATGTTTGTTATCAGGTTTGTAAATATTCTATGCAAGTATGTAGATTTGTTATTAATGGCTGAGTATTGTAATTCTCTTCGTCATTCATTGAAGTTTGCGTACAGAATATGTTTCAAAGAATTTATTCATTCAAATACTTGGTCTAGCGCAGCTAAACCAGCTAACTGAGAGGACTGCAATTCAGTTACCCCGGCATTCGTGCATGATCAACCGGTGTCGGTGATCACTTTAAGACCGCAATCACACTGACAGTAGTTTCTACACCAAGAGGCGTTCCAAGCCTTCTGCCTTGATTGACTGTGAGACAGCGACCAGTTATCACGCTCTCCAGTTTGCTAAATTGCTTGCTGTCTAACTCTTGGAGAGGTTTAGGTTAAGGTATCTTATTCCGCCCCCTACGGATGGTGTCGTTTATGGCATTTGTAAGTAGGAGTAATTTTCCTACTTTCAGTGGGGGATAGCATGTCTTCCGATACCTATTTTCTTCTGATGGGTTCCGATGGAGATCCCATCCGTTCTGGAAAGGATTATTGTTTTGTGGTTTACATCGAAGGCCTCAAATGGCTGCTGCTTTGGGAATTTCGAGTTTTGCCCATTTGCTGTGTATTAACCCCATCTGCATGCGTAGCCGCAAGTTTCCTGTAAATCTCCATGGGGATAAGATGCAGTAGGGCAGCTGTAGGCACTGAACTAACTTAGGCCTAAAAGACCCAGCCGTTCCAATAGAGAGAAAAATATCTTCAAGATTGTGAACATCTTTCTGTTACGTCCCTCACTAACCCCACATGAAACTGCACCCAATGGGATTGGAATTGTTCAAGTTTATCGACAGGAAATCCATGATGTCGCTCAATTGACACATCATGACGCAGTGTCTCACCCACTAAACGATTGCCACAGAACTCACGCGCTGAAAAAACGGCAAGAACCTCTCAACGTGACTGCGCCGAACTGCCACCAAACCCAAGCCGAGCAGAGGGCACCACGCCAAATATATGCAGATTTCGTTACACGTTTTGACATCTCCGTTGCGCAGCACGTCCGTGTCATAACTCAGAATCGAACTCCCCCTGCTATCAGGCGTCCAGATAACCTGTCATGCGCCAGGTATTGAGGCAACCAAGCTGGAGCTCTTTCGCCAGCCAACGACCGACAACGGCGGCGGCGGCGGCGGGCGACAAGTGAGCAAATCGTTTTGGTTACACTCGGTTGCATTTACCCCGTCCGCCCGCAAGCAGACTGGGCAAGTAGCGATTTACAACTCAATGTCAGCCGGATTCGCAATCAGGAAAATGCGTTCTGTTGCGGCGTGCCATCATTGCCGCAACAGCCACCACCTCCGTCACGTTCTGGTCTTGTGTGTGCCCCTAATGAACCTGCATGTGGTGCGACGATACCGGGACTTCCTGTGGCGTAGATACATTTGTATCTTGAGATCTGGCAAATTTGTAATTAATGAATTGGCTGCTCGCTGCGAGGACAACGCCAGAGTCAATGCAATTTGACTGCGAAACCTGCGCAAATCCGTCGCCTTGCAGTTGGCCTCGGTGATTGTTGCCACCCTCCCGCCAGCAAGGGACAGTCAGTGTGACACAGGCTGTTGTTGCAACGCAATTGGAATACCTAAGAAGGGTAACTAACCTGCCCTGTGGTGGGTTCCATTGACAGACTCAGCTCCTCTACGAGGAGGGTCGCCTTCGCGCAAGCGGTCGCCACAGGCATTATGAATAATAAATTTTATTTTGTTAGCAATCCACTGCATGCCGAGGAATGCCTCACGACTTCGCTTCGAGTGTCGGTGTCGAGAATTTGAATGAGTCAGAGAGGAACACTTGAAAATTTATTACCCACCCGCGGTGCGGGGGTGTTCTTCGGTTTGAAGAGGAAAGCCTCGTCTGTGTCGGGGAGCCGCATGGCACTGACAGAATTTCTTGTGTCTCGGGCTGTCTGAATCACTCCGACGAACGACGACGACGACGACTGTTTTTGTGGTGTCTTATCGTTCAGCGAAAGTGAATTCGGTTTCGTGTGGTTTCTCATTCCATTTTCGGATTTGTGTGCTTTTGAGTGACCGTGACATTGGAAGGTGAGTACGCACAGGTGGTTGGGGGCGGGGTGATATAATTTATCTTTATCTTTGTCTGGGTCTTTGTCTTGGTCAGGATGGGACTGTCAGTTAATTAACTCGGGGTGGGACATGGCTTTCACTTTTATGGCTGCACTAGCTGCTGGTTGTGAGGGGCCATCTATAGAGACTGTAGCCCCAGTTCAATATCCTCTCACAGGTACGTCTTTACAAGGACAATGGCATCTCGTTAGAAGCCAATATAACGCTTCAGTAACTAAGAGCAAATGTGGTGGTTTTCTATAATTAATTTGTTCCACAAAACAATGTACACGGATAACGGAAAAAATAATCAAAGATGGTGTCCCACAAGAATCTCGACTAGGGCCCTTTATTTTCATTGTTTATGTAACTGAGTTGCTGCTATTTTTAAGGACAAAGCAGTATTCGCAAATTTTCGCAGAAAATGGTGGGGAAGCGAAGAAGATAATAGCATTTGGTGCCACGACCATGGTCTAGTAATTTAAACAGATAAGAAAAAGTATTGCACAAGGTTTGACTGAGTTTAAGTCATTTCGAAGTTGAAAATGTCTGACAGTTCTTGTTCATGTGGAGCCAAGATCTCGGTGGGTTCCTTCCTTACAGTCCTTGATGAAGTAGCAAGAGTTCTCCATCGCTATTATGCACAACCAAACGTGTGGAAGAGTCAAACGGACATGACGGTGCATACACCCTACGCACGTTGTTAAATACGGCCTTTAAATCTACAAAAGGGTGGTGGACGTCGATGTGTGATGTCTTCACAGTTACGAGCTACTTGGGGAGAGTCTGGTTGCAGACTTCGCTTCTAAGGATCTTCATTCTTCATTCAAATATCATTTCGATTGCCGAATCATTGCAGCGCCTTTCAGGCAGAAACTGGACGGATTAAGGCTTGGTCTTGGCTAAAGAACTCGGAAGCTTTGCCATTATAGAACTTCCTTTTATCCCTTAAACAGATGGCCGCATATTTTGGCTTTTATTTAGTTAATGAAATTGTGCCAATCCAGAAAATTGGTAAGATCGATAAATAGACCATTTGTTCAGTGCTCTATCAGGGTGGAAACTGCAGTTTCACACGATCGACAATAGCAATCCAAGATCTGTACAGGCTGGTTCCTACGAAAAAATGATGACACACTTTAAATCCAAGACATTCACTCAGCCTTATCAGAATGAGCAGACCGACTTTCTGGACGGATTGGGCCTACGCTACAATGAATTCTGCAGAAGTTTCAGAGACGAGGAATGAGGAAACCACTATCCAACCTCTTTGTAATTGCAACGCCCTCTCTTTTCGACGAAAATCCCAACTAGCGGGTTAATTCATCAATTATCTAACCGAAGTAAGCCATTACTATTAGAGGGATCGACTAGTTCTGTATGGAAACAAAGGGTGTCCCAAAATTAACGCAAGATTTGAATTGGCCGCCGTCAGTAAATTGTTAGACGATTTGTGGAACAATTTGCCAGTTGATAGTTTAAATAATTATATGCGTGGCGCTTGAACACATAGTGGCATAGGGCCTAGCTTCTGCAGCAACCACTCGTGTTGTGTGCGCTAAGATAAACTTAAGGGTGGAAGGGACCTATAGTTTTTATGCCGACTCTAAACGGTCTAGTTTTTCTGTTTCGAAACAGGAATATTCCTTGATCATTGTCGGAAAGAGAGACCGGGGATTGAACCTTGACACCGTAAGTTCAAGTGTATAGGAGTCGACGCCCAGACCCACAACGCCACGCCAGTTGATAGCTGCGGGTGAATAAAAATGGAGCTTCCGCAAAGGGTAACTTTTTGGTGAAGATTTTAAGCTGGAGGCATTATTGGACCATATTTTTTTGAAAATGCGTAATATCGCGATATTATAACACAGTTCCTTCTGTCAAAATTGGTTGGTATTGATATGACAATGTGTGGTTTCAACAATGCGGTGTCTCACGCTATACAACCCACGAAACAATTAAATTGCTGCATGAGCCATTTTCTGGTCGTCTACTCTCTCATTTCGTCAGAAACGGCAAACTAGATAATGTTATGGAACAACATTAGATTTCCTCTTATATGGTTATTTGAAATCAAAGCTCTATGTCCACAAGTCCACAACCACGCTAAATCAAAGAAATCCAAGACCTAACGATCGTGCTAAAATATCGAAAATAACTTAACTAAATCCCATAATTCATTGTGGGATGCTGTGGATAGGAATCTTCAGATCAGTCCACGATCATTTCTATTACCGCATTGGACTTGTGCCTCAAAATAAGTCGCGAATTGACATTCAAAAGCCATACGTACTGTTGTATCCATTTTCAACTATGCCACAAGATACGTGCCATCTCTAAAACCACGAATGGATGATAGATTCGGAAACTTTCTCGCAAAACATGCCATCACTCTTCTTAGCGAACTCATCAAAATCGCACAACCCATCATCGCTCACTCACCTGGTTCGGGTATATTCCCCAATGGACTCTCCGGCAGCAGGATACCCTTTTGGACGAGCTCCTCCCGATTGGCACGTACTGATATTTTTCTCTCGAGCGCTGTAAACAAAATTCAACACAAAAAACTTTTACTATCTGTCCATTATGATAAATTACCGTTAATCATCACAGAGACACTGAGCACGCGTGTGCCCAGGGAGAGGGTGGTATGTACTTACATTTTGAGGCGGCTTCAAATTTTTCGCTTTTCTTTTTTCGCCGCCATTTCCACGGTTTAAAGAACCGTCCCAAGGCGCTCAACTTGCTCTTCCTCTCCAGAGGTGGCGTACGTGTTCCAGACCCCAGGCTGTTGGTTCGGAGGGCAGCACCGTTTTGTTTTTTTGCTGTAAAGAAAGAAAACGGCGACAATGAAGCACAGTGTTGGACAAGTGAATGAAGGTATAAACTCTTAGTCTGTTAGCAAACACCCCCACCTTCTACCACCGAATGAATAAGTCCGCTTTTGACAAAACTTGCCACCAGCAGTGGTAAGCGAGGAAAGTTTAGTTCGTAACTTGCTTAAGGAGTTGTGGGACGGGTAGGAACACCTTCGAATTTTCGAAACAAAAAGGGAAAACTTCTCAAGTTTGTGTGGGCGGTGGCTGGGATTTATGATGGACACTGGTTGGATGAAAAGTTTAACCACGAACTGGAGGAGGTGTTGAGTTGGGAGCTTCATTGCAATAAGAGGTTTTATTGTTTCTGACAACCGTGGGGGGAGGGAAGCACGGGACGCGGGAGTTTCTTGTTCGTGGCGGTGGTCTATTGAAAGCGAAGTTTCGACATGTTCTGAATAGACTCACTAATAGTTAGAGAAAGAGTTCCTGGCAATTATAAGAAAGCAACTTGCGTCGGTAATTTTGAAGAGGAAGAGGGGTGGTTTGGGTGAAATTTTAAGAATCTCATGATTTTCATTTTTGTGACAGAATAGGAGTTACAAATGTTCTCCGTAAATTATAAGACAGGTACAAGGATCAGCATCCATTTGCATTAGGAAGCACTAAGTCCAACCCCCAGGCGGGCTTGCCCATTTTTGGCTCAATGGGTTCGTCAATGTGTGGCGTTAAATCGCACTAACGAAGCGACCAATCCAATATTGGGCCATATTCTTTCGTTGACGATAACGATCGTCACGTTACTGTGAATGGTCAGCGTTATCGCGCCATGAACACTTGTAGCACATGATGGTGCTACAAGCTACACAGCACACGCTTATTGAAGATTAAGTATGATGAGCGTGTTATCTCAAGAAATGGGTCAGTCGATTGGCGGCCTCGTTAGTGCGATTTAACGCCGCTTGACTACTTTCTGTGGGGCTACGTTAAGTCATTGGTTTATGCCCACAAGCTGACGACGTTGGAAAACATTTTACATAATTTTTGTTTGTTCTTTGTGATCGAACAAAAGCCTTTCTTCTCGGCGGCGCATGCGATTTCCGCTCGCTGGAATATCTGAAACCAAAAATTTCGACGGGATTAGAAAAAGTACATGTTTGGCTCTGTTATGAACTAGAATTATTAATTTCGCACAAAAATTAACAAAATGGCGGAACTCTGAATTTTTTTTTTTTTGAAAATCGCCTTTTTTCAGCCACAAATCAAGTGAAAAACTAAAGAAGATCTTCACTGATTTGATTTATCCTAGTTCATACCATAGCTATATATGTATAGCATAACCGATTGGATTAATAGTTTTTGAGCAAGCTCATGCGACAGTCGTAAAAACACTGTTTCGAGAAAAACGCGTTTAAATTTTTGAGAAGCAAATTCTTGAATATAAAACCTACCTACGCTTCCACCATAAATCGGCTATATCTTCAAGAGCTCTTGAAATTTAGATTTTTTGAAAACGAGAATGGGGCGGGTCCCCTTAAAAAAAAAGTTGTCAAATCCTTATTGGAAAACCCTTTATATACCATGTAGACCCCAACAACCAATGAAGGATGGAGCCCAAACATGTATTTGGTCCATCCTGTAGCAGAAGTATGCAGATAGGATTTAAATTGAAATAACAGACTGAATATAATATGATCATTTTCGAGTTACTTATTTATATATTTTGTGTCTTTTTTTTCTATTACTCCTCTTTAGCGGACACCCTCTTATGTGGACAAAAAACACCTGTCCATTTAAGAGAGATTTCTCTGTATTATAATGCTCTACGATTCAATGTTCCCTCCTCCATTTGCCAAAACTTTACGTGTTAATCGTGGAAGGCGAAAAATCTCCAAGCACTGATGATGCATCCCACGTATTGAGTGCTTGAACAATACGTGGGATGCATCATCTGTGAGGATCAGTCATTTCTATCGCACGAAGATCTGATTGATGACTCAAACAAACTCCTGCTGAAAGTCTGCAAGCTCTCCTGAAGACATCGCGAAGCAATCATCAAACGAAGACAAATGATCACTGAATCGTCTCATCAGAAGGGGCATAAGTGCTTAGACCCCTCTTCATTTCCTTAGCTCATCAAGACTCAACGGTATACCAGCAGAGGTCACAAAAGATCACCACAAACCCAATTCAATGGTAACCCCAATGAGAGCCATCAATTATCTCTTGTTGACACGCTGAACTGTATTTGTCCGACAAAAGAAAAACGCTTTTCCACACACCCAACGCAGAAGAAGACAAAAAATTGTATGCAACGTCAAGTCACCTTTCTCTGTTAACACATTTCTTCGTGGATAACTTGAGTGCTTCTGCAATGATGTCGTCACATTCAACACCTTCAGTGACTTGTCCGCAAACCTGTTCGTCATCCAGTGACGGGATTGACGGACGCAGAGAGAGACACAAACGAGATAAAAACACACAACGTTAACTTCAACTGACACAATTACCAGTGTTGGTTGAAGCTATTATGATTTTTACTTTCGCTTCAATGGGAAGAGGACTTCCGGTTGTACCGGGGTATCTCACTCCCTCTCCATCCACGCGAATTAAATGGGCACAGATACACAGAACGGAGTTTGCTTTTCATGGAGAAAGACAAGCAGAAACTAGAAAAACCGCGTATGCACGCTGTTAATGGATTTCCTTGTGTTCCTTTAGAGCCGGGACCCCCAGCCCCTCCCTCCGCGGCATGAGTCCGTGTTTAGAAACAAACGACGACGATTCATATCATGCGCGAATTACAGTTGTAACAGCAAAAATTATGAGGTAATCATTTGCGGTTGTTCATCGCTCGGATGAGTGAACGACTAAATGGAGAATGGATGAAGGGGGTACACTGCGATCCACCCCACTCTGCATCGCATGCACAGACAACACACCTGTGTGCCATGCGTATACTCGTGCAGTGAGCGAGTGCCTTTATCTCTGCACTTGGGTGCATTTCGTTTAGCTCATGACGAGCGTTTGTCTTCCCCACGAGGAAGTCGACGGTGACGGCGATAGCCAGAGAGAGGTAAATCGTTGAGTCTGAGAGGAAGAGGAACAAGATGATTGCACAAACTGCGGAAGGCGGATCTGAAGGATGACAAGACAACTGCCAATATATTCGTACATGAAAACCGGTTTTGTGCAACTAGTTATTAGCGACATATCTGCAATTAGTAACTTTCAACGTCTGCTTCTTGCCTGGGGAACTGCGGCGGATGCACGAGCTTGAGATGGTGGAGTTTTCAATTTACGTTCGCAGATGTGGAGAGGCGCGGATGCGACTTAACGAGGGGCGGGCGAACAACGATTGAATTTACATTTCATGGCGTGAGAGTTTCTCAAGAGTAATTTGTCCCTCCCCGTCTGTCAAAACATCACACTCTCTCGCCTTGTCGGCAAACACAGCTCAATGACTTTGAACGAATTTCGATTACAGACAAGATGCTGACGCGATGCCGTGGCCATGGAAAACCAGTGACGTGCCTGATGCCGCGTCATTTCAATACAATCGCATGACAATGCGTAAGAAGCCCCGGAAAGTTACTGAAAAAGATCTCCTTGCCCGCGGTCAGCTACTGGAATACCATCACCCACCCTCACCACCGCCAGCAGAGAACAAAAAAGAACCCAACTAACATTAGTGACAATTCACTGCATCTCACCTCAGCCCCACGCCCTCTCTCCTTTTTTAGCCAAAAATTGCTCGTTGCGCCACTCACGTCACCCTTGATGGTGGCTGTGACACAAAAACCACATCCACCCTCTGGACCTGCGCGACAAGCCGCGCTCGCGATGCACGTGAATAGAGCACAGGACGGAAGGTGTTTGTGACGCGGCAACAATATCAGAGAGGGACTGAGAGGAAGCATCGGTACCAGGAGACATTACGGAAATTAGTTTTCCACTTCGAGAGAGAACTCTTTTTGCAGTTTGCAGTCGCGTGTGAACGTGTCCCTGTGACACCCCCTTGGGGGTTCCGTCGTTTTTTTCTTCCGCAAGTGGAAGCGGGCAGTAACAAGGTGTGGACAAAAAAGAGGAAAAAAAACAATCTCTTTGAGATGTGTCTGCATTGAGATGCTGTGCTATGGATGTGGTTTCAGTATCCGGAATGTGATACCAGGCGGAGGCCTTTCTGTCGTGTGTGGCAATGCTTCGCGGAACGCTGGAGACCGTCGACTAGGCGATTTCAAGGACCGGTGAGTTGCGATGTGTCCGGGTATGATGAGCATTGATGTTGACATCTGTCACATGATACCTCGGCGCGGAAGGTGTTGAAAGTGAAGTCGTGCTGGAGACTGAGACGCAGTGTGAGATCGTGCGGCGGCTATCAACTAGGTGGTACACTGTGATGGTGTGAATTGTTGACCAAGTGGTTGGAGAGAAATAGTGAAATTAATGAAACTCAGGGGAAATGCTTAGAGATCTCCGGGAAATTTGTACACATAGTTGCTCGATTCGGAGATTCAACCTAGCACCTCAGGCAGAGGAGACGACGCACATAGCGCTTGGCCACGCCTTCTATTTAAAACAACAAAAAGTGAAACAATCTGGGAAACTGCGCCGAAACTGCTGCAGGAGGTCGCCTTTTCAGATAACGTTCAAGTCAAAGAATAGCACCAAATTTAATTTCGCGCCGAATAGCGGTTGAGCAATTTTTGAAAAGTTAAAAAATTACTTCTAGAGGACATAATATATCGTAAAGGACAAGACGGATGGTTATGCTAAATGATAACCCTGCACAATAAGTGAATAAAAAAAGATTTTTTAAGGCGTTCGGTTTTTACTTGTAAAGAAATCTCAGGAAAATTGCAAAAGTGTGAACAATTTTTGTTTGTGTTCATAAATCCGTGCTTGCCACTTACTTTCTTGTAAATATTGCCCTCCACTACACTTTAAGTGTACGTAATTAAGTGAAGTAGTTAGTTAAGTAGTAGTAGTTAAGACTACAGATATATAGATATATAGATAGCACCATACATATCAATGTCGTATTCAGGGAGATCTTGGAACATCGAGAGGTTTCTTTATTCCTAGATAGGCTTCCAAGCCCAAACAAAAACAGATTGTGATTGGCAAGGGCTACTATCCTTCGTTTTAACTCCGCGATGATGACATTGATTGCAGTGAAGATAGATAAAGTCTTTCACTACCATAAAAGTTAAAATAATATGGGTGGCGCTACAGTCCGAGACGGACCTGGGCCTAACTTCTCAGCAAACACTCGCGTTGTGCGGGCTGCTGTTATTTCACGAGTGGAAGAGACCTACAGTTTAATGCCGTCTCCGAACGGCGAAGTTGAGAAGCTTTTTCTAGACAGGAATACTCTTTGAGCATTGTCAGTGACTCGAAAGATCGAATCGGTATCGGTATCGAACCTACGCCACGGCGACCCACCCCATTAAGGTTATAGCTGCCTCTTCTACCGCAAGTCATATCTTAGCTGTTTTCTTCTCAATGCTCACAAAGGCCGCTGCAATTCGGCCATGTTGCAACACCTGCCATGTTCTCCGATGATGTCAATGTCATCGGCAAATGCCAGCAGTTGTTCAGATTTGTGGAAAATCGTGCCTCTGGTGTTGACGTTTAAGTTATTCAATTATTTCCTTTGGGGATACGTAAATTCGCCAGCCCTCTCATATACTCCCAACGAACCAACATCAATCGATGCATGGGAAGCCAATATTATTCGTGTTATTGCGGACAGACTAATGCTTGGGAAATCTGGTCGAACTTACTTGCACCAGATCCAGCCGAGGTGGGCATGTGCACGAGGAAGTGTTTCAAAAGTAATTGCAGAACGTATTCTCTAGATTGAACACAAACAAAGGGCTGCTTAACGAAATCTCTTGTGTTTCAAAGTCAGTCAAGTCAGTTCATCAAATCTGCCTTGAGTTGCACATGAGCAAGACTTAAGCTTGCAACCCACCCGTCAGAACAGAAGTCGTTTTCCTCTTCTGACCAGCAATGAATATCTCACCGGAATCAATCAACAACTGACAAGAAAGTACGTATTTATTTAGAGACTCTCTCACCCAACCTCATCATCAGGAGAACACAGTCAGAACTGCTATTACTCCCATCTACCCTCTAGTGAAATTGGAAAACTTTTACCAATTTCGTAAAAGAGAAACTTCTCTGCGTTCCGTCGGTGCAGCAACCAATCAAAACGAATCCACTTACTGGCAATTGTGTCCGAAGCACTCGGTCCGTAAAGATTCAATCGGCAACATTGTCAGTAAATTGAGGCGAGAATTAATGAAAGAGTCCCCTCCCCCCTTTTAGATGGACGCAGATGCACAGCAACAGCGGTACCATGCAATGCAACGCAATCCAAATGAACAAAAGTCCATTTTCTTCCATTCATGCAGTACAATAAGTCACTGAACAAGAGATAGATCCCATTCTTCAGCACTTCCTTGTGCATCGCCGTCTTGGGCAGGTCTCCCAATCCACCAGTCGCTCGGACGAAGATGATGATGCGCCAGTCACTAATGGTCCATGGCTGGACTTGACCGGTGGCGGGGCTGTGGTAGTCCCCACGAACAAGCCAGCGGCTAATAATTTGCATGCAAATCGAATGGGAGTTAGAATAGAATGTTATCTAATGGATCTAAGTGGTTACAGATGTGTGGATGACTGCTCTGTCTGTCTGCCTGTTCGTATGTGAGTGGTTTTCGTGTGGTAAGCTGGACAGTCCCCCCAAAGTATTGCGAACGGTTCATGCGAATATTCAATTATTCTGACCAACAGAGCGACACGACACGATGGATGTGGAAGTGCACGAGCACCCAACAACAGTGAGGCGACCAGTGGCGACGTTGTCGATATTAGTTGATCGCAATTCATTTCCTTATTGGTTTCGTTTGCTCGAAAGGGGTTGACGGGCACGGTCAGCACGGGCCTGGGGCGGGAGGGACTCCAGGGGGAATGGAATGTGGTTTGAAATTAATTACACATGAGTCAATAGAAAAGGCAGCTCTCCACTTGGACTGCATGGTCAGTGGGTGCTTGAGTTCAAGGGGACGTGGATCAGAGTGTGCGGAGGCAAAATGTCAACCAATTTGGTGTGGGCAACTGGCGGCAGCTGGCAAAGGAGACCAAGGTTCAGAGAAGATTAACAAGAAGCTTAAAGTGAACTGGGATGTTCGTCCTTTCCAGAGTCTTTCAATTTTATAGAGGTCCTCATGTGTGGATACATGATTGACAGGGAGGATGACAAAATTTGGTAGCGGCCATCTAAATTTTACGAAATAGACTCTTTGAGCGAGTGATGTACTCTGTGGTTAGTCGTGATGTTCCTTGACGAAGACATTTTCGATGAGACTAGAGCAATATGTAAGCCGGAAATTCGTGTTAATTATTAAAACTGACATTGTGGCAAGCAACCAACTGTTGTCTGCTAGGAAATGAGGCCATTGCCGATTCCTTAGGCCACAGATGGACACGCAGACCTGGATAGCAGGGGTGATTAGACCCTTCTCAAAGCACAAGACTCCTGTCAACTGTCAGGGGATCCAAATAAGCTCGAGGACTGAACGACAACCCCAATAAAACTGAACTCCTGCTCTTTACCAGGGCAAGAAATATTTCCGAGATCACTTTCCCAAATATAAATGGAGTCAGGCCCAAAAACAAGAAAATTTAACTCGAAGCTTCAAGAAATATTCTTCCACGCATCAGCCTGCCAAGGAATAGCAGATTGTCTTAAAAGAAAACCGACGCATCGCGACGACAGCCTCGAGACTATCCTATTCCTTCCGCCCCTCGACCCATCCTGCAGCCTCATCGGTTCTGAGCTTCAAAGCGGTGGGACTCTGAAAGGAGGGACCATATGGTCATGATTCCATGCCCAAAGTTTGGGCAGCGAGCATAGCAAAGATACTGCTTGTGCAACCTTCGGAGTAGACCTTTCATCAGCGTTTCCCTGTACACTGACTGCTCGAATCGGAGTACAGGGGTCTTTTCTGAGGACTTTGAAAACTCCATGACACGAACTGACGATTGTAGCGCAAGCCGAAGATACATGAGGCAACACTTGTTCTGAGAGACCACAATAGTTTCTGGTAGCTAAGCGGCAATAAAGACCATATCATGGGACATTTTGACATCAAATCAAGCCAAGTTATGTAGGCAAGGCGTCAGTCAGATATGCTTGTTGAGCACAATGACCCTGTAGTGGGTTCCAGAGCGTCGTGGCATCTGAGGACAGGAAGAAGCAGACAGTCTTGCGAAAGAAAAATCTTAGCTGAGCAGTCCTTTATGCATTCACGCCGCTAAGACGAAACTCTGGACAGACCCAGAACTCGGTGAACGGGTTTGGTTTATGGAATAACAGCAAAGACTCACTGCCAGACGCTGAGCAAAAAGATATGATCATCATTGACCAGTTTTAGTCGCAAGGAAGTGCGAATGCTAATAGGAGCCCTTACTGGCACTGTGCCATAGGTAGACGTGCATTGCGTCTGACCAACCCAAACAGCAACTTTGGAACACACAGTCGAGGAGATTTAACGTGGCAACCGCCACCACTGCGATTCATGCAATCATCATCAGTCGCTACAAGCGAAAGACAATGGTGAACTGTCCGCAAGCACTGGGAAGCTTATTTCGGGCTCTGCACATTCAAATTCAAATCAGTTAATTACTTAAAAAAAAAATCATCAAGATAAAGCTGGCCATAATCCACCAGCAAAGGCACACCTCAGTGTAGAATATTATCCCTCCTTCTGTGGAACCTAACAGGCCGACTCCGCAGGATTTTTTATGTCTAACATTTATTGCTGACATTTAAAGATAGACATTTATGTTAGCGTGACTGGGCAAATGTCCCCACCATCACGACTTCCGGAGCGGGCCTTGAATGCGATTCCATCAGGTAGCCGACCACTTGGCAGACTTAGGATGAGGTGGTTCGACCAAGTCTGTAAGGTCGTCAGGTTACGCTTGGGCATAACCTGTGATGAGTGATGAGTCGATGGCGGAGGATCGAGTTGCTTGGAGATCTGTAGTGGGTGGTTTACTTCCGCGACCACTTTAGTGGATCATGCGGATCAAAGATGATGATGATGAAGAAAAAAAGAAAAAAAGGCATTTATGGCAAACACTTATTCGTATAACTGACGGATTGAGACGGCGTTGATTTGACTCATGAATGGATCTGGATGGTTTTAGGAGTAAAAGAAGGTCTCAGGTAGAAAAACATCGCCTAGCAACTGCACAATGCTGGTCTGAGTGAGCCATAGACGCCAGGGCGTTAGAGAATCCGTACACCCATCTACCTACCTAGATAGGCCTGGATGTAGGGAAGTCATTAGAAAGTACGTCGCCTTCTAGACATGGCTTACTGATTTTGTGGTCACAGTGGAGAACTCGAACATTGCACATCGATTGCATCCATGAAAGAAAGAATTGACTTTTTCCAATTCATTAATTTCATTTCCGCCTCTCTAACAACTTCCCCGAGCAGGAACATAATATTTTTAATTTTCTCATCTGCGCCCGTATAGGTTTCCAAGCAGAAGAACCAGACATCGTCTCACTCAATTGCGCATTAAAACAAAACAAACATCGAACAGTCTATGAAAATGCTCTCATGTAAGTCCCGGAATGTGGGAAGGTCATGTCTCATTAGGAATTTGAACATACCTTCAATTCGTGCCCGAAATTCATTTTTACGATCCAAGAGAACTCAATAAAACCGATAGAACAACGGTGAAAATATTTAAAATGCCATTAACACCCCTCGTAATCGACTCCGATTATGCATGACCGATAAAAGTCCTCCACACACACGCACACAGCCACACACTCCAAGCGAACGAGACCTGGCACGTGCTGAAGGCCAATTTTGTTTATTACCCCGGCCAAAGGCCGAAAGGGGACCAAACGGCGCCGAACGTCGAACGATATCAGCTCACTGTGTGCCCTTTTGTTGGGCATTACCTTCCTGCCTAGCCAGACAACGGAGATTGAAAAATCGCTCGCAAAAAAGGCAAATCCATTTAACGGGCGCAAGAAGTGCTATGCCGACCCGACCACTGGCTGGCAAGGAGTGAGGATGCGACGAGGAGGGAAAAGGATTCAGCGAGGTTCGTATTTTTCTTCGTTCGTCGTCGGCATCGTCGTCGGCGTCCCACTTAGTGGCTTGCTTGAGAAATGCGGTGGATTTGCAAGTTTTTTTTTTTTTTTTAAATCGAGGAAAGGGGTCTTCTGGTGGGTGTCGTCGGGTCAATGGTCAATGAGACGTGTAATTATAGGCCCGTCAACGGTTTCTGGTAACGTCTGTGATTGATGGCGGCAACAGATCGTGAAAGTTGCCGTGGAAATGCGAGAAGGTTAATGAGGAATACCCAGCCTAGGAGTACCCGCTTGCAGATGTCCTTAATGAGTTTTTGTCAAAGTTGAAGCCGTGTTGCTGTGTCTTGGTAAAAATTCATCACGAATACTAATGAAGGGTCGGCGATCTGAGTGGAGGTGGATGAAATGCGTGCGCAGGGAGATCTCGATAATGACTGACTGGCGCTGGATGAGAGGTGGTATGTAAATGAGGACAAGACAAGAGATAAACAAATTTTGGTTGGTCACTTCTTTGTGAGACAAAAAGAAATTCAAATCGGTTTCAAACGGGGGGAAGGCGGATAAGGTCATCGACTTCTGCGTGGTTTTTGTGTCAAAGTAAGGCAATTAAACCGGGAGAAGTCACCGGTCTGAGAGAATGACTTCTTTATTTATTGTTTGGCTTAATTGATAGCAGATGAATGAGTTGACTTCTTCATTTTTTTGACTTTGCCTCGCCCGCAGGGTTGTATTGATATCGAGGGTCAAAGTCAGGAATTTTTGTACTTCCTAGTGAAGTTTACTAGTTCTGTTTCCAAAAACTCTCTTTAGACAAAGCTAATCTACTTGCAGTCAGCACAGTAGTGCCAGATTCTAAACAGAGTTGATTCCCCTATGGGACAAATCCACTTTCGCACTCGTATAGTTGTAAGAGTACTTATATATCTTAACGTGTACAAATCCGCTGACACGGATAGTATTCCCCGAACACTTCTGACGAAGGTTTCTTCTTCGCTGGCAACACCACTGCTTAAGCTTTCTTATCTATACTACCATTCATGTCTCTTTTCGAGTAAATGAAAAACAGCATTCGTCCACACCGTCCCAAAAGGATCGAATCTTGGTCACCCTCCTCGTGATCAGCTTATGACAGATATTGAATCGCGGGAGCTCTTTAATGACTGACTGTCTGTCTCACCAAAAAATTGAAAGAACCGAAAAGCTTGAAATTCCTGAGGCATTTGAAAGAGTTCGGCATCAAGTTATTTTGTCGAAAATGTGTAAATGTGTATCTTTGGTTTTCTTCTATAGTTTAGAAACTACTTTTAGAAGTGTCCATTCAAGATAGGATGGATTCAAGTCTGATGTACCCACCAAATAACCGCTGCTGTACCACAAGGCTTCGTTTTAAGCCCGACATTCTTTCTGATCTGTCTGATACTGATTCAGTTTACTGCTTCACTGACGACAGCACTCTCGGCTTTTCATATTGGTTTCGAGACTCATGACCACGTCTTTCAGCCGTAGAAATGGAATAATACTGTACATGGATGTCTTTTAGATAAAAACGAAAAGTGAGCCGTTCAACTCAAAGAAATGAGCACCATTGTGGCACATCAACTGGATACATGGTATTATCAATCCCTTGAGCGAGAGAGATAAAAACAGGCTCAGTTTGCTGAGGTTAACCGCCATTCCGTCCATTCTTCTCGTCCGGAGAAAGCCCGATTGAATAAATCGCTCATCGTAGATAGCCCCAATAGAAACATCAACTGCATAGACAATGACCTTGTATCTTGTTCTTTCTAATTTCAGTAGAAGTTCAGTGCACCTTTGCTTGTGAAGAAATGTTCCAACTATCTGCCATCGGGTTGGGAGACCATCGCAGAGTGGTTTCTCTCATAGACCAAAAGTCAAAATTACAAAGTCAGACAAACAATTTTTTAATGCAATTATTATCTATGATAACGAGAGAACAAAGTATGAGTAAGGTTTCTCCTCTAAAATTCGTTTTGAGCGTCGTGTCAAGAAGTTGCATGTTTGCAGTTTTATGAAAAACGTTAATGTGAAGCGGTTTAAACATTTTTGGTCTGTTTCTTAAAGTTTATATTGCAAAAAAAAGCTCACTTGAGAGATTATATAATGTTTAATGAAAGGTTTAAAATAATTTTGTTCAAATTTTTTTGTTTTTTGTGTTCCGTATTGAAAATGGTGCATAATTTGTTTTTTCATATTTCTTGCTTTTCTGAAGAACCGAAACATCAAATTCCCATAAAATCCCACGATAATTTAAATGCAATAATTTTGAGTAATCTTTCCTCTTTAAGAATATATACGCCTTTTTGCAAAAAATAAAGCACTATTTTTCTCATTTTTTTCAAGCCGCTATCGACGACTGGATGGCGCAGTTGGTAGACTCGAAAAATTTCTGAAAAGTGTAGAACAAGATATGTATACACAATTTGTTCTCATTTAACAGGGGACCATATTGAAGTAGGTATCGCCATAAATCAGTCGTCGAGACGATAGTTACTGACAGTTTTCAGTCCACGCGAAGCAGGCAAAATGATATCTCTCAGACGCTATCGTCTTTTTATGCTTACATGAAGCGAAACTATCGTCGAAACGCTAGCGCGAGACGATTTTCGCCTTACGCGATTAGAGCCCAGATAAAAACCGTAAAAATGGTTTTGTAAGGGACTAGGCTCTGTGAACCCATATGAACGCATCCTGTATCGCTTAGGAGACAAGTGGAACCGGTGAGCTGGCACAGAAGACAATGTTTAACTAAGTTAACCTACTTTAATGTTAATCACCTGAAATAGTGGAGCAAGTGTGTAAGGACTCTTAATGCTTTTCTTCATCATGATAGTCCAGTTTGTAATGACGCCCCAATGTAGATACCCGTTGCCCTTTGCAAAAGTCCCCACTTCTTAATGTAATGAACAGGAAAACATTCACGCACGTTCATCTTCCTCATAATTTCGCATTCCATACCTAAACAACTTTGTAAATACTTAAATGAACCCCCGTAAGGCGTTTCCTTCCCCCCCCCCCCCCCCCCCCCCCCCCCCCCCCAAAATAAAAACACCGACTTCACTGACCCACCGTCACGTGGGTTTAGTTTCCGGGAAATTGAAGACCCCTGCCCACGTACAAGTCGGCTCTCATTCGAATGAGCAAACAAATCCAAGAAAACAAATCACTCTGCAGTGCCGTAGACCTTTCGGTCCGCCCTTTCACTTTCCTCCAACTTGCCCACCAACCCCGTCCCCGTACTAGACGTAAATAACTTTTCTCACCCCGAAGAAGGCCACAAGAAGCTCTCCTCGAACAGAGTCATAATGAAAAATAGTTCCGAAGTAATTGCCGGGGATTAAGTGAAATAAATATCCTTCAGTTAGCAAGCGCCTGTGCGGGGCACACAGGAGCCAGCCCATCTGAATGAGTTAAATGACTGCTTCGTTGGAATAAATTAAACTGCAAATTACCCAAGTAGAATTAAGATGAAGCAATAAAGGCTCCTTGTGTGTATCTTCGACACATTATGTCACTTCATGACTTCACTCTCCTCCTTTTGAGTCCCTCTCCCATTTAGACCCTCGCCTTGGCGCGTTCTAGGAGACACCGAATTGTGTTGGCCATGATCGAGATAGGGAGTATTTTATGGATGAGCTGCGAATCGAAGGGGGGAGGTGTTGTCGCTGTTGTCCCGCCAGTGATTTACCAATTCGAACAATTACTTCTGGTCCATGGATTGAATAAATCAGTCAGAACCAGGGGGCTCTCGCGCTCGAGTTTGATCACGTAGAGCGGAGCAGCAGCTGACGCTGGTGACTGGTTGTGGCGCCAAATTTTGGGCGAAGTAATTGGAAACGTGATACAGATTATTTTGGACGCAGACTGAATGGATTCATCATGAAGATGGAAGATGTGAATTGGATTTCCTAGAGGACGTGGTTAGTTGACATCAAAGGCATACATCCGAAGTTGGTTAAAAAAAAAAAATCTAAAATGTTGTAAGAATCAATAGAGACAGCTTTTTAACTACCGACTAATATGGTCTTTCGAACCAATAACCGGAGGAAGTTGCATAAACTTCAGCAAATATGTGAGTTTTGGTTAAGATCGAGCAGTCTATGTATACTCTGGACAAGTGATTCAATAGAACTCTAACGTGAGGATTACAATAGGCTATAAATGGTGTTCCTGATAAAATGAAATAAAAAATATTCCCGAGACGTTAAGTCGCATGATCTTGGATGCTGATCCACTACGCGACCTAAGTTCTAAGTTGCTTGTTTCGTTTGCTGTGTGCCACGAAATAGCCATTATTTTAAATTTTGACGCAAATGACGATCATTTGTACGCTTCCTTATTATCACATCATGCCACCCGCCAATAGAAGCTGAAGAAGTTAGCCAAGATCTGTCTACACACCACGTGTTGGAAAATACATGAGCCTATGGTAAGCGACAATAGCAAAGCTGACTATATGCTCATAAACGACCCAGCCACATCGTATAAAGCAACGAGCATCAATGATATCCGAACAGGCGGTAAGCAACGTTACGTGGAGCGCTTAGTGAGAGACACCCCTAAGGGGTAGCAAAGGATCATCACCTCGGGCAGGACCTAACCACTCTTGAGCACGTTGGCGACAACTGGAGTTGAAGATCAACTTCGACTAGTCAGAAGTTCTTCTTTTCACGACACAGTCGAGGCGTTGTATACGGCTTCGACGGACACGAAAATAAAGTGATGCATGTTTTTATGTGGGTCGCCGTGGCGTAGTGGGTAAGTGCGTCGACTCCTACCCAAAGGGTGCCAGGTTCGATACCCGAATTTACCACCTATCATAATTCACCAGAGGAATAACTTTGTTGAACGAGCACGTTTTCTTTCTTTCTCTTTGTTTTCGATGGAGTCCGGGTTGGATCTGAGCTTCAGACAAAAAGTCTTCCCAGATAGTGAAACCTGTGTCTAGCTGCCACCAATTACGCCTAGCAGGATAGTTGTGGTCCCTCTTCACTTGGGTGCGCTACATTAACCGTAGGTGGCCTTGTTGATTTGGCCAACAGACTCGGAAGCGAAGACTCTACATGTCGAGCCAAGTTGTCCATGCACTCGAAAACTTACTAGAGACCTACCAGGAAACTCTGTGAATAGACCTACTTCCAACGACTACTGCATCGACTATAGCATCGACAAGAATATGAAAACTTGGAACTGATTGACTGTCGGAATAGTCTACACGTTGTAGACTATCACGTCACACATATAACAAGCCACATGCATTTTTCAATTGTTTTTATTTTCGTTGTTTGTCAACAAATCCAAGTCATGTCTTGATCACTTTCAGTATCTCAGAGTTCCTTAACCCAAGTATGAACCAGCATATGGGTAAGCGGAGTACGCAGAGTATGCAGCATAAGGTGAAGCAACGTATGGTGAAGCAGCCACATACGGCGAAGCGTAAGCAGCGGCGTAGGGTGAAGCAACCAGTGGGGCGGAGTAGGCAGCGGCTACTGGAGCGAGGACACCTGGCTTACCAGCGACGGCGGCGACGACAGCCAATAAGCAAAGGGCGAACTGTAAAAAAACAATCTTAATTAATCCTGTCACTTCTTCGAATCCACTTGTGCGAACTTACGAATTTGAACATGTTGATAGGGTTTGGTTTGGTTTTCGGCTGGCTTCAGGAGAATCTGAGTTGAAACTGATAATCGTTTGCCCGGCAGGCGCACTTTATATAGCAACGCGAGCGAATAAGCCGCTCGAATGTAATTTCATTGGCACGTCTACGCTCGCTCACATGACGCCTGAATACGGAATGCGTGTCGCCGCTCCGCTTTCATGGCCACTTCGGACCTGGAAGTCACTATGACCACATAAACCACTCGAACACTGCGTGGACCCTTGCAAACTATTGAGTGTACTTTTATGATCGAACTGAATAACATATTTGTTCGTTTATTCGAAAGGGCCTTCCGTTTTGACGAACGCCGCGTAACCAGAGCACGTACAAGGGGCAAGGTGAGGCGGTGCCCCTGGAAGTGCAAGCTTCGTTTGACTATATAAAGTCTAGCTGCAACAGCTGACAACTATCAGTTTCTGTTCAGAGATCCACTGAAGCCTAACCAACCAAAAATAATCATCATGTTCAAATTCGTAAGTTGACGCATGGGAATCAGAAGGATTTGGGGTGTTAATAACATTGTTCTATTTTCAGTTCGCTGTTTGCTTCTTGGCCGTCATCGCCGTTGTTTCCGCTAAGCCTGGTCTGGTTGCTCCACTTGGAGTCTCTGCTCCATTGGTTGCTTCTCCATACGCTGCTTACGCTTCACCTTATGTCGCTGCTTCACCATACGTTGCCTCGTCCTATGTGGCTTCACCTTATGCTGCCTACTCCGCCTACCCATATGCTGGTTCATACTTGGTGCGTTAAGGAGTGACCTGGAAGTGCTTGGATTTGTTGACGAACACCGAAAGTAGATTAAAAATAAAAAAAAAATCTCAAAAAAAATGTTTGCTTCTTCTCCTTCTGGGTATCCTTTGAACCGTTTACAACAGACTAACGCTTAAGGGAATGCAACAGCAGGCCAAGCGTAACCAACATCAACAACGACGATCCAAAGCCAGTTTGCAGTCAACTGAAACTAAAATTTCCCGTCGCCTTTGACAGGGTGAACCCATCGTCCCCAAAGGATACTTTTCAATTATTCCACCCCCCCCCCCCCCCCTCCCCCCTCCCCAGCCCAACGTCATCATCTCCATTCAACCGGCAAACAGAAATCCCTATTCACTCATCCGACTGTCGGAACATAAAAAAAAAAAACATTTCTGATTAAATTTGTCAACGAGCGATATTTCGCATCAGTGGCGCGCTCAGCCCAATCGCAAATGAGAGATGTTCTCGACTGAATGCGTCCATTGAACGCGGCAGCATAAAAATGTCGTTCACTCGCTCACTTCGAACAATGTCCATAACTTCGTTTCTATCGACGACGACAAGTTTCTCATCCGAAAGCATCTTTCTGTTGTTGCCGTCGTACACGGCGTCGTCGCACCGGCTGTCATCTCTCTTGTCCTTTTGTCGGATTCTAGATCAAAGCAGAGATGATAATTTGAAAAAGGATTTTGCTCGGCTCGTCAGACTCAATCTCAAGGAGGAGAGGGCATAATCCCCAGCAAACAGGATTCACATTAAATTTAATGACTCATCAAAAAACTTGCGGGAGCACCCTGTTTCACATTTAAGGTTGCCAACCTCCTTCTGTTCCTTTTTTTTTTAAGTTTTTTCGAAGAGTCCTTTACACTCACTCACTCACGGTGGATGTTGCTTTGAATCTCACCTCAATGTCTTCCAGTTCCCGTCTAGCTAATGGGTTCCCATTTGCCGCGATGTGTGTGACAGCGAATCCTTCCAACAGCTACGTGCTCACGTACGAGCGCCGAGAACCGGGAGCTGAGAGTGTATCCTTGTATGTTTATATTTTTGCCACCGCCTAGGGTAAATTATAAATTATTAGAGGACCTCCCTCACATCCACTCATCCTTGGCTCGGCAATGCTAATGTCCTGGTATTCTCTCGGTGGTGGCGCTTGAATAAACAGAATCTTTGTGGCGGCGTGTGTGTGAGGGGCGGGGGGGAGATGTTATTGACTCAGTCTCTGTGCGGAGTCCAATGAACTATTTGGTCCTGGGAGGACTGCGAGATGCGATAACACGCTGCAAGCACAAATGTGAATGCAAATGGATCCTTGTGCCGAAACAAGTGCGAGCGCATCATGTGCTAATCTGCGAACATGCATCGCAACAAACTTTGTGCGCTGTTGTGCGAGCATCACGGCGCATTCCCAGTCTGTTTGTTTATGCTAAATGTGTCGATGGGTTATGTTTGACTGACGGTTTTTGGTTTTGTACGAGGACGTAAATATTTACGAAAGGCAAGTATGAATGGAGTGTGCGGCTGGAAATCCAGAGAATGCCCACTGAATTGGGTTGGTTGTCAAAAAGATTTACAGATGAGGCGATGGGACTTTGATTAGTCGCAGTTGTGTTCGGAAATAGGAACCAGATAAAGATCTTGTCAGTTCTGACTTGTGATTGCCAATCTGACCGCAATCGACAATCTTTTGGTTTCTTTTCAAAAAGCCCATGCCACAAGGACTGTTTAATATTTGTTCAACAAGTGTTTCTTTTGATTATGGAACCTTATTCAATCGGTCTCTCTTGGCTCTGCGAGTAGGCCATAGTCTAAAGCCACAGTTTTGAGACGAATTTAAGCAAGTGCTTGTTCCTCAGTTCCTGGACCGTCTCGATGTAGTTCGCATAGCATCGATCTGTTCATGATGCTGTCAAGAACGGAATGCGATGGGGTTTACATAAGCTGCCGTTCCAATTCAACCGCAGATGCCCAGAGTTGTGGGCCTTGCCGCGAATATGAAAAGCGGAGAGTACTGTCATCAGCGACGGATTGAACAGAGTCAGTAACAGACAGATCAGAAAGAGTGTCGGAGATAGAACAGAGCTTTGTGGTAGACCAGCGTTAATTTGGTGGGTATCTGGCACATTCAGTTGAACAGTTCGAAATTCTAACTTTCCAGATAGATACGCATTTTCGACAAAAAGAGCTTGATGGGATACCCTGTCCGGAAGACATCTGCCGCCCTATGGATGCCGTGACAGTCCGAGTGGGACCTGTCCTGCCTTCTACACCACCTACTCGTCTTGTATGTGCTATTTTTCGTTCACGAAGGGATGAGCCTACAGTTTTATGCCGACTCCGAAATTAGTGGTTTATGACGCTTTATCTAGACCGGAAGAATCTTTGAGTATTGTTAATGACTTAAAAGACGGGCTCACCGTGCATTATGAAATTTAATAAATTCTGACAATGAACCTGGCACCCCGGCATAGGAGTCGACGTACCAGTCCACTAAACCACGGCAATCCACTATACAGCAAAAATTGATTGTACTCGATTGTCAAATCAGATCGTTTGGTGGAAAGCACTTATCAAAGCTGAAGGCAGTTAGCCAGGTGCAAAGACTGCCTTCCATGGGTATCACCGGATGCACTGAACACTCCTCCTCCTCCACTCCAACTGTGACACGCACTCACGAACAATTTCTCAACAATTTTTAATGAATTCAACTTCCTTCACAACAGGACTTATCGCCCACTACTCCCCGCCATCTTCGATAAGAAATTCTTTACCAGCTTCCTGCCACATCTGATTGGAAATCTGACTGTCCGACGTTGGACACGAATATACACAGACGGACGAGGGGGGGTATGAGTCTTCTCCAAGGCCCTCTCCTTGATGTTCCCTGCCAATGTAAAAATGATCTCCAGCCAGAAACTACTGCAATAAAAATGGCATTGTCCTTGCTCAGGAACAATGTGTCGTATTTAAGTCCTTGGACAATGTCAGGCTCAATTCTAAACAAATCTGTCTCTTAACGAGATGACGAGTGCATATTAAATGCACCTCATGTGGATGCCGTGATCAACTTGGAAAGTGTGCTACAACCTCTTTTCTGACACCAGGAGGAGATCTACGCTCTATTTTGCAGAAGCTGCATGGATGCAGTGGATATTCAAGCCACTAATCGTCTCCTCTGCCGGTTAAAGAAAAACTGTTAAGTGAGAAGGTTCCAGACCAACGATCCTGTTTTGCAGGCATTGTGCAAGAATTCGTTCCACTTTTTGGGGAGATATAGCATCAAAGCGTCAAAAGTATTGGGTAAACACTAAATCATCTTGCAATTTTGAAACACCGGGTTATATTGCTCCAACTTCTAAAATTAAACCAAGGAGTCAAAGAGTCGGTCTGGTCCGAGAGGCGGCTTGCTGAGACTTTCAACATCATATTGGAGAAGTTCGTGCACGACTCACATGCCAACGCTTGAGCCACGATCTTCCTGAAGTTCGTACAAATGTTACCATAGGTTAGGTTAGGTTGAGGTGGCTGACTGCCGCGTATACGGACAGCAGACACACTTAGGCCAAGCACAGACCCACGTTGTTACCATGCGGATCTTAGGCCACCTATTCCGCAAAACAATTTGTGATTTTAATAAAGCGAAGAAGAAGGCTAATTTTGATGCTGTTCAGTTCAGCCAGATTAACAAAAAAATTAGCCCAAAGAAGTCTGAATCTACGGGATGAGAGAGCACTGCAATTAAATAGCAAGTGTTCGATGGGTTCCTTCTCATCCTCGCCCATGCAGCTTCTACAGAAATCATTATAGGGAAGGGGTAGTCTAGAGGCGTGATGGCACAGTGCTCTGTTAAAACGCCAATAAGAGATCTGAGATTGGGCCTGCTTAATCTGATAGGTCATAGATGTTTGGTAATGAGGCATCCTGTGCCAGATATTCATCCGCGGTTTGTTTGAGCAAGCGTTTCAAGCTTTAGCAGATGTTTTGTAGTCGCGATAGTTATGGAGGGGGGTCTCAACCCGGAAAGACCACGAAGTTTGTGCCCTTTCTAGAGAGTACGTCCGCTTCGCAATTCACTGGAATGTCACAGTACCCTTGCACCCACATAAGTTCCATCCATCTCGTTAAGAGATATTGGTGATTAAAGGTGACTGAATCCAGAGATTTGATCGCTGCCTGGCTAACGAAAGAGATGACGAGATCTGTGTGCGATATAACATTGTTTTTCAGCCAGGACAGGTCTTCCTTAATTGCTATAGTTTCAGCCTGAAAGACGCTACAGTGATTAGGTAGTCGAAAGAAAGCTGGAAATTTAGCACCCACACCTGCAACCATCTTCGATCCATCTGTGAAGATTCGCAGTGGACCTTCCAGCGTTCGGTATACAGACTCCCTTTTAGATCTGGGCAGTATGCTGGTAAAAGAGGAGTTTAGGTAGATTGATGTCTGTATCTATGCGTAAAGAGGAATACCCGTTTAGGATCGTTGAATGTCCAGACTGCAGTTCTTTCCAGTTGCTCAGCGATCTTAATCTAATAGCCGTGCTAGCTGCTGTCTGTCTGCCAATTAGATCTATCGGTAGCAGGATGAGGAGTATGTTTAATGCTTCGGCGGAGGTAGTCCCTTCCCATAAGCATGCCATCCTCTGCACTCTAGCGAGTGGGGTCGACCATATTGCGACACCATATAGCCGTATGGGTCTGAATACTGATATTAATAGCCAGTGAACCATTCGGGTTGCAGTCCCCATTTGCAGCCAATTGCCCTTTCCTGTTACCATACGCGGTTGCCATTGACGTGACTAGCAGAACACAGCAAGTCATCAATGAGGCGTTTGCTGGTATAGAGATTCATCCGACTGCTGCCCTCAAGTCTTATTGGATAGAGCGTAACTATGGGCAATTGACTATAAGTTCGGGTATTTAAGGACTTTATCTGTCTAGTCTCTGCAGTTAACAGTAAGACACACATCAGTGGAGTACAACCGTCTCTCGAAGGATCAAGCTGACCATGTTTAAGACACTAATCACCCCAGTTGTGGGGCATGGACAATCTCAATAGCAAAGACAAAGAAGTCCCTGGACTCTTCGAGAGAAAAGTTCTGCATGCGATATTTTCGTTGATGAGATCTAGGGAAGAAGATTCAACCACGCACTGTATGGACTGCACTGCGAAATGAGCCTCCCCACGTCTATGGATCCCACCCCTAGGGTGGATGCGCCATTTAGTGCGCAGGCACAACATTGCTTCGTCCTGAAGAGCGCCCGCGTCTGCTCCAACTTAGTCTGCGATACTGGGGACAGACATCGCGCTAATTAGAGAGGATTGTCGCTTGAGGACCAAGAAGCTAAATAAAGAAGAGGAAGAAGAAGCGATGAAATTGCGCATTATCGGATTTTTGACCAAAAATTTCGAGCTGACCTAGGTAAGTTCCAAATAGAGAGCGTGTCAGAAATTGTCAATTGGATCAGACTTTGTGGGCAAATTCGTCGTCAGCCTAGTGGGACTGAAGTTCATTTGCCGTATCGCCTTTGGCGCGATACGTTTTATTGGACCCTAGCCTAGTCTCATGGGCTTCACTTCACAAACTGACCTTCCTCCGCTGCAGATGATGCATTATTTCAACCGAAATTGCACAGCACACTTTGGCAGTAAGTTTGATTTTTCAACGATGTTCAAGCACGTATCGATACCATTTTGTGCCACGAAAATACACTTTTGAGCGTCTATGAAGTCAGTGAGCGCAATGAAGCTGTAGGTGGACACGCAGAACCAAATAGAAATCAATAGAGACCCGCCCACCCTGTACATCAAAATAGTGGCGCGACAGTCAGAGGTGGACCTAGGCCAGCTTCTACAGCAACTACTCGTGCTTCGTGTAGTTTTGTTCCATCACGAGTGGAGGGGCCGCACAGATATATGCCGACTCCGAAACGGTGAAGTTTAAGAAGCTTTTTCTAGACAGGAATGCCCCTTGATCACGAGTGGAGGGGCCGCACAGATATATGCCGACTCCGAAACGGTGAAGTTTAAGAAGCTTTTTCTAGACAGGAATGCCCCTTGATCAGTGTCAGTGACTCAAAAGAAGTGGAGCTGTCAATTATGAAATTTGGAACATTCAGGCAATGAACCTGCCACCCCCGGCATAGGAGTCTACACACCAACCCACTATGGCACGGCGATACCAAAAACCTTGTGAAGAGACTCTCAAAGTAAAAATGGTGCATCAAGAACTTTGCCATACGTGCAGAAACCTATATCCAGGAAAATTTGACAAATTTACCCTTCACACGAGTGTCGTAAGATAAAGACACTCCCACCCTCATTCTCAAGGCCAGCTTCTACAGCAACTACTCGTGCTTCGTGTAGTTTTGTTCCATCACGAGTGGAGGGGCCGCACAGATATATGCCGACTCCGAAACGGTGAAGTTTAAGAAGCTTTTTCTAGACAGGAATGCCCCTTGATCAGTGTCAGTGACTCAAAAGAAGTGGAGCTGTCAATTATGAAATTTGGAACATTCAGGCAATGAACCTGCCACCCCCGGCATAGGAGTCTACACACCAACCCACTATGGCACGGCGATACCAAAAACCTTGTGAAGAGACTCTCAAAGTAAAAATGGTGCATCAAGAACTTTGCCATACGTGCAGAAACCTATATCCAGGAAAATTTGACAAATTTACCCTTCACACGAGTGTCGTAAGATAAAGACACTCCCACCCTCATTCTCAAAGACCCTTGAAATCGCACATTTGTGCCCGTAAACTCAACATAATCACTCAATCGACTCAATCGGACGCCACTTGATCGTACTCGAGCCTCAAAAAAAGCCCCGCCGTCACTCGACGGAGTCCTAGATGTACATGCCAAAGAATACCACTGACATGTAATTCAATATCGCCCTCTCCCCAACTGAACCAAACCAGACAATATTCATATTTCCCCCACCAGCGAGCACAGGAATCCCTTTATTCTGGCGAATGAACACACAGTTTTCGACACATTTCACGGATGTATTCTAGTCTTCTTGCATTCCGCTTCTCCGCCTATCCTCCCCTTCGCCCCTCGGTCTAATCCTTTAAATGATTTTCCACAATTTGTATCCTTCATTTCGTTGAAAGGATTTTCTTGTTCTCTGTCAGATTTCGTCGCCGTCGCCGCCGCCGCCACTGCCACTGTGCAAAGGAACAGAAGTTTCATTATCTTAACGTACATTCGGGAGGATTTCGTTTCCTTGCACCCTCGCACACGCCTGGGCCCGTCTGGCTACGTGTGGGTGTGGTCATAATTCGGTTTGTTGAACTCAACGAAACTCGAGGTGGGGGCCTCAATCGAAAGGATATGGACACTCCTCGGTTTTGTTGAGTTAAAAAATTAATTTCTGTGTATTTGGGATTTTGATTAATGATCGCACAAGTGCCACGGCGCGATGATGAAGTGAAGGACCCAAGCACCGTGGGACAGGTTCGTAAACAACTCAACGACCATCGGTCGTGCTAATGATTACCCAATCCTACGGGCGCACACTTAACTTTCTGAATTGGTTTTAGATGAAATTTTCATTCGTCGATAATGGGATGGATTTTGTTTTGTGACTGACGGTGGGGGGAGAGGAAGGGAGGAGGTTGCTTGATTGATTGATGACATGGCAATTTCGTCGTGTAACTTTTCGAGACAACGCTGTGGGAGGCTACTGAGTGGCTTTGATTGAAATGTAGTCCTCAGGGAGGAGTTGTCGGAACGCACGAGTGATTAGGAGCCTGGCTGTAGATGGAGGACACACCTCTAGGGAGGGACGCATGATTTGACGACACTGCCATTAGCTGCAAGCGAGTTTCTGGCGATGATGCGAGAAAGTCTAGTGGATGGGAGTATCTGGCGTTGATGCGAGAATGTCTGGTGGAGGGATATGTTAATAGGACGCAACAGATTGCGGGCATCCCTGAAAATGTCTTTGACAGACTTTTGCTTATCAAGTGACCGTCATTGATCCAAAGGAGTCGAATGTCACATCTGCTACCTTTCAGTATTTAACCCAGACCATCTCCAAACATAACACACCCTCAACCCCGGTCTCACCACCCACCTCGTTACGACATCATTACCATCGAAATGAGAAAGAGTTCACCATCCCAAGAGTTAATGTAAACGTTGCGCATAATTATCTCAGCTCATCAACCCTTGAAGAACAAATTAGAAAATCAAACATCATTCTACTTTCCCCCAGAGTACCCCCTTGGGAAGGCACACGTCAAAGAGAATATACGAGTGGCCGCCCACACCCTTCGCAGTCAGTGCTGTGCAAACTCATTATAACCACTCAGCAGTTATCATCGTCACTTATGCAAATGGCGCCCGCTCTTCAAGACGCCTTGACGTTCTCTCAACCTTTCGTCTGTGTGTAAACCATATTGGCCTTGACAAGGGGCTTATTTGCCTCCTCAACTTCCAGATGCTCACACAAACACACACACGCACGCACACACCGCCTTTGCGGCGCAATGCAACGTAACCGTCAATCGACCGCAAGAGCCGCAGTCAATGAGATCATCCCTGCGTGCGAGAAACACTGATATCACGTATCTGTGAGGTGAAACACAAAAATCGATTCGAACGAGCGACCGACGGAGCAGTGGTGTCATCCACTGTTTGTGCGCTCAAGCGGCGCGCGACCCACCGACCCACAACCGCCGACTAGAGACGAATCTGGGTCACAGTGTGAAGCTTCGAGGAAATCCGCTGTTTAGTGGTGGTGGTGATTTGATTTAAGTTCAGCTCAGCATCCGCCAGAGACTGTCATATTTTACCGCCGTTGGGTGGCAGATCATGTTCAAGGCTACGCCCCTCAGCCACCCCGTCGGCAACAGACAATCGTGAGAATCTTTCACAAGATGCACATCTCCCAAGATAAATGACGCGAATGGTGCACGTTATTGTTTCCCATCGTTATTGCTGTGCGGTCGAAAGAAGAAAGGGACTGGCGCTGATGATGTAGATGTGGCACAAAATTCATTTGTTCCCGCCACGTCGGGTCGTCGCAACAGTCTCGTTTAAGTCAATTTTGTGACAATGCCAAGACAATTTAACCGTGTGCCGTCGTCGTTGTTGCGACTCCATTGTCAGGCCATTGTTCGACGGATGCAGGTTTATTATTTTTTTCACATTCATCTCTGATTCGGATGGGATATGACATTCACTGTGCAATGATGATGGTTGCGTGTGGCTTGGGGCTTTCAATTGAAGGAGGAGACCGCTTTAAGAGAAATGAAGGCTGGAACTCGGTTTTCAATAAGGTCGCATTCGGATCTTCTCATAAGATTTTCTTTGAAATTTAATATAGACGCTGGGCGGGGATGTGTCTTCAGAAGTGAGGGTCCGTTGTTGGGCGCCACTTTGACAAGAAATGGTTCTCCATTCGAACTGGACCTAGAATCCGTCCCTAAATTAGTCTTAGAGCCTGAATCTAGAAAGATCTAGTAGCCTCTTTGAAGATACTAATTTGTTAGAATTTTCGTTCTAGATTCTCTCGGGCAGAGTTCTCATTCTCGACGTCAGTGTACCTGTACCTAAATTAGTCTAAGAGCCTAAATCGAAATGAGTCTAGATTCTAGCTCCCCAGGGTATGTGTTCCAATGAATCTAAAAAAGAAAGAGTACCACATTGAGCGCCCCAATTTTTTCAGGATACTCAGGCTCCTTGTTGGGCGCCACTTCTATCAAGAAATCTATATTCTTGAGACGTAGCTTCTGTTCCCGAATGGAGAACCTGACTATAAACGAAGCTAAAGAAGTTAAGATACCCTACTCGTCGTCAATTTCAACGCTGAGACTAAACCCCGAATATTCGTACTTAAACGTGTCCACGAGCCTGACTACAAATAGTATCCTATTGGGCGCCATCTTATCAGATGGGAGTCATTTCCTCTTAGTAAATCCGTCATAGCTCACAATCCAGTCTCCCTGCATCCATCCCAGATCCAAAGTGACACTGCTAAATAGTGCACTCTCTCTCTCTCTCTTTCAGATTCCATTCACATTTGTCAACTTCCGATGGCTGCAAGCTTCAAGCATAAATCATTTGAAACTCTTCTTTGCATTCATAAATCCTCCACGTGCCGCAAATCCCCCATAATGAGGAGAAAAACAAACAAGTATCAAATTGGCTTCGGTTCTCCATTCGAACTGGACCTAGAATCCGTCCCTAAATTAGTATTAGAGCCTGAATCTAGAAAGATCTAGTAGCCTCTTTGAAGAAAATGAATCTAATGAAGAAAGAGTCCCCACTATTTTGTTAGACTTTTCGTTCTAGATTCTCTCGGGCAGAGTTCTCATTCTCGACGTCAGTGTACCTGTACCTAAATTAGTCTAAGAGCCTAAATCGAAATGAGTCTTGATTCTAGCTCCCCAGAGTATGTGTTCCAATGCATCTAAAAAAGAAAGAGTACCACATCGAGCGCCCCAATTTTTTCAGGATACTCAGGCTCCTTGTTGGGCGCCACTTCTATCAAGAAATCTATATTCTTGAGACGTAGCTTCTGTTCCCGAATGGAGAACCTGACTATAAACGAAGCTAAAGAAGTTAAGATACCCTACTCGTCGTCAATTTCAACGCTGAGACTTAACCCCGAATATTCGTACTTAAACGTGTCCACGAGCCTGACTGCAAATAGTATCCTATTGGCCGCCATCTTATCAGATGGGAGTCATTTCCTCTTAGTAAATCCGTCATAGCTCACAATCCAGTCTCCCTGCATCCATCCCAGATCCAAAGTGACACTGCTAAATAGTGCACTCTCTCTCTCTCTTTCAGATTCCATTCACATTTGTCAACTTCCGATGACTGCAAGCTTCAAGCATAAATCATTTGAAACTCTTCTTTGCATTCATAAATCCTCCACGTGCCGCAAATCCCCCATAATGAGGAGAAAAACAAACAAGTATCAAATTGGCTTTGCAAATAACTCTTCATTACACCACGACGATATGTCATTCCCACTACTTATAAGTGCCTCTCGCATCACTCTAAACATGTATCTCGACGCGCCCAACCTTCCACGGAACTACACAGGAATTCGCTACGACTTCAGTCTCCCTCACACACACGCGCTCTGAGGAATTCAATCTACAAGATGACGATCAATTTAAATTCACTCAACGTGATGAAACAAAAATATAGAAAAAAAAACGAATTCAATTCTATCTTTAGAACAGCAAAATTTCTGCATCTAGACAGACGACTTAAACAAAAACACACACGCTCCATCCCTCCTCCGTCTCTACGCCCATCACTGGCCGCGAGATCCAGAGAACCTCAACAGGTTTCCGCCGAGTACGCGTGCTGTAGCCACTCTTCGCATTTCATCTCGTGTATAACACGCATGTAAATGGGAAATTTTGGCGGTCTTCAAACTGGAATTTGAAAGATTTCAAACCAACCGACAGTTATCTGTGAAAAAAGTAAACAATTTCAATTTGGCCAAGGGCATAGATACGTGTGGATTGTATTTGAGATACGTTCCACAAGCCGAAAAACTCAGCGAAACATTTGCAATTCAGCGTCTCAGGTGTGTTGGCTCTCACAAATACAAATTCATTTATCCACCTACCCATATGTGTAAGTGTGTGTGTACGCTGAGACTGTGGGAAAAAAACCATAGGCGTAGGCACAGGCGTATTCCATCTGGTGAATAGAATCTCTTTTGATGTTCCATATCCATTATTATTAGATTCGAGCATTGTATGTGCTCGCTTCTCGCTCCACGATCACTGCCTTTGAAGTCATACACATGCTTAAGCACACACACGTGCACACTCGTTTAGTTGTAGGTGTGCGGCACGTATCGTGGAAAACTGGTTTTTTCTGAGGAAAAACACAGCTCGTGTGTATCTATTATCTTGTATCTTGAAGAAAATTACTCCGCTTTGTGTGGGGAGGGGAAACCAGTTTTTTGCGCGCAAAATACTTTTGTTTTTTTCTCTGATTAAATACCTCGATGACCAATTCGGTTGGTTGTGTACTTTAAGCAAGGGGGGGCATGCACAAGACAGAAGACGAATTCCTTTTCGAGAGCGAGAGAATTCGGAAGTGGGAGCGCCATCAGAGGAATGCCAGAGCAGAGGCGGCGGCGGACTGGGCCGGAGGTTTTGTTTAAATTATTTGTATGGAACCAGTTCTGTCGAATCGGAATGTGAACTTGATGTGGCGTTGGAAACACAAACAAAAACAAAATTCCATCGAATCGGCTTCTATTTGTTTTCAATCGGACATGAAATGCGACACAAGATGTGTCTTATTTATTGTTGTTGGTTTTGTAACCATGTTGCGAATCCGCAACCACTTCCTCACCCCGTGTCGCGTCGCTTTCGTCATTGGACCGCGATTGAGTGGTTTAGGAGTGAGTATTATTATTTAGCGTAGCCCCAACGGAGGGGGGCCGATCCCCTTGCGGTCGGTTTTGTTTGTCGTATTGTTGCGCATTTACACCGGTCTTCGGTCGAGACGACGACTTATCTTATCTGGCCACTTGTGGATTTCTTACATTCAAACAATGTTTTTTGTGTTCTTGGCTCCGCACACAAGTGTCGCGTTAATTAACATAAGTCAGGCATTTTGTCACGAGCTACTTGCTCATTTGTGATAAACAGTCTGTGACGTTTGGCCGGGTAGTAGCTGATATTTGGGGATTTCTCAACGTCGTCGCGTCGACTGAAAGCTAAGGGAGTGAATGCGAGTGCGAGTGATATAAATGATGTTAGAGGTACAAGCCATATGACATGTGTGTGGAGCAGTTGACAGGTCGTAACTCTGAGACTGACATAGATGGCTGAGTTGTTTGCTACACGTTTACGGCTTGGTCATAATCAACAGTCAGCTACAGACACATGAGAGATTGGTTGTGATTTAAGTGATTCATGGATGTTTTTCGGTTGTTTGTGACTTCATCTTTGTAGCTGTGTGTTATTGACTCTGAATTGATTGCGATATTTTTACGACTGGATTTGATGACACCTGCTGGGAAGGCGAACTCAGTTGTGCTAGGGAATAGAGCAGAAAATAACTCTTTCTCGGGAACTGATTTGAGTTCAAAGGCTTAGGAAAGGCTGTTACTCCCCGATCCATCATTTTATTGTGTCAAAGATGGCGTAACGTGCTTGGTGTTTATAAGACGAAACAGACGAAAGGGAGCAGGGTTAAACCATGTCCTGCCAATGATGAAAAATGTTATCGGAGTGATTTTTGTTGTGAAACATCTTTTGGCGCGTCTTGATAGTAAACCTGACACGTATGCCAAGACGGCGAATGGCATGACGCTGTCACGCGTACAGCGAGCCATTGTTCTTGTCTCAAAACAAGCCTGAGTGACCCAGGAGCCTCTCCAAAGTGAGTGATTGCAAACGTGACTTTGACTTATCAGTCATATTTGAAAATTTGCTTGGTACTACGTTTATCTGGTATATCTATGTCGAACCCAAAAGATGGTACCATTGTCTTTGAAATCGAGCTTCCTGGTTTGTCGGGAAGGAGAGAGAAACCTAATCGAACGGAGATCGCGGACGTAAGACAACATGATCTTCATGGTCATGGTCCCAGGGCCTGCCAAAGTTAAATGAGGCTCAGACACTCAATGAATTGGCTGAGAAAGACTATAAGGTCAACTTTTGAAGCATTTGGGAACTTTTAGAACTTCAGTTTCCACATGTACATCTAATTAAACGTGATTTGATGACACGTAGACATGTCCCACTCTACACCAAATTCAAGTGGTCGCGTATGAACTTCACCAAAATTTACAGAGGTGAAATTAGTTCACGTGATCTCGTGTAACTCCTAAATGCACACCAACAGGTACGTGATCGCGCAGATTACTATGTATTGTATTGACATCAGCCCATTTTGTTTATTATTCTCTAACATACAGGATTTCATAAAAGTTTAGGAAGAATATGAAATTTGATAAAATTGGTAAATATCCGGTTCATTGGATTCACGTGTAATTAATCATAAAATATGCGCCACGTACAGTTTTAGGCACATTTTAATTTCACGTACATCCTGTGATCACGTAAATAACCCGCCTTGCGTGTAATACTGTCACGAGGTAGATGTCCCTTGCAATAGATTCACACGTAATTAAGTCAGGAAATACGTCTTAGGGACAGGAGATTGACGTGTAATTATTCACGAAGTACTTATACTTATACTTCACCAACATCTTGTGATCACGTAAATAACTTCCCATGCGCGTAATTATATCACGAAGTCCGTGTCACGGGTCTGACCGATCCACGGGTTGTTAAATCACAGAGAGTGTGTCACGGATATTTTAATTCCACCTACAACCTCTGATCATAGAAAGAACCAGTCATCCCCCTGGACCGAGATCAATGGGTTGTATCTTGGCGTGTACCAACAACTTACACGGAGAAAGAAAATGTCTCTTCTCACCCTTGTTACCTCAAATCTTCTTTTATGGCTAAACGTCCTCACCATCTAACTCTGCAATGCAAACTCATTGAGACATCCTCAGAACATCTTTTAAGAGGGTGATGCATAACACGAGAGTATCATCAGCAGCAGGCAACGTTGAAGGCCAGTAAGTGTTAAGTGAATTAGAAATTCTTTCACTTCGCTTTGCCGGTTTCATTAAATGGATCTCCGCCTTAATATCAAGACGAAAACACATTTGTTAGATGTCCACCCCCAAGCCATCGCAATGGCGCAAATTTCCCTCGCAAATGTCACATACTGTCACGCGTCGCAACAATGTCATCCAAAAATATCCAGCAACCGTGGCAGGATCTATCGAGAATTTTGTTTATTTTCTGTCTCCGGCACCGGTGGTCGTCCGTCCAAAGTTGAATTTCCGCTTCGTCGGCTACCCTCGAATATTTATAACTCAACTCCCACCCACGAAAACGAACAGACTGCCATTGGGCACACTCTGCACACAGAGGGCTATCCTTTTGAACGTCCTCACAAAAGTC
This sequence comes from Eristalis intricaria, assembly GCA_964034865.1. Lineage (NCBI taxonomy): Eukaryota > Metazoa > Arthropoda > Insecta > Diptera > Syrphidae > Eristalis > Eristalis intricaria. Next base: position 37,054,388 of record OZ035875.1, read on the forward strand.
ACTGAATTTCGTCGTCGACTTCTTCGTGTCGTCGGTATGTGCTAACTTGTCCACCCACCGACCGCCAGCACCACCGCATAGCTTTGACACAACAAAATTCATCCGAAAGATATTGTGTTTCACGTCTTTGATCCATCCTCCATACCATTCCACTTTTCCGTGTTTTTCAGGAGACAACGAGGACGACGATGAGGATTGCGAGGATGGTGAAGACAACGAGAACAAGAATGGCGGTAACGAACACGACGTGGACTCTATGGCGGAAGTTTCGCTCAACTCTTGGATGCACCCATGTGAATTAAATGAAAAATCAATGTTGCCGAAATTCTTCACCGAATTGGACGCCAATTTCACATGTACACCCGTGTGTTGGGCTTATTTGCTGCGTTCCCTTGGCGAGAGCACGACGTAGGGGGACCCGTTCTCCCTGGAAGCACTCGAAAGCCACTTCAAAGGGGAACGCAACCACTGCACCGAATTACATTTAATTGAATCATCCTTCGGCCGTGATCATCGAATGGTGGAATGAGATACTTTCTGATGTTGTTCGCTTCGATGATTCCTGCGGTTTGCGTGTAGCCAACGACATCGTTGTGCTTTCGAACCTGTTCCTCTGGATGCGCACCGTCTCGGGGCCGCATTTTCAGCAATGACTCAGGACGTGATTGAGACTGTCAGTCATCTCCGAACGACCTTCCGCGGCAATTCATTGACAAACATCGCCACGAATCCATTCACACAAAGTGTCCGCTGTCTTCTGATGCTATTTTCATCCTAGGCCAAGAACGAAATGCGACAAGACGACATGTCGGCCACTCTCCCTCTGCCTCTCGTGCAGGAACGATAAAAGTGCTCCACACTAACACCGCCATTCGATTGGCATTTCACTCAACAATTTGGGTCCGTCTCTAGCAGAGGGGTTGACCTAAACTTGACTCCGAAACAGATGTCCTCACTTTGGCGAGGGGAGAGGGAGACGGTCTGCGTCTGTGTCCCAAAATAAACATACGGACGCATGATGAGATTTGGGAGAGTAATGGATTGCGCCATGCAGCAGATGGCGTTCAGGCGAGATGGGGGATGGAAGAATACAGCAAATCATGGGGTTATTCCATGATCAGGGAGGAATTATGTGTAGGGGGGAGGAAAGTGGGAGGAGAACAACAACGAGTGGTTTTGTTTGCCCACGCGCAAGAGAAACCCCAAAGGACATCCGCACGAGTCAGGATTTACATGACAATCGAACGCACATAAGTGTGTTTTTCAAATGAAATTGATTCAACAAAATTGAAAAGAAAACCTGCTCTCGACGAAGCACTGAACCCCACTCCGTAAGTATTCACTGCAGTCAGTCCTGAAGAGCGAAACACTTCAGCGAACGTGTTTACCGGGCTCTTCTAAGAATCCATCGACCCCTGATACGTTTACGAACACACACGAACATCAATCATTCATGGTCGCACAGAGTCCGCCACACCGCCGCCAATCGGAGTGTTGACCGGATGTTCTTGCTCTCTGCCCCGTGTCGTCCTCCTTATCGACAAGTCTCTTTAGAGGTAAACCCTTCGTGGCTACCCCCAGTCGTTAATTAAAAATTGCACACAAACACAGGCATGACCCGCACGCAGCCCAGAATGCACCCAACTGCGGTGCGGTGGCAAGAACTTCTAAAGAACCTCTTGAAGAGCACACTGCAGCAGCAAGGCTCTTCTCATCACACTCACCAGCAAACCAGCCCCACCCCACATCATCACCATCATTATCATGCGACACTGAGGCATTGCCTTCGGTAGTGTAGAGTCCTTTGCCAACTATTCCACAGGATGTACGCTTTATTATTCTAATTATTCGTCAAATAGCTCTTCTCTCCACGGCGACGACGACTAGGGTGCACTCAGTGTCGCATTCGCTTGTTTAACCCCCGGAGCAGGTAAGTATGAAGAGGTTGAGGAGCAGGGAATGTTGTGACGGTGTGATCCACCTTTCGGCACACCTGAGGGAGAGACACTGGGAATGCCGGAAGACTTTATACTGCCTGCACTTTCCATTCATTTGCATAAAAGGACACACAATGACAGGGCGATGTATGGGACTAGTGGCATATAAGAATGCACTTGACAGTGCCACCAGAGGTTGGGGCCATCCATTCACCCACGATCACACATCAAAGGCATGGCCTTCCCACCCTCCAGTCACGGCCACCCTACTCGTCCTGTTGGACATTTGAAGGCTAAGGACAAATGCCGAACACAGCAATCGCTCAAAACCCGCCGCAACTGTCATCAATCGATACCAGTGCACGCTGTTGAAATGGATACTTTCAGCGAAAGTTACGCATTAACCGTGTTATGCGACGAGCTTACATCACCCGCCCGCAATGGCGGCACGCATACGAGTGCGGGTGTGTAGCGACATCACGTCAAGCGTGCAATGATTGGTATCTGTGCCAAAAGAAAAATCGCCGGTCACTTTGAAGACAGACAAGATACCACGCCACGCCGCATTCATGACTCACTGCACAATGGACTTGATCAACGAGACAAACAAAGACGACAAAACGCGTTGAAGCTTGCACCCACCGAGACAGCTCCAATTAAACCCCGTACCCATGGATTGTGACTGATGGCAAGCGGGGAGAGTGGTGTCGATGGCGGCAGCTTAATGACGAGACGATTACACGATTGACCCGATGTGGCTTGACACAAGCGAACCGAGTTAATTGTTAATGAGACTAAATTGCTTTAAATAACATTTTCTACCGACTGACAGTCGCACTGTCGTTGTCACAGTATTCATTGTTTTCTTTCTTTTTCTCTCTCTCTCTCTCGCTTCAAAGTAAAATGTTGATATTTTCTATTTTTTATCTAATTGAGCTCGCGAAGGTGTTGGATGTGATTTGTACTTGAGATTGAGGTGACAATCGGTTTGAGGGTGATTTGTGGGCATTCCGTTTAAGCTGACTGCATTGCCGTCTCTGTTTCGTGTACTATTGATGGTGTGCCACAAGATTCTATGTTTGGACCTGAATTTTTTCCAAAATTTCCAAAGTGGATTAGCCTGTTTCTCTAGAGAAATTTGTGTTGTTGACCTCAATGAAACAATTATTTCCACCTTCTTACTGGAGTTCAGAATGACTAAAGATGGCGTGAGTATTGAATGCTTACTTTGCTTGCCAATGGAATTTGGAGAGTTCATAATTTCGTTGGTGAGTCATTCGCTCATGTTTTCTTAACTTTCTATGCCTGTCGACTAGCTTTCAGTCTTTAAGGGGAACTGAAAATTAAAACTGGTGGTATTTTCTTTCCAAAAGGAGTAAAACCCTGAATTGAGAAATAGTGTGACTGTATAGAATCCGTGAATGACAACATCAGATTACAATGTGTGAGCACAGTGACTGTCACTAAATATCTGAAGCAGAAAAAAATATTTGATTAACTGGGAGAAGATCCTCTCAAGAAGATGATGTTGCCTCCATCCGTAGTATGCAGGTGAAGTGGAGCAAGGGTTATAATTTAATCAGATCATGTTCCCACCAAACCGAAATCGCGTGATTTGGATAAATTCGTGATGAAACATCAATATGTCCTTTCCTACCGAGTTGAAGTGATTTCAAATGGCATTAGCTCTCAATCTATAAGTGGCTGTCAAAACAAATGTCATCAGCTCTCAATTTTTAAATGGCCCCCTAAAGAACTGTCAGGAAATAAAAGTGTGAGAACACCTGAAAGTAGGGAGAAATAAAATGAGACCATTAACACTTTTTCGTTTTGACAACCTGGCATGAACGCGAGGAGGTTTCAACTAGATTTCAACGAAATCGTTGGAATATCGAAAACCCGATAATGTAGGTGATTTCGTGAAATTTGATGATAACGACGAGTGGCCACCAGGTCTCAAATCGGGACCGCATTTAATTTAAAACGCTCACTTTGTTTAATCAGAACGAATATACAAGCGATTAGGACTCTCATCGGTGTCACAACAGGAGACTGGACACTGTCCCATTGGCACACTTGCCTTTAGAATTTGCTTTGTCTACAATGCAGAGAAGAGAATGAAAACTTTTAGTAAGTGTACCCTCTTTTGTGAGTACAGAGACATCTCGAATTAAAGATAAATCAAAGGAGGGTACTTTCGCGAAATCTTAGATTTGAGTTAAGTAACGTCAGCATCAACTAACTCCCGGTATGATCTCTGTTCAGGGTCGCATACCAATTTGGTTGAGGTTCCTTGTCAGAGTTAACATAAACGAAGACTCATTGAAAGGGAGCTTATCACACCATCCTATGTACATGGCCTTGGTCCTTTAGACTCGATTCACGTCGCTGTTCTGCATGAGCCACAGCGCGTGGCTGAAACTTCTCCTCCAACCGCCACTAGCGCCATAAGGACACACAGAATGTTTCCTCTCGAAACGACTAATCCCTTTGATATTGTTGGGAACTGACTTATTTGGATCTGAAACCCTAGCGTAAGCTCATACAGCCGAGTCTATTCGGTAAAGTTTGTAGAAACTATTGTGGTTGCATTCAGTCTCTATGGTGTTATGCAGCTCTCTCTAGCTTTCTTTAGAGAGAGGGAGTCCGGTTTTGGAAATGGTCTTTATTTTCAGCTCATAAGAGGCCCTTGATTAAATACCGTCCAAATGAACAACTCCCCACTTATACGGCACCACGTTTCTCGACTGGCATATGCTCAGAGAATAGTTGTCATGTCCTAGGAGTCAACTGCGCCATACCGAAGAAGTAGGCATTGTCATTGTGACGAAAGGACTCAAATTATCATTAAACCCGACCATTGTATTCCTCCACAAAAATTTCGTGGAAATTCCACCGCCTCAGTGTCAGATGGAAGATCACAAAAGACGACAAGACATTAAAAACGTCCAATATTCACTCAAAACAAAGCCACAACCCAAAGTTAATGGCGATTTGAGTCTCTGTCAAAGACTTGCTCCATGAAATACAACCGAAATATGACTCCCAAGTTGATCATAAACACCCGCATAAATCTCAAAACGGCTTCAACTCGACACCGAAAACTATCCCGAAGAGCAATAAAACGCCTCAGCTTCCCCTTAAATTACAAGACAAATTACCCTTAATTACACCAGCACACGGAGGCGACCCAAGCCCCAGTAGAGGACTCTGCCTAGGCGGAATTAATGTAAGGCCCGCCACCACAATGCGCTCTTCAACGCTAATTATGAAAATTAATTACAACATTAAACCGTTTGGATGATCTATCCCCTCATTCACAGGATGTGACGACCGGGCGGAGGGATGGTCGACTCAACAATTTTGATTAGAGTATGGGCGTGTGCTTGAAAAGTTGAGAGAAACAAAATTCCAGCCAACACACCCGTGTTGACTTATGACCGTCACCAATTGACTCCAACTTCAGCGGAATGGGTGCATTCAGCTCGCCGCAGCACACATAGCTGGCGAAGTGAGGCGAACACAATAACAACGCAACATGTCTCCGCTTAATAAACGAAGCAATTATTTGTCGGAGGCGAACAGTGAAACGCAGGCACTGAGTGGGGAACAAATTTGCAGTATGCCACCGCCGCGCCGCCTGACACCGACAGACTCCAGCAAAACGTGGCGCGTCCGTCGAGCAGCGCCATTGTGCCGGGCGCGCATTTGTGATGGCAACATCAGAGGCAACAACGACGACGATGCTGCTGCTGCTGATGATGATGATGATGATGGGGATGGGGATGAGGATGCTGATGGTGATGGGGCCCCGCCACTGGGTTTCGCTCTTGACGATAAATGAAGATGACGACGGCAATGATCTGGGAGTGAGTGAATTACTTCTGCTTCATGCAAATATGTGGGCAAGAGTGCTGCCCGCCTGGCAATGACGGCGACAAATGCGAGTACACACATCCATTCGTCCTCGTCGTCCTACACCCCGCGGGCACCCCTCAACCCCTCCTCGGCCAGATCATCTCTGCGGTTGTGCGACAACGAGTGAGTGCCGCGATTTTATTGAGTTTGACAGTGCGAGGTGAAGGCGAGCGGTTTGTGTATAAATCACAAGATGGATTACCATTTCGAGGCGACAGAGTACTGCCACGCCAACAGGGAGACCGACCGACCCTGCTGATGATGATGACGACTGGGCGTGGTGGCGGACGATCTTGTCTGAATGAGCTAAAAGTGATCAGAGTTGATGAATGAAACCAGTTTTGTTTTTTTTTTCCATTTTGCTGTCGCATCATTGAAACAACGACTTTTTTGCGATGCTCGTGTGCGGCGGGCTAAGGCAGGACAGCAGTTGGCGGAGCTTTGGTTTAGTGATCTCGTCATGCACGATCATGAAAACGTGCGCTGCTGGGGTGACATCAATCGTTAGCGGTACTAATGATCGTGAAATTGATTTCTGATTACACAACCGGAACTGGCTGCTCAGCGGCGACACGGAGAATTGGATAATCAGCTGGCTTGACTAGTTCGCGATTCGCGGTCACAAGTCAATCGGCGGCGTTCGACAAAAGCGAAATGATCAAGAGGTGGAGGTGAATTCGGCGCTCGCCTTTGACTACGTCGTGAGGGTTATGAATGCGTGGACTGTCAAACTGATGAAACGACGATGAGGTTGAACTATGAGGCCCTGCAAAAGGTCTTCCTTGGGCGATTATGGATGGAGTATAAATTATCCCTTTGGGTGGGGGCATTGTGTGGTTACCCAAGTCGAGCTTGTCGCCAGGCAATTAGATCGATTAGTCATTGGAGGTTTTTAACTCTACGCTGGAGCACTCAGCCTCAATAACTGGTCCATAGTCAGGCAGCAATCTGCTTTTGAAGTAATTTCTCGGTCTTGCCGAGGAAGGCCAGCTCTCCAGTGATGGCGAGCCTACATCATCAATTCTCACCACATCAGCACCGAAAACCAAGCAAAGGCGGGACAGTAACAGAGGAAGTGCTCTGCAGTGTCGTCGTCTTCTCCACAACCGTCGCAGAGGGTTTCGTCACTTAGGCCAAGCACACTTAGACGTCTGGCGAAGGTGTAGTGTCCCGTTAGTAAGCCTGTTAGTCGCCTGCAGTATTTTCTGTCAAGAGATAACGAGAATGTCGCGGATTTCTTACAGACGTAAGGGAGCATGCGCTTGGTCTGTCTGCGTCCTGGGGAGTCATGCCACCTTCGGTTGTGCTCGAGAAGCTCAACCGTCGATGGAGGCTCTAACCAAGGACGCAGGTAGTTCCAGCGCAGGTTCAGGTCCTGAGTATATCTCCTCTGATTCATGTCTAGCATTTTCATCGGCGATCTTGTTTCCAAGCGAGATAACTTGCATTCCTGAACTATCCTGGAAGTGGTTAAAAGGTTGAGCAATGCCTTAATGTTCAGCTTGGCTATCACTGCAGACACAAATAATTCTCCGATCTTTACAAGTTTCCGCTTGGAAAACCGACGCAAATTTACCTAATCAGGTGAACAGTCGAATGTTGTCGCCATCCACGAAGACGCCAGCGCCAGACCCTTCATTGGTTTTGGAGTCATCCGTAAAGAAGAGAGAAAAAAGGGAAGCGTTTGTTGCTTACCAAGTTGGTCATTGAATACCAAACACTTGGTTCGACAGGAAAGGCATACTTGAGCCTCTTCGGTTTATGTGAGAATATTTTGTCTCGATCGGAGTTGTGATCGATTGAGGAGAAGGAACGCGACCTCTACGAGCTGTACCAAGATGTGCATCTAATCCGAAAGGCAAAAATCGGTCGGAAACACTGGCTCGGCCACATCGAGGGCTCCAGCTCAGAAAGACTGCGAATCCGAGCTTCCTGCTCCGACAAGGAGGAGAAGACCGCGGATGCAAGACAGTTTGGCCTTGCTGGCTAGAGTTACATTGTCCGGGAGCAACGATGGAAAGCAGTCGTTACCCATCAACTTGGCTGCAGCTTGGTTCACCATTAATATTTCATGTTCACACAAGATCATGAATAGAATGGCCAAGGATGTCTTTACCTCACGATGCAACAAGATCGACATTTTCAGATACAAATTCGCTCTAGAGCATTCGAAGTTTACGAATGTCTTCTGAAAACCAGTTATCACAAAGAATGGAGCAGCGCTTGATCGATGCATTCCTGTTCATTGAGGCAGGAAGGTAAACGTGACTTCCGATGCTGATAACCAAAGCCCACTTGAATCGTAGACACAACGAATACCTACCATAAAAGACCACCGCACGGTCAGCTACCCCTCTCAATTTTACTGAAATTTGTATACGATTATATAATTAAAGGTCGCTGCGGCACGCACCTGATTCTATAGTCACTGGGTTCAATTTCCAATATGACAAGAAATTTTCACGAATTTGCACCTCTTTCAAGTCACAGACAATACAAAAATGATGGCTAACTTTCGGACCATGCAAAATTGTAGATCCCTCTGTAGATCAGTTCGCCAAACTGAATATCCAAGAGCAGTGTGCTTTAAACATCAAGTTTGGGACCGAAATTAATGAAATTGGCATAAAATGTGTAAATGTGATGACAAAAGTTAGACGTGATTTGTGAAATAATTTTACATGAAAATAAATTAGTAAGCCTCCACAAGAGCCCCGAGAACCACCCGGTAATTTAGTTTCATAAATCGTTCAAACTTACTGATCATGCTCCGACTTTTATGGGATTTTGGATGTGTTTGAAGCTTACCTGGAAAGAGAGAGAGAGAGAAATGAATGTTAGAAATGTTTGAAAAATTACATAGATTTAAGACTGATCCCAAGTATCTCTTTGTGTTCAAATAGTGTTCCAGAATTCTTTGACACACAGTATTTATGAGCTTTAAAATAAATGAAAAAACGCAATTTTAAATTTCCCTTCGAGATAAGCTCATCAATCGATTTCGTTGCAATGCTCAACAAATGTTCGTATGCACATAATAATAGACTCATTGCAACCATAATTTTCCTTCCATAATAAGTACGCATACATATTTTCAATCCAAAGAAATCATTGTACATGAAATGAAATCCATTATTTTGCCAACAGAAGGCTTTAGTAATCTAATCAATATCTTGCTTTATATATGTCCCATCGGATAGACAAAAATAATATGTATTTCGTATCAAAATAAGGGCATTTTAATGATTGATTAACTCAGTTTTGTTTAAGCGCGCATCAAAGAATTGAGAAAATAAGCCATATTTCACAGTTTTTCTTCGATAAAGGCGAAAACGCAAGCCAGGCGGCTTAAAATGTGAACAATGTTTATGATCTGATATTCTAACAGTGCATTATGCTCAGTTTTGGTTCCGTCGATTCCGTTCCGATAGTTTCGATGCCAAAGATGCACCACGCTCGCAAGCCGTCGAGAGCGTCGAAAAAGTCCATAAAATGATGAAAATCGTGGAGTTGATCACTTACGACAAGGCCCAGCGTGGTCGTGGCCAAGCACGGTCTTGGTCGCAATGCGATGAGCTGGCGCAATCGGTAGCCAAGCCAGTATTGACGGAAGGAAGCTCTGAATTCAAGGGGATTGGGAGGGAATCACCCGCAATTCTCTCCTACGGCAAAACTCTTATTTCAGACCTGCATTGTCAACAATTGGACAGTCAGAAGGAAGCAATCACTCAGAAACTGCCAGCTTTGGCTCAAATAAGAGGAATTGTGTTTCATCAGGGCAACACCAGGCCACATATCAACAGTGTCTCCCCATAAGTTTCGTTAGTTAGTTTGGTCCTAGCACCAAGTGATTACCACATGTTCATGTCCTTGGATTTACTGGTGAAAAGTTCGCCGCAAATCGGTCTTTGTTTCAGATTCCTTCTTCCTAGTTCCCTGAATTCTTATCTGAGGAAATGGTCTCCTACAGCGCAGAATGGTTCATGGCCTGAGAAGGGTGCCGATGCTCCTTTCTTAGCTATGGAGTCGGCCAGTTTATTACATTTTATCCCTGTATGGCCAGGTATCCACCAGAGTTTTACTCTGTTTCTCCCACTCAATTTCTTGGGCATCACTCTCACACAAGCTTGAATTTTATGATGAAGTAGTCTGGTGTCATTAGAGCACCTCGACTGTCCGACATTAAGATTTGAACGCATCTGTCAATTAGATAGATTTATGTTTGCAAGGTGCTGGTGCATTTGGCCAAAAAAGTGATTTGTCCTGAGTCCAAATCCCCATGCCCCAGGTCCTTCATCAGTTCTTAATTCATTTTTATACTACTTTACCGTAATTTGCTCAGTCTGGATAAAGGATTCATTGCCCGAGTCCATTTTGAATCTCCTAATCACAATCCTTCGGAATGGCCAAGAATGCTAGCTTTTTTACCAGTGCATCGAATTATCTCGATGTAATGCACTTGACTTTGCCCATCCCTTTTTGTCGTTCTCATGATTGTTACTTTTAAGCCCCCAACGGGTGGGGTGGCTATAGTTTGTATATTTCATACGACTTGATCAATTGGAGACACGTAGCACACAGATCGTCCAAGCCGTTCAAATGTCAATATCGAAGTAGTGGGTAGGGTGGCTTCAACAAAGACGTGCCACAGGCCCGTGAAACAATCACTCGCTACGGTAATCAGAATATGTCCTCTAGATCGTGTGATTTAAGACCATTCGACTTCTTTTTAAGAGATTGAAGACAAGAAGTTAAGCGCTGCTTTATGAAATTCAGCCACATTTAAGCAGGATGGTCATGAACATTTGGCCAAAATGGCGTGTATATGCCAGCAACCACGTGTAATCCATTAAATGATTACATTTCACCCCTAGCCCCATCAGCAACAGCTTATTTTCGCCCAGCACTAATTTGTCATTCAAAATGAGTACGATCATCCTTTTGGAAACCTTGCACTTATTGCACAGCCGTCTCCAACTGCGCTGACTAGACAACATCACTGTCTCCATCGATTCACAATAAATCCCAGTGGCTGAATAACAATAAATCCCCCTGCCACCACACCGCAATTTTCGATTATGGGCTGTCGTCGCTTCGTAAGGTGAACACAGTCACAGAACATTGCCTTGCCTTGCCGAACGGCCACAATTGATTTTCAAATGACAAATAGTCCGCACGTTGAATTTCAATGAAACGCAACCACTCGAGCGCGACAAAACAATGAGACATCCCGCCTCTCGTCTCCCCCTCCGCGCACTGAACGCATTCCACAACACGATAGAACCTCGCATTCTAGGCGCTCGCACACACACATTCAAAAACTCTCATGACACTGAGAGTGAGATAGGAAATTCCTATGAACACCGCGATGACAATCTCGATACGATCATCGCCATCGTTATGATCCCAGCTTCATCATCACCGTTGCGGTGAGTCATCGTGTCGAGTCATCTCAACATTTGCTGGCGAACAGCCTAGCCAAGTGTAGCTCGTGCGATTCGGCATCACATCTGGATGTCAGGGGTCGTCACATGGTCGGGGGAAATGAAACGTTTCCCATGACTTGTTGCGCAAGCGAATCCGGTGGACAGCCTGGGAGATTTTGGCCATTACCGGTGCTAACTACGAGATTATCTCATAGAGTTCGCATGATGCAACTGGAATTGGGTTGCTGTGATGGGATGGAGCCACTAGCGGATGTTGATTTGATGTAATGCCTTTAAAAGGAAAATGCGACTAAAGTTCAACTAATTCCAGAGACCCTGAATGTTTATGTCATTTAATCTGACGCGTGTGTTGAAGGAGAGAATAAAACATCCTGTGGTGTATGACTGATAGGCAAATAGGTGGTTTAACGAAAGCTATATGATGACTTGATTTCGACTACTGCTTGTGATTCGTATGCGATATTGAATGAAAGGACTCGTAGATTGCAATTCGGCCCAAAGTACCTACATCTTCTTCTTTCTTTACCTGGGCCTGAACCAACAAGCCGCTCCAACTAGCACGATCTCTGGCTAGCTGCCTCCAGTATCACACGCCAAATTGAGATCGTCTTCCTCAAAGGTGCGCCACCTTAACGCGTTCGCGTTCTACATGGCCTAGCCATCTTAGGTGTTGGATCTGTAGACATCTGACTAGGCTCATGTAGCTGTACAGTCCGCATAGTTCGTGGTTGAATCTGCTCCATCTAACACTGTCAAAGCAAACAGGACCAACGATCGCAAGCAGAACTTTTCCCTCAAAGAGACCTTGGCCTTCCTCATCCGCTGTTGAGATTGCCCGAGCCGTAGAGCAGGACTGGGATGATCAAGGGCTTATATTAAGTCGGCATAGACCTTCAAGAGATGGCCTCATTATTCAATTGCCTCTTGAGCCCATAGAAAGTTATTGACTGCCTCGAAGTTATAGCTGACTATTGTGATGGTCTGTCCAAGACACCGATTTTGTATGTCCTTTTTTGAGGGCAGCATATATTTCGTTCTGTCCTCGTTCCCCGCTAGACCCATGTCAGCCGCTTCCGTCTCAACGCCTGTAAACGCTTTATTGACGGCTCGCTGTGTTCTGCCTATCATGTCAATGTCATCCGCGTCGGTTTGAACTCAGGGTCTGGGACAGCTCATGCTGGATTCAAGCTAACTTCAGTGATTCACTGAAAAGCTCACAGGAACATAAAGTGCTACAAGTCGCTCACAGGATTCTCTCGGGAGAAATCTAGTAAGTCACGAGAGTTGAGTCACTTCCGCAGTAGGCGCACATGTCTTGATGGCGTTTATCGGGTATAAAACGGTCTTAAGTCGCATATTCCAACATAAACACGCAACATTACAAAATGTTCGTCAGCCAAATCCACAAGCTTCCTGACTTTCAAGATTGATTCTACTTTGGAGCAGTTGTTCGCCTCCATGTTTGTGATAGGCGATTGCGTCTTTTCAAAAATCAATTTTTCCCTTAAGTTTAGATTGACGCGAGCCTCGTGGCACACGAGACACAATAATTGCACGTCAACGGTTCGTGAAACATGCTTCGTCTCTCGTGCCAACTAACCTGATTAACAACGTCGCACATTGTGTTATTTTGCGAATATAGCAGAACTTAATTCCTGAGGCGCTTGGTATCGATGTGCAATCGATGGTATTTTTTTGTTCGGAAATAGTATAAGTTTGATTCTATGAAGTTATTAGAACCTATGACCCAGTCCATTCCCCAAAAACCTCATGGATATATATGTCTCTAACTAAAAGAGGACTAGACCGTGATCAAAATCGGTCAGAATCTTCTCCATTGTGTTCAGAAAAGAGAACATTAAAGTGTATGTCTCCAACCCATTGACACAATTACCTCCCAAGATATTTTGATCAAACTAACACATTTTACGTCCATCAATACCTTCATCAGTTTTATGAGTAAAACGTAAATAAAAGATTAGAAATTTCATCAGATTTACGTTATTTATTTATTTTTTTATCTGAAATTAGTCGCTCTCATTATCGTCTTCCTCCAAGCTGCTACTTGATGGAAATTCTTCGGCAGCCTTTAAGAGGACAATACTTTCCAGTGGGAGTGGATTTCTTTTTCTATTGCGTTCTATACTACGGTTAAATATAAATATGAATCCGAAGACAGTAAAAATCAGTCAAGGACATCATCATCATCTTCTGGGGCTAAACCGCGCACGAGAGATCGCCAGGCAACTCGATCCTCCGCCATTGACTCTAACCCATCAGGGGTTATGCCCAAGCGTAACCAGGCGAGCTTATGGATTTGGTCCAACCATCTCATCTTGGGTCTGCCATGTGGTCGCCTACCCGATGGAAGCCGTGATGGTGGAGACATTCGTGCTACGTTGGTTTGGTCACGTAGCACGAACGTCCCCACCATCACGACTTCCGAGGAGGGCCTTGAATGCGATTCCATCAGGTAGGCGATTAAGGGCATCTCTGTTCGAATTTTATCTTGAAGACTTTCAGCTGAAATGCTCGAAGTGAATCAAAAGGACGATAGTCGTCAGAAATGTTACGCGATGAGAGCCCAGCTTTTTCTCCTTGCAACTAAATGCATTTCTTCGTCCGATCTTGCTAGTCACTTATTTACGTCTAGCTTGCAGCTGATGTGTAATAGACACTCAAAATGATCTTATCCATGAATGCAATGGAGAAATGATTTTGTTGAAATTTTATCTTTAGGTGTCCTTGTTAAAAAACAATTACACTTTCATAGCGTTTCAACGATGGGGCCTAATAACCGCAGGAAAAAAAAAAAAAAAATGGTGCTAATTGCAAGAGCACGAGGTAGTTCCGTTAAAAAAAAAAATTGCATGGGGTGGGCAGCTAAGGGCAAAAATTGAAACCGGATTCTGAAAGGCAACACCCAGGAGAAAATTTGGGTGCATTTTTAAAAGTCATTGCAAAGTCGCTTTATACAAAAAAAAAAAAAAACGGAAAAGCCCAAGGCGTTCAAGTCAAGCAATAATTACTCTCACTTGTTGAGGTCGCACAAGGCTCAAACTTACTTAAATGATTCTTCAAATAACAGGCAAGAAATTAAAGAATATTAAGACCAGAGATTTTGTCTGTCGTTTGATACCAAACTTTTGTCATTCTGACAACTTTGATTTTTGAATTAAGTTCCGCTAGATTCGCAAAATAACACACTGTGCGTCGCCAGTAAACTTTGTTGCAAGAACACTAACACATTTCAAGAGCCCGATTTACAAACGCCCAGTTTCACTGCCTATGCCCCAAAACCCTGACCTCCTCAAGAGCTAATCTACTTGAATTTCATTGCGTAATGAAGCACCAATCGACATCCCTTGCTGCCAGCACATCTCACCGCAAACTCTGTGTGAACACTCAATTTCGATTAATGCGTTGCGCTCAGGTGAAGTACTCCCCTGAACTGAGTTGTCACTGTAAGTCCCCTGAAAAAAGCTAACCCACACACAGACTGCAGTTGGGACGTATTCATTGTGATTGTTTGCGACTAATTAAAAAATCATCCAATACACAGCGCAATAAATTTAACACACACATCATAACTGAGAGAGAGAGAGTGAGAGGGGTCTGAGATAAATATTTCATTTATTGTTGCATAAAAAAACCCCCCACCTCCCATCCCTCGGCCCACCAAATGTATAAATATTTGCTAATTAAAAATCGAACACTTCCGAATGGCCCTCAATTAAACAATTCTTTTTTGCAGTTTGTTATTTTTAACCACCCCCTCGACTGTTTTCTATTTTTGAAAAGTGCAGGGTTGTTAAAAATGCACACAAAACAATCGATTGAATTCGATGGGAAGCAGATTCCGCTGCCAATACGTCGACGATGGCCAAATCGATCGTTTTGTTCGGGTTTCTCTTTTTTAAACGAACTCGTACCTTCGCCCACCCGCACATTCGCGAAAAGTAACCACACGCGAGCACCCTTAAATGGCAATTTGTGTGTTGCCTGCTATGCTGATGAAGAAGATATCCCGAGCAATGAGCGGCATTTTAGGACGGATATGTGGGAAGCCATTAAGCACGACTCCGTGGAAAGGATGCCAGCTGGGGGAAATTCGGTTAAATGAGAGAAGGAAGGAAAAAAAACGCTCATCATTATCATTAAAGACGCATCTCCCGTGCGGATACACACCCCGCCTCTCTCCGCCTAATGACAGTCGCTGTGGATTGACGAGGGGTTCACCAAAACAAAAAAATATGTTACCAAATTCAAAGAACACATTTACTGCGTTCCACAGCGAATCGGCCTGTCTGCCAGCATCGGTTGGCCTTGGCAGTGACAAGTATGTGGGCGTGTGTGTGAGATAAAAACACATTCCAGATACGAGAAGAAATCATTTTTTGCATATTTTCGCTTGAGAATAATCTTATTTGACGTCAGGTGCACGTTCCTTTGGAGCAGATGTCATCGGTATCGCAACTGAGAGATCAATGGAAATTCTTTCTCTCGGGAGTTATTTGCAGAGACTGACGGCGAACTGGAATGTTTGTTTGGCAAGTCAATGCATGTGCCAGGAATGTGCTCGATCTGACGTTGATTGTATGCGTCAGAGTGTGAGACATGAAATTACTTATTAAAGTGAGTAGAGACTGCTCTGAAATGTCTGATGGACAAGTGTGGACGCTTGAGAATGTATTGCTGCTGCGAAAAGCAATTGGAATTTGTTCAGCGTTGCTGCCTATTTCTGAAAGTAGAACCACGAGACTCAGTAACAAATGCAGGGGATTTCACGTGAATTTACGTTTTATATATCAGAGCTTCACAGTTCGGTGGGTCGCCGTGGCGGAATGGGTAAATGCGTCGATTCCTACGCAGAGAGCACCCATATTATATTATATTATATATGAATGTGATGCCCTCATTTCGATCTCATTCAACAAGACTTGTTAAATTCACAAACCCAATATGTACAGGGTGTACATATTATATATCGGTTTATGAATATTTAATAATTAAAAAAAAAAGGTACAGAACAGCTTTGCTATCCCAGACACTTCAGAAGTCGAAAAAAAAAAAAAGCATTTATGATTCGGACACTTTTAAAATGTTACCACTATAGTCCGGACGGAGTATTAAATTGCGTACATATTTTGACTTTGTTCCTGTGTGCACACTATGTCCATATGGAAGTTCAAAAAATTATGTGAATTCCTCTACTAGTTGCGTCGCTTTATAAAAACAAATTTATCTGTAAGTTTCTATCCGTAAAAAAATTAATAAGGTCTAAGTTGTTGATTGTCATCTCCATTTCTTTTTTCCCTAAAGTCCGGACTTTTCGCTATTCCGGACACACCCGAAACTTTATGTGGCCGGTCTAGCGAAGCTGTACTGTTTATTTTTTTAAATACAACAACAATCAAGTGGCCACCTCAATTGATGGAAGCGAATTATGCTTTTTGCTGCATTTTTCATCACTTTTTCAAGCATCTCGGATGGTAGAGCGATGATTTTCGCACTTATCAAGGTCGTCAAAGCTCTAAGGCCTCCTAGCGTGCTTTTCAAATAACCAAAAAAAGAAGTCAGGAGAGGTCAAATACAACTCATTTCAAAATCAGACTTCTGCCAGTCAATTGCGTTATTATTCAAAAGTCAACAAACTTGCTTGTATGTATAGCAAGTACTGAAGCATATATGGACTTAAAGCTTACGACTATGGGGTTGCACCAAAGCAAATAACAGAGGATTTATTCAGTCCTTTCAAAATAAAATTATACGGGATATTGTGAAAGCTCCCTGGTATCTCAGGAACTGTGATATAAAAAGGGACCTAGAGATAACTACCGTCGGCGAAGAAATAACAAACTCTGCTCGAAAGCTAAGTATCAGACTTCGTGGTCATTGGAACAATGCCATCCTCCAAACTTTGAACATGAGACGTTTAGTACGCCGACTCCAGCGTACGAGACCGCTCGGTCTGGAGCAATAGTACTTAACCATCCTAACGATGGTCGTGGCAGGTGATTTTACCGAAGGTCTACCTGCAACACGCGAAAATGTTATTAAATGTAAGCTACAATATAAGGAAACTTAGTTATTGTAAGGAAAAACCAAAAGGAAAGTTTGTTTTTAGTCAGTAAAAATTTAACACTACCATGTGGACACGGATCACATAGTGTCTTGTTGAAGATTTTCACCAAACCAAGTAACAAAAAAAAAACATGATTCAACAGTAGGTACACGTCCACGGAATTCGCGTTGCAAAATCGGCATTATTTGAACTCGCTATGATATGGCGCACCATCTTGTGGGAACCAGTAACCAACCCGGCGGAATAATAGTTCTGGTGGAGGCGCCCATCCAAGCAGTCACTTTTTGGCTATGCAATAGTGCTTCATGGAGTTCGCTTGTTAGCTGCGTCAGAGAGTGTGAAATGGGCCGCATTTTCTTCCCAAAATCGGGTTCAATGTCAACAATTCGAGCGACGTTAAGCGGCTGTCGGCAATAGTCTGTCAGTAAACTGGATTTATACGAAATTAAATGCAAGACACCAATGAGCGCGATGATGATACATCACATTTGGGTTATCGGCACAGTCACTCTCTTAACGCTTGAACCAGTTCGTTGACCTGCCTTGGGCGTTAATGAACGGCATGTTAATGATCTCACACTGTCCCGGACTTAACTAAAATCGACACCAGACTACGAATAGACGGTGCTTGTTGGTCACGATATGTTTGACGATAAGCACGTTGAGTTAACACAACTGAATGACGATTTTCAATGTACAGCCTCCTCCATTTCGGAGCATTGTTTCGGTGTGAAGAGATTCGTGATTAAATTATTTCACTGAATTGACGTTCCAGAATATGTCTACTCAAGGTAAGCTGTCGATGCAGAGCGCACCTTGTGAGTTCCTGAACATCCATACTCGCTGGTCGGACAATAGCAGGAGACGATAGGAGGTCGAAGCTAGTCCATGAACTATCCAACCACTGCATAAATATATTCCAAAATGTTGAATAGTTCAGAATTAACGCAAGTTCCAAACTAGTTCCCAACTGTTCTCATTTCAAAAAGACATCACTCAAGACTCAATTAAAACTCGAACAGACCAAATTTCCAAAATTCCAAGGATACAACTGAAAATGAGCTTCTGATGAAATTAGACGAAAATCCCATTTGAACTTATCCCACTCGTCGCCTCCTCTTCGTCATTCTCATGTGCCGTCTCCCCCAAGCACTTCCTGTTTTCATTGTTCCACTAAACTTGAAATACTTTCTCGTACGCTCATCTCCCTCATTCATTTTATTTTATTTTTTCGTGTGTTCTCCACAAAAATTTTCAAGTTCATGATCTTTTTGTGTTTGTCCAGATGAGGAAGACGTGGGGAACTGGCAGCGGAATCGACCGGGCCAGTGTCACAACCAAGAAGTATTTATTGCCCACCACAGTCTGGTGACTCATTCGCCTCGACACATCCCATCCAGCAGCAGTCTCGTCGGCGTCAGAAGGTGCTTGTGCTCGAATAAATTCCGTCGGTGCTCACGTGTAATTCATTCATTAAAACCCGATTTCGATGTTTACGTTTGGAATTAGATTTAATTTATATTTTTTTTCTGTTTTATTTTTAGTCGAACCGTCGAGAGAGTTCAATGCGAGCGTTGGCTTCCGATATCCGATGTTTGCGTACCTTGAATTTGTGTGCCACTTGGCGGGGATGAGTCAGTGTGCGATCAGCAATTAGAGATTTATTCACATTGCCCGTCAAAAGCAGTCACGAGCTGCTGCCGCCGCGAATCTATCGCGTTACAACGTTTTCGGGGAATCTCGCCTCAAAACAACAAACCGCTGACTAATTGGGAATGCCATCTGAGTATATGGCTTGTGTTAGGTGTCGACTACATTCCTGTTGGCGGTCATTTGTTTGGAGTGAGTGGCGGTCATTTAGGAAGGAGTGGACAGAAGTGGATAAACTTGTGAGCCTCGCATCAATACTGACTACCTACCGCCTTGACGCGACCAATTCAAAGTTTTACAGAAGCGATTAGCAATGTTACCCGCGTTAAAATCAGAATTTTAAATCTTGCTAGTCAATCACCTCATTTTCCAGTGACACTGAATCCGAAAAAGGACAGAGATCGAAGAAAGCACAAGAAACAGAAAGTTGGAAGAACCTTAAGTTCGCACAGAGTCAAAGTTCAACGAAAGAAGACCAAGAAGATGAAGAAATTTTGGAGAACTGGTTGACAGAAGGTCAGTTTCATCTCAAAACTTGTTGTTGAGCAAGAGTTCAAATGCCGCAAGTGAGAGTTGTTCGTCCTACGCAAGCTCAGGTGGCGAATTTGGGGCGATTTAGCGCGTGTACTAAGATATGGGATGGTCCATTGTACTACCAAGCTAAGCTTAACAGAATTAAGCCATTTATATACTCGTGGTGAACAATTCAGCGGTCACTATTTAAGTTGAGGAAGAGTTCTGATCCTCTCTGAGAACGCTAGGAATCTGCGCAGGAAAGAGATCTCTGAGTGTGCCAGATGCACCCTTCTTACTTAGGTTAGGTTAGGTTGAGGAAGGGGAGTGTGATAGGTTAGGTTAGGTACGTGGGTTGACGACGCGGTGGGGCCGCCCCACACTGAGGTCATATTGGACCCATTGTGATGCCCAAGGGGTAAAACCTTCCTTTCTTCTCACTCGCCGGATGATGAAAACTCCTGACTCCAAGGTGTTATTTGGTTATTGTCCTCCTTCCAGCCATCCAGCCGTACCTCATCCTCTTTGGGTGATCTGCTAACTGGTAAGACTGCCACAGGGGGAGTGGAGTCCCAGCGGTTTTATAGAACTATTCGCTTCTAGATCCGGTATATTCGATAGAAGCAGGGGCACCTCGTGCAGGTGCAGGGATACGTGAAAGCCCCGTATAGCGGTCTTGAAGGATAAAACCTTCCTGATTCAGATCGAATCCCGCCTCCGGAGTGTGATGGTACAACACCACCTCCACTCGGAGGGCTTAGAGCCCATTGTGAATCCCTTCATCTGTGGAGTACACATTCTGAATAAACCTATCCTGTGTCACGTTATGGCTTTAACCACCCTGTGCTCTTTACAAATCTTATAAGATCTGATATATCCGCATTCGCTAGGTCCGCAGTCTCTGCGAAGAATCTTTTCCAACGAAGCTAGGCGCCGGTTCTGTAGAGCTGGCCAGTGGCAAAGCAAATGTTGGACGTTTCGGTCTCTTCCTCGTCTCCGCAGCTCCGGCGGAGATCGCTGGATTCCGCATTCCATTTTCGGAGCATTGCTCCGATGGGGCAGTGTCCTATGATCACTCCGTCGAGCACACGGATTGAGTTGCGGTCCAATGCCAGGAGCTTCTTTGTTTTGCCTTTGTTGAGCTCTGGCCACGTTGATCTTGTCATGTGACAGTCATCTCTTGCGAGCCAAGACGAGTTGGCTTCTTTAAGAATGGTGTCACTTACAGTTCGGAGTAGTGCACTGATCGGTGGCTGCAGTGATGTGCCCGCTTCGCTGATGTCCATTTCAGACCCTTGTCTGGCCAATTCGCCCGCTCTCTCGTTCCCTGCTATTGAGCTGTGGCCCGGGACCCAGTAAAGTTTGAACTTGTGGTGACTGATGGACTGATGGAGTCGCGGCAGTTCATAACAGCCCTTGATCTCGTCGTGCAGGAGCCACTTGACTTAAGTGCAGCCTGGCTGATATCGGTTGTTTTAATTTGCTTGGCTGCTTTATCATTGCCAGAATCTCTGCTTGGAAGAGACTCTGCACATATCAGGGTGTCTAAATGATTCTTGCTTGTGCAAGGTATCCGGGTAGTTTCCGGCCACAGTACCTGTGCCCATTTTTGATCCCTCAGTGAAAAGTGCATTCTCATGGTCATTGAAAACGGCGTTGAAAAGCCACTTGTCCTTTCTCACTTACTTCTCAGGCTTTCGAAACATGGAGGACTTGAGCATGAGCAATTGCCACTGACACTACTTCAAGTCATCGAGACCAAGCTGTATTGCGTTAGCCCCGACTTGGTCTTTATACCAGAGATTCAGCTTTGTTTTCACTGTCAGGTCAGGAGCGTGTGTCAACCCTGAGAATTGTTTTCGGCTGGAGTCAACCGCAAATAGAAAATAACCGAATCTCGAATCTGCCCCTTCCTTTCCGCGGAAGTATGATACTGATTTTCTGTCAAGATTTCGAGCGGGAAACAGCTGAGAGACGACAACAGTGCATCGCTTTGCCGAAATACGGTGCAGTTAGGCCCTTGCTATGTCCACATAATTCACAGCCAAACCCAAAACCTCAAACGTGACCTTGCTACAGTTTTTTTGAAGGTCGTGCAAGTCTCACTCAAACACTAGAGACCCGATCTTCTAGAAGTCCTTAAAACTGTTAGCATACGCCGATGACATTAAAGTAATTGACCAAACACAGAGAACGGCCAATGAGCCAGTTCCTGGTAGCCAGTTGGAAGCAGTAGTTCAGTACCAACGGGCAAAGGGCTATAACTTCGAAGCCGTTAAAGAATAGAGCCATCTTTCGAAGGAACAAGCTGACTTCACATACGGCAATGATCATTCCAGTCCTACTGTGCGGCACAGAGCTATGGATAATATCAAAAGCGGTGGTCTCTTCGAAAGAAAAGTTCTGCATGCGATCTGGAGGATAAGATTCAACACCGGACTGAATGGGCTGTACAGCGAGATTAGAGCGGATGTACAACCGAATGCACCCTGTGCCTTACCTTACTCCGTCCGTCGCTGTAAATAATTATCGCTATATAGACAAATGTTAACCGAATTTGTTTGGTCTCAAATAGAATATATGGATGGAGATGACATGTAGTTTGAACAAGATGGGGTTCCCCAGCACAACACGACGCGCTCTGGCTTTGTTTCAAGGATAATTTCCTAGACGATTTTCTTTGATAATTTTCTCGCGTCCAAGGGATTATTAATGCAATGAAACTTCTCTGTAGCGGCCATCAGCGGGACCATCATGATTGTCCGTTCTAAAGGGGTTGAAACACACGAATACCTTCTTGCTGAGACCATTACGAATTGAGGTGTCCCTTATAGAGGGGTTGTCCGCAATGAAGAGTTTCACTGTACCCTTCAATGTCCGGGGACAAGACACAGCGTGGGTCGAGGGTATAGGGGGAGAAAGGGAAAGGGGGTACGTCTGCATATTGTTCTTAAATATCTGTGGATTGTAGTCTAAGGGAAATATTAGGCTGGGAAGAGCATTCCATATTCGTTTTGGCGGCTGAAGAACGAGTCTTTTAATTTAACTGTGCGCCCGAAAGGACGGGTAAGGGTATACTGATGGGAATTCCTGAAGAGCCGGGTATTGCGGTTGAATTCATGGAGGGGAGGAATGAAGTTGGCTAGCTCACTTTCTCTTTCATCTTTTGTTAAAATATCGATAAAATATGGCAAAATGAGAGGCGGTATGTCGGTATTCAAGCGAATCTAATGACTATGCGATATTTTTGTCGCCTAAAAGTAGCGACGCTTGCTTTTGGAGCGCTTGCTTTTGGATTCTACCTAGTAAGTGCAGGGTGGACTTGGGGGCACCAGATATAAGCATTGTACTCAAGCTTGGGACGGATGTTAGCCTTCTATAGTTTATAAGCCACATCAGAGGAGGTGAAATGTTTCTTGGATCGATTAAACAAAACCTAAACATTTCGCAGCATTTTTGGCGACCTGTGATCGACCCAACTTAGTGTTGTATGTGTACCGAGTCTTCGACTACAAGCCTGTTAGACAGAGCAACATGTGACCCTCGTCTAAGGCGGCATCTCGCTAAGAGAGAGCCGGTAATTAAAACATGTTTTTGAGTTGAAAATGGCAATTATCCAGGCGGCCTGACTGTCTGAACAAAACGAGCCAGCACAGTGTCCCATTCGCATTCGTTTTCCGCCTGAAACACGCTAAAATAATCAGGGAATCTTGTTTAATTTGACAACAAGGGCAACGTAATCTTTTGGAAAGGCTAGTTGATTGTGGTCCCCGTCCACCAGCTCGCAAAGTCTTGGATTACTCAGACTTCTCTGTCTCTTTGAAGCCTTCATTCGCCTGCAATTAAGCTCTCTTACGAGTCAGTTTCGGCTTTAAATTCAAACGTTAGGACACAGTTATCGGTGCTTGCTAGAACAGCTTAGCCTGTTAAAGGATATCCCTGAAAAACAGTCTTCTGTGATGTGGAATGCTCTGAATCTCAAAAAAGCTCACATTCAATTCGATGAAGACATCGAGACTTCATATCAATCTCAAGACTGACGTTTTGCTCACCATCCAGACTTTGCAGCGTCATTAAATCATTAAACGAAATGCCTGACACTTTCGCTTTAACGAACCACCGGACACGAGTCTCTATCGAACAACGCTTTAGGCGTGATTCGTCAAAACAACAATCCGCTGCCATAAACCCAGCCTCCCGCTCCTCTTCAATCAAGCGATAACAGCAATTAGCACCTCGCCTTGTTTACTCTCCACACAAGTGTTAACTCGTTCGCCCTGCGGAATTTAGCAGTGCTCACAGTCACCCGCCAAATGAATAAATAAACCGAAAATTGCGCAACACGAACACATAAACTAATCTCTTCTCGTTCAATTGTCAATTGTTGCATAATCCAAACGCAATCAGTGGCAGGTAGCGTGCGCTGATTGTTGCTGTGCCTTGCGCCCTGGCCAACGAGCAATTGTGTCCTTATCGTAAAAAGAATAACATTTCCGCCACCCACTCTCTCTCCATCACACATTCTCACCGACTGACCTCGCTTTGGGGCGAGGGATAGAAATTACATGTCGCCCTCTAGCCATTCAACCCATCATCATAGTCATCGCATGAATGATGATTGTTCATAAACAAAAATAGAAGGGCTCATATTGACGGAATAAATTCATTATAATGCGTACTGATGTACACATGAGTGGAACGCACCGAGGAGGATTGACTAGGGGTTGAAATTACCCCATACACACCCCTTACTCACACCCAAACGCACATGTCCACACGAGACCGACCGAATGGTACCTTCACTGGATCTCGTGTGTTGTTCATTATCGACTTTTAATTGAGAATGCCTTTCGTTGGTGGATAAGGGATGGCTGGCTAGGGTTGATTATTCCCCCCCTGAACATAACCTACGCCGGCGGGGTGACTGAATTAGCTCTAGTGGCTTTCGACATGGTGAATTGGAATTGGGGTTCGCTTTCATCTGCGGGCGGTCTTCGTGTCTCTCAACTGTAGAGAGGAGGAACGATTTCAAGCAAAAGGGTCTCTAACAATAAGCATTCGAATGGGAATTATTGAAGTGCTCTTGGGGTTTTTTTTTTTCATCCTCAGGGTGGATTTAAAAAGAAGAGAAAAAACAAAATAGGGAAACAACAGAAATGAAGAACTTCCTCATTTGCTTTGAGAATACTTTCTCATTGAGTGTACAACTCTGAAGATGTGTTTGATTGTTAATTTCGTTCAACAAAGGCAGTGACCTTCAATGCTTTGAAGACTGAGTTGATTAGATTGAGTCCCGGCAAAAGAGTGACAGAAAATGAAACCTTTATGGTTTTACATGTGTTCCTCATCAGCACTATTGTTCATCATTTGTTAATCACAACCTTACTTTATGTTTTTGTGACACGTCCAAATATATATGTACACGCAAAAAAAAAGTGAAAAGTTTAAGTCTGCAAATCCATATAAAACATAACAATTAAAAATTATTCTATTCAATTGAAAACATTTCTATATAATTCTGAACAATTCTAAACAATTCTGAACAATTCTGAGCAATTCTAAACAAGTCTAAACAATTGCGGACAATGTAAATCAATTGATATTCTTCAAATCTGTGATAGTCTGAGAAATATTAGGCTGGGAAGAGCATTCCATATACTTCTTTAAGTTTAACAATGTGTCGGAAAGTAGGCATAAGGGTATGCTGATGGGCATTCCTGGCGAGGCGGGTATTGCCTGTGAATTCATGAAGGGGAGGAATGAAGTTGGCTAGCTCACTTTCACTTTCATCTTAAAATACGGACAAAGGAGAGACGGTAAGTCTTTATTCAAGCTCAGTATCTCTGCGATATTGTTGTCGCCTGAAAGTATAATCGCTTGCTTTTGGATTCTAGTACGTGCAGGGTGGTCTTGGGAGCATGAGGCAAAATATAAGCGTTGTACTCAAGCTTGGGACGGATGTAAGCCTTATAAACTAAAGCCACATCAGAGGGGGTGAAATGTTTCTTGGATCGATCAAGGAAACCTTAACATTTCGCAGAATTTTTGGCGACCTCATATATGTATTAGAGTTCTACCGAATAGTGATTTTGCCGGATACCGAATATTCGACCTGCAGATAGGACCAATGAATCTATAGTCAACAGACTGAGCAGCAATACGGTAAAATGGATCAAGAACTGATGAACGAACAGGGGCAGGAGTATTTGGACCACGGCCAAATTACTACGAACCCATGGACAAACGGACCAGTTATGCAGAAGCTTAAGAGGCTGAGCAGGGGTAACAGAGTAAAACCCTGCTGGATGGCTGGCCATATAAGGATAGAAAGCAACGAAATGGCTGACTTCCTCGATAGGAAAGGACAATCGGATCCTTTTTTAGACCATTTTGCGCTGTAGGAGATCACGTCCTCAGGGAAGAGTTCAGGGTACTAGGGAGAAGGAGCCGAGTAGATACATCGAACATGCTCATGGCATGAAGCAGGTTAAGAAACCCTTGGGTCAAAGTAACCGGAAGAGGTTTGAGGCGTGGATCAGAATGAGCAAATCGTATCCCAACAGGGCACTGCAGACTCAGGGAGCACCTAAGAAAACTAGGAGTGTTATAAGAAGGTCTCTGCAGATTCTGCGCAGAATCTAACGAAATTCCAGAACATATACTGGGATTTTGTGAGGCACTAGACCTCAAAAGACAAAGACATCTGGGGAAGCACCTAATATCAGAGGAAGAACTGAAGTCGCTAGAACCAGCTTTCATTCTCAGATTCCTAAAGGAAACTGGCTCAAATCGATCAGATTATAAAACATATTTTGTTTTCTAAAAAAAACGGTTATCTGGTGGTCGTATATAAGAAGTCTATTTGGCTCCAGCCGCATATTTCAAAGGAAGCCGGATAGGCCGGATACCAAATACTTACCGGATATACATCACATCTCTAATATGTATACGCTCGTTCCAACTAAGTGTTGTGTTGAAACACATACCAAGGATGGAAACCTTCCCGGTTTCATCGACACAAGCGCCATTCATGGATAATGCCTTATTATCAAGAGCTCGCTTGAGTGACAGCAGACAGCATTGAGTTTTTGAAGCACTGAATTCCACTCTATTGTTTTCTCTTTGTGATTCGGACTATTCGCAGTCTTTATGCACCAAATTCCTAAGACTCCCTGTGCATTGGCAAACAAATATTCGCCAAGTTATGGCAGATCTGTGTCGAAAACTTACCTTGCCAAAATCAAGTTATGCATGGACAAGAATTTGATGGAAATCTAAATAATAAATGCGTTATATTTAAATATGCTTTTGAAACCATGAAATGGACGAACCTGAAATTCAGACTAAAACTAGTTTGCTCTTGGAAACTTTCCAAGAAATGGGATGAAGTTATTAGAAAATGGCACAAAACAGCAAAGAATGACACACTGACAGACTGACCCCAAGGTAACAAACACAAAGAATTCCCATCCCATTATGAGGAACAAGTTTGCAATGACCGAATGGAATTTCCTGAAATTCTAGAAAGCGTCACTTGTCCCCAGTACTTTCTCGGCAATCAAAAAAGTGTGTGTACACAACTGACGGATAATGCTAATGGCACGTCATTTACGTTCTTTAATGTTCAATTGTCAATCGCTGCCATCATCACACACAACGACCTGCTTCCCAAACTATGGCAAAAAAGAAAAACTCATTTGAACAGTGGAATCGCAGAATGCCCTCATTCTCTGTGAAGATGAAAAATGAGAAAAAATAATAATATTCCGCAAGCTTCAAGGAACCGACGAGGGTGACAGAATCGTCGCCATCAAGTGACCAGCTCAGAGTAAACACACCTCACAACAAAGTGGGCCATCGCCGCACTTAAGTTATAAATATGTACTGCCCCTAGCACAGCCGCCCATGCTGTTTCCTTTTGATTTTTCACAACAATTTCCCCGACACAGCTGAAGCCGAGGAAACTGAAATGAAACTGAACACTGCGAGCAAGAGGTACAAAAAATAATAAAAACCTTCCCCCCTCGGGGAGGAATTCCATTTCAGTTCCGAACGCAGATAAATGTACATCAGTGCGTCTGTACATTTCCCTGGACTCGCTGTGGTTGTGTCCACAGGAGGGAGAGGGGCGAATCTGGGTCATTCATCTCTAATTGAATTTTTCTCTCATCCTCTCTCGCTCTCATTCTGCAAGATAGCAATTTCGACCTTTTGATCTGTCAAGACAGCGATGAGACATTTTCTTTTGCGGCATTTTTCTGTGCCCAACTCTCACTTGCACCGTCTTCATGTCGCCCCTTGTCATTATCGTTTGTAGAATTCTTTGAAAACTCGGCGATCGTCGCCGAACGATAGGAGTGAAAAATTACAAAAAAAAATGTGTAACCAGGGAGACCAACAGGCAACAGAATCCAACGGAATAGACAACAAAGCAAAACACACACGGAGTGTGTCACACAAACCCAGTTTCTCATCCCCCCATTGTACGGCTTCAACTTTCGATGACATTGTGCGGATCTTCTTCATTCCGTGTGCCGGCCACCGCATAATCCTCACCACACCCGGAGACTTAGTCTATTCTATGGAACTCGTTCGCAGCGCGATGAGTGATGAAGGGAAAATCGTAAACAATACAGACAACAGACAACCTTGTATCCGCTAGATTGGTCTCAATCAAATGAATGTACTCGGCTTTTCTTGTAATTTGAACCCTTATAAACAATAGCTTTCCCTACTAGACGCACACACAAAACGTGTCGTCTTCCGTTTAGCTTTGAAACAAGAGAGAACAAGAAAAACTTTCGTTTCAGCTTGACTAAGTTGCTGCTGCGGTCACTGTTACGCCATATAAGTGATAGATATTCGATAAGCATGCGATTCGTACGTGATATTATAAATACACAACCAATATGCAGGAGTGGTGTTTCGTATGCTAATTAACGCTGTTAGGTAACGACGATCGAAGTAAACAAAACCGATCATCGATTGGGGGATAAGTGAAAATGTATTCATAATTTTTGAGTTTTTTTTTTTCTTTTTATAATCGAAGCGTGCTAAATTCGTTATTAATCACAATATACTTATGGAAGATTTCGGATACCGTTAAATGACTCAATTGTGTGTTTCCGAAAAAGTATAATTTTGACTATCGATGTGCATCGCTAATGAATTTTCTCTGTCGGGGAAAAGTGAAAACAGTAACAAATTGCATTAAAAAGACATGCCATTTCTACTCAGTGCAAAGTATGTGCTTGGTTTCAGGATTTAATGAAGGATAGGGCACGCTTGCACTTCACCTAATCCAGATTTATGACTTTCTCGGGAATTCTGAACAATTCGGAACAATTGGCATCGTCCGTTGTTCCTTATTTTCTTATTGCAAATAGTTTCTGGGCAAAAGGAATGTCGTTTTATGGTGGATTTGACACGACTGACTTCCATCAAAGACAAAATTATGATTTTCTTGGGAATTCTGAACAATTTTCAACAATTGGCATCATCCCTTGTTCTTTCAACTGTCATTACAAATATATTCTGGGGAAAAAGAATGAGGTTTCGTGGTGGATTTGACATGCATGCACTCCATCAAATAAAATATTATGACTTTCTTGGGAATTCTGAACAATTCGGAACAATTGGCATCATCCGTTGTTCCTTATTTTCTTATTGCTAATAGTTTCTGGGCTAAAGGAATGTCGTTTTTTGGTGGATTTGACACGCCTGACTTCCATCAAAGACAAAATTATGATATTCACGGGAATTCTGAACAATTTTCAACAATTGGCATCATCACTTGTTCTTTCTTCTCCCATTGTAAATACGTTCTGGTTAAAAGGAATGAAGTTTTGTGGTGGATTTGACATGCCTGGACTCCATCAAACAGAGGCATTCATTCCACAGGAATTCTGAATAATTCGTAGCAATTGGCACCACCCCTGTTCTTCCTTTTCTCATTACAAATTGGTTCTGTGGTAACATAAGGTCGATTTATGTTGAATTCGACACGCCTGGACTCCATTAGATACAACTTTATGACTTGTTCTGGAATTCTGAACAATTTGCAAAAATTGACACCATCCCATGTTTTTTCTTTCTCATTGCAAATAGCTTCTGTGCTGAATTTGACATGCCTGCTCTCCATCAAGTGCAAATTTATGATTTCCTAAGGAATTCTGAACAAATTGCAACATTTGACACCATCCCTCATTCTTTATTTTCTCATCGTAAATAAGTGCTGTCGTTTTATATTTGTGAATTCGATATTCCTGCTCTCCATCAAATGCTAACCATTGCAAACCATTTTCTCAACTATTCTAACCAATTCGCAACAATTCGGAACATTATTTTTTTACCTGCAACTGCTTCTGTATAAATTCTAAGAATCCCTAAAAGATTAATTTACCAATTTTCTCCATGAACAGATACAATTCATTCAATTAGAATATCCCTCTTACATCAGTTTATGTCGTCTCAAGTGCTCATTCTGCAGTGCACACCCTTTTATTTTCTCTCCCTCACTGTCACAGGGCATTGCCCCACAGTATCACATTGTTCATTGACTTCATTGCCGTCATTCGCCGTTCGCTCTTCCGCTTCAACTCAAAACACCGCATGCACATCACAATCATAGGGATTTGGATTATGCAAGTCAAGTTCATTTTTATGCACTCACAAGCATACACACTCACACATGCATACTCAAGCAACACAACGAATGAGGGCATTGACTAACCATAAAACAACATCGAATGCCATCAGTGTTCGCGTTACTTTGAGTAGATTCACAGCATCCCCTTTGGAGAAGGACACTCACACACACGTGCAAGGACAAAACAGCCAACCGCCAGAAGTTCACCAGGGGTCGGGGATTATATCCAGCCCTCAGCACGATCGATGAGTACCACTGATTCAATGATAAAAATGAAATGCCTTCCAGCCCCCGAGGGATGATTCTCCTGGGCTTTTGTGGACTGTAAGTTGGCTTTTACAATAACGTGCCGCCTCCTATGCTTCTCTTGCCTCGCGCTGCCGCCATTCAATTCCACTAGTGTTGCTCGCAAGGACTCTTGTCCTTTTATTTCGTTTCAAGGGATAAGTCAACCTGGTATGGTGGTATTTATAGATATCGATGGATACGTTCCTCATCCACTGACAATGTCAGGGTGTCTCCTTCAATGAGCTAGCTACGAAATGGAACTCTTTATTGTCATTCACTCTCTCCCTCACACATTCACACGACGGATGCTTGAAAAACTTCTCCAAAGGCGAATATCAGAACATAGGATTCATTCGTTATGAATTTTCTGGGGAAAAAACTGATTTCTGTTTGTTCCGAGTATGTATGCCTCAGAGCATCTTTGGACATAAAGAAAGCACAAGCGAAGAAGACATTTGGATGTGTGAGTAGACTATTTCCATTGGCAACATGAGGTTTTCTTTCCTTTTTTTTTTGGAAAAGGACGGTATCCAGCTCTCGATTGTTGGATAAGGGATAAGAGAGCTTATAAGAGATAAGAGACTATAATCCTGTCCTTCGCATATCCTAATGAAAAGATTCTATGAGATATGATGATATATAAAGCGTTTTCAAATAAAGGACCAAAGGGTGGGAGGACAAACAAAACGCACACACAAGATGTGTACACTGTGTATGGGTTTTGGGTGGCAGAAATTTTGCCTTATGATAAAATCGAATGGGATTATTGAATTGCAAATGATGTGATTTTGGGATGATTTTATGGTATCTAGATTTATCGGAACAATTCGAAACAATTCTGAACAATTCTAAGCAATTCGGAACAATTGATTGTATTAGCAAATGATTTGTAATGTAATATGAAGTTTAGCTACTAGATGACAATGTAAGCAAAATGGAGTTAATGGGATTTAGTTATGGCTTTTGGTGTCAATTTCTGATACAAATCGAACTCTTTTTGTTTAATAAAGTCATGCAATTCATCGTCCGGACTTGACTTTCGTGTTTTAATCAGGTATGTCACATTGTTATCCAAGACTATATGTATTTAGTTTAATGGTTGCCCTTGAGTGCTTGATCATTAGCGTGGCAATTAATATAAATTTCATTTCAAAGCCGCAAGAACAACGGGCGCTGATCCACACAAAGACGACGAAGTCACCACAATGACTTTAGAATTTTCACTCAACTTCCAAAAAAATTCAAAGAAAATCTTGGAAAATCATCATTTGCTCCAGTATATTCCCCGACAAGGACACAATTCACAAGTTCCGCCACTAAATCATATTCCCTCAATTATCCGAACGATCTTCACACTCCAGCCATGCATGTGCAAACAATTCAAAGATTGTACGTGTTTTCAAAAGCATTCTGGTGAAATGCAATTCCCATTCCGCGGTCACGACCGGCATTCATCGGGATGCCATCAGTCCCACCCGGGCACAATGTACAATAATGGGTACTTTCAATTAATTTTAATTTCTTTTTTTTTGCAAAAATATCGTATCACGTTGCATTCCCCAAAATGAACCAACTCAACCGCAATGTAGAGATACGCAAAACCCATGAATGATTAGATAGCCAGCCGGTGGAATGGCCTGTCACCCATAAACCGCCCCCGTTGCCAACGGACTGAATTAACGTTTCGTAATTTGTCCGTCGACCTCTTCACTGCCTCGTAAAATGGATAGACCGCAGCGCTGGTTAGGTGAGTGGATTTATCATTTCTGCGGATGTGACAGTAAATTATTGCACCCCGCGGCCGCAAGTCCATACACTTCTTTCAACGGTCAAGAGGATGAGCAGTCGCGTCGTAGTGGAAGGGTTTCGAGAGACCGCCTCTGGGTAGGGGCAGCGTTTCCCCATTATGCACTTGGTCGGACTTGTAGATGCGAAATGTTTAAAGCTTCCTGCCACGTTTTGTCCTTGTGTCTGTGGTTTTTACGCCTAAGGCATCAGTCTCTGGGTGCGGCATTCGTTTTCATTGATTCATTTCATCGATTGGATTGTGAGGGACTGTCGGAGTCGGTGCTTTGTATGTGCACAGTCGGGCGCGCTGTGTAATGACGATACGATATGCGTTTTCCAATTTCCAATACATTACCGCATCGAATTATGCATTTCATTTTTTTCTCTTGCAGCTTAGTCATATGCCAGACATGGGATTTATGGCGATATGCCTCATTGGAGAAGTGATTTAATTAGTGCAATGGATCTGCATATTCTGCAGCGGTTTCGTGAATACTTTGCTCATATTTTGTCGGAGAACGATTAAAAAATGCTAATGGAGGCATTGCTCATTGAACTTCAAACGGAATCTGCTATCGGGCGCAGAACACAGGTGTGTGAAAAACTCACACATCACCATTATATACATGTGTATAGATTTTTGGTCCTTGTGATGATTATCAATCACAATTCAGATTTTTCGGAACAATTCGTAACAATTCTGAACAGTTCTAAACAATTCGGAACAATTGATTCTACTGTCAAATGAAACACAAACCTGTCTGATCATCGAGCCTACAACACCGATCACTTTTATCAAGAGGAGGTGTTTTATATGTTTAGAAAGAATAAACTTAGGATGTATATTGACATCCAAAGTTGTCCTCTTCGGAGTGAAAGGACATGAAACTACTACAACAAATGCATGTCGCATGCACTTTATTAACCTTTGTGGAATCTGCAAAACTCCGCTTTCTCACTGAAGACTGTCAAGTGTCCGGTCAAAGTGACAGTTTACATTAAGTGCCTCACTTAAACTTATTCTACGTCGTAAATGTCAAATAATTGGCAAAATGTCAAAACTTACAAAGTACAACAAAAAAAAATATAACGTCAAAATATTAAACCTGTCAAAGTTCTGTCAAACTGACAGATGTTCAAAAGAGAAGATAAAAAAAAAACAACTTACCAACAATAACAGTATTGGCAGCTACTTCTTTAGCAGCGGCTGCAGCAGCCGCCGCTGGTCCACAATGCAGAATATCCGACAGTGACAGCGACGATGCGATGAGCTGACGTTTTTCCTCGAAATTGAGATAATCCAGCGAGTTACTGCGCTGCGGAGTGACGGTGATTGTGACAGATTTCTGCATTTTGGCAACAACGCACACCTGCTGCGTCTGATCCTCTGGGTCGGTGGTGGGTGAGCTCAACTCCCCAGCGTTCGGTGTGTACTGACTGCCGGGACCGATGAACTGAAACTGCTGCTGTTGCTGTTTGTGCGATTCGGGGAAGTTCGGCGAGACTGGCGATAGTTGGTAGCAATTCTCATTGTTTATGGCCGCAACCAGGTTCGCTAAATTGTTGCGACTATTGTTGATCACATGCTGCTGGTGCTGGAATTGCTGTTGCTGCTGCTGTTGTTGTTGTTGTTGTTGTTGTTGTTGTTGTTGTTGTTGTTGTTGTTGTTGTTGTTGTTGTTGCTGCTGCTGCTGGTGCTGCTGTAGGAATTGCTGAAGGGGAATCTGAGGACCGTTGCTGTTGGCGTGAGTGATTTTATTGCTTCGCATAGACATAACTTGTGTTATCGTAAACTTCACGGGCACCCCCTGGACTTTTTGCGCGACAATTAACACACGGGACACGAGGGTGTTTGAAGTGAAACAAGTTGTTCGCTTCAATTGGCGCTGACGAGCGGTGACAATAACGACGACACGGCTCTATCAACG
The DNA here is from genome assembly GCA_964034865.1 of Eristalis intricaria. NCBI lineage: Eukaryota > Metazoa > Arthropoda > Insecta > Diptera > Syrphidae > Eristalis > Eristalis intricaria. The sequence continues at coordinate 37,088,590 of OZ035875.1, forward strand.
CACGCACATATCACAGAACGCACGCGATTCGATGCTCAACCGAGCAATGGGCGAACTGTCACTGACAATGGCTTCAAGACAAATGACGGATGGCTGTTAGGGGGCTTCGGGTAACCGATACCTCCACTCTGCGTGAGAGCTTCCCCCTCGTTGCCTTGCACGGCACCGCCCGAGTTAATGGGGATTTTGGCACAGATGCTGCTTGCCGGTGAAATTTCGAGTGTTGCTGTGCGACGACTGATGACGCGGCTGCCTTAACGTGGGATTCTCTTCTACGTTGAGAGGTCAGAGAGTGCTTCGTGCTATCTAGAGGAGAATGGCGTAGATGTGAAGAGGTGGGGGAGGGAGGAGAAGAAAATATGCCAAAATAAATAATTTAATTTGAATGCGAAACGGAACGACGGGGCGAGTGCCATCGTCGTCCCGCGGAATGTACTTTCGTGCCTCGGTGCTTCTCTTTCGATGGCGTGTGCGTGTGTTTTATGTTTTGACTCGGGCTGCATGACGTTCGTTTTTGAAGTGTTCTCGGAGACTTTGGTGATTTATGGTCGAGGACATATAAATTTGTTCTTTTTATTAAAACGACAGATCTGTTGGATTATTTCGTTATTTCTGGCTTTGTGGGTCTTGTGATGGGCGGGGTTTTATTGGAATGCAGTGGGCATCTGATGTCAGAGGAGCTCACTTAAGCTGGAGGGAGGCTTTTGCCTTTAAATCATGTTCTTTTCAGTTCATTGACATGTGGGATCATTGCTCGGGCCGGGGGTGTGTTTAAATAGCAGCGGAGTTCAGAGATACCTGAATTTGCTTTGGTCAAATGAGGAAGACGGGGAATGGTTATAAAAGCCATTCAAAAGGTGAGGAAAATACATCAAGAGGACGAAGATGATTTTCAGCACGACAAATTGGGGCTAACTTTTAGCGAATTTTCCTAATTTTACTAAACAAAGGGACGAGGGAGACTCTCGAAGATTTGCCATAGAAGCAGAGAAGCATTGAAGTAGCAGCACTTACGATTAGTACTATCAACTCAAAGTTTTCTGTGGAGTGCCGGAGAATGACGAGGAAATATTAGAACGAATCAATCAGGAAGATAAGGCAGCACTTAAGATTTGTTTTTCCAAATCGAGGTGCCAATTATCGATGTTAGCTTTAATAAGTAACAATCAAATACCCGATTTGCTAAATCTGATTGTTGAAATGCGAGGAAAAGCTGCGGGAGGAGGTGGCTTAAAATAATTGCTTTTACTAATCATAAAGACAGACTTATGCGACAGGACTCTGTCAACAGGAAAGGAATATTAAACTTACGGCTCATATACCCACAGTGGCAAGAAAGACTGGACACATAATTTCAGTTTTTCATCAATCGACGGACTGGGACCTGTTGATTTTGACTCTTTTATAGTCTTCTGATGTTCTTTGCAGGAATTTAGCCGGACGGAAAGAGCTGCATTTTTATTTTTTATTTTTTATAGGGACACCAGTCAAATTCTACTGAGTATCTTTTTAGCAGCTGCTTTTGTTTTAGCATCGAGTTTTGCTATACCGATCGCAATAAGGTGATGATCAAGAGTTTTGGGCACCCACCCTTATTACGCATGGACTCGATTTGTTTTCCCATTTCGTACCATATGCACGGGGCGATGGTATAGACCAAATTTCTGTGCTACTTCCGATGGATAGAGACATTTTTGAGACACGAAACCGCGTTGTTCTCAATATTTTTTATATATATTTTTTTAAAAATTTATTTTGATTTTTCAACTAGAATGTCGCTGCTACCACCCAGAATGATACCAAAATTAGTATGACGAAATATATCATAAATATATCATAGTCCTAAGGGTAAATGTACAAAAAAAGGACAAATTAAAACGTCCAAAATTGGATACGTGGGATCCTCTTGGTTTTTATTTTAGTTTATCGATTGTACGATTTCTGTCAGCGATAATAATTAAATAAGAAAACAAGCCTGAAAATTTCAATCAAATCCGTCGTAAGGAAACAATTTTATTGATGAAAAACCGAAATGATGTGTTCAGTTTTGCCCACCACTGTACATTCAAATAGTGGATGAACAGCCATGAAATAAGCAACAAAGATGGAGAAGGAGGCACTCGTCGTAGGGGAAATATGACCGCCAAAAAGATAAAAACCATAAGTATTGGTCTGAAGCAGATGATCTTTGACAGAGAGAACTGATTGGCAGAGTAGTGTTGGAAGTACTAACACTATAACAACTTTTGGAAAATTAGACAAAATTCCAACACCACTTGTCTCCAGAGAGGCTTGTTGCTTGAGGTTTGCCCACCCCAGTCTGCAGCGCCATCAGAAGAAGACGTACTACCATTAACGAACCTCGACAGTGATTTATTTCGCTACCGCTCCCAAAGCTACCAAGCATAAGTGAGCAAAATCTTAACGAGACTGAATAAAGTTTGGGTTTTTTTATGGTTTGCGCCAATGGATGTGGAATCTTCTTCAAGATACTGGTAAATTCTCCTTTTTCCTCGTGCCTACGTCCTAAACCACACCTCTGCACACTTCAACCACTTTCCCAGAGGAACTGTCGTTAGGTATTACTTCCTTGGGCCAAGAGCCATCTGACCAATAATCACTTCAAAACAATTAACCATGTGTTGAAGTTTCGTCGGACGAATTTGAAACGAGGCCGGACAACACGAACGAAGGTATCAATTAAGAGCAATTGGGAGAAAGCAAATGCCTGTGTAATTTTCGGCTTAGAAAGTTGAGAATATTCCCCGGAAAGCCAGATTTTGGTTCATTAGAAGACCAAAAATGAGACTATATCACTCAGAATCGTTAGAGCTGCTTTCGTTGAGGGTGCCTTACTTATTTTCTGGTTGAGAAAGAAAACAGACACTAGGAAAGAATGCACATAATTTCCTGTGTCATGCGGTGGCTTTAATACTCACAAGGGAGTGAAGACCGTAGATGGCTCAGACATCGTATCGTGGTCGGGATAGTCGAGCAAGGTGTTTGACATGACGTACTTTGCGCAAATCACGATAGGCAATGCCATGGGTTAGGAGAATGCTTTCCAGACACAAGTCTAGAGACGCGCTGTCATGTGACTTCTCTAACATCATCCTGGAGGAGATGCAAGTGCAAGACTCTCACGCCAACACTAGCGGCACGATCTTCCAGAAGTCCATACAACTGATAGCATTCACGGATGACATTGGCTTGATTGGCAGAACACAGCGAGCCGTCAATGAGAGCTGAATTGGAGCTGGAGCAGCTTAAATGGGTCCATCGGTGAACGAGGGCTAAACAAAGTCTATGCTGTCGACAAGAAAGGACATAGAATACCGACGTCTTGGACAGAGCGTCACAATGGGGAGCTCTAATTTCGAGGTAGTCAAGGACATCGTCTACATCGGCTCCGCAGTAAATAGTGCGTACAACACCAGTACCCAAATCAAATGCCGAGTAACTCTTGCCAACTGCTGTTGCTATGGGCTCAAGGCAAGAGCAATAGTGGCATCTCTCGAAGGACCAAGTTGATCATCCCAGTCCAGCTGTACGGTACGGAGGCATGGGCAATCTCAAAAGCGTATGAGACAAATCCATGGTCTCTTTGAGACAAAAGTTCTGCGTTCAATCTTTACTCCTGTTTGCGTTGATGATTATTGGAGAAGAAGATTCAACCACGAACTGTACAGGCTGAGCAGCGACATGAGAATAGTCAGGCGCGTACGGATCCAACGCGAGCGTATGGACAACACAGCTCCCGCTCCAAAGGACAACATAACAAAAGACTTTCTCGTTTGAGATGGTGCACCCAGCTGAAGAAAAACCTCAACCAGCTTGGCGTGCGACATTTGAGGCAGCTTGACAGATACTTGGCCTAGGTCCAACTCGGACTGCAGCGCCAAATAAAGGTGAAGAAGTCTAGAGACGTGAGTGAATTTTCAGGTGCCACAGTGGACAATCTTATTCTCGCGGAAATTAGTTTGCCGATTTGCTGCAAATTGGCACTCTGGGTGTTCAAGGAAGGCACCTTGACCGTTGGGTGGGTTTTTTGACATTACACCTACTTGACTTTAAACTATGTGTCAACCCTGTGATAGCCAAGCGTGAACCATAGCAACAGACATCTTCACATCGAAGCTTGTTGGACTGTGCAGAAGCGTCGAGATATCCTTGGAGAATTCGGTTACCTTCTGCTGGGTACCGAGACACACTGGAATTCAAGGTAAAGAAATGGCGGACAGTCTCGCGAGGAAGGGCTAGGAGCTCAGAGAATTTCTGGCAATCCCGTGCGCGTAAACGGTCTGACGATTGATATAAGTAACTAGTGAACCATTCAAGGTCCCCATTTACATTCAACGGTCCCTTTTGCAGCAGTAAACAGCTGTAGAGGCCATCTTGGCACGTTCTTGGATATTTTACTTCCAACTAAACTTCGTGTCTTATCTAAAACCCTCATAGTGGATTGAGGCCTAGGCCATTTCGCTAGTCCATTTAACTAGCTCGGAGAGGGCAGATTGCATGATATCCCTGATTGTGGATATAGATACATTTTCCAGAAACTACATTGCCATTGTCATCTGCATAGGCAGTGACCTTGCACCCAATCCCTTCAAGTCTCACAAGCAGTTTGTTGACCACTAAGTTCTACAGTAGAGGGGAGAGTATACCACCTAGTGGTGTGCCTCTATTCATAGATTTGCAGATCGTGGTATCAGCAAGCTTCAAGCTTGTGAGTTTGTGAATAGCGGCTTTCGATCCCGAGTCTGTTGTGTGATGAGGTTATTGCGTGTGGTTCTTTGTTGTTAAAGGCTTCCTCAATATCAAAGAAGTGGTGAGTTTTCTATGATCGAGGGATTTGTCTATGGCGCCAACAAGCGAGTCCAAGGTTGTTTCCACAGATTTTCCCTTGTCGTAGGCCTGCTGAGAGATCGTCAATTTGTCCGTGTGACTGTGTCCTCACGGTAGCCTAATACTCCTAAACATGGACATGGACAATGAACCGAACATATTGACCTAAGAGAGCCGTGGCCAATAGGTGTCACATAGTTCAGCTCCAAAATTTAGGCTCACAATTTCAGCCCAGAAAATTCCATATCCTCATCCCTGGTGCCCGTCATCACTCGCACCCTGATCCCTTTCATTCACTTCCTCTCTCGGCGTAACTCATTCAGACACAGTTCACAGAAACCCTATGCATCATCAATACCTTTCCCGTTCAAGGCGATAAACTTCATTCAAATCCCTGCTCTTCCTTCGCACTCAAAAGGACTTTAAAACCATTTTATGACTCCTTAAATTGCAATCATACTTTGGGACTGATACTTGCATATTGCCTAATAAAGACCGTCAACTTAATGACGTCCCGCCTCACTGCAGCGACATCGTAAACACCTTGAAAGACGAAGCCATCTCTCAGGAAACTCACATCCATTAGGAAACCTCTTAGCAGCAGCCAGCATTAATCGCGATCCCTTCCCGCAAGAACTGATTTATCAGCACCTTAACGACCGGATCGCACCAGAGGAAGGTGCTGTACTCTGCTCAGGTCACTCGTCAGAAGCGTCAACCCACCTGGCAGTCCCTAGAACTGAGCAATAAACTCATCCCCTCTCCCTCAACACAGATATTAATAATCGTCGACCGGGCAGGACACCCTCTAGTGCTCCTCAAGGATTTGAAATAAATTCTAATTAGGTTTTCGAAACCACCCAGTCACTGGAACCGGGCACTCCGGACAAAGAAAACCAAAAAACAAAAGGAACACAACCGCCAGACAAAGACCAGGACGCGTACTCGTATTCCCCTCACGTCTGCGAGGGACCAGCAGCGCGGGAAAGGACAAGCCTTATAAATGGATAAATATCCGTCCATCGGAAGAGGCAATGATAATGGCGCGCACCTGTTTTCTTTCGTCTGTCTATCGGTTGGATTCGTGTTCGTCGTGTGTGCCTGTCCCATTTTCGCCCAGCGGGACCTCGTCTGGGCGTCCCTGTTCACTGTTCACCGTCTGCGGTGAATTGTCATTCCCCGGGGGGAGTTTTCAAGTTCATTTGCCGGGAAAGGTTGATGGAAGCCAGGTAAATCGTTTTTCAACACAAAAACCGACCAGCAGGACCCACTTCAGCGGTCCTCGTACCTGGCGCAGGAGTTCGCAGTGGAATAATTTAGAAACGTGAACTGTGAGTGCACGGCGTGTGCACGCTCCCTCAGCACATCTGCAGCATAAAACGAAGCCAGTGCAATCGATAGAAGAAGGACCAAGGGATAACAAATGGGAGACACAGTGGGATGTAAGACGAGGGCAGTGGCAAGGTACCTGTCTGAAGTGGTTGACATCAGCGTCTGTGCCACCGAAAATACGGCTGCGCCTACAGGCGAAGGTTGAGGGAATTAAGGCTCGTAGGCCGATGGCCGCGGAGAGCGAGGGCCAACAAATGACGTGGATGTAGCAAATTGAAAGTTTTTCCCCTTCCTGCATCCGCACCGACAGAGGATAATGAAAATTCTGATTGTGTTTCAATGAGAGGTCGTTAGGTCCTTACACTGTTCCTGCCGACCGCTGGTCCGTGAACTGGCTGTGGAGGGGTCGTGGAAAGTTAAATTCAATTATGCGAGGCACTGCGCCGATGCTGCAGAGACAGAGGCAGTGTCCTGGACTGGCGATGTTTATTTGCCGCAAATGGCATTGGTCGTTTGACTTTTTGATTGACGTTGTGAACTTAATGGAATTGTCATGCATTTTGCAGTAGTCACTGTTGGAGGGAAGGGGACGTGATTCATAGAAATCCAATCGACACAGGGGGTAGGAAGTCGTGTGGGTTTTTTCTGTTTGGGAGGAAGCCTAATCTGAGGCCATCCGACGTTAGTTTTCTTTTGCTTGGTTTTCTTGGTGCTGTTCTGCCACTTCGACAAGTACGAGCTGTACGAAGTGGCGGGCTGAGGAGACTCAAAGTTTCGCTTACTACAGCTGTGGCAGACCTCGATAGTCACAGTCCTGCAGATGCATGGAGAACATCAAATGTGGACGAAGAGATTCTTGATAGCTTTTCGAGGAAACGACATTGACCTAACTCGACTCAGATGGCAAGGTATGTAGAGAGAATGGAAACCAACGCTCCGGAAAGTCTTCGAGTTCACTTCAAACGGAGAACGTGTTAGCTGGAGAGGGACCTCAAACAGCTGCGCGTACGAAACTGGGAGCGCCTAGTCCAAGACCGTGATAGTTGGAGAGGCATGTTGAATGAGGCCCACCCGGTCCGTAGCGTCCGCTAAAGAGGACCAATCTGTGTGAATATGAGTTTCTACGACTGCCTTCTACACAGCGTATTTCAGGTAGGAGCCACAGTCGTTAAAGGGAAATTGCCAATTGTTTTGACACCCAGACGGCGATCAAATCAAAAAAGATTTCTCGGAATCATCTTTCATCTTCTGACGAGACGTATCTCACGTGGGAACTGTCTAAAATGTGACTTTCCAAATGTGTGACAATGAGGATCTCGTTAGAGGACCCGTCTCAAAACTTCTTCCCAGTGAAGTCCTGCCATGGAACATCAATTAGTTCCCAACTGGCATAGCAGACACAGCCTTTCTGTGATTGGTTCTAGACACACGTCTCTGTCATTAAATTCGACACCAATTGAGAAACTAAATTCCAGGCTCAAGGACAATTTCTTCAGAATCTCAGAATCCGATCCGAATGACATGAACTCCCCTGGCACGGGCAACACCTCATCCCCCATACGAATGCCACTCCCATCGACGACTGCTTCAATTCCAATCACACTTTGAAACACTCTTAATCCACGCAAAGGAGCTCCCCTCGCTCGTTCATTAATAATTTAGCAGGTTTGTGTCAACGTTCATCTGACGTTGAGCACACTTCCAAGGACTTTTCGAAAAAACAAACACTCTCCGGAGTGCCTCCTTTAATCCAAGATGAGCAGTCTATTTCAGAGCGGTGTGGGTTTCCCATTGGGGAGCAACGACTAAAAACGTATCTCAAGACACACCGATGTCTCGCTCTCCCCCTCTCTCTCGCATTGACAACGGTTTCAACTATCGTTTTCATTTAAAATGTGTTGACATGTATGACACGACACACGAATTCGCATTAATTAAACTGATCCTCCTCTGGGGTGAGTGTGTTCCACAGTGTACGCTGAAAAATCGTAATGAAATCCATCCAGACTGCCGGCTGTGGCGTCTCCTGTTTCACGTAAACGAAGACGAAGTGCGCAACGTTTGCCAAGTCGTCCGTGTTCAAGGCTAATACCCAGTGGCATGTTAATTAATATAGAATACACACTTTTTTGTTTCCCTCATTCCCTTCAAACTAGAGATAGCAAATAAGAATTAGCGAACTGTGAGAAGTCAATTTCGCCAAAAAATTGAAGGACGATGAAAGGCAGATGTGAGGGCAGAGGGTACGGCTTCTTGGGGACTTGGGTGGCTTAACTGAGATGCGAGTAGGTGTCGTACAGCTTCGGGTTTGGATTTAGGAATCCATTGAAATTCATGCAAGAAAGTTGGCAGCACTGAAAACTCACTTGAAGGAAATGACAGCTGTCAAATGTATTCGTGAACGTCAAGCAACGTAGTATTTTAATACAAAAAATGCCTTATCAAGAGCAAAACGTATGCTGTTCCCACGTAAGATGTCTCTTCTGAGTATCCGTCCCAAGTGCAGCCAAACCTTTTCCTTGTCGCTTCAAGACAGCCTGGGGATAATTGTCCAATATTAGCTTGACAATTAATTAATTTGATGGATGAATACCACATGTTTTGGTACCGCATTTTCACGTTGTATCTTTTAAGGGCGAGCAATTAACCCCTTCGCTTGCTAACTTGGTTACGCTTATAATAGGCAGTCTTCACGAGTTTTTATAGTTTTTATTTTTGTCAAATTGTTTGTTAAAATGTAGTTCGTGCCAAACGTGGCATATCATGATTTTCCTTCATTTTGCCTTCTTTCACGTACGGTAGGTAAAGTGAAAGTCCTCTTGGTAGGCAATTGCATCCACATGAAGTCATTGTGTGGTGATCAATTTGGTCTGCTGGTCTTATTGGTCCATACTTACTCGGAACCGAGGAAAGTTTGACCGATACCAAGTTCCTTCTTGAACCAGACAATAACTCCGTCAACCCAGAACGTGAACTCAGGGCTGACGATGTCCCACACTTTAGTGACTCGGTACATATCTACGCGTCTGCTCTGCGTGTCAGAAATTTTCTCAACATAACATTCTCCATGCGCTCCTCTGATCACTGTAGCGTGTTTCAGACTGAAATGATGAATTATCCTGCTTTTGAACATAGGATCGTTACGTAATATTAACATTTTGACGGACAACCATGTTTTAGAGACGCTTAGACCGTGAGAAATTCTAAAGTTACATTCAACAGTCGCACATCCCTGGATGATGAGGTACCATATACCCAACTTGCCTTGTGTTTGTAGTCCAACGAGACATTCAAGATAACTATGGAGAAGACAAATTTACCAGCCTAGCTACAACCATCCCCCTTATACTTGTACTGTCAGTTACACTTGTTAGGTATGGTTTTTTTTTTTGTTAGGTATACCTCTTAGTTGAGTCCCTCTTAGTCTGTCCTGGACTGAAGCCGCATCAGAAGAAGAAGAAGAATGTATGCATCTTACCACTTGCAGATCACAAATTAAGAAGCTCGCAATCCGACTACCGAACAGAACAGGCAAGTAGTAGGCCCCACGTATAATACTTCTAAAACGGAGCCCAGGCTCATGCTTGATTCTAAAAGTTTCACCACTTCAAATACATACTAAAGTCCTCACCCCGTAGGCTCCGTGCCGTGCGTTGCGTTTTGTGAAAATATTGACAGCTCATGAGTCCAACCAACCATAAGTTCGTATGAAATGAAGGAAGATAGCGAATGCGGCCCACAAGTGGAATGCATCACGACGCATGAAGATGGACAAGTTTTAATCTTTTGTACGTTTTACAGATATTTCCGTAGGCTTTCTTAGATTTATACAAGAGTGGTTTGCGCAACTCATTGGCTCACCACTTTGTGTTGTGGAAACCTATTTTTTTGTGAATCTAGTAAGCGATTGATTCTCGAGTCGAGTCGTGTCTCGCAAAAACTCCCCGTGGCGGACATTTGGATGATATTATATTCCATTCATAAATACAAGATTTACGGAGTGTATTGAAATCAAAGTTAAATGGAAATCTAATCCATGAATGTGTTTTTTTATTCAAATTTGCTTTCGAAACCATAAAATGGATGAACCTGTATTGAATTGATTTTGTGTAAATTTATGCAAGCATCTTGGCAGCACTGACATTGACATTGACACTGACATTTTAAGGCGACGATACGAATTCCTCTAAATATACAAATAACCTCCATCCAGTGAGCATTGGATAGTTTTTGGCACGATAGTCGTTTGGACATCAAACATAAAAGCGTGCGATGGAACTTGTCCCAAAATAATTCCTCTCTCCAACATTATCCCGTTGACCAGATTGGAGTTTGAGAGATGGTTGGCCGGCGGCGTTATTGGGCCATATTCGTCGACGATAACAATCGTCACGTTACTGTGAATGGTCAGTGTTATCGCGCCATGATCGCCGATTACTTTTGGCCCGAACTGAAAGATATGGACTTGGGCGACATGTGGTTTCAACAAGATGGTGCCACAAGTCACACAGCACACGTTACAACTGATGATTGAAGAGTAAGTATGGTGAGCGTGTTATCTCAAGAAATTGGCCAGTCGATTGGCTGCCCCGTTCGTGCAATTTAACGCCGCTTGACTATTTTCTGTGGGGCTACGTTAAGTCAAGAAGCCGACGACGTTGGGAGAACTCAAGCCAACATTGAACGCGAAGCCGAAGCCGAGTCGTTGAAAATTGGGTCTAACGAACGAATTGGCCATATGAACGAAGTCGAGTTCCATTCATAAATGTTTTGATCGTACTTCAAGCCAATAATAAAATTTTTGAAATATCTCAAATGGTTTGCGTTTTATTTAAAAATAAAAGTTGTCAAGTCCTTATTGGAAAACCCTTAATAATGTCCAGATGTCTTCGTTAAATCGAACAATTCGTAATATCTGGCAAATTTTCTTTGTCGGAAACTTTAAATAAATGTGCGAATATTGTTTCTACCCATTACATTAAAGTGCTCTTTTTTTTCAGAAGTATTAAACTGTGTTTTAACCACGAACGATACAGCGACATGAGTCTAGTCAGGCATCTCCGGATGCAACGCCTAAAACGGCTAGGCCATGTAGAGCGTATGGACAACTCAGCTCTGGCCCGAAGAGTCTTCGACTCCGAACCCGTGGGACAACGTATCAGAGGACGCCCGCGTTTAAGGTGGCGCACGCAGGTGAAGAAGGACCTCAACCAACATTGCTGCCCCCAGTATGCAGCTAGCCAGAGACCGTTCTAGTTGAAGAGGCTTGTTGGTTGAGGCCCAGGTCCACCCCGGACTGTAGCGCCAAATAAAGAAGAAGAAACGGCCGGAATTAAATGAATTTAATGATGTGCAGTTTTAATTAAATTTGAGGATTTGGTTTAAGTTGGTTGGAAGAAGAAAAAAATTACAAGAACAGCAAACAAAAAAAAGGAATTAAAGGGTTACCAAACTTTGGAAAAAAATAAGACAAAATATGTACGACGGCTAGTGCTTTCTGACTACCAAAGACTTTTACAGTTGTCATCAAGAACTAAGCACTGTAAACGCAGCAATTTACAGGTTTTTCCTTTTTTTTAGGACCAACATCTTTGAAAGGTCAAAGTTGTTTAAGTGTAAAAGTTCTCAACCGCTTCGGTTTGCTTTACTTTTTGAACAGAGTTCGAATTTATTTCTGAGAAGCTGGCTAGCTAGTTTTCCTGAAATGTGCTGATATAAGTATCTTCTGCGAGAAACATTCCAGCATTGTTCCAATCCCATGCACAGTTAAGGGAGTTGCTTTCTGTCCTTCTTCTCTAAGGTTTAAAAAACATTCGTTGTATCGAGTGTCAATTCTTTAGTTCCTGTTGAAAGTATTCGTTATATCGATCATTCGTTATATAGGTACAGTGAAACCTGCGAAAGTTGTCCACCTGCGGTGGCCAAATTTCAAATTCCAAAATTCAAATTTTTGACCAACTTTGACAGGTGGCCAACTTATAAGGGTGAATGGTTTTTTTCTCTTCTCCACGAAAGTCAGAGAAACACTGTACTCTTTCAAGAATTGCAGAAATAAAATCATCTACATAGCATATCTCAACAAAAGTTAGCACGAAAATAATACTACCGCTATGTCTGCCTGTACTGTGGGTCGCCGTGGCGTAGTGGGTTAGTGCGTCGACTCCTACGCAGTGGGTGTCAGGTCCGATACCCGAATTTACCACCTTCCATATTTCACGGCTCCACCTCTTTCGAGTTACTGACAATGCTCAAAGAGTATTTCTCAACTTCGCCGTTCGGAGTCGGCATTAAACTGTAGGTCCCTTCCCTGCGTGAGAGAACAATAGCACGCAAAACACGAGTGGTTGCTGAGAAGCTAGGCCCAGATCCGCCTCGGACTGAGATTTTTTAATATCTGAATAACAGTTCTTTGTCAATGCCATCCGTCTTTGGAATTGACTACCTAGCCTTATAAGAGCACTAAGCGATATACAGAATTTTGAAAAAATTTGTACAGCAAGTTTTGTCACGGCAAAATAACTAATTTTTGTTCATCGTATTTATTTTATATTTCTTGTTATTTTTCATAGCCTTCGTAATCACATCCTGCTTTGCTTAATTGTTTTTTAAAATTACTAATTCTGTAACAACAAAACCAACTTGTAACAAAGTATATATTGTAACTAGCTATAACAAAGTCATAAGATTCATTCTTACTGCTCTAGCTTTACTAAAAATTTTTAATAAACTCAACTGAACTAAATTTGAGGCAATTCAATGGCAGATCAAGTCAACAATTCAGCCAGTCCAGAACCTTTTTGCCAAGTTGGGGGAATTTATGATACAAATCTGGATCTAACCAGGTACCAATTCGAAGTCCCATAATGCGTCCGTTTCCATAGCTGGTCAACATCGAACACCAACATATGTCCGCTCCACCAAAGCGTATCGTCCTCTTGAACATACCCGCATTGGCTGACAAACATATCCAAACATGATTTCATCGTGAACAAAAAGTGAAATGAGATTTAGCAAATTACGTGCCAAGCAGTGCGTTAAACGACTCGCAATAACGCGCCGGCAATAAGAAAAGAAAAGAAAGAAAGAAACTTACAAGTTTATAACAAAATCGACGTAGACACAGAAACTAACTGAAACGCAATCGAAAACCCTCCCACTGTACACTGGCCAAACTCAGCACAGTCGCCAACATCATCAACAACTGTTTGCCATCCGCAGCAACACAGAAGAACAACACAGCCGAGAGAAAGAAAGAAAGGAGTTCGACGAACTTTTGTGTGTAACTGCTAGACGAGCAAAGAGCTCATCTAAAGAGAGGTAAACGCTCAGCTCGCCTGTCGTCGACACAGAACTAGGACACGTGCGTGCGAGTAATTATGTATTAAGTGGATGCGCGGTTTCTCCAGTTTTTTTTTTCGCTTTTTACACCTCACAGTGGCAGCTGGTATTGACGTCTAGAGGCGACACATCGACGTGGCGCCATCTTTAGCGCAACATCAAGTCGATCCCTTTGGCAATAGCCAATTAAGACTGGAAGAGGGAAACAAAGTTTGCTCAATGTATCCAGAAGAGCATCTACGAAGCATATGGTTGTTGTTCGTAGAAGTTGACACATCGTTCCGCAGATTGTTGGTGCGGTAATGCTGAGCTAAAATTAACCCGTTCTGTGTGCAGGGGCTGATAACACAGCGAGTCAGCAGCTCTGGTGATGGGGGAGCTGCTACGCCAAAGGTTAAAGTTGCAACAAAACAGATTCGCGCACAGCACATACGCAGAACCCTAAAATCAACGTTTGGCTGTGTGCCTTTGTTGATAATAATAGCTGAACTTTTGTTTCAATTTGCTAAACGCCAGCACAACACAAAGGAGACGACGACGCGTATGGGGGCGGGGTCCACAATTCGGATTGGAGTGGATTCTGTGCCGACTTTGGAGACAGCCGTGAACGTGAATCCGAGTATATCCGCCATTGTTTGCGAATTGGTCGGCTTTTTTCTTTCTGAGGGGAATACTTTTCGGAATGTTCTCTTCAGTGATTGTACGTACTTTCGGACAAAGTGGATCTGAATGGCATTTCTCATTCACAAAGGACCAGAGGATGGTCTTCGTCTTTTGATTAAAATGTTGTGGAACTTTTGTTTCCATGCTGGGGCAAGTTAGAAGCCAAATTTGCAGTTGGATGCTAAATGCCTTTGTTCTGGGGATGAATGGCAGAGGATTTGAAAAAGTTTTGGTAATGGTTTGAGTACAGTTCTTCTTGAACTTTGGGGATTTGTAGGGAGGAACCATTGGCAATGGGCAGGTTGTGAGGCGCAATATGCTTGCATGCCTTGCAAGGAGATAGGAACGATTGAGTTCGCAAGAGGTGGTTGATCGCATGCAGGTCGCATAAAGTGGGGAACTGTTGCGAGCTGAGAATGATGCCCCACATTCTCTTTTGATGGTGACTCATGAGTAAGTTCACCAGATGTTTCATTGGGAATCACTGAAACAGCTTATCTGTCTTTATGCTTTATGAGCTCACTAATGGAATTCCTGCGCCTGCTAAAATTCCATAGAAAACCGAAGACACAAGAAAGTGAATATCAAATTCTTTCCATTTAGTCACATTCCAAGAAGTCACACAATCATGTTAGTTGCCAAGAAATACACCAATTCGGCGGCTACAGAGCAGGAAAGCTTCCTTAAAGTCTGGAGTGTCATCAACAGCATAAAAATAATTAGGATCAGCTGAAACCAGCAAATGATTGGCTACAAAAGAGAAAAGATATGGGGGACAGTATAGAACCCTGAGGTACTCCAAAACGTGTGACAAAACTCTAATAGAGTGGAAATTTGAAATTTGTTGAAAATCATGACAGTTTCATGAGAAATGGAAGACAATCAATCAACTAGACGACCAAACTTAGGCAGCTGCGAGTCAACGAGTGTCCCTGAAAATCTAAGATCCCAGAGCATAAATAGATGATAGAATGTTGAGTAGTGCACGAGGTGATCCTGAAATCGAAATTTGTTTGATATTCATTTTTGGAGGATTAAAGCTATGAGTGAACCTCATTTAAGGGATTTCGATTTACAGTAAGTCTAAACTGTGTATGGATGGTTGCTAGAGAATTTCTCAGAGGACAAGACTGCGTCGTTAGGTAACAAACATTTTGGACAAAATTCCGAGATATTAGTGACCGAACATGACAAGCAGCACTTACATTACACATCATTTGACAATGTAGCCATTTTTAAAGCCCTGAATTCGAATGATGTTGTTTGCAGTAAATTTCCTGCGAAATTGTCTTGCTGAAAATGTGCTTCAGAAGCTTTCCACGTGAAGGCTTTCAGAAGTTATGGTATGAAATGTGGCATCGAGGTTATTGTATCATAATCATGTTTTGGAAATTATTTGCGCGTCTGCCAGGGTGAAAACGAAACGTTAACCACCTTGTACTTATATTTTCGTGATCAAAAGATTCTCACAAATTATTTGGTGAATCATCAATCCTTTGCTCTTAAAGGGTCGAATTAATTTCTGAACGCACTCTTTCACGAATCATCAAACTGAAACTGTCAATTTATTCAGTAAACTCAACATTATCACCGGTGGTAAAGTACACGAACGAGCAAAGTCTGCAAATTATAAGATATTTTGTACCAAAATACGGAGTCGGTGATCGCCATCGCCAACTCTAAGAGCGTTAACTCCAATTTTCGACGAAGCTCATTTTTCGCTCAAAGAGTTCGTCAATAAGCAAAATATTGGTCATTAGTCGGGTGAAAATGCACATGTGCTCCATGAATCACCACTTCATCCACAAAAAAATAACTGTTTGCTGCGGTTTGCATGCCGGCGACGTTATTGGTTAATATTCGTCGACGATAACAATCGTCACGTTACTGTGAATGGTCAGTGTTATCACGCCATGATTATCGATTACTTTTGGCCCGAACTGGAAGATATGGACTTGGTCGACATGTGGTTTCAACAAGATGGTGCCACAAGTCACACAGCACACGTTACAACTGATAATTGAAGACTAAGTATGATGAGCGTGTTATCTCAAGAAATTGGCCAGTCGATTGGCTGTCCCGTTAGTGCGACTTATCGCCGCTTGACTATTTTCTGTGGGGGGTACGTTAAGTCAAGAAGCCGACGACGTTGGAAGAACTCAGAGCCAACATTGAACGCGAAATAGCGGCCGTTTCGACCGAAATGTGTGACCGAGTCGGTGAACACTGGGTCCAACGAATCGACCGTGCCCACGTTCGCCATATCAAAGAAGTCGAGTTCCGTTCATAAATGTTTTGATTGTACTTCAAGCCGATAATAGAGTTTTTGAAATATCTCAAATGGTTTGCGTTTTATTTAAACAAAAGTTGTCAAGTTCTGATTGGAAAACTCTTTACAAGTACCATTAATCCGCAAAAGTTTTATTTCGCGTACTTTAATGGCGACTGACAGAAGGCGATTCGTACTGACGTATTGTATCATATAAAATTGGATTCAAGGGATTCTACCTTTTACCGACGTTTCGAAAAAATTCAAACACATAGTCCCCGTGGTAAGTGTTGCTGGATGACTGCATTCGGTCACGAGTGCATCAAACCAATTTTGGAATGTGTGTTACATGACTGCTCACAAGGTTATTCTAACCATAAAACACCCTCTTGGTGCCTAAGTCAATACGAGCGGAGTCACAGATCTTAATTTGAAGGATGACACGTTTCAGCTCGTGGAGGAATTGAGCGACCATCACAGAAATTTCGCTGAGTATGCAAAAATTAAATTCCTTATTTTAGCAAGAACAATGTTCACCGGTGAGAAGCATTTGAATGAGACGAAAAATTCAGTTTAATCCGAGCTAGATCCTGAGACAAATCAGCACGTATTTATTATAACGGCATGAATTGATGCAGCCGTGTGCTTTACAGCACGAAAATATCCTAAACGAGAAATTGGGTGAGAGCCTCATGGAGTTCAAGGCCTTCTAAATCGAAGCCTCTTCACAATTCCTTTTGGGGACTTTAGTCTGCGTTGACTATCCCTGACTTGTGGGCGGAAATGAAGTATTACAGAGATAGCCTTCACAGCTGATTGCCCCTAGTCCATCGACGAATTTGAGTGCTTTTTGACAGATATGCATGAATTTTTGACGGCTATTCACGAAATAACGTAAATGCCGTCCTCTGATTGGTCAATGTGGTTTACAAGTCGGGCATCTCTGCAATACTTCATTTCTGCTTGTGGGCACACGGAAAATGAACATTCACAAATGTTCTTTAATTTGATCGAATCGGAGAAAACTCACTTAGCCATGATGCAACAGTCATGCCACAACAATGCTTATTGTAGAAACTAAAGGACGATGTTGGTCCTGTCTATTACTTAGCCACGCAATGTGCAATCAGTAACAGTCGCACCGATGCTTTTGCGTTTCAGACTCTTATTTTGTTAAACGGGCAGAGAGGTTGGCAAAGAGAACAAACTTACAGTGTGAACATCAGTTTATTTTGTTATTCATTTCCTCTTTCTTTTCTGTAGTACTCAACATTATTATTTCCAGAAAACAACGCCTGTTTTGTCGGCCACTTCAAAATTGACACCTAATGACATTTGACACTTGAAACTCGGTGAGGACGGCCTGTAGAACTTTCAGTTAAAGTTTATCGCGATTTCTACGACCTAGCTCCTGCAACAGTCAATCCCGTTGAACATTCAATTCTTCGCCAAAATTGGTGGATCCTATTGATTGACGTCGACTTTACTTACGCGGCACTAAGACCCACTAAATAATGACAGCGAGTGGATGGCCCGGAATTAGATCATCAGACAATGAATCCTCGTGGCTCCCAACAAACCGAACATATTGCACGGTTTATTGGAGTGACAAAGAAAAAGCTTCCAGCTTCCCGAAAATCATTTACAGACTCAATGTAGTTTTAAAAGTTCTCAAAGCCCCTAGACTGACTTCAACACACGACCAATACAGAAACGAACAAGGCAGATGAAGCGAAGCAGCTGTCGAAAGAATTTTGTTGTAATTTTTATTCGCGAATAAACTGCCTGTCACGGCGAGACTGGCAACAAATAAGATTGAGAGCTCAACTACGTAGACCAATCCTCGAAAGGACTCTGAAAGATCATGCGCAAAGCTACACTTTTTCATCCAAGCTCCTGTGAACTAAAACACTGGCCATAGCCGCCTCGCACGTGTTGTCCCCGAAAAGGCAATAAGACGTGAGTTCGAGAGATGCCACAACTTAACAACCATCCGAATATGGTACCAAGTCAAGTTTCCAAAACAAACTAAACAAGTTTGCCCTTTCCGTAATCGTATTTGCTAGCGACGCCAACGTCTGAATTGCTTCGTCAGCGTCTGCCCTCAACAACTCAAGGCGAATCATAAGGGCTCATCTTTGCATGTGCCCTTCACAAGCGTGAAGAGCGTGCACTTCCTACGAGGGCGACTCCAACTCGAGACAAAGCCTCCCGACATGCAAAGTGCGCCTAGAATCATCCATCAAGTGCGTCCAGTGATGATCTCAACCAACTCTTCGAAGAAACTGAAATGGAACTTTGAAGGTCGCAGTAATGTAAAAGTCCGCTCACGCGAATAAAACACACAAGACCACGACCATCTGGAAGTTGTTTTCGGTTCAACCACCTTGACCGCAGCCCCATTAAGACCTGGCCATCCAAAAAGAAAACAACGCCATATGCCACTGCTTCCAACAACTGTCACTGAAACTAAGCCGTATGCTAATGCAATGGCCACCCCCAACGAGAGTACACAGCACTAGATGCAAAATTAGATTTCCCACCGTCAAAGGAAAACTGCAAAAACCTCGCCGTCTCCACCACTAAACCGGAAAAAAAGGCGAAAAAAAATCCAACAACCGTCTAGACTACAATTACACACTTGCACCGTGGTGCGCCGTCACACTGCACGCGCCAGAAAGAGAGGCACGAAGCCAGAAACTATGGAGTACTGGAAAAAAGAACAAAATCTCACAATTATTTGACATTTACAGCAGCCGACGAAAGTTTTTTTTTCGTGTTCTTCTCCTTTTCTGTTGTTTCCGACACAAGCGACAAGAGGTAATCCAAAAGAGACCGTCTCCACAGACTCCACACTCGGAGTTGCCGAACCTGCTATCGAAGCTGGACCAAAGTGCAATGACTCGTGAAGATTGTAACACACACACACTCACTCACGAACAAAAAAAAACAGAAGGAAAGATCTAAAAATCCACTGGACGTCGTCGTCGTTGCGATGATGTTGAGGAGATAAATTCTGACATATGACCAACGAGGAGATACGCGTTCCTTATTCACTTGCACTTTTTATTTTCTCATGGATTCCGATTGACTCCAGCACACCGACTCCGATTCCGATACGGAGGCAGCGATAAGGGAGACAAACAAACGAACAAACGCTTTGGGCGTGTTTTCCTTTTTTTGCTTTTCATTTATTTTTCACAATTTTGTTGAGATTCTTTTATTTTTTTTGGAACTTTGGCAACCATAAGCGGCGCGAACCAACAACAACCACCGTAGTGGAGAAGGGAAGGGAGCAGCAGTTCACAATCGAATTACAGATGTTTTGTTGGAAACGTTTCACGACGCGTGACAGTTGGATGTGAATGTGTTGCAATGGACGAGTGCGGGACAACAGAGATGCTCGCCGATAAAGGAGGGAGGATCGAATTGTGCGCCGGGAATGAACAAGACTGAAAGTCGAACGGAATAACAAAAAATTAATGGGTATCCTTTACGGACGCAACCGCGTGGAACTTGTTTATTTTTTACTGAATTTTAGCATTTTTTTGCCATTTTTCGAAACGAAACACTGACAGAGCGAGAGAGCAACCGATAAGAACACATCCACACGACACGAGATTTACAGTCGAACTGATGATGGGAGCGACGGGCAACTGATGTTTGCCTGCTGCTAGACAAGGACAGACGGCCTGTCAGTGTTTGTGTTCGAAGTGAGGGAGTACACAATGCTTGCTAGAGGGAGACTGCTATAGTGGCTGCATATGACATGAGAGGTTGCATGAGAGTTAGCGAAAAAGTGATGCCAAGTCTATATACGTATTTATATTTTTCTTGGTTCTGGATATTTTGATGGGATTTTATGTCGGCACTAAATAATAACATTTTCAATAAGTTCACCAACAATATTCGCTGTCGGGTAGAAAATGAATAGTTTATGTTGAGTTATGTTTAAAACCGCAAATTTGAATTTGGCTCTTCAATTTTGACGTTCCCATAGCCGATGCCGAGTTCAACCTGTCCTGGCCCTGAACATTTCTTAACAGATTTTTTATCGCGGTTTCTCGAATCTTTCTCGAATCTGTATCGGCACCCATATTATTATATATATTGTCAACAATTGTACGGTCTGAATGAAGTAGTGGCTCAGAAATGACTACCTTTGGCCGATAGGACAATAATTGTGTTCCTCCAGGACAAAGCTATGCAAGAAAAATTGATAGCGACTCGCCAGAAGCGCCAGCAGCTTGGTTGGGAGGTCTTTATTATATTAATATATAATAAAAATATTAAACCCTTATTACTTAAGCAAAAACATGCTGTTAGAATATTTTGTAAAGTATATCGATGTTCACCTATCTGTTTAAATATCCTTATAATTCTTAGAATTCTTCCACTATGACATCTTTATTGTTACAAAGTGTTCCAAATACTGGTTATTATGCAGTTCGATTTGATGACAACTATAACTTACGTGTCAATACCAGAAATTTGGCATATGTACCAATTGTAAATAAATGTCACTTTTCATGTTTTTTCTTTGTTACTGCACCTCGATTATTCAATTCACTTCCTGTTAATCTACGATGAGAAAGCGTGGAAAGAGTATTCTTGAGATACATTCTTGAGTGGCTCTTGTCTATCATTTATAGTGAAGTCGAATTACTATTGCACTTTTAATTTCAATGTCATACTTTGTCTGGATGATCTCCTTCCTTTTGCATTTTATTTTATTCTATTGCATTTATCTAATCATATCTAATTTCTTGCCCTTTTATTTTATCTTTGATATGAACATATCTATTTGTACGAACAATTTTTTTTGTAATTTTTTGTTATTAAAACGTTCCAAATGAACAATTTTGTTTTAGTGTTGTGATAGATACATTCACCACTTGTAATTTGCAATTGAATGTTTTTTACTATTTCACACATAAGTATCATCCAAATTTTATCAGTACTACATCTATGTTAATTTACTTTGTTTGAAATAAAGCTAATTATAATAATTATAATAATATCAAACTACCATAATACACTAAGTCGAGCTCTCCCTAAATCGAGCTGTCCCTAAGTCGAGCTCTCCCTAAGTCGACTTCTCCCTAAGTCGACCTCTCCCTAAGTCGACCTCTCCCTAAGTCGAGCTCTCCCTAAGTCGAGCTCTCCCTAAGTCGACCTCTCCCTAAGTCGAGCTCTCCCTAAGTCGAGCTCTCCCTAAGTCGAGCTCTCCCTAAGTCGAGCTCTCCCTAAGTCGAGCTCTCCCTAAGTCGAGCTCTCCCTAAGTCGAGCTCTCCCTATGTCGAGCTCTCCCTATGTCGAGCTCTCCCTAAGTCGACCTCTCCCTAAGTCGAGCTCTCCCTAAGTCGAGCTCTTTCTAAGTCGAGCTCTCCCTAAATCGAGCTCTCCCTAAGTCGAGCTCTCCCTAAATCGAGCTCTCCCTAAGTCGAGCTGTCCCTAAATCGAGCTCTCCCTAAGTCGAGCTCTCCCTAAGTCGAGCTCTCCCTAAGTCGAGCTCTCCCTAAGTCGAGCTCTCCCTAAATTGAGCTCTCCCTAAATCGAGCTCTCCCTAAGTCGAGCTGTCCCTAAATCGAGTTCTCCCTAAGTCGAGCTCTCCCTAAATCGAGCTCTCCCTAAGTCGAGCTCTCCCTAAGTCGAGCTGTCCCTAAATCGAGCTCTCCCTAAGTCGAGTCGAGCTAACTCTCTCTTACTCGATTTTTTCACTATTTTTTACATAAATTTCCCTCAACTTTCCATACAAAAACCTCCGGCCACCGAATATTCGGCCATCCGGCCTAGCTGCAGGCCGAATATTCGGTATCCGGTATACGGCCAAATCACTATTCGGTACAACTCTACAAATTATGTATGATGCAGTCACCAACTTCAGGCTAAGTGGAAGATCAATCCCAGTGATTGGAACTGAAAATAAATTCTTTCCTCAGACATTGTCAAAGTTCAAACTGAAGTCCCACATCCATTCAGAGGTGATTGACTTCGATTTCCTAGAAACAGTCTGAGGGTATTCAAGAACCAGAAACAGTTCGATACGGCTTCAAATATTTCAGGAATTCCCAGAAGACAGAATACCAACACGAGAAGTGATGTCATCGGCAATTATTTTTACAGAAGGCCTTTCGTACAACTTTCGTGAATGACAAAAGTCCAGAACAATTACCTTGCATGTATGATTTGAAACCCAAACCCAAGTCAAAAGCCAAAAGAACACAGAATCCATACACAAATCTGTCGAGATATTGTAGTCGGATCCATTAAGGAATATGCGTCCTCTTAGTTTTCCGAGAAATTGACTGCGAGATGTGGATGCCACCCCGTGCACCATACGAGGAAATGCATTCATATTTATTTCCTCCTTCAAACTCGTCCCACTCTCACAGCCGAACAAAAAATCGATGCGAATGCGAATACCAAAACAAATACGACCACCACAGGAAGCAAAGGACGGAGAAAGCAACCTCATTCCATTTCCGAGAATTTGGTCCATTTAAAGCTAATCCAAGCAGACTCCCTATACATCCATTCCACCCCGTGATGCCAGACCATCAACCCCAAACAGCGGCAAGAGAAAAACACCACCATCGTCAAACCACCCGCTCCGAAGACTCTGCGGTGTACACAAACAAAAATCAATTGAATTTCATTTCATTCAGCAATACGTTCCACTCGCACACATGACTCCGTGTGACAGAGACGCTGCAAAACAGTCGAGCGATAAACAACTCGCGACGAACAGAGACAGCTAGCGATGACAAAGTAGTAAGGAAATACCGGCTTTTCTCGTGTGAATTGAGTTGTTTTCTTGCGTGGATTGTGTTCGTTTTATTTTCGTGGATCGCATTCATTTTTGGTCGATTCGAGAGGGGAAATATCTCAGCGAAACTCCCACGATAGATGTGGATCTTGTGGAATGTGTTCGACTTTAGCTGGGCATTTCAAACTGTTCTGCATTTTTTGCTTGTTTTTTTTTTCACGCCACGGACCACTTCCACAGCACTCATAGCGTCCCCGCTATATACGCTTTTGGTTTTTTTCTTATTTCTTTTGTGGTTGCTTTGAGGGCTCTTGTTCCGTTCTGTGGAACCTTTAGTTCGCGAGCCATTCACCAGTCAAAAGCCTCTGTCAGAAAGGCACATCCTTCTGTAATTTCAAATCAACACATCGTTACAGTTACCTAGTGTAGACACGTTCCGTTGATTTCCACTGTGATGGGGATTTGCGTGTGGTCACTCCGTTCTGATGAATTGGGGGTGAGTTGGATGCCTTTGAGTTTGGATAGGGAAGCAAAATCGCGGAAAAAGCTACGCGAATGATGTCCTCTTTGAGAACCATGCGTTATTTGCGATATCTCAGTGAAGGAAATAAAGGAGCCAAAGGGAGACTTTATCTGTTAACTGCAGGACACAAATTGATTTTCGTGTAGGCATTGGACGTCTGATTAAGAACTTGAGCCGTCCATGGGCGGTGGATACTTACATGACAAAAAGCAAATAGAAGTCGGGGACTTACCTGAAAAAAAGCGAAAAAATGTTTGTTAGACAAGTTTAATGGTTAAAGATATGAAAGGCAGTTGGTTGAGAAATTGAGAGATGATTATTTTAGATTTTAGTCTACGAGGGGAAGGCTAGGTTAGGTTGAGGTGGCTGACTGCCGCGCATACGGACAGCAGACACACTTAGGCCAAGCGAAGGCTCATTGTGTTACCATGCGGATCTTAGACTACCTATTCCGCAAACCAATTTGTGGTTTTGATAAAGGGTAGAAGAGGGCTGATTCTGACGCTGCTCAGTTCAGTCAGATCAACAAAGAAATATGCCCCAGAAGTCTGAATCTACGGGATGAGAGAGCACTGCAGTTACGTAGAAAGTGTTCGATGGTTTCTTCCTCATCCTCGTCCATGCAGCTTTTACAGACATCATTGCAGATTGATTTCCTTGTCTAGAGGCGTGAGTTCCGATGGCACAATGCTCTGTTAAAACGCCAATAAGAGATGTGAGGTTTGCCCTGCTTAATCTGATCAAGCTAAGCGATCGCTTGGGATCGACCATAGACCAGAGTTTACACCCGCGGTTTGTTTGAGCAAGCGTTTCAAGCTTTAGCAGATGTTTTGTAGTAGCGATAGGCATGGAGAGTGGGTCTCAACCCGGAAAGAGCACGGAGTTTGTGACCTTTCTTGCGAGTTCGTCCGCTTCGCAATTCTCTAGAATGTCACAGTATCCCGACACCCACATAAATTGGATGCTAAAGTACTTGGCCATCTCGTTAAGAGATAGGCGGGAATTAAGGGAAGTCTTGGAATTAAAGGTGACTGAATCCAGAGATTTGAACGCTGCCTGGCTATCGGAACAGATGACGATATCTGTGCGCGATATTACATTGTTTTTCAGCCAGGACAGGGCTTCCATAATCGCTATAGTTTCAGCCTGAAAGACGCCACAGTGATTAGGTAGTCGCAAAGAAAGCATGATATTTAGATCCTTGTAATGGACGCCAGCAACCACACCTGCATCCATCTTCGATCCATCTGTGAAGATTCGCAGTAGACCTTCCAGCGTTCGGTGTACAGACTCCCAGTTAGATCTGGGCTGTATACTGGTTGAGTCATTCTTCTCGAAGAGGAGTATAGGTAGAGTGAGGTCTGTATCTATGGGTATAGAGGCAAAGCTGCGTAGGATCGTTGAATGTCCAGACTGCAGTTCTTTCCAGCTGCTCAGCGATCTTAATCTGATCGCCGTGCTAGCTGCTGTCTGTCTGCCCATTTGTTCTATCGGTGGCAGGTTGAGGAGTATGTTCAGTGCTTCGGAGGAGGTAGTCCTTAGGGCCCCGCTAATGCATACGCATGCCATTCTCTGCACTCTAGTGAATGGGATGATGTTGATTTTCTTATCGAGTGAGGTCCACAAAATTGCGACCCCATTCAGGAGTATGGGTCTGACTACTGATATAAAAAGCTAGTGAACCATTCGGGGTTGCAGTCCCCAGTTGCACCCAATGTCCCTTTTAAAGCAGTACAGAGCCGTGGAGGCCTTCTTGACACTTTCCTGGATATTTAGCTTCCAGCTTAACTTCGTGTCTAGTATAAGGCCTACGGATTTAGCGCTGTCGCTTAAGAAGGAATTAAGGTCGTTAGAATTTTATACTTCCTAGTAAAGAGGACTAGATCCGTTTTTGAGGATTGACGGCCGCATTCGCTAGTCATTTTCACTTTCTTGGATAGGGCAGATTGCATTACGAGGGGAAATGGAGGAGAAATAAATTAAAAAGGAATTTAAAATTCCCAATCGGAGCACAGACAACAGTAGTGGCAGACATTTGAAATATGATCACGATGGGATTTTTCAGGCTAACCCGGCACCTATTAAAGTTAAGTTAAGCGAGCGAATGCACACAAATTATACTTATGATCTTACTTATCTAGGATGTCCACCTGGGATATTTATGAAAAGAGGACAAGAGGACAACAGAAAAAGAAAGAGAAAAAAGATAACTTTTTAGAAAGAAGAAATCAAAACGCTCAGTTCGTTGCGACTGTACAAATATTGAACACATCTACTTAGCTAGCACAGCCACTTAACAGAGGTACAACTTGAACACCCTGATCTAACCTTTCGCTTTATCTTTCAAGTGGTTGGGTAGGGCTTAAAGCGAACTTTTCACCAGCAAATCGCCCGCTATGGACAGGAACAGGTAGTAATCACTTAGTGCTCGGTCGGGACTATATCGGCGGATCCAACAACATGCTGCCGGCGCACAGTGGTTCCTCTCATAGGCCAAAAGTCAAAATTTCAAAGTTAATCAAATTGTTTTTTTTAATGCAGTTAAAACAAATCTGAAAACAGGACTTAGCATTAATCAATTTTAGTAGATTATTTAAAGTTAATTTTGGAATAAAAGGTGATGCGATTAATAAAACAATATATAATGAAGGGACTTAAATGGTTTTCCTAACGTTTTTTTGTTTTGACCTCCATTGGAACTGAGGCACGATTTGTGTTTTTTTTTTAATTTTTCATGTTTTTCTAAAGAAAAACACATCAAGTGCCGATAAATGACGGTTATAATTTATACATCAAAATTTAGATCTATTTTTCTTCTTTCAGAATATGTATGGCTTTTTGAGTGCAGATTGTTGCAAACCTTAAAATGTTGACCCGAAGTAAAACAGTGATTTTCATATTTTATACATTTGGCATTCGGTGAAGAAAGGTGGCAGTTATGCAAGATCTAACGAAACACGGACAATTTTTAAACAAATTCATAAAATTTAAGAATTAGAAGCAATAAAGAAAATAATTAACCTGTGTAAATCCTTTCAAAGAAGGTGAAAGGCTTGCTCAAAGAAAAAAACATAATTTTATCTAAAAACAGTGCCTGGCTTGATTTCGAGGAAGATTCAAGACAGAATAATTCACAAACACGTCAAGGCAGGCCAAAAAAGCCATTTTTGGAAAGCTCGTCTAGAACGAAGAGGAGACGTATTGCAGAGATCGTTGACGTCATCGATGAAGATATCGCTAGTGCTTTAAAAAAAATGTCAGTTCAAAGAAAATGTTCAAATTAAACGACTTGATTCAAATGATGTTTTGAAGCTTTTGGTTCAGGCAAAATTGTCAAAACATGAGTACCAAGTCACAGGATCTTGGTAAACCAACCAAATTGAAGCCGATGTTTTACCAAGCTATGTAAAAGTTCTTAAAACGAAACAAGAATTACGTAACGTTCTAAGTGTGACCTCCCCGTCCGTCGGGTAAGTTAGGATAGGTAGGGGGGCTGCTAGTGCATTCAACAGCACACTTAGACCATAGTCAGACCACTGATTGACTACTCCGGTGATAGTGCCTTTAATTTTATCCAAGCGACAAATGGTGACTGGACCAGATTTAAGACCAGATGAAAGCGTATTAACTTTGCTGCCACTGGGATTCAAACCGGGGACCAGGGGCAGGCACTCTACCAACTGCGTCATCCAGTCGTCTCATGCCGGATAATATGAAATATTGGACCGTGAGAACTAGACCAATGATGTTCCAACCCTAGACACTAGAATTCTGCTATGGTTCACAAACCGTCGAAGATGGACTCTGGAGTAGGGGCAAGAAGGATTTCTGTACCAATGGGGTCAAGTCCCAGTGTTTCAAACCGAAATCCACGCCATCGAAGTCTCCATCAAGGATATTAAAGACGATAGAATTCAAATATTTTCAGAGATTCAGGTAGTACTAAAGGCACTATCGTCCAACCAAATGGGCAAATCCTTGCGAATCACAACGAACACATAATAAGACACTGGCGATCTCAGACCTGCTCGATGGCGCAGTGACATGGCCAATTTCAAAAGCAAAAAATGAAGATGTCTTTGGTCTCACCGGCAGTCAATTCCTGCGTGCGATGGTTGATTGCCTTGGTGGCATCTGGAGGAGAAGATTAAACAACCAACTAAAGTCGGGCGCAGACAATTTGAGGATATGGAATTCCACTGTTCGCTTCCAATTTCCAAACAGCTCCTCAATACCAGTATGACCAAGCCGCAATGGCAGCTTTGAAATGCTGTCAATTTTCGAAACTTTCCTGAGTCATTAAGCCGCCAAGAAAACTAGTCCTTGGCTACTCCATCCACTTCCGGGAGTCTATGCCCTTTCCATAGAGCTATCTATCAACTCTTCCAGTTGTCTTATTTTATCGCCAACTCCAAAGCAAAAGAAAGAACTTAATTCTCGTTTCAGTCAAGAGCTTGCTTTTTTTAATTCATTTTCGTCACTTTTTTAACTTAAAAAAAACTCGGGTCACACCGTGGATCGCAGGGTTCCTTAACGCACCAAAACTGGAGCGGCAGCATATGGGTATGCGGAGTAGGCGGCGTATGGAGAAGCCAGATAAGGAGATGCTACGTAGGGTGAAGCGAGGTATGGGGAAGCATAAGCAGCGGCGTAGGGTGAGGCAACCAGTGGGGCGGAGTAGGCGGCGGCGACTGGAGCGATGAGACCTGGCTTGGCAGCGACAGCGGCGATGACAGCGAAGAAGCAGATGGCGAACTGTTGAAAGAGAAAATCTCAATTAAATCCGATCGAAAGGCACAATCCTTTGAGTCCACTTACGAATTTGAACATGGTGACTTTTTTGGTTTTCGGTTGACTTCAGTAGATGTCTGAATTGGAACTGATGACTTGCCAGTGAATTGATTTGGTTTTTATAGGCCCGCTCCGAACGGGTGTGAGGCCCGATTCGATGTCAAACGGATTTGTGAAGCGGTGGCAGCGAACTTGTTTCGGTCACGTCGCAACATTGAACGCTGCCATCATGCTAATTGCCCGAACATTGCTTCGGTGGGCTCGTCAACCCTACGGAATACAAATTGCGTGCGGAGCGCACTCACTCTGGTCTAGATTTATAGCTCCGAAAGAATTTATCGCGTTTGTTTTTATGGTTTCTTCTAGTTGGCAGTCGAAAATCAGTGGCGGCATGGGTGGCAAGGGGTGGGGTGCGTTTCATTATGGATGCTAATGCTGGCAGGGATGGCATGTGAGTGCCCCCGTATGAAGGTCGTGTACGAAGTGGGAGTACATAACGGAACCGAAGGGCGGGCATATGGTACCGTGACCTTGTCGCATCCTTGAGAACTTTTCTCAAACCGAGTGAGGGCATCACTTTCGTTGCTGACCGGGCGCGACTGGCATCAAAAGGACGACGTGGAGACATTCGAATGTGGGAGCGCATGGATCACAATCAAGAGAAGGAACTCTCAGTCCCCGTGGAGATGGGAAAACCAATCTTTGTTGCACAAGGAGCCGCCTGTAGTCACCGATGTCGTTCGGGTCTCTACCATGGTCCCCATGGTCTTCGTATATTTTTTTTGGTTTTTCCTTTTTGCTTCGCGTGCGTGCTCGGAATACGTGATGCCCTCGATGCTCGGTGTTTTGGCCGAAAAATTTGCAAGCAAACCACAATTGAGAACTCATTTTGGACGCAAGGTAATGCGTTTCACCCACAAGTGCTCTTAAAGTTGGCATCAGAAGACCCACACGCACCGCTGAGCTAGACCTTGTGGCTGGCATTAGGAAGTCCAAGTCGACGTCGAAGTCGAGCAGTTGCTAGCCGATACCACCGGCTTATGAGCCGATTCGATTGCAATCACAAAACCGCTTGAATGCAAATGCGAAATTTGGGTAATATTCAGTGGGATTGTCGCAATAGCTTGACCAGCTGCGACGTGCCAAGGGAACCCCGTTCGTGCTGTGAACTTTGTTTTGCTATATAAAGTACACGAGCTGGACAAACGATTATCAGTTTCAACTCAGATTCTCCTGAAGTCAACCGAAAACCAAACCAAACTCAATCAACATGTTCAAATTCGTAAGTTTCACACAAGTGGATCCAAAGGAGTGAAAGGATTTAATAAGATTGTTTGTTTACAGTTCGCTCTTTGCTTCTTGGCTGTCGTCGCCGCTGTCGCTGCTAAGCCAGGTGTCATCGCTCCAGTCGCCGCTGCCTACTCTGCCCCACTGGTCGCTTCACCTTACGCCGCTGCTTACGCCTCACCCTATGTTGCTGCCTCACCCTACGTAGCATCTCCTTATGTTGCTTCACCATACGCTGCCTACTCCGCATACCCATATGCTGCCGCTCAACTCTTGGGGCGTTAAGGAAATCTGTGATATTGAAAGTGATAAAAATTATACTTGGACTTGTTGACAAACTGCAGGAATTAAAAAAAACATAAACCGTAATAACTTTGTTTACTTCATAAATTTTTTTTCTATCTGCCGTCCTGGAAGAGTGCACGAAAGATCTGCTTTAAAATACTGGCATTCCTAATGAGGACTAGACACATGAGAAGATATCCTCCGAGGAACAGCTGCTGGAAGACTTCGATTCTTCTCTTGGCGTTCTCTTGGTTTTTCTGAAACATAATCATAAGACTTTTTACTTATAATTCGTGAAACAGTTCTAAAAACTCAGGTTGTTTAACTTCCCATGTCGTTTGGGTAGACGACCCAAATCGCTGATTTTATAATAATAATAATATGGGTAGCGCTACAGCCCGTAGAGGGCCAGGGCCTAGTTCCTCAGCAACCACTCGTGTTGTGCGTGCTATTGTTCTCTCACGCGTGGAAGGGACCTACAGTTTAATGCCGACTCCGAACGGCGAAGTTGAAAAGCTTTTTCTAGACAGGAAATAGTCTTTGAGAATTGTCAGTGACTCGAAAGCCGTGAAATATGAAAGGTGGTAAATTCGGGTATCGAACCTGGCACCCTCTGCGTAGGAGTCGACGCACTAACCCACTACACCACGGCGACCCACACTGATTGCTGATTTTATGGTCAGCCGAAATGAGCAGATTGTGAAGCAAATTCGTATCAAGACATGAGAGCGTACATCATTCTATAAGGACTCTTCTCCGTCCTCTAAATGTTCTTGTTCAATTGTTAGCCTAGGCCAGTCAATTTGAAACGATCATGCTGTAAAATTTGTGGATCCGCTTTTTCTTCTTGATGTTAGACATACAAAATATTCGAAGATATATTTGTTTCTTCACTTTAACAACCTAGTTTTGTAATATATCAATCACTGTGATTAGTGGAACTAAAGAAGGAATATTTTTTGGGATCCGTTTTTGTTCAATCTTCTACTAATCTAAAGCTTCGTCACGTCGTTGGTATCTTTAGCAGAGACCTTCATATTACACCTGCCAAGCCCTCAACCTACTGGAGGTGTTTGTATTCAACTTTTGTTTGTGTGACAAGGACCTCTACACGAGAGCAACAAAACTAAAACAAATAAAATGCTATGAAAAGCCAAAGAAAGTTGTTATAAGCTGTGTTTTTTTGCAAGCGTATATACGCTTAATTTTCAATTTGCATGTAAAATACACTAACAACGAATCCTATATCCGCTTAAGTTACTCATCATATCTATCGCCGCTTACGGTATAAGCGCGGATTTGAACAATGCTTCCAAACATTATTTTCTGTGTGTTCATTCCTGAATTTATTCATTCATTGTTTAGGTTGCTGTATGTGGCTTACATCTGCAGGTGTGGTTGATGTATTAGATCAGTTTTAATTATTTTGGCATCCATAAGTATGCAATTTTTGGCATACCCAGAGTGTCTCTGCTAAACATACGGTTTAGGTTTCGTGATCGATTCTTTTCATTTGATTAAAATTGTTTTTATTTTATGATTATTAAATGTTTTTCCTTTTAAAGTGATGGTCAAGCTACACAGTCACAAGACGACCACATACACAGTCACCTTCCACAACTACACCCCTGACTGCTTAGCAAATGTAGTAAATGTCGTCGGTGCTGCCAAGATTTTATGATCATTAAGCGCCGATGATCGTTTTTTTGTGCGCTTATAAATTAGGCGTATATACGCTTGCAAAAAAACACAGCTATAGTATGTCATATAAGGTAACGACAATTTGAGTACCCGTACGAATTCGTTACTTTTTATCTGCATACTTGTTATGTTAACATCACTACTAGTAACTTTCGTTACTTCCTTCAAAATTGCTATTTTTATGTCAAAATTGATACTTCTGATTTTAGGACCTCAAATAAGAATGTTGTATTCGACTGAATAAAATTTACAATGGCATGAATTATATCTTCTTTTTTTGTTAATTACATGTTATGAACAGGTCAGTTTACACAAGTGCTCTTAAAATTGGCATCAGAAGACCCACACGCATCGCTGAGCTACATGTGGGTGGCATTAGGAAGTACAATGCCAATGCAGTCCAGTTATGAACAAGTCAGTTTACACTCCAAAAAATAATCAAATATTTTGTGATTTGCATCTCGCACTCTTATAATTATTGAGGGGAAAAGTAGAAACAAGCACACAGTACGACCTTTACCAACACAAAATTCGTACAAACTGACTACTGACCTCAATCAATGTTGATCGAGATGAGGCTGTTCTAGACAACTACTTTTTCGTGGTCGACGATCCCCAGGAAAAGGTTAAAACAATTGGTGCTGTTTTCCAGAGAGTGTATACGGTCAGCGAGGTTCGTAGGCCGAACCACGATCTGAAGAACAGAGCCTGGTTAAACCACTTCTATCTCCGTAACGAGATTAGTCAATGACGTTCGGTGAATCACCGTTTTACCAGATTCAAAGACGAAAATATGGCAAACAATGCCGTTGCCAATGATAGAAACGAGATATTGATTTCTCAAGATGATCTCCAAGGGATCCTTAAATCTATGAAGAACAAGAAATTAGTTGGGATGGATGGTATCCCGAACATTGTGCTTAGTCATATCCCCCCGGCGTCAGTCGAAGTTTACACAACACTAATGCATATTACCCGGAACGTTGTAAGAATCGATAAGTCTGTCTCCTTGCATCATCAAGGTCCTCGAAAAAATTGTTATTCAAGTCCTAAAAACGTGAGTTGAGGCCAACACTATTATACCGGACAACCAGTTTGGATTTAGGGCGGGGTATGACACCACACATACCGCGTCAAAGCTGGGATTCGACATTTAATGGATTAAAAAAAAAAATGTGTACGGGTATCGGTCTGATCGACTTAGAGAAGGCCTTCGACACCGTTTGACTAGAGGGCTTTTTCCTTAAGCTCATCAGGCTTGGCTTACATACAACATTGCTATATATGATATATGAGATGATAATAGATAGAAAGTTCGTCGTAAAGTGTGGCGGCGTAACTTTTACCACAGCTTTTGATATCGACAAGGATCTACAGCAGGGGGCTGTTGGCTCTCCGATATTGGTTGCTATATTCATTTTCATCATGCCGCACCTAAACGCGTACGCCGATGACTTAGTGGGATACAGATCAGGTCCTAAGGTATAAGTCTTAAATAGGCTTGTTTAAGGCTTAAATAGATTTAACTGTTAGCCCTGTCTGCCGCTGTGAAAGTGTATATTGAGTTTCAGTTCACCAGAAATTGCGAGAAAAAACAAAAGTTCCCCTAATTTGCCTGTTTTCATTCTAGACCGACTAGCCGTTGCCCACGACACTCCGCGTGACTATCAATTATACTTTCGAACAAATTTTATTACCATATAAATGTTTATAGCGAGTCAATCATAAAAGATGCATATGCTGCCGCTGACTTTTAAAGACTAACAATACCACCAACAATTCCAACACAGCACACGCAACGGAAGCTCTCAAAAAGGAATATTTTTTTTCCGGTTTTTGCAACATTTTCCATTGAGCCTAAGTCCCTTAGCGATAAATGCACTATCCAACACAAAAAAAAAAAATTTAAATTCAAATTGCGTTCAACCAAACAAACCCTTCCGCTTTGTAATATAAGTCTAGATTATTGTGCCCCAGGTCACATTCAGGATAGTTAGTGGAAAAGTAAAATTGCTACCAATAAATAACGATGCATTGATCAATGACGGATGTTATACATATGTAATAGTGATCAGATGAAACTATAATCCATCGTAGTTGGACGATGCATATTAATCCAATCCATCAACGTGGAAGAGCTTAAGTATTCAAGATTATGTACACCAAATTTAACCCTTTTCTCACTTAAAACAAGAAATGTTATTGATTTTTGAGACGATAAACATTGGCTCGTCCCATAGTGAGCTGTATACTTTGGCGACATTTTATTGTTAGTCCTTTTAATTCACACATTCGATCTTTCAGAACACACTTTTGACGCCACCCATGAGAAGCCACATGGTGGTAAATTGGGTCCGTTTCTTTTCCGGTGAATAGAATGACTTTATTGTACTTAAAATATGTTCGAATGTTTGGTAAGTTTTAAAGCACTTATTGTAGTTACATTTCAAACAACATACGACGAACTCCGAAATATTTTATATCACCCATCAAAGCTAACTGAGCATTTTCTGATTTCTATAACCCAACATATATAATTTTAAGGCAAGAATCGTCGTGTGAATTGTCTGAGGACGTTGGAAAGAAACTACTGTCAACTGAAACGATAGTCTTCCCATCATTCCCGAAACCCAAAGAAGTCTCTTGGGCTGAAATATGAACAATAGACAGTAGAGTGCACTATCAATTTTCAAAATCTATGAAATATTCGCGAATAAGAGAAAAACGAAAACCTGGTTGATACGAACAAATACTTAGATCCTCCAAGTCGAAAACAAACACAATTATTGAGTTTTTAGATGTTATTTTTTTTATTTTCGTAGTAAGTCAACAAATCCAAGCATGTTCATGATCATTTTCAGTATCTCAGAGCTCTTTAACGCACCAAGTATGAAGCAGCATATGGGTATGCGGAGTATGCCGAGTAGGCAGAGTATGCAGCATAAGGCGAAGCGACGTATGGAGAGGCAGCAACATAGGGTGAAGCGTAAGCAGCGGCGTAAGGTGAGGCGACCAGTGGGGCTGAGTAGGCAGCGGCTACAGGAGCGAGGACACCTGGCTTAGCAGCGACAGCGGCGACGACAGCCAAGAAGCAAAGAGCGAACTGTAAACAAACAATCTTATTAAATATTGTCATTCATTCGGACCCACTTGTGCGAACTTACGAATTTGAACATGTTGATTGGGTTTGGTTTGGTTTTCGACTGACTTCAGGAGAATCTGAGTTGAAACTGATAATCGTTTGCCCGGCCGGCGCACTTTATATAGCAACGCGAGCGAATAAGCCGCTCGAATATGATTTCATTGGCACGTCTCCGCTCGCGCACATGACGCCTGAATACGGAATGCGTGTCGCCGCTCCGCTTTGATGGCCACTTCGGACCTGGAAGTCACTGTGGCCACATTAACCACTCCAACACTGCGTGGACCCTTGCGAACAACTTGTGTGTACTTTTATGATTGCACTGAGTACCATGTTTGTTCGTTTGAACGAGCCCCTGTTTGGACGGACGCACTGTGACCAGACCACGTACCAAGAGCAAGGTAAGGCTGTGTCAATGGATGTGTAAACTTCATTTGAGTATATAAAGCCGGGCTGCATCAGCTGACAGTTATCAGTTTCTGTTCAGAGATCCACTGAAGCCTAACCAACCAAAATAATCAAAATGTTCAAATTCGTGAGTTGGCGCATGGGACAGTGAAGGATTTGGGGTGTTAACAGGATTCTCTCTTTTCAGTTCGCTGTTTGCTTCTTGGCCGTCATCGCCGCCGTCACTGCTAAGCCAGGTGTCATCGCTCCAGTCGCCGCTGCCTACTCAGCACCGCTGGTTGCTTCTCCTTACGCCGCTGCTTACGCTTCACCCTATGTTGCTGCCTCTCCATACGTAGCATCCTCCTATGTGGCTTCACCTTATGCTGCCTACTCGGCATACTCCGCCTACCCATATGCTGCTTCATACTTGGTGCGTTAAGGAAACCTCTGATACTGATCAACGATAAGGAACTTGGAAACTAACTTCGAAAATGAAAAAAAAATAATAAAAAAAATACTCAAGTAGTGAATCATGTTTGTTTTTGATCTGGAGAGTGTTTCAGGGAAGTTGAATTTCAATTGCGAGAGTTCAATATTGCGTCTCCATCTGTCACTGCCTGAATAGATACCTCTTGTTTGAAATTTTGGCAATACCTGTTTGCAATAACTAAGCACAGCGTGCCGGTCTGTTTTAATTCAACATTCACTTCAAGTGTTTCAAATTCACAAGTGAGTTTGGAATTAAAGTTCTTGAGCTTGCCTTTTCGAAGGAGTTTTTAATGATTAATCAACACAAAGCGGTTATGTTTGTTCACATTACAGTGAAGGGCTAAGGGAGTTGTCCGTCCATGAGAATGTATGGAACGGTCGTGAGAAATTGTCCGCTTCAAGGGATTGTCCGTTCAAGAGAGAGTCCAAAATATGAGCTTTTTTTTTGTCTTCCACCTTTGTTTACATTTCACTTGTGTCTGCAAAACTAAAGATGTTTGCAACACATAGAAGAAAATACACGGATTGAAGTTTTAACTCCGTTTTCCAAACAATGTCCGTGGGATCAGTAGTTTCTGATTGGAATGCCTCTTGCAATGTCAGCATACAAATTTGACACTAGCTCTAAATGTAAGGGCAAAATAGAGATCTATTGTGAAAGTGGTTAATATCATTTTTAGTAAACTTTTGAAAAGATACATGAGTTCTTTCAAAAATATACAAATACTCCTGTTACGGAATCCCAGTACGTGTGCGCGAATTTTATTAGATACTCCACATAAGCTAGTTTCGGCAAGTGCTCGTTGAGTGTTAAGGAGTGCCTTCGAAAAAATTTACCCAAAGAAATTTGATTACAATTCGAAATGAGTGTGGGTAAGTTTCTTCGATGACTCTCCTTACAAACGGGAACTGGAGCTACTTGACGATGTCGTGTCATCTGCGTAGCTGAGAAACTCAGAAACCGATTTTGAGAAGCCTCTTGTGGCCACAGTAGTATTTTAATATTTTCTCCAGAATTAAGATTTCGCACCACAGCGTTTCGATCGGCTCGGAAATCGAGAAAGTGGAATCATATATTCGCGAACACAAAAATTCATACATTTTAAGACGAAATTCGTCCAACTTTTGTATTAATAATCCATAACTGGGGGGCTTACAGTTTTATAGTTTTATGTCGGGGCGTTGTTACTATCTTTAATAGAAAAGACTGCAGACGGCTTCGTCTTTCTTCTTTAGTTCCTGTATCCCCTTGTGGGCATAAGGTCTCAGCTCTCCCTAACTTTTCCCCAACTGCCGCGCTTCACTCTCCACCGTCCTGCTCCAAGCTTTCTTTAGACCGCCCGGTCTTTTGCCGTCCTTTTCTATGAATGAGAAAAGTGTGAGAAGCTTTTTCTTGCCAGTTATACTCTCTGGGGGCTATCAGCTACTTGAATCTGGTGCCATGAAATATCGAAGTTGGTGTTGCGGCACTCGAACTTAGACATTCAGTCAGCAGTATAGTACTTTCAATTTATAAGATTTTATTTCTAAACAACAAATGTTTACATTATTTGGTTGGAAGAATTTTTTACCTGTATGCACAAAGCGAACTATTCTTTGATGTTCGTCATTGTCGAATTCCACCAGAGTCTTCTAGATCAATAGCTCGCAA
The DNA here is from genome assembly GCA_964034865.1 of Eristalis intricaria. Lineage (NCBI taxonomy): Eukaryota > Metazoa > Arthropoda > Insecta > Diptera > Syrphidae > Eristalis > Eristalis intricaria. The sequence goes on from OZ035875.1 coordinate 37,126,068, forward strand.
TGACACGCACATACATGAGTGACCTTAAGATTGAAAGATTTAAGCTTTCTCCTTGTTGCATTCTTCACGGTCAACTGGGCATTGAAACAACTCATGTTGGCGCTTGCTTCATGAGCAACTGATCGATTGATCAAGCCAAAACAAAAATGCAGGCTTCAATGTTACGCAAACGTCGCTTGCCAAATAGCCGTGTGCACGTGATGGGCACAATATGCATATCATTCGCACGGAATACGTTTAGTGACATGCCAATAATGTTGACTGAAATTTTGTAATCATTTGCGCAGCTTATGTTTTGATTGTAAGCAATCTCCACAAGAATTAAATGAAAGACAATACTCCCTTTTGGACCTTCTCTTTCTTCTTTTCGAAATCTTTTATGATGCCCTTTCCTATTTAGGGATAGATTTACCTCTGGACATGCAATTGATGCTAGTTATGATTCTTTAGCAGTAGATGTGGTTTTTTATTGCTAAGCAGCTGTATGATTTGTTTTCTCTGATCTCCCCGGGAGATTAACGACCTTTCATCCATCCTGATTGTGCCTTTAAATGTGTGCTTTACATTACTTTGGTCAGAGACATAACAAGACAGTAGCTCAACTCCTCCTGCGCCTTCGCAACCTCACAATTCGAATCTGCATCCGACCTCAGGAGCAACTTTAACTATTATATCTGTGGTCTATTTTAAGTTTAGACTTCGTTCAGATCACTCAGACTGCCTGGCAGCGACCTTCACTTGCTGGAGTTTCTTCGTCTTTTGGAGAAAGACCAGCAGGCGCTTCTGTGATGAGGATACTACGCTCTCCCTTCTTTAGCAGCAAATAACTGCCAACTGATCCAAGAAAAGGCGGGAGAGTGGCAGAGGAAGTGCTTTGCAGCTTCGTTGTCTTCCACACAAGCGTCGCGGGCGAAGCTGTAGTGGAACATTAGTACGCGTCACATTAGTAACTCACTGCTACGAAAGCGTGACAGCTTTATAGCTAATCAAGCTATGCCTCTCTTGACATAGGATGACAGAAGACCTGGCGATCCAAAGAAAACTTGGCGCAGGACGGTGGAGAGTGAAGCGCGGCTGTTGGGAAAAGTAGAGGAAAATTGTCAGAAATAGAACGCGACAGAGAGACCCTATGCCCCAAAGGGGGATAGAGGAACTAAAAAAGAAATAAGATGCTGTCTGCAGTATTTTCTGTCAAAAATAACAACAACGCCGTGGATTTCTTAGGGACAGCATGCCGCTTGAGCATCATGGAGAGTCATGCCATCTCCGTTTTTAATCTCGAGAGCGCCAACCATCCATAGAATCCCTAACGCGAGTAGTCCCAGCACAGGTCAGGTCCTGAGAGTACCTCCTCTAAACGTTGTCTAGAAAGTTCATCGGCGTGATCCCGTGGTGGCCCAAAGGCATGTCTGAGTGAATTCAGACCGCCGAGGAACTTTGCATTTAATTCTTCTGTGCGCCCTAATTTCCACTTGTTTTTATACCTATCTTATATATATTCGGGAAGGGGATATTGATGTGTTTAAATTAAAGACAGATATACGTTTTTTCACTCATTTTTGTATTTTCGCGACAGTTTATCAACAAATCCAAATTCCTTATCGTTCGTCACAGATTTCCTTAACCCAAGTATGAAGCAGCATATGGGTAGGCGGAGTATGCCGAGTAGGCAGCATAAGGTGAAGCCACATAGGAGGATGCAACGTATGGTGAAGCAGCAACATAGGGTGAAGCGTAAGCAGCGGCGTAAGGAGAAGCAACCAGCGGTGCTGAGTAGGCAGCGGCGACTGGAGCGATGACACCTGGCTTAGCAGCGACGGCGGCGATGACGGCCAAGAAGCAAACAGCGAACTGAAAAGAGAGAATCCTGTTAACACCCCAAATCCTTCACTGTCCCATGCGTTAACCCACGAATTTGAACATGTTGATTATTTTTGGTTGGTTAGGCTTCAGTGGATCTCTGAACGGAAACTGATAACTGTCAGCTGATGCAGCCCGGCTTTATATAGTCAAATGAAGTTTACACATCCATTGACACTGCCTTACCTTGCCCTTGGTACGTGGTCTGGTCACAGTGCGTCCGTCCAAACGAACAGACATGGTAATCAGTGCAATCATAAAAGTACACACAAATTGTTCGCAAGGGTCCACGCAGTGTTGGAGTGGTTAATGTGGCCACAGTGACTTCCAGGTCCGAAGTGGCCATCAAAGCGGAGCGGCGACACGCATTCCGTATTCAGGCGTCATGTGCGCGAGCGGAGACGTGCCAATGAAATCATATTCGAGGGGCTTATTCGCTCGTGTTGCTATATAAAGAGCGCCGGCCGGGCAAACGATTATCAGTTTCAACTCAGATTCTCCTGAAGTCAGTCGAAAACCAAACCAAACCCAACCAACATGTTCAAATTCGTAAGTTGGCACAAGTGGATCCGAAGGAGTGACAGGATTTAATAAGATTGTTTGTTTACAGTTCGCTCTTTGCTTCTTGGCTGTCGTCGCCGCTGTCGCTGCTAAGCCAGGTGTCCTCGCTCCAGTCGCCGCTGCCTACTCAGCCCCACTGGTCGCTTCTCCTTACGCCGCTGCTTACGCTTCACCCTATGTGACTGCTTCTCCATACGTCGCTTCGCCTTATGCAGCTTACTCTGCCTACTCTGCCTACTCCGCATACCCATATGCTGCTTCATACTTGGTGCGTTAAGGAGCTCCGAGATACTGAAAGTGATCAAGAAGAGGCTTGGACTTGTTGATGAACAACGAAAATGAAAAAATAAAAACAGTCGAAAAATATGCCATGTTTGTTTATTGATTTATGAGCTTTAATTTTCATGGGTTTGGTGTCTTTCAATGCAATCAGAGGACATTAAGGTTCTCAAAATTAATCTGCAGACTTCATCCTATTTGATGGATAAATTAACTTGTCGGCTTCCATTCGTCGCCAAGACTGTGTCAAGTTTTATTGCCCGATTCAATTGTTTCAATTTTCGTAAAATAGTTCCGTTTTATTGGATTTCAAATGAGCTGACGGTATTAAAAGGGAACGAATAAAAAACACAAGGATACTCGTAAATGTCAGGATTCAATTAATGATTCACGTCGATGATGAAGACAGTTAGGAGGCAAGACAGCTGACATAAAAAAGCCAATAATCTGAGACAAAGAGTCTGAAATATGAATTCCTTGGAGGCATTCTGAACATCATGATTTGCCATACTGGCTATATAAATGGGGCGTCTCAAACCAGGTCACTAAACTAGTGTCCAAGCAAGCACACAGTCCGATTAGTTATTGTATCGATGATGTGAGATTATGTGAATTTATGTGTTAAAATGACTTGTCTTCCTAAAGGATGTCGTTTCTATTTAACTTTGGGCTCCTTTGGAACTCACGATTTAAATTTAAATTTGCCAAACATTCAAGTTTCCCAATTGTGATACACGATATTTCACTAATTACTGTGTCTCACAAAAGCGCCAATCAATTGTGCCTGAGTGAATACAATTTTGTCAGCGTTGTTCCTTAAAAGTGGCCACATCTTTGTCGAGTATACAGCATATTTTTCAATTTAATTTGGGCCTAGCTTCACCAACATCCTCTCGTTTTGTGCGCGAGTCATGGTAGCGCCACCTCCCTTCACCAATACACCACAAACACTTCTTAAATTCACCAGAAGACAATATAAAAGTTGCAAATAGTTAGGCTTAGCCCGAAGGAACTACGAGCAACCCGTCAATGCTCGTAGTTGCAGTGCGTGCGGAGATCAAACGGCGAGGGACAACGGACCACGGCATCGAATTAGGATAGACACATGTAACGTCTCATCACTTACAGCAAAGGATCTCGAGTTAGGAAGCTGCCAAGTATCCTTTGTATGTCGTTGGTATCTAGAACTTTAAACAATTCCTGTCGGGAGTTGCACCTCAAATGTCTGCACAGGCGGGAGTGGGGATACTCACAAGTCCCAGGCGGGCAGGCAGGGTATTGGAGTGGATTCCGTTAGGAGGGAGAGTCGGGCTCTTAAAGCTCAGGCTTCAAAGGTCAACTTTGGCTCTGGTGCAGGTGTGTGCACCTAATCTGGAGTCAGAGTATGCGGCTTTCCTGAATGAAGTTGATGCTGCACTTGATAGGGTAGCGGAGATGGATTCTTATACCCTGATGGGTGACTTCAATGCTCATGTGAGTGTGGATATAACGACATGGAGGAGTGTGATTGCGAGGAACGGTGATCCTAACCAAAACGGAGAGAAGCTCTTGGAGTTTTGCTTTGCAAATGGCGTGTCCATAAGGAACACCTTCTTTCCACACAGAAACATCCACAAACATACGAGGTACCGCCAGAGTCAACAGCAATCGTTGACAGATCTCTTTGTGGTACAAGCGTGTGGGAAACGGATGGTTTGTGACGTTCGTGTGATGAGAGGGGCTGAACTGTCAACTCACAGTGACTTGCGCCGCACATATGTGAAAGGTTTGAGCGAATTCCAGCTGTTCCATCGCATGTAGAGGAAGAATGGCGAATGGCAGGATGTTTGTGGAGTGAAGCGGCAGGTGGTGAGAAAAGAACTGCATGGCTTTAAACACCCAGAGTTTAAGAAGTCATCAGAGAGAAGAAGAAGACCAACAGAAACTGAATTCTTTTGTGGGACTCTGCTTCTCTTGACCGGTACATCGAGGTGCGAAGAACTTGCAAATTGGCTGTGAGAGCAGCTAAAGAGCAGTCTTGGAAAGAGTTCGGTGACAAGTCGGAAGGCCACCATAGATCTGGCAAACCATTCGCCGACTCAGAGAAAAGAAATTCAACATCATCGAAGGTGTCAAATTCAAAGGTGGTGCGTTGCTTTCCAATGAGGTGGACATTTCTCGCAGGTGGAACGAGCACTTTTCGGAGCTGCTCAATCCGGAACAGAGCACTGAGGATGACAGACCCGAAGAATAAGTGGGGCGAAGAATAATCCAACGATGGAGGATTAATTTTTGGCGATTCACCCGCTAAAAGTTGACAAATCCGCCGGTGTGGATGCAATCAGGCCAGAAATGCTTAAGGCAATGGGGAAAGACGGAGTCTTATGGCTCTCTCGTGTCATTAAGGTGGCCTGGGAGCGCGGTAAGTCACCTGGCAAACATGGATGATTGTCCCTCTTTTTAAGACTGCTCCAACTACAGGGCATTTCTCTCTTAAGTCTCCCCGGGAAACAATTTACGATAAGGTTTTGGAAGGCGTTCTAGAGCTATTGACGAGCCGCGGGCATGGGGGATTAATAGTGCGGCTTTCGTCGCGGCAGAAGTACAGGGTGGCGCACGAATTGTGCTACTCGAAACTCAAATAACTTTTTTTGTAATCAATTTATTTTTTTTATTGGATAGATAATAATAATTCAATTCTATTTATTTTATATTGCTAAATCTTTTTAAATATGATAGACCGTAAATGTCCTCCATGCTCATCCACGCATATGCGGCATCTGATAAGAAAATTTTTCATTGCGGCCTGAAGAGTTGAAGTCGGGATCGCCTCAGTTATTGTTGTTTCGTTTTGTACACCTCTTGCTTGACAAAAGCCCATAAAAACAGTCTCGTGCAGTCAGGTCAGTTGACCTTGGGGGCCAGCGGATATTGGAGTTTTTCTGGAAAGTTACTTGTTTGGGAATTTTCGTTGGAGCTCCGCTGTAACCAGTTGCTCCATCTTGTTGGATCCTTCTTCGGCGCAGTTCTGCGTAAAAGAAAATCCTTTAAAATCTTTAAGCAACGGTTAATGGTACAACGTTTTCATGGTGCGCACCACACAGTGACTCGTTCTGTGTGCAGTTCCGTCTCGTGGAGTATTTCTGGATTAGATTCACTCCAAATATGGCAATTTTACTTGTTTACATTGCCGCTTAGTTCAAAATAGGCCTCATCAGACATAAACAAGCTATTTATCAAGCTGGTGTCTTCTTCGACCATTTCAATAATTTTCGCAAAATTCGAGGCCAAAAGGCAAATCCAGAATTTCGAGTCGAAACGCTTGGGTTTGCCTGAATTGAGGATGATGTTGAACGCGAACATTGAGATCACGATGGTACGGGCTCGTTCGATGCTTCTAGATTCGGCAAACATGTTTACCAGCCTCATAATGATCCAACTATTCGGGGGAGTGCCGCCAAACTCCCGCCTAAATTCCCTTTTGGCCAAAAATGATGGACTGCAAAGCATGGTAACGCTGCACTATGCAAATTTTCTTTTCGGTACTCCAAGCTTTAATTTTAATAAATTTTAATAGCCAACCCGCCAAATAAAGAAAAAAAAATGATCGCATTTTGTTTTTGTAGCACGATTGGTGCGCCACCCTGTATAACCCATCATAACTCTAAGAATGTTACTTAAGAAGGCTTGGGAGAATGCTAAGCCTAGCTACATCTATCTTGTAGATTTGAAAAATGCATATGACCGAGCTCCTCGACGTAAGCTCTGGAGTGTTCGCCAGGAGTATGCGAATGACGGTCTTCTTTTGAGGGCCATTCAATCTCTATACACAAACTGTAGCAGCTGTGTTCGGGTTAACGGTGCTAAATCAACACCTTTCACCGTGGGCGTTGGACTTCGGCAAGGGTGCGCCTTGTCACCTGTCCTTTCAATTGTTTATATGAACTGGATGTTGCACCGCAGCCGAGGCGAGGAATGTTTCACATTGGGAGAGTTGAAGGTAAGTCATCTTCTTTTTGCGGATGACTTAGTTATTCTCACATCTTCCCAGACGGAACTCCAACGCGCACTCGATAGGTTCGTGGCCGTATGTTCTGATTCTGGGACGAATGTTAACGTGGACAAATCAGAGATTATGGTAATTTCCAGAATGCCTGTTCAATGCACTCTACATGTTAGTGGAGTGCCATTCAAGCAGGTGGAGAAGTTTAGTGATGGGAGGAGCAATACTGAACTTGTAGGAGTGGTCAAGCTGCGTCAGTTTTGACACAGCTTGGAAGATCTGTAACCAGGAAGGCCGAGCTTAGTGTGAAAGCCAAGTTAGCAGTTTTCAACTCATAACTTAATAATTATAAAATAAAAAAATGTTTATCAAATGAAAAGAATCGATTACGAAACCTAAACGGAATGTATAGCAGAGACACTCTGCGTTTACCAAAAATTGCATACTTATGGATGGCAAAATAATTAAAAATGATCTAATACATCAACCACACCTGCAGATGTATGCCACATACAGCAACCGAAACAATGAATGAATAAATTCAGGAATGAACCGACTCGAGAGCTCCTGTTTACAATTGACAACCGCTTGTAGGATGTTCAGCTGCAGTCTTTGCTCTTAGCCATTGCGTCGAGCATATATGTTACGACTTACTGGAGTCATTCTGTTGCCCTTTAGTAATGTCCACATTCCTTTGTTTTGGACTTTGCTTATATGCCCGTGGTTGTAGCATACGAACAATATTCTTCTTCTTCTGGTGGCGCTGCAGTCCGGGTTGCACCTGGGCCTCAATCAGGAAGCCTCTCCAGCCAGCATGATCTTTAGCCAGCTGTCTCCATCTGCGCACACCAAGTTGGTTGAGGTCCTTCTCCACTTGGGTGTGCCATCGGCGTCCTTTTGTTGTTGTCCCACTGGTTCGGAGTTGAAAACCCTTCGGGCTGAAGCAGTGTTGTCCATGCGCTCTACATTGCCTAGCCATCTTAGGCGTTGAATCCCAAGACGCCTAGCTAGGCTCATGTCGGTGTACATCCCGTACAGTTAGTGGTGGAATAATCTTCTCCAATAATCATCAACACAAACAGGAGTAACGATTGAATGCTCTTTTCTCTCGAAAAGACCAAGGGCTTCTTCATCGGCTTTTGATATAGTCCATGCCTCCGAGACTTAGAGCAGGACAGGTATGATCAATGTGTTATATAATGTTAGCTTGTTCCTTCTAGAGTGGGCTCTATTACTCAATTGCCTCTTGAGCCCAAAGAAACAGCGATTGGCAAGAGTAATTCTGTATTTAATCTCGGTACTGGTGGTGTTCGTACTGTTTACTTGGGAGCCGAGGTACACGAAGGCCTACCTCGAAGTTATAGCTGCCTATTGTGAGTGAGTGAGGGAGTGAGGTTTATTGTCTCAATAAATTTACAATATTCATTTTGCAATACAATGTAAGATTGCCTTCCAACGTCACCATGGGGTCATCTCTTCAAAGCTGGATAAAACCTTGAACCTGTAGAGGAGAGAGAGTTAGCCCAGGTCCTTTCCCACTTGTGTGCGCCATCGGTTTCGTCCTTTATTGGTTTATCCCACTGGTTCGGGTCCTTCTCCATTTGTGTGCGCCATCGGTTTCGTCCTCTATTGCTTTGCCCCACTGGTTCGGAGTTGAAGACTCTTCGGGCTGGAGCAGTGTAATTGAGTGTCTTTGAGTTAATAATGTCTCCAAATCTTCGTCTTCGAACTTATTTGCTCGGCCAGGCCGCTTCCTTGTCTTCGGTTATCAGATAGCATCGAAAGCAGAACTCGTGTGGTCTACAAACTTCCGATGATATAATTGAAGACAGCAGATCCTTTTTTTGAATTAAAAAATAAAATAAAAAATTTCTTCCAAATCAGAGACAGAAAATTCTACAGGCTAAGTCCAAATGTTCTCTTCCAACCCTTATTGCGCCACATTTAGCACTTGCCCGGTTTTTTAAATGTCAATGCAATTGGGTGAAAGGCATGAAATTCCGGTGGAACAAGCTTAAAACACTCTTTTAATCATATTAACTGCTGCATAAGAGCATTATGAACTTGATTGATTTTTGTAAACGAACGAATATTTCCACAACATGCATGCCAACACACTCTACTTATGACTTGAACCTTTGCCAACAATCAAGGTGATTGTGATCCAGCAAGGCACATGAGACATTCTGTGATTTATTGGAAATGGCTTGAATCAAGGGCACTCATTCGTAGGCTTTGAATCGTATTTTAGTTGCAGCACGTTTTTCAATCTGTCTGATTTTGACATAACAATGACTATTGGCTTAGTCCATTTTCTGGTCAGCATTGCAAAGGAATAACGCTCCTTTCGATTGATTGTCTGTATTTGAAATCGCCTAACACTACCCTTCAGATGTGTTTAACAAAAACTATAGGCTGGATATGAAAAGGAAATTTTGAGAAAGAAAATAAAGTCAGATTTTCGTTTTTTGTTTCTTTTTTATTACTCCAGTTCGTCAACAAATCCAAGTCCCTTCTTGATCACTTTCAGTATCTCAGAGTTCCTTAACCCAAGTATGAAGCAGCATATGGGTATGCGGAGTAGGCAGAGTAGGCAGAGTATGCAGCATAAGGCGAAGCGACGTATGGAGAGGCAGCCACATAGGGTGAAGCGTAAGCAGCGGCGTAAGGTGAGGCGACCAGTGGGGCTGAGTAGGCAGCGGCTACTGGAGCGAGGACACCTGGCTTAGCAGCGACAGCGGCGACGACGGCCAAGAAGCAAAGAGCGAACTGTAAACAAACAATCTTATTAAATCCTGTCATTCATTCGGATCCACTTGTGCGAACTTACGAATTTGAACATGTTGATTGGGTTTGGTTTGGTTTTCGACTGACTTCAGGAGAATCTGAGTTGAAACTGATAATCGTTTGCCCGGCCGGCGCTCTTTATATAGCAACGCGAGCGAATAAGCCGCTCGAATATGATTTCATTGGCACGTCTCCGCTCGCGCACATGACGCCTGAATACGGAATGCGTGTCGCCGCTCCGCTTTGATGGCCACTTCGGACCTGGAAGTCACTGTGGCCACATTAACCACTCGAACACTGCGTGGACCCTTGCGAATAATTTGTGTGTACTTTTATGATTGCACTGATTACCATGTCTGTTCGTTTGGACGGACGCACTGTGACCAGACCACGTACCAAGGGCAAGGTAAGGCAGTGTCAATGGATGTGTAAACTTCATTTGACTATATAAAGCCGGGCTGCATCAGCTGACAGTTATCAGTTTCTGTTCAGAGATCCACTGAAGCCTAACCAACCAAAATAATCAACATGTTCAAATTCGTGAGTTGGCGCATGGGACAGTGAAGGATTTGGGGTGTTAACAGGATTATCTCTTTTCAGTTCGCTGTATGCTTCTTGGCCGTCATCGCCGCCGTCGCTGCTAAGCCAGGTGTCATCGCTCCAGTCGCCGCTGCCTACTCAGCACCGTTGGTTGCTTCTCCTTACGCCGCTGCTTACGCTTCACCCTATGTTGCTGCCTCTCCATACGTAGCATCCTCCTATGTGGCTTCACCTTATGCTGCCTACTCGGCATACTCCGCCTACCCATATGCTGCTTCATACTTGGTGCGTTAAGGAAAAATTATGGAAATATAGCAACAGTAGCATTTGAACCCTGACAAGAAAATAAAAAGAAACTAAAAGACACAAATTATGTATTTTTATTTCCAAAGGAATTTAGATTGAAGGAGTATCAGCGTAAAAGTATCAAGGGCGTTGTTATGTATCTCTGGCCTTGCTCAGAAACCGTGGGAATTCCTCATTGAAATCCTCACGATGAAGTACACTTATTCACCTCGACTCCACGGCTGAATGGATGCCATCAAAGGCAAAGCCAAAGTAAATAAATACACGCCTCATTCAGGCCTATCACTCGTGATCGGATCTGACCGAGATCTTTGGTGTTGACAGCAGTGTCATTGGCACGTAAAGCACTTCATTCGGAACATTCCTTAAATGCTTCAGAATCGGAAAATGTTTTATTTATGAGCACAAGCAATGACAGAGTTACAGTTCTGATTAAAGTTCTACCACAGAAGGCACCCAACATTCCAAAATGTGAATTGGCATGTCGTTTGAAGGATACCATTCTGGTCATGAAATTCTGAAGATTAAGAGGTGTACTTAACGTCTTTACGACCAGCGGGTGATCTGCTAGATTCGCGAAAAATGCGGGTAGTAACGTTCATCGCGACTACAGGCTGTCGAGGTGACATTGCGTAAAATTACATTAACATGCGAAATGTTTCGTAAATTTGAATGCATTCAGCATATTCTGGTCGTGTCTGTTGGTCAGCTTGTGTTGGACGCCACAATCCTGAACGTCCTCTGTTGCATTGGCACAGTGGATCGGAATCGGCTATTGTTCGTGATGCAGCCAAGGTTTCCATGCGTCCTACGAGTACATAGCCTAGGTTCATTCGGCGATAGGTTCGTGAGAGCCTAGCAATCGGGTACATTTTATCTGCGGATGTTAAGACACTTTTTGAAGATCCCGCCTCTAGTGTTGGCCAGTAGCATTGAATGAAACCTATGGTACCATCATTAGATGCTATTTTTAGTAGCTCTTCGCTTCGCCTTGAGGGTCGACCTTCCTTTCATAGAAGGTAAACCAATTTTTCTCAGAGAGTAAGAGAATGGAAGAGAAATACAATTTTGAGTGAGTGATGAGTGAAAACAAAGCAAAAAATCGATTTTGACCTCCCATTTAATGATATACTGTAGCAGCCCTTATAACGAATTCAGGCACTCTAACTTAATCCGCTTAGTTCAGCCATCAGTTATCAAAGTAGTGGGCAGAAATTGTTGTAATGAAGGCCTAGTCTAGAGGCGTAAGTTCCGATGGCACAATGCCCTGTTAGAACGCCAATAGGAGATCTGAGATTCGGCCTGCTTAATCCGATCAAGCGATCGATAGGCCAGTGTTGTTTCGTCATGAGGCATCCTGTGCCTAATGTCGGTTCGCTGTTTGTATGACCAAGCGTTTCAAGTTTCAGAAGATGTTTTATATTAACGATAGGGGATAGAGGGTGAATCTCCACCCAGAAAGAGGGCAGAGTTCATACCCTTTCTAGCGAGTTCGTCGCCATCGCGATTCTCTGGAATGGCACAGAGTCCCGACACCCACATAATATGAATGCTAAAATACTTGACCACCTCGTGTGGGTGCTGGTTGAGAAGTTATTCTCGAAGATTGGTCCCACGAGTAGCGGAGAAAGGAGGGTCGGGCTTCGTAGAGATCTGCAATGCGTAGCTAAGGTTAAGGCTGTTTAGCCCGGAGGGTCACCGACAGGTAGCTCCGGCACAACGTTGGTGACTGAGCTATTATTTCGAGAGGGCGCCCATCCAAGCTGATTATCGGCACGATCCGTATGGCACCTTGATCCAGCCCACCGGCAGAGTGAGGAGTGAGAGGAGAGTGAGAGATTGGCTGCAACTTAGCTTCAGCTCTCCTCATAGGCAAAATTTTCCAAGAGTCATTGACCTTTACTAAGCCTTCATACCGCGACTTTATGTTCTTTGGCTCATTTGGGATTGTTATTTTGTTCCATGAAGTACAGTGTTTAATACCCTGCTGGTTGTTCCAAAACTGGTTCGTTTGTTCAATGATCCCCCCGCTTGAATGAGGACGAGGAAGAAACCATTGAACACTTGCTATGCAGACTTCTGGTGGCCTGCTTATTTGATAACGTGGCTAATCTGAGCAACATGTGAATCACCGTTCTGCTTCGCTTTATTGAAGCGCTAACTGGTTTGCGGAATAGGGCACAATGGACCTATGTTAGCCCAAGTGTGACTGCTGTCTTTCCGTATAGCAGCACTTCTACCTAATCTTATCCCTAAGAAGGACCTTACACGAACTGAAGCTGAATCTTTGGAAAATTTGGGCATCATGAATACTGGAGGAATAGGCCACGTCGGTCGATATGCTTAACGGGTTGAGGATGACTGGCAATCTTGTACTAAGTGCAGAAAGATTAAACATCGTGATAGGTTCGAACTCGTGTTAGCTTCGCTTAAAGTCTACAAGTATGAGCTCGTTTTGGGATCAGTTGGCAAGGATCCGAGAAAAGGCGACAAGCTTGGAGAATCTTGATTTTATAATCGGAAATGTGTTTTAGAGGATTATAGAGGTCATTCTAGATGTTATTCCCTACATGTGTGTGAGCGTAAAACTTGGCTCTGAAATGGTTTATTACGAACTACAAATTAACATCCAAATAGGTGCTTCCACTCTTGTAAATGGTATGCGCTACAGTCCGGGATGGACCAGGCCCTAGCTTCTACACAAAGCGCTCGTGTTGTGCGAGTGGAGCGGACCTACAGTCTTAAAAATTTGAAAACCATTTTCTAAACATTGTCATTAACTCGAAGGGGAAAGTTGCTTGCGACGAGCACCCTCAACATAGGAGTTGACGCACCTACTCACTACGCCCACTTTTAACTGAGTCATAGCAAGAAGTGAATGCAGCCTTGTTAAACATGTCAATGGAACATAAAGTAGCAAAAACTGACTCAGTTTGACTGCGAAAACCGAACCAACAATAGTAAACAAAGAAACTAAAAACAACACAACGATAAATCAACGAATTTGACCGTTGAACGCTGGCGTAGACTACTGATAATAAATTCCGCCGGCCTTCTGCAAACCGAAATCAAAGGAAATACAATCGGGCACATGGAACACGACATTTTTATTCTCTGAATAACTCTTGTCAAGTGGAGCTAACCTTCCGGTTTGAATGCTTTCGACAATTTGTAGCCCGTCCAAATAAAATCGAAAGATGCAATTAGTTCTAGATTGTCGCTGAATGAGTAATCGAATTTTTACACAGTTGGAGCGGAGTGAAACTAGGCAGAGTCTTGGTATTGTCGGTCTTGGGTGACAATTTGGTCGTGCTAAGTAAGTGCACAGCTATGTCACATCTAAAGGGTGTTTTTTTCTTGAGTTGCTTTTCCGAGGCGGAGCTATTTAAATCGAAATAAAATACATCAATAATATTGAAAGAAATATCAATGAAACGGAATTTATTTGACAGATAATTTGCGAACTGACTATGTTTGAATATTTTTTCGTGATTGGATTACTAGTGATTACCACAAGAAGAACACACTGTTCTAGGCACATTTGCTAACGACACCACCATTTTGGTAACAGCCAAAACGGTTGAAGAGTCTACAGCAAAATTACAACGTTCACTAGATCAGATACACAGAATGGATGAACTTCTGGCGAATTGTCCATAATAAAAGCAAATCACTTTATAGTAATTTCAATTATAGGCAAGTTAATAACTTGCCAGTCTTCCTAAATCGTGTCCAAATACCTTTTGGCAATGAAGCGAAATACCTCGGGATGATGCTTGACGTGAGACTCAAGTGGAAGGAGCACGTTAAGAAGAAACGTGCAGATCTGTACTGGCTTATTGCTAAACATTCCAAGCTAAGTATTGACACCAAACTGCTTGCACACAAGCAAATCCTAAAATCTGTTTGGACGTATGGCGTACAGCCTTGGGGTTGTACCAACAGCAAGTAATATGAACATAATACAGACTTTTCAAAATAAGGTTATTAGAACTATCGTTAATGCACCATGGTACATCAGAAACGATAATATCCACAGAGATTTTGGAATATTACCACTCCAAGATGAAATAAAGAACTTTGCTTATAAACATAAGCGCCGCCTAGAAGAGCATATAAACTCTGCAGCTTATCCGATACTTGAGGAAACTACCGTCTTGCGCCGAAAGGACTAGACCCCTTGATCTCGAGCGATAGCCTACACCCGCGCATTGTTGCGGTTAGCAGGAACTTTCATTGGAGAGTAACCTGCCCATCAGTACCTAAATCATGGAATACAAACAACTGGTTAAGTGCTTCACTTAGTTTTAGTATTAATAAATTCAGGGAGGTGGTTTAAGTGAGTAAAAATCTCACACTTCTATGTGTGAACGTTCGCCATAGAGTCTTGTCGAAGATTTCCACCTACCCTTGAAAAAAAACTTTCCAACAAAAGAAGAAAAGGTTTTTCCATTAATTTTTATTTGTTTCTCGTTCAGTTTGGCGCATATTATTTAAATGTGCAAATAACTTCTCTGTGACTGCTTTTGTTTCTGAGTTAAAGCAAACTAACCAACTCACCTGTTTTCTTAAGATTTCTGTGTTTTACCGGACAGTGAAATATATTTTGTTGTTACTTTTGATATGGATTCTATGTTTGCATAATCTAGATAGACTACTTCAATGAATACAAATAATAGAGTACACTGAACAACTTTACACTTTACAGAAAGGCAAACGAATGCATTCACGAAAAAAAAAATGCCGACGTCCTATATTGACTTACTTATCAGGCAGTAATATAGGGTATATAGGGTCGGAGCCAGAGCAAATGCTGTCTTCTATCGCTGGCAGTCCGAGGCATCCTGCCTCCAGTCATCAAGACCAAGTTGTCTTGCATCTGCGATTACTTGATCTTTATACCGGAGGTTCGGTCTTCCTCTCCTTCTAGAGCCAGGAGACTCAGATTCGAAGACCTTCTTAGCTGGAGCATCGTTCATGCGCTCGATGTGACCGAGCCAGTGCAGTCGACGGATTTTTGCCTTCCGGACTACATCCACATCCTGCTACAGCTCGTATCCGACGTAGAATTTTTCTTTCGAAGGCACCAAGAATCAGCGCCGTAGCTTTGCTTAGCGTCCAGCTTTCGGCTGCATACAGCAAGACTGGTAAAATAAGGGTTTTGTAGAGCCTGATCTTGGTCTTTCGATTTAAGAGTTTTGAACCCAGTTGTTTCGGCAAACCGAAGTAAGATCGGTTGCCGAGGGTGATTCTACGTTGGATCTTCACTGTGATGTCATTCGTGGAGTTCACGTTTGCCCCGAGTTAGACAAACTCCTTCACTACTTCAAAATTGTAGCTATGGATTGTGATGTTTTGGCCTAGGTTGTGTTCGGTGGATCGTTTCTCTCGACAGCATATATTTCGTCTTATCCTCATTCACGATGAATTACCGAATCGAACTAACCTCAAGACAACCGATAGCCGTCAAATCAACTGTCACAGGAAACAATGTCGTCAATATAAAGTTCTCAACAGTGTAAAAAAAACGATCCGTTATTTTGGACTCAAAAACTAATCGATTGTACTCTCAGGCAGCAATCTACAATTGTCTTCTTTTTGCTTTTGTGCATATATCATCTCTTACCTCACCAGCACCAAATATCTGTCACCTGATCCGAGAAAAAGCGGGATAGTGACAGAAGAAGTGCTCTGCAGTGTCGTCGTCATCACAGGCGTCGCAGAGGGTTTCGGCCAATCACCATTTTTTGTATAGCCAAGCGGCAACAGGACAAAGCATAGGACATTCTTGCGAAACTGGTCAGGTTATGCAGACAAAGCGCCAGTGAGATATCCTTGGAGAACACGACCGGAACCAAGGCATACTAGCGAAAAAGGAAACGAAAAGGTGGACAGTCATGCGAAAAAAGGATCTCAGCTGGGAGAATCTGTACCAATCACATACCACCATGAGGAACTGGAAGACACCGCTCCACATAGAGCCAGGCGACACCAGCGGCTTATGAGCCGATTCGATTGCAATCAGAAAACCGCTTGAATGCAAATGCGACATTTGGTTAATATTCAGTGGGTGTGTCGCAATAGTTTGATCAGCTGCGACGTGCCAAGGGAACCCCGTTCGTGCTGTGAACTTTGTTTTGCTATATAAAGTGCACCGGCTGGACAAACGATTATCAGTTTCAACTCAGATTCTCCTGAAGTCAACCGAAAACCAAACCAAACTCAATCAACATGTTCAAATTCGTAAGTTTCACACAAGTGGATCCAAAGGAGTGAAAGGATTTAATAAGCTTGTTTGTTTACAGTTCGCTCTTTGCTTCTTGGCTGTCGTCGCCGCTGTCGCTGCTAAGCCAGGTGTCCTCGCTCCTGTAGCCGCTGCCTACTCAGCCCCACTGGTCGCTTCTCCTTACGCCGCTGCTTACGCTTCACCCTATGTGGCTGCCTCTCCATACGTCGCTTCGCCTTATGCCTACTCTGCATACTCCGCATACCCATATGCTGCTTCATACTTGGGTTAAGGAAATCTGTGATATTGAAAATGATCAAGAGAAGACTTGGACTTGTTGACAAACTGCAGGAATTAAAAAAAGAAACATAAAACGTAGTAACTTTGTTTGTGATTTTTGTTTTATCTACCTTATAAGTGGGGAACACCTGCCACCAGCTTCGATGAATCTGGGGAGTAAGCTCGGAATTTAGTTGTATCAGATAATATTGCTACAGTAATATTGGGCAGTGCTTTATACATTCACGCCACTTAGCTCCACGATGAAAAAACAGAGCAATAAATCGATGGCTTTGTCTGGAAATTGGAGCAACTGCAAGAACCCTGTGGCCGCGGCTGACCAAAAAGAGATCGACATCACTGATCAGCTAGGAAGTGTGCACGCTAATATGAATCACTGCCGGGCACTGTGTCATGGGCACGCATGAACGTCTGGACTTTTGCAGAAGCTGCAGAGATGAGAAGAAAATAGAATCCATCCAAATTCAATTTTGTTAATGCCCAGCCCTAGCTGATAAAAAAAAGGCAATTCCCAGGAAAGCACTTCTTCGTGGAGCTGGAGGACTTAAGCGATCTATAGTTGGTTTCACAGTAGTAAACCTCTCTCTAGTAAATAGGCACAAGCCACAAGCCACAAGCCTGCTTGTGTGTGTTTTTTTTGGGTACTGGTGGAAAAAAAGTACCCAAAACTAATTTCTAATATGGAGTTGTTTCACTTAGAGATACAAATGTTTTCGAAAATGTGAGATATTTATGTCAAAGAATATGCGAATAGTTTCGAAATTCATGTATATTTTTACAAAACTGTTTGGCACGAAAAGTATATTTTTTATGACTATTTCGATACATTTTTTAGCACAAATAAAGTATTACAGAGAAGCCCGACTTCTACATCTCTTGCCCATTAACATTTTTGACAACAGTTTTTTATAAGGTGTTCTTAAGTCAAATTGACCAATCAGAGGACGGCATTTTATTTACGTTATTTCATAAATAACCGTCAAAAATTCATGAATATCTGTCAAAAAGGCACTCAAATTCGTCGATAGACAAGGGGGCAATCGGCTGTGTAGTCGGATATCTCTATAATACTTCATTTCTGTTTTTTAGAAAGCTTAAGTCTTCATCTGTGGGTCACCGTGGTAAGTGCGTCGGCTCCTACGCAGAGGGCGCCAGGTTCGATACCTGAATTTACCACCTATCATAATTCACGGCTTCAACTCTTTCGAGTCACTGACAAAGCTCAAAGAGTATTCCCGTCTAGAAAAAGCTTCTCAACGTCGCCGTTCAGAGTCGGCATTTAACTCTAGGTCCCTTCCACATGTGAAAGAACAATAGCACGCACAACACGAGTGGTTGCTGAGAAGCTAGGCCCAGGTCCGCCTCGGACTGTCGCGCCACCCATATCATTATGATAAAGTCTTCATCTAGCTATTTTCGAAAAAATTGTGTTTGCCCACAGGCCACTTTGCCCGCAAGAGCATTTTAAGTGTGGCAATATGTGGAACTAAGCTGCAACTCAGCTAGAACTCAGCTTGTATAATCCGATGCCGGGATTACAAATTTAGGTCTTGAACCAAAAAAAAAAATGGGTTTTCACTCCGCAATGAAGCGCAGGGCTTATTCATCTAAAGTAATATATATATGAAATTTATAGGAATTTAATACTAATAGCATATATGAATTTTATAAATGACAATACTTAATTCAATTTAATTAATAATAATTAAACGGTTTAAAAAATCATTTTTTTATTTATTTCGAACCTATAATTTATCAAGAATGTTCCTTTAAAATTTCAAGTGATAATTTCAGAAACTCTAGAAGATACAGCCGATTTATGGTACAATCGTCAGGCGACGGCCAGAGCGCGACCCTTTGTGCAAGTGGCGCAAGTCTGAAACCGCTGGGACATTGCAAGACTATAAACATCCGGAAAACACGATGACGTCCAGGAAGGCCATTTTCATAAATTTGTCAGCAGATGAACTTCTTCACCGATGTCTGGGGAATAATACACAGAACAACAATGAGTCGTTCAACAATTTCGTCTGGAATTTTGCCCCCAAACACATCTATAATGATAGAAACATTTTTAACATTTTTGCCCAAACAGCGGCATGTAGCTTTTATCACAATTTTAAAAATGATGAATACAATGGGATTCAATATTGGACGCGCGATGAGCAGTGCATCACGCAGGCTGAGGAGGACCTCACTGAGGCCGAGTTTGTATGGAATGATTCGATTCGATCGGATTTAAGAATGCAGTGCATCTCAATTCACATTACCGACATGCGGATGATTCACTTCGACAGGATTTCGGAATCGAAAATTTTCGATATCAGTGGACGATTCCCTCCGGCGGATTTGGGACTAGGGGTAATTAGTTTCGAGTTGATGTGTATATTTAGCACATGACTGAAGCTTGTTTCTTGAAGTACTGTACAGCCGGCTAGTCCGGACACACAAAGTTTCGGGTGTGTCAGGAATAGCGAAGTCTGGACTATAGAGAAAAAATTAAAGGTATTGGACAACCAACAACTTTTCACACACGTTATTCATTTCTTTTTTACAGATAGAAATGTATATGCATGTTTACCAATATCATCACGCAGCAACCAACTGTCTAACCTCCTGAAAGCGAAAATTAAGTCGTTTAAGAATAATAATCTTAATGCCTACTTAACAGGCTTGTCAGCGAAAAAAGATGGAATCTGGAAAGCAGCCATCGGTTTAAGAAAACCCCAACCACATGCGGCCCCAATACGGAAAAACCAACACGAGTGGGTCAAAGAAGATAAAGGGTAAGCAAATCTCTTCGCAGATCATTTGGAAGCAACGTTTAAATCACGCGATGGACAAACACCTCCTGTATACTCCTACGGTTCGGGCTCAAATAATGACAATTTTTCTATAAGAAATGCTACACATGCTGACATAACTTAAGGAAGAATTAAAAAAAACTCAAGCCCAAGAAAGCTCTTGGGTATGATTTGATCACAGGAAAAGTTCTGAAAGAATTACGTCAGAAAGCGCTTCTTATGTTTCCCTATTAACGCGGTTTTTAGATTAGAACATGTTGGATGTTATAGAAAAATCGTTTGAACAAAAGCACGTCTGCTCAGCTGTTTTTCTCGATTTTTCTCAAGCCTTTGACAAGGTTTGGCACGAGGGCTTGAAACACAAGCACAAACAATTCCTCTCGAGAAAACTTTGCACAATTTTATCGAACTATCTATCGGATAGAATCTTCCGTGTGAAATATGGGAAAAAAATAGTCCCTATTTAAATCTATACAAGCTGGAGTACCACAAGGAAGTGTTCTTGGTCCCCTCCTTTACTTATTGTATAGCAGCGACATACCATGGGAGGCAGGCGCCGTGCTAGTCTAGGCACATTTGCTGAGGACACCGCCATTTTGGTAACTGCCAAAACGGCCGAAGAATCAATCAGAAAATTGCTTTAGACCGGATACACGAATGGACGAACACTCAGCGAATTGAGCTTAACAAAGCTAAATCTGTTCATATGAATTTTACGTAAAAGAACGTGAATAACTTGCCCGTTTTTATAAATAATGTTCAAATACCCTTCGGCAATGAAGCGAAATACCTCGGAATGACTCTCGATGTAAAGCTTAAATGGAATGTGCACGTAAAAAAGAAACGTGAGGGCTCCAATTAAGATACAAAGACATGTGCTGGCTTATTGGAAAATATTTCAAGCTAAGTACTGGCAACAAATTGCTATGGGGTTCTACCAAAGAAAGTAATAGAAACATACTGCAAACTTTTCAAAATAAAGTGCTAATGGCCGTCGTCAACGCACCCTGGTATATACGAAACAACGATATCCACAGAGATCTTGGAATTTCACCAGTCCAAGATGAAGTTACGAATTGTGCTCGTAAGCATAAGCGTCGCCTGGAAGTGCACATAGACTCTGCTGTCCTTCCAATTCTCGACGAAAGAAACTCTTTTCGCCGTCTTCAAGGGACTAAATCCCTTGACCTAGCACGGTGAATTCAACCCGCGCTTAACTGCGGTTTTAGCAAGAAGGGAAGGGAGGTATTTTTGCTGGGTAAAAATCCCTTTCGCTATGTAAGAACGGTCCCCATAGTGTCTTTTGAGGATTTTCACCTACCCTCGCAAAAAAAAAAAAAAACAATATTTGCCAATGTACGCATTTCAAACATTTTAGAGAGTATTTTTGGGTGGAACGCTTTTTCTAAAAACATTTTGTCGGCTTTTTCGCTTAACCTCATTAGTAAAAGGATATCCATTTGAGATATCTGCACTGAATGGACCTGGCAACAATTTCCTTGATTCACAGTTTTAAAATTTTCGCAACATACGCAACGACACAATGTCTAGACTCAAGAGCCGACCGCAAGGGAATTCCTATAATTGTTTGAATATACATATGTACGAATGTGTGTACATAGAAAAGAGTTAAAAAATGCACGCATTTTAATATTCCGTCCGGACTCTAGGGGCAACATTTTGAAAGTGTCCGAAACTACTCAAGTGTCGGGGCTAGCGAGTCTCCGGACTAGCGAGGCTGTACAGTATGTATAAGTTGCGAAAAGATTTGTACACCCAAATTTTCTAGGTGGACCTGGGCTTAGCTTCTACAGCAAGTCAAGTAGAAAGTGCCTTATGCCGAATCCAAACGACGAAGTTTGAGAACCTTTTTTTCCGGATAGGAATTTGAACATTGCCTGTGAATCGAAAGAGGTGGATCCATGAATTGAGTACTACACAATTGTAATAAATTATGAAAGTACGGAGATTGAAGCATCGACGCATCGACCCTATGCCACCAGAACCTCACGCAGAATGAAGGTCCCCAAGGAAGTAGTATCAACAAGTAGTAATCAACAAAATAATTATACCGTAAATGATTGAACACTTCCCACTCATTCCCATCACCACCTTGACCTTCGCGAATCAAGCACCAAAAATAAGCTCTCATAACAATCATCCACCCCTTTCCCCCACCCACTCAACCACCGCACCAGCAGCAACAAAACTAATGTTAATGACATTCGCCAAAACGAACTCAATTGAACCCTCCTCACAGCGATTGCACAACATTCTAGACGATTATTCCTTGCGTAACATCCGAACCAAACCACCGCCCACCGCCCCACGACAACGCGACAAGACTAAACTCCGTAATCGATCAAAACCCATCGTCGCATCGCTTACAAATCAGTCACTTTCAATCCAGGGCCAGCGAGCCAATTTAACCGGTAATCAGCTTGACGCTTCATCACATTTCGTATGCAAACAACGACCGCACGCACGCACTTGTCACTGTCAGTCGAACAGTCTGAGACGGCGACTGTTTTGCAAGAGCGGCGCAGCTATGGGGTGTGTGTGTGAATGTAGAAGCAGAAGTGTCGCGTCAGCAGCAACTCAAGCCAAAGTCGCAAAAGTAAGTCAGTGGTGCAAGCCCGGCGACATTTTCTTGTGGCAAATCGTTTGGATTCACTTCAATTGTTTCCACAAAATATTTTCCTGCAACACTGCACACGCGTGTGTCGTCGAACTAAGTCCCAAATTGGGACATTCAACAGGAATGCCTGCGCTCCACGGCCGAACGTGCCATGGGCTCTCAACTTCCACGATGGCTGTGTATATAAGACAACGACGTGGCTGGAGAAGGCATCAGTTTCACTGTGCAAAACCTCAACAAACAACAAAATGTTCAAATTCGTAAGTCTTGACCGTTTGCCTCGCAAAAAGGATCTCTCTAGCGTGTTCTTCTTCGTGTCTCATTGCAGGTCGCTATTTGCTTGATGGCTCTCATTGGCTTGGTTGCCGCTAAGCCAGGAATTGTTGCCTACTCAGCATATTCATCGCCTCTGATTGCAGCCTCCCCGTACTCGGCTGCCTACACTGCTGCCGCGTACAGCGCCCCACTGGTTGCATCTCCCTACGTGTCGTCCCCGTACTTCGCCTCGCCATATGCCGCTGCCTACAGCGCGTACCCGTACGCTTCGGCTCCTCTGTTCCTCCGTCGTTAATTGGTGAGGAGGACCTGGTTTGTTGATTCGTTTTTTTTCTGTTTTGTGTTTGAGAACAAGTAAAAGTTTGTAAAGGATAAATAAGGAGTTTTAATAGAGAATGGTTGGTCATGTTGTTTATCGAAAGCCGGAGAGGGGTGCCGAGTGGCTGGTCCTTTGAGACTGAGTGGAGCAGACGAGGAGGGACAACTCGTTTGCAGTGACAACGGCTGTGCCCGTTTGTTTGCAGGTTAGCTAAGAAACCAACATCCGTTGCGGAAAGTGAGTGGATCGCAATTCGTTTTTGAGGGTGGACTAGTTGCAGGACATTCGGCTTCAAAGTGGACGGATGTCTGTTTGCGTTGCAGTCAAGGATATCTGCGACTCTTTGGGATGTGTACCCTTCCCGTGGTCCAGTAAGCACTGAAAGATGAAAGTGGACAAAGGAAAAGTGCATTCGGGCAGAGGTTGTATCGTTTACATTGGAAGGGACTCCCCTGGTGGTTGACGGTGGTGAGTGTGCACATGTCCTTATGGTCGTTAGTGTGGTGCGAGGACGGAAGTCGCCCTGGAGAGTTGCACACATTCACTGATTTGACAAAGAGCAAGACTTATATGTGATTACATAGGTGGTGGGGCGTATACGTAACATTTTTGAAAAATTTACTTTTTTGTTATACCACCCATTTTGGGGTCCAGAAGTAAATTCTGAACCTCGATGGAATTTTGATGATAATAAATTATCTCGATCGTGCCATTGCAAATGGAGTCTAGGTTAGGTTTTGTTTAGGAAGGGGAGTGTAATGATGGAACATCACTTCCACTCGGAGGCCTTAGGGTCCACTGTGAATCCCTTCATTTGTGGAGTACACATTCTAATTAAACCTATTCTGTGTCACGTGATGGCTTAAGCCACACCATGGGCTTTATTAATCTTAGAAGATCCGATATATGCACATTCGCTAAGTCCGCAGTCTCTGTGAAGAATCTTTGGTCCAGCGAACCTAAGCGCCGATTCTGGAGAGCTGGGCAGTGGCATAGCATTGTTTCGGTCTCTTCCTCGTCACCGCAATTCCGGCGAATGCCCTGGATTCCGCATTTCGTTGCCGGAGCATTGCTCCGTTGGGACAGTGTCCTGTGATCACTCCGACGAGCACAAGAATCGAATTGCTTCTTTGTCCTGAAGTTGTTAAGCTCTGCCCGCGTTGATCTTGTCGTATGATGATATCGATTCCTTGTATGTGTTTGGCTGCTTTCTCTATTGCCAGAATCTCTGCTGAACATATCAGGGAGTCTGAATGATTCATGTTTGTCCAAGGTGTCTGAGTAGAATCCGGCCCCAGTACATGTGTCCTTTTTTGATCCGAAAGCCACTTATCCCTACCGGGAAACAGAATTGAATGGATCTAAGATCACTTTGTTTAGACGACTGGATGTCGCAGTGGGTAGAGTGCCTGCCCCTGGTTAGCGGTTCGAATCCCAGTGAAAGCAAAGTTAATACGCTTTTATCTGGTTTTCAAATCTGCTCCAGTCACCATTTGCCGTTGGGATCAAATTAACGGCACTATCACTGGAGTAGTCAATCAGTGGTAGTAGTCTGACTAGGGTATCACAATGGACCAATATGGTCTAAGTGTGCTGGTGAATGCACTAGGAGCCCCCTTACCTAACCTAGCCTAAGATCACTGTGCTCACACTGTCCGGGACAGGATCTCATCTAGGACTCGATGCTGACAAGATTTCTCAACACGGACGTGTTGTGTGTGATTTAGCACCGTCTTGCTACGTTAGATTAGGAAGGACTGGTTGACTGCGAAAAGCACTCACACTGAGGCCAATGTAGACCCATTGTGATAACACGTGGATTAACTACTCCTAGACATGGAACCTCTTGGTGCTAAAGACAAAGCGGTTTAGCTGGCTTATACGCAATTCAGTGCGCTGAGATCGTTGAAAAATAGAGGTTGAAATCAGAGGAGGTGATTTGAGTTTTCTACCCTCTCTTCATCTATGGAGTTCCCGCAGCTAGCATTGTATGGAACAACCATCCTGCGGTTGTAGAAATATTTCGCACCTGGACACCATGATGGACAATTGCACCCGTTGTGTGGTGAACTAAGGTATGCAGCGGACGCCCTGGCGGTTGCGCGGAGGCCTAACAACTTGCCCACATCAAAAAACTCTTGTTACGGAAGAGCAAGCAGCCTCTGACGAACGGACGTACCTACAACGACAACACCGCGCGAAAAATGACAAACGATTTGAGAGTGTGATCCTGGAACGTAAGAACACTCTACACTCCGGGGGGCTGCTCAACAACTTGAAAAGATCCTCACGCAGTATAATGCGCTCTAGATAGACTAAATGTTGTAGATAGTATTCATAGATGAATAGGCAATGTCTTACCTCGAAGTATATCCAGTCCGAATTAGGTCACCACAATATAACCAGGAAGGTATTCAGAGGAACCCCACAAGGGGGAGTACTTTCCCCCCTTCTCAGGATATTTTGGTAGTGGACGAAATTCTCAAGGACTAGCCAATAGCCTATGCAGACGATATAGCCCAAGCTGAAGAGGAAAAATTTCCTCACACCGTTGGGGATATTATGAACGTCTGCCTAAACAAAATAGAGAATTGGACAGGAAAAGCCGGACAGGACGTTAGCCCTTCCAAAACAAAGCTCGTACTTTTCACGAGAAGACGTACCATACCTCCGCTAGAGCCTAGTCAGGCCAAGTACTTAGGAGTAATCTTAGACAGCAAGTTTAGCTGAAAGCCAACGTACTAAGAAGGCGGTGGCAGCTATTTACACAAGCAAGAGAATCCTTGGCCCGACATGGAGAATTAAACCAAGAACGGCTCACTGGATGTATACGGCTGTTGTTAGACCCATCTTAACATACGGTATCCTTGTTTGGTGGCCAGTACTGAATAACAAGTCCAATCTTAAATTGATAAGCAGTATTCAAAGATCAGCGTGTATCTGCATCCCAGGGGCATTGCGATCCACTCCCACAGCCGGCATGGAAACATTGCTACAGCTTCTTCCCATGGACATCTATGGGGCTATCGAGGCAGCGTTAAGGCTACGGGAGTGCAACCGCTGGAGCAGTTCACATAGCTCAGGCCATACAGAGATAATCAGAAATGCGAGACTACCAACGCATGCAGGTTATACAACACCCGCTTTAGACTTTGAGTTTGGGTTCAAAACACTCATCCCAGACAGAGAAGATTGGGAAAAAAGATCCTTTTCCCCGTCTCTTCGACTGCCCAAACATGGCAGTGTATACCAGGCAGAAGTTAAAACTATCCGAGGCTGCCCGCTTACTGTCGATGAACCCGATAGACGAGCTATCTATCGCCATTTACATAGATAGTCAGGCGCCAATAAAGGCTTTGGATACACCATCAATTAAATCGAAGCTGGTAAAACTTTGCCGTCTGTCTCTTAGGGAGATAGCGGATGTAACCTAACCCTATGCTGGGTACCTGGGCATAGTGGTTTTACAGGCAACGAAAGGGCAGACGAATTAGCAAGAATAGGAGTGGGACAGCCACTGACTAGAATACCATTAGGTAGTCTCTAGGTTTATTTCATTTTCGTTAATGTAGTCCCTCTTTAAAATGAGCCGGTGGAAAGCACCGGGTAGTGATAGCAAAAGGATCCAATCAGGATCTAAGTGGGTCACAACTGCTACAGTGGTGGCAATCACCTAAACTTAAACCTGGACCTATAATGCGGTTATTATTGCGATGCACGAAATACGCCGGATATGACAGGGAATGATAAGGAAAAAATGGTGCGACATATATTACAGCTGTCACAAGAGGTTGCGCATATTTGGATGCGGGTTCGTTGTGGGGAAACGGTTAAGGTCGTATGTCATCGACTTTAAACCGATTAGTGATCGCCTGGCTGTAATCCACAT
This sequence comes from Eristalis intricaria, assembly GCA_964034865.1. NCBI lineage: Eukaryota > Metazoa > Arthropoda > Insecta > Diptera > Syrphidae > Eristalis > Eristalis intricaria. Next base: position 37,152,835 of record OZ035875.1, read on the forward strand.
CCAAGGCAGATTCTACAACATCAGACTGTCAAAGAGTCTCAAAAGTGCCTACGAACCTGTCTGGCGTACGATGTAAAGATCGTGCTGGGAGACTTCAATGCCAAAATCGGAAAGGAAAACAACTTTGACGGAGTGATTGGAAAGCACAGCCTCCACGATACGACAACAGATAACTGCTTTTGATTCATAGACTTTGCGACAGCACGTAATATGGTCATAAGCAGCACGAAGTTTCCTCGCAGAAGAATCCACACAGCAACCTGGCGATCTCCTGACGGTCGAACCGCCAACCAACTCGACCATGTGCTCATTGACGGAAGGCATGCATCAAATATCCTGATCGTGCGAAAAATCAAGCGGGCAAACGTCGAATCTGACCATTTCCTCGTACCAGTATGATTCAGAGCTGACTCTCAAATGTCAGAAAGCTCCACCAGCCAAGAAAGATGAGTTTTGACATTGGACGCTGGAGCACACCGGAGATTGCCAGAGCCTACGAAGAGCAACTAAGTGAGAGACTCGCACCTCCGTCAAAATACCCGTGGTATGATGGCGAGTGTGAGCAGAAGTAACATGCAACTGACGAGGCATACCAAAAGGCGCTGCAACGAAAAACTAGAGCAGCGCAGGAGGAGTACCGAGCTAGAAGGCGGGAGGAGAAAAAGCTTCTACGCCTGAAGAAAAGGTCTGTCGCAGACTTCCAAGAATCCAGGGACAGACAGAAAAAGCCAAGCGCCTTGTCGCTGGTTTTACGAAAGACACCCAGGCTCTACGAAACCGTGAGGTTAATCTGGTTACTGACCCGCAGAGAATAGTGGATGTGGTTAACCAGCACATCCAGCAGCTGATTAGCGGGCCTGACCAGGAGAGAGTGGAAGGGAATCAGGAAATCCAAACTCCAGTCGATGAAGTAGTCCACCCACCTAGCTTTGAAGAAGTCGGCACAGTCACTAAAAGGCTGAAGAACAACAAAGCCGCATGCTCAGATGGCTTACCATCTTCATGGACAATGGCGATGTTCTGGGTGTATGCACCAGATCATCTGTAGAATTTGAGAGGACGAAAGCATGCCCGACGACTGAAATATCAGCTCCATATGCCCCATCCACAAAAAAGGTCCTACCTCTTGCAACAACTACTGTCACCTCTGTAAGGCTGAAAATTGACCGGCTACGCAAAAGTACCTAAAAATTCGGATGTCCTGATATGCACGAAAACATCACATTTGTATTTAAGTCATAGATAGGTCTCATTGGGTCGTTATGGCAGTTGGAGGACGATCTGATAAAAGGCTGCTCAACATCGCCTACAAGATCCTGTCCAGCGTACATACGCCGCACTAATCGGCACGTGCGGTTTCCGCCCCGGTAAATCCATTAGACCAATACACACTACGGCAGATCCACAACACAAACGCGGCGCGCTGTCGAGTTGGCCTTAATGACTTCCGAGCCGTTTGAAACCAGCATCGATGGGTAGTAGAATGACTAGTTTTTCTCGCACTGCCTTCCGTCACCCTGTCTTCTCTAGTGGTCACATCTGCTACACGAGCTTTTCCCGAATTCACTTCCGGGTTATGTTGAACTCGCATCTCCTGCACCCATTTCAACCACACGCCGCCGTTCTCACACCCTCTCCTCCTCCAGCTCCCACACAGCACATGATTGACGTCGATACGGATGAGTATTTAGTCACACCTCTTATTACTTCGATTTGACAAATTTTCAATGTCATTACCGCAAGTGGTCTCTGCGCTCCATCAAAATGCGTTTAATTTGAAATTTCGATCCTGCCCCCTTCGTTCCCACACTCGTCCCACCATATGTGACTTTATGCCGACTCATTCAAAATCATCAATCATCTCCATTGCCAGGGAGGAACGAGGAGAAAGTGCAAAAACAAAAAAAAAACGAAGCCAGAAAAATCACAAAGTCCTCCGATCTCTCGTAAAAACAAAATTTTCGCCATAAAATCCTTCTACAAAGGACACGAAAAGGGAATTGCTGTACAATTTGTTGTTGTCGCTGTCATAAAATTTTCATTCGTCATTATCTCTCGAGAGCACATGTACGTCAAAGTGCTTTCGATTAGACGCCATCCACTTGCTCCCTCTTCATTGACACTCCATCACCCCCACGTCCCTCTCCAAGGCACCCCAATAAATTCCAATTTAATATCTCAACAACAACAGAGCCATCCACAAAACGGAGGGCGGGGGAGGGGCGAAGAAATAAGGTGGCATTCGTGTGGGTGACGCCACAGCTGCTTCTCGACTCTGGCACACCGTCTCCGTCGCCCGGTGACAGTTCTTCAGAGGGTCATCAAGTACAAAATCAAGTGCTGTACAGTGTACACACAAGTATCCTCTTCACTCGTTCATCCATCTTTCCCAGCAAATGAGCCACCACATGCTGGGGTATTTGGGTATTCAGCAAATGTCACCATCAACGGCGTGCTTAGGGGCATTGATTCGGCTCCAGAAGCTACCGTGTCGTAGCCACGACTCGACGGGTGCACGTTAATGTGGGCCACAGGAAGTCAAAAGGCGACAGGAGTGCCTGCAAAGGGATAATGAGAAAAATCTTCGATTAGATCTGCTGGGCGGCAGAGGGAGCTTGCTGACGAGCCGTCGTTGGGTTTGGGGCGAAATTAGCACAGACCTGGTGGAATTAAGCATAAATTCAGCGAAGTGACACAACAAGATTTATTGTTTGTTCGACGGCAATTGCACCAGGAGGAGAAAGAAGAGTTATTACCCTCTGACAAAGCAATTGAGTGGATGTTCGATGGTGGTTCTGGCAGCGGGCGATGAGGATAGCGGGGCGAAATGACATTGGCAGCAACTCTTATTCCCCCGTGAGTTGTGTGCTGGTGTGGACAGAGGTCGAGTGATGGGCAATCAATGTAGATGAGCACTAGTGCCATGTTGTTGAAAATTCAGCCAACTAGCCATGATTGGAGCGAAAGTTTCGGTTAGGGAAATGGCTTAATTTTGATGTTTTAATGATGTTCACATATTTAATTGTCCATCGGGTGAACAAAAGGTTTTTTGTAATAATAAAATAATAAATTTGAGTTTCAACGTCCGCCATTTTTAGAAAAATCAAAATTGTTTAAATTCCTTCCTGCCCCAAACTCATGATTTTTGAGTTTTTAAGTTCCAACTAGATGCACATCCCTTAAATGCGTTCCACTCGTTTCAGCTGAAGTAGTAAGACCCGCGGAGGGTCTCTGCCTGAGACACAGCAGCTTTCCATAACCCGCGGTTGCGGGCATGCCACTTCCAGTTATCCAGATCTAGCAACCTGTGGGATGTTATCCGAAGATCCTCTTTGTTGGAGCGTTGTTGTCCATTCGCTCGATATGGCCGCGCCAGTGCAGTAGTCATTTTTTGGTTTTTGGGACTAAGTCCACTAAGCCCGTACATATTGCGGTTGTATCTCTCCTCCATTCTGAAGGATCTTCGGTGAATTGTTCTCTCAAAAGTACCCAAAATGTGCTCTGCTTTCCTGCTTATCTCCCAACACTCTGCTGCTTATAGTGGACCTGGAAGGATTAGTGCTTTGTATATCGTGCTTTTTGTCATTCGAGTTAGGAGTTTTGAGCGATTGAGCGATGATATTCTGTCTTAGGCGTTGGATCGATATTTCTTTGGTTGTTGACAACACAACATTTAAACTGAAGACATGGATTTGGACGACAATCGATTTTTTGGGCATCAAATTCCCAAATCGTGTTATCAGCCGTCATGGCGATTTCAATTGTTCGTCTCAGAGCTGTTATGGAGAACCGTGAAGGACCACACAATCGAGTGGACTAAAGGCCAATATAATCCAGGCAATCCGTGAGCCACATCCCGAAATCATCAACAATTTCTTGGGAAATTCGGGTAACGCTGCTGCGAAGCCAGCCGAGTCAGCCACTTCAACTACGTTCTAATAAAGCCATGGAACAAGTTTAACTATTAGTTTGTTTGCACTTATCGTCTGAAATTCCAAAAAACTTGTGAGAAAACAGTTGTATGTCGCTCGCAAATCCGATGAAACGTAATTTTTCATGAAAACTTCAACAAGTTTCTTGTCAGAATTGTTTTGCAGATCATCATCTTCTGATCCGTATGATCCCCTAAAGGGGTCACGCGGGTAAACTAGACACGAGAGATCTCCAGGCGACTCGATCCTCCGCCAACGGCTCTAACTCATCAGGGGTTCTGCCCAGGCGTAACCAGGCGAGCTTATGGACTTGGTCCAACCATCTCATCCTGGGTCTGCCAAGTGGTCGCCTATCTGATGGAATCGCATTCACGGCCCGCCTCGGATGTCGTGATGGTGGGGACATTCGTGCTATGGGACCAAACCAACGAAGCATAGCTCTTTCCGTTCGGAGAAGCAGCTGCTCAACGGTGAGTTTCTCGCGCACTATCGTGTTTCTCACCCTATTCCGGCGAGCAATTACCACAACAGCACGAAGAAATCCCATCTCAGCAGCTTGTATTCGCGATCTTATTCTTTCGGTCATTAGGTGAGAGTTGGAACACATACTGAATTGAACACCGCTAACTTGGCTTTCGCACTAAGCTCGGCCTTCCTGATTACAGATCTTTTAAGCTGTGTCAACACTGACCCAGCTTGATCAATCCTCCGGGAAAGTTCAGCATTACTCCTCCCATCCCTCGTGATACTTAAACTTCTCCGCCTGCTTCAATGGGACTCCACTAACATGTAGAGTGCATGGAAATGACCATAACCTCTGATTTGTCCACGTTAACCTACATCCCAGAATCAGCACGTGTTTTGCTATCTTATTACAAAATTGTCGATTACATACTTGTAGTTTGTGAAACAGAGAACGAGGTTACACAATTGTGACTGTGATGCCCAAGTACAAATTGCCACTGACTGCTTATACAATTCTTGCTGTCTAGACTTGTATAGCGGTTAAGTTTTTCGATTGGGGCCAACACTGCTTCGTGTCAGATTCCTCGTAATGAACAAAAAACAGAAGTGTTTTATTTCTATCGTGGAACAACACCTAATGCTCGGAGAGACTACCTGTAACTGAAGGCTTCACATATTTGGGCTATCCACTGTCGTTGTTTATTTCTCCATAAACCTTGTGGCATATAAATCACTCACTGCCTTGACTACAATAGGGGAGCGAATAGCCGACCAACTCGGACCCGATCGATGGCGATTACAAATACCTAAGCATCCCATCAACAGAACGAATTCCCAAGTGAAAAAAAAAACACACAGTAAAGAAATTGATTCACTGAAAACAAATGAAAGCACTTCGCCCCGAGGTTGTAGAACAAATTCTACCTTCCAGCACCCTCATAGGTTCGAGCACAGCGACCTCTTATCTTTTTTGGCAAAACTTCGACGGGGTAAATTATGTGCGCCCCAAAGCCACCGCATAATTCGGGCTCAATGTCGACGAAGTCATGACAAGAATCTCAAAGTCAACTAAAGAATCTGCCGCAGTTCTTGAAGGAATTTTCCACCCAAACAGCCTTATCTTCGACGATTCCCACTAAGTTGAATTCAAAGTGAATTCCAAAACATCACGACTTCAATTGAATTTCTAATACAAGTCTTACTCTCTCTCTCTCTCCCTCCGTCTCCCCCTCTCCCTCTCACAGTGAAATTAAAATTCCATTTATACATAACTTCACGGGAGTTCTTATGTCCCCCGTCCCGTAGCATCACAGAGAGGCACAGAAACGCTTCAGTGACTTATGTCAAAAATTTAGGCAGTCCCCCACGGACAGTGAGACGGCAAAGTTTTGTTCAAAATATTATTTAACGAGCCAAACGAGTGATATCTTCCTCCCATGTTTTCGTGGAACTTTGATGGTGGCTCTTCTCCCGTCGTCACCTCCCCTCACCCCTCCCGGTACATTCTGCTGTATAATGCAAAATGTTTTGCATAAATAAAATCGAAGCAGATACCAGCGGCAGCACATATGTATGCACACACATTAGCCACCCACAGGAGAAGAACCCTTCCACCGAGAATGTAGTGTGCATCTCGATATTGGTTGTGGCAGAAGTTGCAACATGCCAAAACTACGCCATCGCCAAGTACCAGCAAATGGTTAGAATCGATGTGAAGCAGTCCATGGTCCGTGCAGGCAGGATTCGGTATGGGACAAACATCTGCGAAAGCATCGCATCCATCTCTGTGCGGTGTCCTTTCTGGGCGGCGAAGTGGCGGTCGTTGGGGACGCGGTGAAACTCATAAATTTCATTTTTCGGTTGAAGTTTCTTTATTTCTTGTCTTCCTTTACTAACTTCTAATTCTCTACCCATCCCCGTCCCAGCGGTCGCGGGCGTGGGATTTGAGAGACAAAAGGAAACGGAAAATGCCTGTCATGACTTGGAAATTCAAATTACAAAATTGCTTGGTAACTTTCGGATATTGTCGTTCAACTTTGCACGCTGCTGGTTGAAGCGCGCGAGCATGGATGTTTGACAAGACCGAAAATCCAAAGCAATTCTCCTAGAGACCGCGCCGCCGACGCGTGGGGGCCAGCTTGGAGCGGAGTGATGAATGTCAAATGGTGGTGCCAGCATCATCCCTTGACAATGTGTTTTTCATCATTTTCCTCGCTGGCAGCTCTCGTTGATTTGTCTTAGCTTCTGTCACCAGCAATCGGTTCAAAGGGACACGTTCTCCACTCTGGCAACACGATTGGGGAGTTGTTTTGTATTTCCATGAATTTTTACTGAGGCTGTGTACATCTTCTGAATGTTGTATCAACACTGTTTCCATTTAACTTCCTAAGAACCCTCCGGTCCTCTTCCACAGTTAATCCCACGCCAATGGAGTCGTGGGTGTGTGTTGCGTGAGCGTGTGTCAACCCTAAGAATTGTTTTCGGCTGGAACCGAATCTCGAATCTGCCTCTGTCTCAGTCCCAAGCTATAATAAGATTGATAAAACAAATCTGCGGCGCAGGCTTCTAACGTCTAGTCTCTAGGTTCTCTCGACAACTGTACTTCATGGACTACTGCGACTGAACTCTAAAACCACTCGCAGACCTGATGATAGTCGACTTAGGTTCAAACATGCTTAGAAACACTCTAACATCCAAATAGCATGATCTGGTGCTAGTTGCTTCCAACCACGCACGTTCAGCTGATTGAAGTCCTTTTCCATCTGCGTGCGCCACCGGAGGCTTGGTGTTTCTTTACCGCGTTGTTACTCGAGGTTGGATTCTGCCCATTTGCTCTACATGAACTAGCGATCTGAGGCGGGAGACCCGAACTCGTTTGACCAGACCGATGTCGCTAAGTCGCGCACTGGTTCAAAAGCGAAAAAAAAAAACAAAAATGAAATTTGGAATACGGAATTGTTGAATTTTTTTATGGCCTATATTTTCCCAAAATTTGGGCAAGTTACGTCATTGCGAGATACACAGCTCTAAAGTTACCCTTTCTTTTAGTTTTCCTTTCTTTAGCAAGGTCCGAGCCTGAGCGATAGCTGCTTTCCACTCTTAACGGTCCTGGGCACGCTGCTTCCAGTCATCAAGACCAAGCTGTATTACATCCGCGATTACTTGGGCTTTATACCAGAGATTCGGTATTCCTCTAGTTCTCGAACCAGGAGGCTCGGATTTGAAGACCCTCTTAGCTGGAGCATTGTTGTCCATGCGCTCGATGTGGCCCAGCCAGTGTCAGTCGACGGATCTTTGTCTTCCGTACTACATCCACATCCTGGTACAGCTCGTAGAGTTCACGGTTGTGTCTTCTCCTTCCTCGCAAACCTTACCATATATCCGACGTAGAATTTTTCTTTCGAAGGGACCAAGTATCAGCTCCACAGTTTTGCTTATCGTCCAGCTTTCGGCTCCATATAGCAGGACTGGCAAAATAAGGGTTTTGTAAAGCATGACTTTAGTCCTTCGAGTCAGGAGTTTTGACGCCAGTTGTTTCGACAAACCGAAGTAAAATCGGTTGCCAAGGGTGATTCTACGTCGGATCTCCACAGTGATGTCGTTTGTGGAGTTTACGTTTGCCCCGAGGTAGACAAACTCTTTTACTATCTCGAACTTGTAGCTGGCGATTGTGATATTTTGTCCTGGGTGGTGTGTGATGGATCGTTTGTCGACAGCACTTCGTTTATCCTCCTTGACCTTAAGACCAGCTCGCTTCGCCTCTTCTTCAATTGCCGTTGGGAATGCGAGACGTTGTCGATGTCATCTGCATATCCCAACAGTTGGACTGACTTGTGTAGTGCCTTCCGTATTTCCAGCTGCCCGCCGCACTATCTTCTCCAGTATCAAAGAAGAAATCAGACGATAGCGCATCTCCTTGTTGAAATCCGGCGCAGGTTTCAAACGGCTCGGAAGTCCTCGAGTGGGACTGCACGGTGTTTTCCCGGGATCCCGACACCGAATAACTTTAAAATCGATAAAAAGGTGGTGCGTATCGATTTGACACTCGCTGGTCTTTTCCAGGATTTGCCTTAGTGTTAAGATTTGGTCCATTGTCGATTTGCCGGGCCGGAAACCGCACTGGTACGTGCCGATTAGTGGGGTGGAAAACGGCTTTAGATGTTTACACAGTACGCTGTAGAGAATCTTGTACGCGACGTTGAGCAGGGATGTACCTCTATAGTTGCTGCAAAAGGTAGGATCGAACTTTTTCAGATAAGGAATGATTGGAGACATGCGACTTTATGTTGTGAGTTGTGTATGAAAATACATATGTATTTGTTAAGGTGTTAGTACATATGTATGCAGTTGGTATTTATACCACTTATTATTGCAATTTTTTCGTGGTCGCCGTGGCGTAGTGGGTAAGTGCGTCGACTCCTACGCAGAGGGTGCCAGGTTCGATACCCGAATTTACCACCGTTGATAATTCACGGCTCCGCCTCTTTCGAGTCACTGACAATGCTCAAAGAGTATTCCTGTCTAGAAATAGCTTCTCAAATTCGCCGTTCGGAGTCGGCATTAAACTGTAGGTCACTTTCGCTTCCGCTCGTGAAAATAACAATAGCACGCACAGCACGAGTGGTTGCTGAGAAGCTAGGCCCAAGTCCGCCTCGGACTGTAGCGCCGCCCATATTATTATATATAATAGTCAATTCGATGTCTGAATACGCGTATCGGATATACTTTCCATCTACTTTTGGAGCATTTTTGTGGTGAGTTTTTATGGAGTTTTCCTACATTGCAACATAAATTCAATTTTAATTGCTTTCCAATCCAAATTTTTGTAGCAGTTGATTTCAAACCGTTTCCTGATAAAATTCGTCAACAAAGGTTTCTTGCAGCGCATCATTTTTTTTACTAAAAACGGTGGCATTTAAATTTGCGATTTTAAACTCATAAAATATGCCTCCCAAGCCATCAGCGATTGGTAGAAATACACCTCAAGCAAAAAAGAAAAAGCAGTTGATGCTGACCTTTTTTAAATGTGATTTTTTGATACGCGAAGCATCGCCCGCCGATAACAGCTAGTATCCTATATTTCATGTATTTATCTATTTTCATAAAATTCAATAAACTCTATAATTCCTAAAAATGCCAATAAATTGTGTTGTAATGACTTCTTTTTCACCAAATTTTTTTTTTACATAGCGGACCTCTGTGGGTCGTGTGGCCTTTTTTAACACCAAAGGTCTCGGTAAAATCTTTACTCACCTTGACGGAGCAACGGGCATTCTACACCGTCATTCTGCAAACACGGACGAGTTTTGCAGGGATGCCTGCTGCCGAAGCTCCTGGGTCTTTGCCAGGATCTACCGATCTGTGAATATTTCGCCAATAGTGGATTTCCCTGGCCTGACCCCCCGTGATATTGACGCCTCAGGCTGTCGACGTGGGGTTTCAGGCGCTTACACAAGATGGCAAAAAAGATCTTATATTCTATATTCAGGAGACCCCTCTGTAATTGGCTCAATTTAGAGGGTCTCCTTTTTTTAGCTCATCCGTTGTTAAAAAGTTAAAAATTCTTCAAGCTCTAAAGTGCTCTAAAGCTCTCTAAAGTCAAGTGGTAAAGCCAAGTTAGCAGTTTTCAACTAAGTATTTGTTCCAACTCTCACCTAATCGCGAATACAAGCTGCTGAGATGAGATCCCTTCGTGATGTTGTGGGAATTACTCGCCGGGATAGGGTGAGAAACACGATAATGCTCGAGGAACTCAACGTTGAGAAGCTGCTTCTCGGAACGGAAAGAGCTATGCTTCGTCGGTTTGGTCACATAGCACGACTGTCCCCACAATCACGACTTCCGAGGCGGGCCTTGAATGCGATTCCATCAGATAGGCGACCACTTGGAAGACCCAGGATTAGATGGTTGGACCAAGTCCATAAGCTCGCCTGGGTACGCTTGGGCATAACCCCTGATAAGTTAGAGTCGATGGCGGCAGATCGAGTTGGCTGGAGATCTCTCGTGCGTGGTTTACCCCCGCGACCCCTTTAGTGGATCATGCGGGTCAGAAGCTAATGATGATGATGCTTATTCAGACTTATCCCACTGTAATTGACACAGTTTAGAGAGCGTTCTTTCTTTAGGATCTGGGAAACGCTGCTGAAATTCCATCCATCGGTGAGATGAGTTGGTGTATGCACCTTATCAAATCATCGCCAGTCGCTTCAAAAAGTTCGATAGGCAGTCCATTGACTTCAGCAGCTTTGTGGACTTTAGTTTGGCAATTGTTAATGTAACTTCACTGAGTTCGGGATGGGGGATTTCTGTCTGACTGTCTGATATTCTGCCTGACAGCGGTACTTTTGTTGTCATCGCCGTTATAGAGTCTGCAGAAGTGATCTTTCAATATTTCTCTGCAGGATTCAGTTCGGTTCTTGTGAACTTGACAAGTTTTTCTTTCTTAGAAAGACTTGGTGTCGTGAAATATGTTCCTAAAGGCTCATGCCCTGTACACCTTCTTAAACTTAAAAAAAAAAACATCTTCAACAACGTACAGTCCTCTCAGAGATGCCTCTCAACAGCTGCTGCTCAAGCCAATATAAAGTGCTTCACCGGCACTGCGTCACTCTCCAAATAGTCACATGTACAACACCGCACACCACACACAACCCCTGCCCACTTCTCTACCACATGTTTCAATTCCCTCGCCTTGCTGATTGAATTGAATTTTCGTTTAGGCTCAAATTTCTGTCTCCCCCGTGACGTCCACCCACAGCCTCCACCCCAAAACACAGGCACACACGCACAGAAGTTTAATAATCTCTATCTTAAGTGTGCTTTACTGCCACGCACATAAGCCATCTGGTGCACGTTTGCTTTGCGGACCTCTGAAAGCTAATATCTGTCTAATTTATCCTTTATACGCTCCTCAAATACGACGTTGTTGTCCCTGGCTTTTAGGCGGCGGCAAGTACCGTGCTCGTGACAAAGCGATTGTGTAATTCTACTGTCAGCCAATTTGTTTATATTTGCCTTAGTAGCTGAATGAGATTATTTGAGTTCATGGCGAACGGAAAGCAGGTCAACGTGCGAAAGTGATGTCTTGAACTGTGAACACGCAGACGACGAAATTGTATCTAGTTTGAACAGCTGAGATAGTTTACAACTATTGTGTGAATAGTGGGATTGTCCCTCAGAGGCTGGAGTGCATTCAGACTTTGTTGTGATATGTGGTTACAGACGATACACTTGTAATTGAATCAACGAGTGGTTAAATAACAATTCTGAAGGAACCGGTCCAGGAAATGTTTGTGTGACTTTTAGGGAATGTGGTTTTGTTGAGCCAAAACTTCTTGCTGTCAGTATGCGGAGACGGGGCTTAACTTTTTGGCTGACATTACATTTTCTGCGTCAATCAGCAAGGAACTATATGCCAAATCGTAGTTTCCGTTCGTACTTGAGTCGAACGAAACGGACGGACACAGAATGTCTGCATACAAATGGATGTAACGTAAGAGAAAATGACATTCGATAATGTGTTAACATACAAGTATCTTGGACTCACCGTTGACTACAATTTAAATGGAGTTGTATCGAACTGCTTGAGTATACAACTCAGCAGTCGGTGATTTAGTTTGTGATGGTGTGAGAGGACTAGATAATAATTCTGGAGGAAGAGTCTTACTCTGACTGTGAAGGAGAAGGGTTTCATATTTGTGTCGGTATAAAACTGACAGTGGGTTTTTTTTTTTTTTTTTTTTATTTAAATAAACCCTAGAGTATCGACTAAAATACAGGAGTAATCACATAATAGAACTAAAAACGAAACTGAGTCAATCCGCACGCTTCCATCTTAAAAATTTCTGCACACCTGAAGTTTTTAGACGATGCTATTTTGGTTTAGTCGAATCAAATCTGAGATATGTTCCCTACAAAGGACACATGTGCGGCTGCAAAGAATGGTGCAAAATCCAAGACTCAACCGTGAAACCTCAACAATATTCTGAACATTCAACAGATCTACAATCGATAATCTACAACGATAATACATGCAGAACTCTGAAGCAACAAGCACTAAACACTAGAAGAAGACAACAGCAGGTCTAGGTCTAGCAGTCCCGAGATATTGGAACGAGTACAGAAAAGGGACGCTTAATGTTGCAGTTCCAGTTCAGTCCTTAACGAACTTCCAAGAGAATTTCCCAACCTACCACAAACTGAACTTTTAAGAAAAGCCAAAGAAAGTTGGCTGGTTTTATTTTTATAACGTACATTTTTGTTTCGTATTGTATTAAAGTAAATTAAGATAATAGACAAATCGAAAGTCAGTCTAAACCAGTCTAGACCAGTCTTCTGCAGACAAGCCCTTCCGGCGTTGCAGATAAAGATCTATGATCTACATAGCGAAAGGGATGTTTAATCAGTAAAAACACCTCCCTTCAAATAAAATATATTTCCACTACAACTAAGTTTTACACTTATCCAGCAGTTCTACTTTCTTGGTTTAGACGCATTTGCCAAGAGATTCTCCACTGACAGTTCTTGCTAACACCGCAGCTAAGCACGGGTTGAATTCACCGTGCTAGTTCAAGGGGTTTAGTCCTTTGAAGACGGCGAAAAGAGTTTCATTCGTCGAGAATTGGAAGGACAGCAGAGTTTATGTGATATTCCAGGCGACGCTTATGCTTACGAGCACAATTTGTAACATCAACTTGGACTGATGAAATTCCAAGACCTCTGTTGATATCGTTGTTTCGTATATACCAGGGTGCGTTGACGATGGCCCTTAGCACTTTATTTTGAAAAGTTTGCAGTATGTTTCTATTACTTTCTTTGGTACAACCCCATAGTTGTACACCATACGTCTCGGCGGATTTTAGCACTTGCTTGTATATAAGCAATTTGTTGTCAGTACTTAGCTTGGAATATTTTCCAATAAGCCAGAACATGTCTTTGTATTTTAATTGGAGCTCCTCACGTTTCTTTTTGACGTGCTCCTTCCATTTAAGCTTTACATCGAGAGTCATTCCGAGGTATTTCGCTTCATTGCCGAAGGGCATTTAAACATTATTTATAAAAACGGGCAAGTTATTCACGTTCTTATACCTACAATTTATATGAACGAATTTAGCTTCGTTAACCTCAATTCGCTGAGTGTTCGTCCATTCGTGTGTCCGGTCTAAAGCACATTGCCATTTTTTAGTTGATTCGTCGACCGTTTTGGCAGTTACCAAAATGGCGGTGTCGTCAGCAAATGTGCCTAGACTAGCACGGTGCCTACCTCCCACGCTGCTATACAATAAGTAAAGGAGAGGACCAAGAACACTTCCTTGTGGTACTCCAGCTTGTATAGATTTAAATTCTTTCCCATATTTCACACGGAAGATTCTATCCGACAGATAGTTCGATAAAATTGTGGAAAGTTTTCTCGGGACGAATTGTTGAAACTTGTTTTTCAAGCCTTCGTGCCAAACATTGTCAAAGGCTTGAAACATAGAAACATCGAGAAATACAGCTGAGCAGACTTGCTTTTGTTGAAACGATTTTTCTATATCAGTCATGCGATGTACTTGGTCAATAGTTGAATGCTTGCTTCTAAAACCGAACTGGTGGTTGTATGCAAATAATGAATAAAAAAAAATTAATAATTCCGCAGACATATACGAGGACATTCAACAATAGGTGTAATTTTAAGTTCCGCGCTATTTTTGAACTGTTAGACTGAAAACTCTGACCTGCTTGCTTGCTAGTAGTCCTAATAAAGGATGTATTTAATTTATCATAGTAAAAATGGTCCGATTAGATGAAATATGCGCCATTTTGTTGGTAATACAGTTGTCCCTCCTTTGGAAAAGCTATCCTACCTGACGAATAAAGTCTTATTTCCTAAGCGTCTCTTGTGGCGAACATATAACCAGCAAAATTGTTCACCATTGACAGGAACATATGCTAATCAATTGGTGCTAGGTCAAGTCTATTGGGTGGATGCACAAGAACCGCCCAACCAAGCTTCAGCTTCTGGCAGCTTCTGGCGAGTCGCTATTGATGTGTGCGGCTGGCGTTGTCCTGAGAGAACACAACCTTTCCTATGGGCCAAGGCCGGCTGCTTCTAAGCGACTGCAAGGTGCTTACCATAAAACTCAGAATTATAATTTGCCACAGGAGATCATAGGAGACAAATCCTGGCTTGGCCATCGTTAGCGCCGACTCAACGTGAATCGATCACGACCGTTTTCCCTTGAAGTTGTCGTAAATGATATATATTCGTCACCAGCCACCATAACAGGACAAAAGTAAAAAAAAGCTCTGTCAAGAAGAAGAAGTCCACTGTAATCACGACGGCTTGAGCAGAACGTCGCAATTGATTTACAGATTTCTCTCGTACTACAGGGCATTGGCATAAGTCTCGTCTCTAAAGATGCCTTGGAAGAAGTTTATTTAATTTTCAAAGATGAAAGTTTGCAGATTAAAACTAAGAAATAAGACAATTTACTTTACAGTGAAGGCTCCCATTGGCCGACAGCGACGGTCGCACCACTTTTTACCGGCTGGAAGTTGTCCGTCCATAGGAATATATGGAACTTCAATCGAAGATCTATGTTCGTGAGAAATTGTCCACTTAAGGGTACTGTCTGCCGTAATAAAAGGTTTCACTGTATTTAAATAAGACGTGCTGACTTATTTTCCTTTAACCACCAACGTAACCTAACCTAACTTGTTTTAAATTGGATGTACCAACGTGCACTCAGCCACATCTCATGTAGCAGGATGCTTACTCTTTTTGATCAGCCTCCTAGTCACCCTTGCTTCAAAGATGTCTTCATAACCCATGACGAACGACGCCCTTCTTGCTCAATAAGACAGCAAAGCACGTCAAGTGCATTTGCTCCGCACAATGGATAAAGAAATCAACAGCAACCTACGTGCAAGTAGACGTTTAAAAAAAGACGCTTACTGTTCCCCGTTTAAGAGTCTATTAAGTTTGTTTATTCCTAAACGTTCCAACAATGGCAACACATCATCCATTCATCACACATCCCTCACGAAGGGTGGGGTCCCCTCCACCTCTGAACGCCGTTCCAGGGACAAACATGTCAGGACTAATATTTCGCTGAAGAACACATATTTTTTTCTCCAAAACACATACATACCCGCACACAGTGCGAGGGTGGAGCGCTGCAGAGGGACACACACAAAAAAAAAGGAATAAAATCCCATATTTAATGGAAATCACATTCATCGGAGGATATTTGTGTCAGCTTCGCTCGTTTTTGCCCTCTTGCCCTGGGAGAGCAATCACTTCTCTCCTTCTTGTCGTTCCATTCTTTGCCGGGCCTCCTTCGTCATTCCAGATGAACTCCACTCCTGCCCGTCCCCGCATCGGTTGGTCCAGATACATTTTATTATTGTAACAACTTTTTTATTTCCCCCCCATTATATGTCCTGATCCTTTTCAGGACCTTTTTTCTGCTGCTTCAGTGCTGTTCTTGTTTTGTTCTTGCTCTGTCTCCCTCTCTCTCTCTCTCTCGGTCGTTCGCTTGAATTGATTTCTCTTTGGTGGGGTTTTTTTTTCCAAGCATGAGCGACACAGGATGGGGGGACACCGGGGAGACTCAACGGAGGCCGAGGAGTCCTTAAGTGTGTTCGCCATTCGGTCTCCATTCCGGGCTACTGCGAGGGCAGACAAAGCCAGCGAGAGATGAAAAGAAACTCAACAGGGATTCGGATTCTGATTCTGATTCCGATCCAGATTCGGATTCGAAATTCTGTTAACTTGGACATCTGTGTCTGTGAGATGCTGAAGCTGAACAAGTACACAAGTGCAGCCAGCTGGTGTAGTTCCCATGTCAAGTTTGCCGGGATAATGGGTTGTAGATGTTTTGTTTAAGAAATACACAAGTGGCTTAGACGGGCTTTGCTGGTGGGGCATAATGTGGTCTCCCTAATGTCGTTTTTCTTATCCTCTCTGACAGACGTCGGGATTGGATGTCTCTGGCAGTGGTTGCTGTGTTCGAAGAGATGTCCTTGGTCTTTCGTCTTCGCCAGCGGCCGTGGGTTGCGGTGATGTGTTGCGATGCAGAGGGATAAGTGCTACAAGGACACTTTGAATGACTAACTGACTGAGTCATTCTATCTATAAATCCTTGTTAAACTGATGATGCAGAAGTAAGAAGATTACCGTCCGTTCACACGGACACCGGACGAGGTCGCTTAATGAGCAGATGGTGCCAGACATTGTGGGTTGTTCAAATGTGTATCCCACACAAGACAAGCTTTAGACAAGAACTAAATGAGAAGGTTTATCCTCATCAGACCAAGCCCAGGCTGCAGAATTCGACCGCAAGATGTCCATTAAATTAGACACAGTCGAATGAAACAGAAAATTTTACTATTCCAAAAAGCATACGAATTTTTTTACAAACTCCTTAAGGAACACTTCTTTATACAAACTTTATTGTTATTCTTTGCTGCCTTTCAGGCTGAACCGATGTACACTTAATAATTCCCAAGCTGAACTGTAATAATTCACCAACTGTACTAAACTGTGTTGCTCTCTCCATTATATACCCAATTCTTAGTATTCTATCTGTCTATAGGTGACGGGATTTAAATAACCGTGTCCAACAATCATTTCGGGAATACTCTTCGTAGTTATGACCAGTTCTACCATTTGTGTACGTCAGCGATGTTAATCGAGACGTGGTGAAATGATTTATGGTCTGAGGTGGTTACTCACCACATAAAACTTGTTCGCCCCGAACAAGATTCAGAATTTATCTCTGTACGGTGGTGGACGATCCCAATGCGTTTGCAGCCTAAGTGGTAGGACTTTGCTTGTTTGGTTGCGGGTTGTTAAGCAACACCATCGGCGGATCATCAAAATCTCCAGAACACTCTTCGACGTCATTCCGTGACTTTCTATTTCGAAACTGTTCACGCCACTCTCTTAACATGTGATGAACATGGCCCAGACGTTCGTCGGAAAGCGATAGCTCCTCTTAAGTTGTCAGCGCCTCCCTTGCGCCCATGTTCCTTAGAATTCTTCGGTCAAGATCCAATGTAATGCTGGTCCTTTTCATAAATTCCGCGCCTAGAATCAACCCGTCGACAATATGCGCCACTAGGAACTCGTGCTCCACTGTCGTACCGCCTATTGTCATTCTCTCGGTTCACTTTCCAAATATTTCCGCGTCGTCACCCGTAACTGTTCGTTGGCGTATCCCATACAACGAATCGTGTCCAACGTAACCGGTAACCGTCTGCCTACAACGATGACATCATCAGTGAGGACGAACGAGTTCCTTCCAAACTGAGCAGCAAAGATTGTGGGGCAATCCGTTGTGAGAGCCTGCGTATGCTCCTTCGAATTGTCTCCTTTTAGTTTAAGGACGACCTATAGACCAGACGACCAGCTTGTCGCTCAGTGTATTTCCTTGCTGGCGATGGACCCCTGGAACGTTTCCGACGTTCTCTACGTCCGATCCGCTCGCAGATGAAACAACGCCCCTTGAATGCGTCTCGAGAAGATCTCGGCTCCACATCTACTCTGCGCGTTCCAAGGTACGGCATGCACGCCAATCCCGCTGGCTCGAAGGACAGTGCAGCAGGAATCGTCTCCTGGAAGGTCCTCTTTGGTGACGACAGAGCTGTTCGCTTCGTCTCCAGATCCCTAATTCCGTCCACAAACCCATCTGTTTTTACGTTTTCAATAAGCTCCATCGTTGAGCCGGCGTACGCAAAATGTGTCAATCGCTCAATCTCCGTAGCAAATTCCTGGAGCGACCCACCGTTGCGTTGTTTCCGACTCTTCAGCCTAAGTGAGCGATCACTTTCTGCTCAGTTCAACTTATGGCATCAACATTTTATGTACAGCATGTATTTTAATGATGGATGTCTTAAAACATCTGTGTCACGGCACTCTATTCAATTTTGTGCAGGTTGGTCTCTAGCACGGTCAGATGGACAATTATTCGCTAGGAATCTGTTCGTTATGTCGGTAAATTTCGATCATTAGATTATTAGCAAACAGGCTACACCATTTCTAGTAAATTTTAAAAATGATACGCGTGTAAAGCTATTCTTAAACAAAGCGAAAGCTCGGTTTGACCACGAGGGTCCTTAAAGAAATATGACATCAGCAAAGACTCAAACCTCAATTTGTCTCCTCATCAACAAGATGCCGCAGATGAATCAGGATTTATGCTACATCAACTCATTCAAACCCAGTTATTAGGTCTAACCCACCACCCGCACACAGTTACGCTTAACCTTTCGCTCACGCCTACGCCTACCCGCTAACCTTCATCGAACTGAACGCACCCACTCAATTGTGGTGGGTGCTCAACTCGGCCAGACCAACGCTGCAAGGCACAAAGGCCACGTCGCGCCTACTTCTCTGACATGACTAATATGATTTCCACCGTCATTAGACCACAAATGCGCCCGCCCCCTCACACGAACCGGCATTAATTGCACCAGAATAAGATTTAATTACGTCAAACTAAAAATGTTTCTAATTCCATTATTCCAACACCCTGGCGGCATTGTGTTGACTGAACACAAAAGAACTCAACCACGAGCACTGCATCACCAACATCCCCACCAGCCACCACGGCCAACTGATGAGCAGCCATGTGGATTGAAGGTGGCGCAGGAAAAAGAGATGCTGTGCACTTGAAATTGCATTCTTGTAGCCTTTAAGCGAGGCTGGAAGTCCTTGGGAGCAGAGGACGACGACGTGTTCTGCATGCCTCGCCATCGGTTGCCCTTCGTCGTCATCGTCTTCATCTCGACGAGAATCGTGATTAGCATCTGAGATGGCATCGAACGGGTATTCTGGCAACATTGGATTGCCATTACTGCATGGATATGAGTAGTTGAAGGCAGCACGTGCGCGGATGGATGTCTTTTGTGGATTTCGGAAGATCCGAAGGACCCGTCAAAGAATGCCTTTTTCATTCATCGAACGAGGTCATTACAAATTGCGATCACAAAAGAGTGTCAGCGGCTGGCACGTGTCAGTTGTGAGTCGCCTACGAGTATGCAACGACTTATGAAGCATTCACATGTGAGACAAACTTTGGGTTCGATGGGTTCTCTTTTGTCAATTAACGGACACGATGTAACGAATTCCGGCGAATGTACTCAAACGTGATTGAAGGAACCACCGACTATTTGCATTTGATCCTTCCAATTACATAAAATGGAGAAGAACTCCTTTCTCCCTCTCACTTGTTGTCCGTCCTTCGTCCTTGACAAAGCACACCAATTAATTCGACGGCAAATTAAGACATGTTCGTTCGGGAGAAAGAGACAGAACGAAACTTGGACACAAAGGAGATCCCGAAAGCAGGACAAAAGTGTACCTGCTATCATCGTCATCATCCTCAATTTCCCAGGATGCGAATGAAAGGAACAAACTTTTGCTGCTCGGTGGGTGGGGCTCGGCTCCTCTTAAAGCATGATTGTGTTTGTGACTGCGGTCGGTGTGGCCAGGGGGCCGAATGAATATAGCATGTAATGGGCGAGTGTGCTTACCAATTGTAATCATGATATGGAGGCGGAATTAATGTTGACAGGAATTGTTTTTTTTTTTACACCCCATTACCATACGCCGACGCAGGGGTTTCGATTCGACGTGCGGGTGATGTTGGGACGAAGATCCGGGGAACGCGCTTAATGTTGGAGCGGAGGAAAGGTAAGGGACCAGCATAAATTGGCCTGTGAGAAGGAATGGCTACTGCTGAGTCAGCTCCTCCTAGGCAAGAGGGCTTGGTTCTTCTCACGGACCTCAATTAAGGCAAGGGGATGCAAATGGAAATGCCATGACCATCGAATTGCTGGCTGAAGGTGTGAGAAGCTGTCAATGAGGTTGAGTGGCGAGCATTTCTCTCTACTCAGGGTGGGAGGGTGAACAAGGAAAAAAGTAATTAATGCTAGAGGCTGTAGATTATGTTGTAACCATCATCGAAAGCAGCTGCTTTCTGCGCACCATGATGATGTGTCAGTCAAATAAACATAAAAGCACTGTCTACATTAAGAGTCCAGCAGTCGACCTCGAACTTAGATCTTTAAACGGATCTTGCTTCATTCAATCATTCGCAATGTTTACGAAATAATTCAAACTTTCCATTAGAATTCTGGCGGTTTGTGGAGTCTAGTGGGCATTATCTTCAAGCGGTGTTTGAGCTCATTCTCGCTAGGAAAACGTATTACTCTTCCATTTTGCCAAGTGCTCCAATCTTAGGCATCAACAGGTGGCCACCAGACAGTTCTACGTGCTTCCAATTACGGACACCAAGTTGGTTGTTCCTCACTTATGTGCGCCACCTTAAACGCGGTTGTTCTTCTGTTGCGTTGTCCAAGTCAAAGACACATAGTCCCGAAGCTAAGTTTTCCTTGCTTTCTATATGGCTCATCCACTCTTGGCGTTGGATCTTTAACGCCCGTAAATTTCGCGATTTAATCTTCGCGAAATCTTCTTCAGTTTCCCCTAACGCAAACAAGACCAAAGACCGCCACAGAACTTTTCTCTCGGAGTGACTATGAGCTTCTTCATCAAACCACTGGTAACATCAGGACAAGGACGATCAATGCCTTGCCTAGAATCCGTTTGATTCTTCGAGGGATGCCTCTATTACCCAATTGATCGTCTAGCGAAAATTGCGTAGGGTTTTTTGCAAGAATTTAGAAGGGTTGAAATTAAATCCCGTTCAATATTATAAATATTTTATTGGGAGCACAAATAAGTACATGTTTATGCTAAGTGTTACTTATCGCATCAGAATAGAAATATCAAAACAAATTGAAAAATTGTTATTGCATATTATTAATATGTTTAATTCCAAACAAAACGCTATATACGGTAAGTAAATAACGGTAAGCAAAAAATCCTAGGAAAAACACAACCAAAACAAAAACAATCCCAATGTACTCAATTTTGCACTTTACAGTAATTTTGAATTTGTTTCCAGTACTTCGTCTTAGCCCCTTATTACATTTTCCACATTTCAATCTGACTATTCAAAATATATACGGTATGTCATACATTCTAACAAAATCATTTTTTTTTTGATTTTTAAGAAATTGCACGGTTTCACTTCCCGTTGTAAATGTTTTGTTCGACACTGTACCTATCTACCTAGGGGCCAATTCCTTCTCATAACATCACAACGGGTCTATATTTGCCTAAGTTTGATTGCTCTCTGAAGCCAGACAGTAGAACACGATCCAACATGGAAAATAATAAAATACAGTGGACTCTCCCTAAGTCGAACTCTTCCTAATTCGAAACTCTCTCTAACTCGAACTCTTTCGCCATATATCCCTCAATTTTCCATACAAAAACTTCTCTCTAAGACACTAGAACCTGATCCAATATTGAAAATAATAATATACAGTGGACTCTCCCTAAGTCGAACTCTCTCTGACTCGAATAAAATTTGGTAACCCGTGACTATTCGACTTAGAGAGAGTCCACTGTATAATATTAGTTCATTATCCTGTAGTTTCCAAATCCGGTCAAATTTCAACTATCGATGTTTAGCTGTGAGCTTTCGGAGTAAACCAGAAGGGGTTCCAAACGGTTTCACCAAGCTAAGTCGAAATCAGCCGTCGAATTGATAGTCTTTCAAACAAAAATCTTTGTGTCTGTTCCACAAGTGTCCGAAAACTGTTGCATACAAAAAAATACACCCCCTTCAATAAAGTGATTGAGGGTCTATAAAGGGAAAAAAGGAAAGGAAGGCATTTGCGATAACCTCCACCGGATCAAGCCAAGACCGCCATCAAGAACAAATAAGTGTAACAAATCCCGAAAGTAAATTTCCGAAGCTAAACCGTGTACTCGAAGGCTCTAAAACATAAATGAATTGACGGAGAATGATTTGACTGAGCGTGCGATTAAAATCCAATCGAACAAAACCCACGTTCAAATTCCCCACACCAACGGGCTCCCTTGTTGGAGATGGTGCAACAAGGGAGACCCAAAAGATTTCGAAAGTGTAATTTCAGAAATCCCACGGAATCCTTTAATCCATCAACAAGAACAAATCCCAAATGAAGGTGTGAAAATGGCTCATCAAGGCACACGCCTACAGCCCGTCGTCGTTAGGACCCTTTTACGAATCACCCTCACCGGCACAACTTCAGAATTCCAGTGTAGTTCATAAAGTAAAAGGATTAAAGGACCAACGACCGAACCAAATGCAAGACGAAATAAAGAAAATTGCAAAAGAAGAACAAAAATAAAGTAAATTGAGCTTCACCCCAAATTTTACAATTCATTGCAGATGAGCCGGGCGATAATGTGATTGAAGGATAACGATTGAACTTGAGATGGTGTATGCATCAATCACGATTAAAGACGGTGACAAGCCGAGGCACATTTACGAGAGCGAGTGGATTCACAAATGATCGGGCATATTTACTTTTTGATTGATTATCCATTTGCAAAATTTGTTTACAACGATGTCGGGGTTGCTGGGCGCACTGGCTCCATTTGGAATTAATTTGAATACGACTGGATTCTTTAGAATGACTGCCATGGCACGTGTCTAATGGTTTTTATTTGATTGTGGGTTTGATATTTTTTGTATTCGCTTACGGTTGACAGGAGACACGCGCTAACTTTGGGCTTCTCACGGCTCCGTCTGAATGGCTGAAGGACACTTACCTAGAAGAAGAAAAAAGAAAATTCATATAAGTGCGTGAGGACGTTTGTTTCGAGTATGAAATTAAAGAAATTTTTGTAACTAGAGTGACTTAAAGTGACACTCGAAAATCAAAATGTAAATTGGATAGATTTTGAATTCACGAAGAGTATTAGAATCTGCATCACACAGTGGTGCGCTTTGTATGGGAGCCCGGAGAAAATGTTGTAAAATCTAAACCCGTGTACCGAATTTAATGAAATTTGAAGAATAATACAAATCTTATGAGCTCGTTTCACAGCCCAAAAAGTAGAGGTAGCTCGAAAATTAAGATATATACAAGTTGTCTGCAGATGGATATGATCTCTACATATAAGACAGCACGTTTACAGCTTTCAGATAAACCAGGTCTCCCGTCGGAGCCTCTTAGACCTTTTCTGCAGTCCAATAAGCATTAAAACACCGGCTTGAAAAAGTGTTCTTCATTAAGATTGGAGTTTGCAAGATTCTTTTACCATAGGGCAAGTCCACTTTCGCACTCGTACAGTTGCAAGAGTACTTAAAGAACTAGACGTGCACAAATCCTCTGGCCCGGATGGTAGCCCCCAATACTGCGTAAGCTTTTTCATCTCCCCTGCTTTTCAGGTGTCCTTCCGAGTTGGTGGAAAACAGCATTTGTTCAGCCCATCCCTGAAAAGGGCGAATCTTCTTCACCCACCTCGTACCGATCCATAACACTTTGGGCCCTTCTTTCTAAGGTCATAAATGAGCTGATAAATCGTCAGCTAATCGAATATCTTGAATCGCGGAAGCTTCTTAATGACCGGAAGTACGCTTTCCCAGCAACAGGTAGACTCGTGATCTGAAAGCTTATCTCACCGAAAAGTAGGAGCAATCTGTTGGATCAGATTTCATATTAATATCACAATGTATCGATTTATTCAATGTTCATATTCATTCAATCTGTTTCAATTCAGATTAACTCGACATCATAAGCTGTCAAACTCCATAATTATTTTATACCATTTCATCTGCTCGAACACAATCTTTGCACAATGCAGACGAAAGCAAGATCGTTTCTAAGGCATTTGACAGAGTTTGGCATCAAGCTCTCTTGTCGAAAATGCGTGCCTATGGTATCGAAGCATTTCTGCTTCTTTGGATTAGAATCTACCTTTCGAACCCTTAAATTCAAGTTGTTTTGGATGGGACGAGTGATATCCATCAAATAAATGCTGGTATTCCCCAAGGCTCAGTTCTGTCTCCCACACTCTTTCTCATCTTTTTTACACTCGATCTCACATTTTCTGATGACAGCACCCTCAGCTTTTCATATTCGTTCCGAGACTCACGATCCCGCCCTTCGGTCGTAGAATTGGAACGGCAGCGTATGTTAAGCCGATCTTGACAGCATAATTAACTGAGGTAAAAACAATAGAGTGGAATTCAATGCTGTCTACTGTCACTTAAGCGAACCCGTAATAATCAGCCATGAATTAAACGCCTGTGTTGATGAAACCGGAAAACTTTCCATCCTTGGTGTGTGTCAACATGTTTGTTTTTTATTGTTATTTATATTAAGGTTTCATTAATCGATGCAAGAAATATTTCACCCACTTTAATTTATAAGGCTTACATCCGCCCCTGTGGTGACCGTGGCATTGTTGGTGCGTAGACCCCTATGCAACTTAACCTTGCTGCTTGGGTTCGATTCCCGGTCGGTACGACCAAAAATAATTTTCACGGTGACCACTTCTTTCGAGTCACTGACAATGCGCAAAGAGTAATATCTGTCTAGAAAAAAAGTTTCTCAAACTTGGCCGTTCGGAGTCGGCATAAAACTGTAGGTCCTTTCCATTCGTGAGAGAACAATAGCACGCACAACACGAGTGGTTGTTGAGGATCTAGGCCCTGACCCTCTACGGGCTGTAGGGCCATCCATATTATTATTATTACATCCGCCCTATGCTTGAGTACAACGCTCATATCTGGGGACTGGTACCCTTAGGACGACTGCACTTACTAGATAGGAACAAAAAGCTAACGATACAATTTATAGGAGCCGAAAATATCACAGGATCATTAGAATCGCTCGAACATCGATGTACTGCCTCCTTTGTCCGTATTTTATCAAGTGAGCTAGCTAGAACTGCTTTCCTCCTCTCCATGTATTCACCCACAATACCCGTCTTGCCAGGAATTCCCGTCAGTATAACATTAAGCCTAATCTCGAACGCACAGTTAGTTTAGGGACTCCTTCTTCAGCCGCACTACTAATATGAAATGCTCTTATATTTCGCACAGACTACAATACGCAGATATTTACGACCCTGGACAATTAAGAGTGTTAATAATCCCATGAGCGTGGTCAAATGTTAAAAAAAAAGAGAGTCAGATCTCAGACCTACCTCAAGAGATTTGTTTGCGCTCACACATACTATTTTCACACTCAATATTATGCACGAATTTAATCAATCATTCTTTGCAATTTGTGGTCGCCGTGGCGTAGTGGGTTAGTGCGTCGACTCCTACGCAGAGGGTGCCAGGTTCGATACCCGAATTTACCACCTTTCATATTTCACGGCTCCACCTCTTTCGAGTCACTGACAATTCTCAAAAAGTATTTCCTGTCTAGAAAAAGCTTCTCAACTTCGCCGTTCGGAGTCGGCATTAAACTGTAGGTCCCTTCCACGCGTGAGAGAACAATAGCACGCACAACACGAATTGGTACACTGCATCTCTGGGCATACCATTCTGTATATAATAGTTAGCTGAATACTGAAGTTAGCTGAAGCAATCACTGGAGCATAGTAGAGCTAAAACTGTTGCAAGGGAAATAATAATTAAATACTAATTCTAATGCAGTCGGTCTAACCCTGTTAAAACACTAAAATTTATTTTTTTTACTGTGGAGCTTTAACCCTCTGCAACTGACGTGTCCTAATTTTCACAATTTTACTGACGTGGTAGTACACTTGACACCATTACAGGCAGTATATTTTAAAAATTTGTTTTATATTCCTATTTTTATCTATTATATTTTAAAGTTAAGAGTGTGCATTATTATTTTGAATTACTAGTCACTAAAAATCAAAGACATAAAGTTAAACCAGATTTTTTGATATGACATATGTAAATCATTTTTCCAAGACTTACACATAGAAAAAAAATCAAGATTAAGAGTTCTTTTCATTCATTAAAATCACTACTTCATTGGTTCAATTAGCGGATCTGCAACCTCAAAATGACAATTATTGTATATACAATAGCATATATAGCACGCACAACACGAGTGGTTGTTGAGGATCTAGGCCCTGACCCTCTACGGGCTGTAGGGCCATCCATATTATTATTATTACATCCGCCCTATGCTTGAGTACAACGCTCATATCTGGGGACTGGTACCCTTAGGACGACTGCACTTACTAGATAGGAACAAAAAGCTAACGATACAATTTATAGGAGCCGAAAATATCACAGGATCATTAGAATCGCTCGAACATCGATGTACTGCCTCCTTTGTCCGTATTTTATCAAGTGAGCTAGCTAGAACTGCTTTCCTCCTCTCCATGTATTCACCCACAATACCCGTCTTGCCAGGAATTCCCGTCAGTATAACATTAAGCCTAATCTCGAACGCACAGTTAGTTTAGGGACTCCTTCTTCAGCCGCACTACTAATATGAAATGCTCTTATATTTCGCACAGACTACAATACGCAGATATTTACGACCCTGGACAATTAAGAGTGTTAATAATCCCATGAGCGTGGTCAAATGTTAAAAAAAAAGAGAGTCAGATCTCAGACCTACCTCAAGAGATTTGTTTGCGCTCACACATACTATTTTCACACTCAATATTATGCACGAATTTAATCAATCATTCTTTGCAATTTGTGGTCGCCGTGGCGTAGTGGGTTAGTGCGTCGACTCCTACGCAGAGGGTGCCAGGTTCGATACCCGAATTTACCACCTTTCATATTTCACGGCTCCACCTCTTTCGAGTCACTGACAATTCTCAAAAAGTATTTCCTGTCTAGAAAAAGCTTCTCAACTTCGCCGTTCGGAGTCGGCATTAAACTGTAGGTCCCTTCCACGCGTGAGAGAACAATAGCACGCACAACACGAATTGGTACACTGCATCTCTGGGCATACCATTCTGTATATAATAGTTAGCTGAATACTGAAGTTAGCTGAAGCAATCACTGGAGCATAGTAGAGCTAAAACTGTTGCAAGGGAAATAATAATTAAATACTAATTCTAATGCAGTCGGTCTAACCCTGTTAAAACACTAAAATTTATTTTTTTTACTGTGGAGCTTTAACCCTCTGCAACTGACGTGTCCTAATTTTCACAATTTTACTGACGTGGTAGTACACTTGACACCATTACAGGCAGTATATTTTAAAAATTTGTTTTATATTCCTATTTTTATCTATTATATTTTAAAGTTAAGAGTGTGCATTATTATTTTGAATTACTAGTCACTAAAAATCAAAGACATAAAGTTAAACCAGATTTTTTGATATGACATATGTAAATCATTTTTCCAAGACTTACACATAGAAAAAAAATCAAGATAAATAGTTTTTTTTCATTTATTCACTACTTCATTGGTTCAATTAGCGGATCTGCAACCTCAAAATGACAATTATTTTGGGCAGTCTTCACAAAGTGTCGATGAGCTTTGAAGACAAATTGGCTTCAGACTTTGAAATACACAAATGCTGACGTAGTTGACTAGTAGACACTCTCCTTCGAACAACGCATGCGAAATAGAAAGGTACTGAGAACACGAGAGTTAACGATATGCCACAACACAAATTTTTGTTTTTTGTGGTGCCTTTCATAGTACCACGTCAGGCGCAGAGGGTCAAGTAACATAGTAATTTCAAGAAAAATCAAGAATCTAAAAACTCAAACTCAAACTTCAATATCTTGCCCAAATTTTGGGAAAACATAGGCTAGCTATATCTATAAAAAATAAATGCAACAACGCCGTACTGGACTTTAGAGGGATAAGTCTCCTGAACATCGCTTACAAGATCTTCTCTGCCGTTTTGTGTACTCGCCTGAAGCCGTTTATAAATAACCTGATAGGTCCATATCAGTGTGGCTTCAGGCCAGGGAAGTCCACCATCAACCAGCTTTTCACACTAGGGCAGATCTTGGGAAAGACCCAAGAGATGCAGATCTACAACCACCACCTATTTGTCGATTTCAAGGCCGCATATGACAGCTTGCATGGGGATGAGCTATACAACGCCATGTCTAGGTTTGACATTCCTTCCAAACTCGTCAGGTTGTGCAGGATGACGATGGAGAACTCTCGCTGTCATGTGATTCTTTTAACATCATCCTGGAGACTCACACGCCAACACTAGAGGCATGATCTTCCAGAAGTCCGTACAACTGCTAGCATATGCGGATGACATTGACGTGATTGGCAGAACACAGCGAGCCGTCAATGAGGCGTTTGCTGGCATTGGGGCGGAAGCGGCTAAAATGGGTCTATCGGTGAATGAGGCAAAACGAAGTATATACTGTCATCAAGAAAGAACACACAACATTGACGTTTTGGACAGAGCGTCACGATGGGCAGCTATAAATTCGAGCTAGTGAAGGACTTCGTCTACCTCGGCTCCGCAGTAAATAGTACAAACAACATCAGTACCGAGATCAAACGCAGAGTAACTCTTGCCAACCGCTGTTTCTATGGGCTCAAGAGGCAATTGAGTAGTAGAGCCATCTCTCGAAGGACCAAGCTGACTCTATACAAGAGCTTGATCATCCCAGTCCTGCTGTGGATAATGTCAAAAGCGAATGAGGAAGTCATTGGTAGCTTCGAGAGAAAAGCTCCGCGTGCGATCTTTGGTCCTGTTTGCGTTGACGGTTTTTGGAGGAGAAGATTCAACCACGAACTGTACGGGCTGTACAGCGAGTCTAGTCAGGCGTCTTCGGATCCAACGCCTAAGATGGCTAGGTCATGTAGAGTGTATGGACAACTCAGCTCCGGCCCGAAGAGTCTTCGACTCCGAACCCGTGGGACAACGCAACAGAGGACGCCCACGTTTAAGGTGGCGCACCCAGGTGGAGAAGGACCTCAACCAACTTGGCGTGCGACACTGGAGACATCTAGCCAAGTGTTCACATCAGACAAATCCCATCGGGTGTAGGAAATCAAACGACTGTCTGTCTCCCTCCTACCCGCTGATGGGACCAGCCTCGAAGAACAAATCGTAGAGGTGGATGAAGTGAAAATTTCCATCCGCGATACCAAAACTAATACACGACAAGGTTGATCACACGAGTGATCTCGTCGCGAGACATAGTTGTTGCTGATGAGAAAACTTACTGTAAACAGACTGTTAAGTGAACTCAGTCAAAAAGGAGAAAGCTTTCCTTTTTCCTCACATTGAGGGTCTTCTCAGTTTGAAGGGACGAGATTGAAGACGCAATTTGACATTTCCCTATGAAGCGCAAAACAAGGGAGAATACGTCTTTCACAATACCTATCCGGCCGTTATGCTAGTTCACATTGATGCCGTTCCGACTGTGTGACGCGTCCCGAAGAATGTGTAGCCTAGTGGACAATGTCATCAGAAAATGTCATTGTCTATATCCACTACCTCTTGGTTTGCTCTCAATAACACATACCAGTCTACTCGCAGAAGTAGCCGACTGTCTTCGGAAAACAGGGTTGACCATAAATGTGAAGAAAAGTAAGTCTTGTTATGTATAGATCAAGTACCTGGTACAACGATGAATGTCTGCGAACCGATCCAGACAAGGCAGTCAAAACTTTTCCAGCTACGAAGACTCCCAAACATGTCTGTCGGTTGGGCGGCGCCAAGGGGCAATTTTACGGTTGTGAAAGCTCGACCGACTGCTTAAAGAAAGCAAGACATTCACGTTTAACGCGTTTGAGTGCGGAGAATAACGAAAGACAAATTTCGTTATATAAAACACCGCCATTTCTAGGAAGTTATAGTAGTACCATACACGCGGCTCGTGCTTCCCATAGTTGGGTACGGTTTTTGCTAAGAGCAAAAAAATAAACAGGAAAGGAAGAGTGCGAAAGCTCACTGAAATGCTGAACACTTCCAATTCCCTATAAGCCTTGCATTTAAAGCGACGGAATCTGACGAAATTTAGGCCGGTCAAATTAGCAAAAAGCAAAAATAAGCGGCCTTTTTCTTAGCATGGAGGAACACAGATACACAGATATTTATTGAAAAACTAACAAATTTAGTTTTATGAACGCACGGAATCAGCAGAAATCACTTACAAAAAAATGAGAAAAAGTATCGGACACATAATGGACCCCTGCGGAACACCAGCATTTACTTGGTGGATATCAATCTTAAATTGATCCCAGAAAAAATTAATTTAACGATCGAGGGTGGCTGAAAGACACTTCCCTATAAAAGGAGCTAAATGCTAAACTCTGTTAAGTGTCTGCTAAATATTATATCAAACGCCACGTTTATGCAAATATTGGCTAAACCTTTGGATGAGATTTGCCATCAGCAAAAAACTTAATTTTATAATCACATTTTCTCGTCTACCGGGTCAGTTAATGAACGTTCAAAGCAATGATAATGGTTCCCAGAAATATGCAAAAGAGAACACCTATTTTTTTTTTTGCAGAATGATCTTCCCAAAGCTATGCACAGAAAGGATGAGTGCTAGTTTTTCATCCTCGTCAAAGGACACACGCAAACCCATTAAATCTCTCACACATGCGTTTTGTCACACTGTAAACACTCTTAATCAACGCAAAGTTTTCCAGATTCAGATCCCAGCACTTTAGCCCGAAGGACCTTCAAGCAAACCACATCCATCGCATTGCATCTTCTATGTGTGTGTGTGTGTGGATCCGTAGTTAAATTTACTTTTCGATAACCAAACACGAATCTCATTCCAAGCATTAAGAATGCACTGCATCCATGCTCCACCACGCACCCCGAACAGAATATCGTGCACGAGGTTAGTGTGTATACCTAACGTCCTTTCCAAGAACACACGCCCGCCCACATATTCGCCGGGAACAAGAAAAGCCCCAAAAACTTTCTACATTTTATTCGAATTTCATCGGGTGGTGTGGAAACTTTAACACGACGTAGGTTTGTACACACACGTGTACACACAACGATGATGCCATGGATTCAAAGGATGTTATCCGCCTCTTCCCGCACCGTTTTTTTTTTTTTTTCTCGCATGGAAATTCGCTTTCAGCCACCGTCATTTACACTCATTCTTCTGTGCTGTGGAACGGCCCCGCGGGTGAATGGGGGACGACGAGCTAAAAGTATCTCCTGATTACACCGACACAGGATGTATCTTAATTATACACAAACCCTGAAACAAAACGGCCACATTCCCCATCCAACCGCTTCCTATCGCGGTGCGGTGTGTGCGGGATTATAACAGAAGAGAGATTGCAAAAATCAAAAGCAACAAGGACCCACACAGAACGCAAATAGAACAAAGCCAACGAAAAATGTTAACATTTTCAGGAAAACACGTCCAAAACACAAAAATAAAACTTAAATCCGTAAAAAGGGCGATCAACGAAATTAACTGAACGCGACGACCTTCGTGTGGGGATGGAGGGGGCGGTCGTGTACCTTCTTTTTGCTGGTGATGCTTGTGGTGATGCTGTTTGTGCTGCTGAGAGCGTAGATTCAACATTTCCCGGTCACCACGCTGTCACAGGTGTGTGTTTTGCGGCTTTTCCGAATCACTCGGCATGCATTTGACACGCACTTGCACTGGCTTTCTTTCACAGGGATTCACACGGGGGACTCGTCTGCAGATTTGATTGGCGATGTGTTTTTTTTTTCACTTTTCAATTAAGACATAATTTCGTCGATCCTGACACTCAGTCTACGTATCCGTACCGAGGGACAACGAGCACGGGGAAAAAACGCACACAATTGGCAGTCGCACAGCACAGCACCGCATCGCAGAGAAGGGCGGCAAAACGCGAAGACCGGGAAATCCAATAAAGAAAACTATTCCAAAGGGACAGAGTGCGCGCGGGACTGGTGCTGTGTATCTAGCCATTGTGCCAAGGAAGCAAAGTAATAAGCGAATGGGGGAGGGGAAGACTGAATGAATGAATGAATGGATGGATGGAGAGTATAAAAATATAATTCCATTAGGTTGAGGTTAGAAAGCCGAAGGAGAATGGTCAGAAATTGAAAAGAAATCCAAGCGGCCCGCAGGGAGGGAGGGTGGCAGAGTGAAATTTGCATTTCATCCCTCTCGCCGGGCTGAGGGCGGACGATGAAAGCTTTATGAAGAGAATATCACTCGGTGGTCTACATTTTTTCTACTGTTTGCGGAGGTGTTCCACTGACCGACGATGCGACGGTTGCAGCGTGACACCTTCTAAGTGGACTTTTGCAAGGGATGGCAGAAAGTGAGATATATGCCTGTTGAGTGAGTTAAGCCGGGAAGTTGCCATGGCAAGGGAAACTAATTTTTTACAGTCTCTGTGGAATACCATATTTCTTCATGACACTTTTCATGGATCAGAGGTATCAGGGGCAATACAAAATTGGGCAGTTTCACTGAGATTACAGAATGCGGTGAAAGTCACATGAAAAATTGCAACAGTAGGGTGTGGGGAATGACCAAAAGTATCATATACCACTAAACATCTTTGGCAAAGGCAATGCTGATGGCATAGTCTTCAAAGTCAGAGGCAAGATGGGTGAGATCCCATGTGACATCATCAACCCATGTGAATGGTGCTTGTCGGCTGGGCAAAATCCACCACTTTACATAAAAAACGAAAACTGAAACGACTAAAACGAAAAAGAATGTCGGGCTCGACTCTGGCCTAAGTAAACAAAGTTAAACATCCAGGCGTGATCCTAGACAATAATCTCACCCAGAAACAGCAAACATATGAGCTACCAAGGAAATCGACGCGTGGTTTGTCGAAGTTTGGCGGGCAAATCCCGGGGACGCAGTCAAAGCATCCTAAAATAGATGAGCGAGATTCGTCGGATAAGTACTTAGCCTAAATAAGAAAAACAAACATTTTGACAGAGTGGCGATATATTGGTGAAGATAGTCTCCAGCGATGCTCCAACTTCTTTAACCCGTCTCAAAAGTTACGTTTTATGGAGGTCTCCTCATTTGACTGAAATTTCTTTCCGCCGAGTGGCCTTTTCAAGTTTAGAAAAAAAAGAAGTCCCACGGGGCCAAATGAGAGAATACGGTGGATGGGGCAGCAGTTCAAAGCCCAATTCGAACGATTTGGCCGTGGCGACGGTTCCGCTTGGTGTCCGGAATGAGGAAACGCGGCACCCTTTGCGCAGACAGCTTGCTTATGCCGAATATTTCATACAGCATAATATAAGCACGGGTTTATGAGCAAACTCGCGCACCTTCAATCAGCTTTCTGCCAATCCGACATTGTGGATTTTTGTCACGATGTCCTACATGGTTTCGAAGCATCGACGTGCGACCACTCAACATACACAGCATCCAAGCGCTCTACCAGAAACAAGAATCGAATTACCGACTGATAAATATGACAACTCTTTCCATTTTTCTAAAATCCCCGGACACTCTTTTTCCTTTTTCTTTTTTTACCATTACAGGGCAAGCACAAAACACTACGTTCTCTTAGTGTATGCCATCAGTAGCGCTTTACACAATAGACATTTGTTGCGCGACTTACGACTTCATCTCCCAAATTACTTCAATCAACAATATTATTATTAATCCAAAACCAAAGAAAAAACACAATTTTTCAATTCCAATCGAGATAAGCTTAGATCAATTTTGTTGCAAAGTTCATTAAATGTTTTCATGCACCTAGTCATAGGTTCATTGCAACCATAAGTTGTTCTATGCATTCTATCGAAAAGTATATTTCTAACCCGAAGAGAGTGGTCGCCGTGGCGTAGTCGGTAAGTGCGTCGACTCCTACGCAGAGGGTTCGATACCCAGGTTCGATACCCGAATTTACCACCTATCATAATTACCGGCTTCACCTCTTTCGAGTCACTGACAATGCTCAAAGAGTATTCCTGTCTAGAAAAAGCTTCTCAACTTCGGCGTTCGGAGTCGGCAGTAAACTGGAGGTCCCTTCCACATGTGAAAGAACAATAGCACGCACAACACACGTGGCTGCTGAGAAGCTAGGCCCAAATCCGCCTCGGACTGTAGCGCCACCTATATTATTATTTTTATAACCCGAAGAGAACTTTGGGGAGCATATACATTTATAAGAAAAACCAATTCTGGTGAATTTATACGATAATTAATTATGTCACGAATAAACAGGACTGAAGATGCCTTCAGCCTGAAACTTAAGGTTTGCAAGCCAATGATCTTGCATCTTTCGTCATAAGGAGCAAGTTCGTCAAACATGTTTAACTTACGGATGGCATACCTCGGAAAGTTTTTTTTTTAACTCTTTCGAATCCTTGTTCTTGAACACTATATGGGGGATCCCAAAAAATGGAAGAATATTCTAAATGAGGCCTGACCAACGACCAGAATATAGTTTTAAGGCTATAAACATCTTGAAAGTCTGTACTATTCCGCTTTAGAAATCCTAACAATGAGTAAGATTTAGATATGGCATAATCATAATGTAGTGAAAAATTTAATTTTGAGTCAAATATGACCCCTACTTTTACTTCTTCAAGACGATGAAGCAGAAGATCGTTGATAAAATAATCATATAAGAACGGCGCAGCAATACGGTACGCTGTAAGTATCTTACATTTAGAAATATTAAGTTCCAATCCATAATGTTTAAACCATTCTAATAATTTACATATATCCCTTTGGAAACGAATACAATCATTAAAATGGTTGATGCTTGCAAATATTTGTAAGTCATCCGCGAAAGTTAAAACTCTGCGAAAACTAAATATTTCATGAACATTCTTCATAAAAAAAAACAGCAGCGGGCAGAGATGATTACCTCGAGGAACGCCAGAAGTTACCTCTATTACGCGCGATATAAAACAGTCGTTTCTTATTACTTAAATAATTCGTAATCGACATCAGCATGGATGAGTGGAAACCTAATGATTTAAGCTTAGCAAAAAGTAAAGTTTGATATACTCTGCCGGCTCTTCCACACGCGGTCAAAACAAAAAAAAAAAATTATGAGTCGGATTCGGCTGAAATTTATTACACTAAAGTGGCGTCATCGGGCGGCGAGGCTAAGTACTTATCCGACCACCCTCGTATATAGCTATTGTTACCCCCACAATTAACTACGCAGCAATAGGACGTGGTGGCCGTGGCTTTGTGGGCCTGTGCATCGATTCCAACCCAATTCTGTCTGGGTTCGTTTCCCGGTACGACCGAAATCATTTTTCACAACGCCACCTCTTTCGAGTCACTGTCTGAACTGAAAGAGTAATAATTGTTTGTCTAGAAACAGCTTCTAAAGCTTGGCCGTTCGGAGTCCGAATAAAAGTGTATGTCCCTTCCACTCTTGAAAGCACGCACAACACGAGTGGTTGTTGTAGAAGTTAGGCCCTGGTCCTCTAGGGCCTGTAGCATCATAATGAATAGCATGGATCAATCTGATCAGAGCGAGGGAGACTCTCAAAAAAGTATGGCGTAGGGATGGCCCGCCTCTTTGTTCCTGGGGCCATGAAAACTGCCCCAGGATGCTATTGGAGCTAACTGCATGGCATCTAGTGCTTGCAGAATGCGCAAACAAAACAATCATGATAATGTCAAAAGAAAGAAAGGACAGGTGCTTTACATCGAAACAATTTGACGAACTAGTCAAAAAGCTACAACTCATGAAATTCTAAAAAGAAGATTTTAACCTCAGCACCAAAAATGACTAGAGCAATAAGAAGCCATAGCCCACTGACTAAGCAGCAATACGGTAAAATGGTATACAGGCGGGCCAAGAACTGATGAAGAAACAGGAGCAGAGGGTAGTCCAGCATCTGCTGTTCAGGTGTCCAGTAATATCTGGAAGGTATGCTGTTTGAGAAGTTTTTCCGTGTGTCCGTCCGTGTTTCCTGGCAGGAAATCAAATTTACCGAGGATGGTAGAGTGTCCGGAGCTAAGCTCGTTCGACTTACGCAGAGATTTCAATCTAATCGTCGTGCTGGCAGGCAGTTATCTGACGAAGAGATCTATCGGCGGAAGGTTAAGGAGTGTATTTAGGGCTGTGGAAGGGTTTCGTCGTAATAATCCGCTGCACTCTCTCACGCGTTGGTGGCTTTGTTCACGGTTCAAGGTTAACGTTGATATCTGAAGTGAATGCGAGAAGAGTGTGAGGGCGTAGTTTACCGGAAGTCGTCAACTACGTCAAATTTGAAGTTGCCCCTTGGGAAGGTCTGTACAAGACTAAAACACCATATATTTCCTTATGGTTTATAGAATCTACAAAGGTTGTGAGATCATACTGATAGACGTTTACATGTGTCCAAGCATCATGCATAGCAGGCCGTCAATCTTTACAGGAATGGGAGTCGAACTTAATGTGCCCTTCGCATTCTGTATTTGTTTGCATTTCCTGCCATCGAAGCTGCGTTAAAAAACATCGATTATACACTCATTGATAAATACGTCATCCGTAAAAAAAAAGATGACTTATCCTAAACTCTCCCAATGTTAAACATTCCTCGTCTCGGCTGCGCTGCAACATCCAATTCATATAAACGATGAAAAGGCGAGATGACAACACGCACTCTTGGCGAAGTCCAACGCCCACGGTGAAATGTGTTGATTTAGCACCGTTAACCCGAACACAGCTGCTACAGTTTGTGTATAAAGATTGAATGGCCATCAAAAGAGGACCCTCAATCCCATTCTCCTGCAGAACACTCCAGAGTTTATCTCGAGGAACTCGGTCACATGCCTTTTCCAAATCTACAAAACAGCTGTAGATGGGTTTGGCATACTCGCAAGCCTTCTCAAGTACCATTCTTAGATGTTATTCTCACATCATCCCAGACGGAACTCCAGCGCGCACTCGATAGGTTTGTGGCCGTATGTGCTGATTCTAGGATGAAGGTTAACGTGGACAAATCAGACGTTATGGTAATTTCCAGAACGCATTTTCAATGCACTCTACATGTTAGTGGAGTCCCATTGAAGCTGGTGGAGAAGTTAAAGACTCTCGGGATATTCTTCAAGAGTGATGGGAGGCGTAATACTGAACCTGTAGGATTGGTCAAGCTGAGTCAGTTTTGACGCAGCTTGGGAGATCTGTAATCAGGAAGGACGATCTTAGTGCGAAAGCCAAGTTAGCAGTTTTCAACTCAGTATTTGTTCCAACTCTCACCTATGGTCATGAAATATGGGTAATGAGCGAAAGAATAAGATCGCGAATACAAGCTGATGAGATAAGATTTCTTCATCCTGTGTGGGAATTACTCGCCGGGATAGGGTGAGAAACACGATAGTGAGCGAGGAAGTCCACGTTGAGCAGCTGATTCTCCAAACGGAAAGAGCTATGCTTCGTCGGTTTGGTCACGTAGCACGAATGTCCCCACTATCTCGACTTCCGTGGAGGACCTTGAATGCACTTGGCAGACCCAGGATGAGATGGTTGGACCAAGTCCATAAGCTCGCCTGGGTACGCTTGGCGAGAACCCCTGATGAGTTAGAGTCGATGGCGGCGGATCGAGTTGCCTGGAGATCTCTCGTGCGTGGTTTACCCCCGCGACCCCTTTAGTGGATCATGCCTGTCAGCAGATGGTGATGATGATACACTCATTGAACGTGCACTTAAAATAATGTCCCCTCTCAGCATGTTAATTTATCAATAATTTACTAGCAAAGTCAACAAACTTGACGTTTGCTATGAGAATGAATCTAGAGTCGATTCGTGAGCCAAGTCATGAAATAGAGACCGAAACCATCGAGAATGTTTCGAGAACATATACTGACAAAAAGGCCTCCTAAAAGGTGACCAGATAGCAATGATAGTATTTCCAATTTGTATGTATCAACAGCTGCCAATGATACCAATGAAGCCCAGTTGTCAAAAATATTCAGTAAGGTTTGAAATTTCATAGTGCATCATCCAGTTTAAAGATTGGCGCGCCTCTTTGTTACAGGGGCCATGAGAACTTCAGCAATGGGGATGCTATTGGAGCTGACTGCATAGCGTCTAGTGCTCAGTTGTAAATCGGTCGTCATCAAGGCGCAAGATTTGTGCGAAATAAAGAAAAAATAGCCGCCATTGCGGTCGGTATGATTTTGACCTACATTCCTATAGGATTGTGCTGTCGAAACAATTGAAGCCGGGTGGCCGTAGACAACGCCTTGAGATCGCTAATTGGGAACTGGAACTGTTGGCCGGAGATCCAGATAAAAAACTAAATCAAATCATGATTTCGGACGAGACTCACTTTTTGGCTCAGCAACTAGTGACGTTATTTGATCGAACATATTCCGCAAGTGTTCGAGCAAGCACCAATGCATCCAGAAAAGTTGATTCTTTGATGCGGTTGATGGCATGGCGACATCATCGAATCTTATTTCTTTCGAAACACAGTCTTCTCTTGTGTAGAGCTATGTTAATCGACTTTCTTTAGTCAGAGCTCATCAAAATCGATAAATCCGAGCTGTAGTTACAGGTGCAGGCGCATAAGTCCACAAGCCACAACTCATAATTGAATTTTATGGACTCCATGAAACCCACGAAGCGTGAGACCCAGATACTGTTAGAAACGCAGGGTCTTATTTCAAACCAGTTTTTCGAAATAAATACTAATTCTTGCAATTGTACAAAGCTGAAAAAGCTGACTCCGGGTCTAACAGTACCCGGGTTGTCCGCTTCATGGGTTTCAGGCATTTAAACTCCCTTTCCGCATGCCGCAGCTCTCGCTCCCGCTAGGTGCTTTTCGCCTGGCAGGCGCCTATATCAACACTCCTAAACGGGGTAAGACCCCCCCCCTCACAAAGTAAAAAATTCTTGTTTTTGACTTCCTACTTTGGCGCCAAAGTTATCGTATTTGTGCCGGCCTTGCTATCATTATTTTTTTTTGACTTTATGGACTTATGATCCACTTTGGTGAGTCATATGTCCATAATGGATGGGTCAGTGTTGCACACCAAATTTTTGCGGACTATGTCCCACTTAGGAGTGACCACATACTTGATAGAGTGATCAAAAATTGGATCGACCTCCTTAATCACTGCCAGCGAAACCGAGTACGCCATTTAAATGACAGGCTATTCTATAAACAGTAGAATCTCGGAAACATTAACTATTCTATAAGATGAACGAAATGAAAGATGAACGAATGTGTCAGACAGCTTTCTTCTTGGCGACAGTCTACCATAGAGCAGTTTTTTAAGAAGAACGTGTAAATAAGCCTGTTTTAATACCTTTAATAGGCAAATTATGTTTTTATTATATTTAGTTTGCTTCTATTTTTTGAAATGAAATGATTTTTGGTGGTATAATTTGATTCTCGTAAATGATGAACAATTTGAAGAGATAAACGAAGCATGTTTTGAATTTATTCATCTATCTAAGATTCTACAGTATAATGGCACGCATGTGGCTTCAAACCAAAGCCACGACCAATTTTAAATCCCACACCGATGTTGTTTTATTTCAATTCAGCCGAAGAAGTAATTTGAAGGAAATATTAATCAGAAAAGTCTCTCTTTTGAATAAAGCAACAGCTTTTGGCCTTTTCAAAAAGAAACAAACAAATGGTATACTTTTTAACGTCTCATTGAATAGCCACTGAATAGCTTACACACAAATCACACAAATACACACATACCTAAGCAGCCACGAATAAACCTCATCCGACCGACCACAAATTAAAGGAATAAACTATTTTCCACCGGGATCCGAGTGCGAGAACTACGCGCCGAGTAGTAGTTGTCCAAACTCGTTGAACACAAATGCAGAACAAAGCAGCCGAGTCAACCGCCGACAATGACAGCCAGCCATCAGTCAAAGGACGAATCACTTGACCAAGGCACACTTGCGAAAAGTATCGACCCACGGTGACGCGAAACAAGTGCCAAAAGCGAAACAAACCCTTGTTTCAATCAAAATTCGCCTTAAATTGGATTTGCTTTCGTAATTCCCCCAAAAGCCCCCACCATCCGAGATTCAATTACAAATCCTAATCTCTCACCTTGTCTAACTTTGAATTGCCACCAAGAGCAAGCGGCAATCATTAATCACTGAGATCTGAAATTTATAAGTCTCCCACCCACTCACACCGTCCCCGACGTCAGTTTGAGGAAAACGAATTCGAAAACACAAAGCAAATGAACCGAAAGAACAAAGAGGACGAAGAAAAATTATAATCCCCGTGACACACAACTGAATGTGGACAAAACAAAAAGCCCGCGGACGCCCACCCGACTGACACACATACACAATCTGCCGCCCGCTCCGATGGCAGTTGGAAGCCCTACAACTGCTACACTGATTGCATCGAAGAGCTTACCGGTTTATTGGGGAGAAGGCATCAGTCACAGTAGGAGCCGAGCCACTCTCCAGGTGGCGGAGGTGATGGAAGCTCCTATCACCCCGCATCTGGGAGACAATAAAGCCACTCTGTCACACACAGACGACCTTAATATCGGGCGATGAAGCGCGAAGGGAGCGTGGGCAGAAGGGCGGCTCCTGCTCCGCTTTCGCTTTCGCTGCGGTGTCCTTGTGTTGTTGCAGAGCAGCCAGCTTCTAGTCATTATTACCCCCGCCGGTGGCAGATGGTGGATGATGCTTGATTTTATATTTATTTCTACGAACCATAAACACGGCACGAGGCGAGAGAGATTTATGAACAAAATTCTGAAGGAAAACGTAAGAAGGACAATACCTGCCTCAACATTCACCGACACCGTGCCGTCCTCATGTCGTCGCCCGGGATACGGTTCAACACTTGAAACGGTAAGTGGACATGTACACATCTTGAATGCCGATAGGATTACCCACAGTCGTGTCTTAAAGGTGTGCTAACGACGTCGTAACAACTTTCTGAAGTACGTACGAATGGCGCCTCACCGCTGAACAGCTCACGTTTCGGACATTTCTCCATTCAAAAATAAAAACTGAGAGGCGTGGGTGGATCCTAATAAGGAAACCAGAAACAAAAAAAAAGATAAAAGCAAACATCACGGTGATAAGGATGACTGTGAAAATGAACGAAGTTTGAGGGGTGTACGCGTGTGAACTTTGGCAAGTGTTGAAGTTTGATGCGGAATTGAATCTAATTTGCCGTGGTCGAATGGGGGAATTGTTTAAAGGCTTTTAGGAGGGACGAAATGTTCATCGTACGGTTTTGACTGTTCACTGTTGTTGTTCCTGCTCAGACATTTGTTTCCCACCCCAGAATTCAGAGTTTCATGAAGAATGACAGCATTTGGCCAGTGGCTAGGTTGATCTTCATTGGCGCCAGGGTTTCACCATTTCACTCGTTTACCCGTTTGGTTTTCTTTTCTTTCACAATACGATCGGCTCGATTTCGATGTTCTTCAATCACAGTGTAAGCTTCTACCACAGCAAGCTGGATACGCACTTCGATCCTGGCAGTAACGGGTGAAACAAACAATTGAAGACTCTGGTCGTCATGAAGGTGGTTTAGATTAATCTCCACAGCAGCAAGGCTTCCAGTGCGAATCCGCTATTTCTAATCTGAACGGGGAAAATAGACATTGCCCTCGTACAAGAATCTTGGATTCCAAGAAGACACTTACTAGGGCTAAACGAAAGAAACCTGACAGCCTACTATTATAGACTAAATGGTGACGTAAATAGGATAACAACCTGAATTGTAGCTAGAAAAGAACTTAACTAATCTACTTTCAGTGA
This sequence comes from Eristalis intricaria, assembly GCA_964034865.1. Taxonomy (NCBI): domain Eukaryota; kingdom Metazoa; phylum Arthropoda; class Insecta; order Diptera; family Syrphidae; genus Eristalis; species Eristalis intricaria. The sequence continues at coordinate 37,194,665 of OZ035875.1, forward strand.
CTAAGCGTAGAAACAGTAACCTACTAACATTGGCATCAACGTATGTGCCTAACGGCCTACTATGCGGAAAAACGGTCCCCCAGGCAAACAAAGCAAGAAAATTGTGGTCGGAGCCAAAAGGGAAAAGTGAGACTTTATCTTAGGGTGTGATAGCAATTCATACCGCATAGCCTGGGTTGACACGGGTAATGATCTTTTTGAATTTATTAAGTATGTTTTTTTTGCATAGCAAATATATAGCCTAAATTTCAATTTGCATGTAAAATATACTAACAACAAATCCTATAACCGTTTAAGTTACTCAACATACCTATCGCCGCTTATGAAATAAGCGCGGATAAAAACAATGCTTCCAACTATTATTTTCTGTGTCTTATCGATAATTCATTCCTGAATTTATTCATTCATTCATAAGGTTGAAGTACATATTCACAATAGTATGCGCCTAAAAGCATTTTTTCCCGTATTTTTGAACATTTGTGGGGGTGGTTGATGTATTAAATAATTTTTAAATGATTTTGCATCCATAAGTATGCAACTTTTGGTATACCCAGCGTGTCTGGGCTATACATTCCATTTATGTTTCGTAATCGATTCTTTGCATTGTTTCAAATATGTGTTTAGATTGATAATAATTAAGTATTTTTTTTTCATTTGAAAATATGGTCCCGCTACACAATCGCAAATCAAAGATTGTGACGATTAACAATCAACCATCACCTTAAACGATTCCACCCTTGACTGCCATAAATGTCATTAATGTCGTCGGTGGTGCCAAGTTTTTATGATGAATTATTAAGCGCCGATGATCGTTTTTTTGTGCACATTTATTTTAAGCGCATATACGCTTGCAAAAAACACACCTATTATATCGAATAATAGGCAAGAAGACTTTTATCTAACCCTTGGTTATGGCAACTACTCTCTCTCAGTTAGCCACCGGAAAGTTTTAGGAACTCTGTCCCTTTCGAACCACAGAAGGATTACCTTCACGATCAATAGTGAGAGTAAACAATTCAGTCAGGAAATTTAGAAATGTGGATTTCGGGAATGCTTTGAGAAGGCATGTTCATTACGGATTCCCTATGGTGGAAATCTTCCCTATGGTGGAGTAAAGACCTTCTTGTTTTAAGAAAGAAGTCTACATCTCCTTTAAACTCGTCTGTGGTGTCCAGACCTTCAGAGGACTTAATGTGGAGATCTTACTGTAGTGAGATCACAAAAACACACGAAACTTCTAGTACGTGTATAGCCTGTTGTAACAATAAGTACAGAATTTCATTCGCATTACAAGGATATGGGTTCTTGTGGAATGCTTTACGCAGCTCATTAAGGTCCATCAAGGTCGGTAACGAACTCACCGAGACCATCAATGTCAAAAAAAGGTTTTGGACAAGGCGACTCGCTGTCATGTGATTTCTTTAACATCATCCTGGAAAATATCGTGCAAGACTCACACGCCAACACTAGAGGCACGATCTTCCAGAAGTCCGTACAACTGCTAGCATATGCGGATGACATTGACGTGATTGGCAAAACACAGTGAGCCGCCAATGAGGCGTTTGCTGGCATTGAGGCGGAAGCGGTTAAATTGGGTCTATCGGTAAGTGAGGGCAAAACGAAGTATATGCTGTCATCAAGACACACAACATCGACGTCTTGGACAGAGCGTCACAATGGGCAGCTATAACTTCGAGGTAGTCAAGGACTTCGTCTACCTCGGCTCCGCAGTAAATAGTACACACAGCATCAGTACCGAGATCAAACGCAGAGTAACTCTTGCCAACCGCTGTTTCTATGGGCTCAAGATGCAATTGAGTAGTAGAGCCATCTCTCGAAGGACCAAGCTGACTTAATAAAAGACCTTGATCATCCCAGTCCTGCTGTACGGCGCGGAGGCATGGACAATCTCAAAAGCGGATGAGGAAGTCATTGGTATCTTCGAGAGAAAGGCTCTGAGTGTGATCTTTGGCCCTGTTGCGTTGTCGGTTTCTGGAGGAGAAGATTCAACCACGAACTGTACGGGCTGTACAGCGACATGAGTCTAGTCAGGCGTCTTTGGATCCAACGCCTAAGATGGCTAGGCCATGTAGAGTGTATGGACAACTCAGCTCCGGCCCGAAGAGTCTTCGACTCCGAACCCGTGAGACAACGCAACAGAGGACGCCCGCGTTTAAGGTGGCGCACCCAGGTGGAGTAGGACCTCAACCAACTTGGCGTGCGACACTGGAGACATCTAGCCAGAGACCGTGCTAGCTGGAGAGGCTTGTTGGTTGAGGCCCAGGTCCACCCCGGACTTTAGCGCCAAATAAAGAAGAAGAAGACAATGAGGTACACTGTCAAAATATCAACTTGAACAACCTCTTTGATCATTGGCATCCCACACGGTGCCATTGTTAGGCCTTTTCTTTCTTGTATACAGAACTTAGTTATCAGACGTCTTCTACGGCACCAGATGGATGGCGGCTGCATTTGCTTGATTTGGCAATCGGAACTTCGATCCTCGTTGCCTCCTCGAACCTGGTGCGATTTGTATACCCTCTTAGGTGAAGAGTTCTTGTCCATATGCTTGATGTGGAACGAGCTAGTTAAGTGTTTTCGTTTTTTTCCATCGGTACCATGTCCACATCGCTACAAGATTCAGAAGTTTTGAAAGCTTTCTCGTCCCCTCGCCGCAAGGTATACTCACGGTCATCAGCCGTGACTAACTTCGACCAAAGAACTGAGCGGACTTAGCAGAAGATCATATATACGAAGCGTGGCCGATTCGGCTGAAAGAAGAAACGTCTACGCTTCTTGTACCGATTTCGCAGCTGTGATTATGGGTGTTTTTGAAACCTGTCTTACTCAGTAGAAGACTTTTATACACTGCTCCCTCGGCAGCGAACGACGGTAATCCAAGGAAACCCTAAAATTTGGCACTTTTTAGAGATCTTATTAAATCATTTGAACCCACAGTCCGGTTTTAAACTCTTCCGAAATAAACTCAAACATTTGCGAATACAAAACAATCTTGGACGATACAATCTTCAATATTGTTCAGATGTTCTGATTAAAGTGTTTAATTTGCCAAGGATTCATCTGGCGACGAATGTCTGAAGGGCAATGGACCAATAAAACCGCAAATCCCAAAACAAAAACAAAAATCACTAAACAACCAAAGAATTGTAAATTAAGAATTAAATAACGAAAAAAAACACAGGCAAACTTTTGCATTTTGGCAGCTGGCAGCACTGCCAAGCAAACGAAATGGAAATTCTTGGCAGATTTAGATACCGTAAAAGTCAAGGTCTCCATTCTCGACGACTACAGCCGGATCCAAATGATGAAGAGACCACCAGAGCAAGTAAGAATATACTCGTGTGTCTGAACCGGACGCACGCAGAAGGCCACGTGCCCAGGGACAGGCGTTGGAACTCAACCAAAATCCTGTCAAAGGATGCTCTGATCGATTGGGGCAGGCCCAAGCGGCCAAAAGTAAATGCAAAAATTAACAAGGGGAAACAAAAGTTATCCTCCACTTTCACGGCACAAATCCTTGCTGCAAGGATACGAGTAAGAGACAGCTGAATAACCCATTTAGGGCGTAAAGCACCACGAAAGGAAATCTCTCTTCGGACTAAATGCCTCCCCTAGATTGAGGTGAAGCGATAAGCACCCTTGCAAAAAAAAACACTGAGCAGAAAATGAGAGAAAGCAAGGAAACCAACACGTCGACGCTCCAGCTATCGAGTGCTGTCTGAAAGGAGACGTCTGCGAAGTGCTCTGGAGGGCCTTGTTTGTTTTGCGCGCTGTGAGTGAGTCACACAGTGACACAGAAGTTAAAAGTGAGACCGATCCAGTGGCTGGCGGAGTATTCGAATAGTGTCTCGATTGGAGGCATGAGTCGGGCAGGGCGCGATGTGTTCTCGTTTGTAGGTCAGACAACTTGGTGCCAAGAATTGTTTATTTTTTCGTCCTTTTCTGCCTCTCCACTTCTGTCAGGCGTGTAACGCAAGCCAGGGACTTTGATAATTGGAGGCGGAGGTGAGGCGTTGTCCGGGCTTGTGTATGGAAATTATAAAGTAATCCTTTTGATTGGGTGCTTTAGTGGTGGCAGGGCTAGGGGAGGCCAGCGTGCTCGTGGTGATGATTCAGAATTGGGTGACGGATGGAAAAGTAAACACATTTATACTCAAATTGGGCTTTGCTGTGCCAATATGGGCTACCTTTTTAAGAATCTCGTGAGAATAAGAGGAATTGAAGATGCTAACATAGGTTATCGGATTCCAAGAGGAGGAGATTAAACGAATGTGTCTTTTTTTGCCTTCAATAACAGATTTAGGTATATTTTCGGAATTCGGACAACGATGTAGGGGTTCTTTTATCCTCCTCTGAATTGAATTCGGTTTGTGTCAATGTAATAGACCGTTTCAAAAATAGGTGTCAGCTTAAGAGTCTTGAACTGCGCACATTTAACGATCATTGGGATAACATTTTTCAGGTTAAAACTGGAAGGATATGACCAAGATTGCTGAGTTCATAAATGCAAAACTGCAGCATTACCCCTGCATAATAGCGGTCGGTAACTGCATTCATAAAAGTAAGTCAAACTACAATCAAGTTGGCAGTGATTTTTGTTTTGTTCCAGGATTCCAAGGAACCTTTTCATACAAAAATGGTTCCTAAAAACATAATCCGGAAATTTCTGTTTCTGGAACCAGAAATTAAGTAGGTATTACAGAGATGGCCGACTTCTACCTCTATTGCCCCTTAAAATGTGTGACAACTGTTTTTTATATCGGTTTCTCAAACTAAATTGAGAATCAGGAAAAATCAGAGAACGGCATTCACTGTATTTAGTGAATAACCGTCAAAAATGCATGACTATGTCAAAAAAGTACTCCAAATCGTGGATGAACTTAGGGGCAATCAGCTATTAATGAAGTCTCTTTAATACTTCATTTCTGTTTGGAACATGTCTTAACTCATCGCATAGCATATCCTCTATAATAAATAACATCTGACATTGAAAATTGTATCCACCTTTGGCAAATTGTCCTCTCAAGAACTTTCAGTACACTGTACTTCGTCCTATGGCCACATTACTATCTTTTCCAACAGATATTTGGAAGTTTCCTTCTGCCAGAAAAAGCAAAACAGCAGCCACCTGCAATGTGCACAGAATTGAGGATTTTGGTAGGTGCGGGGCAACTATTCCCAACAACATTCTGAAGGTTTCCTTATTTAACCGATAGTATGATACAAATCGAAATTACCAATAGTTTATGAGATAGCTCATTTTTTGCTGAAAATTTGTTTAACTTAAACTGCACCTGCAATATCCAATGGGTTGGAAGAATCCCTCAACTTTAAATTTTTTCGATTGCATATCTGTTTTTCTCCGTTTTAAGCGCCGCAGCATTTTAAACAACATTCATTTCTTATTTTTATTGCACGAAAGACAACATTCAGGCATTTTCATATTTCAAATAATGAAATACTTAACTGTCATTTGAATTTCACTTAAAGTGATTTCGAAAGATTTTCGAAACTATGAACATGAGTGAAATGAAACTGAAAACAAATTCACTCGATTTGTAAATCCGATTTCGATTTAATTTCACTCAATTTCTGAAACCCAACTGTATATGGGGTTTCTAAGCCTCTCAGTGGTGGCCATGGCGTTTTGCGTATGTGCGTCGACCCCTTCGCAACTTAACCTCGCTGACTGGGTTCGATTCCCGCCCGGTGTATAACTTCCTCTTTCGAGTCACTGACAATGCTCAAAGGGTAATAACTGTCTAGAAAAAAGCTTCTTAAACTTAGCCGTTCGGAGTCGCCATAAAACTGTAGGTTCCTTCCACTCGTGAGAGAACAATAGCACGCACAACACAAGTGTTTGCCAAGAAGCAAGGCCCTGGCCCTCTATGGGTTGTAGCGCCACCCATATTATATTATTAAACCTGTTAATTTCATAGAAACTTGTTCATCCGTCCGTAAGACGGATGCTATTGCAATTTTTGTTTCTATTTTCTCATTTTATCTATCACTATTTTCTGGTGTTCTAACACTTTTATTTCCTGTCAACAGACAACTCTTTTTACTTACACTTACAAATTGAAAGCTAATAGTTATTTTGGGTGGCAATTTATAAATTGAATAATGACATAACAAATCTCTACAACTCGGTGGGAACGCGGTTTCATTAAGAATTCATCCAAATGACGTGATTTCGGTTAGGTGCGGAGTTGATATATTTTATTTTTTTATTTGTTATCGATTCATTGAAAAAAGAAAAATAAACAAACTAATAAAAAATTAGACATTTATTAAAAAAAAAAATGAAATATCAGAATTCAGTGCAAACAAAAATTTCTTTTGAAAATGTCACAATTCTCCTTATTAAGATTAGGTCGAGTTAAAATCACCTGAAAATCTATCAAATCGAATTTGAAACTTTGAAAACAGTGAAAGTGATGAATTAAACGTAGAACCTCAAATTTCAGTTTCTATCGCTTTCAACATCATTTCGAGAGAAAGTGAAATGAAGAACCTGAGTACCTACCATTATTAAAATTATATAAAAATTCTTTTATTTCGTGGCCGTGGCGTTGTGCGTCTGTGGGTCTTGCTGCATGAGTTGGCGAGGGCTGTAGAATAAAATGCATATCATTCATGCTCAGTTTTACAGTGCAAGTTTAAGCTCCACATTTGGCTTAAGCTTCTGATTCGATTTCACAGTTTCGTCTAAACCTTGAACTAAGTTCAATTTGAAGTTTAAGTTGAACGGGAGTGTACTTCCGTCTAAACCTCAGTTCAGCAACAAAGCTGCATTTTCTTTAGCTTCTCATTTGAGAGCAAGAACATTTTGCTCTTAATCCAACTGATGTTCGATAATGGAATCCGCCCCTTCCTTATTTTTTCCTTCCATTTTACTTTTTTTATTTTCGACATTTGGTGAAAAATGGTTTATCAATTTTTTAACACAGCGAGTAGGTACTTTATTATTTATATTTTTTTATTATTTGTCTTTCATTTTTCAGACTCAAGGATGGAATGCTTTTTTTTGTTATCTATCTTCATTTCCCGATAACAGCGCGGGGTACTACAAGGGGTCCAAAGGACTGAACCAAAAGCATTTTAAAACTTCAAAGTGTAGCTAAAAGATCTATAATCCAATAAGAATGTCAGGAAGTACACCAACCAATTAGAAGGGTTGCTATTTCCAAGTTTTACTGAAGTCCAGATTTCACTCTGAAACCGGACGAGTTAAACCGAAATTTTGAACTCTATTTAAGTTTCAGCTGGACTAAAGTTTACTGTGAAACTGGATATCAGTCATTCAATAACTGTAGTGGACGATCGTGGTAAATCCGTCGGCAAAGTAGTAAATTACAGTCTTAATTTGCTTTTGGTGCATGCACCCTATGTGTATTTCAAAATAGAACATGTACACAAAGGTTCTTGCCTTATAAAGTCGCGACTCACTTGCACCAGCAAGTTTGATACATCCAGAAGGCTAAATCGCTCTTTGCTAGTGCTGGGCAATCGCTGAATGGATGTAGAACCAATTCTATTTTTATCCCGTCGGCAACTTCTGCAATATTCACTGTGAGGGATGTCTTGCCGCAACGCATGTGTGTCATTAGTACGTGTTTATTTTAGTGTCAGTGATGCGCTGCGACTATAGAAAACAATTCGACCAGTTTCGTTGAGTTTCGTCCACTTTTGCTTTTATTTTCTTATTTGCTAATAAATGTCATCTATCATTGGAGTTATGCTTAAGTTCGCAGAACAACTGAAGACAACATTAGACGACAAAAGGAAATTACACATGAATAGCCTAGTTAGTGTTTGAATCAAGATAAAATGATGACGGCATGACTGCACTCTAAAACCGTCCTTCACAAGAGCTGTGACTACACAGCAGTTAATTCGAATTACCTTGATGACTCTCTGATCTAGTTCCAGAGAAGACCTAGATGCCAATTTACCAGCAATTACCTCTGTTTTCTCATTGGATCCACTCACATTGCGCTGTCCCACAAATCCACTCAACAACAAATAATCGCTGATTATCGTTCAGTAATTTGTTCCATTCTCAGAGTTAATAATCCAGCGGAATATGGCTTGATGATGCCATCGACACAAAGTGTGCACTTTTGTGGATTTGAAGGCGAATTATAAGCCTGCTTCTGGTTAAACTTTAAATGGAGCAACTTTATGGGATTATTAGGAATATGTGCGAGGGTCGTTTGACTTTTTGAATTACACGCGGGGTAAACACACGCGAGCAACATAGATTCCCATTAAATGCTATCTCCTAATAAAGACCTGTCAAGTTTTGAGCAAGCCGCGTCATTTAATTTGTGTTTGACAACAATTGTTTGAGCAGACAAAATTGTGAAATTTTATGAAAAGGAAAATAGGCAGAATTTCGTGTGAAGATACATTATTTTTTGCTTACAAGCACAACCTTCACCGAAACCGAAACCAAAAAATCATCCATTTCGGGCTCTCATCGCGTAACTTTTCAGACGACTAATGTCCTTTTGATTCACTTCGATAATATTGTCGATGATTTGCTTCATGTAAGACCATCGCTATCGTCTCGCCTATGGTTACACTTTGAGTGCTCTGCAAATTATATCTCTCACGTAAAAATTACATCTGTGCTCTAATTCCTCTCAAATTTCACTAACACACTCAAATTTCAGTTTGCGAACAGAACTAATACCAATGCGACATTCTTCTTCTTCTTCTTTATTTGGTGCTACAGTCCGGGGTGGAGCTGGGCCTTAACCAACAAGCCTGTCCAGCTAGCAAGGTCTCTGGATAGATGTCTCCAGTGTCGCACGCCAAGTTGGTTGAGGCCCTTCTCGACCTGTGTGCGCCATTTTAAGCGCGGGCGTCCTCTGTTGCGTTGTCCCATGGGTTCGGAGTCGAAGACTCTTCGGCCCGGAGCTGAGTTGTCCATACGCTCTACATGGCCTAGCCATTTTAGGCGTTGGATCCGAAAACCCCTGACTAGACTCATGTCGCTGTACAGCCCGTACAGTTCGTGGTTGAATCTTCACCTCCAGAAACCGTCAACGCAAACAGGACCAAAGATCGAACGCAGAGCTTTTCTCTCGAAGAGACCAAGGACTTCCTCATCTGCTTTTGAGTTAGTCCATGCCTCCGCGCCGTATAGCAGGACTGGGATGATCAAGGTCTTGTACAAAGTCAGCTTGGTCCTTCGAGAGATGGCTCTACTCCTCAATTGCCTCTTGAGCCCATAGAAACAGCGGTTGGCAAGAGTTACTCTGCGTTTGATCTCGGTACTGATGTTGTTTGTACTATTTACTGCCATGCCGAGGTAGACGAAGTCCTTGACTACCTCGAAGTTATAGCTGCCCATTGTGACGCTCTGTCCAAGACGTCGATGTTGTGTGTCGTTTCTTGATGACAGCATATACTTCGTTTTGCCCCCATTCACCGCTAGACCCATTTTAGCCGCTTCCGCTTCAATGCGAGTAAACTCATATCGGCATATCGAAAAAGGTTACCTCGATGAGTGCAACTCCTTGTCTTTATTCATCTGTTTTTTATTTGGTTCGTTACTTCTGTCGTTATTTTACAGTGAGTTAGTTTCGTGTAGGTCTAGTCAGAATTCTTTGCAAAGCAAAGGGAAGCAGTCTTAGACAATTTGTGGCGAGAGCTGAATATGAACCAGGAAAACGCGTTACACTTAAGGCTTCTACGGCCCATAAGCCGATCTTCCTTTCTTCTGAAGACATTGGAAAAATTGATCGATGTATTCATCCGACACTTAGTCACAGACAAACTTTCGATCTCTCAAATCTGTAGAAGCAGCCCTGCACTCACTTGTTGGCACTATAGAAAGATCCCTCTATTTCAAGGAATTTACTCTCACTGCCTTTGTCGATATCGAGGAAGCCTTTAATAACATAGAACCTCACGCAATAACCTCAGCACTCAACAGACTTGGGATCGATCGCCTATAGAGACTTTTATCCACCGGCTTCTCAATAACAGAGTGATAAGCTCGAAGCTTGGTGGTAGCACGATCCGCAAATCTGTGAACAGAGGCACACCGCAGGGTTGTGTACTCTCCCCTCTACTGTAGAACATAGTGGTCAACGAACTACTTGTGAAACTATATGGGACTGGGTGTAAGGTCATTGCCTATGCAGATGATATTGCCATAGCTGTATCTGTGAAATATATATTCACGATCAGGGATATTATGCAATCTGCCCTATCCAAGCTAGTGAAATGGACTAGCGAATGCGGCCTAGGCGTCAATCCGCAAAAAACGGATCTAGTCCTCTTTACTAGGAAGTATAAAATTCCTAACTTTGATCCTCCCACACTATGCGGGACGCCCTTGGTGCTAAGCGACAGCGCTAGATTCCTAGTCCTTATACTAGACACGAAGTTAAGCTGGAAGCTAAATATCCAAGAACGTGTCAAGAAGGTCTCCACGACAATTGCTGTAAAAACGCCATTGGGTGCAAATGTGGACTGCAACCCCGAATGATTCACTGGCTATATACATCAGTAGTCAGACCCATACTGCTGTATGGTGTGGCAATTTGGGGGACCGCACTCGATAAGAGAATCAACATCACCCCAATCGCTAGAGTGCAGAGGATGGCATGCGTATGCATTAGCGGGGCGCCTTCATTAGCATACTACCTCCGCCGAAAAATTAAACATACTCCTCAACGTGCCACCGATAGAACTAATTGGCAGACAGACAGCAGCTAGCACGGGCATCAGATTAAGATCGCGGAGCAGCTGGAAAGAACTGCAGTCTGGACATTCAACGATCCTACGCAGGTATGCCTCTATACCCATAGATACAGACCTCACTTTACCTAAACTCCTCTTCGAGAAGAATGTCTCAACCAGCCTACCGTCCAGATCTTACTGGGACCAGACGCTGGAAGGTCCACTGCGAATCCTCACAAATGGATCGAAGATGGATGCAGGTGTGGGTGCTGGTGTCTATTCCAAGGATCTAAATTTCCAGCTATCTTTTTGACTACCTAATCACTGTGGCGTCTTTCAGGCTGAAACTATAGCGATTAAGGAAGCCATGTCGTGGCTAAAAAACAATGTAATTTCGCGCACAGATATCGTCATCTGTTCCGATAGCCAGGCAGCGTTCAAATCTCTGGATTCAGTCACCTTTAATTCCAAGACTTCCCTTAATTGCCGCCTATCTCTTAACGAGATGGCCAAGTACTTTAGCATCCAATTTATGTGGGTGCCGGGATACTGTGACATTCCAGAGAATTGCGAAGCGGACGAACTCGCAAGAAAGGCCACAAACTTCGTGCTCTTTTCGGGTGGAGACCCACCCTCCATGCCTATCGCTAATGTAAAACATATGCTTAAGCTTGCTCAAACAAACGCTTGCTAACGCTTGCTCAAACAAACCGCGAATGGACATCGGGCGCAGGATGCCTCGTTACCAAAAAACTATGATCAATCCCAAGCGATCACTTAGCTTAATCAGATTGAGCAGGCCACACCTCAGATCTCTTATTGGCGTTTTAACAGGGCATTGTGCTATCGGAACTCACGCCTCTAGACTAGGCCTTCCCCATGATTTCTGTAGAAGCTGCATGGACGAGGATGAGGAAGAAACCATCGAACACTTGCTATGTAACTGCACTGCTCTCTCATCTGACTGAACTGAGCAGCATCCGAATCAGCCCTCTTCTTCCCTTTGTTGTCAAAACCACAAATTGGTTTGCGGAATCTGTAACCTAAGATCCGCGTCGTAACACAATGAGCCTGCGCTTGGCCTAAGTGTGTCTAATGTCGAAATGCGCGGCAGTCAGCCACCTCAACCTAACCTAAACTTAGGCTTCTGAAAACGTCTGGATGGGACAGTGGCTAGATTGCCTGCCTCTGGTTAGGGGGGTCCCCGGTTCGAATCCCAGTGAAAGCAAAGTTAATACGCTTTTATCTAGTTTTTAAATCTGGTCCAGTCACCATTTGCCGTTGGGATCAAATAAACGGCACTATCATTGGAGTAGTCAGTCAGTGGTAGTTGTCTGACTATGGGTATCACAATGGACCCATATGATCTAAGTGTGTTGTCGAATGCACTAGCAGCCCACCTACCTAACCTAACCTAAGTCTTCTGAAGATTCACAGATGGAAAAGGCGTTATATGGATGGTTTCAAAAGCTTAAAAAGCTAAACATATTCCATTTTCTAATGACAGTATAAAATCAAAGGCAATCAATGACCATCATTTAACGCTAGCAACGGACGGATAGCGAAATTTAAAAAACGACATGGTATTCGAATGTTCAAAATTTGTGGCGAAAAGTTCTGTCCAATAAATGTGAACTTGTTGAACCGTTCGCAATGAAATTTCAACAAATAATAAATTAACTTTATTTAACCGCTGATCAAATCTACAAAGCGGACGAATCTGTGTTGTTCTCAGGATGTTGACGAACCCAGGTAGAAAAGTAAGCACGGAAAGAGTAACATTCCTTCCGTGCAAAAAATGCATCAGGGATGCACAAGCTAAAGCTGTTTTCTGTATAACACTGTCGTTATCTCTAAAGAACAGTTTGAACTATAACCCAGTAAGTGCAACAGTTTCGGTTATTGCAACCGCCGAGTTTATACTGTAGATTTGAGTTCCGTTGTTGCCGTCCCAGCACAAGTGGCAGGTGCAATGTCATCGTCCCTGAAAAGAGGTTGTCACGCCAGAAATCCTCGAGAAAATCATGCAAGAATATTGGATGATCCGAGAATTAATATATCTTCAAAAGAGTGGCAATGACCCACGAATTGGGCTACGAACTGCTACCGCGTCGTGCATATTCTGCGAATTCGGACCACTGGGGTTAGACATTTGGATCGAACATGCCCCATCCATCCACAAAAAATGCGATCCTACCTCTTGCAACAACTATAGAACAAATCCTGGCAGGACCAGCGAGTGTCAAATCGATACGCACCACCTTTTTATCGATTTTAAAGCCGCATACGACAGCATTCATCGCAAGGAGTTATTCGGTGCGATGGCCGAATTCGGGATCCCGGGAAAAAACTGTGTCGCACTACGCCAACAAATAAGCGATGCACCGTGTAATTCGGCTCTAGGACTTCTGAGCCGTTTGAAACCTGCACCGGATTTCGGCAAGGAGATGCGCTGTCGAGTGATTTCTTCATTTTGAAGAAGAGGCGAAGCGAGCTGGTCTTAAGGTCAAGGAGGATGAAACGAATTATATGCTGTCGACCAAAAAACGATCCGTCACACACCACCTAGGACAAAATATCACAATCGACAGCTACAATTTCGAAGTAGTAAAGGATTTTGTCTACCTCGGGGCAAACGCGAACTCCACAAACGACATCACTGTGGAGATCCGACGTAGAACCGCCTTTGGCAACCGATGTTACTTCGGTTTATCAAAACAACTGGGTTCAAAACTCCTTGCTCGAAGGAGCAAGATGCCAGTCCTGCTGTATGGAGCCGAAAGCTGTACGGTAAGCAAAACTGCGGAGCTGATACTTGGTCCCTTCGAAAGAAAAATTCTACGTCGGATATATAGTCCCGTCTGCGAGGACAACATAACCGAACTCCACGAGCTGTACCAGGATGTGGATGTAGTCCGGAAGGCAAAGATCCGTCGACTGCACTGGCTGGGCCACATCGATCGCATGGACAACAATGCTCCACCTAAGGGGGTTTTTTAATCCGACCCTCCTGGTTCAAGAAGGAGAGGAAGAACGAATCGCCGGTATAAAGACCAGGTAATCGCGGATGCAAGACAGCTTGGTCTTGATGACTGGAAGCAGCGTGCCCAGGACCGTCAGGAATGGAAAGCAGCTATCGCTCAGGCTCGGACCCTGCATAGGTCGTCAGCCTGATAAGTAAGTAAGAAGTTCAAGCAAAACAAGACCAAAAGGAAACTATTTTGAGGAAGTACAAGGACTGGCAATACGCTCTATTAATTCTACCGAGAATGTCCCACTCCACATAATGGACGACGATAGACGAGAATTCGAAGTCAGGATAGCGATATTGAGACTAAGGTAGAATAAAACTGCTGGTGCAGATGGACTAACTGCAGAACTCTTTAAGGCAGCTCTCATCTGTAAGATATGGCCGGAGGAAAGCATGCCCGATGAATCTCAGTATAGTTTGTTCGATTCACATGCTGGCATGGTAGTGGCTAAAATGGCTCTGGCGGTGAAACCGAATTAAGGAATCAAATACAACATCGACGTCTTGGATGTGGATGTGAAAATGAAGATTAAACTTACAGCGATCCTCTTCTCGTATCAGAAACAGTACCAGACCCAAGAAGGTAAAATCGACACGAACCGTTCATAGAGGCGAGCTAAACAACGCCATGTCCTGTTTTGACATTCCTGCCAAAATCATCAGGTTTTGCATGATGACGACGTAGAATTCTCTCTGCTCCTTTAAGGTCGGCAACGAACTCACAGAGACCTCCAAAAAAAAATTTAGATAAGACGAGGTGCTGTCATGTGACTTCTTCAACGTTATCCTGGAGAAGATCGTCTTAAACGCATACACCAACACTAGACTTACGTTCCACTCTAAAACTGTTAGCATACACCAAACACATTGACTGAATAGAACACAACGAGCCGTCAATGTGGCGTTAGCTAGCATTGATACGGTTAAATGTTAAAACGGGCTAAAATGGATCCGGCGGAGAATGATTGCAAAACAATGTTGTGCTCCACTCATGAAAGGACACAATGGGCAGCTATAGGCGTCCACATCGAAAAACTCCTCCCAACCGCTTTTCCTTCAGTCTCAAGAGGCAATTGAGTAATACAGCCATCTTCTTTCGAAGGACCAAGGTGACTTTACGACGCAGAAGCATGGAAAATCTGAAAACCGTATGAAGAAATCCAGGGTATTTTCGAGAGAAAAGTTCCTCGTCCGAACTTAGTTCTGCTTACGTTAATGGATTCTAGAGGACAGTATTAACGGAGTTTGAGCGTAGCCAGGCGCTATGTAGGCTGGGCTATGTAGCATAGCATGGATAACTCGCTTCAGAACCTGTGAGAAAATAAATGCCCGCGTATAAGGAAGAGAAGGACCTCAACTAACTCGGCGTCTGAAACTGGAGAGCTAGGCAGAGATCGCTCTAGTTAGAGGCGCAGGTCAACCCCAGACTGTAGCTCGAGTAGAAGAAGAACAAGAAATCCATCAAGCTTGTTAATTTGCCTAAAAAATATTCTAACTGACCTATCAAATGAACTTCCTATCTCTCGTACCTATGATGTGGAAACGTTAAGATATACCCCATGAAATAAAGTTTAAATAAAGTGGGAATCATTCCTTCGAGACGATCCCGATTCAATAACTATAAGGGCTTCGGGCAAAGGTCTTTTCGGACTACATGGTCCACCAACTTGCACAAAGAAATCCTGAATGAGTTGTCGAGACATTGGCGGGACCTGCTATAAATAAAGTCCTTGAAACAAAATCACAACTTCGAACCGAGCCGAAGAGCAAGAAGAAGTTTGAAAGAAAACGTTCAGATAATTCAGTTTGCCTTTGATCAACCTAGTAATTTCGTGCACAGACTCCCCACATCCCGCCCACGAAACCAGAGCCATTCCGGTCGAGCGGCGAATTGGATATCTCATCCGATGAGACCCACAAACACAGAACCCAAGGATTCGCCACCAAACGGGGGCGTAAAACTCAAATTAACCTGGAAATCCGAACCCGAAATCACTTCAGGCAAAAACTATCATCATCTTAAATCGAATCAGTTCCTTTGAACATGGCGCCCCACCCACGGCCGACACACTGGATCAACGACCCGCATACTAATTTCCACATTTCCACATGCAACTCGTCGATTTAAATTTATCCCTCGCACCGCAAGTGGGTGAGAGACCCAAGTCTCAGTGAAACAAGAGAACACGCGACACTCATACGCACCTTTGTACATTGGAAACTCGCCGTCACTATGACTGTGGCACAACATCATCGGACTGCGACACCTGGAGCGTGGTGCAACGACGGTTAGGGTCCGTCGCATTGTGTTCGTCGAACCACCGGCCATCGATGTTGACGATGAGGAACTCCCGCCAGCGATTGATGTTGCGGCCACAAGTTGCTGCTGAAATTGCACATGTTGCAGCTGCAACCGGTGATGATGGTGGCTATGATGAATGGTTGCAGTCGCTTGGGACGACATCGACGACGTTGATGCCACTGCCGTCGACGATGAAGACGATGCTGGCGGCAGGACATTTCGCATTGATGACGCCATTCTCCGATGTCCACATTGGTAATCCAGGATGGCGATGATAAGAGACGCGCAAAAAGAAAAATGAAACACCCACGCACTCCTTCGCGAAGGACCAATACACGAATCCACTCAAGACCCGCTTCGTACAGAGCACACGGGATGCAGGACGCACACACACACCTCGTTATATAACAAATGGAATGGGAATGCAACGGACAAGATTAGAGAGCACAAAAATATTTAACATTATCAGCCATTTCCATTAGGAGTGGCACCGACTGCATTAAAACACTTTCACACTGGCACACACGAGCACACCAAGGACACGGGAGAAAGCGCCCTTTGTGCGGATAACTCGGCTCCTGGTCGCTACCGTGATAACACCACTCTGGCGCGGCGACTATGCAGACGCAACTAAAGGCCCAGGAAGACCAGTAGGTATCCACTATTTTTTATGAGGGACACGAATCCCTGATACACACTACGCTCGGTGAGCAGCTGGGAGCAGAACTGAAATAACACACGCGTCCGAACCGGAGCAATCTCGAAGTGGAACTGAAATGCTTTCCACTCTGCCAGGAGTTTGTCTTGGCATTCTTTCGAGGATTCCACTGCTTCTGCTGTTCTTTTGCTCCGCTCCTGCCGCGGTGTGTATCCGAAAGCATCATTGTGAGAACGAACACGAAGGGAAGAACCTTCCCCAGCCCCCGCCAATGCGAGCAGCATCCCATTCCATGGAAGGCAAATGAATTCCTTCAAAGGGAGCTTCAGAGAGCTCCATCATCTGAGTGGGTGGCTCGAGGGGAGAGGAAGAGTAAGCAAGAGAGAGAGTGAGTGATAAATGTAATCGTAGCGTAGGTCGCTCTCAGATGGCGCCACCCCGGCACACCAGGAGAGCACCGAACGCAGAGAGCAAACATCACATTTCTCTTACTCGCTCTTGGTAAATCAGAAACACACACACAGCGGAGTCCTAGTAATGGCAGACTATATCGAAATGATGTACACACTTTCCTTGCCAAGCAGTTGTAAGGGGGTTAGGGTGTCATCCTTGCTGTCGTCAATCGACTGAGTCGGTTGGAGGTTGGCTTGGCAGCGGCGCGGCACGGCGCGGCGTCATCGGCCAGGCGAAGAGCACAAGGACTATGAACTGAAATCGACATGAACACTGTGAATGAACTTCGACAGTGCCAGAGGCGGGCCTCCCGAAAACTACTACAAAACAGGGCCACGACGAGAGAAACCGACCGACACAGAGACCAGAAACTAGAGAGTGCTGTCGCTGTGCACATTTTCGCCGAAACAAAGAGAGAACCGAGAAGAGAGCACACCACAACGCGGATAACTTGATATCGAAATTCAAAGTACAATGAGGGCAGCATAAATTCCAGCAAGGATTCTGGACTCAAGACTGTGCTTTGTTCTGTGTGCCGCCTCCGCATTGAGTTCTTCGTTCGTCTGCTTGTCCGTGTGCTCCTGTATGTGTTCATCGACTTCGAGATTCGCGAGCGTGGAATTGAATAAAACATAAAAGAGGAGAGCTTTATTGGTTTAACGCCCAAAATACACTTTTACATAATAAACGGCATCGCAGAAGCAGTTTCTTATGTCGTTCTCACTCCGTTGTCCTTTTTTTGTCTCTCTCCCCGTTTTCTTTTCGTGTTGGAATCGAATTCGATAATTTCGGAATCCAGGTATATTCTTGGATAGAAGCCCCCTTTATTCACAAGAATTAATGGCCAATTGCCAAGGTCAAGTTATTTTTGGGGGAACCACCGTTTATTCGCATTCCCCAAGGAGTCGCGGGAGCTTTGGGACGGTGTCCCTCCACAATCGAATGATATTGGAAACGGGCAATCTGGTATTGATGTATTTGACAGATTGAGACATCCCCGCCCATCTCATCGCAATTTGAGCTTTTCAGCAGCAATCTAAGAATGGCGTGATGATCTCTGCGATGAGTGTTCGTCTGAATGGCTGATGTGATCTGAGAGGATGGGTGGAAGGTACAGATTCGTAAGGGAAGTTGACGCCCATTCGTGAAGTTTGTGAAAATGTGGGGTCAACAAGCTTCGATTAATAGGTAGACGTGCTCTGTCTTTAGACGCATCCCTTGGGTATGAAGAACCATTCGGGTCTGAGGATGGAATAATATAGGTGTCGCTGGCCTCAAGGGCCTGCAATAACAAGCCTCTCCAACTAGCGCGATATCTGGCTAGCTGTCTCTAGATTCATACACCATTTTGACTAAGGTCATTCTCCACTTTGATGCGCCACCTTAGAAGGAGACGTACCTTGTTGCGGTGTCCTACAGACGTGGAAGCGAAGACTTTTCAAGGCGGAGCTGAGTTGTCTATGCGCTCTTTGCTGACCAGCCATTTTAAGAGTTGAAGTCATAGCCGCTTGTATAGACTCATGGCATAGACACACAATGGTCAATTTAGTAAATCGTAGCTGGACATAAGTCAAACAATTTTTTTTCTATTAAAAAAATACCGCTAGGCTAGAAGTCAAATACCTACCCCTCAATAAACAAAAAACAAAAAAATTTGAATTTCCTTACCGCAGCAATGCTTTACCTTCGTTTGCCTTCCGCGGGTAAAGAATTTTTCTTAAATTGGTAGTGTAATAAAAGTGATGATATAAAGGGTTTTCCAATAGGGACTTGAATTAATTGAATTAATTTGTGAGCGCATGAATTAATTTCAGTGTCACTGTTAATTTATTCAGTTCATCATGGCCAAGTACACGAACAAGCAACGTCTGCAAATTATACAAATTTTGTACCGAAATTCGGAGTCGGTAATCGCAACTGTAAGAGCTTTAACTCCAATTTTCGACAAAGCTCAATGGGTTCGTCCGTAAGCAAAATATGCGTTATTGGTCGGGTGAAAATCCACATGTACTCCATGAATCTCCACTGCATCCACAAAAAATAACTGTTTGGTGCGGTTTGCATGCCGGCGGCGTTATTGGGCCACATTTTTTCGTCGACGATAATGATCGTCACGTTACTGTGAATGGTCAGCGTTATCGCGCCATGATTACCGATTATTTTTGGCCCGAATTGAAAGATATGGGCTTGGACGACAACAGGATGGTACCACAAGCCACGGAGCACACGATACAATTGATTTATTGAAGAGTATGTATGGTGAGCGTGTTATCTCAAGAGATGAGCCAGTCGATTGCCCGCGCACGAACGAGGCGGCTGCTTGACTATTTTCTTTGGGGCTACCCTAAGTCATTAGTTTATGCCAACAAGCCGACGACGTTGGAAGAACTCAGAGCCAACATTGAACGCGAAATAGCCACCGTTTCGGCCGAAATGTGTGTTTCAACGAATCGACCCCTGAAAACTTGCTCGCGGAACGAAGTCGAGTTCCATTCATAAATCTTTTGACTGTACTTCAAGCTGATAATAAAGTTTTTGAAATATCTCAAATGATTTGCGTTTTATTTAAAAAAAAGTTGTCAAGTCTTTATTGAAAGACCCTTTATATTTGAAGCAAACATGTCAGATTATCCTATTTGTTAGTACTTTCAAATTAAGTATATTTTTATAAATATAGTAATTAAGTCTTACTCGCGCTGATATATTTCTTACTAGAGGCAAACTAACCTTTTCCCATTTGAAGTCCATAACAAAAAAAAGTACAACCCAAAGACTTTGGTAACTTGAAGATTGGACTGTTACCTTTAAATGATGTATAGCTTAAGTGGCTACACGCAGCGCAACATTCTTTATTCTTCTTTTAAAGGTGTCAAGCCGCCCTTTTCAAGGCAACTTCTTCCTTTACATGAAGACAATATTCGCATTCATACAGGGTAAAATCTTTGAATCATCAGTTGTGCAGCTGCTGTTTTGTAATACTTGATATCCCAAAAATTTAATAACCCTTCTGAATGAAGCTGGTCATAAGAAAAGTCTCGAATATACTAAAACGTTTATATTCAACTTTTACAAAAAGCACGAAAATGTGATGAATGATAAACCCGAAAATGATTTTAAAACACATTTCTAATCGAACACAATAAATAAAAATAAAATCTGAAGTAAGTCCAGGTAGTGACCCTAAATCGACCACTGTGCGTCGACGCAAACTGGGCAAAAAATCGTACATACTCTCGAAGAAACCAAGGACAGCAGCGTGGCTGTAAGAAAAGCTAATGGGGTAGTCCACTAGATATTTGTGTAAGTAGTTAGACCCATACTATTTTATGGCGTCGCGATCTGTTGGACCGCATAAATTGCTAACCGCTCAAAAGGGTGAACCGCATGTGTATACATTGCGGAGCTGTATAATCAACCCCATCCGACGTCTTAAATAGACTCCTTAGATTTAACCGGAAGACAAGCCTCGGCCAGGAAAGGAGTTCAGCTTCGGCCACTCTACTAGACTTGGCAGATTCAAATTCGTACCAGAAAACAACGAATTCATGATCCCAAAGCACATTTTCGAGAAGAATTTCTCAACTAGAATATCTCCGTAATCATACTGGACGTAGGAACACCAAACGCTGGAAGGTCCTCTACGAATCTTAACAGATAGATCGAGGATGGACGAAGGTATGGACAAGTATGTATATTCTAGGGATCTAAATATTCTAGTGTCATTCCTCTGTCATGTTCCGCAATGGCTAAAAAAATAAAATATCAAGTATAGTTGTCGTCATCTGTTCTGAGGACAGCGATCAAGTTTCTGGATGACGTCACTTTCGACCCTCTTTACTGAATTGCCGGCTATCACTTAACAAGTTGGCCAAACATTTTATCTACTCAGCTTCCAAGTTATGTGATTGCTGGAACACTGTATCATCCCAGAGAATTGCGAAGCGGACAAACACGCTAAAAAGGGACTAGTTCAGCACTCTTCCCGGATGGTGACCCTACATGCCTCTCACTACTGCAAGGCATCTTCTAAACATCCAATCGTTTACTCATACAAATTGCAGATGGTCTACTGGCAATGGGTGCCTAATCACAAAACAGTATGGCCTGCTCTTGAGCCAAAACGAGTAGGCCGAATTGATGTTGTAACCAGGCACTCCGCCATCGGGCCTCTCGCTTTTAGATTAGGTATCCCCTAGAACTTCTTCAGAAGCTGTAGAGATGAAGAGGAGGAAGAAATTATAACACAACTTCTATACATTTGCAGCGTCCTCTCCTGTCGTAAAAGTATAAATCAAAGCCATCGCTTCATTAACATATCTCAATGGTTTGCGAAATGGGATCAATTGGATCATCGTGGCAATACAACGAGCCTACTGTGACTGTTACTCATAACCGAACCTAACCAAGGACTTCGCCATCGGTTATCCATGCCTCCGCAGCGTACAGTAGGAGTGGAATGATAAATGTCTAATATAATAACAGCTTGGCCCTTGAGTGACATGATCTCCAGTAGCAGCATATCAACATTCTAATATGTTTATAAACATGCATACATAGACACACTAAGTGGATGCATCATATGGAGAAGACAAACATGTGTCCCCTAGTCTTCAAAGTTCGCGGACAGTCTGCCAAAACAACTTGTTGCCAAGCAGCCTTGACAAACAAAAGACGCCACAGCAATAAGTATGTAAAAACATGTATGAGCCGGTATTCCAGTCGTCGGGCATCCTTTCGTCCTCCTAAATTCTACAGATGATCTGCTGCATGCTCCCTACCAGAACATCGCCAAAGGGCTCTGATGGTAAGCCATCTGAGCCTGCGGCTTTGTTGTTTATAAGCTGTGCCGACTTCTTCAAAGCTAGGTGGGTATATGGTGGCATCGACGGGAGTTGGGTTTTCTTAATTTCCTTTCACTCTCTCCTGGTCAGGTCCGTTCAGCAACTTTTGGAAGTGCTGCTTAAACACATCGACTATTCCCTGCGGGTCAGTAACCAGGTTACCCTCACAGTTTCGAAGAGCTTATTTGCCTTTCCTAAAGCCAGCTGCAAGGCTTATATTTTATGCTTGCCCCTAGAGTCTTCGATATCCTTGAGCTGGGAGGTTGCGAGAGAACTTTTCTTCAGGCGTAGAAGCTTTTTCTACTCCGTTTTTCTAGCCAGGTACTCCTCCTGCGCTGCTCTAGGTTTTCGTTGCAGCGCCTTTTGGTATGCCTCGTCAGTTGCACGTTTCTTCTGCTTACACTCGCCATCATACGACGGGTTTCTCTCGCCATAACAAAACAAAAACGAAAGTGAATTTTAGATGTCAATTTCCATAAATAACTTACTTCCACTGCCCTAGAATGGACACCTGCAGATGACGGGCAATCATTGTGATCCCTCGAGTACCCTCTATAGAAAAGTGACACTGCACAAACGTATAGAGTTCGTGGTCCTCGTCTGGGTATAGTCATTGGGAATCCTTTCACAACTACCGTGCTGAAGTGAATAAGTTTGTCCTAAGCTAAAGGGGCGTGGATCAATTTCCGAGTATGACAACTATTTCAGTTTACATATTTGGCTCACATGCTCAGAAAATGTACCAGTCATGTAAAAATGCTCTCTTCTTTTCAAACTTATCCGTTGAGAGTCAGCATACACATTTATATTCCCTTATATCGTGAGCAGTACCTTCTACAACAGAAGTGATGGATAACTTGGGCTCAAGGAGCTCGGACAGTAGCACCACCCGAGGAAAGAAAACACGATCATTTCACACAACAAACCTTCTCAGTCTCTCAAATTATGCACACCGAGCCTTTCAAGACTTCTCTAAATTTGCTAGCGTCAGCTGTAAATGTCCTAGTGCTACCAAGGGAGTGTTCATTTGGCTTCATCATGATTTGCTATTACCGGCAGTGGTGGTCTGTATTGACAATGCCACAGACAACATGGACTTTTCGAGCATTGACATAGATAAGTAGGTAGGTTTGCGGGTATCCTTGTACCGTCTAGTCACTTAGACATGTGAGTTGGGTTCATCTCATTATATTTAATTCTTAAAGCTCTTCATAGAAAGGTTTGCCCAGAGACTGCTGAATCGCCGCAACTTTTGCTTATAGTGTTGACATGCGAAAATGCAGTGCATCTGCGTCCTGGTAAGAGGTTTCAATAAAATTGACCATTTATCGCCCTTTGCTCAGCCCCTCCGTTGATCTGATGTCTGGACTCAGATACCGTCTATTGGATGGTTAGAAGTTCACACAGTTCCAAGCCCTCTATCGCAAGACTATTCGCTCTTTCATTCCGTGGGACATAAGTTATTCTTGATACCCACCTGCAGGACACCGTATTTTGAAAGGAAATTAAGTCCGCAGTAAAATGACGAAGAAGAAGAAACACTCTCCTGCCGAAGGAAATGTCACCCTCAAGCTATGCGATATTCGTATTACCAACTGATTTACGGGATAGGATGACTAGCACAACACAAGTGTTTTTTTTTATTGTTTTACACACCATAACAGTTATCACCCAACTTACAGGCATTCACAAAAATTATCACGCTCCACCCTAGAAGTATTTCTGAATTGCAGTCTTATCACCAAAGTTTTATCTATTTCGATTTGTCGGCATGCGTGGAACGGACGTATCCACTTAGGGAGACGCTTATCGTGAGTTGATTGAAATTGAAGTATTAATTGTGAACAACTCACACTTATCAATTGTCAATATTGCTGGTGACATAAAAATAACATAAAATGATTAATTTAATTTAGTTTAAGCGAATGCATATGTTCTAATTGTTCGAAGATCTCGTAGAAATTACTGATTTTTCGGAACATATTTTTAGGCGGCAGAACACTGAAAAAAGGTTTGGTTGAGTTAAGTCTCTGTTAAGTACATACAGTTGGGAGCAAATCTGAATCAACAAATGGAATAATTGAGTGTTTGTGTCTGACAAGCGTTTAGAAATAAATCAGTGTCCACACGGCCACATCTCTCCAATTTCTCTTCTATACAGATTCCTATTCCTGCTCGAAATTACTTACATTTCAACATTTTCAAGTTCATCACAGAGGCTGCACATTGGCGACTTGACTGTGGAAACTAAAGATAGTGTACTAGATTTTAAGAGAACACAACAAGCCTCACTCATATGGTCCTTTCACTCACCCAAAATAAAGTGAAGAGAACCTAGCGTGCGCAAACTGATCTTCTTTCCAAAAAGAAATCCATCATCAAAGAAATCGAATAGTTTTCAGGATAAGTGAAGCATGATATCGTGAAACTAATTCAAGCTTCTAATGATATGATCAAATGATTGTCGTCATACGTGCTAATTGTGCCGCATTTTTATTCTTACAAGCGATTCATGAGTATATACAGACAATTAACTTAAGGAGGAACTTCTCCAGCATATGCCAGCACAGTCCGAACTTGTCCTTCAGTGTCCTACACAACTCCTACTTGTCAAATCAAGACAACTGCTCATTTTCAGTTGTGATATCATTTTTTTACGGTATTATGAAAGACAACTCAACTGAGTAGTGGTTTTCTCAACTGTCAAAACTATACAACTCCTTTTCAGTAGTTGTGTATACTTATGAATTGGCGGAGTGGACTTTCATCCCACAACTGAAAAAACTTAAGTATATTTCAATGTCTTTTATTTGAAATAACAGCAACAATGCGTATTTTCCTCCACCTTGAAAATAACAAATGCAGATGGAAAAACTAGTTCAACTAATGGAACAAAACCGTGAACTAGCAAGAGGCAAATGTCAGTTTGGTTCTAGAAAAAAGGGACAATAACGAGCACTGGGGAATGATTGCTGTCGAATTGAACAGCTTAGAGCAACCTACTCGAACATCCTTAGAATGATCATTCAAGAACGGACTGCAAACCAAAGGAACATTTTGGAAGCATTGGTAAAACTGGAAAAATTAAAAAAAAAAAAAAACAGACTTCCTATTAAGTTAGGTTAGGTTTTGGGTGATTGCCACCACTGTAGCAGTTGTGGGCAACTTAGATCTTGGTTGGATCCTTAGTGCTCTCACTACGCCGTGCTTTCCACCGGCTCCTTTTAAAAAGAACTACACTAACGAAAATGAAATGAACCCAGAGACTACCTACTGATATTCTAGTGGCCTACTTTGACAAGTCCACTCCTGTGCTGATTTACAGCCAATTAGTTTTCCTGATAAACTTGGCTATGTCTTGTGTCTTTAAGTTGGACATTTCGTCTAGGTTTCTGAAAATTTAGTTGCCTAGTATATCTTATCTAGTTTTTGCAAGGGCTGGACAAGTGCCGAGGAGATGAGGCGTTTTTTCTTCCTCCTCCTCGTCTCTACAGCTTCTGCAGTAGTCGTTGTGGTGGGCTCCCATTCTTCTGGCACGGATACCGAGAAGGCAGTGGCCGGTTATAATGCCTACTATGTTCCTTATTACATGCCCAGGTACCCAGCATATGGTTAGGTTGCATCTAACCGCTATCTCCCTAACAGATAGTTTTACCATCTTCGATTTTATTGATCGTGTATCCAGAGCCTTTATGGCCGCCTGACCAAATATGTAAATGGCGATAGATAGCCCGTCCATCGGGTTCATCAACAGTAAGCGGGCAGCTTCTTGGATAGCTTTAACTTCTGCTTGAAATACACTACAATGGTTGGGCAGTCGAAGAGACAGGGAAAAGGATATGTCCGGCGATATCGCAAATACTAGTTCGGTGCCTTCGTCTGTTTTCAGCCATCTGTGTAGACTTCCAGCTAGCCTGGTTTTCTTACTAGATATTTTTTCCCAATCTTCTCCGTCTGGGATGAGTGTTTTGAACCCAAACCGAGTGTTGTATAATCTGTATGCGTTGGTAGTCTCGCATTTCTGATTATCTCTGTATGACTTAAGCTGTGTGAACTGTTCCAGCAATTGCACTCCCGTAGCCTTAACGCTGCCTTGGTGGCTATGAGCTTCCCATAGATGTCCATGGGAAGAATCTGTAGCAATGTTTTTCATGGCGGCTGTGGGGGTGGAACGCAATGTCTCTGTGATGCAGATGCACGCTGTTT
Organism: Eristalis intricaria; assembly: GCA_964034865.1. NCBI lineage: Eukaryota > Metazoa > Arthropoda > Insecta > Diptera > Syrphidae > Eristalis > Eristalis intricaria. Next base: position 37,220,875 of record OZ035875.1, read on the forward strand.
TTTGAATACTGCTTATCAGTTTAAGATAGGATTTGATATTCAGTGGTGGGGACCAAACAAGGACCGTATGTTAAGATGGATCTAACAACAGTCGTATACATCCAGTAAGCCATTCTTGGCAGTTTAAGTAAATTAAAAATGAGGCGTTTGCTGGCATTGGGGCAAAATCGGCTAAAATGGGTCTAGCGGTAAATGGGGGCAAAACGAAGTATATGCTGTCATCGAGAAAGGACGCACAACATCGACGACTTGGCCAATCGACGTCACCATAGGCAGCTATAACTTCGGGGTAGTGAAGGACTTCGTCTACCTCGGCTCGCAAGTGAACACTACGAACAACACCAGTACCGAGATTAAACGCAGAATTACTCAAACCAATCGCTGTTCCTTTGGCCTCAAGAGGCAATTGAGTAGTAGAGTCCTCTCTCGAAGGACCAAGCTAACATTATATAACACCTTGATCACATAAGCGGATGAAGAAGCACTTGGTCTTTTCGAGAGAAAAGTTCTGCGTTCAAACTTTGGTCCTGTATGCGTTGATGGTTATTGGAGACGAAGGTTCAACCACGAACTGTATGGGCTGTACAGCGGCATGGGCCTAGTCAGGCGTCTACGGATTCAACGTCTAAGATGGCTGGGCCATGTAGAGCGCATGCACAACACTGCTCCAGCCCGAAGAGTCTTCGACTTCGAACCAGTGGGACAACGGAATAGAGGACGCCCACGGAACCGATGGCGAACCCAGGTGGAGATGGACCTCAATCAACTTGGTGTGCGCAATTGGATACAGCTGGCTAAATATCGTGCCGGCTGAAGAGGCTTACTGGTTGAGGCCCAGGACCCGGACTGTAGCGCCACCAGAAGAAGAAGAAGAATATCAATAAAAGCAATTGCACATTCTTTGTTAATGAGAGATTTTTCAATGGTGGTTACAAGTGAGTGAAGACTTTCTATTAGTGAATTGAATTAATTTGAAATTAAACTAGCTTCGTTAGAATAGCTTTTTGGAACTGATGAGTTTGGACACATGAATCATTTAGACGTGCTATAGATCTGAACTCACCTTCCACCATATATCACATTGGTCAAATCTGAGTGGCACATATATAAAATGGCGCTGATCATGGCAATTACACTTGTACCTACCCATTGTTTCATCGAGCTCTGGAACTTGGTCTTCCGTTGTCTTATCCTTGAGATCTGAAACATATTTTAACCAAAATGAGTACTACAATCAAAACAAAAGAAAAACAAAAACAATCAGTAAACAAAACAAGACAAAAAAACGAACTGTCAAATGTCAGACAAAAAAAAAAAACAACAAAACGTCAAGATTAACAAAAAAACATTCTTTATTCATTATAAATAAATTTAATTAAAGTATTCAGTTCAATTTCTTCACCATGCGCCTCTTATAGGATCTAACCGTGTCCTGAAGACGTTTCGAGACATTCGCCATTTTATTCAATCCATTATTGTTCATGTGCGAGTAAATATACGGATACAATTCCTCCGGCAGTCCATTCAATCCCGGATACAGTGCCAGTTTACAATACCTTTGAATCATGTAATTATGAATAGGAACCAGGACTTCTTCTCGCAGTCTATAGGACAGCTCTGGCAGTTTCCTGAAACGACTGGGAAACTGTTGGCCTTTGGCATTCAGCACATATCGGGCAATCGACAGGCAAATGCTCTTTCCGCTGCTTGCATCTCCACAGACCGGTGTCAGGGTGAGTATCAAAAAATCACCCGTCACAATGCCAGTCAGGACACAGGGTGTGGCGGCTTCATCAGAAATCAATTGTAATCTCATGGTGTATATCATTTTATTGACGTCATAAATGTTTGCTGGCATTTTTGACAGCAACATGACATTTTGTATGTTAAACGTTGACATGCACGACATCAGCTGAAGGCGCCGCAATTTTGTTTGAACTTCTTCTGTCGCAGCAAACGAACATTCCAATGCTATGCCGTATATTATGACCATCAACAGGTTGTGGGCTGGAATTGATTTATTGACAACAAACGACTCCAACAGATTCTCCAAGTGTGCGGGTATTCTCTCAAGTGTCGAGTCCTCAATGATTAGCATTTGTGTGTCGACGGCATGGACTTGTGGCCGGTATTGTTCTGGAAAGAAGCAGAGAATGAGGCTACTTTTCAGCATTGACTAGTCTAAGGAATAAAAAAAAATGATGAGTAGTCGTTAGGACTGGGGATTGCAAGTGAATGTAAATAAATAAAATTTAAACAAACCTTGGAAATGGAAAAGTTTCTGGTGTTATTATTTTACAGTTTCTCTTTTTCTTTTTTTTTTTCTTTTTGTTCTGTTGAAAGTGTTATACACATGATGGTGGTTATGTCACAAAATTTTAACTCATAAACGTGCAACGGATAAGTTATTTAACAGAAAAAAAATACAATAAAACAGAAAAACACAAGAATAATAAGTATGAAATGTGTGAAGTATTTATGCAAAACAAAGTTTAACCAAATACCGTGTTCGTTATTCCGTGAGACGCTATGAAGTGTTTCAATTCAAACATGCTGTACTTGGATGGTGTTAGGATGATGGAAGTGTTTTCTTTTTTGGACACCGAGTATTGGTCTTGTTGTGAAAGGATGTCAATGGGGGCTGTTGCAGGCGTCTAGTACTTACAGTCTATCAGTCTGTTCGTATTCAACGCATCTTAGACATAAGATGTTCAAATTTATTTTTTTTTTACTTTTTACTTAGGCTAGTTTGGACATTGTTGGCATCATTTCTGTTATCCAACAGAAATGAAGTATTACAGAGATGCCCGACTTCTACCTCTCGTTCCCCTTAAGATTTTTGACAACTGTTTTTTTATACCGTGTTCATAAACCAAATTGACCAATCAGAAAACGGCATTTACGTTATTTCGTGAATAACCGTCAAAAATTCATGAATATCCGTCAAAAAGGCACTTAAATAAGTTAAATTCGTCGATGAACTAGGGGGTAATCAGCTGTGGCTATCTCTGTAAAACTTCATTTCTGGTTATCCACATTCGGGCTGTCAAAGTTAAGCTTTATATAGCTTGACAATTAATAGCGGACATATTTTTGAAGCTACATCTGTCAAATTGGCTGTCATTTATTTAATCTGTTTTGCCAAATCACCATGGACGGAAAACAATACGTGCAAATGATAAAATTGTTTTATCAAAATAGGTATCTGATGTGGACAACGTTCCACGCGCATCGCCGAACGTTTGGATGAAACATTTTAGCCTTTTGATGCACAAATATTGTTAGATGATCCAAGTACAACTAATATATATGACAGCTCAAGTATAGAAAGAGTATCGCTAACGAACTTCACTATTTCAATTGACAGTAAATAACGTGCTGAATTTGTAAAGAGTTGTGTTCGATTTGACAAACTTTGCAGCGACATTTGGAAATGCTGGAAAATATATGGCGAAATGCTGTACATTTGGCCTGAAATGTTGACACTAGTCGAAATGTTGAATTTAGGGGCACTGTTAATGTACTCCAAGATGGCAAATGTAGAAAAGCCTTATAGTTCTTCATAGAAAAGACTATTCTGATGTTATTCTCTTCTATGTCCTTATTATATATTTCCTTCAAGGTTTGGTTACACCGATAAAAGTGGGTTAGTTCTGATTTGAACCAAATCGCAAAAAAAAAAAGACAACTGATTGCCGTTCAGATTGTGGTTATGCGGTTGGACAGCTGCATGTACTGTGGAGACGATGCGAATTTTAAAAAATGTCCGTTTTGGTGGCAATATAATCAAAATGCTTCACAACTTGCTATCAAAAGAAAAAGGCAATTTTTGGAGTAAAAATGCCCAAACCTATCCTCCCTGCGAATAGAGAAAATTCCATGTGAATTTAATGTCAGTAGTTGCAAAGTTTACACCTCGCAGTGTTTTATTATGTACAGCACTCAAGAGTGCGTTTATATTAAGGTCCCCTTAAATTCATACCAGAGCCAAACATGTACTCTTTTTAATCCCGTTGGAATTTTTGGTTTCAGATGTTCCAGTGAGCGGAAATCGCATGCGCAGCCGAAAAGAAGGGAAAACAACAACAGAAACAAAATATGTAAACTTGTTTCTCCTTTTTTAAATCTTCAAATAAATGTATGCAAAGTTACAAGCCTAAAAAATAATTTATGTTCATTTACCAGAAGGGTGAAACCCCCCCTCACTCTTTGAAAAATACACATGCAACTTAACCTCGATGTTCTGGGTTCGATTCCCGGTACAACCAAAACTATTTTTTACGACCCCAACTCTTTTAAGTCACTGACAATGCCCAAAGAGAATCACTGTCTTGAAAAAGCTTTTCAACTTAGCCGGTCGGAGACGCCATTAAGTGTATGAAACAATAGAGTGGTGACTGAGAAGCTAGTACCTCCCCTCTAAGATATGCTACGCTCAATCAAAAGGAAGAATTCAGCCTATTCTAAACCACACCAGTCAAATTTCTTCAGAACTCAAAAAATGAATTCCATTTATTCCTTCATTCATAAAATGCACTGGTCCAAGTTGAGCAGTGAAAATCCGACAGACTTCTCCAGTGTGATAAAAAGCTGCTAACAATGTAGTTGAATCACTACGAAATTAAAATAAGACCAACCCATGACTTCAGAGTCTGCGGTGGAGAAGAGGAAAACACTCCTCTCTGCCTCTGCAACTACCCGAGTCTCTGCCAGTACTGTGATGTACATAGTACTCTGGCAGATAATTTCTTCTAAAAAAAAAAAAAACTCTTAGTAAAATCTCTATTTCAGATTTATAAGGATCACTGTGTAACAACGTCAACAGATCTACCTAACCTAAACTACTATTCTGCAACTGTTTAATGAGACAATCGCACGTAAATAAGACCTACCACAGTATAAGTGTCTCGCTTCCTACTGATTTTGCTTTGTGGCGCCAGCTAGTTTGGCACTTGGGTAAAAACGCCCATAAAACTAACGAAACATTAGTTGACCCTTCCTTATTCAAAGGTACTAGACTAGCTTTTTATGATATTACTGAAATGAATTACAAGCACTCATAAAAAACATAATTTAAATATGATCAAGGTCCCCTAAGACAGAGCAATCAATCTTTGACCGTCACTTCAGTTTTACACATGGCGCAGAAAGATCAGCGGACACAGTTGCTTTGGTCGCAAATTTTAATGATGTGAAGCCTTTTGAAAACCAGTTTTTGTGTTATTTATCTTGAATAATATCTAGCGCACGCTTACGAAATCGAGAGCGTGTATTTTGGCTAACGCATATTTATATAACTATTAATCACTGCTGAAGAGCTGAGCATTTGACAGCATTCTCGGGGGAAGATCGCTCTTGAAATGAGGTAGAAAGTGATATGCGATCGAAGTGTGTTGTAACTTATGTACAGATCTGGAATTGGAAGATAATTATGAACAAAACGTGGCATGAAATGAATAAAAGAAGATTCAACTTAAGTATCAAAGTTTTCAAGCTTCTCCTAGACATAAGCCGCGTTTTTTTTCAAAAATCTAGAAATAGTGAAGTAGGACCTTGTGCGTAAAGCACATACAACAACCTACTGCCTATAACAGTCTATTATATCGGCAGTGAAAAGTGGCTGCCGATAAAAATTCGACATCGGATTTTTTTCCATACATTTTGACATCAATTTCGAACAAATAAATTTCTTTTTCATATATTTTGACAGAAAGCCACTGCGAATCGTTTTTCTGAATCAAGGATCCGGCACATAGAATACTTTACTTGCGTAGCGTCAGATCCTACGTACACGCTGAAGTATCTGACGCAAGGGGATCAGACAATGAATACTTCAGCGCACAGCTGATTTCATTTGATAGTTTCAATTTTGAATAAAAAATTCAAGTTATTTTGCTTATTTATGCATCAAAATTAAAATATTTTTTTAATATAAATACTCAATTATATACATTCATTTATATTTTTATCTATTTTGAACGTTGCTTCAACGAGAACCAACTCCAAACTTTAACATAAAATTCGAATTCTCTTGAAATGTCACAATGTGACGATTGTCAACGCTGGAGGACAGAGAAAAGTTAAAAGTTGAGTAACTATATCCGTCAGCGTTGGTCTATGTGTCACCTCTCATAAGAACACATCTATTTTATGTATCTGTCAATGTAATGCTGACGCTCACGCTTGTAAAGTATTCTATGTGCCGGAGCCTTTTCTTCACTTCACTATCGATAGCGATGAAAAAAACACGGCTATTTTATGAATTCAAAGATTTCATAGGCATTGATTGCTTCACAAAACTATACGAAATTCAGAATACAAGTCTTCAAAAGAATTGAATTATGAATAGGTAAATCAATCAATAATCAATGGATACAAATTTTATCATGCAGCTGATTCCATAATATGGACTGTTTTCCTGAATACCGTCGCCTTCATGCCTGAAACACAATAGTGCGTTTGCGCTGCCGTTTTCTTTCAACGCACACAATTCAATGGCTACGCACAAAGTACAGCGTCGACCTGCGTTAGTGAAAACTGAGAGGATCGTAATAAAACGTAAAACGTAAGACCATCGCACTTCATTATCGAACATGTTGGATATTTTTTTACAGATAGGTGCGATGTGAGAGAGATTTTCTCCCAAATTGAAAGTTTTCTTCCAAAATGATAGCATTTTGTGTCAACTGTCATTTGAGAAATAAAAACAGCTGATAAAAAATAATTCAACGAAAAAAGTCATTTCAAATGAGTGTATGCAGATGGCAATAGTTTTCATTTGCTAGATGAGAGAGAGCAGCTGATAAATTGAGTAATCATTTCAACTTAGTGCGTCATCGCGCTCTCTTCGTAACGTTTGTGTTTCAGGCATCAATTTCGACAATTTTTCAAACACACATCTGTCAGTAAGTGGGCCATAATCTGACGTTTCTATTCGTTTTAGAAGAGTATGCGGATTGTGCCCGTACAGAATATATTTTTTATGGCCACTGGTCAGTTCCCATCACTAAAACTCGTTAAAACTAAGGACGTGCCTACCTACCCTACGGGTAGGTATTTAAGATAGGGTATGTACCCAAAATTGTAGATACCTACCCAAAGTGGGGAATTTACAATTTCGATGTTATAAGCCAACTTTTATATTTTTATTCTATTACCTCATGTTTTTCAAATTGTTGAATGAGATTAAAGATTTTCCGGAGAATACTGCGGATCTCTTGGGTTGACAGAATAACCGATGAAATTAAATAAAAAAGAGAAAACTTGAATATTTTAAGGAACGAAAAATACCAGTTACTCCAAATCCATTCTACAAGGGAAGATAGAAGAAAAAAGATTGGTTGGCAGACAAAGGCTGACATGGCTATCAAACATGCGGGAATGGCTCAACCTGTTAACAGCAGATATAATGAGAGGTGTACAAAATAAACGTATTTTAACTATGATAATTTCTAACCTCCGGAGCGGAGATGAAATATAAGAAGAAGAAGCCTTTGGAAACTTACTTCTTTTCACCCTCAGTTCCGAATTGTTCTCCATTAGCCGCTAGTCCACTTAACGAACGTGAATCGAATGACAGTACAATGAATCAGCCAAGTCTAAATGCATTCCATTCTACATACCTATCGACAGATCACGTAATTTGCCTTGAAAAACGCAAAACATTTTTTGCAAATGCCAAAATGTTGCATTAACCTGTCAAACAGTTGGTAAAATATTAAGATTAAGTTAGACCGTCCGGTGCTTATGTTCTCATATACTACAGCTGTAGTAACCTTAAAGCAGTTCTGTTCACTCTACACCAAATGAATCAGTATCATCGGTGTCACCGGAATTTTTGCGGTAATCAGAAGAAAACTTGAGGAAATAAAGAGTCACATTTGTTCATTTAAAGAACAATTGCTATCTTCCTTCCGACAAAAGACAAAAACCAATTTCAATGACGCACACAAATGTCTCCACTTTCCTTGATCCCCTGTCACAACTAAAGCCTCTAATAGGAACCATGAATCTAATCAATTAAAGAAAAGCACTTCGATTGCATATTCCGTCCAAAAATAAACCATTGCAGAACACCTTTGGTCATCATATATGTATGTATCAAAAGTCATGGAATGCTAGATGTTAAAACACAAAAATGATATCATGCAATATTTGAAAATTAATAAACATCAACAACAACCGGAGTTCGAGTGTGTGCATAGTAGAAATTAATTACAAAAGAAATACAAATATATAATAAAAAATAATAATCAGAAAGGGAACAAAAATGAGAATAATAAAAGCAAACGACTTGGTAAAGATAACTATTTGGAGAGTTGTGAGTAAGAACAACCGGTTGCTTCTGTCATTGAGTGAGGCCATAATATAGCATGTATGTCAGAGAGTCATACACAAATACAACATCATAGTGAATTAAGTATGCAAGCAACAGCAGCAAAAAATGAAATGAAAATCATAAGAAACACTGCAGAAATGTGCACAAAATTAATTGCAAAACAAAGAAAGGGAATCATTCATTCCACAGACGTCGTATCTTATCTACGAGAAGTTATCCCTCAGTTGATGGCCACGGTCGGTGGTTGCTATTGCAGTGTTGCCATTTCTGTATGTTCACTTTCGATTTCGTTTAAAAGAGACATTAAACTCGACACATTTGGGCTGCGGAGATCGAGATATGAACGGAAAGCGAATTTTGTGTCCAGGTCCGTGTAGCTGACCATGGTCATGCAAAAGAAACCTGATTTTTGACACTTCTGAGGTGAGTATTGTGATGGTCATTACGTAGTAGGTAGATTCTCTGGGTAGACGATCTTTCATAATTTACAAATCTACCCCTTTCGAGTCATTAGTATAAATACTCAGAGAGTATAATTGCATCAAAGCTTATAAAACATTTTGCCATTCCGAGGCGGCATAAAATTGTCGAATCTTTCACTCGTGAGCAGATTAAATTGTACGCACGGCACGAGTAGTTGCAGTAGAAGCTAGGCCGCCCGGGTTCATTTCGGACTGTAGTGCCAAACTTATTAATACTATTATCAGGTTACTAAAGTTGATACAAATTTAGCCACCTCTGTGGGCTTAAAATGTACCCCGGCCAGAGATGGCAGAACTGTCACATTTTTGGAATAGCTACATTTCTTAAGTCTGCTACTCATTGTGGTAGTTAGTTAAAGTAGTATACGTAAGAAATCGTAGTAGGCGTAGAAACAATGTCAAAATGTACTTGAGATGTCAATTTAACGTCCGTTCAATAGGTTTTGTATGTGTAATGTGAACACATTCTAAAAACACTGCAAAATCCATACGTAACAAATGTATATAATCAATGACACAAATCGGGCGTATAGTTTATTCGAATAACTACGCGTAATTAATCGAGTAGATTACTTCATGTGATCTACTCTGCCATCTCTGATCCTGACTAATTTTTGACAGATGTCTTGGTTGACTTTTCTTGAAACTTCTCAAAAACTTGTTCAATTGGCACATCAACGAGCTAAGAATGTATTCAACTTGGTTGAAATGTCAAAGCTTATCACGAAATTAATACACGGCCTTAAAAATTCGAACAGTTAACGGTCCTTGTATTTGCAGCAGAACAAGTGTGAAGTGATTACTGTATTTTATAAAAGAACAAAAACCGATCAATGGCAACACTAGCGCCCACCCTGGCACATGGGCAGCACTGCAAGTTTTGACAGCAGATTTGTGTTTCAAGTCCAACTGCACTGCCACTACAAGTCAGCCCAAAAGACAACAACAACAAAACAAGCAAAAAAATACTTGTGACTTTTTGTTGCTGGTTTCGCATTCGTTGATGTACCTTTGAACTTTGAATCCTCCTCTGCACCATCCGTGTTCGTCAATGAGCCATCCGCTGGAATGTTGGAGTTCCCTGCTCCCAACCGAGTAGACATTTCCGCTGACGGCAACGATGTTGGGGACGTTTCCATGAGAGACAATGTACTCCTTCGTCTCCAAAACACTGAATTTGCAATTGTGCACCACTCGCTATTCACGCACTAAACAAACAAAAAAAAAAACGCCGCCTTTTGTACAAAGGAATGAACGAACACAATCACAGACCGAACGCGGCGCAGCAAATCGGCAAGATTCTCACACAATCAAAACGCACGGAATGAAATTTTCAAATCACTTTACTTTCTTCGATTATTTTGCAAATTGCAATGCAAATTCTTTTGCTATTTCATCGGACTTTTTTTTTGGACTTATCGTCGGACCGGAATTACGGCGGAACAATACACGAAACACGGACAAAACGGCCAGAAACAGAATTAATTGAACAACGAATTTGGTAGAAGGAGAACAACACGAACGACCGACGAACGATTGTGGTAAAAAAATCAAGTTTTTTGACAGTCGGGCAGCTGGCTTTTGTGACGGTGTGTGTAGAATGAAACATAAGGCGGTTGGCCGGCTGAGCTTTTTTACGCAACCACTAGTGGATGACAAATGCAAATGGAATCATTTGAAAGCGCCGACGGAAGCTTTTTGATATTTGGAGGCGCACCGCCACGCCGGCCGGTATGACAGTTTGAGAGGTGGTGTGGTAGTTGGTGGTTGTCTCAGTTGTCTCAGATTGTCTCTGAAGTTCACGGCTACCTTCCTTAGACTTTTTAATTCCCGCTTAGTCATGTGCAAATCAAAAATAATGTAGTATTGTAGTAAGCACCCCAACTCTTCTTAAGCGGTTTTGAAGTTAAGCGATTTTTTCCTAGAATCTAATGCTGATTTTTTTATAACAGATTTTGAAGTTATCCCCTTTTTAAATATTTTTTCTATACAGAGCAAGCAAACAATAGTTACATATGCTCAATGCTATTTGTGTTAGAATGAATTATCATTTGAGCTAATGCTTTCGTTGAGTAAAGACGCGCTTAGTTGATTAAGAACTTTAATCTTTTAAATTTTAAAATAAAAACTTTGGAACGTATCCCGAATTATATAATGTAATTTATGTCTTTTTTTATATGATTTTTTGGTTTTATGCGCTTTTGAAAATAATGGAACACATTCCTTTTTTTTACACTACATTAGTGTATTTTTTTATGTGATTTTTTTTTGTGCGGTTAGTTCTGAGACGTGTCTACCGCAGAATTGAGTGTATATGATTTCTTAAAAAGATTTAAAAATTTTTATTGAACAAAAAAATTATTTTTTTTCATTTGAGATACAACTAGGCTTACAAACTAAAGGTTAGGCTCAACAATAGGGGCCCAACTGATGTAGATTGATTGATTTAATATTTGATATTATTGTCGGTTTGTGGGTCGCCATGGCGTAGTGGGTTGGTGCGTCGCCTCCTACGCAGAGGGTGCCAGGTTCGATACCCGAATTTACAACCTTTCATATTTCACGGCTCCACTTCTTTCGAGTCAGTGACAATGCTCAAAGAGTATTTCCTGTCTAGAAAAAGCTTCGTCGGCATTAGACTGTAGGTCCCTTCCACGCGCGAGAGAACAATAGCACGCACAACACGAGTGGTTGCTGAGAAGCTAGGCCCAGGTCCTCCTCGGACTGTAGCGCCATCCATATTATTATTATTGTCGGTTTATTGTTTATTTAAGATGTCCTACAATATCTAGTGCTTACATCGGGTTGTCATTTTGGGATGAGGTGGTAGGATGGTGACTGCTATCGCTGCTCTGGTAGAATCCATGCAGCTGGTTGTTCGACGTCGTTGGAAAGTTCAGCTCTTTTAGCAGATTTAGCGCGTGGAGGCAGCGTTGTCCGGGGATTGCGTTTCTCAAGTTCCTAGTTTTCTCAAGTTGTCTAGTAGTTGTCTAGTAGCTGCTTTATGAAGCGTCTCACCATGTACTGTTGTATGGGGATGATGCGTGCTTGGTCATAAAGGTTCATGTTGTTGTAGTGTCTTTGACGGTCCCTATCGAAGTTGAGTCCGGTACTTATTCGCAGTATTTTCTTTTCGAAAATTGCGAGATTCTTTTTGCTGGTCTTAGAGATGGTATGCCATATTGGAAAGCCGTACGTTAAAACTGCTTGTAGAGCAGCAGCGTAGTCCTGTGGCTTAATTCATTTTCCTTGTGCTTCAAGGGATAGATACTATGTAAATCTAGGTTAGCCTTCTTAAGGGTCAGTTTCGATTGGCTGTTGAACTTCAACCTTTCTATGAAGTTCACCCCAAGGTACTTCACCTTCTCGTTTGTTGATGTTTTTGTACCGTTAGGGAGCACTATGTTTATGCTCCGACATTTGGCTGCTTGTATATGATTTCTGGCACAAACAGAAATGTATGGCATTTAAGTATGTACCTAGAATCGTTCCAGAACTCTGTTCGCGATCAGCAGAATATTCAGAAGCTTGGCATTAAAAAAAGAAACTGATATGCGGAAAAGCAATGAATATGCTGGGACTGAGTCTCACAATGGGTAGATTTAACTTTTTGCCTGAATGTAGTTTGGGACTCCATATCATCACACTTATCTCTCGCAGCAAACAGTACTAACAAAATCAGTATGCAGTACCGAGATCGAACTAACATAATCCCATCAGTAACTCTTGCCAAGAACTCTTTCCTTGGTCCAAAGAAGCAATTGAATAAATCAGCCCTAACCCCTTAAGATCATATTGATTTTATGCCACACGTTTACGGATCCAAGGCCTAATATCGCGGGGTCTGTACCGTAGAGCAACTTGAAAAAACAATTCGGCCCCAAAAGTCTTTCACTCTGAATCTGTCGGGAAACGCAAAAGAAAACGATCGCATCTACGGTGGGGCACAAAAGTGAAGAGAAACAATCGCAAGAGATCGGGTTTTCTATAGACGCGTTTTTGTTGCGGTCCCGGTCTTCCCCGGCAAATGGGCAGGGTCTTGGAACGAACATGAGAAACTGAGCAAAGGAGTTTGTACCTGCATTGAATTGGAGGTATCCGTTAGAGGATCATTTAGAGAAATGAAAAATGTGTCGGAGCCCTGGGAACTTCAGCGTTTATTTGGTGGACAATTTTGGATCGGAACGTGAAACGATTCATACGCACGCATTTGCGATAAGAAAAAGAGGTTTAACCTCAAGTTTGTCAAATGCCAAACTATCTGTCAGGGCGGTATGGTTTTTGTTTGCATTGTACAGGGATTGGTTCCATCAAATCACCAGTGGACTGTTGCTATTGCTGATGAAGACTCTGCGAATCGACATACAGTACATTATCGCTAATCCACCGCTCAATAATCCGACAACTACTATAATCCGCCGTGTTTTGCGAGTCAGGATTTGTCATGATAGCTCTGTAATTCGCCGTCATTGAAAATCTTCCGCTCCATAGTTCGGCATCCTGCTTCTCTTTCATGCGTATTCATTTTAATTAAATTTGTCCTTCCTGTTCCTCCCTTCTCTCGACTTATTCTGCAGCACCTGGTCGCACTACCATACTAAAATGTTGGAAAAGAGCGCAGAACACACCACGAACCCCAGCCCTACGGAAGACTTCTTATCAATGGTAGCAGAATCGGAAACAATGAAAGGAACAAGTGGCAATAGTAGAGAGGGAGATCACCCTATACACCGATGGCTCAGTGACAAGCACGTGTGACGTCTTCGAAAAGTCCCTGACACTAGGTTAGGTTAGGTTAAGTTCGTGGGTTGACGCGGTGGGGCAACGCCACACTGAGGTCCTCTTGGACCCATTGTGATGCCCATGGGGTAAACCTTCCTGTCTTCTTACTCGTCAGTGTTATGCTGAAAACTCATGTCTCCAAGGTGTTAATTGGTTATTGTCCTCCTTTTAGCCATCCAGAGAACCTTATAAGCCTGTAAGGAGATTTTATTGGGATATCTGATATATCATGGAGGTCATGGAAAAAAATTCTCCCAGAGTTCTTTGTCGCAATTTGCATAGACTGGGGCATTGACAAAAATAGTGGGATGTATCCTCAATCTCCTCTTCTTCCAAAGGGTGTCATGGGTAAGTCCCATTTTATGTTCGTGGTACCTCAGATGGTTATGACCAGTAATAGCTCCGACCATCATCCAGCAGTTTCCTTCTGCATTGCAGGAGGGTATTGGTTTTTGCGCTGTTGAACCTAGACCATAACGTATGGGTGGTCTCACATGTGGGGAAGGAACTCCAACTTTTATGGATGGAATTCGAGTCAGTGATGGGTTCATATGAACTCTTACTTATTGAAGGGTATTTCGAAGTCAAGGGTGGGGAGAGAGTAATCGCTTTCTACTTGTTCTATGTGAAGTCTGTCTAGAATACATGCATGAGCAAAGGGGCTGGGGGCCAGCCACTTGGATTGGATGATCCTTATGGCTTCCTTTGCCCCAATCATCTGTCAAGTGGAAGAAGATAAACTAGCACCTCTAAACCCGCTGTGGGGGTGGTGAAGATTGCCCCTGTCACACCCATGCATGCGCGTCTTTGTATGCTCGTGAGCAGCTTTAAGTATGAACTTTTCAGACAAGCTTGCCACCAAACTACACTGCCATATGTCACGATTGGCCTCACAATTGCTGTGTACTTCAACAGAATCGTTTTGGGATTCGGACCGCATTTCCATCATTTCTTACGCATTTCTCTTAGTATATCAAGAAAGAACGCACATCGACGACTTGACCAAAACGTCACCATAGGCAGCTATAACTTCGAGGTAGTGAAGGACTACGTCTACCTCGGCTCGCAAGTGAACAGTACGAACAAGACCAGTACCGTGATTAAGCGCAGAATTACTCTTGCCAATAGCTGCTTCTTTGGCCAAAAGAGGCAATTAGTAGTAGAGTCCTCTCTCGAAGGACCAAGCTAACATTATATAACACCTTGATCGTCCCTGTCCTGCTTTATGGTGTGGAGGCATGGACAATCTCAAAGGCGGATGAAGAAGCACTTGGTCTTTTCGAGAGAAAAGTTCTGCGTCCAATCTTTGGTCCTGTCCGTCGATGGTTATTGGAGAAGAAGATTCAACCACGAACTGTACGGGCTGTACAGCGGCATGAGCCCAGTCAGGCGTCTACGGATTCAACGTCTAAGATGGCTGGGCCATGTAGAGCGCATGGACAACACTGCTTCAGTCCGAAGAGTCTTCGATTCCGAACCAGTGGGGCAACGCAATAGAGGACGCCCACGGAACCGATGGCACACCCAGGGAGAGAAGGACCTCAATCAACTTGTGTGCGCAGTTGGAGACGGCTGGCTAAAGATCCTGCCGGCTGGAGAGGCTTACTGGTTGAGGCCCAGGTCCACCCCGGACTGTAGCGCCACCAGAAGAAGAAGAAGTTACTGACGGATACCTTCGAATCCGCTAATCGGAGATTGATGGAATTAGATACATGTAGGACATCGAGGCTTATTTTGCCCTCACTAAATCCAAACAAACAAATACACTCCTAAAACTAAACAGGAATGTAATAAGGAACGTAGTGGGCATTATCACCAGCCACTGCCTTCTCGGTATCCATGCCAGATGAATGGGAGCCTTCCACAACGACTACTCCAGAAGCTGAAGAGAGGAGGAAGAAAATACGCCTCATCTCCTCGGCACTTGTCCAGCCCTTGCAAAAACTAGAAAAGATATACTAGGCAATTACTTTTTCAGTAACCTAGAGGAAATGTCACACTTAAAGATACAAGACATAGCCAAGTTTATCAGGAAAACTAATTGGCTGTAAATCAGCACAGGAGTTGACTTGTCAAAGTAGGCCGCTAGAATCCCATTAGGCAGTATCTAGGTTTATTTCATTTTCGTTAGTGCAGTCCCTTTTAAAAGGAGCCGGTGGAACCGGGTAGCGATAGCACAAAGGATCCAACCAGGATCTAAGTGGGCCACAACTGCTACAGTGGTGGCAATCGCCCAAACCTAACCTAACCTACACCCCCATTCGGACTTTGTACATAGAGAGGATTCCTCCCTATCCCTGTATAACAAAGGGAGTATCCTTACCCGAGGAATACAGCAGCAAGTAAAACTGTAACAAAATTGCAAAACAATGTTAAATAGAATATATCTTTATTGATTATCTTCACAAGTAAACGAAACAGTGTACAATAGATTAATTCCATACAGCATACCAAACATACTTCTGGCAAGTATGTAGTCGTTACTTAACTAGAGTAGAGTATTACTACAATCGAGTTGACAAGTAGAGTATAAATAAAAAGAAACAATCCTACACGCAACATTCCTAAGTACTAACAAATGAACAAATATTCGGCCGGACGCTTCAGAACGAGTCCAGTGTGGTAGCCATGGAGCCAAACGTTACGCAAGTGGCTAGTGATGAGAGCGTCTCCATGGACACGTTCAAGTTCTCTTTGAACGCCTTGACCGCATCCAAGTGGTGGACCTCTTGAACTCCCGATTGTTTGTCTATGGCAACAGCGAATACATCATATTTTCCCCTCTCAGCCACCAGCGTTGGCATATAGAACGTCAGATGTGCCCTCTTGAACGTCGGACCACCATCATCGTCCGACTCCTGGCCCACCTCGTTGGTGTACGATCGATGCAGGCGAAGGATCTGCACGGACTGGAAATGTGAAATGTACAAGAACGGAGCGCGGTACATAAAGCCGGTTGGGGTGTACTCCCAGTTGATGTCGTATGGCCGTGACCGGCAACCGAATTCGTCGACAAACACTCCGCATTCCATGAAGCACAGCAGGAACTCTTGAGGGCTGACACGAATCGCCACGACTGGTTGACAGGTTCGAGTGTGGCTGAGTGTGTGATCGGAAAGGTCGACAAACTCCTCGGCTGTGTAGGTTCCAAAGTCGATCTCGAAGAACTTATCCGAACCAACAATGGCTGTGTGACGTGTGAAGAAAATCGACGAGACCGAGGTGGCGGTGTCGAGTGCTCGGACTGGCTTGAACTTTTGCATCTTCAGGTCGTACTTAAGAATGACAATGCGGGTGGAGGTTGCAGCCACTGCCACCGAGTCTACAGGATTCTCTGCTTCACCGGAGATCTTTACCAGCTGCCACTTTTCATTGGCGGCGCGATTTGCGAACGGCAAGTCGAGAACGGAGGCCTCCAGCGTCGGTTTCATGCAGGCGTTCGACTGAGAACGGGTCTGCAAGTGCCGCAGGTCGCATTGGTAGAGGTAGTCACCGCCAGAGCCAACCAGTATAGCCTTTGCGAGGACGGTGGTTATGGCAATGCAGTTGACACTGTCGATTCCAAGAATGTGCACCAGGTTTCCACCATCCATGTTATAGGTGAAGAGACCATTGTTGCAGCCCAGGAGCAGAACGTTGTCAGCGATTTCGAATGCGCAGTTAACTTCTAGCGCTGGAGTGTGTGCAGATCCAGCGATGACCATAGTTCCTCCGTAACCAGTTGAAGAATTCGATTCGCTCATTTCTGGAGCAGTGGGCTCGTAGGAGTACTTGCTGCTGAGTGATGCATTGTCCGCATTTTCAGACTTTCGGCAGTCTTCATCCGATTCGGTCGTGGGATTCGGTCCCAGTGCTTCCACGCCATCGCACGAGGTGTTCACGTCACTGCGACACTTTCTGTGAGCGGCTCCTTTGCACTCTTTGCAGTTCCAAAAGGGCGATCCAATCAGAATCACTTTCTTGCATGCAATGCAGTGGTGTCCCGCCGAGTTTGCTTCCGTCTCCTGGAGACTCAGCTCGAAGCGATGGGTTTGGTATGTCCTGCGTTTGCCAGTGCTGGCGCGTTTCACATTGTTCGCAGCAACTTCTCGGTTTTCCTTGAGAGGGGATCTTGTAGTCCCGGTCTTGGAGGGGGAAAGGGGTGCGCTTCCATTGACAAATTTATCAAGTTGCTCCTGCATCGACTTCGATTTCTGCTTTTCTCTCTTCAACTCTTCCTTCAAGGTTCTGTAGAGAATTGAGGACTCCACTGCGTTCGGGGATATGTTCTCCTTCTTTGCCGAGGCTGTACTCGTTCCGAAGATCTTGTCGGCCAAGGTTTTTTTCTTTTTCTGCGACAAGTCTTCCACCTTCAGCTGAAGATAGTCGATGAGTTTCTTATGCTGGGCCAGAGTAGCCTCGCTCTTGATGTCTCTTTGGAGGTAAAAGCTTTGTCTCTCCGCTAGGGTTCCATTCAACTCTTCAATTTCCTGTCGCAACTCGGCCACTTCGTTTTCGGTGTCCCTTAAGTCATTCTGCACTCGATTGCAATCCTCTTTGGCTCGGAACAACTCGGTGAGAATTCTAGCGTTTTCCTCTTTCAAGACGTTGATCTCTTTGTCGTAGTTCTCGTTCACGATCTGAAGATTGTTCGAATCGGTCGTCAGCACTTCGACTTTCTCCTGGGACTCGAAAAGTTGATTGGTCTGCTCTATCAACTGATTCTGCTGGGAAATGAGCTTCTTTTGCACCTGCTCTAGATTCAATCTCAGATCTTCCATTTCGCCTGTCAGATGCTTGATGCGCCCCTCGGCAGCGAGCTTGTTCGAAATTTCCTCGTTGATGCTCCTCTTCAGCTGGGTTATAGCTTCGTCCTTCTCACGAACACTCTTGTAGAGCCCGTCGATCTTCTCCTGATTCGACTGATTGCGTTTCTGCTCCGCTTCGAGCATGGCCTCGACTTCGGTCAGCTGGCTGTCTGTGATTGTGCATGCGTACTTCAAGCGTTCGTAGTTGTCCTCCAGGTTTTTAAGCTTAATCTGCGTCTCCGACACATTGTCCTGTGCGTTCGAGGCTCTTTCTCGTTCTTCGTTGAGTTCTCGTAGAAGTCGTTTGTTCTCCAGTGTAAGGGCGTCGTGTTTCTGTTGCGTTTGAGTCTGTTTCTGACGAAGTTCAGACAAGCGTTCCTCGAGGCGGTGAACTGAAGAGACTTGTTCTATTACCTGCATAATGGAAAGCGAGGATAGTTAGGTTAGGACACATTATCAAAAAGATGTAAACTACCAAGTCATTCGTTTTCGTACTCACCTCGGACTTTTCCTTCATTCGCTCCTGCTCCGCCTTTTCCCACATTTTGTGCTCCTTCTGGATTTCCCTCTTGAGACCACCGATTTCGTCCTTCAACTCGCAGATCCTGGTTTCCTTCGTTTTCACCTCACCCACGGCGTCCTTCAGCTTACGCTCAACATCTTCCTTCTCAGTGATGACCTTTTTGATTTTCTCCTCAGTCAATTCCATTCTCCTCGCCGTTAGTTTCTTCTCGTGTAAGACATCTTCCAACTGCTTCTCGACCTTCCACAGGTTAAGGTTCGCTGTTCTCGCTGATTGTCGCTCCACAATCGCTTGTTCCCTTGCAGCAGCTAACTTGTCCTCCAGTTTCTCGTTCTGCTTCTCAAGCATGTCGCCGACACTCTTCGGCTGTTCGCTGCACTTCGCCACCATTGCTTCCAGCTTTTCGACGGCCTTTTGCAAGTTGTCCGCCCGTGTGCGTTGACTGTCTTCGCTGTCTTTTGCCGACTGAAGGTCTGCGCGCAGCTGCTCCTCTAAGGCATGCAGTTCAGTCAGGCTGCCATGAGCAGTTTCGTATGGTGTCGAAGCCGCACTCGCTGCCTGCGTCTCTGACTGAGCCTGTGCTAGACTCTTACTGCACTCGGCCACTTGCAGCTCCCGCTCGAGCCTCTCCACGGCCTGTTTCAAGTCCTCTGCAGCTTTTTCCTTCTCAGCACGCTCCTTTTCCAGACGCGTGTTCTCGGAGCGCAGGTTGTTGTTTGCCTCGATCTCCCGGTTCAGTCGACGCCTCATCTCGTCAATATTTCGGTCCGTGGTCACCTTCGCTTCTTGGTTGCTTCGGGACGAGCATATGCTGTCGTCCAGCTCGGTGCGCACCTCCCGCAGCTCCATGGTCAAGCGGCTTTTGCAGTCCTTTTCGAGACGCAACCTGCAGCGCAAGTCTGTCAATTTCTGCTCATAGGTTTGCGTGAGGTCCATCTTGTTCTTTTCGAATTCGTCCTTGTCAGCTTGCGCCTGCTCCTTGATCTTGTCAAGCATCTTCTTGTAGTTGTCCATCTTCTCCTGCAGATGCTGACACTCCTCCACTTTGGCGGTCAGCTCGTTGTCTCGTGCGTCGAGCTTCTGAAGGATGCTCACCAGTTCGTTCTTTTTCTCAGCGATCTGCTTCTCGTACTTTTGCTCGGAGCCGACCTTCGCCTCCTCATACTTCTGCCGGTTCATTCTCAGCAGCTCGGTGATGGTGGCCTCCTTCTTCTGCCACATCTCCTCTTCGATTTTCACGGAACTTTGGAGCGTCTTGATCTGTGTCTTGCATGCCGCCAGTTCCATGGTCTTCTCCTTCAGACGGTTCTTCATCTTTGTGATCTCTTCTTTGGCTTCTGAGAGGATTTTGCTCTGCGAGTCGGAATGCTTCGCAATTTGCTCAGCCTTGACGAGACCTTGCTTCAGGGAGTTGATCTCCTCCGTTTGCTCCTTTAGCTTCACTTGCAGCTCCTTTAGCTTGAGGTTCAGCTTTGTCAGGCGAAGATCATCTCCAGTCGAGTGGTGATCGGTCTCGTCTGGTTTTTCCATGTGAACGAAGCTGTAACCGAGGAATGGCAGGTCTTTGCCAGAGAAATCGTTCGTCTTCATATTGGTTGTCAGCGATCTCTTCGAGTAGGTGCTGCGGCGACCTTTGTTTCGTTCGATGTCGTCGAAGTTCGACGTGTCATCCTCCCCGTTGACATTGGGAATGATGGGAGGGACCTGATGACGTAGGGAATCCCATTTGATGCTCTCGAAGTATGGATGCTTTATGATCTGCACATAGTCTAGCCGATTCGTCGGATTAGTGACCAACGACAAGATCAACGCTTTAAAGTTCTCGCTCACTTTCAAGTCGGACGGGAATGTGATGATTTCTTTCGTGTGGCTCTCTTCGCAGTGACTCAAGATCTTCGAGTAGGTCTCGTGCACATTGTCCTCATGGAAGGGCGTTACCTCGCATATCAGTTCGTAACCGATTATGCCCATGGACCAGAAGTCACAGCTGACCTGAGGGGGGACTGTAGTAGAGGAGGATGCACTCAAATGGGGCTGTTTACTTACATCGTGCAGCGACTTGGAGAGCGTGTATGTTGATATAGTTTGTAGCAATTCTGGGGCGATGTAATCAGGCGTGCCCACGGGGGACAAGCTCAAAACATGACCGTCACGATTCAGTGCTGCGGCGTTGCCGAAGTCGGCCAGTTTAATGTGCCCAAACCGATCGATGAGAATGTTTTCGGGCTTGATGTCCCGGTGTACGTAGCCCATTCTATGCAAGGCATGAATGGCCAGTGTCAGTTCAGCCAAATAAAAGCGCGCCAAGTCCTCATCAAACGGTCCGTTGCGGCTCATCAGACTTAGTAGGTCTCCCCCAGGCAAATACTCCATGATGAGGTACAAATTGTCGTTATCCTACAAAGATGAGTTATTTGATTCATTTCGCCAGATGCAAATGCCGAGCGAATATACCTGAAAAGCATACTGCAAATTGGTGATCCACTCGGAGCTTCGTCGTGACATGATATCCCGTTCCTCCTTCACTTGTGATGTAGTGACCACAGACTTTTTGATTTTCTTCATCGCATACACATCTTTTGATATTTTCTCCACGACAAGGTGGACATTTCCAAAGTATCCCTTCCCAATTAGGGTCTTTACGTTGAAATCATCGGCGTTAACTCGCAGGGCCTTTGTCTCATCCACAATCGGGCGGTCTGAGAAACAAGACATTGATCCTTTTTTTTCTTTTCGAAATAGTTAAACTTATACTTACATTTTGTAATGAATTCCGATATGTTCTTATCCCTTTTTCGTAACGCATCCTTATCGCATTCATTGTACAACAAACAAAAAGCATCCAAGAGTCCCTCGCGTGAGATTGCATCTGCTACGGTTCGCGTAGTTTTCGATGCAGCCTTCCAGTTACCAAGTATTAAATTATTCAGACGTGTGGTACGCACACTAATTGGTTCGCGTTTTTCAGTCATAGTGATAATGAGAATGTTTTAAATGAATATCACATGAAAAATCAGATTGAGAGCAAGAAAGTAGCAAGAAATTTTAGAAAACTTTTCAACTCGATTCACTTTAAACGCGCCATTTCGACAAACGTTTTAAATTCAAATGTTGTTTTGTACTGAGGACTGAGGTGTTGCCAGGTTTATGACACCCGGTGCAGTGTATATCTTTCGGAACAATCTTGTTGAATGATTCACAATGGTGTTGATGAGATAATGTTGAATTTATTCATATTCAATGTAATGGGTATAAATTTTGAACTAAAATGTGGTGTAGTCAAAGTTTCTAATTGAATGATAAACAATTATTTATTAATTAATTTGACCAATTTGGTATTCTAGCAGAAGGCTCACAAGAAAGCACACACTGACTCACCATTCTGTGGTGAATTTGTTTTCATGTCAAAACAAATTTTTTTCGCTCTCTTTTTACATTGTTCTCTCAATTTTATGATCCAACAAAAATGGAACCATTGCCTTCAGATAGCTTCAAGACGGTTTTGTTTTATCTCATGTATCGACTAATTTTTGACGATACTAGTAAGTTGAGTAGATTTGTGAGCCTTTGCTGTATTCTTACTGTCAGAGTGGGATAATTTTTGACATCTTTCAACAATTTTCTGGCAAAAGTAACCATAGAACTTTTGATGCAGCTCCAGAGAGGATTCTCATCAGCACTCATCTTTAAAATTATCCATTGCATACAATTTTAACGCCCTTAGCAGTATTTTTAACACCGGTTAAAATCTTAGCACTGTATGGTTAAGACTTATAAAAAACTATTTTTCAATTTATTATTGTGAACAACCACCCTATCAGTTTGACCTATTTCTAACTTACGCCAAAAAGAGACAAACATACCAAAACTTGATGCTTCCATTTTGACAGCAACACAATTTGACAAGCGAATGAAAGCCAAAAATAAACACAAAAGGAGAAAAAAAAACTCCACCTTCTTCTCTTCTTCTTCTTCAAAATATAATCGAGACAAACTGCTGCCTGCAGAGAGCAAACGATTTGGCGAGCTTACTGCGACAAATACGACGGAAAAACGAACGGACGGGGTTTGAGTGAAAAGAAAAACAAGAAAAAGCAACAAATTCGTATTGTTAAACAAATTGCAACATATTCGTGTTAATTTTAGCGAGTTCATCGCGCACCAAGTACACAAACTATCCGCGCCTGGTCTGGTGTTTTCAATTGGATTCTCTCGCTGAGTTTTCTTCGAAATTTTCGATCGAAGAAATGATGTTCGTGTGACGGCAACAAAAGAGGGAAAAAACTCAGATATTAATTTTTAATTCAAAACCTTTCAAAGTAGAATTCTTAATTGGAAATCTTTTGCGGCTTAGTGAAGTGGAAACGAAACGATTTTCGTCGTCGAAGAGAATCTGGTTCTCGTTTACGTCGTCATAAGAAAAAAATAAAATGAATCGTTATACGACAACGACTCAGTAGCACAGTGTATGAAAGGTGGTCCATTAAAAAGAAATCAAAATCAAAAAAGAGAATATACACATACTGATGAGAACAAGAATCGTCCGATAGAACAACCGTGTTTCTCAGGTATACATATAGTCGCGAAAAAATAAGCAAGCAAAAAGAAAAAAACCATCATCATTGGATTGAAGGTGTGTTATTGCATTTGAATTCGTTAAATATGTCACGAAATCTTGTGAACGGCAACAGCAATTCGGGTCGAAACAAGGAGAAACGCTTCTCCATCCACGATGCATTCGAGGAAGAGACTGATGAGGCGATTAGAGTGTATGGCTCCACAGTTATTTCGACACCGATGCGTGCAAAAACCCGATCTACAGACGATGTAGCCATAAGGATTCAAGATCCCAAGTAAGTTAAGATGCTTTATTTGCTTTTGATACACATGCTGACGAGAGGAGTTGATTCTGATTAGATAAACACTGTAACGTGTTTTGTTGGCTCGAGGGGAACATAAACTCCCCCGATTTGAATGGAAGCGCGGTGTATATGGAATGTCCTGATTTCATAGAACAATAAGAAGGGTAAACGATGATTTCAACTTGACCTTGTAGTTCGTTTGCTAAGGAGTTCTACCTAATTTCGTCAAAGAAAACTTTGTGCTCGTGTATACGCCTGCAGGACACGAACGACACTCTTTCACTTGTGTTTGATTCATTCAAAGTGGGGTAGGTGGGTCTTTTGCTACCATGGCTAGTGGTTCTTGTGAAATCACACTCACTCTTTTTGAATGCCTTCGAGTGGGATTTGGCTTCGAGGAGACTGTCTCGGTCTATGGAAAATAAAAGATCCGTCCTGTGTTCAAACATTGATGAGAAGCTGAAGGGCCCATTTGAATTTTATGGACTTGTTTATTTGACCTAGAATATGTCTCGTGGGCATTTTGTGTATCGTGATTGGATTGGCAATGTGTTGTTGATGTTGTCATTTTCATAAATTTTTGGTCACTCGATTCACCGTCCAAGGTAAACTACCGATGTTTGCAAGGATTACAAATACCATTGCCTACACAAGTGATACGTACTCTTTAGCTAATCTCATGTCCGGGCTCAAAGGTATCCTCTTCCTTCTTTGTGTGTGTGAACATGGGTCTCATCCAACAATCCAGCACATTCTATAGCTCCTTCCAATTGGTTGATGTACTTCTTCACTTCTGGCCCAAGCTTAGACGCGGCTGTTCTCTTTTCTCCATTGTCCCAACGACTCGCGCCGAAGTTATTCCTGGATTTCAATGTCGGACTCATGACTTGCGAGGTTACACATGCCATATCCCCATCATCTTGTCTTCAAGGCAGCCCCTGATTTGAAAATTGATTTGGAATAGGTGTTCCCCCAAGCGACACCAAATTAAGATGAATAGGCGACCCTTATGAGTGATCTTCCGAACGTCTGCGGTTCAGAAATAATCAGAACATAAGAGCGCTGGAGGCGTCATTGGCAGTAATCTCCAATTTGTTGTACATTTAGATTTCTCTCCTCACATGTATGATGGTAGTGCCGAAATCAGCTTTGGTATCATAATTGCCCGAGGGACTTGCAAGCACTCAGAAAGAAGAGTTGCTTTCTACAGTGATGAACATGAACGCACGAATTTTGTTCTATGAACCGGAAGACGCGTGTTGTGAATTTGTTTGTGCCAAAAAGGCAACGTGAGCAAAAGCACGAAGGAAGAGTTTCGCAGTAAATATCTTGAGATTCAAGGAAATTATCACAATTACACAAGATACACTTCAAAGACAAGTAATCAACACCGCGTTGTTTAACAGAATCCTACCTAACCGGTCGGACGATGACCAGACGTTCTATAATGAATGTCTTTCGAAGAAACGAGCCGACAAGCACGCAGTTACTTGTTTCATTATTTTCTGATGTAAACAGAATTACGTTAATGACCTCCACGAGTAGACATTACACATGAATTAGGTTTGCTACACTGACTGATGGTCTGTTCGTATTTAGAGGGTCTACGTCAAGATGAGGAATCTGTCATTTTCTTGTGGCAATCTCCATCAGCAGGGACATCGAAGCCACTGCAAATCCAACTCCCCTTCCAACTGCATTTGCATTTAAATTAGATTCTCATAAAAATGTATAGACTCTCACTATGGGACTGCGTAATGCGCACTTCCGGACGGCAGAGAAAACGTGACCAACGCACAGCGAGATAATTTGATCAGTCCCTCAGAGTTGAAGTGATCAAGTTCAAAGATCTCGTCTCGTTTCATCGCATGGAATGGAAATAAACACCCGAATCACGAGTCAATTGAGGCAATGAATCAGCTCCCTCTGCTTATTCCCTCAATCGAATCAATTGAACTGCAGAAGACGGAGTGACAAGCGACGAATAGGTGGACAAACAGACGATAAACAGATATTGTCATCAATTAAAATAACACAACACAATCAGACAAGCAGACGGATTGCTTGGCGTTAAATAGATTGTAGTGACAAAATTAAATTCGTTGAGTTGAGAGAAAACTCTGAGCATACGTGGACAAGTACTTCAATGAATCTCTTGCTTATTGGCAAATCTCGGCGTAGAGAATTGCGAGCATTTTGTTTATCTCAAGCAATTCAATCGCATTTAGAAAACAAAATCGAGGTGCCTTTGGCGACGTCGTCGGAGTATGCTTGGAATGTGGCACAATACACACGCTTTGCAAAATATGATACCATAGACTTTTGTGTATGGTAATTAGTAGGCTCTGACTTAACTAGTCACGTTGCTTGAGTGTTTTATATTCTGATCAGCTACTGCTGATGGCTTAAGCAGTCAGGAAGGGATTTGTTTAGTTTCGAATTACCCGATAGCAGGTTTCGTTCCGAGTGTACATTTGCCTTCAAGTATGGATAGTTTCCGGACTTCTTGCTGGCCGCTGTGCAACGGAGTTGAGCTTTACTACGCATTGATGGAGGCGAGTATAATTAATTCAATTGACAGGTTTCCTCAAAAGCTAGATTTCAGGTCAATGGAATGTCGTCCGCTAGAATTCGGAACTCAGCTCATTCATAGAAGATTTTTACTTCTGACTGGGTCAACAAAAGATTTTTTTTTGCGGAGCGTCAACAAAAGAATGAGTTTATCTGGAATGACAGACGAACACTTCCTTGTCAGCGGTCTGCAGGCTGGTTTTCGAATGGGGCATGCTTAATTTGTCAGACAAGAATGCGTGGGATAAACGATCTTGATGTAGGCAAGCATTTCATTCCCAACAAAATGTCAAGATTCTAGACATGCTCCGCATCAAATTATTTTGCGTGGGAACTCTTGTCTGCCGTTTAGAAAGTGTGGCGTTGTTGCTTTGACGATGTTCGTGTGATAATGAATGAATATCTCGACTAAATCGAATTTTTTAAGTGCTTTTGGGGTATTTCCCATGTTTACAGATTCATTGGGATGAGTCACAATGACACGGAAGCTGGTGGGAGTTCCAACTGAAACGAATGCGTTTAACAGGGTGGATCTAACTGAATTTATCAAAATCCCATTTATCTGACTTTAAATTGTGACTTTCAATTCCCATTAAATTTATTTGGGACCTTGAAATGACTCAATGTTTAAAGGTAGGCCAGCATTAAATAATTGCTGTTTTGTCTCCCAAGAAACATTTAACGATTTATTCACGTTTGGTGGGTATATAAAAGTTTGGTTTTGCACGAACTTTATTAATTCGAGTTTTGATCAAATTAATTGAGTGCGTACTTATGTTCTTCCTATTTAATTTGAAGTTATTGATTGTGTTAAAAAACTTTGTTCTCTGAGTAAAACCATTCCTACTTGCGGTTATTGATAACGTTTCCTAATCGAAATCTTTTTTAAATCAGAAAATGTCGTTTAGACTAAATCACATCGCTTTACTTTTTGTGCAGCTTTACGTACTGTCCTATCTTTGGTATTTTTTCAAAGGCTTCTTGTAGTCTTGTAGCCCTCTTATATACCATATACACTAGAATCAAGGGCAAGCATCACAGATCACATAACCAGTTGTCGGCATTTTTAAGAATCATCTCCCATGCCAAAGACTACTCTGCATTTGCCTATGGCCATTTCCATATGTACAGGATCACAGAGCACGTTACTTCTTTGTCACTACATTGTTCTCAATTACCAGCTACCAAATCAATGAGCACTACTCAAAAAATTATTATGTACACTACCTAAAAATTAAGGAACATTCACGTGAACCAATCGATCACTCTGAAACATTTTCCAAAGTCTCTAAAATCGGTGCGGGGTTACAAGTCCGCATGCCATAAGTTCACAATGATCTGACCTGACTGACTATGACCCACTTAGATGGGCCTGCGAAAAGAAGGCTTAAAATCCTGTTAGCGGGCGAAGCAAATTTATTGACAAAATCTTAAATTTGGCTTATTTCAAATCAAATTCGACCCTTATAATAAGGGCAAATGATTTTTTTTAAAGGAACAGGATTTAACCCTTTTTTCCGCATGGACTAACGGGCTCATGTCGCTCCGCAAAGAGTATGTCAACAACTGTCTGGCAGGCGCCTGGAGCTAAGTTACTTATAACTTTAAAACTTTTTGACGGTTTCTAACAACTTGTACCCGAACGAACAATACATAATTGATGAATAGAAGAAACTGCAAAACGAAATAAAGCCAAATTGATCTTATTTCGTTTTCTAACGCGCCAAAAGCCAAATCGGTAATTTAGAGATTTACTTCGGGATTTAAAACGAAACAAGGTAAAATTGTTCACTAATTTCTTTATTTCGTTGGGTTTTATATCACGTGACCTACCCATTCAACAAGAAATAACTAACCAATGTGCGAATTCTGAAGAACCAACTACCAATTCAAAGACAACTGCGAGTTATGATAGCTGTCTAACTACCATATACCCATCTGAGTGCGAGCCATTTCCACGAATTAACCAGCATACCAATCTGTTGTGTCCTTTCTCAACAACCACCCCCAAGTTTTCCACCTTCCTCCGCCTGCACAGCCCAATGACTTAAAAGTCTTTGGCTATGGTCCTAAAACAATCAACTATTTTTAACGAATTCAACTTCATATGCAAAGATACCGACCGTCTGCCACCCTCAGCCATCTTCGACTTCGGATTGGACGTTTGACAATTAGAAGCTGGACGATTCGCTACGAGTCTACACAGGCGGGTTAATGGCTTTGTTTATGAGCCTACTAAGTATTAACATTACCCTTTGCCGGGACACATACTGGATCGAAAGAATGAATCAGATGCTGGATGCGTCTCACAGATCAGGATGAAAAATGTATGACGTTGAAAATTCATTGCTTATACTCCCAGATGCGACATATATATACGATTTGGGTTTATCGCTCTAGACCTCTGGCAAGGCGCGAGGTGGAAACATTTCTGCAGTTTCTGCTTCAAACAAATAAGAATGAGATCGTTTTATAATCCAAAAATGTATAGAAGGTTTTTGTGTTTTAAAATTTCATTCCAATTCTACTTTACATCAATACAATCCTTCGAAGATCGTATACAAATTTTGCAATGTATTGTATATGTACGTGCTGCTACGTTCAACACATGGGCTGCCAAGTCAAATTTGAGAAAATTTCATCGGATTCAATACAAACAATTTCGTTAATTATACTTTTGTTCACAAAAAACTGTAAACGATCGGCATAAAATACATTTGCAACGCATTCTGGACATCCAGGACGAATTTAGTTCTCGCTACTTAAAAATGGTAGCAATGGCAAAACATGATGAGCTAGTGCCGTGGCTATTATTCAACAAACATTCATAAACATGCATACTATCGTGGCGTGAAATCGCCCCTTATCAGATTTGTTCGTAGAGATTTTGCATACGTATTGCCTCGTATAAAATTATAGGTTGCTATCATATTTGATAGCCATGGCAGCAAATGTGAACGTGGATTGTTGAGGTACATGGTCATGAGCACATAGGGCACGCTTCCAGCTTTCCAAAATGATGTCTCCTGGTGGACCCTCTTGGAGTTATTTTTCTACAGCCCAACATTAAGCACCTCCTACAAAATTGTAATTCATTTAAAGCCAAGTTTGGAGGTATGATATGTGACTTACCAACTGAATATTATATATACATAGTTTTCACCGAACAAAATCGCGAGATTTCACCAAATTTCTCCAAACCTGCTATGTTTCTCCTATGTTATCGGGGTTTCGAAACCTCGCGATTTCGTTGAAATTAACTCGAGTTTATTGATCCGTGAGACCTTATCAAACCGAACAAGCCTACAGTGTGAACTCAAGTATATTTTGGTAATTTTGGTGTTCATTTTCTCTCCCTCTCTCTATCTCTCTCTCTCTCTCTCTCTCTCTCTCTCTCTCTCTCGCTTTTATGGTGCTATTTGCCCGCTAATGTGCAAATGACATTTGAAAATACTTCAACTCGGTCAGAACCACAGAATCGAAACTTCAGTAAGAATTCATCCAAATGGTAGGGTATAACAAATAACAAAATGTCAAAATTGCCTTTGCATTTGAACCTCGCTGCATTAGTTCGGTAAAAAAAAATTATTTTCACGGCCCACCTTTTTCCGGCCACTGACAATGCTCAAAGATTAACAACTGTCTAGAAAAATCTCCTTAAAACTTGGCCATTCGGAGTCGGTGGAAGCTATGCTCTGTATGAGCTGGATCAGTGGAGCTGATACACATCTTAAGCAAATTTCGCGTATGCGACTCATATTTACTTAAGTGAACGTATTCAAGGAAAGCGGGCCTTCGTTCGTCATTATGAACACAGTTTATCATTGCTGTATAGGTAGGTAGGTGGGTAGGAAGGGGTACTTGTGAAGTCACCAGCACACCAGCATTAACTTTCACTGGAATTCGAACCGGGGATCCCGATAACCAGGGACAGGCATTCCACCAACTGCGCCATCCAGTCGTATTTTATTGCTTGTCGTAAGTCTACATACGCTTGGGGTTGATTTATGTCACAGCATCTCTTCTTCTATTCTTATGGCGCTACAATGCAGGGCGGACCTGAGCCTCGACCACAAAACCTTTTTGTTGAATATTCGCCTCCAGATACCCTGAACGCAAACACGACCATAGATCGCACCTAGAACATTTTTCTCGGAGATCCAAAGACATTGTGGCCCCATCCACACATATGGGGCTGACATTTCATGCTTTCGTCTTCGCAAATTCTACAGATGATCTGGGGCATGCTTCCTTCCAGATCATACCCACTAGCCTTGTAGGGCTTTGATGGTAGACCATCTGAGCCTGCGGTTTTGTTGTTCTAAAGCCTTTTAAGGGCTTCACCGATTTCTTAAAAGCTTGATAGCCTTCCTACTTCCTGCACTGGAGTTGGGATTTCTTGATTTCCTATCTCTCTCTCTCTCCCTCTCTCTCTCTCTCTCTCTCTCTCTCTCTCTCTCTCTCTCTCTCTCTCTCTCTCTCCTGGTAAGGCTCGCTAAGCAGTTCTTGGAAATGCTGCTTAGACATATCCACTATTCATTGCTCGTCAGTTACTAGATTACACTTGCAATTTCGAGTAGCTTGGTTGCCTTTCCTAAAGCCTGCGGCAAAGCTCTTGGCTTTTTTAATAAAAGGTCCGAATTTTCTGTTTGTCCCTGGACACTTCGATATCCTTGAGCTGGGAAGCTGCTAGAGACCTTTTCTTGAGGCTTAGAAGTTTCTTCTCCTCTCTACTCTAGCCCGGCACTCCTCTTGCGCTGCAACGGAAAGAGAACCTAGTCGGTTGCACATTGAGTCATCGGGTTCTTGTCGGGGGTAGTCTAAGGTAGTTCCCGATATCTCCTTCATGGCCGAGGGGCAATGCCACATCTAGTTGGCGTTGGTGTTCGACATAGGGATTCGAATGCAAGAGAACATACTACACGATAGTGGCGCCGTCGGGCGGTGATGCTATGTACTTATCTGACCACCCTCGTATATGAGCGAAAACCTTGAAGTGTTTTCACAGTCAAAGTCAATGTCTGGTTTGTTTTGCCGTCAATCACTGTACACAGTGATGTCCGCATTATATGCTTGTTTCACTGATCTAATTTAACTGATCTAATTTAGAAATGATAATGTGCCCCATGCTTACACTTGTCGCTCTAATTTCCAGTAACCAGTGCCAGATTGAAGAAGACACCCGCCGACATCTGCATCTCATTGAATTCACCTCAAACCCAGTGAATGGTGGCACCTTCTTGATCAAGACCTCGGTTCCTTTCCACTACCATGCCATAGCCTATTGTCATTTCATATTTCAACCTCAAGCCGCAACCCCTCGTCATCGATTACTCTCCGACCAACTGGCACTGAGTCAACCGCCAGGAACAACGTCGTTCTCCTTCAAATTTCCATTTAAATGAGTAAATCAACTCGACATGCCAGGCAACCAGGGTCCTTCAGCCTTCAGAACTGTTTTTCGGCAAAAAGAACATGAACAACAGAAAATCGTTAACGCTTAAGGTCATTTGCTCACAGACCGTTGAGGGAATTAAATCACTTACCACCACAAACGAAAGCCCCAACAGCCAAACCGAGCCCAGCAACTGAGCAATTCAATGAATGAAGATGATAAAAAGATAAATCCGCACCGAATGCGTGCAAATCGAAGCTATTCTCGTCGCTGCGGCTGTCCTAAACAGAACTGGATTCAAGCCACAGCCGCCGCCGCCAGCATCGAGTTTCAGAGTCAGAGTGGAAGAGTCAATCGGAACAAAACAGAAGCCCTCGCATGCAACAGCAGATAAAATATTTAACTCAGGCCGTTGTCTTGTCTCGGTGGCTTCCTTTGTTTATATCTGAAAAACTACTGCACCGAGACACCATCACCGTCAGATGCGGAAAGGGTGAATAAATTTTGAAAGGATTTCCACCGACAATTGAGTCTGGCGGCGAGTGAAGAACTATTTTTAGACGATTCTTGATTTTTGTTTCTCAACTCGAATCGATCCGTGGCAGGGGCGAGCCGAGGCGGACGCGAGTTGACTGTTGGGCGAACCAAAAGCAGTTCATCCACTCCACTCCCCGAGAATGTGTCAGGGCAACCGATCATCGTGCATTTAGAAGAGAACAGATTTCAGAAAGTCAGAGAATTTGAAATGAATTTCCTGGTGTAATAAACAAATTTCATCTGACACACGCGCAAGGAATAGAATTCCACTTGCTGCGCTGCTGGGCGCAGGGAAATAGATTTGGTGGTGGACTGTTACTCAGCGAAGGCATGATGTAATTGGAGGACGTTGGCAGATGGAAGATGGATTTTCTTATTTGAATGTCTTTCATGTGACAGCAGTAAAACTGAGATTTTTCGTCGAGTGGGCAGTGGTTTGTGGGAATAGGATGGAAGTCTAGAGACGGTAGACTTTGCTGCTGAGTTCTTGTCTTCTGTTCGAAGTTCTATGCAACGAACTGTGAACTAACTGATTCCTTGGGATGTAGAGTAGTAAGCGCGCTCTTGGGAATCACTGCCACAGGACGACTTTCTTCTTCTTTGGCAACTGGATGACGCAGGTGGTTAAGTGCCTGCCCCTGGTTAGCGGGGTCCTCGGTTCGAATCCCAATGAAAGCTAATTTAATACGCTTTTATCCTATTTTCAAATCTATCATTGGAGTGGTCGATCAGTGGTAGTAGTCTGACTGGGTATCACAATGGAGCAACATGGTCTAAGTGTGTTGGTGAATTCACTAGCAGACCCGCCTACTTACCTAGCACTTGGAATTTTGAAATTATCAACTGATCGAATTATAGATTTGAATATTTATTTATTTGTCCCAAAATTTTACAATATTAATTATTGTTCTGCGAAGCCGGAAGGCCTTATGTGTAGAAGATTGCTTTTCTGGGAATTTCAGAGTTGAGTTACATATGATCAGACCATGTTCTGTTTTATAAAAATATACAAAAAATGAAGAAATTACAATCAGAATTTAAATACTTATACAGTACAAGCTCGATAAGCGCAACTAATAGAAATTAAGGCAGTTGCAATAACCGAGGTTGTTGCACTTACTGGGTCACATTTTTTTTTTAAAAATAAATAGTAGTCAACATTTTTGGAACGAAAGCAAATCATTATTGTTAAACACAGTTCTAAACACAAACTCTAAAACCAAGTTTTTTTTTCTAAAGAAATTGAATACTTTAGTGTTGCGAAAATCGAGGGTTGCTTAAATCGAATTTATACTGTATGTACATACATAAATTATTATTAAATTTATAAAACTATGATTTTAGTTCAAGAAACATTGTCTTAAGAGCTTTTTCACGAGTTTTAAAGTCTGCGATGTTTCTCAAATTTTGCGCGAGTTCATTTAAGGAACAGGGTGGCCCACAGTGGGTTAGCAGCGGAAAAAAGTTCTTTGGGGAAATTCCTCTGTAGCCTTCTTAGTTTCATGTCTAAATACTTTTCAATAACCCAGGCTTATGATTTCAAAGCCATTTTTAATATATATGTACTATACACATATTTTCAAGCCCTCAAAGTCAAACAAGTATTTATTCAAGTTGCAAGCCATATTTTTAACAAAAGTTTACATGTCTTTATTACAAACTTCATAAAATAAATTCTGCATCTTTATATATCATTTTATTGGTATGTTCTTGAAATAAATAAAAAAAAAATAAAAAAAACCTTCGAAGATGTCTTCGACAAGTAGCTTCAAACATAGGAGTTAAAAAAAGACTTTTGATGAATGCTCTTTGAATTCAAAACCAAAATCGACGCCAAGCTACGCCTAGCGACTTATATCAACGTGTGCTTCATACCTTCAATTTGCAGCAAGGAAAAATTAGCTGCAATATCTTGAAACATTCGGAAATTTGTTCAAATTTGTTTCGCTGTATCGGATTTAAAAAACACGGTTTTGAGTTTGATCATGTTACAAAAGTCACAATTTCTTGGCTAATAATGGTATGACTAAATGCAACTAGGACTTTATTTCTAGAAGAAATATAAAGCTTTAAAAAAATTAAATGCATCCGTGAACAGAGCTCTAGGATATTCAATTTCTTATAGTAGAATCTTAATTTAGAACAAATTTGCAGGGTGTTTGTTTTATCGTTTGTTGGACTGTAGACAAAAAGCTCCATGCAACTCTTGAACACGTAGACCGATTTTAATGAAATTTGAACGATAGTACAAGTTTGTTTTCACATAAGTTTACTCTTGAACCACGAAAATATCTCGTGACACATGGACTATGTTTCAAATTTTATTAAGATCGGTTCACGGATTCAAAAGTTACATATTTTTTTCCGCGCTCCCATACAAAGTGAACCACTGTGTGCGCACCAATTGTGTTACAATAAGAAACCGAAATAACTTTGTTTGTTATCAATGTACAGTACAGTCTCGATTATTGCAACACTCGTTTTTTGCAACCAATGTACTAGGTTTATTTATTTTCGAATTTTGTAAAAAATCGAACAATTTTGTTCTTGTTTTTTTTCGCAACTTTGAATTTTTGTACGACTCAAAATATATACCAACGTTCGTATGCATACATATGTGTGTACGCTTTACTATATAATGTAACAGCAAGAGAGAACTCTTGACGACATCATAAATCGTCTAAACATAGTTCCGTGCAGAAATGAAGTACTATAGTGAGGGCCAACTTCACAGCCGATTATCCCTTGCCTATCGACGAATTTAAATTAATTTTTGCGGTTATTCACGAAATACTACTAGTCGCTCATTTTTTCCATGGAAAGATTCAAAGCGACTACAATCACTAAACGTTGGGAAAAAGTTATCAGAACTCCTGATCGTTGGGATGAAGAAGACTGTGTTCGTTTGAGTTTAATTCGGGATCATATTTTGTCAGAAAGACCTGATAGTCTGATGCGCAGCGATGACATCTCTGAATGGATCTCCGAAAAACAATTTGGGAGTGTCTGTTTAGTGCTTCTTAAGTTTCGCATGATTCAGTCCATCAAATGCGTTACTGACCATAAGGAGACCCAGTTTATAAGTCGTCTTGTCCTCACCTCTTCCAGCCACTTTTCAATAACTGGTCAACTTGATATGGGTCTGTAGTTGGATACTAAACTTTTGACGCCACCTTTATAAATTGGTCGAACAAAGGCTGTCTTCAGCACAACAGGAAGCAATGTCTCAGTGAGAATTATACAATGAACTGATTGAATTTTGAGTGCGTCAGTATATCAATTACGATCATTGATTCGGTATGCTTAGCATGCATTCATACATCGAACACCGGACCCCTACGTCTTCATGAGATTACATCAATTCGAAGCATTATACAAAACAATGTCGACAAGATCAAGACGTAGGTTACATAAAGCAGTCAATTATGAATCGTGTCATATTTTCACTATTATCTAAAGATTGCTAAGAGACGGGTCGTAATGTCTTCTTCACCTTTTGCTTCATTGTCAAACAAAAGAATACACACAACAGTATGTGTGAACTCACCGCTATTAGCCATTAACCTTCTTCATTTCATGTGATATCGGCTCTCTCAGATATGAACAAAGAACACTTAAAAAGAAACCTTACAACCATATGCATATGAATTGTGTACCCAAATAAATGGTCGACGAACTGATATGTGGGTTTCAAATACAGGGTGCTCAGAAATCCGAAAACAATACAATGTGTAGTTGCGTGTGTCCAACAGAACTTGTGTGGTTTTAACGCCGGTGGGTGGATTCAATCACGCAACAATGGGAACGTATGTACTTGTTTTCAATTATTTATTGTGGTTTTTATGTGTTCTCGTCTTCTGTGAATTTCGAAGTGAAATGGAGTTAGAACCTCAAATAAAAATATATATACTACGAAAAGGCAACGAAAGAAACTTTAAGACCAGAGACACTGCAAACTGGGATCGCTGAGCAAAAACTCAGAAACTGCGAAAAGGGGTTAAGGACTGCTGGAAGTCATTCTTCGGCAACATTGGAAATGTAAAGACTTACCGAAACGGACATGACAATCCGAAACGGAAATGGGCGTAGCTTTTACAGCAAACTCTCGTATTGTGCATACTATAGTTCTTTCACGAGTGGATGGAATCTACAGTTTTACGCGAACTCCGAACGGCGAAGTTAGAGAAGCTTTTTCTAGACAGGAATACTCTTGTCAGCATTGTCA
This sequence comes from Eristalis intricaria, assembly GCA_964034865.1. Lineage (NCBI taxonomy): Eukaryota > Metazoa > Arthropoda > Insecta > Diptera > Syrphidae > Eristalis > Eristalis intricaria. The sequence continues at coordinate 37,257,377 of OZ035875.1, forward strand.
GTAACTCAAAAGAGGTGGAGTCGTGAGTTATGAAAGAGTAAATTCGGGCATCGATCCTGGCACCCTCTGCGTAGGAGTCGATGCACTGACCCAGTACACCATGGCGACCCACAATATCAACGCTTTTACTTTGAAAAGCTCCAACCGACCTAACACCAAACCTCTTCAGGAACTTGGATGGTAGCTACATATTTTCGGGGGATGGCCGCCAAGATCGTAATGGATTCACATATTATTATTTCCCGTGGATTGTTGGGTTAGGTTGAAGTGACTGACTGTTGTAAGGAAAGGCAATAGTCACGCTTATGCCAGCATAGGCCCATTGTGTTTCGACGCGAATCTATGAATACCTGTTTCGCAAACCAGGTGAGAGAGCACTGCAGTTGCATAGCAAGTGCACAATGGTTTCTGCCTCATCCTCGTCTCTGCAGCTTCGTTGTAGGGAAGGCCTAGTCTGGAGACGTGAGTTCCCATGACACAATGCCCTGTTATAACGCCAAGGAGAGTTCTAAGATTCGTCCTGCTTAATTAAATCAGGCTAAGCGATCGCTTAAGGCCAAGCGTAGGTCAGAGTTGCTTAGTAATGAAACATCCTGTGACAGTTGACCATCTACGATTCTTTTGGCAAGTGTTTCTAGCGTTAGTAGGTGTTTTATAGTAGCTATAGGCCGGGTGGGTGGATAACCACCCGGAAAGAGGACGGCTGGTACCCTTTCTAGGGAGTTTGTCCGCTTCGCAATTTCTGGGGATACATAATGAAAATTTGGTGCTTTCCGGTCGATTAAAGGTTAATGTTCATGACAATCGAGAAATTGTGGACCGAAGGCATGACTATGACGGGATGGTTTCTGTTCTTGATCTGACTCAAAAATAATATGAACACCAACGTTTGCATAAACAGTTTACACACAACTTTGATTATGATATCTTATCTTGAACGCGTTGACTGCGCTGATAATATTTGTCTACTTTCATATCGGATAATTGACCTTCATATGATGACCCACAATCAAGAAGTCGATCCAAGCAAAGTGACGCCCAAAATTCAAACAACTCAAACTAAAGGCTGTGTACTTCTGACACACACGACCAAGTGAACACTGCAGAACTGGGAATCGAGTAAATGGACTGCTTTCTATATGCCGAACTGGATGTGTCCAGAAGAATCGGAAAGGGTTAAGTTGCGTTCGAAATGTTCCAGAAACATCCTGAAGATTCTTTGCTTCACTGATGGGAACGGTCCAAGACCTATAAATCACGCTTAAAGCTCCGGCACATAGAATACTTTACCTCCGTCAGCGTCATCGATACTTTGGCAGATACATAATATACAAACATTCTTATGGGAGGTGACAGATAGACCAACTCTCACGGGACAGATGTAGTTGCTCAGCTTTTAACTTTTCTCTATCCTTCAGCGTTGCCGATCGATTCAAATGTCAAAATATGCTTAGTCGAAAGAAAAAATTAACTTTCGATTGATAAAGTGAACTTTCGAATTAGAAATGAAGTATTACAGAGATGCCCGACTTCTATCTCTCTTGCCCTTAAAATTTTTGACAACTGTTTTTTATATGATTTTCTTAAACCAAATTGACCAATCAGAGGAGGGCATTCACATTTCGTTAAAAACCGTCAAAAATGTATGAATATCTGTCAAAAAGGCACTCAAAATCGTCGATGGACTAGAGGGCAATCAGCTGGGAAGTCGGTTATCTCTGTAACACTTCATTTCTGTTTCGAATCGTTCGAATGTCGGAATAGAAATCTCGACATTCGACTCACTTCCGAATGAAAGTATGTAATTTTCAAAATAACGCTGAATATCACACCAAAAAGAATAGTGGGAACAGCGGAATCTTTAGGAATGGGCTCTATAGAACTCTGAATGAGAGGACGAGCTAAAGGCTAGTTTTTAAATCAAAATCCGTAAGAGATCACCAAATGTTTTGCTCTCGAACGATATTTTTCCACATTTCTTCTGGTTTTGCCTAGAGTAGATATAGATGAGTCCCTCTATCCAGACCGTATCGAAGGCCTTTTCCATGTCCATGAAGCAGGCGACAGTGACCTCGTTATTGTTCAGAGCAGCTACAACATCGTGGTGGAAATTCATTAGAGGATGTAGCGTTGAATGTCCGGGATGACGTTTTGGTCGGTGGACCATCGCTTTAGTTTTCGCACTACTCCAGGATCTTCTATTACGGAAGAGCGATGTAGGCCTGTATCCTGAAACACTGGCAGCGTTCCCTTTTTTGGTATTGGAACAATTTTTTCTATTTTCCACTTGCTTGGAAAGTAGCAATTATTCATGATGAAGGTAAGAAGTATTATCACCGTTTGTGGCATTCGCTTCAGGACGAAATTCGAAATATTGTCAGCCCCGGCATCTTTCCTCGTGGGGCTACATTGAATAATATCTGCAATTCCTTCGGCCGGGTTGGTTGGTTTCGCTGAAGATGTTGTCTGTTGCGAATGGATTCTCAAGTGCAATGACGTTGGTTTTGACTCCTGTGCCAAATTCCGGGTCATCGGGCGGGGATGGTTGAAAGTTGCCTTCGATAAAGAATGGAAAGACTTCTGCTTTCTCCGCCGGTGTGTTTGTGCCTCTTTCGCTTGTTTTCAGTGTTGGTGGCACCTTCTTCCTCTTACCGATGATTTGGTGAATTTGTCGTGTGAAATGTGCAGAGTCCTGGCTGTATCTTGCGGAGCTTGTCCTCCAGCTATATGTTGTTGTGCGTTTGTACCGTATTACGAAACATGATATTCGTGGAGTTCAACTCACTGAAAACAGTTTGGTAGTGACTACTTTTAGTGAAACCTCAATAGGTCGTTCTCACCGAATTTGAAGTTGTTTCAAATAACATTCGCTTTCAATTTTGAAGTGTCCGGCAAAACAGCTGTTTGTTGACAGGAAACAATAGGAAACACCCGAAAATTAAGAGAGCAAATGAGAAGGTGGACACCAGTATAAACTGAAGTTCAGGCTGTAAACTTATTCGGTTTGACTATCTCTCATGGGCGGTTGAACTGAAAAGGGGTCTCAACTACCTTTCGCCGATAGCGCCAGGTTTCGAAAAGCAAAAGAAGGTTTGGAGAAATGCGACGAAAAAAAATTAACACAAAATTAATAACTAACTAATCAGTTATTAAAGTTATTTTTAAAATTTACTTTAATTCAGCAAAAGGGCCAGTAGAAGATCTATGATAGATTCAAAGCTTAGTTCTTCCTCAATCTATTAATCATAATTTACTGAACACACATCACCCAGCGTCAACCAAATAGCTTTCAAAACTCAATCCACTCAACAACGAATACGAATTTGATATGCGAGGCCATAAATTATTTAAATATGACTATTGACTTAACGATCGAAGTCGAAATGAATACACCGGTCATGGCTTGATACGGTATCTCCCCCTTTGTATTGTTTTAACCGAAACGCTTACGTCGAGATCTTTCCAAATAATTGAGATGACACAAGCCCTGGCACATAAAAGTGCAAAACCCCAGATAAATATTCAATTGTGACCGAAAAAGTTATCTCCTAAAGTTGCTGCCTGGCGAAGATTATGGATTCATCATCTCAAGCATTTCGAGTTATTTGTAATTCGATGACGCACTTTTATGACTGCGTTGGAGATTGTCATCCAAAGCTCAATGCGAATTAAATCGCACGAAGGCGCTAAAGACTTGACTCATTGCCTTTGTTTTATGTGATTTATTTCGCTATCCACTTGTACTTTGATCGGGAGGTTAATTTAATTACACAAACGTGGATGGAAAGGAAAGAGCACAAAGCCGCAAAACCACAAACGTAATATTTTTATATGTCTTGTTTTTCATTCATAGGATGTTCGTTTTTTGTGTTCTGTGGGATTAAAGAGGTTGTTCATTTTTGAGGCGGATTTAAAAGACAGTGGTGGCTTTGAAATGTAATAAAACAATTAATTTATCGTAAAGAAGCTTTTGGGGACCACTGAGTTATGGAAATATAAAACTCAACACTTTATAATGATGTTCCTCATTAGTGAGCTGACTTTTCTAATTGGCATCGTGTTTTGCTCGTAAGAAGCCGCTACCTATTAGCTTTTTATGAGGTACAGACTGATTTTAGTAAGTTACTTATCAATCAATGGAGTTTTAGTCAGTTTTTGGTTCGTCGAAAGGTCGTGGTCATGGTGTAAGGTCAATTAGTTGTCCTGGACAGTTGAGGCTCTACATGACGTCATCGTGGGAATTTATCAAATTCTTGAATTATTTTCGTTTTCCACACTTAGGCCACGGTAGACCTTTTGACAAGGAGACAAGGAACAAGTAGATCCCAATCTCCAAACCATTTAGAGCTTCTAATGAAGCGGCGAAAACGCCTAATAATAATATGCTGCTTATAGTTCTCTCAATTCGTTGAAATATTATGCGTCCAAGTGACTAAGTCTGCAAGATGAGAGAGCACTACAATTGCAAAGAAACTGTGCGCTGATTTCTTCTTTATCTCTGGAACTTATGTAAAAATCGTTGTAGGCGATACGTAGTCTGGCACATTACCTGGTTATGACGTCGTAAGAGTAAGCGTTTCAAGCTTTATTAGATGTTACCCTTTCTAGCGAGTTCTCTGAGATGTCACTGTGTCCCGGCACCCACATAAACAGGATGTTGACATTCTTAGCCAACTCTTTAAGAGATAGGCGGCAATTTCGGGACGTCTTGGTGTTAAATGTGACTGCACTCAGAGATTCGATTGATCCCTGGCTGTCCGAACAGATGAAAACATCTGTAGCTGATATTACATTGTTTTTCAGCCAGGACAGAGCTTCTTTAATCGCTATAATCACTGCCTGAAAGACGCTACAGTGATTTGGTAGGCAGTGGTTAGTAGACGCCCTTCTTCGATCCATCTGTTAAAATTAGTGGAGGATCGCCCAGCGTATGTTGTGCAGAGTTACAGTAAAATCTGGAGGGTATGCCGATTGAGACATTTTTCTCGAAGATGAGTGTCAACCAAAATTGTCTGCCGAAGAGATCTATCAGCGGAAGGTTGAGGAGAATATTTAATGCTATGGAAGGGGATAATCCCAATACTCCGCTAATGAAAATGCATGCTATTCGCTGCACTCCTTCAAGTGGTTCAAGTGGATGCACATATTTGAGGTCGCCAAAAATACTGCGAAAAGTTTAGGTTTTCTTATTCGATGCAAAAAATATTTCACCCCCTCTGATTTGGCTTTAATTTATAGGGCTGCATCCGCCCCAAAACTTATAAGAGACAATAATGTCGCAGAGTCATTATACTCGCTCGGGCATCAACGTACCGTCTCTTCTTTGTCCGTGTTTTATCGCTACTTCAACAAACGATGCTCAAGAGAGCTACCCAACTGCATTCCTCCTCTCCATGAATTCATCCGCAATACCCGTCTCGCCAGGAAAGGGCCATCAGTATACCCGTAAGCCTACTTTCTGACACACAGTTAAATTCAGATATTTGTTCTTCAGCCGCACTACACGAATAGGAAATCCTCTTCCCAGCCCACATTTCCCACAGACTAAAACCCGCAGATATTTAAGACCAATATGCAAAGGTATCTTCTCTCCTTTTCTCCATCTGTACTTTCGGCTCGTGCTGTTTTGCCCCGGACACATAAGGCTCAAGGGATTGCTGAGCACTAAATTATAAAAAAAAGCGCGGTCCACGAGATCTCGACACCATACAGTAGTATGCGTCTGACTACTGATACAAGTAGTCAGTGAACCACTCGTGGCTGTCTTTTTATAGGCGCCATATAGCTTTTTCACAGCAGTGTATAGCCGTACAGGCTTTTTTGACGTGTTCCTAGATGTTGGATTTCCAGCTTAATTTTGCGTCTAGAACAAGGCCTGTTACAGCTTCAAAGGGAATCCCCTAAAAAAATTCGGGATCGAAGACAGGAATTTTGTATTTCCTGGTAAATGGGAATAAATCTGTTTACTGCGGCTAAATACTGTGAAATGGGCTAAACATTAGTCAATTTCTCTAATTCAGATATAGCCGACTGCTTAGAAAACACATTCATTTAGTGTCATAAATGGATCCTGAATGAGATTACAAAATAACACGATAGCGGTTTGAGAAGCTGCCCAGCATTCTTTTTCCCTTGGTAGTGACATTCTTTTGTTTCTTGCAAGTCACGATGCTTGTCGTCGTCTGTGACAATCTCTTATAGAGGTCCATCCATGTAGGATATTTACTGAATATTGATGAAATCAATGGAAAAACAGATAAAAATGTAATTTTTTCTACCAAATCGAGCCCTAAAAGCGAAAACTCCTTGTCAACTGGATGTACGCTACCCCGCTAAATCATCCGAATTCATAATAAATTGAAAGTCTAAAGTGCCCCATACACAGAATAAATGTGTGCACACAGGTGTTGCTTTCGCGACACACGTCACACAAATTCGTACACATTAGTTCCTCATCACAATTTGACTAAACGGAACAGCGCTTTGTGCAGTTGGTATTGGTGGTGGTAGAAATATTGGACTATGCGCATCAATAACGACCTGTTTATGTCTCTTGCATGTATATTTCATGAACTAGTCAGAAATTTGCTTCCCAGAATCACTAAATCAAATCGTTCAGATACTGAGAAAAAGTCAATCTATTGTCGCTGTACAATATCACTGATATATTGTATAATAGTGTGCGGACAAGCCCACACACATCACACATGTAGGAATTTCGATATCTAGGAGAAATCGGTGCACAGAGTAGCCCACGTACAGGACACATTTGACCACACCGACACAAGTGTCGTGTGTTGCTTTAACGAAATGTCCTTCGCTTCAAGTCTGTCTGCACAATCTTGCTAGGCTCACATCTCAAATTCATGGTAATTAAATTTTAATTTTATTCTCTCTTCTGTAAAAAGCAAAGTTAAATAGAATTGTCATTTTCTGGTGCGACAGTTAGAAATGGAGTGTAGCAGAATATTTAAAGAACAGGCTGTGCTCAAAGTAAAATAGAACAACAGACGCTGCTGCAGGGGCAGAGTCACAAGTCCACAGGCCATAAGTCCAATTCAATTATGGACTTATAACCCACTTAGGTGAGACGTTAGTCCATAATCTTTTGAGACATAATTCCACAAATGAAAAAACGAAGTGGGTCATAGGTCCACAATTATAACTTTAGTTTCAAAAAAATTTCAAAGTTTGTTACTCCTATTTATCAATTACGGATTGTTCGTATGGCTACTACGTTACAAACCTTCAAAAAGTTTTAAGGTTAAAAGCAACTCTGTTCCTGGCCCCTGATAGACAGTTGTTGACATACCCTTAGCAGCGAAGTCGCTTGAGCGGGTTTAATCGTACGGAAAAAAGAGTTGAAATCCAGCTCCCCAATCCGTACATTAAATACACTAGAATTTCTCACTGGCCCAATTTCACATTTGGTTTTATTTTGCTGAGCCTTATTCACGTCACCGCACAGAACCTCGCACCTACCTACTCCAAATCGTTGACTTGAAATAAGGCCCAACAAAATAAACCCAAATGTAAAACAAACAAACCCAAGTGGGACATTTGGGGCTTCCATTGTGGGCTTACGGCCTGTGGACTTATGACCCTGCACCGGTGCTGCATTGTCTTAAATATTTGAATACAAGTATACAGTTTACTGAATGCTTGAAAGCACCATCGGACTACAAAGTCAATCATGATTTGTGCCGAGACCGAGTAATTCGTGTCTTTATTCTTTCAGATAAAATAGTTAAGAAGGTGTAATTTAAAATCGCTATTCGATATTAATATCGTTATTTATATCGATATTTCTATCACAAATTTCCGCATCGGCTCTTCCTAAATAGACTTCCTTTTGACAAAGTTTGTAAAGCCAATTGCACTTGAAGACACCATTCGTCCAGAGTCACGCAAAAAAGTAATTGCTTTGTTGTCATAAGTTGACAACTGACTGTTGTGACGACCGCCTGGAAATAAATGTCACCCAAGGCCATTGTATTAATTTCAGGCAAACAGAAAATCAGTCAACATCGTTCATCGTTAACACAATCCATTTACTCGATTGTCGCAAATAGACTGCGGCATCATCAAATAACCGCACCAAACTTCAGCTGGTTATAGATGGCGAGGGTATTCCACTATTTGTCTTAGATTTTAAAAGCCATAGATGCGACAGGTTTATTTGTTTTTGTTAGTTGGTGAACAACAGAAATCATGTCAAATAGACTTCCACCTCTCAAGCTCTTAAAATTGTTTGATAGCGTTTTTCACCTTCCAATTAGAGAATAGCATTTACATGGAGCACTGATACAGTGGAGAGGGGGCACCTTTGAACATGGGGTACCTTTGAACGGCACATACGATTTTAATAGTGATGTTCAAAGGTGCCCCCTCTCCAATATATTCTCCCAAGTGTGCGTAAATATGAGACAATGTTCTCTGTAAAAAAAAATATGAATAGTCATCAAACGATCTGTGACTATCCGTCAAATTCTTCCTTGAAAAAGAGTAGAATCAGCTGTGAAATCGTTTCCCTCTACAGTTCTTGATCTCTTGCAACTCTTTCCGCGAACAGAGCAGATACCACAGCAGCATATTCGAACACTGGACACCAGCACTTCCGAAACATTCACCTTAATTCATTCACCTCAACCCAATCACGCACTTTCAGCACTTTTCAGCCGTTCCACTCAACCTTCACCTTAACCCAATTTTGCACATTCACCAGTATGAGTCAGTTACCTCCATGCACTGACCATTATACCGCTTTGGCAACTAAGCAAGCACATTTTAAACTGAAAGCAGTCGTATGCTGAAAGACATACCTAACGGTTGATTCCATACAAACCAATCATAAATTGAAAAGGAGTTCAACGCAATGTTTGTAGTTTTTCATTCTAAAGTGTGACCAGCCTGATCGATGGTCTATTGATGTCTAAATGGACTTACTTTGATAGAGATCCTATTTTTCTCTGGATACAATAAAATTCGCAGTGTAGACTACGACTACGTGGTTGATCTTAGAGAAATGAGAAGACATTATTGATTTAATAGCAATCTACTACAATTATGTGGCTTAGGTTGGAGTCATGAAAATTGGCTATCAACAGGCGATACTTGATTTTTGATAACCGTTAAGGAGAATGAGGCGCCATACAACATGCATTAACTTTATATCTCAAAGCGTTGTTGTTTTATTTAAATGTTTTTCCTATCGTTCTTATCTTGCTTGCTTATTCATAGGGTCAGAGCCCGAACAATCGCTGACGGTCTTGGGCACGCTGCTTCCAGTCATCAAGACCAAGCTGTCTTGCATCCGCAATAACTTGATCCTAATACCGAAGATTCGGTATCCCTCTCCTTCTCGAACCAGAAGGCTCGGATTTGAAGACTCTCTTGCTGGAGCGATGTTGTGGCTGGGCGCGTTAGATGTGGCCGAGCCAGTTCAAATTGAAGAAATCAGACGACAGTGCTTGCCGAAATCCGGCGCAGGTTTCAAACGGATCCGAAGTCCTTGAGCTGAGCTGCACGGTGCATCGCGTAAGAGATCCCGAGATCGGATGGCTAAAGCATCGAATAGCTCCTTGCGATGAATGCTATCGTATGCTGCGTTAAAATCAGATGAAGCGTATCGATTTGAAACCAGCTGGTCTTTTCTAGGATTTGCCTTAGTGTGAAGATTTGGTCTACAGTCGATTTGTCGGACCGGAAGCCCCACTGGTACGTGTCGATTTGTGCGGTGCGGTGCTTTAGACGCTGGACAAAATCTTATAGGCGACGTTGAGCGAGAGGCAGAATCGCTTTTTTTGTGGATGGGGCATAATCAACTGTTATTCCAGTCGTCGGGCATTTCTTCGTTTTTCCAAATCCTGCCGATGATCTGGTGTATGCTGCGTACAAAAACATCGCCATCCGGCTCAAAACAGAGCAGAACCATAATTAGGTGCTGTGACATAGACCATAATTATGTATTATGATGAAGAACGGCTCAGAAGTCCTTCTTCCAGTTTATTTTCAATTTTTAATAGATTTTGATATCTGTTAAGTATGGAGATCTGCTCTTAAACTCAAAGCTCATTTAGCACATAAGGAACAAAAAACATACTTTGTGACGACCACTGGATGGGTTAGCGCACTGTTAATAAAACTCTGATAATCTCTTAACTTTTGTAGAAAAACCAAAAAGCCCAGTCCAAGCAAAAGACGTTCATGTTCCCCTTTGCAACCACAAAATCATGAATCCCCAATCGACGCCTCACTTGTCATCTTTACTGTATCATGCATATTCGTGAATTTTACAAGCTCCGTTTGCGCAAAACGAATCAAACAATTGGCGTGTTCTTCCTTTTGACCTTCACCGCTGTCGTTAATTGAAAATAACACGCACCCCCAACCACTCTATCCGTGGACATGAAATCAGTTTGAAATCAAAACCAGATTTCCATTACGTGCTGTCAGACGTTTTGACATATTAACCATGGATGCGTTCAGCAGACCAGACACATTTTCAAGATCATTAAAACTTCAAACAAAGATAGTTCCTCTCTGTTTGTCCAGCAGTCGCCATCCATCCATTCCACTTGAAGTGAACACCAGCGATAATAAACCGGCTGTGATGTCATGCACAGCGAATAAACAAACCCACCATTGTCTTCCGAACACAAATCATTTTGGTTAAGTAATTAGCCGCGGCTTGCATGACTAAATCCACATGCTGACGAATATTGCAGGGACGCCGCCGCCGCCGCCGTTCAGTTAATAGAATCATCTGAATAAGTGGACGGAATCTAATTACAGCCCCAAGGGCAAGCCGGAAGATAACACCCTTAAATATATTTATCCCATTGAGCCTGACCATGAAACGCGGACTATCACATGTTGCTGAGCTAATTGATTCTCCAGGCCGGGCGTTGCTGACATTTGACGAGCTACAATTATTCTGTTTCCGTTTCAAACGATACGCTGACAATCGGGTGTCGAATGTGAGTTCAACAACTAATACCATTTGACACCTGTTATCGTTAATTGGCGAATCAGCACTGGCACACGACGGCGTTCGTGGCAAACTATTAGGACTTAATCCAGTTGAGCACATCGAGATAAGGGGAATTAAATGGGCTTCCCTTGGAATCTTGTGTGAACGGGGGTGTTCCGGGAGTCGTATCGTGTAGGCACTTGAATTGATTTAAGGTGATGAAGAGCACACTTATCGCTGTTTTGGCTTGATGCGCTCTGTTAATTTCCGTGGTCGTTAGATAAGCTTGGTGTTGATGGATTGTTGGTCATTCACACTAGGTCTATGTGCTTACAGTGCTCATCGCTAGATTACAAGCAGTTTTAGAATTAATCCATGCGCTCTATCAATTTGTGGTTGAAGATAGTGGGGTCAACGACGCTTGGAAAATGATAACCTATGTATATGAGAGATTTCTTTTTTGTTGGTTTCTCTTGTTCAAATTCAGTAAGAAATAATAGCCCTCCAAGGGCCCAGTATATGTGGTATTTTGAAATCACTGAGTTTCGAGCAGGATTCGTTAATGCATTTTAAAGATGCTGATGAATCGCGCTACTTTTTTTGTAAGTAAATAATCAACTCAATTTAATTTGCATTATGCGCCGCTATCACGCACTGGAGTCGCACAGAGGGGTATTTGACACGAAACATAGCCAAATACCCCACTTCATCATTTTTAAAAATAATTCCAAAAACGAAGTAAAATTGAATAATCTTTTGAATGAAATAAAAATAAATAAATTATTGAACTACAAAAAAAGTTACTCGAGTTTCTTAATGTAGCAAAATGCATGAGCCACTCTGTAAAACTAACTCCAAACAGTTGCTGTTATTGTCGGAATTTGAACTGCAGACCTTCGGGCTAGAAGTCGGTAATGCAAGAGGTAAATTCAGATATACTTAGCCAACCCGTCAAGAGTCAGGAAGCACTTAAGGAAAGACTGAGTTTTATCCACACCCTGTCTATCCAATGAGACGATCAAAGTCATTTTTAAGACTAGGTAGAGCCTCTTAAACACTATGGCTCAGGCGTGAAAACAGTGATGGTGTGATACACAGTGATTGGGTGGAGATATGAGTTATAAATCAAAATACGACTCTTCGTTTAGAGCCTAGCAAACTTGTGTCGCACTCCGTTTATTTCATATATTTCCTACCTATTCACAACTAACTTAAATCTGATCGACTGCCCAGACAGCTTTATCAGCGAGTTGTCAATCAGTGGCAGTAGTCTGACTATGGGTATCACATGGTCTAAGTGTGCTGGTGAATACACTAGCAGGCCCCTACCTAACCTAACCTATCCGGTGTACACGTTATCGAGAGTCTACTGTATTTAATTTTTGTGGTTTTACTTTTTTCATTTTAACTTAATTCGTAAAAAAAAGAGTTTTGAATATAGAGTTTAAGAGAGGCATGTGAACAAATACTCTCTCATATTTTCGCCAAAAAGAACAAACCTCTAACCAGAGACGGCAATACCACAAAAATGATCAGAAATTATCAAAAAACAGCACATATTCGACCTAAATCGGACAATTTTAGGTATGTGTAAATACAGCCTTAAATTTCGTGTAAATAATAATGGATTTCCTTTTACTACGCCTGGTACGTACCGATTCATTGGCTTTGAGTTGAAAGACGAATCAGACGTGCTGATTACTTCATCCGAATCAATTTTCAATAAGCAGTTTTATCGCCCGTTTCAGATTCCCTACTTTGGATATTTGAGCTTTCTGTAGTTTGTTCAAAGAATTCCTGTTATCTATCACATGGAAACCCATCAAATACAAATATTTTGCCTTCATCACGTTTCCATGTTCTTCTTCTTTAAGCAATGCTTGTGCCAGGGCTGTCGTGTATCCGAATTTGATTGATGATTTGATAAGTGGTCTTTTAAAGCATATTCCCCCACATTTGAATAAATCAATCAATTGAATGAGTTTCTTTGCCGCATAGTCAATCTTTAATTTTGTATTATTGAAAATACTCATCGATTGACAGGCGTGAAGAAAACTAATTTCAAACATTTAACTGAAGTGGAACCGCATCGGTGGGCCTTTGAAATTCTTCTACCAAGAAACTGGTTGGATTTCTGACGTGTGCACCTGCAGATTGAAGAAATCTTTTTGCAAGTATGAAGAACTTATAATAAAAATCCGTAGAGTCCATAGAGGGCCTAACTTCTACACCAAACAGTCGTGTTCTCCGTGGTACGAGTGGAAATAAATATTATCTATCTATCTAAAATGTGGGTAGCAAGCGCAAAACTGTTGACCAAAACTCGGACTTTTTCTGGATGTATTTGTATCCATAATTCCATCTAATTGATGAATTGGACTAATTCGTAAGAACATCCCCAGAACCATTATATTTCCTCATTATATTTTTGATTGAAATAAATGGCTTATTTACAACTCTAAAAAATGCCATATTGGTCCATTGTGATACCCATATTCACACTACTACCACTGATTGACTACTCCAGTGATAGTGCCTTTAATTTGATCCCAACTGCAAATGGTCACAGGACTGGTATTAACTTTGCTTTCACTGGGACTCGAACCGGGGACCCCGCTAACCAGGGGCAGGCACTCTACAAAATCCGCCATCCAGTCGCCATTTTTAAAATTCTGAATTATGGATGTAAAGAAATTCTAATAAAGGTACCTACTCGAAGTCTGAATAGATTTCGTTTTGACCAACTCTGTAAGAATACATAATTTTTGCTTCCATAACTTATTAAGATCCAAGTAAAACTGACACGATTAAACATGTGAAAATCGAACGAAAAGTAGCCAGAAAGATGGTGGTAACTGGGAACTTTTACAAGATTCCAGCACCAACCGCCATTTACGTATGTAAAGAGCTATTGATTTCTTTTCCTCTTAAATAAGCAATAGTAGACGAATCTTAACGAAACCTAGCAAAATGGTTATTACAGTCACAATGTACTGCTCTGTGATTTTGATCGATTGCTTGCCTTAAGTCCTTACCCTTTCCATTATAGTTTTTGATTTTAACCATACATAAGCGTAAGTCTGCTACGCAAGAAAAATACCTAATTATTTCCCCCACTACTGCTTTTTATTTATCATACCCTCCTACCCCTATTCCTTGTCGCACATGCTGTCGAAAAAAAAAATCCTACGAATTTCAGGAATATTTCCACAAGAAGTTAATTACTTGCAGACAACTGATTCCCTCACAGAAAATATCCAAGAAATAACCTCGGAAAATTGGTCGCAACGAAGGTTACCCTTATTGAATCGCATGTGGTTGAAAATCAATGAAGAATGTCACCACCGTCGAGGGTGGAAAAACACAGCACATTCCGCCAAGCAAAGTCAGTCTGCCCCAGTGGCCTACACCTACTCAACAATCGGATTACCATAATGCATGGCAACGAATGTGACAGTGTCCTTTGCGTCATGACTTCGTGAAGACCTTTCAATTGCGCTGATGTCTGAATGGGGGATCCATCAAGTCAAGTCATCGTGTTCATCGATTCAAATTTGTAGCTTAATGCCGTTAGCGAATGGTTGCGCTGTAAGTTGATGGAATGCACTAATTAATGACAGAGTAAAAATAGATGAATACATACTGATTCCATAGTGCGGAGTCTGACGAAGCTAGATTGGCATAAGTTGACTTGTCTTTGGAAGACCCGCTTGATAACATGTGGACGTTTGATGAAGAGAGATTTGCAGCACCTAAAAGCATCTATGTCGGACACACTTGGGGGAGTATTTGCCTCTCGTCCATCAACCGGACACCACAAATTGAGACAATCACTTCTTTTGACGATTTTCTGAGGCTAAAGTATGAGGCTGAAGTGACATCAATTGTTATGCAGCTTCTGATCAAAGTCGACGGAAAAGTTTGTACTGACCTAAACTTCCCGGCTGGATTTATGGATGTTATCACAATTGAGAAAGCTGGTGAATATGCTGTGAAAGGTCTGAAAGATAAGGGATAAGGGCTTTTCCAAAAAACGTATTGGTTTGCAGAAAGTTTTGAAAATAAATAACTTCAGTCTTCAGCTTTGTGGCTGTGTAAAAATGCTGGCTCTTTAAGGTCAGGTTCTGCCAAAAAACACGTGTTTTTTTGAAACAAATTTTATTTATATTAAAAAAATATTAATAAATCAAAGTTTTTATAGGTTAGAATATATATAAAAATACTAATTGAAAACATTTATTTTTAAATGGCTGCTGAAACACGTCCCTTTTGTTGGTGGGTGACACTATAACTCAACAACGAATCATCTGAAAGCAAAAATCAAAACGGTTTCTTATTCTGTATCACACTGGCTAAGGTCGGTAATACAATAAAACATTTTCGCCAAAAAAATAAAGAAAGGAGGATTTAATTTAATTTGTTTACCATTTTTTCACTTTTAATTGTTTATAACTTTTTTAAATAACAATATTTTTGGTTGTAGTGCCGATCTTAGAGACATTTTGAGAGCAAAATTACGTTTAGTTCATCTTGATAAGAGCAATGGTTTCTAAATAACAGTGTCTGTCACCCAGTTGAAAAACGTGGTTTCGATTAAAGTTTTTGTTCATGAAAAATCGGCCGGATTTACCGCTGGGCGCGCTCCGCTCTCCCTTTTTGTATACCTACTTCTCTGCCTTGCGGATCTTCGGGACTGAAACTATATTATTTCTAAGAGCATTCTCTAACAACTTAAGAGAAAAAAATTCGATTTTTTTTAAAAAATTTTGGAGGAACCTGGCCTAAACCTGACTAGTTGTTGGTATCTGATTCGAAGGATACCACAATGTTTTATTGATGGGCCAGTTTTTGTGTTGAGAGCTTGGCATAAGCTTCTATTGTTTTATTTATTTTGAATCCATGATGGAAAAGGTTCATATGTTGACAGATGAAGTCGAGTCATTCAGGATAAAGGACGCGAGGCTGATTGGTCTGAAGTCTTTCTGTATGAAAGCTACTTTCTGTACCATGACAGGAAGACATTACCATGCATGGGGACAGATATTAGTTTCTCGCCGGTTATAATGGACGGTATATTATAGTGGAGTTGGTGGTTCTGTTCCACTTTTCTTACAGCTGAGGAAGTGTGTACTCATAAGTAGTGTTTCTAGACAGAAACGTTTGTCCACCCTCCTCTTCACTCCCTCAGATAAGATGGATTGGAATGTCCTTTGGACAACATTTTACTAAGTCCAATAGAGTCCTTGGGTGTGTCTCAAAGGATCGACCGTAGCTCATCCATGATCGTTTTTTGGCTTCCCTATTCGCCGATTTATACAAGGTGGCGGCAAAATTAATCATCCTATCAGATAATTTTAATTTTAATTATGTCAATCATGTCAATCATGTTTGATATTTGTGAACTAGACAGCTGCAGTATACAAACCAGAAATGAAGTATTACAGAGATAGCCGAATTTGAGTACTTTTTTGACAGATATGCATGAATTTTTGACGGTTATTCACGAAATAACACAAATGCCTTCCTGTGATTGGTCAATTTTGTTTGAGAAAGCTTAGTTGTCAAACATTTTACGGGGCAAGCAATGGAGGCTTCTATTTCGAAGTAATTCGTTTCTTTTTTTATAACCAGTAATCGGTCGGTTTTTTGCAAGATCGCCCCATTTATCTATCTCAGACATCTTTCTTGGGGCTACTCTGAAGTCGGGGGCTTGTGCCATCAAGACTCAGAAAATCGCAGCCCTTAAAGTATAAGGAGAATATTCGACAGGAATGCGAACCGTTATCAAAGTCATGGAAAATGCGATAAAACGTGCATACATGTGTAGGAACACTGACTGCAGACATTTGACTTGTTAAGGTCCGGTCTAAATAAAGATTTCCATTACTCAAAATCATTATTCAAATCGAGGTAAACATTCGTCTCTCTCTCTCTATATATATCTCCTCTCTCCTTCCCCTCCCCCCACACTCTCTCTCTCTCTTTCTCTTTCTCTTTCTCTCTCTCGGTTTTATCTTATTCTCGAATTCATAATAATAATACTCTCTTAACAGCAACACATTCTTTCTTTATAATTTCAGAAATTACAAATACACAGATGACACAACGTCCCGTGATAGTGATTCGCTCATTCAAGAATACGGCAATCTACCAACAGACGAGACGAACACATACTGCTGGCGGCATCCAAAGGTTCGTGAAAACTGGCGAACAGTGCTAGCAGCTGTAACCCTGCTCTTGGTTGGCACCGGACTCTTCGTGATGGGCACCTTTGCCGTAGCAGATCCAACGAAAACCTCACAGGGTGTAGTGTTCTTTGTCGCCGGACTAATTTGCTTCATCCCAGGAGCGTATCACGTAGTCTACATTTGGTTGGCGGCAAAAGGATATCGAGGGTTTGATTTCTATCACCTGCCGCTGTTTACATAAAAAATGCAACACACCCTCTCTATTTATGGCAA
Source organism: Eristalis intricaria (assembly GCA_964034865.1). Classification (NCBI taxonomy): domain Eukaryota; kingdom Metazoa; phylum Arthropoda; class Insecta; order Diptera; family Syrphidae; genus Eristalis; species Eristalis intricaria. Next base: position 37,274,810 of record OZ035875.1, read on the forward strand.
CTGCGGTGGTACACGCTGAACCCGATTTGAGAGTCGTTCAAGCAGCCAAGCGGAACGTTTCATTTGTTTTATACTTTATATTTTCCATAAAACATTTTCGAAATGAAATAGGTGTAAGATAGTGACTGCTAAACAGGAGATCTAAACAGGAGCAATCTTTCGGAAATGAAATTAAATTGTAAACACCGTTCCGTCGGATGTGTCCTTTTGTACTTTAAATTATTACATTTCTCTAAACTTAATTTAGAGGATGAACAATTAAGTTAAATAGTCATGTTTTTATTTAAGTTCACCGAAAAGACTAAGACCCCTTACTTAAAAAAGAAAGAATTTCAGAAAAAAAAAGACTAAGTAATTGGAAGGACATTTTACTATGCTTTAGTGCCCACAAACTTAACCTCTTTGGTTGGTTTGGTTGGGTTGACTTGAGAAACAAAAGTAATAAGAATGAGAATGCAACTAAGTGAAAAAGCAGCTCTCTATTTATGGGATAGAAAAAACTAGAGTTAATGAATATAAAATGTACTTTTTTAGTATGTAAATTATTTTATGTATATATTTTATAATTTAACAAATGTGTCATCATGCGAAAATCATGTACGAAGAAAAAACAAAAAAACAAAAAAGCAAAACAGAGATAATACGCTGGTTTAGAGAAAATTATTGTAATTCTAATTTAATTTCTTCTATAAACTGGGAATTTAAGTTGCAATTTGAACTTATATTTGTGTATTGTAAGACGACACACAAAAGACTTGAATCGTAGAAGTTGTAAAGCAAGAAATGGTTGTAAACGATATGAAAATTGATTGCGAAAGTAGTCTAAGTTAACAAAGCGTTTTTTTTTTAGTTTGTTTCAATTTAAGTTTTCTTTGTGAGAATGTCTATTTGGAAATGGAATTGCTGATTGATTTGAGAAGAAACAAAAAAACAATAATGCAAAATCATTGAAATTAAAAACATTTTCAAAGAACAAATGATTTAATTTTCATTTTATTTTTATAATTTTTCCCCTAATCTGGTTAGCGCGTCGAACGTTCGATCGTGTGTCGAATTTTTCTAACGGTATGGCCTTCTCTGCTTGCTTTTTTCTGCCATGATTTCAATTGTATGATGGAGTAATGTCATTACGATTTAATTGTATTATGTTCATAATAACTAGGGCTTAGCTGTGTGCAGCAACTACTCGTGTTGTCCGCAATACTGTTCTATCACGAGTGGAGGAGACCTACAGTTTGATGGTGATTTCTAACGACCAATCTTTCGGAGCTTTTGATCAATTTCAGTGCCTCGAAAAAGGTAGTGCCGTGAAAACTGTTTGTCGTACCGGGAATCGAACCAAGACAGCATATGTTCAAGTACGTAGGAGTCGAGGCATATATGTATATGCCCATTCCACGGCGACCATTTTTGAGTTAAAGGACTTAACCAAATAACGATCATTCAAACACACACAGACACAAAAAATCAAAGGCATAATTGCAGTTCAAATGCGAATGTTTCTCCCAATTACTCTTATGTTATGCTCTCACCAAACTAAATCGCGAGGTTACATCAAATTTCTCTAAGCCGCCGATGTTTCGCGATACATTTTCGGGGGTTCGAAACCCCTCTATTTCGGCGAAAGCTAGTTGAAACTCCTTTGAGTTCATCCGTAGGTGATTTTCAGTTCATTCATGGTCATTTCATTGGTCTTCTCTTCTCAACATCTCATCTAATGTCAATGAATTGGTTTCTCTTTAACCCTTGCAACATTTGAAGTTATTTGAAGTTCTACTTTTATTATTTATTGATACACCGCAATCTAAAGGTTTAAAAAAAATTAGTAGTTTTCCCGTAAATATCTTAAAAAGTCCGTCTTGCTAAATACATATTATTATTTATTATAAATTCTATAATATATATTATATATTATTAATTCTTTTGATAAAAACTGTGCGGTGCGGACAAGCCCATACACATCACACTCCTAGGAGAACATAAACAAGAAAAAAAATCTTTTAATTTTAGTCAAACCGTGTGGTGTGTATGGGGCACTATTTTCTCAAAACTAGAAGCCATAAGCCATGCGGTTTCTTGTGTTCGATTCAGCATTGATATAAGCATTGACTATAAAAAGCCAATATAGCAGGCCAGATGGACCAGATGGACCCTCCTCCCCATAGTAAAAAGTGCTAAAATGCTACTCTCCCCGATGCGGTAGATGTAGACTTCCAATTTTTGGAAAATACAAGTAGATATACCATATGCTAAAGTCACAACACTGACTGTAAGACCGTAGTTTTATCAGATTCGACTTCTTTGTCGTTCGATTCGCTAACTGCAATAAAGTATACCCACGATCCTTTAATTTTCTATAAGTCTTATTCTTAACTGTTGAAGTTTTCGAGACGGGATATTCTTACGCATTGGAAAACAATACCAAATTGTATTATTCGAAAATCGAGGAATAAGGTGCTCTTAGTATAAAATTGAACTATAGAATTTCCAATATTTTCTTGTTCGACTGTAGTACATGTATTATGAGATCTATAGACCGCCAAAGTCCCGGAACGACCCTTTGAAACATAATCATTTTTCCTTTCAGTTGTTCAAAAATTGATAAAAGTTATACTTCACTGTGAACTAAAACCTTTACAATTTCACGTGAATTTCCACGTATCATTTTCCAAGGTACACAAGTCAGATACACGTGTAATCCGCACACACAACATAGTCTTATATCCGTCGCTGACTAAATTCCATGTGGATTTGGAGTGACAAACTATGGCAGTATAGGACCCCGTGCAGCACAAGTTCGTGTAAATAAGCAACATCTGAAGCTCTACTTTAAACACAATTTTGAGGTACGGGTATCTCTTTTTTGCAGATCAGTGAAGAGTAGTTCCGAAGATATGTCGTCGTACATCAAGATTTTATCGCTAACAAGCTACCAATCACGGTTTTGTCGTGGTGTCCCATAATTCCCATTAATTCGGTTAAGGCGGCAAGCGTAGAGGATTTCTCACTCACTGACGAATATGTACAGCTTAGCTATGAAGCACTTGAAGCTGGATATATTTGCTAAAACAAAGAAGATTGCGGATCAGTTGCACATGCGTATGCGTTTACATCTATTACACGTTGTTCGCAGCAAAAACATGTCCTGGTGCGGGGTTGATAGGCTCGAAAGGGAGGTGCCTTGGCAAACCACAAGCTACTGTCGTGTACATGTCGGTCCGCAACTGTGAAGTCTTAAATTATTTAGGCTTTGTGTCGTGCCAAGTCGGAGTTGCTATGAAGATCCCCAAGAAGTGGGGATTCACCAAATACGATCGTGAGTGCTGTGAGGAACTCCGTGTTGATGGTCGTTTGGCTGAAGACAATTGCAACATCAAAAACAGGCCAAAACATAGACCAATGGCCGCTTGGGGAAAAGTTTAGTGAATAATCTACGATTAAAGAGTTTATTCTCAAATTGACAAAAGTTCAATAATGTGAATAAGTGAATACAAGGGACACAAATTTTTGGGTGACATAACTAAGAAAGCAATTCAGTTCTTAAAACTTGATATGTTTCGAAGACCTTAGAGTTAGAAGAACTCGTATTATAAAGTTGCTTATGTCATTGTCACTAGAGTACACTCATTTATGTAGCAACCAAAATGATATGGCTCGTCCAACTTAAAGTATTTTTTTTAAAGGTTAAGGAACCATGTTCGAGCCCAATTGTTATACTATAGAGCTTGAGTTCAGGAAATCCATTCATTTGTTGAATAATCCTCTTTCAGTTTTAATCCGTTCAGTGATGGAGTTAATCTCATTCATACCAAACTTGTCTTACTTCGTTTTAAAGTAAGAAAGCACTCGAAAAATATGTTTTGAAAAGTTCTGAGAGAATACCATACCATTGCCTTTTGATAACAGGGTATATTACAGGATTCCATAGATTTTCAAATACATAGTAGTCTAGGGTCAGAATCAACTTATTCAATTGACAAGTACCTACAAAAAGAGTAGTTTAACTCATGTAACAAATAAAAAAAAAGGAAGTGATTTCTGATTTGTTTAAAAAAATTCCTGAATTGCAAATGTGTCTCCTAGAGTCAAAAATCAACGTATTCTACTTTTTCTAGTTCTGAGATGTTAACGAAATAATTTTAAAGCGCTTCAAAAAAGCCTAGAAAATACATTCTTTTTGATACTAAGCCTTACATATATTCAAATCAAAACATCTAAGGAATTAGTAAACTATTTGAAGTTTAAATAACATTGAATGAATGATTTAAAAAAATCTGCATCATTTATTCATGTTTTTGGAAAAGTGGATAGGTTTCTTTCAATTCTAGGAAACACAAATGTTGTCATCAAGGCGGGGAGTCTTGTTGCATAACTAGTCGTTATTGGATTTCACTCATAATCACACAATCTGTGTCAATACTATTTAGAAAACAAACAGAAACGCTAAAGCCACAGCAATCTGTTTGACCAGGGTTTCTAAGTATCTCGATTAAAGCTAGTTCACCCTAAGTGATAAGTACTTACTTTTGATAGCAAATAGCCCCATTCTGTTATTAACCTTGTCTTAGATTATTATTTTTGTATGTGCATTTATTTGAAAATACTTATCAACATTTGACAATTGACTTGATAATAATGTCCGTCCCATTCATCATTAGTGCCTGTCGAAATTGTTTAAGTTCGGAATCAATCAGCAGTAGCCAAACAGAATAAAAAAAATATTTTAAATGACTGAGTATATAAGCGGTTTTGGATTGGAGTACAATTTTAATATGATAAACTGAAATGAATTTTCTCTGCACTAATTTTCACAATTTCTCAATCAACACTTTACACAAGCAAACACACGTAAATTGAAAACAAATTAATAGGATACAAAGAAATTCCCCGTTAAACTAAAGAAAACCAACAGCATTGCTCAAATTGTGCAATAATACGAGTAAATAGTTTTAATGAGACATCACTTTGAAATTAACCAAAATAATAATAAAATGCTTAAAAGACAATTATACATTAAGGATATAAACAATTTTATTATAAGTAAGTGTATCACCATTCCCTCCCAGAAAGAGAAACAATTTTTATACCAACATTTGTTTAAAACATTTATTTTTAGAAAGTAAACAAAGAAAATACGAGAACGTAGTTATTTTCACCACATTTTTCTTGATAAGCTTTGATAACTTGCTAAGACAGTACCTGTCGACAGTATGTCACGAAAGTCTATATAGTCCATCGGAAGAGAAAATGCAGAAAGAAACATCTAAAATACACACAATTTATAAATATAAAAAATATAACCAAAATTAAATCTTCTATGTGAAGAACTGAGCTTATCATTATCCAAATAACACTTTAAAGAGTTTCATCAATCTTCGGGAACAATCTTAACTCATCGTCTCCACTGGACCAGTGGCGATTCCTCTCAGTTAGCTAGTTTAGCGGCGCTAAACGAAGATTATCAATGAATTAATTCTGTGGAACATATTTTATACGCAAAATGCTATGAATGACGAAGATTAATTGCAATAATCAGTGCCATAAATAACAAATCGACATACTTGCATACAAAACTTACAGACATGATAACAAACGTACACCAAGCTCGCTTTAATGCCATGAAGAGAATGCGTTCCTTTACTCCTGTGTGTATTTGCAAGGTATTCTCATCCACGACACAAAGCTCCCATACAATATGTCTCCCTTGTAACAGACACTACCGCAAAAACTTGCGCTACCAAATCCCCATACAATCTATATATTTTTGTTTGACTTCATATATAGGCAAAGCCCAGCCAAATATTCAGAAGAGTTAGGGCAAAAAAATACGATAAGCCACGACACATTAGGTCGCACGCAACTTCAAATTGGGGTGGAAGTAAGCATTTTGCTTGTGTGTTGCTTCATACATACATATATCTATGCACAGGAAAAACCACTAACTGAATGTTGAGTCTTCGCGCCTTAGAACTTCTGGTCAAGGCCGCTCGGGGTTTTGCTGAAGAGAACAAACTTAAGCGTTTGATTATCTTATTTCGTTCGGCAACTATAAAAGAGCGCGTTGCAAGTCTTAGTCTTATTAGTCTTACCTCCTATATTTTGAAACTGAATTTTCTTTCATCCACGTGGAACACAAAAAAATGAATGAAAGAAGAAGAAATGATTGGCACAAAGCAATTCCAATCCAAAATAACTTAAAGGCAAGAAATCTTGGAGTTGGATGCTAAAATTTGAAAAGAAAAAATGATTTCATATACAGTCGAACATCAAAAACTCGAACCACCACTGGCCACAAAAAAAAAATTCAAGTTATCAAGTAAAATACAAAATTGATATAAATATGTTTATATCTGCGATATAACACATAAAAGATAGAGGAGCATAATTATAATTTAAAATAGTCTGTTACACATGACTAAAGAGCGGATTTTTTTATTTTGTTTTAAAAAAAATCTTCAATGGAATCCATTGTAGGTTAACACAATGGGCCTATGCTTGGCCTAAGTTGCGTCAGCTGTCCGTATGCGCGGCAGTCAGCCACCTCAACCTAGGTACACAGAATTATTTGTTGTTTCATGAGCATTTTAATATAAACGCAAAATGAGTAATGAATTTACAACCAACTCTTTTGAAGGTGGTTGAATCTGATGAACCATCCTCAATTATCACCATTTCTTTCCCTGCCACTGTGATCGTAATTCTCGAGCTGAGAAGATTCGGATGCACATCTAAATATCTCCACAATAACTTCTTCTGTGGGCAACGCCTAAGTAACAATATCGCCATCCACCTGCAGAAAATCATCATACGTAACACCTTGTATATTTCTGGTATTTTTTCAAGCTTCAAATTCCATCTTCAGTTGAATTTCTATCTCATTTCTTTCGTTTGGGAGTTCAATTCCGAAAATCAAAGGATTTCATCCTCTTTCCTTTTTAGAATAATCACCAAAACCACGGGTTTGTTTATACTAGATTAATGGAACATGCAAACGCAGTGCCTCGAAAGCAATTCCTTATAAAACGAACTTGTAGAATACGCAGAATTTGGCAATTTCTCTTATGAATTCGACTTATCGAAGGTGACGTCAAATAATCTGTTTGAGTTATCAAGACATTCGAGTAATCGAAATTCGAGTTATCGAAGTCAAACTACATGTAAAACTCAGTCTGGCGCTATTGTCGACTAATTTCATTCGAGTTATCGAGCACTGTATTTTATAAAATAAGAAAATTATTCAAAGTGTTTAGTATTAAAAAAACAGAAAAAAAATAAGCAAACCAAATAAAAATTAAGCATTTTGTTGCCGCAATACATAGACGTATGCGTTCAATGTAATTGAACTCTTCCAGTTGCACGATTGTGTTGACAACATTGAAACCAGAAATGAAGTATTAGATTGCCCCCTAGTCCAGCGACGAATTTGAGTACTTTTTTGATAGATATTCACGAATTTCTTATGGTTATTCACGAAATAACGTAAACGCCTTCCTCTGATAGGTCAATTTGGTTTATGAACACGTTATAAAAAACAGTTTTAAGGGGCAAGAGAGGCAGAAGTCGGGCATCTCTTTAATACTTCAATTCTGCCCTATATATTGCCTTTTTTTAACACAAATCGCGTGACATGCAGGCTCCACCGAAACAATTCTCTCAAAAAAAAAATGCGAAGAATATTATGGAAAATTTGTCCCAAACGCCAACAAAATGGTTTATAACACAAAACAGCCCCAAGGTCGGAAAGACATAGAGCAAATAGAATCACAGAGTATACAAAATTGCCATAGAATCCGCTATTAACTCAAAAATCACAAAAGTGGCGTGTGGAGCAAAACACTGTTTCCTTAGACCAAGGAACAATTTCAAACATCATTACTTATTGCTCCAAGCGATGGAATCCGGTTATTCAAACAAAAAGCGAAATTCTGTGTGTATGATGTTTGAAATCATTTCTTACTCCGTGATGTCAATTTGACTCCATATCTTGGTATGTAATGACGAAGGCGACTTGGGAGTTGTTTCGTTCTTTTGAAACTGATTACAATCATGTGACATTTTTGTTCATTGTCTTAATTCAGTTGCTTGGTCTCATTATGGGAATTCCGAATTGCAAACTTTGTTTTCCATCTCAAATTCCTCTGATTATAGTCATGTTAAACTGAGAGTCACATAATAGACACAATGAAAATGCCTATTCCCGTGTAGAAGACAATCGAATACATGGGTAAGGACCAAGCAAACAACAGAAATTATAAACAAATCTTGTTTTATTTGCCAGCTTGTCTGACTGGAGTTTACCAACAAGACACAATCCTTCATTCAACACTATTGTAGACGACTCCTGTGCTGAAGGTCTCACCTCGATGCCGAACTCATATTCGTAATAACTGCAACCTCAAATTACACACAATGTTCAGAGAGTATTACTTGCAAGAAAAGCCTCTAAAGACTTCGCTTTTTGGAATTTACTTCCACTCGTATGAGAAACATAGTGGAAGCTGTGATCAAGTCTACCCCGGACTGAAGCGTCGTGCGAAGAAGTGATAAGCACACACATTCTACGACAAAAGTCTACATCCAACCCCCATTTTGGCATTTTGTCAGCCTGACGAGTCCAAAACCATAATGATGCAGTTTTGTTTTTATTCTATTTCTTCTTTAAATAATCCCTAAAAATAATAAAATTTAATAAATAAATGTACCTTTAAAATTATGTACATAAACACAAAAATAAAGTTTTGACAGAAGTCTACATACAACATGGGTTGACTCTCCGCGCACATCGAGAAACTGCTTGCAATCGTCTGTGCATCGAAGCGACTTCCTTCATTTAGCTTTTCCTTCATCATTGAAGCGCTAGTTACAGCAACTTACTTTCTGATTTTGGGTGGTTTCGTTGTCCCTGTCGGAGGCATCATGAACTTGCCATTCCTTGGCAATCTTGGATTTATGCTTTGGATCGTTATCTTGCTAGAAAATCCAGCTTTCAAATTGTGTTTCAAAAACAAGTTTTGTACTGATAAGGATCCACAGCAGCCTAGATTTTCTATCCCAGAAGCAGTGGCAGCAACCCAAAATATGAAGCTACTATGAAAACATGGTGGTCTTATGTAGAAACAAATTTTGTTTGATGCATTGTAGACATGTATGCTTTTGTTAATTTCAACGCATTTATTAAATTGAGTTGTTATATATTAATAAAAAGTCATTACGGTTTTGGTCTTGAGCTGCCAAAATTAATGCCGTAATATTCAGTATTATGGATAATTGAACGGAACATCCTTTCCAAATTCACATGTATGTATGTACGCCAACTTAAATGCGGTCGTTCAAGGGGAAGTATCATCGGTCCGGCGTGAGATGCAGACGCCGCCAACATATCGTTATACAAGCCGCGCAGTTGGTAGTTCAATATAATCCTTAACGAAAATTTTTCTTTAAGATACCAAGTCCTTCTTCGTTCGCCTTTTAAAAAGTTCATGGCTCACGTCCATAGATCAGGAAATGGATGAGCAATTGTTCGCATGAAGTCAGCTTGATCGTTCGAGAGAGGACTCTCTAGCTCAATTTGTGCCTAAGGAGCAAATAAACGGCAGTTGGGAAGAGTTGTTTTGCGCTTGTATATATTTAAAAACTCTCTTTTCTGATTACATATGACTTTCTTGACTTAACTGTATCACAGCAACAAATACGCGTTAACAAAAAACAGCAAATGTATTCGAAATCCTTTGCACAGGAACATGAAAAGCAGAGCAAAACTTTGAAGTGCCAAATTAATGTATAGCTTTTGAAAATAATATAAAAACAAAATATTAATTTGCTCATGTTATAAATAATTTATATAAAACGGATACCTTGTATGCACTTTGATTTGTGTCTTATGTAGTTTTCATGTAGAGCTAAGAAATTGATAAAAAATGAAAATGAAAATAAACAATAAATGATAAAATAAAATAAAGCAAAAAAAGATGAACTATTACGCGAATGCAAGCGAATAATAAAACATCAAATAAAAATGCTAAATTCTAATTGCAGTCGTGTTTTACTGATTTAGATCCATGCCGCGAAAGCAACGACACCGCGATCAGGGGTCGAATCACCGCATCCGAAATTACGTTACTCGTCATACGATCGAACGTATTGGGATCATATCTTCCGAATGCTGACAGAACGTAATTATTCTGTGTAGGAAATATTGTAAGAGAATGGAACGTAGTAAATGTAATAGTTAAACGTCAAATATGTGTCATTTGTGAAATTATTTATGTAAATGTAACGGGTCGCCGTGGCGTAGTGGGTTAGTGCGTCGACTACTACGCAAAGGGTGCCAGGTTCGATACCCGAATTTACCACCTTTCATATTTCAAGGCTCCACCTCTTTCGAGTCACTGACTGAATGCTCAAAGAGTATTTCCTTTCTAGAAAAAAGCTTCTCAACTACGCCGTTGGGAGTCGGCAATAAACTGTAGGTCCCTTCCACGCGTGAGAGAACAATAGCATGCACAGCACGAGTGGTTGCTGAGAAGCTAGGCCCTGGCCCTCTACGGGCTGTAGCGCCACCCATATTATATTATATTATTATAAATGTAACGATTGAAACAAGCGATGAATTCTATTTTGCAAATTTTACTTGAGTTCCTCTGAGTCAGAAGATATAATTATTATATAATGATTATTCCGAAGGCAGTTAAGAGATAAGAGTTACCCTTTACAAATACATAACAATGCTTAAGAATGATTTAATGATTACGATTTTCAAATTAAATTCAATTACAGCAAACAAAACTGGCATTATCTACTGTCTCTTGTGCTGAAATTAGGATCGACACTTTCGGTGTCGACATCGACTATTAAAAGGGGATGTACCTTTTTGGCAGGGATTTATTCTGTTCCAGTTTGTCATAAGAAAGGTAGTCGTTCTGTTTTATGTATGTACATATTGTATTTTAACTTTTATTAACATGCTTTATTATTTAAATAATTCATATTTTACTATTCAAATCAAATACGTTCACTGTCTACTGATCGAATGATTCGGTTTCGATTAATTCAACCCGTTCGCGTGTTGAATGATCCCAAATCAAAATCACGTTTATACGTTCATAGGTACTGTAATCCCAAATACACGATTAGCGATTCACTCATTCGCGGATGCGGTGATTGTCGAATCATTTCCCAGGATAGGAGTTAAATCTAAGGAGTACTACTTCCATTAAAAAAGATAGTAAGTCCTTTTTAGTGGAATTTTTTAATTCCACTTCCTTAACCAGATTAGCACTGGACTTTCTTTCTTACTTATCTGGCTGACGACTCATGCAGGGTCCGGGACTGTGCGATAGCTGCTTCCCATTGTTTGTTGACGGTCCTGAGCACGCTGCTTCCAATCATCAATACCAAGCTGTCTTGCATTCGCGATTACTTGTTACTGGGTACCGGAGATTCGGTATTCCTCTCCTTCTCGAACTAGGAGGCTCGGATTCAAAGATCCTCTTAGCTGGAGCATTGTTATTCGTGCACTCGATGTGGCCGAGCCAGTGCAGTCGGATCTTTGCCTTCCGGACTACATCCACATACTGGTACAGCTCGTAGAACTCGCGGTTGTGTCTTGTCCATTCGCCTCGGGACCAAGTATCAGTTCCGCAGTTTTGCTTATCGTCCAGCTTTCGGCTCCATATAGCAGGACTGGCAAAATAAGAGTTTTGAAGAACATAACCTAAGTCCTTCGAGTCAAGAGTGTTGACGCCAATTGTTTTGACAAACCGAAGTAAAACCGGTTGCCAAAGGCGGTTCTACGTCGGATCTCCACTGTAATGTCATTCGTGGAGTTCACGTTTGCCCCGAGGTAGATAAACTCCTTTACTACCTCGAAATTGCAGCTGTCGATTGTGATATTTTGTTCTAGGTGGTGTGTGACAGATCCTTTTTTGACAGCATATATTTCGTTTTATTTTCATTGACCTTAAGACCAGCTTGCTTCGCCTCTTCTTCAACTGTCATAAATGCTTCCACAACCGCACGTTGGGAACGAGCGACGATGTTGATGTCGTCTGTATATCCCAACAGTTGGCTGCCCGCCGCACTATCTTCTCCAGTACCAAATTAAAGAAATCTCACGACAGGTTTCAAGCGGATAGGAAGTCCTTGAGCTCAACTGCACGGTGCATCGCGTATTTGTTAGTGGTTGTGGTGCGACACAACCGGATCAGTTTACCCGGGATCCCGAATTCGGCCATCGCACCGAATAACTCCTTGCGATGAATGCTGTCATATGCGGCTTTAAAATCGTTAAAAAGGTGGTGCGTATCGATTTGAAACCCGCTGGTCTTTTCCAGGATTTGCCTTAGTGTGAACATTTAGTCTATTGTCGATTTGCCGGGCCGGAAGCCGCACTGGCACGTGCCGATTAGTGCGGTGCAAAACGGCTTTAGACTTTCACACAGTACGCTGGATAGGATCTTGTAGGCGACATTGAGCAGGGATATACCTCTATAGTTGTTGTAAGAGGTATAATCGCCATTTCGTGGATGGGGCATATGGAGCTGATATTCCAGCCGTCGGTCATGCTTTTGTCCTCCCAAATTCTACAGATGATCTGGTACATGCTTCCTACCAGGACATCGCCACCGACCTTGAAGAGCTCTGATGGTAAGCCATCGGAGCCTGCGGATTTGTTGTTCTTCAGCCTTTTAATGGCTGTACCGACTTCTTCAAAGCCAGATGGGAGGACTACTTCATCGACTGGAGTTGGGATATCTTGATTCCCTATCACTCTCTCTTGGGCAGGCCCGTTAAGCAGCTGTTGGAAGTGCTGCTTGAACACATTCACTATTCCCTGCGGGTTAGTAAGCAGGTTACCCTCACAGTTTCTAACGGCCTGCGTGCCTTTCCTAAAGCCAGCGGCAAGGCTTTTGGCTTTTTTGTAGAAGGCCCGATATTCGATATCCTTGAGCTGGGAGGTTGCGAATGACCTTTTCTTCAGGCGTAGAACCTTTTCTCCTCCCTTCTTCTAGACCGGTACTCCTCATGCGCTGCTCTAGTTTTTCGTTGCAGCGCCTTTTGGTATTCCTCGTCAGTTGTACATTTCTTCTGCTCACACTCGCGTCGGACGTGGTAGTTAGCCTAAAGTGGTTTCGGCTACCTCTTTGATGGCCAAGTTGCAATGCAACCACATCTCGTTGGCGTTGGTGTATGACGTTGGCATACCGGAGACTCTCTCATTTAGTTGCTCTTCGTAGGCTCTGGCAATCTCGGGTGTGCTCAGGCATCCTCTTTGTTGGCTGGTGCAGCTTTCTGACATTGACAAGAGATTACTGCCGGACATTCACACAAAATTCCGTCCCTAAAAATTGCGAATCGCCACCCGCCTCGTACCGATCCGAATGCTGATAAATCATCAGCCAATGAAATATCTGGAATCGCGGAAGCTTCTTAATCACCAGCAGTACGGTTTCCGCAGCAACAGGTTTACTGGTGATCTGATAGCTTATCTCACTGAAAAGTGGGCCCAATCTTTGCACAATGCAAAAACATTTGACAGAGTTTGGCATGAAGCTCTCTCGTCGAAAATGCGTGCCTATATCGATGAATCCCCTCTTCAATGAATTGGAATTTTCATTGGAAATGGAAATGGTTCAAGTCTAATAACCACCAAATAAATACTGGTGTTCCCCAAGGCCACAGTTCTTTCACTGACACTCTTTTTCATCTTTATTAATGATCTCCTGTCTGCTACTATAAATCCAATTCACTCCTTCGCTGATGACAGCACCGAAAGATTTTCATATTCGTTCCAAGACAATACGACCTACCCCTGCGGCCGTAGAATTGGAACAGCAGCGTTCTTGGCAACCACTGCTACTTCAAAATAACTGATCTCATACACATAATCTACAAGCACTACAGTACTCTTATTTTGGCAGTCCTACTATATGGAGCCGAAATCTGGACGATAAGCACAAAAGCAGAGCTCGGATATATGGTAATGTCTGCGAGAACGGTGAATATAGTAGAAGACACAATCGCGATTGGCAGCAGCGTGCCCAGAACCGTCAGCTATGGAAGGCAACTATAGCTCAGAGTCAGACCTTCCATGGGTCGAGCTGGTACAACTCAGAGTTCACATTTAGGTCGTCTCCATCAGTGGATAACATTCATAAAAAATAATATGTGGTTTATTGAACTCTGAAGGATATGGTAAATTCATCGGGTCCATTCTTTGAACTCATTTAGAGAAACAATTAGGCTAACCATTTCATAAAACAATTATATGGTATAAGACGATGAAGAATCCACGGCTTAAGGAAGAGAGAATTTGCTATAAAATTGTGAATCATTGCACGATTCGTGATAGTAGAAGTAGTAAATCCAGTGTGCTGCCGATCAAATACGTCACCTATTAGTATAAGCTTGAACTTGCAATTTTAACATTGTCAAATTGAAGCATTTAATGCCCATCATTCATTTTAGATTAAATAGAAGACAAAAGCATGAAAATTTCTCGTTTCTTTGTATATATTTTTTCAGAAGCATCTTACAAATCCAAGTCACTTATCGTTCACGTTCAGTATCACATATGTCCTTAACGCACCAAGTATGAAGCGGCATATGGGTAGGCGGAGTAGGCAGAGTAGGCGGCATAAGGTGAAGCCACATAGGAGGATGCTACGTATGGAGAGGCAGCCACATAGGGTGAAGCGTAAGCAGCGGCATAAGGTGAAGCGACCAGTGGAGCGGAGTAGGCGGCGACTGGAGCGATGACACCTGGCTTAGCAGCGACAGCGGCGATGACGGCCAAGAAGCACACAGCGAACTGAAAAGATAAAAATTCTGTTAACCCCTCAAATCCTTTGCACTTCCAAGTGTTCACTTACGAATTTGAACATGTTGATTTGTTTTGGGTTGGTTAAGCTTCAGTGGATGTCTGAACAGAAACTGATAATTGTCAGCTGCTGCAGCTCCACATTATATAGTCAAGTGAAGCTTACAAATCCAGGGGCACCGCCTCACCTTGCCCTTGGTACGTGCTCGCGTCGCGTTTGTCCAAACAAGGGGCTCGTTCCGATGAACATACATGACATGCAATCCGATCAAAAAGACACAAATTGTTTTGCCTAAGGGTTCACGCGATGTCTGTGCGACTAATAAGACCGTAATAACTTCCAGGTCCGAATTGACCATCAAAGCAAAACGGCGATACGCAATTCGTATTCAGGCGTCATGTGCGCGAGCAGAGACGTGCCAATGAAATTACATTCCAGCGGCTAACTGCGGGTTGGTGTATAAAGAGCAGCGCGTTTGTCAAACGATTATCAGTTCCAACTCAGATTCTCCTGAAGTCAACCGAAAACCAACCAAACCCCAATCAACATGTTCAAATTCGTAAGTGGACGCATGTGGATTCAAAGTGTTTTCAGGACTTAATTCATGTTCTTTCTTCTAGATCGCTCTTTGCTTCTTGGCCGTCATCGCCGCTGTCGCTGCTAAGCCAGGTGTCATCGCTCCAGTCGCCGCCTACTCCGCACCTCTGGTCGCTTCACCTTATGCTGCTGCTTACGCTTCACCCTATGTGGCTGCCTCTCCATACGTAGCATCTTCCTATGTGGCTTCACCTTACGCCGCCTACTCTGCCTACTCCGCCTACCCATATGCTGCTTCATACTTGGTGCGTTAAGAACCTCTGAAGTTCTGAAAATGATCAATAACAGACTTGGATTTGCTGATGAACAACGAAAATAAATAGAAACGATTGAAAAACAAGTTAGCTTATTATTTGTGAAGTTTAACGTAAAAGAAGGAGACGAAGATGATAAAATGAACACTGAATTGAACTGCATATACTCTGTGTTATTAAAACACCCGTCGACTGTGTTATTAAAACACCCGTCGTTTGATCTAGGAGTTAAGTGCTGCCTTCAGAAATGTTACAACTTCTCTAGATTTATTATCACTAGGCTTGCTCGTCGGCGAATCCCGGCTTGCATTTTGGACAATTGGCCTTTCAGAGCGTGGTACATCTTTGACATCGAAATTGCCTGAATCGACGGAACTAAAACTGAGCATTAACTGTTGCTATATCATACATGTTGCAAATTTGTTGTTTACGGTAACTTGTTCTCAGCAACAAAGATACCATGTAATCATGAAGGGGTAGAGAAATTTGTTCAGTATACGAGATCGACCCACAAAATGGTGTCGACAAAAAATAAGGCCGGGGTACTTGTTTTTAATTTTTCATCAAAATTTTTCATTCAAAACAACGCTAAGAGATGATAACCAAATTAAAGGTCTGTTCATGAAAAGCCCCTTTAAATTAGCTGCAGGGATTGTGGTTGAACTAAAATTACTAGTCTAATCCCCAATAATACAAAAAAGACTTGAAGAAGAAAATTACTTCTGAAGACGTTTCAGAGTAGCGCCGATCCTTACCAAAAGCACAGGATAAACCGTCTTAAATTCGGAAAAGACCACTTAAGTTTCAAAAAGTGAAAAAAAAATTAATAATATTCATTAGACCGGTGAGACAAAAGTGAATTTGGATTGATCTGATGGTCAAATATTCGGTGGTCCCATTGTTTTGCCCGTTACTGTACATATTCATTCATATTCAATATACACATGTTTTTTGTTTATTTTGCTAAAATAAATAGTGAATTAACATGGAAAGTATTTATGTCTTTGCTACCACCTTTTTCTTGGTTATCTACCACCATTATTAATTTCCTAAGTTCCATCACTGATCATGACATCCTCTAGTTGTGTCGACATTTATTGTGCCTCCTGATGAGTGCGCCTCCTTTGATCTCGTTCTCAGGAGTCCATACATCCATTTTCTTTAGGAAAAAGGGTTTTGAGATCTCAGTAGGTGGGATAGCACCGGTCTCTTTGGTTTTTTTGTCGTGCGTGTGTGGTGGGGAGGGTGGTGGAAGAGAGGAGGTTGAGGCTGCAGAGAAATCCCTGTGTCAGGTGGCTTCGGCACAGTTTACATAAGGGAAAGAGATTCAGGTTCAGCCCTCCGTCCGGAATAAGTCAAACACCCATCACTACCACCCACGGTCGTCTGAGTGACACCACCACGATATTTTCCCATGTACAGTGCATATGTACACCCATAATCCTTACCAAACCTATCCACCGAAATTAATAAAAAATACACCAGTAAATTTGCGGCCAGAGGCCAACCCCTGGCCCAACTGTTGAATCTCAGAAACGAACCCCACAAATCAATAAACATGTATATCGCCACATATACTTAATTAGAATGCTAATTGAATTGGGGAATTTTCACGTGACAAGCTACTCCCGTGTCCTTATGCAATCAGTCTACATTCCGTCTTGGAGTAATCGCCTTCGTCGACAATGGATAAACGGCTCAAAGCTCTTCATTACATTGTTCAATGCTAAGCTGAACCACAAAATGCCCGTGTCACCGAACCTTAATGGAATTATTCGTGGAACGCAGTTGTGTTACCTGTCCGCCTAAGGATCTCCCTCTCGCCCGCATCACCATCGCCAAAAATAAACCCCAAAATTATATCGATTTGCGAGCGATTCGCTCACTGGATTAATCCATTTGAAGAGCAGGCAATTCATTATTACATTTGCATGTTCGAACATTTTTAATCGTTTGGATTAACAACAAACTTGTCGTCAGTGACGCCCTTTCCTTTTGCACACAGTAGCAAGATGAGCTATTTCAAAAATGTCGTCGTTTGCTGTCTGAGCAGAACTGTCTAATGGAATCCCCTTCAAAGAGTATCGCGATTATTCGTGAAGTGGCTTGCTTCAGTTGGTTCCAATCCGTTCGTGCTCCAGTTTACTATTGACACGAGTGAAGAGCGTAGCCGACAGTAAAGGTAAAGGAGGCGCCAGCAGCCAACCCAACAGCAATCGATCCAACAGTTTTTTAATCCGTTTAGTTACCTCGATACGAACGCACACGAGAGCTCTCCATGAGCAGCGCAAAGAACAGAGAGGAAACATTTTGTCTCTAAGGCTTGGCTCCCCAGAATAGATGCTTTATTATCGGAAAAAGTTTTGATGTTTCATGGTCGTGCGAGACATTGGAATAAATTCCATTCAATTTGGAAGCGTTAAGGGTTGGATTTTTATTTCTAAAAATAGTTAAGGACTTTTTTTCGTGTTTTATTGCAAATCGCAGAAGGAAGTAACAGAGTTCCAACCATGCTTGAACACGACTGTGATACAGACGAAGACTGCGAAGTGTACTGTAAGTTTGTGTATTCCCGCGAGCTGTCTCAGTGATATTTAGTTCATCATGAATTCATTTCAGTTCTGAAACCAGTTAACGAGTACAACATAGTGGATAAGATAAAGGAAGCCAACAAGGAGCTCTTCGGTGAAGGCGATTCCAGTGAGTCTCCCCCGGAGCAGAGGAGAAAGGTGCAGTTCCGCGTTGAGCTGGAGGAATACGAACCGAACACCACCGAGGAGGCAAATGAAGGTGAAAAGGATTCAGCGGAAAATGGCTGCTACGAATTGCTGACTCTGGACGAAGAATCCGACGACAACAGTGTGCCCAGTAAGCAAACCATCGAGGAGTGCGCCGAGATGCTGGCCATGGAGGTTCAGAAGAAGATTGAAGCAATTGAAATCAAGATAACAGAATCCGATGACGACATTGAAGAGATATGCGAGGAAATAGAGGTCATGGACATGGACACAGGCCGCAGATTGGAGGATGACACTAAGGAAATGAACTCCACGAAGAATGAAACACAGGCTTCCCCAGAGCAAAAGGAATCGAGAGAAGATGAAAGCGCCGAGGTGACAGATTGCACAGGCGAACCGCCCGAGGACGACGATGATGACGAGGACGACAAACTGTCCATTATTGTTGCATCCTACTTGCCCCCAGATCCACCTGCATGCGATGATAAGTGTTCGGGAACCAAAAAGAAGCCATTTAGTCGGCACTTCTCCTTTCGCCGCAGGAAAGCGAATTGCCGTTCGCCAGAAATTGCGAACATAAAAATGAACTACAAGACCTGCTGTGAATACCGCCACTCCGAGGGGATAAGGCTTCCCAAGTACAGCGGCTACATGTCGGAGTACGGTCTCAGTCGGGAGCAGTTGGAGAAACGTGAGCAGTCCCTGCAAAGCAAGAACAAAGTGGTGGCCGAGAAGAGTCTCAAGGCGACTGATGCTGAGGTGAAAAAAATGCAGGACAACGAGCGGGCGTTCACCACATGGCTGAAGAACAAGATGCGCTTTCCCATAAACAGAACAAAGAACATGTTCGACGTGAAGAAGGCCAATAATTGCATGGTCGCAAGCAAGAGTGGAATATTCCGGCAGAAGTAATCAGAGGATGTGGGCAAATTCATGTCTTGTAATAGTTGTTAGTATGTCCTTGCACATTTTGAATGAGAATAATAACAGAATATAGTTTTCCATAAACTGCTTGTATTCTTTCAATTTATTTCAGCGAGTGTGCGTCATCGGAGTTTGTTGAACAATCAGCGGGTAGCTTTGATGTGTGTGTAATATGACGCAATGCGTGTGGAAGACCCCTGCAAATAAATATTCATCATGTGCAAACACAAGCTGGCATAAGACAAAAGGTGGGCTATTTTTGTGAAGTGATCTTACAAGAAAGAACTTAGTAACTTGGGAAACATGAGAACACCCATTGCCCTGTGTCGTCTTTCAAGATAGTAGCACATCGGACTTAAACTGTTTTTTTGTGTGTGCGGACTCCCAGTGCTTTGAAGGGCTGGAAGGTTGAGGCCATCATCTCTTTTAACTGCAGAATAACTCCAGACGTGGATGAAATCTGTGAATGCTAGTAAAAGCAATTTGGAATGTCCTATGGACGATGAGTAAACTTGCTCGTCGCATAGTCAGTAGGAAACTGTGTTCTAGATGGAAATTAAGACTTGTGTCTTGTGCTTAACGATTTGAGACTGTCTGCAAGACTTTGGTTGCTAACTAATTGAATGAGGGTTCGTATTTCAGATTTCTATAGCAAGAGAGTGCGTTTAAAAAATTTCCAAAGTTCTGAAAAAAAATGAAATTTAGAAGAAATCTGAGTATTTCCAAATTAAATTACTGATGTTCCTAAAGCATGAATCGTTTGTAAATCGTGCTCACGGCTGAATGCCAAAACCTATAATCCGCCAACTACGATTTTTGAGGATTTCAAACGCAACGTACGCGACGGATTCTATGGGTTTGGGCCTTACGTGTAGGAGTTACTGATGAACCGAAGAGCTATTTGTGAATACTGTATTATGCACACCAAGTTGTTGAGGACTTTCTGGACCTGGGTGCATCAACTAAGATGCGGGCGTCCTACGTCAAAGGCTCATTAAACTCAGAGATTAGTTGTCTATACGCTCAGTCATCTTAGACATTGGATCTCTTGCCGCCTGTCTAAACTCATGTCGCTATATAGCCCACACAGTTCGCTGTTTCATCTTCGTATACAAGTATCATCAACTCAAACAGGAGGCAAGATTGCACACAGTGGCGTAACTAGCGCTTTTATGCGCCCGGTGCAAGCTTCTATATTTACGCAGTCATATGCATGTAATTGTAATTGGTTCTTGTAATTTTTGCGCTATCCAAAGCTTACGCCCTGTGCCCTACGCACCGCTACCACCGCCCCAGTTGGCAATAGTTACTCTGCATTTGATCTTGGCACTTTTCGTACTATTTACTGCGGAGCCGAAGTATACGAAGTTCTTCACTACCTCGAAGATATAGCTGCCTATAGTAACGTTATCGTCGTGTTGTGGATGTTGTGCGTCCTTTCTTGATAAAAAGCTACAACCAATTTTCGCTTACGCCAACATTGACGGTTGGCTGTGATCGACCAGTCACGTCATTGTCATCTGCGTATGTTTACAATTGTACGCAAATCTGGATGATCGTGCCTTTACTGTTCGCGTGTGAGACTTGCACGATCTTCTCGAGAATGATGTTAAGGAAGTGATATGAGAGCGTGTCGACTTGTCTAAATCCTTTTTTGAAGATCTCTGTGAGCTCGTTACCGACCTTGGTAAAGCAGTGAGAGTTCTACATTTTCATCCTGCACACTGCATTTGGCAGGAATGCAAATCTAGTTTGTTATAGTTCGTCTTTAGGCACGCTGCCATAAGTGGCCTTCAAATCAACGAATGGGTGGTCAATCTGAACTTCTAGGGGCTTTTGCAGGATCTGCCGTGGTATAAAGATGTGATCCATGTTGGGTTTCAGCGGCTTGGAACCGCACTGTTAAGCACCAATCAGGTTATTCATGGTCATTCAGGCGCCTCTGTAGTTGGCGCAGTCAAATGGGTATTACTTATCGTGTTCTATTATTCCCCTGAGAAGCCGGGTATCTTCCTTTCGTATCTCTTCGTAGAGCTCACGGACAGTTCTCGTTGTCCGATGCAGCGTTGATTTGTAGATTTCCAGCTTCTCCAACATGAAACTTGTTTTCAAACCATGGGTTTTTCCTTAGTGGTGTAGTAAAACCCGGTGCGTCGCTAGTAAGCACGTATGAAATTGTAAAATCATAATTATTTGTTCAGTTGTGGTATTTTAAGAAGATTGTTAACAGTATCTTCGTTAAAACCGGTATACTCTAGTACTCCTCCATCGGAAACTCTACCATTAGTTCCAAGGTTGGAGTATCTATATAAATGCAATCTGTATCCATCGACTGCAAGAAGATGCAATAATTATTGTGCATGCTCGTAGACACATATCGCTCATTACACAGAATAACGTCATAACTCAAAATAACATCATTCTTCAGAAAACGAAATTTACAATTTGCACTGTTGAATCTTATGTCTTCTGTGATACATATTTTATTCTTTTTTTGTTTGATAGATCCACCACTTCCAATTAGATGTAATGCAATGAAATTGAATTTTCTAAATGTTGTGAGCTTACAAAAAATTATAATCACAGCATCGAGTTTCACATGTTACGTTATTAAAATTGAGGCCTTTAGCCGTTTTCGCCGCTGATTTGACGGTTTGAGCAGACCATTGGACACCATGACCACGGGTGCAGGGAACTAAGTCCACTTTAGTAAAGTGGACTGACTTAATTCCCATGCAAGGTGGGAATTTAGTTAAAAAAAACTGTGTGCTTTTAGTTCCCTCTAAATGTGAAATAAATTCCCACTCTTAAAAGAAATAATGTTCCGAAAAGTACTCACCTCTGATTTTCTAGAAATTTTGTCTATGCATAGTCTACCATATTTCGCTTTAGAAAAACTGGCGTTTGATAATTTAACTCCAGGTGCCTGCCTGACAGTTGTTGACATACCCTTAGCGAAGCGACGTAGTCGCGTGAGCGGGTTTAACTCTGCGGAAAAAAGGGTTAAAAAATTCTGTTAGCGAGCGAAGCCACTTTAAATACGCCTACTCATCAATGATAACACTAAGAATAAGATAAAAGGGTCTGCTAACTAACTGCAGTTTCGGGGTCTTGGTACAATTATTGTTGTTGGTTGTTAGTTCCCTCTGCAGACTTTTGAGTGTGTTCTTAGCTCGAGTGGAGTACGTTTCAACCTTATGTGGGAACTAAGACCCTCAGTGAACTTATTTCCCTGCACCATGACCACGTAAGATTTTCTTCCATCGGGTCAATATCATCTTTGGTATTACATAATGTATGTAGCATTAACCACGAATAGAAGAAAGTAAATTTTAATGACATAATGCAGTGCACAAAGTATTCAAATTATGTTCACATGATAACACATGATTATGACTACATAATAATTTTTCCAAAAGCACCTCGGATTTCGAACCATGGGAGGTGAGCCACCATCATCAATAAATGAGGAAAATATACCATATGGAACGGAATCCGACATTTCACTTCGTTTCAGATGCTCGTCCTATCCATTCAAGCAATGGGAAATAATGCATTCTTGCTCCGACGCACAGTGGTTTCTCCCAAATGTCAAAATTTCAATGTCAAACAAACTAGTTGTTTTAATGCAATTATTATTTATGATAACAAGAGAACAAAGTAGCAGTAATGGTTTTCCTCAAAAATTAGCTTAGGGTAGCCGGGCCCGAAGTTGAAGGTTTTTTAGTTTTATTAAAACCATTAGTCTGAAGATACAACACTGTGGTTCAACCATTTTTGGTCAGTTTTTTAATGTTTATTTTAAAATAATGTTTCTTCTTCTTCTTTATTTGGCGCTACAGTCCGGGGTTGACCTGGGCCTTAACCAACAAGCCACCTTAAACGCGGGCGTCCTCTGTTGCGTTGTCCCAAGGGCTCGAAGTCGAAGACTCTCCGGGCCGGAGCTGGCCTAGCCATCTTAGGCGTTGGATCCGCAGACACTTGACTAGACTCATGTCGCTGTACAGCCCGTACAGTTCGTGGTTGAATCTTCTCCTCCAGAAACCGTCAACGTAAACAGGACCAAAGATCGCACGCAGAGCTTTTCTCTCGAAGAGACCAAGGACTTCCTCATCCACTTTTGAGATTGTCCATGCCTCCGCGTCGTACACCAGGAATGGGATGATCAAGGTCTTGTATAAAGTCAGCTTGGTCCTTCGAGAGAGCTCTACTACTCAATTGCCTCTTGAGCCCATAGAAACAGCGGTTGGCAAGAGTTACTCTGCGTTTGATCTCGGTACTGATGTTGTTTGTACTGTTTACTGCCAAGCCGAGGTAGACGAAGTCCTAGACTACCTCGAAGTTATGGCTGCCCATTGTGACGCTGTGTCCAAGAAGTCGATGTTGTGTGTCCTTTCTTGATGACAGCATATACTTCGTTTTTCCCTCATTCACCGCTAGACCCATTTTAGCCGCCTCCGCCTCTAGTGTTGGCGTGTGAGTCTTGCACGATATTTTGGATGATGTTAAAGAAATCACATCATCCTTGTCTAAATCCTTTTTTGACATTGAAGGTCTCGGTGAGTTCGTTACCGACCTTGATGGAGCAGCGAGAATTATCCATCGTCATCCTGCACAACCTGACGTGTTTGGCAGGAATGTCAAAACTAGACATGGCGTTGTATAGCTCGTCCCTACGCACGCTGTCATATGCGGCCTTGAAATCGACAAAAAGGTGGTGGGTGTCGATTTGCATTTCTTGGGTCTTTTCCAGGATCTGCCGTAGTGTGAAAATCTGGTCGATGGTGGACTTCCCTGGCCTGAAGCCACACTGATATGGACCTATCAGGTTATGTATAAACGGCTTCAGGCGAGTACACAAAACGGCAGAGAAGATCTTGTAAGCGATGTTCAGGAGACTTATCCCTCTGTAGTTGGCGCAGTCAAAGGGGTCTCCTTTCTTGTGGATCGGGCAAACGATACTGAGATTCCACTCATCGAGCATGCTTTCCTCCGACCATATTTTACAGATGAGCTGGTGCATGCGCCCCACCAGATAATCTCCAGCTGCCTTAAAGATTTCAGCGGACAGTCCGTCCGCACCGGCAGCTTTGTTAGACTTCAGTCTTGATATTGCTATCTTGACCTCGTCTAAGTCGGGGGGACGGAATTCTCGTCGATCATCGTCCATATTGAGTGGAACATAATGCCTGACAGCGGTATTGGTATCACCATCGCCGTTTAGCAGTCTGCAGAAATTGTTCTTCCAAATTCTCAGTATCGACTGCGACTCTACTACTAGTTGTCCATTCTCGTCCCGGTAGGCTTCTGTCCGAACCTTATATCCACTGGATAATTGTTTCACCCTCTGGTAAAATTTTCGGACATCGTTCCTACCGTAGCACCTCTCCATCTCCTCGATCGCGCGTTTCTAGTGCTCTTTTTTCTTTCTCCTGAGAAGCCGGGTCTCGTCCCTTCGTCTCTGTTCGTAGAGCGCACGAACAGCTCTCGTCGTTCGTTGCAGCGTTGCTTTGTAGGCTTCCAGCTTCGCTGTGCCAGCCTACACTCGTTGTCAAACCATGGGTTTTTTCTAGGTGGTGCCGTAAAACCCAGCACATCAGTGGCAGCATCTTTGATGGCTTCTTGACAACGCCTCCAATCTTCTTCGATAGTTTGCGCAGGTGGCGACGAACTTAGAGAGAGATTCCGGGAGACTCGATCGGCAAAGATCCTACCAGTTAATATAATGTTTAACAATAGCTTTTAAAAATTTTTATTACTATTTTTACTTCTTTAAAATAGTGTATAATCTGTGCTTTTTCATATTTCGTGCTTTTCTGAAGAGTCGAAACATTAAATTCCCATGAAATCCCACGATAATTTAAATGCAATAATTTAGAGTTATCTTTCCCATTTAAAAATGTATAAGAATTTTTTTTGCGAAAATCGTAAAATTTTGACCCGAAATAAGTCACTATTTCCCTCATTTTTTGGATTCTAGCAATGTATACTATCATCGGATCCTTGGATTACAAGTAAGACTAATTACAAGAAGGACTGAATCAAACACAAGTAATACACTCAATGAAGCGCATGGCTTATTAGAATTAAATAATATAAAATATGAATAAAACAATATTATTGAAAAATAAATATACTATTTATGTAAAATTTATATTATGTACGTACTTTTATCATTTTGAAGACTTATTTCGACATCATAGATGAGACAAAAAAATATTTTACGTATTCAATCAAATTTTTTTTTAATAATTTTTTATATATTTTATACCTTGGTTTTAAGCTACCTGTACAATTGTCAACACGTTGATCAAGCTCCTCCCATTCGTACTGTTTCAAATTTCATTAAAATCGTTGCAGTGGAACCACTGTGCGACGCTCTTATGTGCCCACATCGGAGTTATCAGCATCTTTGAGTAGCCTCATATGTGGTCAAGGAGTGTCATTTTCTGCTTTGCCACTCTCGGATCTTATCGTTTACTTTTTTCCCTACCTCGGCCAATTCTCAACTCAACTTGCAGCCCCAGGCACGTTTCGCCTCCATTATCAACAAAATACACCCTGCTCATCGCATCGTATAGAAGCCGTCTTACTCACCACCAAAGCGCGTTCATTCCGCTGACTTGGAAAACAAAGGGAATGAAAAAACCAGTAGTTATAAAAGTTTCTTCATCCTTTTTGCGTTTATTCTGTAACTAAGTTCACATATTTTCGTTTTCTTCTTTCATATAACATTGGAATTGATCGATGTATGTATGCATGTATATTTTTATTTTTCCTATTCAACTGTTAACTGCAAAATATTCAAATAAACAATGAGAATGCAATGTGATGATCGGCACTGCCTAATTAATTTACACAACAAATAAAAAATAAGGAAAATAATATGTATGCATGTATATTATGGATTACGTGATAAAAAAAACATACGAATAGCTAACAGAGGAAAGGCAGAAAATGTCGGTTTATGCCATTGAGAATAAAAAAGAATAATGAATTTACAAATTGAAGAAATTGGTGTTTTATTATTTCGCGCCACGGACGCATTGCTGATGTGCATCCTTTTTGCCAGTGGAGGGTATTCAGCGCTTTGATTTCTTCGATTTGTGACCATGATCCTTGCTATCCTCACGGGAACGTTTCTTGTCGTTATGATGGCTACCACTCCTGTTCTTGTCTCGACTCTTGTCTTTGTCGTGTTTGTCCTTACTTCTATCGTGATGCCTATCTTTCGACGACTTCGATTGGCTGCTGTAGAGAAGATGTGAATTCAATGTAAATACTTTGAAGACTAATTTTTGATATAACAAAATTAAATTTAAACGTAATCAAAAGAAGATAACAAAATCCAATCAAAAGAAACAACATGAAGCCAAGGTAAATCTCTACAAACCTATGAGATGACATGTGTTTGTCTTTTGCGGATTTGCTTTTTCTTGGCTGAGGAACAACACGTTCTCTTCTTGGATACAGAATTCAAGGAGAAACAAATTGAGCACTCGTTAGGATAAGACACTTAACAACAATAATTTACGGCTTTGAATACTAACCTGTGCTTGGAAGAACTTTTCGAAGAATGCTTCAAGTCTCGAGTCTTGCCATTCTCTTTTCCACCGTCATGCTGATACTGTTGGTTCCGATCTTCTTCAGCGGCTTCCCTTTCCAGATCGGACCAGTCCTTACCTGACTCTTCATCTGTTCCCAACTCCTCTGTAAAAGCAAAATCAGACATGAGTACTCCTTCAAAATGTAAATTGTATTTTCATTGTACCATCACTCTCGTAACTATCATCTTCGGAAGCGTCCGAATATTCGGAATCATCATCGGACTCATCGTCATCATCCACATCGGTCGGTTCATATGCATCGTCTTCCTCGGACTCAGCACTCTCTTGGTTCTCTTCCCCATCAGATTCTGGATCCAAGAAAGTCCATCCGCCACTTTCGAAGAACCCATCCGGGTCGTCTATGATGGTCTTCATAATCTTCGTCCAATTCAACGACTGAATACCCTCGGAATAATGAATGTCGCATGAACTGTGAATAGTAAAGCAGAATTAAGACACCCACACCACTCACAGGAAGAGAACACACTCACTTTAACCACTCTTTGACGTGATCCAGCATGTTCATGGGAATCGCATTTACCATGGCAACCTTCTTGATGTAGTCCTTGAATACGAATATCATATCGAAGTTACGCAAGTGGAATTGAACGCGCTCAAAGTGCACTAACTCTACGTCTTCCAGGGTTATGACAAATGGCGGCCATTCAGTCAAGTTCACCAAACTGCCTGATGTCGGCTGCAGAAGGACTGTGCTACGGAATGGAGCACCGGGGAATCCTAACTCCCGGAATGGTGTGTCGAATTCAACCTGCTGTTTGGTCATCGCCTCCACTTTTTCGCAGAAGCTTTTGAATGCAGTCTTCAGCTTGTGCCGCAGCTCCCTTTCCGCTTGTTCCGCAGCCAAATCGTCGCGATCGTGCATGTGTTGGTGTTTACCCAAATCCGTGGTTATCTCACCCACTTCTGTGTAGAATTGCACATCTACATGCTTCTTCTTTCCAAACATTATGGCATGCTTCAAATGGAAATGCAACAGAATGATCATTTCACCGTCGCAGGGTTGAAAGAAGGCACTCTTGATATTGTTGTACAGAATGTCCACCTTGTCGCCGCGCACCGACACGTATCGGAAACCATTGATGTGTGCTTCCAAGCTGCCAGTCATGCGCTTGGTTACAATGTTCGGTCGAATGTAAAGATCTTTCAGTTTTGGGTTACCCTTGTTCTGGGATAAGACCAGCGTGTCTTGCTTCACGAGATCCTCTTTCTCACGTTCTTCAGCTTCCCGTGTCTTGAACTTCTTCTGGACTTCTTTGATGAGACGGAAGGCGTTGTTTAAGTTTGATGACGGCGCCGAGAGTTCACCTGGCTCTTTTTGATTGGCACTACGGTAAGTTCTGCAAAAACAATAAATGTTAGAATTTTCACTGTTATCGAATGCAAAATGTACTTACACTTCTTTGACAAATGTGGCTTCTGGCTGTGGATACATGCCACCCTCATTGCGTCCCATAGTCGCGCCGGGATGGAAGAAGTTTATACGTAAATATGTATACTCTCCCTCAACTGATTGCGAAATGTTCTTGATCGTGGATATATGGAACGGCACGGGAATTCCGAAAATTGGCATGATTACAGTCTCGTACTTCTTGTCCACGTAGAGCTTCAGTTCCTTTACCTCGGGTTCTCGGGGCACTTGACTGACACTCTTGTACGACACTGTATTCTTTCGCACTTTCTCGATTTCTTTTGACTCGCCCTGCTTGGCCAAACGCTCCTTGGCCTTCTCGTTCAACAACTGAGCTAGTTCCTTTTGGTGTTGTTTTCTCTTCTCCTCTGTGCTGTGTTCATTTCGCAGCTTGTTCTCCAGTACTGCGTTTCTCTTGCTACGACCAAGAATCTGTGTGCTATTATCTTGAGCTTCCTCTTTCTCCTCATCCTCGTCTTCTTCGTCATCGTCGTCCTCTTTTATGAAGATCCCGATGTTCTTGATTTTTTTCTTCGACGGTGTCATTATGTTTGCTGGCGATGTATCAGTTACCAGCACTGTATCACCAATGAAGAGTGCATAGTTCTTTCCCTCCTTATCGGATGATTCACTGTTTGTTAGATTTGCAAGTCCAACGTTCACATTGAAAATCATCCCTCGCTTAACTACCGCCTGACATTTCGGACCGATGATAATCGAGTTCTCACGAAATTCAATGCCCATGGCAAAGCCGAAGGATTTTGTGAGATTATCAATCAGTTTGGGTTTCTCCTTCTTCACAAACTCAATGGTTGCATCGAATACTTGATTAAGCTTGGCGCCTGGTTTCAAAAGCTTTAAGATCTCCTCTTGGACACTTACAAGAAAATTGTACTGCTCTTGAATTTTTTCCGTTGGATTCACAAGCAGGGTTCGTGATATATTCGAACAGTATGACTTGTAACGTGCGCCCAATGAGCAAACAATTGCTCCGAAATGTAAGTAATTCTTATCACTAAGTGCGGAGAATTTCAACGAGTACACTCCACCTGACTGAATGATCGGTGGATAGCACATGTCCAGTTGGGAGGTATCGACACCGGTTACGTATTTCTTGTCGGTGAGGGCTCCTTCGACACCTTCCGCCAGCTTTGAGTGCTTCACTTTCTGGAATTATAAGTAAAGTGAGAATAGGGTTTTATAATTGAGGTTAGAAAATTAGTCGGTAACTTGGACCGCGATGGAGGCTTGGTTTGTTTTGATTGGAAAATATTATGAAATTGATAATGGTTGCACACTAAAGACGTCATGACGTTAAGTCGAACAATAGTCGATTCCAAATGCGAGAAGTGGACAATTTCTAACCCTACTTATTTTGGATCAGATGCTGTATCACAAACGAAGGTGAATTCACACTTTATTTTTACAAGGCAGTGTCCGCGCATTTTCGAAGGCAAACTTATTGACGTCACAACATCTCCTGCCTACGTTTGGATAAGTGGAAAGAATGTCTCGTGCTCGCTGTATTCGGTTGACAGGCAGTACACACAAAAAAAAACTTACTTTATCTGAATCGATAATGTCCATAACTTGGTCCTTCAAGTACTTGTTAAACAAATCGACTGATACTAAAGACGCCTTGCGAATGATATTGATTTCTGGTTCATCCTTTGGGCACATGATATAAGCCACAGCGCCTCCAATGTCAACATTTTCAAATGTCTGCTGCTTGAGTACAGCTTTCCATGATTCACAGAATTCTCCGGGGAACCCATCCTTGGAAAAGACGCCAAGTACTTTACCATTTTTCGATCCCTTCATAGCAGCTATGAGTTTGCCAAAATTTGCTTTGTCCTTGTCAGTCTGAAAAAATAAAGAATACAATCGCTTGGAATACATTCGAATGACATGTATAATCTCCGTGGACTTACTCTATCACGAACTAAGAGCACAATTGGAGGGACATCTTCGTCCTTGCAATTTTCGATTTGTTTCAAAAATTCGATTTTCTTCTTGCTCGTCAGAAAGTACACAGACTTTTCGGCAAGAACACATATTGTATCGGTCAGCTCGTAGCCCAAAAGCCAGGACTGGAAAAAAGGAAGAATCACACAATAAATAGCCATTATAAAGCAAATTGAATAAGCTTCGTCCTAACCTGTAGAGCTGTTGATTTGCTATATACGACATCCTCATCCACGCCGACACAGGAGAAAATGCAGTCAACTTTTTGTAGCGATTCATCATGTTTGATTGTTGGGTTCTGAAAAGATTCATTTTGTATCAGCTTACATTTCACAAGGTTTCTTAAATCCAAATAAATGCGTGTGATGCAGTGTATGGACGAAAACAATTTTTTTTTTTTTTTGTGAGATCACATTTTTGTGCCGAAGTGTGTCTGCGTTTTTGATTTACCTTCCACTCCGCGTATAGCCGCTTTATACGGCGCAAAAATGTTTCCTTGTCCAATGCAATGTTTGACATTTTTACAGAATGATATTATTTATTATATTTCGATTTTATTTTACATAAAAAACACCGGTTTTCAAATATATATCGCGGTGATAAATTCCTTCGCACACAGTCGACAAATATCCGAAAAATCCACGAGCACACAAGTCTTCCCTCTACAAATTGCCCATTGCGCTGTAAATAACAATATGGCGTAGATTTTCGCGTGCGAAAAGAGCGCCACAATATTTTTTTGAAGCTTGCCCTCGGAACCGATGGGAAATTTTCCAACAATGAGGCGAATTGAAACTTATGGCTTGCTGAATACGAGCGTTGAACTCTACTCGATTTGAATTGATCGCAGGTAAAGAAGTTTACTGCACTGAATTGAAATGTTCACACTCACTGACAGCCCAACGTTGTCCTTCAGTTTTGTTTTGCACTATTTTCTCAATTCATTAAACCGAGCTCGGGAAAACACCCCCAACATGTCTTTGCGTTAATTTCCAAACAAAAATGTCGGCTCCCATTGCTTCTAAAATGTCAGGCTGAATATAGTCTCAGCTTTGGTATTCGCCGTGCGTTGAGTATATTCTGCGAAAATTTCCCTTCATTAAGACAGTAGCAACATGTGGTTTTGTCTCTTTTCAACATTCAATTGGCTTGTTATGACAGCTGTCAGTTGAAATCTACCGAATGAATAGACTACACTACGAATGTTAAGTATTTTCAAAATTATTCCGTCCAGATCAAATTTGCGCGCTATGAGTTTATTCACACAAGTTCTTAATCCGATCACTGGTAAGTCCGAATGGGAGGCTCAAACCGACGACTATGACTACCACCAGGAAGTGGCACGAGCTGCATTTGCAGACATGCTGCACGATAGTGAACGAAATCAGAAGTACTATGCGGCTCTAAGGAAAACAATTCGGAAACTTCGTGATCAAAACAAGGAAGTACATGTGCTTGATATCGGCACCGGGACTGGTATACTCTCGATGATGGCAGTGGAATCTGGAGCAGACACTGTGACAGCCTGTGAGGCATTTCTTCCGATGGCACATTGTGCTGAGAAAATAATGCAGGCCAATGGAGTGGGGGAAAAGATAAAACTGATCAAGAAGCGGTCAACGGAAATAGAAGTTGGGGAGGGAAAGGACATGCCACGCCGAGCAAACATACTGGTCACTGAAGTTCTCGATACAGAACTGATTGGAGAAGGAGCGATTGGCATCTACAATCATGCCCATCAGCATCTGCTTACTGAGGACTGCATTCTGATACCTTCTGAAGCGACTGTATACGCTCAAGTTGTTCACAGTCCTTTGGCGTATTCGTGGAATCGATTAAAACTAATCGCGAATCTGGATGGGGAAGTCTTGCTAGAAACTCCGACTTCCATAGTGGAATGTAAAGGCGAAGCAGAAGTCCACGATATGCAACTCAGTCAGCTGCCACTTAATCAGATAGTTCCGTTGGCCAAGCCCGTACCAGTGTTTGACTTTAACTTCAGTGCCAAAGACGGCATGGCCAAAAATCGACTCAACAACTTGAAACTTAAGTCTGAATTGCACGGTTCTGCTGATATGGTCCTGTTCTGGTGGTCAATTAACATGGACCAAGAGAAGGAAATTGTATTGAGCTGTGCTCCGTTTTGGGCACATCCAGATTTTGACAAACTGTCCGCCAACAAAAAGCCGACGACACCTCTACCAAATGTTATTCCATGGCGAGACCACTGGATGCAAGCAGTGTATTACATACCAAAGCCTCTCAATTTGCAGGCCGATCAGGAGTTTGTCTTGAGCGCGAATCACGATGAATATTCATTTTGGTTCGATGTCTGGCCGTCAAGCGAAAAAGAACGGAAGGTAAAGAGACACTCATGTAGCTGTAGTCTTCATCTTACGTTCTCTCGCAGTAGGATTGGACAGATGAATCAGAGTACTCGCAACAAGCGGTACATGCAGTACCTGGAGAACACTGTGCAGAATTCCTCGGTCGTGCTATCAATTTCTGATGGATCTCTTCTCGGACTAGTGGCAGCAAAATTGGGGGCAAAATCCGTCACTTGCTTGGAACCTCACCGCTTCTCGAAGAATTTCTTGGAGTCGTATATTAAACAAAACGATTTGAAAAACGTCAGCATTGTTGAAAACTTAGAAGAGGTCACCAATTACGCGGAAATAACTCATGTCATTGCGGAGCCTTACTTTATCACGTCGCTGCTGCCGTGGGATGGGCTCTACTTTGGAACGCTACTGAACAAAATTAAAGACAGGCTCAGTGAGAGTGTTAAAATTTGCCCATTTTCTGCGAAAATTTACGCTGTTCCAGTTGAGTTCATTGATTTGCAAAAAATAAGGCTGCCGCTAGGCACTTGCGAAGGATTTGATTTGTCACTTTTCGACAAAATGATTGACGTAAGTGTGAAGAAATTCATAGAACTATGATTCACCCGGTACCTTTGCAGGTGTCTTCGGTAATCGCAGACGCAACGATTGAAGCTCAACCTCTTTGGGAGTATCCTTGCAGAGCGTTAGCGAAGGAGACAGAAGTCTTAGACATTTCCTTTCAGCACTTTGAAGATAAGAAGGACTTATCGGGAAAAATACAAATAGAGACGTGGGTTGCTTCCATCTACCTCCTTGCATTCATGTAAATGTATGAACTTGTCTATTTTCAGGAGTGGATCTTGCAATGGAATCGCGCTTTGGGTTGATTGGAATGTTGATGGTGTCAACAGTCCAAAGTCTGTAATATCAACAGGACCAACGGCGACCATCGCTGTGGGTGAATACGTGCAATGGGATATGTTTGTTCGGCAAGGGGTGCATCTTATTCCGAAACCAAAAACGGTTGATTGTAGCAAAAATTTTGTTAGCTGGAGTGTTCTGTTCAATCCTGTATCTGGTGATCTTAAATTTAGTTTTGACATTTTGTAGAGAACTACTAGAGTAATAAAAACGGTACAATCGAATTATTTTACTTTTTTCTTATTAAAAACGGCGATCCACTGTGGGTATGTAGGCTAATGTCCTGTTAACTATGTAAGATGATGGGCTAAAGCGATTCCCCTCTTCACCACTATCAGCATGCAATTGGGCAGGCAGATCCACATAAATTGCACTCAATCAACCGACAGGAACTATCGAAAGCGCCATTGAGGAGAGAGAAAAAAAGGAGCACTTGACACCACATCTCATGATGCTATTATTCGAGCTCTTAACAAGAAAGAAGTAAACCAGTATCGAAATGGATTTTTGAATTCCAGAGCACGAGATCAGCAAAGATTCACACATCCTAAAAGTCGATACAACTAGATGATGTCCACAAGGAGGAGTTTTATCTTCGCTTATGTGGTTCCTAATTATAGACGAGCTTCTGGAGATACTGACCGCTGATGACATAGTCATCAGATGGAAGAGACCCTATGCGACATCATCAAATGGGGAATTGTGCTTGTTGTTGGCTGGGCTAAATCTAAATCCAAGTGCCTTAAACTAGAAAACGAAAACTGAAGCAACTAAAACCAATAAGTCCGTCGTGCACAACACTGGCTTCCAGTAAGCGAATAAATATTTTGGAGTAATCTTGGACAACGAACTCATCTGGAAATGACACACGGAAGAGGTAACCAGGAAACGCGACGGGTGCTCTAATGCTCTGTCGGAGCTTGCGGGATAGTCCTGGAGATGCAGGATGCATATAGCTATTGTTATATCCACAATTACCTATAGGGCAATAGCACTGATTGGTGGTGGCCGTGGCGTTGTGGGTACGTGCGTCGACCCCTACGCAACTTAACCTCGCTGCCTGGGTTCGATTTTCGGCCAAGTACGACCAAAAATAATTTTCACTGTCTCTAATCTTTCTTAGAAAAAACTTCTCTAACTTGGCCGTTCGGATTCCTCATAAAACTGTAGGTCCCTTCCACTCGTGAGAGAACAGTAGCACGCACAACACGAGTAGTTGCTGAGAAGCTAGGCCCTGGCCCTCTACGGGCTGTAGGGCCACCCATATTATTATTAATAGCATCGACTATGAGAACCAATCTGATCACGGCGAGGGAAACTGTTCACAAGTTTCAAAAGCTGGCTTGTCTCGATATTACAGGGGCCATGAGAACTTGCCAACTTCTGCCATTCAGGTGCTATAGGAACTGACATAGGGGTGTCAGTCGTCCCGACAGACGCGAGACAATCCCGGAAAATTATTTTTGCCCCGCAAGGGTCCCACCAAAAAACGTCTCGCTTGTTCCGCTTATAAGGTCAAAACATGTATGATAAGGTTTATAGTATCTTACCATCCACAGAGCGAAAAGATCTCGCGATGCCAAAGTCTGGGAGGAATCTCTCAGTACAGTTGTTCTCTCACGAGTGAAAGGGACCTGTAGTGTATTAGCAACACTACGGTCGAGCGTGGAAGGTGTTCTTTTATATGTCATAATACCCATGACACGCATCTTAGCTCTTATCTATGTTGTCTCGTGTGCTTGTCAATCTTGTCGCAGAGCAGTTGTGATCTGATGATGTGAGTGAGAAGACACTAGTTCCTACAGTTTTATGCCCACTTCCAACGGCCAAGTTTGGGAAGCTTTTTCTAGACAGTTATTAATCTTTACATTGTCAGTGACTCAAAAGAGGTGGGACCGTGAAATGTTTTTTTTTTCTTTTGTCGTACCGGGAATCGAACCCAGACAGACATCGAGGTTCAGTTGTGTAGCGGTCGACACACATGGCCACAATGGCGAGACCACCACAAAATCAGCTAGTTTCGTCCATAACCCCATGGCACCTGGACATCATCTAGAGAGGTAACCCCAATCTCCTTTTTGATACGCACTTCCCAGGCAATCACTCATAATCAACACGTATCTCCTCCCAACGCCCTTGCAACTTAATTAACCTCAGGCACATTCAACTGACATGTGAGCTCTGCAAAGCTATACACCCTTCCATTCAGCTGATCCTGGGGACATCATTCCTGTGAAGCTCCGAAGAACTGCGGACCTTATCATGCCATGACTATTAAACATATCTTCAAAAGCTGCATGATTCTAGGCCATCCCAACTCTTGGAAGAGGGTAAAATTAGTATTCATCCCCAAAGCGGGGAAATGCTCTCATGTCAAACCGAAGGAAACCGATGGACCCAGGAGTTTCTCTTCTATTCGACTGAAAACCATGGAAAAACTAATGCACCAATATATTAGGCAAATGATCCCTCCGTGCCGACTCTCACCTGTCCAAACCGTCTACAATAAGAGCAAATCTGTAGAGACAACCATACACTCCTTGATAGGAACAATTGCAAAATATTACAATCCAATATAAATAATACACACATTCGATAACATCGAACCAAAGGCATCTTACTTGCGCTTAAAACCGTTGGGATCGAAAAGTCCTTAGTTGTTTTTATCCATCAGCTACTCAACAGCAGGGTAATACACTCTAATCTGGGAGATGTTACGATCCGCAGAGGAGTTAATAGAGGAACGACTTTCCAGCATGGTTCTGAGCCATCGGTTGGATAATTGGGCTGGAGCTCTACGCTCCATACGCTCTACACGGTCCAACCATCTTAGGCGTTGGCCTCGAAGACGCGTGGCTAGACTCATGTCGCTGTGCAGCCCCTATAGTTCGTGGTTGAACCTTCTTCTCCAAATCCCATCAACACAAACAGGACCGAAGATCTCGCGCAGAACTTTTTCTCGAAAAGTCCAAGAGCCCCTTCATCCGCTTTGGATACAGTTCATGCTTGTAGAGCAGGACGGGGATGATTAAGGTCTTATACAAAGTCAACTTAGTCTTCCGAGAGAGGGCTCTGTTACTCAATTGTCTTTAGAGCCCAAAAAAGCAGCGGTTGGCAAGAGTTATTATTCGCTATATTTTTACTTTTGTAAGATCGTGCCTCTTGTGTTGGCCAGCGAGTTTTGCACGGTCTTCTCAAGGATGTTTTATAAGAAGTAACATGACAGCTCGTCGCCTTGTCAAAATCTAAATTTGATATTAAAGGTCTCGGTAATTCGTTACCGACTTTAATGGAGCAGCGAGAGTTCTCCATCAACACCCTGCTCAGTCTGACAAGTTTGGCAGGAGCGTCAAAACTAGTCATGGCGTTGTATAGCTCGTCTCTATGCACGCTGTCATATGCGGCCTTGAAAGCGACGAATAGGTGGTGGGTGTCGATTTGCATTTCTTGTGTCTTTTCCAGGATCTCCCATAGTGTGAAAATCTGGTCGATGGTGGACTTCCCCGGGCTAAAGCCACACTGATATGGACCTATCAGATTTTATAAACGGTTTCAGGCGAGTACACAAAACGGCAGAGAAGCTCTTGTATGCGATGTTCCGGAGACTTATTCTCTATAGTTGGTACAGTCAAAGGGGCATCCTTTCTTGTGGATTGGGCAAACGAGCACTATGTGTTACCGATCTGATTAAGTCAACGATTAATACAAGACCCAATCTATCATCGCAAATAAATGAAAAATAATTTCATAGATTCATGGCACAAGTATACTTGCTTATTTACATAACCTTCAGGAGAAATCAGAAAAAAACAAAACCAATTCCTGTGATACCAGTTGCCATAGATTCATTGTTAGAAAGTCTGCCTTAACCTGTGATTTGTATAATCAATATTGCTCCTCCACAAGAGTACTTAAAACTCTCCGAAGGAAAACATTTAGTTCGGTAGTCGAGTTTCACTGATTTAGTTTTCATTGTTTCAAATTCAAGCACAGACGTGAAATTCTAAACAAAACCACAATGGCTTTTCAAGGTATGGAGAAACCTCTGCGTCACTTGGGGCTCTCCGATTGGCATTCACGCGTAAATCAATTACGAAATGTTGCAGACGCCCGACGGAGCGATGCCTTCAATTTGCGTCACACTTCCCGAACTATTCGCAATGAGACACGAATAGAATCGAATTGGAGCAACTATGAAACCAACGAAGCCCTCGCTGACAGGTAGCCCCAAGATTGATAACCAGAAGCCTTTAATTAAAACTGTTTCTACACTTAGAATCGCGGAACTCAATCGATGGCGTGTAACAATTGAGAAGACGTTTGAACGAATCGGCCAGGAAGTTTGTCTTTTACGGGAAGAAAAGGCTTCCACTGAACGGGAGCTAGAGGCCATGAGCACACCATTAACCGTTGTCACTGAGTGCTTGGCAATGCGTGATAGTCGTCTAGGTCCAGAGCTTACATATGACGATGCCGATACTGAGCTGAAGAAGGAATTGGCTGTGGTAAAGAACAATCAACGCTTACTGCAAGAGCAGTGCCAGTCTGCTGGGGAGAAACTGAAACGCTTGGAAGAAGTGCAATCCACGATTCGTTCTGAGTTGGAGATCAAATTCGAAGCTGAAACAATCGACGTGAATCAGTTAGATTTGAACAAACTGTCGGGGAATATTGCTTTCAAAAACGATGCCACTAGACATCCCAGAGAGTAAGCATTATCCTAATCTTTCAGTCGCACTGCTCAACATATTCACTTGTAGCTCTTGTCCGTACGGAGCTTGGCTGGAATTGAATAAAAATCTCAAGCAGATGGCCGAAAATGAGTTATCTGACACGTACGCTGTCAGGGAATCATTATTTGTGTGTCGAGAAAAAGCTAGAAACATCCTTCATTCTCAGCAGGAGAAATCCGAACATGCGATTCGAAAAAGGATTTTTGAAACTCAGCGCGCTCGCAACGAGCTTGAGTGGCAAAAACTGAAGGTATAGCCTATTTGTAGGTAGAAGAACTATCTTATTTTACTGTCTTCTTGTAGATGGGAGAAGAAATGGAGAGGACTGTCTGTGAGATCAAGACTCTCGAAGAAGCATCGCATGACAAAATCGGAGCCTTAAAATTAGCCGAAACTAGGTTGGAAAATCGTTCTAAACGTTCCGGCACTGAGCAGTGTCTAGACGAAGCCTATGAAAAACTTTGCGAAGAAGTAATCAAATTGCAAAGAATCACTAGAACTCTACGAGATAGCATAAATGCGGCTAAGACAAACTACAACCTTTTGGAAGAGCATGCGCAAAAGATTGATGCTGATTTGAAGAACAAGCAGCATTCACTTATGACGGATATTCGTGTTATGGACCTCAGAGCTCGTTTGAAGACTGGTGAATTTGCAAAAGAGAAACTCAGTCCGTTACAACAAATGGAACGCAATATTACTTTGACTAAGATGGAGGATGAAATACCAAGAACATAAATTTGGAATCTATTGTATAACAATGAACATTTGTAGGATTATGCGGTTTGAATATGAATAAATGGTATGGGAATACTACACTAAACGGTACTGCACTGGAACTGTGGGTCGCAGTGGCGTAGTTGGTTGGTGGGTCGACTCCTACGCCGGTGGTGACATTTTCGATCCGTGAATTTATAAACTTCCACAATTCACGGCTCCACCTCTATCGAGTCACTGACAATTCTCAAAGAATAGTCATATCTAGCAGTAGACTAAACTGGAAGCTCAACAAATGGGCAAGAAAGCCATTGGATAAAAAATAAAATTTCGTCTTTAACTCCACACTGAATTTTTATAGCTGTCATCAGACCCATCCTCAAATACGGTGTAGGAGTATGGTGGCCCATACCACTAGTGATGGGCGTAATCGAATGATTCTAACAATCGAGACTTTAGTTAGTCATCGAGATATTTTTAATAATCGAATTTCGCTCGAGATTGGCGCATTCGAATGATTATTATATTAGCGTAAAAAATGCGGTAATACACGACCGACGACACATCATATATTTGTGCAAAGAAGGATGTTTTAACTGAGTCGTCGCGACGTTGAGCTTTTAGACAAGGTTTGACTGAGGAGAACAACTTCTCTGTACCTTGGTTAATTTATTAAGTTGGATACTAGTGATGGGTGCATTTGATTATCTTATTTTGGTTGTGTAAGACTAGGAAACGACACAGGTGGCAATGGATCAGCACATCTCGATTGTCTAAATCAATCAAAAGACTACTTACTAAAGCTACTAAACTTCTACTAAACTAAGCGCTAGATAGTATAAATACTTCGATAAATACAAAACAAATAGGCTAATTTCTCGATTCATTAACAAAAAAAACAGCATTTATTCGAGACATTTATCGAGTGTTCTTGTTAATCAGTCAGAATGAGTTACTAATCATTCGAATGATTTTGATAATCGAGATCTCACTTTCTCATCACTAGAATTATCATTCGAATGCACCCATCACTAGTAACCAACTTAATAAATTAAGGAAAGTACAGAGACAAGCTTGCATCTGCATCAGTGGAGCCCTTAAAACCACTCCCACTGATACGCTGGGTATTCTCTTGAACTGGGTTCCTTTCGATCACCCACCTCGATATATTTTCTATTTCCATTTGTCGCCAAGTTTATACTTTATTAGGAGTAGTAAAAAGAAATCCATTATTATTATAACAGATGGCCTTAGTAGTCTACATCTCGCTTTGTATACGTCCCATAGGATCGTAACTAAATACGGTTACAAAGATAGCTTTTTGTGATTGATTAACTTAGTTGAGGTTGAGCGAGCTTCAAAGATTGACACTAGGAAATAGAAAATAGGGCATATTTTACGCACTGAAAGGCCAATTGTCGAAAATGTCCATAAAGCCATGGAAATCGTCGAGCCTGACCGCCATGTAAACACTGTTTCGACTGCCCATGAGCTTAACATTACAGGCTGGATATAAACAGAAGTTCGATGTGTAGGTACCACACGAGTTAATGCCAATGAACCTTATAGACAGAATTTCCATCTGCGAATTAGTGCTAAATCGCAACAACATCGACCCATTTTGTAAGTGGATGGTGATTGATGACGAAAATTGGATCATTTACACGGACGTCAGCCGAAAAGGGTCGTCGTTGAAACGCGGTGAGTCGGTGCAACGGCGGCCAAGCCAGGAATGACTTGTTGTGTGTTTGGGGAATTTGAAGGGAATCATCTACGCTGTACTCCTATAGCAAAACTCATAATTTGTATTATTTAATTTGTTTCAATTTGTCTGAAGGAAGAAACCGTTCAGAACCAGTTTTGGTGCATAAGAAATGACTTGTGTTCCATCAGGACTACTCCAGGCCACACACATCGATACCTACTGGACAGAAGCTTCGGAAGTTTGGTTGGGGGGTCCTTCTGCATCCACCTTATAGTCGGTACCAGCACGATTGCTCCTGTCCATAGCGAACGATTTTGCTGGTGAAAAGTTCGCCTCAAGAAAGACTTGTGAAGCAAAACTCTGTTTTTCGCCACGAGAGAAATTCTTATCAAAATGGCCACAAAAAATCGAACACAACGGCGCATATTTGTCCTGAATCTGAACTTTTTTATTAATATTGGATTTCCTTTTATTTTTCAAACTCATTGAAGGATATCAATCACTGATGTTAGATCTTGGATAATTATCCATTTTGTGGCTATTCCCCATTTCAAAATAAGCTAAAAGGGTATTTTCATACCAACCACAACAAAAAAGGGTATTTTCAATTCCAAAATATTTCATTATTTTATTTTGTATTTCATGCAATTGGCGGAAAAACCCCGTTGCCTGATTCTTTGCATGTGCATTGTTATACAAGCACCTACAAAACGTTATTGAAATCGTTAAACGTTTGCCATTTGAGGATAATTCGAGGAATTTCTTAAGCCTTAGCATTTCACGTTCAAAAAAGTTGCGATCTATAAATTTCACCGATTTTGGCAAAAAAGAATGATCCCTTAAAGAGAAAGATTACTCCTGCCGTATTCTTAACTTTTTTTTATTGCAGTTAATAGACATTTTGTCCAATTATTTATTACAAGACAATGGCGTTTTAACATCAAGCAAACAATATTTGTGCTACAAACACCTTGTGAGAACAATTCCTTGACAGAGAAATTCTGTTGTTTTTCATTTTTGTTCTTGTAACTTGGTTGGGTAATGTCACAATGACATTGCCTTGAAATGTAAAGAAATCTATATAAAAGTATTATTTTTCAAAGACCAAGGATGCAATTTTGAATTTTTTACTGTCAAAAAATTACTTTTCGTGGGTAGTCTAGTGGGTATTCTTAAACAACGGCGTTATTGCCGTGGATAATTAGTAGCACCAAGTCTGGCACTACTGATATGAACTCCACGAAGATCTTATTTTCTAAACCAATTATTAATTTAATTACTATGGAAACTAATATTTTCAAATCAACAACCATATAGCCATATTGACATCGATTTCCGTCTGTCACTCCAAACCCCATATTATTTCAAACCGGATCCAACTTCAGTGATATGCGAAAAAATATTGCAAGAAATACGGCGAATTCACGCATACTCGTTCCAATAGCGAAAATTCGAAACCAGTTAGATAAAAACACACACACATTCATAACATAAACTACAAGTCAGATCTCTGTTTGCCGTTCACGATATATTTTTTTGTTTGTCAAAAAACTGAAATATTACGCCACTCTAAAGTAAAATACTCAAGTTAATCTAGAAATTATTTCTCCTCATATTCATATTAAGTCGCACAGTTATGCATTCCATCGGAAATTCGATTGTGAAACGTTTTTAATTTGACAAAACTAAATTTCATTTATAGAAAATCGAAGGTGTCGTACACGGCGAATAACCAGAGCGACGACAACGACGACGACGAGCAATTTTTGAAGGGCCACCACTATTGGCGTAGTCTGTATGCTAGAAAGAGACCCGTCATATCGGCGAGCAGAACAAAAATAGCAAAACCACAATGGCGAACCAACCTAGCACCGGTGTTGGTAAGAAATTAAATCAAATTTTTCACTGTTTTTCAAAAGAATTAATGCACCAAAACACATTAAATATGTGCCTAAAAGTGATAGAATCATAGTTTTATCTTAAGTTCATGGTGAAATGGAAAAGTTTTCGCAGGAAACTCACTTCAAAATTCGTATCATGGTTGTGTGGTGTGGAATAAAAAACCCTGCCTCAAAGTGCAAATGTCAATTTTTCTTCTACCAAT
Organism: Eristalis intricaria; assembly: GCA_964034865.1. Taxonomy (NCBI): domain Eukaryota; kingdom Metazoa; phylum Arthropoda; class Insecta; order Diptera; family Syrphidae; genus Eristalis; species Eristalis intricaria. Next base: position 37,317,647 of record OZ035875.1, read on the forward strand.
GAAGAGAAAAAAATTTTTTCTCAATTTTTTTTTCTTCCAAACGATTGTTTCTAATTTTTGTATGACCATCAGATGGAAGCATTTGAAGAGAGATTTTTGAGCAATTATTGAATTTACCAAGGCTAATAACGGGTTGGTTTCGCGAGCCACAGGAGATGGTTTAATGACCATAATGACTGGTGTATGGGTATATCACTTTTTAATTAGATTAACATCACAAGTTGAAAAGAAATTCGATTGGACGGTGGATTTAGGATCAGAAAATTATCTGCTCAAACCGCCAGGAGCACTGACTTTTAAGGATATGCTTCCTCTGCAATATTTTCACCATGGGGTTATGATGATTAAATCAATGTTTAGTCATAATTGGAAGTGATTCTTTTCCCTGAGGCTTATGTCATTGGAAAAGATTTCAGGCAATTTACACAAGAGATTGTTGGATAATTCTTAGCTGAATTGATTGCTTGGGTATTGATGCCGATATTTGGGAGTGTTCCCTCGAGGCATACAGCTAATGTGGTTGGAATCATGAGTGAACAGGTGCCGAAAAGTCAGAAAGTTCACATTTTACTGAACATTTTGAATTTAATGTATGAATTTCATCCAGTAACTATAATTAAAATTACGAGGAATAAGTTGCAAACAGGCGTTATGTGCAAAATGTAGTGATTCATAATTAAATTACTTGAAAGCACCGCATTGAAATCCTTCACACAAAGAACATTCTTCCAATAATGCTAGCCTGTGATTTGTTGCACGACATGTAAGCAAATTTTGTCAACGAATTAAGGACAAATGATTATGTCCGTATCCAAATGGTGTAATCAAACATGTGGTTTTGGGACAGATGCCTTCAAATCAAACATCAAATCAGTTCCCCTTTTGTATGTTTTTGGTTTCCTCCTTCGAAGTAGATAACATTGTGGTGAAGAGGGTAGGACATAACCCCTCCTATTATTAAACAGATTCGCACATGCCGACATTTTTCGATAACCAAAACTGAAATTGCAGAAGTAACTAATCTGGAATGACATAATGTCTGAATCAATTCATCCTCTTTACTTCTTCTTCACATCCTCTTTACTTCTTGCAGCAGTTACATCTTTCCTCTGCTCGTGAATTTCCCTTGCTACCCGTGGGAATACACATTTAATGGGTCTACTTTTTCAACTATTCACTTTTTCAATAATTTCAATATATTGAACTCTGATTATAACGCACCTTCGCATCAAGCACCATCTGGTTCCAGGAATAAAAGTTATCCAATCCACGTGGTACACATTGGCCTGTCTGTCTGCTATGAACCACTATAACCTCAACTATTTATTTATAGCAGGATATCATATCATTATAAACCTTTGATCAAAGTTGTCTACATTTCTTAATTCACACCCATTACACCATCGTTTGTAGTTTATTAAAATGCACAAAAGGAACAAACATCAAACAACTAAAGCGACTTACTCATTGCTTTTATTCGTTGTGTACATACGCAACTTAAAATATGTGAACAGCTTATTAAGCTTGATAAGTATAAGCATGATAGAATATGATTATGCAGCAGCTATGCAGGACAATTTGTTCACTTAAATATGATCCCTGAGAGGATGATCGAAAGGCGTCTCCAAATCTAAGGACAAGGATCGATCAATCGGAGACCACGTGGGCAAACAGACATTTCTTGAAATGGCCTGTTTGTTGAATCAGTTTATATTCCGTCGACAGATTTATCTCTTTCTCCGACTTCGTGAACCAAGACACTGCAACGCCTTATAACGTCAATGGAATGTCGGTCTGTTCCGAGCCCCAGTACCTGCCAGGTTGCCTCATCTCGACTACCGTAGTTAATCCCTTAATTTGCAAATCGATTGGGTGTTACCAGCATTAGACACTCCACTGTATGCAAGATTTCGCAGTCTACCAGTAGCATCCCATTCTTGAAATGGATGCCCTGAAATTTGAGCATTTGTTCCTGCTGGCGAGAGATCGGGCGGGTTGGAGAGACATGTTGTGGGCCCCACAGGTCCACCCCGAAGAAAGAAATAAAAAAGAAGAGCATGGGCGGTGAAATTAAGATACTGCTCCTTTTATCTGGGGTAGTAGGCTGCTCCCAGCTAGGCTTGGCCTTGTGCTCTTCTGCCTTTTTTCTCGATGTACCAGCCAGGTGATATCTGCTACCTGCACTCTTTTCGAGGTAGATCATCCATTCCGCAGAGTACTCTGGGAGGGACATCATTGGCCACTCAATTTAGGTAACGGGCGAAAGAATAATATCGCTAAAACAATCTGCCAAGATGAGATTTCTTCGTGCTCTCTTCGCGGTGGTTCGATGAGAACCTAATCAGCCCTATCTGCCGTTTTAATGCCACATATAATACCTAAATCCAACCTGAGGTATTTAAGGACTTTAGTTTCTTAATATCTTTCGCAGAAATCTCTTCAAGTTATTATACCACCAGACCTGGGTAGACTGGTGACTTGTGTGGGATGCCTAGTTCAACGGCATGATCTCCTATCGATCAGTGTTTTGTACAGACCGCCACTATTCTAGCAGTATCATGACGAGTTCCCCCAAGGAGATTTTTTTATTTTAAATTGCTTGTATTCACGCCATATTTTCCTTGATGTTGCACCGTTCGTCAATCTTGCCCATCAAAGGTTCGCTATTTCAAGGAGTACGAAAATATATTAGCCTTGTACTGGGATGTATACCTCCTGAATCAAAGATCTCCGCCTACCGAGTTTATGGGCCTTTTCATTTCCTGGAATGTCACTGTGACTCGGATTCCAGGTAAGAGAAATGAGCTGGCCTTCTAACCTCAGCTCTACATTCCTGTACTCATTTTGAATGCGAAGTGAAATGCATTACTTCTGATGAGTTGTTATCAGTCGTTGATAGACAATAGCTTTGATGGCGGCTGCTTGGCTATCAATGAATATGGTAACCTTTTGCCTGGGCAAGATATTTGGATATATTTTGACTTAACGACATGCTTCTTACTTACTTATCAGGCTCGGGCCCCTGCAGGCTTCGAGCCTGAGCGATAGCTGCTTTCCATTGTTGACGGTCCTGAGTCCTGAGTCTTGCACCCGCGATTACTTAGTCTTTATACCGGAGATTCGGTATTTCTCTCCTCGAATGAGGCGGCTCGGATTCGAGGACCCTCTTATCTAGGGCATTGTTGTTCATGCGCTCGATGTGGCCGAGCCAGTGCATTCGACGGATCTTTGCCTTCCGGACTTCATCCACATCCTGTTACAGATCGTAGAGTTCGCGGTTGTGTCTTCTCCTCCATTCGCCTCCCTCGCAGACGGGACCAAATATCCGACGTAGAATTTTTTTATGGAAGGCACCAAGAATCAGTTCAGCAGTTTTGCTTATCATCCAGCTTTACAAAACCCTTATTTTGCCAGTCCTGCTATATGGAGCCGATATAGCAGGACTGGCAAAATAAGGGTTTTGTAGAGCGTGACCTTAGTCCTTCGAGTCAGGAGTCTTTACACCAGTTGTTTTGACAAACCGAAGTAACACCGGTTGCCAAAGGCGGTTTTACGTCAGATCTCCACAGTGATGCCATTCGTGGAGTTCACGTTTGTCTCAAGGTAGACCAACTCCTGCTTCATTGATTGCAAATAATTCCCCTTGGAACACGCTGGAATTGTCCGGCTGTCTATAGGCTTTAGAAATTTTCAGGGATTCTCATATTCTACTTGGGCATAACTTCTGATGAGTTATCAGACGTTGATTTCCCTCGTGCGTGCTTTGTTTCTGCTATCACTTTAGTCCTTGTTAAACTTGCCCGTTAGCAACAAGGACTTAGTAGTTTTTTCTTGCCTTGACAACCTACTTTAATACAGTCACTAACAGAATTAACTATTGCTTGAGGAAATAAGTGGTTTGGTCTCATCTTAACGTGTGTAGTTAAATTGAGAACAAGTGTCAATTATTTGCATGGGACATGGACGAGATTGCTCTAGTAGCAAAAAAGTCATGAGTATCGAAACCGATTTCGTACACACAAGATTATTTGATCTCTAATAATTGAAAAAAATATTTTCTTTAAATTATCTGCGTCTTGATTTGCTTTCGGATTTATAGACAACCCATGGTATTGTTTATTTTCGGTAAATTTATTATTCGAATTCTTCTGGCTGCGCAATGCAATAAATGTCTAACGAATATCAGTTTTTAATTGTTTTTTAAGTTTAGTTCAAGTGCTGACGCAGACCAGTTCATATTAATTTGCAAACATGAAACATTCGTTTGTAGATGGACTGAAACCAAAATATAGATTTTTTTAGTTTTGAAACGATGTTACACAAATCATATTTCTTTTCAGTGGTTCCAAGAAATTTTCGTTTACTTGAAGAACTAGAACAAGGACAAAAAGGTGTCGGTGATGGAACAATTTCCTGGGGTCTTGAAAACGATGATGATATGACACTAACACACTGGACAGGCATGATAATTGGGCCGCCCAGAGTAAGTAATCAATTTATTTTTGATGTTTACACCAAATATGTTGCGCACAATGGATATTTATGCATAATTCTTGTTTACATGTTAATTTTTAGACACCCTACGAGAACCGAATATATTCACTTAAAATTGAATGCGGTGAACGCTATCCAGATGATCCTCCATCTCTTAGATTTCTATCAAAAATTAATATAAACTGTATTAATCAAAGTAATGGAGCAGTAAGTATAACGCTTTATATAAAGTTTCTTGACTGCAACTATGGTCAACATTTAGTGTGCGATATGACATGTTGAAATTGGTTAATGATTTCCTAATTTGTTTGCAATTTGAAGACTATTTGTTGAACCTTTTCAACAGCGTGGGAAGTAGCTCTGTTTTAGCTTTTTTTTTTAATCGTGGCAAGTCGAATGAAATCGTGTACAAACAGAATCATTTTTTGGACCGTATTAAATCAAAACCGTGTACAAAAAGAATTAGGTGTACTTCAGAGAATGCTTTCGTTCCAACTACTTTCGAAAAGGGAAATTTTGAGGTAGTTGCCTTGTGACACTTTCATAAAAACCGGTAACCTCGGTACGATGCCACTTAAATTTGCTTTATGTTTGGGGCTTATCTTGAAATTAACAAATTTCACCAACAAACTAACTATGCAAACCCAGAGATATCCCCAAAATTGAGCGTACACCAATAAAAAAAACAAGCATTTCCCTTCGCTTGGCTTTCACACTATGCTCGGCCTTCCTGATTACAAAACTCCCAACCTGTGTCAAAACTGCCCCAGCTTGACCAATCCTACGGGAAAATTCAGTATTACTCCTCCCATCACTCGTGAAGAAGATCCCGAGATACTTAAACTTCTCCATCTGCTTCAATGGGACTCCACTAACCTTGCATTGAACAGGCGCTTTGAAAATTACCATAACTTCTGATTTGCCCACGTTAACCTTCATCCTAGACTCAGCACATACGGCCACAAACCTGTCGAGTGCGCGCTGAAGTTCCGTCTGGGAAGATGTGAGGATAATTACGTTATCCGCGAAAAGAAGATGACTTACCCTCAACTCTCCCAATGTGAAACATTTTTCGCCTTGGCTGCGCTGCAACATACAATCCATATAAACAATGAAAAGGAGGGGTGACAAGACGCACCCTTTGCGAAGTCCAACGCCCACCGTGAAAGGTGTTGATTTAGCACCGTAAACCCGAACACAGTTGCTACAGTTTGTGTATAGAGATAGAATGGCCCTCAAGAAAGGACCCTCAATCCCATACTCCAGCAGAACACTCCAGCGTACCTCTCGAACGGAAAGAGCTATACTTCGTTGGTTTGGTCACATAGCACGTATGTCCCATCACGACTTCCGAGGCGGGCCTTGAATGCGATTCCATCAGGTAGGCGACCACTTGGCAGACCCAGGATGAGATGATTGTACCAAGTCCAAAAGCTCGCCTGGTTACGCTTCGGCATAACCCCTGATGAATTAGATTCGATGGAGGATCGAGGTGCTTGGAGATCTCTCGTGCGTGGTTTACCTCCGCGACCCCTTTAGTGGATCACGTGGTTCAGAAAATGATGATTTTTTATTTTTTAGAAAGTATAATATATTTGTAACATATTTTAGTACGATTCCATTGACTGTAACGATTACAACAGAAAACTCGATTTACGTACCACTCGATTCATACAACCGCTCGACACTGAAATCGTCACACCTTTTTACAGTATTATTTTAACTTTTGTATGCTTATGCTCTAACCTCTCTGATCTGGTTTAAAAATATGTGTTCAACAAAACCATTTTTTTCCTTTCAAAAATATTTTTTTTTTATCATTTTGACTATAAGTCCTTTTTTAAAAAATGTGACCCAGTGTATCTAGTACTTGGCAACTCAAGTGTGTACTGTACTGCATATGTATTTTCACCTCAGAAAATTGAGCGTACATTTATGCAAAAATGAAAAACTACACTGGTTCAACATTTAATATTTAGTTGGAACACCTTCTGTCCACTCCGGAGGTTGGAAATCATCATTGTTATGAAACAAAGTGTTTTTTTTGTATTTTGTAAACGATCTAGGAATGTTTTTCAAAACATCCTTGATAAATAACCATTTCTTCCAGTGATTGCTCTTTCTAAGCCTTTTTTTCATTTCTGTCCGTAAATTTTCAATTGGACTGTGATCCAGTCACGGAGGTGATGAGCTGCTATACATTCATTCTAACAAGGTGGTAAAAAATTATTAATCATTCAATTTTGTTTATGAATTACTGTTTTACTAAATAAAAAAATGATTTTGAGCGTCGGAAATATTTTTATTTAGACCTTTAAATTTGTTTGTGTTAATTTAAAAAATGATATCCGTCAAATGGCTGTCGCCAGGTGAATGAAATACTAATTTCTTGAAGATATTTGACATCCTTTTTTTTGTCGCTCTCTAAAACCAAGCGGACTAATATGAGAATCGTACTCAGATTTCGTTAATAACTTTCAGAAATTCCTGAATTACTTTCAAAATGTTACTTAAATTCGTCGATGGATAGGGGTCTCTTGATTTCTATTCTGAGATTTGTCCAAGACTCAAGAGATGTGATGTCGTGAATAAAGAGAGTGAAAAGAAAATTTCGAAAATTTAACCTAGACGGCAGCGTAGGAGTCGATATATTTACAGATTATGTCCGAGCGGCCACATGAGTATGTTTTGGAACACACTTAAAGCTCCCTATCCAAGTGCATACATTTGAATTCCATTGTTGTTTGGATTATTCATGTTGAAACTTGAAAAATGTTCAATATCTAATTTGCGTGCAAACACATCATGGCTTGCTTAATTACCTGTCAACGGCAACACTGACGACGATGGTCTAGTACCAATGATGATCAGGTCAAGACAGTTCGCGCTGAACCATGTATTGTTCAATCAGAATGTACATGTTTTAATCGTTCAAATAAATTTTCGGAAATTTACTCTCCATTCTGACATACCATAATAGACTAATACTATCACAAAGTTTCTAAGCAAATATTTGATTGGATTTAGGAAGACATTTGATTGGAGCATTATGTCACCATAAATATAGATAGGTAGAGGTAGTCTGACATTTGTCTCATATTGATTAAAGTGTGCTGGACATCAGATCAACTCCTTTGGACTACAGCGAATTTGCAAGCAAGATCGAAATGTGTTATCATTATGACCATAGTTGCCGTCTTGCAATGTCATTCTTGTAGGAACATTCTTGTAATAATATTTTGTGTCTTTCCAGGTTGATCATAGATTAGTTCCAATGCTAGCCAGATGGAATCGTGAATACACTATAAAATCAATGCTTCAGGAAATTCGTAGGATTATGACTTGCAAAGAAAATTTAAAATTGGCGCAACCCCCAGAAGGCAGCTGTTTTTAGTTGAGCGTGTTTTCTTTTAAATAAAACAAAAAAAAAATCATTTATCCCCAAACAACAAAAAAGAAAGTCTAAACAAAATTTTAACAAACAAAATAAATGTTTAAAAAAAAGTAAAAAAAAAAGAAATCAAATTCATTATATTATGTAAAGAAAAAGCCGAATGAAGAGGAACCAGCAAGTCGCAAAAGAACCGTGACAAAATACCACACACACATACATACACACAGTAATATACCAATTAAAGTAAATAAAAGATATGAAACGTAAAAACAACCAACCTACTATTCTCTTCTTCTTCGTCGTCGTCTTATTTTAAATAAAGTAAAAAAGAACCAACCAGCAAGCAACACAAAATCATAAAAAATATTGATTGCAACACCTATGCAAAGTAAAATAAACGCAAACAAAACAAAATAAAAAAAATTAAAAAAAATACATATAACGAGTAAAATAATAGAAAGGAAAGCATCCGATTTTATTTCATTATTATTATTGCTATAACAATTATATATGAATTCTTCAATTAATAAGCAAAGTAAACAAGAAAAATGGTTACAAAAAAACAAAAAAAAAAACAGAAAGAAGCATTAAACTTATAATATATATTTATTAAAAAACAAAAGAAACAAAAAACAAAGAAAAAAACAATGAAACGCGTATGAGTATGAAAAGTAAAGAAAAGCAAAATACAAATGAGTAGCATTACATCATTGAAAATGATTAAGAACAATTAATTATAAATTTATTTAACAGTCAACTATTATAAACAAGTGAAAAGAGAATCAAACAACTAAGAGAGGGAATCATGTAAATTGATTTTGTGTATTTTCCTTCATTTAATCGTTTTCACATTTTTTTTTTTCGAATGATATCGATTTCGATAAGCTTTTTCTTTCTTGTTTTCAATCTTCCAAAAACAAAATGACGCCTTGTTGCTGAAATTTCTCGAGTTGAATGAAACAACACAGACATCATACACACACAGACTATCTCCTGATAAAAATGCATTTCTCTCTGTAGTCATTAAATATTGAATGTCTTAATTTTAATTTTTATTTGTTTTTCAATTTAAAAAGAAAATGATGAGATTAAAGAATAAAATTAAAGTGATAAAGCGCTTGAAAACGAAAAATAAAACCCAGATTTAACCTAACAAAAACAATGTTATACTTGTAGGGTTGTATAGTGTTCCATGTTTTTGTTTGAAAATCAACGACAATCCATTTCCATTCCCAACCGATGCCTTGTTGGTGGTTGCTTCCAATCGCTGTTAAAGATGTATCGTAGAGATCGTAATGATTTCAGACTTATCCCATTCTACTGATATTCAAAAGGCGTGAGGGAGCACGATTAGTTTTCAACGTGTTATTCAGCGTTAGCACGATTGTTGATCACTTTATACTTTTTCCATCACGCTCGCCTGGAGTTTCAATCTTCGATCCAGAAAAAAGACTCACTCATTGGTAAGTGTTTTGGTGTGTTCTTAACATGTGTTACTTACCAGTTATAAGTGATATGACTGCGCCATCACTGAGATCGGATGCAAGACAGCTTGGACTTGATGACTGGAAGGACTGTCAACGATGGACGGCACCGATATGTCAGCCTGACCCTCCATGAGTCACTGAGATTACAAGGGCAGAGCAGTAAGAAAACAAAAACCTTACACACTGGAATGATTGCAAAGTCAGACTATTTTGAGGATTTCTGAAAATTCAGTTTTTTCAGATTTCCAAATTTTTGCTCGATTTCTTCAAGGATCAGGATCGTGGTAATAGAAATTGGAAATGTCGTATACAACGGTTAGTAGGTAGATGTAGAATACAAATGGATGCACAGTAACCACTCGTGCTGTGCGTTATGTCGCGGACTAAGTGTGGCTTACAAGTGGAGGAGGACCTCAATCTTGCGCTAGCTGAAGATTGACTGGTGGCCCAGGTCCAGCCAAGATTGTAGCACCATTTTGTTACCTTATATCACAATGAGACTCGACGACGTCGGCTCTGGGGATTATCAGAAAAAAGACCAAAATTGTTACTACTAATCAAAAATGGAATACATTATTTCCCATACACATGCATACTCAATAGTTTACGTACAAATTGAAGGTAGCTTAAGGTAAGCAACTAGTAGAAAAAGAGACGATAGTAGAAAGTAGTAGAAAAAGAGAGGGAGCGTGGCACACGACTTACGGTGAATCACCGATGTGTCAGGACCAGTTTTTCGACTCCGATCACTGTCCGATTAACCGGAGCGATGGAGATGCTGAGAGCGGAAGCCATTTTATTATTAATATGACGATTTTTCGACGCCCAAAGACCATGACACGACTTTTTGAAGAAAACCTTTTTCACACTATATTTTCTTGTGATTTTTTGGGATTATTTCACATATATGGAACATTTTCCGCGAAAAAGAATTCGGAATCGTCATTGTATTCAAAATCACGTTAAGAAACATTTGTGGATTCTGTCGAAAAGGAAAATCTCTCTCTCACTCGAAAATCGGTAATTTGTTCGTATGCTGCATTTATTCTTCAAACATTTTGCTGAAGTTTAAGTAGTTAATGGTGTTGGTCTTCTATTTCTCTTCACAGTCGGAGTAACCTGGGGCAAGACAAAGGCAATTAAAATTCCACTCTTTCGTGGTTTTTATCGCGTCTTTTGTTGGTCCGTGACACACTTTTCATCAATAATCACTAATAAATAGTTCATGAGCTTCCTTTAAAAGAAAGTTAACAATTTCGCAGGATATCGTATACCTGTAGTCTTATAGGTAACATAGAATTCTATGGTTGTTAAGTAGGCCATATACAGCATGGTTGTGCCGATGTGCTGTCCTGTGGGTGGACTAGTCCGTGCCACACTGTGAGCAAATTGAAAATGTTTTCATTTTTAATGACGGTAATCCGCGAAGTGTTATGTAGGAATTTGTGTGGCGAATGAACGCCGATGTTCACAACAAATGTGTATGCTCCGCTTTAAAAAATGCGTAAGACAAGTAGTATATGATGCAAACAAATCAACGCGACAGTTTCTGAATATTCACATAAACCGCTTTAAGGCACGCTAAATTCGTTGCCAACTTTTCAATCTTGCAGGTAAAGGGAATCACACATTGGAAAACGCTTGCTACGAATTCAGCGTGTGTGAAAGGGAAGCATAGCTTAAGGCTATTTACTTTTACCGATGCATATTTAATCTTTAGATTCAGGTGATCCATTTTTTAAAGCGTTCTTCATAGAGCGTTTGCTGGGATTGAAACGGAGGCGGCCAAAATGGGTTTAGTGGTTAACAAGGACAAAACGATGTATATGCTGTCATCGAGAAAGGACGTACAACATCGACGCCTTGGCCAGAATGTCACCGTGGGCACTTCGAGGTAGTGAAGGACTTCGTGTACCTCGGCTCCCAAGTAAACAGTACGAACAACACCATTATCGAGATTAAACGCAGAATAACTCTTGCAAATCCCTGTTTCTTTGGGCTCAAGAGACAACTGAGTAGGAGAGCCCTCTCGAAGGACCAAGTATAAAAGAAAAAAGTTATTAAATCCCTTTAGTTTCTTTATTTTATATTAAATACTTAGCAATCTTATAATCTTCAACCGTCTACTTCGGCGTTGTCGTACAGAGTGCCTCTATCTCTCCTGTTGGTGCTGCCGGTTTCTCTTGTTTCTTCGCAGCGTTGCCGTGGTGTCACACAAGCTAACATTATATAACACCTTAATCATCCCAGTCCTGCGCTATGGCTCGGCAACATGGACAATCTCAAGAGCGGATGAAGAAGCTCTTCGTACTTTCGAGAGAAAAGTTCTGCGTTGAATCTTTGGTCCTGTTTGCGTTGATGATTCTTGGAAAAGAAGATTCAACCATGACATGAGCCTAGCCAGGAATCTACGGATTCAACGCCGAATATAGCTAGGCCAAGTAGAGCGCATGGACTGCAGTCCTGCACCCCGAAGTGTCTTCGACTCCGAAACAGTGAGATGACTTCAATAGATATTATCTTGGACTTGAAACATCGTCTAACAACCTATTTAGCACCTACATGAATCTACATGGAAGTATATAAGTCCAACCAATTCACTTGAAATATCTATTCATGTTAAATCAATTTTAAGCAACATAAAATCAGACTGCTGCGTTTTGGATCAATAACCGCGAGCAACAAACATCTTATCTCAAGGAGTAAAGTTGTATAAAGACGTGATGTGATAAGAAAGAATGCACGATAAAGCAAACCCCTTATCAATTTTCCAAACAATTCATTCATCTGTTTTGAGCGAATTTTTCGGAAATTCATGAAAAATTGTCACAACTACACTTTTCTGCTATACCGAGTTTGTTCGCTGATTTCGTCTAGCGCTACAGTAAAGGATGTACCTGAGCGTCAGTCAAAGGTCCACCTCGTGTCACTCATGTTTTGCGTAACAGTAATTTCCTGGCTCAAAATCTGTTATTTATAATTTAATATTGAGTTATAAGTACGAACTATGGGCACAAATACAGTGGACTCTCTTCAAGTCGAATTGTCACGGCATACCATATTTTGTTTGAGTTAGAGAGAGTTTGACCTAGGGAGAGTCTACTGTATTTTTTAAGAATTTCGTGAAAAAAATCTGGAGAAGTCAACTCAGGCGTCATTTAGCGATCCACTAAGCTTTAGGCATATCTAGAGATGAACGCATAAAAGAGATGCTCTGATGTTAAATTGCGACAATTTTAATAATGTCCTGTGCCACCATTGTGGATCTATTATCCATTCGTCAAAGATGTAACGGAATCTTTACCTAGTTTCTTTTCCATAGTCTGATCACGATGTAAGGCATCATTTGAGAATTTATTAACAGACTCGAAATGAATTGCAAATTCGGTTGTCGCTTGGTCTTTAGGAACTTTGTAAAAGAAGTCCTGTGATACCGATTAATCATCAATTTGCATTGCTGCCAAAATAAATATATACTACATACCTACCTTTCTGTACAAATAATAACAACCATTTCACAGCATCAAATCGATTTTATTGCGCATGTGATTCCATTAAACTCGTCATACTTTTATATCGCACCGTTTTCGTTTCCTTTTTTTAATATTTTACATGTTTAGCTTATATAATTAGATTTACAACGTTATAGTGCACGTCTCCATTTCTTTAGATCAACGATTAAATGTATAAATTAAATAAATTTCACTAGATCTCCTAAGAGAATATGCTATTGTGTGTGGCCAAGGTCTGATTATTTAGAAATATTTAAGAACTCAAGAGGCAGGCAAATGGATGAATTAATAGCAGTATCGCTATCGAGCGGCAGTTATCGAAGTGTTTGTTCGACGCGTTCTTCTAAAATATACAACATTTTTTTCTTGTTTTTCGATTTCGCTCTAAAAGACAATCACTAAAAATTCCCATTGAAGACGAAGATAACCTTTATTGATATCTATCTTAGTATTATTTGGTTGGTATTTCTTTTTTTTTTTGAAACTGTAACAAAGTTGATTCTGTTTGTAGGATCTTTTACGTGTGGTGTTTTATTACTGCTGCTGCTGCTACTGTTGTCTTATATAGCTGGCGTACATTTATTGTGTTTTACTTCTTTTTAGGAGCGAATACAATTTTTCTGGATTTCAATGAGGCCCATTGATGTCTCTTAATGTAGTAAGCAGTGACAATCAAGAACGTGAAGATGCCAAGAGCCTTGATGATCATACGCTTACGAACATCGTGTTCTGGTTCTGATGTCCATTTTAAGAATGTGCAAACATCCTTAGCCAATTGACTGGCAGTTGCAGGTGTGCCATCTTCATATTCAATGACCTATATGAGAAATAAGTTGACATAAAATAAAATTCAACAAACATTTTTTTAGATTATTGTTACCTCATTGTACAGAACTTGAGCCATAGAAATAGCACCACCGGTGAAGTAAGGATTGTAATATTGTCCATCACGAAGTAAAACACCGGCTGGTGCTTCTTGATAGCCAGTGAGCAGTGCAAAGACGTAATCTTCTCCACCCTTACGAGCAGAAATGATATAACTCAAATCTGGTGGATAGGCTCCATTGTTGGCAGCACGAGCAGCCTCTTCGTTGGGATAGGGGCTTGGGAAGTAATCTGACAGCTTGCCTGGCCTAGTGTAGTAGTTACCAGTATCATCAGGACCATCTTTAACCTGAAAAAAATGTGTGATAATATGGTTTGTTTATAATCTTAAAATGAATTTTTAAAAAAGGATGTACTAACCATAATCTGCTCGGCTTCGGCCTTAGCTTCCGCTTCGGTGTGGGTAACACCAACCAAGTTGCGGTATGCAATATACTGCAATGAATGGCATGCAGAACAGACCTGCTTGTACACTTCGTAACCACGGCGCATGCTGTTTGAAAATATATACACATTTTTTTTAGTTGTATGAAATTTGAATTTCTTGGATGGTAGAGAATTTATGAGATAAAACGAACAGAATTGAAGATGTTAAAGCTTAGCTTTATATAGAGCCGAAAGATAAAGGTGCAATTGTTTCCATTGCAATTAGTTGGACATGGTTACATACACCAGACTATGTATTTATTGACAGAAATTTGAGTGAAATCCAAAAACAACTCTTAGCAATGAATATAAGAACTGCTGGTGTTACGTGTTTCCTAATGCATGAAAAAGAAGAGATAAACGTGCAAAAACATTCCAGTTATAGCAGGTGTATAGAGCAGTGATTTGAATTCGTGGTAACATTTGCCATCCACTAAGCAGCCATCGTTTGGTTTAGATGACCAACTGCCACATGTACAAAAGTTGCAGGAAGAAAGTGGTGGACTCAGAGTAATCTTTTTCCACAATCAGTTTTATATATATAAATTTAGTGTTAAAGTATGTATAAGAAGTATATGTACTTTCCATCGCTGAAGGCTTAATTGAATTGAATATCAGAAATCAATAAGAAAAAAGTTCAATGGTTGTCTCTAAATATTTACTTAGTGGCGTCCGTATCAGCAGAGAGGATTCAAACATATGAAATACTTGGGAAGGGCGTTCCCATTCTGTACATTAGTTCATACATAACTTCCGAGTTTCTTAACGTACCTAGCATGATCCAACGATGAAAGAAGGCCCTTGTGAGTCCATGGCAAAGATGACGGATGAACACAATCACTTGAAGCCTCAACCGATTGCTCAAGTGCGTAAACTAGAGCTCCAACACCACCAGTCAAAGCTCCCACAGTTGCAAGTAGCTATATTTTGGAATAAAAACAAGAAAACATCTCAATTAGTTCCGTCATGAGAGTTATAGATTTTTTAGGTTAACCCATGCACATCTTTTAGACATTTCACAACGTAATGTACGATTGGATGTTTTACCTTCTTTTGGCCATTAGTCCATGTTTTGGTGGATGCAAAATTCTTCACCTAAAACCAATAAAATATTTATCATTTAGAATGTGAGGTAACAAGATGTAATAACACCCTCTTGGCCAGTGTTCGAAAGAACAGATGAAAAAAATTTTCCCTTCAGCTTATGGGGTTACATAATAAAACATTTAACCGAATTTTTTTCGCACGCAATGATTGCAATGTAGATTTAAGTTATCGCATAAATGAAACTCTTTTAAGCGTCTTTTTCGAATGGAAATGTGTTAAGTTATTTTAGCGATTTTAAATTGTGACAAAGAATTGAGTAGAAATTACTCTGATGGTGCTGAAAGGAAATTTTCGAAGATGTTATGCATTCAATGGGGAACTTTTTTTTAGGTTGTTATTCGCACATTTCCCTTTGAATTAACATGTGAATTTTTTGAAAGATGTTAAATACCTGCTGCCGGGATAGACAGGAATTAGTTCTTAATAAATTAGAGGCACAAATTCTGCTTATTGTTGCCGCCATGGTGGCTAAAGAAGGTACACGACTTTTTGAAGGATGAAGAAAATTCGAAACTGAGTTGATGCAGTTTTTTGACTTTTCGAAGATTTATGATAACTTCATGGCAGCGGTATGATTACTCTGCGATGACAGTTGCGTATTTCGAATGTCAGACGAATGATGGGTGAGACTAGTGACATAAATGTATATTATATTGTTTTTTATATAATTGCAACAATTTGTTGCATGGTGAAGTTTATTTATATTCTATTAAATTAATGTCTTATTTTTTAGGCTCTTATCAAGTATTCTGTGTATGCGCATCGAATATAAACGGTGGACCATAAATAAAGTATGTTAATTGTTAAATATTTTCGTTTGACTTTTAATCGTTGAAGATAAAATAGGATGACTGGTAAATCAACATCTATATATCTATACCATGTTCCCCTCAAAAGAGTCCGCGAGACTTCATCAAATGTCTCCAAATCTCTTAGATTTTGCCATTCATTATTGGGATTTCGATTTCCGAAGTCGATAACCATATGAAAATTCTTGGTAATGTAGTGTAATGCTCATTGTCAGCTAAAAATATGTTTGCGCATAATATCAGTCCAACAAGGAATTTGTATATCGTGATATCACATCTTGCCGCTTTCACCCAGAAGACTCTTAAAGATCATTTTCACATTGGCTGAATTCGTTGCCGACTTTTTTCAAATTCCCTTTAGTGATACCAAGCCACTTGCACAAAGGACATTTTTCAGTCTTCTCAATTCTCAACCTTTTCTGTTACTCACTTTGTCACTCGCATGCTTTATAACTTTCTGATGAGATGTATAACATGCTTCCAATACCCAACATTAAGAACATAAGAAGCAAATGTCTATTCGCTGCTATATTGGAATTCCTACGGGGGAATTGCCTTCTGTTGCTATTACATTTCTCTTTTCGCTGCGACATTGTTGGATGGTGTACAAAAAGTCTAAGCGTGTAGGTGTTTATTGTACAGAGTAATGGACACTGCGTCGATCTTGGCTGAGATAATGAGTTGTATATAGAAGCCTCTGATTTGTGTTTGTGTACCAGAGAAAGAATTCTGTTGAAGAAGACGCGTTCAGGCACAACAATTTGTCGTGACGATTTGCTTGGCTACCGTCATTGATGTGCCAAATCGTCAATGTGAACGCTCGTTATAACAAATCGGCAGACTTGTTTTGCAAAACATTTTGACTTTTCAGATTGATTAAAGCCAAGTAAATCATCACCACAAATTGTTGGGCCGCTTTCACACTAGCTAAGATTCGTTGGCGATTCTTTCAAATTCCCTTTTATGACCTCAAGCCACTTTCACACAGGAAATCTTTGAGTCTCTGCAATTGAGATCTCAATGCTGAACTTTTTCTGTTTCGTACCCCGTCTCACACATACGTTATCTCTTTCTCACACATGTACATCATGCTTCCAATACGCAACATTGAGAACATAAGAATAAAGCAACTCAAAGAAAAAACGAAGAGAGATACAAGAGAATAGAAAATCCAAAAGCTAACCCCGAGCACACTAGACGCGGGCTACCCTTGCCGATAAGATGGAAAAATCGCCGACAAAATTTTTCTTGTGTGAAAGCGACCTTAGGGACCATATTTTGAGGTCTTATGTAAATGAAGTTTATCAAAAATGTCCCAATTCTTCTCCGCGATGTGGTGCAAATATCGAACAAGTCTCGCATTGTAGTCATTTCGTACTGTACTACAATGTGGATGAGCCTTAGGAATCGAAAAAATATTTCCCACTTCTCCAGTTCTTTATTTTACATAAAATCACTTTAATTACACTAAATCGAACTCAAAGAACATTCAGAATGTTGACATTTTGATTAGAATTCCAATATTTTTCATATTAAGCCTTAAACTCCTAGAAATGCATTCAGTTTTGCAGTAAATAAATTTCAATTTCAAATTTCCCGCCTAGAAAAATTGCGCAGCCATCTTTTTTATTTCCCTCAATTACATCCCATTGGATATTTTTTTGATGACATCGCGCTCACACTGTCAGCTGTTTGGCTGTAGGAAAAATATCCCTTCTGGCGAAAGTACAATCCGTGAACGCCATCATCATTCTTAATTTTTTTTTCTTCGCTGTTTGACCGTACGGAAAGTGTGAACGTCGGACGAGACGACGAAAAACCTCAAAAGGTACGCCATTATTGTGTGCGAGGAACAAAGAAGATAATTTCGACCTGATTCTTTTCGTTTCTCAAAAAAACGAAATCATTTCTTGAAAGTTCGCTGTAAATTTCAACAAAGTAACAGAATTGCATCTTCAAATGGTTGACGGAATATTGAGGATATAATTTTGTCAAACCGATAATTAAACTCTCTTCCCTCAGTCGGATTTCGAGTTTTCTTTATTTTTCTTAGTTTTCTTTTTTTTTTGTATTTTACATCACACGCAGTGAGTTGAAAAGGCTATTTTTTTGTTATTTTTTTTTTCTGTGAAGTGGAAAGCAGCAGAAAGAGGATAAACCTTAAACCGAGGAAAAAGACAATTTGGCCAATATGACCAGTGGCGGAATGCCCGAGTTGGGCTCGAAAATAAGTCTTATTTCGAAGGCGGACATCAGATACGAGGGCAGATTGTACACCGTGGATCCAAACGAATGTACTATTGCATTATCGAGCGGTAAGTTTTTTTTTTCCTCCCCCCTTACATATATAATATTGTTCAGCAAGGTATATATGTATAGCTGTGTATTGTTGTGTTCTTTTTCGTCACGCATTTTGCAAATTGAAAAGAAAAAATGCGCAACGTTGCACAGGTAGAAATTTTCTTTTTCTGCAAAAGGATCCAAAAGGAAACATTCGCAGCTAGGCTCCTTACAAAGACCCCCTTATGTTGTGAGAACTACAACAAGTGGCGGGTCACATTTTCGCAAATGTACATATCTACATGGCGTGTGATTTATTGTCTTCCATTTTATTCTGCAAACGCGACAGTTTTTCGTTGATTTTTTACTTGAGAAAAAAAAGAAATCAGTTTACTTTCAAGATTGTTACAACTGTTCCGGTATTATGAGGTGAGGGAGAAGGAGATTATATCAAGAACCACTGTTAGAGTAAGCAGTTATATTTTGCAATCCCGTTATGGCTACGCGACTACACCAGTCTGTGAAAAGAAAAGAAAACAAAAAAAATTAAGTGAGCCCTCCATCATTCTGGAATCACAATTTTTTGCCGGCAGCTAATCTCCATGTGACGAATGTTCAGTGCTTTTCGTTCAATTTGATCAAAAAATTAACGCCATCCCATATGTGTAAAGTAAATGTAAGGTTAGAATGCCGCACGCATAGCGAATTGTTTTTTTTTGTAAACTTTTCAGTACCATGTCATCGTGTACACTCGGTATAGAAGCAGCATATCATCAAGTTCGTTTGTTTTCGACAAGTTATTTGTTTTGCTCATCCCAGAGCTGGCAATCGGGCGGTGGTTGTTGAGAAGAGCGAGGCGGAAGAGAAAGTAATAACTACGCAGTTGGTTGATAGCCGGGGTTCTACTGTGATTAATTGTCTGATTGCTTGAATTTCGTAAGTTTAGGCTGCTGTGATGTGCAAAACAAACAAATTTAGAGCACAGCGAGAGCGAGTAATGTGTTTTCGTTGAATGACGTGAAGTAATTTTCGATTTGACGGAGCTAGGGCTATCTAGTTGACTACCCACGCATCCCAAGCTATGAATTTGCGCAATGCAACAACTCTATGGCCTCAAACCAATGTGTACGATGTCGAAAGATATGTTGCATTCTAATTCAACTGTGGCTATGAAACTTAACTCGAGTGTACATTCCGCTTGGTTTATAGTGAAAGTAGGAACATTTGGAGTTGTACAATAACTGCTTCGAATGAATGACTGTACTTGACTGTACTTAAGCGCACGAATTAAAGAATAAATTAATCAACATTTCAACGTACAGCCATTTCTCGATGATGTTGGCGCCAATATATTTTCTATGAGCAACGCCTGGTGACTTCATGTAACTTTTATTTTCCTATGGAGAATATTTAGAATGGAGTGTGCGATTTTGCATTGGAATAGTATACTTTTGCGCCGAGGAACTACTGGTTCTTGGCATACGTCAGAAACTACGAATGATACACTTAATCGTGGTTGCTAAAGGAATGATGCTATATCACCGAACGTCTTATATTTTGTTTGACAAAACAGTTAATTGCTATTGATGCTTAAGCCCATGGAATCTATTTCATATTCAGAATGATTTTAGTTTGTCTTTGGGCTCTCCTCTTTGGATTATAGTTTGCTGGTTTCTTACCTTTAAAACCAAGAAGATTTCTTTCCGACAAGTATTAGGGATTAGCAGCATTTTATTGTACCTAATCCAGTAATTATAGAATTATAGAAAAAATCATTTACCTGCAGAACTACAGACCACAAAGCGGCTTGTACATACAATGGCATTGAAAATTACCTGAAGATGGATTAAAGGATTTATTTGAAGACACAACCTACCTACTTTAGCCTTTGGCCTTTATTGGCGCTTTGTAGGCATATGTAAACGCACGCATTTTCCATCATTTCCTGGTTCAGAAACGAATGCTGTGATACAATGAAAATAAGATACATATTTCTATTTATTGATATTGTCAATTAACGCTTTCTAAGCCCTTTCATATTTTCACAAGACGAAGCTTGAGTTATTTCAACAAGTTCGTTGAACTCTTCAATTTGTCTGTGTTTATATATCTACAGTTGTGTTTAAGATACCATGAGGATTATTTTTCTTTTATTTCGCAACTGTTGCTTTAAAAAAGTTTTTTTCTTCAACAATATCAGATATAATTATCACTTATGAGTGAACGCAAAGATATTCCAGAATGCTTTACATCGAGTTGAGCAAGCCTCTGCCTCCCTTTAACTCTGAGTTTTCTTAGTTGTACTGTTAAAATTATTTAGTCATGTTTTTTGCCAGATGACGGTTTGTCTTTCAAAAGTATCGCTGGAATAAAGACAGTCGCGTGATGAAAATTGAAAATTAGTTCGAGTTAGGGGGAGTGGACTGTATACAGGGTGTGGCAAATACAAGTTTCCTTTTAAAAATGCAGTAAAATGAATTAAATGAAATTTTGTTCATGTATTATGGCTCTATTAGTTAAAACAATCATTCCTATTAATTATCAAATACAAGACGTGCAAGTGAGTGTCTGGCTTAACAGTATCACATTCTGTCACCCAAATTTTCCAAGACCTTGTTCATGGTTTTGGGCGGTAGCTTGGATGATACTGGCCATAAGTGTTTGAGTCGTTTTCGGATTGTTGGCATAACATCGATTACGGTTCCCCCACAGGTTTGAGATCACTCCTCAGAGGCTTTCAATTGACAGCCCCAAGACGGCGGGTCACATGATTTGGGAATTTAGTGCGCAAAAGATCGATGTTAGGTTTTGGACAAGAGGTCGTTCAAATCCATGTCTTCAATTTCAATAATAAAAAGTCTCGGTTGATATGGCTCCGTAGCGCCCACCGTGGACCAAAGACACTTTCTCATCTGTGCGCACCACGCGACAACGGTGACCATGAGTGTTGTCCACTAGCATACCATTCTCACGAATTTCTAGCACAAACTTGGGCTGCTGGGTACTTCATTTCGGCCAAACTTCTTTTCAAAAAATGCACTGCTTGAGGCACACAGCACTCATTTTGGAAATAAGTTTTGAATATTCTCCCAACGTTGTTGAAGCATAAAGCGACTGATTTCGTTCCGCGAAGGTATGATACTGACTTTCTGTAAAGATTTCCAGGTAGATGGCCCGCCCTGTATATGCCACGCTATATTTACTATACATTCTTTGTGTTGAGTCAAACGAAGGGTAAAAGAGAGCCAGAATAAATGCAAATCGGTTGTCGAAAATTAAATATGGAATCATCGACGTGGAACCAAATTCCCTCTGTAGAAAAATAATGTAGTCCTTTCCTATATAGTGCGATCTCAACAAAAGCAACACTCGGTACGTGCAACTCCTCGTTAAAAGCTACATCTTAAATCTTGATTTTGTAGACTCAGTAATTGCAACTGCTCCAAAAAGGTGACCTGATAAAATTACTTACTTATCAGGCATACGACCCATAGAGGGTCTGAGCCTGAGCAATTGCTGCCTTCCTTCGCTCACGGTCCTCGGCACTCTGCTTGCAGTCATCTAACCATGCTGCCTTGCTTTCGCGATTACTTGGTCTTTATACCGGAGATTCGGAAAAAGTTCTGATAAAAGTAACTACAAAAAAGTCTATTGGCAAATTTGGTCGGAGTCAATGTTCAGATTTGGAGAAATAAGGCCATTTAATTTGAGTCACTTGGCTAATGTATATAAGAAGGTGCAGTCTACGGCAAAACAAAAGTGCTGGAACCAGTTGATGAACCCTACGAAGATGAATTGCTACCTTTGAGTGTCATACGGGACCAAATCCTCAAAGACTGCCAAATAATATCATCAATTAATGATTTGTTTCTTGAGCTATCCCTTATTGACTGTTCCGAGGACATAAACGATAGGATTGGCGAACATTAAACCGATCTGGAACCGACTTGCAGCAATCATGCAGAAGAAGTCGGTCAAGAGTGATGACAAGAATACAGTTGAAGGTCCACACTGCCAAAAGTCAAAGTTGGGGCTGTAATTCAAACACTAAAACATTTGCCTTCAATTGGGTGAAGAAAATTAGGCTTCACTCTGTAACATTTTAGCTGCCCAAAACTTACGAGAGTCTGCTGTGGAAAAGAATTCTACGTCCATAGACTGTCAGAATTTTCTCAATTTTCAAAAACAATTAAATTTTGTTTATTTTTAATATGGGTTAAATTATAGCGAAAGCTCCCATAGACGGACAGCGAGGGTCGCACCACTTTTGTCTGGCTAAGAGAGTTGTCTGCCCATGGGAATATATGGAACTTCAATTCAAGATCTACGGTCGTGAGGAATTGTCCGTTGAAGTGGATTTACTATAATATGAGCTTTCAATGTACCAGTTATCGGTTTTTAATATTCTTTTGTGTGCAGCTTTTTGAGAGAAATAAAGCAACGAACTCAACAAAAATTAAAAAATCACAAATATTCCTAGTTGCTTTTATTGAGGCCTACTGTACATACTCCAGATCTCCTTGAGATCATATCCACTCTACGGTCGAGTTTTTCATGGAACAACAATATTTACATTTGGTATTTATCTTTCACAATGGCCGAGCAGTTCAACCGATTCCGGCCAAAATGTTCAAAAATCTAAGAAAAAGTTTAAGAAAAGTTAAGTCAGTTCACTTTTAGAAAAATGTCTAATTTTGTCAGCGGGAGCAATTGTTTTATTCAATTCTGAAAATAGATCAGACCAACTGCTGTTTTGCAGAACATAGAAAGGTTCCGCGAAAGAACGCCAAACCAAATAAGACTGAATGTCGAAGGAATCAAAAAGACAAAAATGAAATGTTCATACGTGTGTTTGATAGACAAAATGGCCTTGTCTGACATAGAGTAGAATCTTAGAAAGATGAACAGATATAAACCATGTTCCGTTCATCTGTTCAAATTTTCCACATTTTTCAGAATCAGTCGAAACTCCTTGTTTTGCCATATTTTACATACATTGCCCTCTATTTTCCATACAAAAACCTCTCTTTAAGTTAAACTAAACTCCAACAAACTATGGTATCTCGTGATAATTCGACTTAACAGTCTACTGTCTTTAGACGTTTAAAAAAAAAAAACGGTCTATGGTAGACTGTCGCCTGGAAGGAAGAATCTTTCATGTTTCCGAGATTCTACTGTACATGCATAATGAATCACAAACGCCATGTAGATCTGTAAGCCCAATAAAGAAATGAAGTTCAGAATAGGTCAAGCGAGAGCAGTTTTCTGCAGAATGAAGACAGTGTTCCAGTGTCTTCAAGAGACATTATCTTATTGTTAAAATCATGAATCATGGAATCAATTATATGAGGGAGAATAAGAAAAGCAATAATAAGAAAATCTAGTTTCATTTTTGAAATGTTGATCCACGAAGTAAACTGCGCATCTACTGTGTTGAGAGAATTACGAACTAAGAAGTTTCTACGTAGAAAGTTGTTGAAAAGACTTCTTTTCACTAATTCTGTAAGGAAAGCAGAACTGTCTTAACAAAGGCTATCTTGGATAGCAATATACATGAATGGCAAAATCTCTCGACGATAGAAACAACTTAAAATGGTCAGTTCCAACCTCCGGAACGGAGCAGAACTTTAAGAAAATCTGTGTAACGAATAAAATTTGTCTTAGTTTCAGGTAAATTTCGCTATAAATTTTGGATCATGATTGTTGGGCTACAACAATGAACTTATATTATGTGAGGGAGATTCTTTGGTCTGGGTCTGCGAAAGCTTCTATAAGTAGCAGTTTCCAGCTCCGAATTCCTAGGTGTCTGAGAGGTCATTCTCGACTTGCATGCGTTAAGTTAAAGGCCCGCGTCTTCTGTTCTGTTTCGATGTCCTATGGAGTCGAAGTCGGAGACGGTTGAAGCCAAGATTATCATGCGAACTAGATCACACAACCACCTCAGGCGTCGGTACTGTAGCCACCTGGCAGATCCATGCACCGCTGTACAACTCAAACACTTCCTGCTCGAATGTTTTACTCCAGATTACCTATTTGATTTGAAGACTGGCGTGTGTCATACGAACACTAGTACTGCGACCATGAAGATCTATTGTCCCCTTCTTTGGGTCTCGGCCTTAAAAAATTTGACGACCTTCCTAGATGGGATTTCTTGAGAGTCTCTCTCTGTTGAGGATTTTGGTTATTACTGTTTAATCATTCTCGGACAAGGCTTGGGTGGTCAATCGTCCGTTGGTGCATGGTTTCCTTCACCTGGCCACAGTGCCTACAGATTTCTGTGCTAGTAAGACCCATAAAGGTGGTGGTTGCATGCTCCGTGTACTGTTAGTGCTCCACATAGGAACATTAGGTCAGATTTATTGAGTTCTAGAATTTCCTTGGCTCCTTTGGGATTGTAGTTTTGTTCCCTGCACAGCTGCGAGTGTTTGATACCCATCAGTTGATTACTTCCTGCCAGTGTATCCAGATTACCTCAGTGGAATCAGGACCAGAGTTCGAGTACTTGAGGAAACCAAGTCCTTTGCATCCGCTTTTGCAAATGTCCATGACTGTCGCGTAGTGCATGTCCTGGGAGATCCATGTTTTGTATAAAGTTGTCTTGGTAACAGGCTAAATGTAATGGAGCTCGAACATTACTTTGAGCCAGAAACAGCGACAGGTAACAGTTATTCGCCGTTTGATTTTGAGAGACTACTAAGCAAAAAATTGTTTTAGCTCACCAGTATTTAAAATGTTTACTTGTTGTGTAGATCACCATAATTTTTATATATATTAATTTTTATTATATTAAATAATTCAATTGTTTTTATTTCTTTTATTTTCAGTTCGTTCATTTGGCACTGAAGATCGTGAAACGCAGTTTCAAATTGCACCACAAAGTCAAATCTATGACTATATTCTGTTCCGCGGCTCGGATATTAAGGATATACGCGTGGTTAACAATGGTATGCCGCACCCAAATGATCCTGCTATTATGCAAGTTCAATTACCAAATGGACAACACTTGATGCCGCATTTTCCGATGCAAGCGATGAATCCACCAATGGGTAATTATGGTAATCCATTTGGTGCAATGGGCGGTCTTGGTGGTATGGGTTCAACATCGGCAACGGCGACCGGCTTGGCGCCCGGTTCATTTATGCTCAACAAGCCGAAACAACCAAGTGAGTTAAACGACGCCATTCCTCAAGAATTTAGTTTAAATGCGATAAACAATTCATCAACGGCTGCTCCTCCTAATGCCCCCTCGACCTCCGCGGCTGAACACAAAGACCAAGGTGTGATGGTAATTCTTTGGCGTATTTTAGCTCACACGAAAAATACACAAAAATTATTTTTTTTTTATTTTCAAAAATTGTTTTACAACATATTTTGCTTTTTTTATAATTTTTTTTTTTTAATCTTTCGCTATTGTTTAACTCTTGAGTATGTATTATTTATTATTTTCTTAAATGCTAGTAATGCACAATTACATTCGTACTCCCATCTATTACTTTTGCTATCGTTGACCGTTGCTTGAAGCAATTTACATAAACTAAATTACATTGCATATTGCATGATGTGCTTGCTTGCTAAGTGAAACTACGTTTGACAAATATTCAATATAACGATGAACATGTGAGATAAAGGGACATTTTTGAAAATTAATTGGCGGGAGAACCTTTTTTTTTTATGAAGAAGGGAAATCGGAAAGCAATTGCTCAAACTACGTCAATTAATGCCAAAGGATGTTATAATCCTTGGTCTATAGTGTCTTGCGATGAAGATTGAATGTTTTTTTTTTGTGTAGGTGTCAAATTGTGTAGTATGTTTGTTTTCGTGAAGTAGAGGTAGTAGAGTGAGTATTCATTTATGTACAAATTAACACTAGAATTTTTGTATTTCTTATGGTGTACAGACCTTTTAATTGAAACTTTTTTTATGATCTTAATCTTGAACTTATGCTGTCATTGAAAGCTTACTCGATGATGTAGATTTGAAAAGAAGAAACCTTTTGGATTCATTCAATTTATTCCGATTACTAGTAGTTAGTGTTAGTGACTTTGTTTGAAAATATCTACACTACTAACAACTTTATCGTATTTGATAAAGACTTTGTTGGTTTTCATTCAACTAATGGTTCTTAACTTGATTGTACGGTAATTAGTTTTAGTTTTAATGATGATGAACCTGCGCTTATGGCACCTTGGCCACTCGATACATCGATTAACCTCTGCATGCTTAAACTAGGCAGGAGATATCTTCATACACCTCTTGACAAAGTTATAATACAAATTATGGCTGGCGCGAAAGAAAAAACCGGGGTCTACCTTCTACAGCAACCAACCTTCGATGAATGCCTAGATGCCTGATAGCATTTCACTTTTTCGATTGAAAGAATTCCAATCGGTCGAAATCTCACAGATTTGTCTTTTGTAGTAGATTTCTTTAATTCCATTGAAGTGACGTTATGTTACGTATGTTTCCTTAACCAGAGTAGTGGCGGATATTCATGTTTTCGGATGTCTCATCTCATTATTTTGTTAAAGTTGTAATTCAGGCCGCAGTTACAAGTGAGAAAGCTCATTAGTATTCTTGTTAGCATATACATTTCTTGACGAATCAGGGCATTTCCTTGTAGCAATAAGGCCTGGTTAATCGTTTGGATTGCCTAAGACCATCCCCATTGGTCTAGACGCCGTCTTTTTTTCCATTCGTTAATCAGCGTTGTAACTGCCTGCAATCCCCTCGAGTCCAGAGAGCCAGCCAAGTTTCACTTTTATGTTTGGCAAGGGATTGTAGTGCGTCCTAGCAAGATTTGACCGTTTTTGGAGTTCATTCAGTTCATCCGTATTCTTATGCCCATTCATCGTAATGGTTCTTTAAATATACTACTATGTCTCTCCCGATTCACACGAAGCTAAACGTGTACCATGCATTCACACAATTTAAGTTATCAAATTTTGATAGCAGACAATTTTTACTATTTCTCAATGCATCCGAAACCGAATGCTTACAATAAGAATACTCAAAAGTCAGGAAAACTGGTGCAGATGCGTTTTCTGCGAAACATGCGACACGGGAGCTCCCAGCACTTTTCGTTTCATTGCAGTCGTTGAATGATGATAAAATATAACTGCGTAAGAGCTGCGTGAAGTGAATACTTCGCTCAACTGAAGCCGAAGACTCGACTGAAGGCTTTCAGGGAAAAACAGTCTCTCTAAGTGTAGTGTAGAGATATAGGGGTCAAGTCGACCTCGGACTATAACGCCCCTGAAAGAACACGAGGAAGATCTCGTTCGAATTCTCACAATAATTATCACTAAGTAATGTTAGCAAATAATTAAATAGGTAGGTAGGTAGGGGGCTGCTAGTGAATTCACCAGCACTCTGAGACCATATATTGGTCCATTATTATACAAACAGTTAGACTACTCTGATCGACCACTCCAGTGGTAGTGCCGTTAATTTGATCCCAACGGCAAATGGTGCCTGGACTAGATTTAAAACAAAATAAAAGCGTATGAACTTAACTATCACTGGGATTCGAATCTGGGACCCCACTTAACCAACAGCGCTATCCAGTCGCCAAGAAGAAAGAAAATAAATAAGTGAATTATATGTAGATCTCCGATAGAGCAATTTGTTGTGTAGTAGATTTGATAGTTCGTTTGAAAATAGTCTAACGATATTGGTTTCCCAGCAGACCGAGGAAACGATTCATGGAACACTACAGTCTCCTATTGAACGATCAGCACTTAATCCCAAATAATTGATAGTTATTATCCAGCGAAATATTTACATTGTAGGAAATTATAAATTGGATCATCGGCTTAAACGTGTTGAATTTTGGGAAAGTCTGACAATGTCCTGGACCAGTGGGAGCTGCTGATCTACTTTGATTTTTTACTTGATTAATTTGATTTAAAAACATTAATCTTTCATCAGCCAGTGTCAGTAGCTTGTTGATCATGTTTTAATTAAGAATATTTTTATATTTGGTTTGGTTTGCTTTGTTCGTACGCATTTGTATTTGTCTTTATGTACTTTTAAACTTTTCCCAAAACTCTATAATTTGCTTGTTGTATGTAAGGTGTGATTTTTGTGTTCACAACGTTGTATGTGATGTACGTACTTGTCTCTCAGGTGTAGTCTAATCCAACACATCCCGATAAATGTGTTTTTTTTTTTTTTTTTCTGTTCGCTCTTTTGTTTTGTTCAGATACATTCCCAGTCATCCCAATATGTCCTTGATTATTATCATTTTATTTTTCTTTGTTTTCAATTCACTTAACTATTGCCATTGCAAAAATTTCAATGTTACATAGTTACCGTCTTAGATTTACTTGCTGGTGCATCCCGATCGACAACGCCAATTAGCTTAATATCAAGGAAGAGTCCATCTGCCGATATGGCCGTCCAAGTTAATCAACAACATAATAATAATAACGCTGGTAATCGTGATGCTGGACATAAGCGACAAAATCATCAGCAAAGAGGCGGCAATAATAACACCGGCAATGCTAATGGCGGCGGTGGTGGTGGCGGTGGCGGTGGGAGTGGTAATGGTTACTTCCAAAGAGATCGTCGTGACTCGGGTAGACTAGAAAATCAACACAATAACTATAACAATCACGACAACCGAAACCATTACAACAATAACCAACGAAATCAGAATCAACCGCAGAACAATCGTGGCTGGACAATGAATCGTGGCAACAACAACAACAATATGAGAAATCGTGGTCGTGGACGCGTGCCGAATCAGGTACGACAAATACATAACAAATCTGACAATTGTAACTTGCTGCATTGATGAGTGCTACTTTACTTATTTTTTTTTTCTTCTTTGCCTTTGTATAGGGATATAGGCAAATGAGTGGAAATCCAAGCAAAAATAATCGTCCCAAGAATACGATTAAGTTCGAGCAAGACTTTGATTTCGAGCAGGCTAACAATAAGTTTGAGGAACTACGTTCACAGTTATCAAAACTTAAGGTGGGCGACGAACCCAAAACCGAGCAGGTATTTTGTTTTTGTTTTGTTTGTTTCTTTCTTCTGTTCTTTCCGTCCACTATCTGTCTTTTATCCTCCTACTATACACCTAAAATGAAATACAAAAGAAATCCTTGTATATGTGTCATATCGAGACTGTTTGTAAAATAATCAATTTGTTGCCATAAATATGCAACTCACCGTATGAGAGTAAATGAATTCGGTAAAAAAAGCACAAACAAAGAAATGAAAGAAACAAATAAGTGAAACAGATACTGTTGATCTGATCGCATTGCTAACGTAAGTAACTTATGTAAAGCTTTCCCATTTATGATATGTTAATCTTTGCTTATACGTGCGCATTAGTTGACAAAAACATAAGAGCTCATCTTGCTAGAAAACAATGAGAACAAAATTACGGTTATCTAGAAATTACAGTGGAACTTCTCTACAGCGGACAACAGCGGGACCATCACGATTGTCCGTTTTCTAGGGGGTCTTCGTTTTGAAGTGTTGAAATACATGAATACCTTCATGCTGGGACCATTTCGAATTGTCCGTAATGAGAGTTGTCCGTTAAGAGAAGTTTACTTGTAACAAGTTTTTTAACTGCTACGTCATTTAGCCTGAATAAGATCTGGGACGCTGTAGTGTGCAGCCCCAAAATGGAAACTTTTGAATAACCCAACATGTGACAACTTGTTGTCGTGAGAGTCAGGAATCAGATTCGAAGTCAAAAATATATTTGATTTCATGAAAACGGTTGCTAGTGTTCAACGCTGAATAAAATATCGTCCTGCTACACGCTTGTAAACTTTTGCAAGCTTCTCCTTTATTGCTTAGTTCTACTCGACTAACGCTAATTGTAGGAGGTGGTCGAAAGTTGACCTTCAAGAAATTATATCAAATTTTTTAACATTATTGTTTAACTTGATGTTACTTTATGATTCACCTTTATTCTAAACAGTTAAGGCTTTCTTAGAAGGACGATTACTTTTTCAATTTATGTAAATCAGCTTGGAAGCAACATTTTATTGCATAGTGTAGGTAGGTGGGTAAATTAGGTGACCTGATGGCCTTATGGCCGCGGCTCACTTAGATAAACGTGTTGGGACCATTGTGTTGATGTTAGGGACTGTTAAACTACCGTAAGACCTACTTGAGTTCTTCATCCAACTCGGCTTAATGCCTCTAGCTCGAAGAAGCCTTTCTTAAATGCTTTCATTTCATTGCTAGGGTTTCTATTTCTTCATCCTCTCTGGAGCTTCTGCAAAAGTCCTTGTGGTATGTTCAGTCGCATTGTATGTGTACCTGTGACTCAGTGTCCGGTGAGTAATCTTATTAGCATTCGTACGCCCTTGCAAGTAAAGCCAATCAATGATGTTGACTTCTTGTTGGCCAGCTTCGGCCATGACTGAGCCATCGAGTACTGGTGCTGTAACTGCGCCAACTTCGTCTTCTAGCTTTTTCTTTATAAAGCTGAGTGGCGTGTGCGCGTATGGGATTGCCAGAGATTTTCCCAGCCCCGCGAGACTATTCGCATTTCCATTACCTTGGATTCCCGTAGATCCCTGTACCCAGCAGAGGGTCACTGAATTCTCCAATGATTTCTCATTGACACTCTATCTATCCAACCAGCTTTGGTATCAGAATGTATGATGATTACTGACGCTTGGCCATCAGAAAATATGGCGATCGATTGATGTTTCGCCTCATGTATGCCAGCTACTTCGGTTTGGAAAACGCTGCACTCGTCCCTTAATGCCAGGGATTTTTCGAAGAGGTCACAGAAGATTCCTGCCTCTGTACCAGCGGTCGTCTTTGAGCCGTAGGTGCATAGGGCGATTTCCCCTATTATTGCCACTTGTTCCTTCCATTGTTCCCGGTCCAGAAAATCTCTTCTCTGGGGCCAAGGTTGGTGAAAGATAGTCGGTTTGTCCTACGTTCTGCGTTGTGCATTCCCAGTGAACCGAGGGATGAGAGTGGTTGAGATTTTATCCACGGAACTTCGTCGTGGGAGTGGACTCACGTACCAATCAATACACTCCGCCCATTTCTGATATAACGTTCAGAAAATATTGAATATTTCTGATCGCGGCACAATTCCTTCAGCTAATGTTTGTAAAATTATTTTATAGAAGTAAACATCGCACGGTTGATTCACACTACAGTGAGGTGAACCTGGGCCAGCATCCACACATGTTGGGTGTCCGTTGCTCTGTCATGAGTGCGGGCTACAGTTAAGCGAACGCCAAGATCGAGCAGCTTTCTTATTTAATGGTGACTTGTGACATTTATTTAACACCTTTTTTGTCAGCTAGAGCCGCGAGATGTCTGATTGAGCGTGTAAAAGCAGAAAACAATCTAGTTACAATATTCGATATCAACTTCATGTTCTACCTGATCATTCATAACATTTGTTTGCGCATGCGTTTGGCTGTGCGTGGGCAATTTCCGATCAAGCATTTATTTTGTTTGTTTAATGCAATCGTCGTTTGTAAAAAAAGCCACATCGGCGGTAACCAGTGCATTTTTGGGAGACGACTTATTTTTTTATTTGTTTACCAGTCGAACATTTTCACTAAATACGCTCTTTCGTCCTTATTTTATTTTTACCAATAATCCTCTCTTTAACATTTTGTACTGCTTCTCTTTGAGTTGTGCTAATTTTGAAACAGCTTTTCCTTCATCTATATATTATACACATTGTACTACCTATATGATTAATTAATTAATGTTTGTTTTGTTTGGTCCGTTATTTCATTAAAAAAACAATATTCACCGCTCTTCGTCGATCACTTGTTCCCTGTTTCAAGTGTTCTTCTCCAACTTCGCAGATCAATGGTGAAACAGATAAAAAAGATGATTCCGGCAATGAGACTGGTGCGGGCGAACACGAGCCTGAGGAAGAGGAGATTATCGTTGGCTATGATAAGACAAAGTCATTCTTTGATAATATATCATGCGAAGCTGCACAAGATCGTACGAAAAATAAGAAAAGTGATTGGCGTCAGGAGCGCAAATTGAATAGTGAAACATTTGGAGTATCGTCAACAAGACGTGGAAGGTATGAATGGTTATTTTTCTATATCCTTAATAGTACATCTATCAGATAAGAGTGATTAAATTAATGATTGTCATTTGGGTTGAATCTTCTTGTTGTAGTTATCGCGGGCGAGGTAACTATTATAATCGCAACATGAACAACTATGGAGGATACAACCGAGGTTATAGGGGTGGAAATTACAACAACAGAAATCGCAACAATAACAACAATAGGATGGGAGGACAACAAAATAGCCAAAATCTTCCACAAAAGAACCAAAACATGCAACAGCCACAAAGTCAGTCGCAAACTCAGAAATCACAGGAGAATAACACACAACCACAAGCGACGGCTGTAGCTGCAGGTAAAGAATTGTATTTTTATTAGTTTTGTTTTATTTTACATTTTTGTTGCTTTGTTTTTGTTTTTTTTTTTTTTTTGTTTTTGGTGTTGATTTGATTCAGTTTGAAACATGAAGTAGATACTTTGGCTTTTATAAAGATTTGGTTATGTAGGGAAGCTTCATTTGGAGAGTCTCTGACACTTTTGATATGACGCTTATTAAGTTGATAAAGTCCTTATTTCGGGTGCGTTCGTAAACGTTAGAGTAATTTAGATTTACGCTATTTCGGTTCATAAATTCAAATCGGACGAATGCAAGTCGTAACCTCAAATGCACTGAAGTTGTCGACATGCGTTGTCGGGTACATTTGTTGCAGAATGTACCCCTTTAAGTACAGCAGTTAATACGGTCGGATTATCAGATAAAAGTTAAGTAAAAATGACTTTATTGGTCTCTGCAGTATCAACATTGCATAGCTCAAAACTTGGATGCTGTTGAATATATACTGTACAAATAGATGGTAGTAAAAAATACATAAAAAAACATTCAGTTTTCAGATGTTTTCTCGGCAGATGAAGACTGTAAACTTCGCTGCAGTGTTCCTTTATTTCTGACTTCACGAAATGTCTTTACATTGAGGTTAAATTTTGTTCGAATCTTTAAATCAAGACGCC
The DNA here is from genome assembly GCA_964034865.1 of Eristalis intricaria. Lineage (NCBI taxonomy): Eukaryota > Metazoa > Arthropoda > Insecta > Diptera > Syrphidae > Eristalis > Eristalis intricaria. The sequence continues at coordinate 37,351,078 of OZ035875.1, forward strand.
TTTCTCCATTTCTCGACCCCGACAATGTTTTATCACCATAATTTCGTAGAACTTCTTTTATAACAATCTTTTTTACATATAAATTATTATTTCTTTTACAATAAATCTTGCTGCTTGCCTTTGGGCTGCAGTAATATTTCGGATTCCCACGCTAAAATCTTCGGACATTTATGACTGCGATAACGAAGGCGCCCTTCTAGTGTGAATAAGCCCTTTCGTCTGTTGTGAAATTCTGAAAAAAATATATGGATCGATCACACTTATTCACCATATATCCAACTCAAAGTCGCGACCGCTTGTGTGTATGCAAAATGATACGGATTGAATTATCGAGTTTTTTTCGACAAAAATCTCAACAATAATTAGTTTAAGCCTCCTTATTAAGGATTTAACATTTTGTCTCAACGAATCAATCATTCTCTTTGCGAACAACCTGTTCACACAAGAGAGGCAAAGGCGATCCACAAATTCGCCATGGCCGATGAAGTGTGTGTTTGCTCACATTATACCCACTGCTCTCTGCGAATGAGAAAACTCCATATGAATGAAAAGTTTGCGATTCGTAATGTGCTCATCTGAATGGCCCTTAACTTTAACTAAGATGAAGAAGTAGTGGACCTTAAGTTGTACTTTAATCGTACTGACAGTGAAATAAAATAGAGAAAATTGTGAATAGAAATTGAACAGCATTACTTATTTAGGATTCTTTTGAGAATAAAGCAGCATAAATTTACCGAAGACGAAGGATTTAAAATAAAGAATATGGCTTTTGAAATCGAAACGATCTTGGTTACATTTAAGAAAACCGTATCACAGTTAAGTTCGACTTATCCCTTTCGCACCTGTTGGGACACATATGCCCCCTTAAATGTCCCCTTGCGCTAGTATTTTCTGTTTGTTAGGAAATGTGCTAATGTAGGTCATTTGAGCAAATAAATACAAAATTGTTTATGAAAGTTCACTGACTGCACTCCGTGTCGAAAGGTTAAATGTTTTCGAAAAATAAGTAGTACCATCAAACGGCCCTGAATGTATATTCATTCGATAGTTAGGAAGAGTGTATGTTTGATTGCAAAAAAATCATGTTTTAACTAAACTCGATCCAAAGCATGTGCTTAAGCAATATCGTTCGAGCTCACCATTTTGGTCTAACCTTAAGATTTTACTTTTTAACTTTCAATTTAAGTGTGATTAATGATTAATAATTTGTTCCCCTTTTTATGTTGCATTTTCGATAAGAACATTAAACATATAATGTGGTATTTATTAAACACTATCAAACATATATATATTTTGAATGCAGCCAAAAAGGGTGACGGTGACAAAAGGAAACTGTCGGATACCTTCTTTGATCATTAACAATAGAAATAAAGAAAGCAAACAAAAAATTAAAGACAAATTCACAAAGTAAATATTTAGCCATAAGCGATTATAAATATACATACATGTATGCATGCATTCACATTTGCCAACTTTGTGTCTTATTTACTTATTTAATCGTATCTTTTTTTCCAGGCCAATAATACAAAGTAAAAAACACCATAAAGAAAGAAAAAGTATAAAATCATTTTTTATCTGCTGACGTCGTCCTTCCCTCCCACATATATACGAACTGAAGATACAAAGAAATATATTTAATAAACTATGGTAAAAAGTAGGAAACATAAAAAAACAAAAAAAGAGAGAAACGCGTGTACACAAAAGATAGTAAGAAACAAACAAATTATTTAATATTTTTTTTTTTTAGAAAATTTCCTTTCTCAACCTTGCTCTCAATTAATAATTTAGAAGAAAAAAACAAAGAAAATAATAAATTGTGTGGATAAAATTACATTAGAGTGATTTATGTGTAAAATTATAACTAGAGTTTTAAAAGAAAAAGAAAATGGGAAAATCTTATTGAAATTGAAAGCAGCAGATTCTAATTCTAAAATGTAAAACTCACGAGAAAGCGGAGGAAAGCGTATATATTTTTAATTAGAAACGGGGAATGGCTCATAGAGGAGTTGAGAAAAATTATATTTAAAAGGATTTAAAAAACAAAAAATAGTTAAACACGCACGCAAGTAATTTACAATTTAGTCTTGAATATTATCAATAGAATCGCGATAAAATAAATAACAACAAAATAAAAGGAAAACAAAAAGATGATGATTTAGATTTAATTATAAAATGAGAAAGAAGAAATCAAAGAAATTAATAAAAATGCAAGAAAAAACAAAAAAAAAAACCATAAAACTTTTTACCACGAATTAAAATGATAAAATAAATTTAAAGAGATTACATTTATAAGAAATAATTATACTTATTAAGAAGAAATAAATCAATGAAAGAAAAGTATGAAAAGAGAAAAAATAAAAAACTTAAAAAAGAACAAATAAATAAAATAAACAAAAGGTAATTAAGAGAACGAAGTTAATTTGAAGACTCAATAAAAGTAACAAATAACTTTATGGAGACACACAAGAAATAGAATCAAATATATATAAATATGTAAATTTGAATACAAACAAATACGAGAAGGAAAAGAAATAAAATATTTTTCTTTGGCAACAATATATGAAGAGAAGAAAACATTTTTGCGCCCTCACCCCCTCATAAAAACACTTATTCATCCCTCCTTCCCTTTATCAATTTGCCTCGAAGATACACATCAGTTCAAGGAAATAATCTCAAATCCAGTCGTTATTTGAGTAAACCTATAAGAGTTAAACAATAAATTATAAATTAAAAACAATAAATCAGACTGTGCGCGGGAAATAGCAAATAGTATATTTTATTTTTATCATAATGAAGCAGAAAACTAAAATGGTGATATCCGATAATTTTCTTTTCTCAAATTTGTTTAATTTCTACAAAAATAATAAACCATAACCAAGTTAAACACAATAGCAGTTACTAGATCTATCACATGCATATACCAACATACATACCCACTTTAATAGTTATTGTTCAGATTAGTTATTAACAATTTTTTGTTTTATTTGATATATTTTTCTTTTTTTTTTAACTTTTCCCCCTTCTAAATACAAATTTTCGATTATATAAATCTGAATTAGAATCAAAATGAAGCATGTAAACAAGAGAATAATTTAAAAATAAATGAGTAAACTCGTAGAGTTTCACAAATGATTTCCTCCAACCAAAAAGTTGATTTGTTATTTCCCTCCCTCGTTTTGTCATATATTTGTTTAATGCTTTCGGAATTCAGACTGATATTTGTTATGTGAAAACAAGAGATTATCAAATTTAATTCTAGGGTATAGTGGGCAGTTTTTTTCGAGTTAATTAGTAACAAAAGAAGAAAGTTGTCTCATAAGCACCACAACATGTAATGTGAGAAAATATTGCGGTAATTTCTGGCTGAGAGAAGGGGACTAGTAGGACACTACTACGTTTTCAACGAAACGTTACCTTGAAGCTGGTATACAACTCGGCCTCGACCTAGATTCAAAATTATGTACTCCTCAAAAATGATGTCAAAAGCTAGAACAACAAACCTTTCAGTGTTTTCGTAGTAATGAAAACATGAACAAGAACAATTTCTGAAGGAACGAATGTTTTATCAAATATAAACCCAAAGCATGTGGCTAAGTAAGGGGTTCCGAGTGTTGATCATACATCCGAGATAGACTAGAATTAGATGGCCATGATCCACATGCGATTTTTTCATCTATCGATCATTTCGCCAACACATGTACCATCAAGGCTGTTTAAGCTTTAAAAGATTGTTCCTTAAATTCAATCAGTCTAAGAATTTAGTACAGATTTCTAGGTAACGATGTTCTTGTATTCATGATTTCCTAATCAGTCACATGGTAGGCAGAAAAGAAAGACCCTCGAGTTTGTGAATTTTCTACACGAACTGATTAGACCGCTCCTTAACGAGAAGGCTACCCTATTCTCTTCTCTTCAGTCTAATCCTCCTCATCCCCTGGCCTCATCACTTTTATGAACTGTGTCCCATTTAAACATGCAATTGAGATCGAATGACTAAGTAGCTATTCACCTCTTAGTCGTTTTACATGTCACTGTGACAAATTTGTATGATTGTTGCCTTAGTCACTTTATGTGACATTCAAGTGACTTATTGAATACAAATTCGTCACATTAACATGTGAGACGACTAAGAGAGAGGATGTGTTTAAACAAATTAAACATTCTCTTTTGATTCTGAACAACTGATGACGGTATATAAACAAAAGCAAATATCAACGTGTGAAATCAAGTTTAAATTATAAGCTTATTGTGAAAAATAATAATCTTGTCTCATTTAGTAAACACCTTTCTTTATAATCAAGTATATTTTCTTTCATCGTTTATTTTTAATTTTTTGTTTACTTATAAGTTTTTCTTACCTATATAGTGTTAAATACTTGTTTGTATAATTTTGTATCATTGTAAATCAGAGCTATAAAGAAATACAATACATCATTGTGTAGAGATAAATACATCATCAAAGTTAAGACCAAGTGAAATATGAGAAAAAGAGTTCAAGAGTTTCTTTTTTCTTAATATACTGTGCTCTGTTTGAATTCGAATGAACATGAATTGTATCCAATGCTGTTGACTTTTTCTCCGTTTCAATCAATTGGCTCATGTTTAAATATTTAGACAGAGGCGCGATCGGTTTTTTTACGGTTCGGTATATTTAAAGTAAGAACTCAATAACCAACAAATTTCGAGGAACACATTTGCTATTTATTCATAAGTATGTCAGTTTGTTCATTTAGAAGGAGGACGTTAATTTGCCCTCTTCAATCTTCAGCCCGATGTGGACCCTGCTTTGTTAAGAAATAAATCTACATTCATCGAAAATCGAATCAAATTTGAAGAAAATAACTACGCATCATCAGTTTAATCTCATTTCGCAGTGCAAGCAGCTATAAAGCAAGCTAGCAATGACTGAACTACAGTGACCACCTAGAGATGTGTAAAATAGTAAATGAAGAACGAGTCCTTTGATCGTAAATGAATATCCGAGAAACGAATCTTCTGATCTTCTAAGTTGTGGATTTCCATCTGAAACCACTTTGAAATGATTAAACACATCAACTTTTCAAACCTATTCATTGTGGAAAAAAACTATATTCCTAATGCCACTAAGCACAACTATTTCCATTTACCATTAACTTTGCTCCCACCGAGTCTTATGTCAGCCGATTACTGTTTTCATTTTTATTTCATTCTCAATTTCACATCGCTACTTCGATGATGTATCACAGAGAAACAAAATGTGTCTCAATAATTTTATATATCTTCAAATATATCATGGTAGAGAATCTATCTATCTCCTGTTTACTTTTTTACTTTTATTTGATTAAGAATAAAGAGTTGATACAATTTCTAGGCAAATTCAAGGTTATCTTACCGTTTTATGGCTCAATTCACTTAGTGGTGTAACTTCAAAAAAATATAATAAAAAATGCAAAAAAAGAAAACATTTATAAATGCAAAGAAAAAACAACTACATACCTTAACAAATACAGAATTCTATTTATAATAAGTTTTTATGAGTTTAAGATGTTTCGTTGAACTAAATAAGAGAATTACCAGAATGAGAAAATACAAAAAAAAAATAGTAACAATAATAGTGATTTTTAATGATACTTATTTACATAGAAAACAAAAACACACAAACAAATTTAAAACAAAACAAAAACAACATTATGACAAATTTATAACTATTAAATATATATTAAAAATGATTGCATACAAAAAAATTCAAAATCATTTGACTTGTAATTATTTTTATGTCTTTCGAAGGGACATAGACAGTCTTTTGTGACAAAGTGCTCGTGTTTCTTAAGATCAGTAAGATGTCTATAGATTATTTCCATAATTTGCAAGGAGTATTCTTTTGTTGGATGAGGATTTTCCAAAGAATTGGATTTCGAATTTGCTAATTTGTCAGAATCGCAATTTTGATGTAAAATCTTCGTAAGATGTTCAGTCTTGCTTGCTCTTAGCCCAATTGTCAGATGTTCAGTCTTGTTTGCTCTTAGCCCAATTGATTCGATTCTCTGTTCTAGTAATCACCCTGTTACAGATCCATCATGCTTCGCAGAGGACCATCCGGCGTCAGTTGTTTAGATTCTCAGTAAGATCTAGAGGGATTCCGGCTTAGAAGTTCTCGTCGGAGAGGAGTTTCTGTATTAGAAGCTTACTGTATATAGGTATAGAGGATCATTGTGTGTCCAGACCCAAGTTCTTTCCGCTCAGAAGAGGTTAAATTTGTATCTATTATCCATATTCACTTCTGTGGATAACTTTTTGACGCAATTGACAGATGAATGCATCGCATTCGACTCTCGCATCTCCTTTGTATCGGTGACAAATGTACATGACCGTTAAAATAAACAGCAAATTAATCAAAAAAGATGAAAGAAAAGCATTGTTTTCCTTTACACCTATTCAGGTTTATAGCACCTAAATCAGTTCTCTTCTCAGTACACCCATATTCCTTTCATTAATGGTCTTGCCAACCGCAGCTCCAAATGGTGTTACATATTAGAAATGATTCCACATGATATCCGGAATCTTACTTAATTTTATTTATATTTTACATAAATGCATTTGGATTTTGGACGTAGACGCAACTTGTTGCTGCAAAGATTTCTGAGATCGCTATTCAAGAATACGGTTCGTGCCAAGATCGAAGTTGTCTGGTATCATTGTAGCGAATTGGCATCATTTGATCGCAGACCTGATGTATTATCTAATGGAATGACTACAAACCTTCCTAACATTCACACCCTTGTGGGTTGTTTGTAGTACAGGTTCTGTATCTCTTTATTTAGTCTTTGGAGATGAATGTCAGTTACACTCAGATTCCATATAAAAATAGGGAAACTTGGATTTGGGAAAAAAATAGAAATTTTAGATTTTTAATTTTTTTCTCTGGGTATAAAACGATATCCAGGTCCTCCAGAATCTTGGAAAATGTTCCAATTAAAATTGGTTTGACAGCTGTCCTCAATCTATGCAGCAAGCTTCAAAATTGTATGAACTGGATTGTTTGTTGTCTTTACAGCTTTAATGGGTATACCTATCTTTTTTAGTACACCAAAACACTTTCTCGAATTTCAATTAAATACATTATCAATCCCGATGTTAAGATGGATTGCAATTACTGCAAATTTTTCAACGTATTATCGCCACATTCGTACAGTTCGTTTCACGTCGGGCGCCAGTTAATCAAACAAAAAAACATGAACCGTACTTCTTAATTTCGAGTTTTTTTATGAATGTTTTTCAGACGGACAACAAGGTTCGTCGCGACTTTGCCGTATTGATATATCATCTGCTTCTGTTAATGAAGGCGATCGAGATGTCGATCTAGGACCGTTGAACTCGGTGCGTTGAATTGGCATTGTTCGTAGTGTTTAAATGCAAGCACAACGCTTCTGCCCAGTTGCTATGTTAACTTACATTAATTTGTATTAAACCCATTTCATAAACTCAAATATTTAACATTTTTCGTCAATGTTATACGTTATTTCTTGGTAATTAAAAAGCCGTAAATTCTATATATTAGGTACATTTTAAGTAACCACTAAAGTTAGTGATTTATTTGGCAATCCCGTGGCTATAATTAAGTCAAACACCCTTTCTTTCATTGATCAAAAAAGTTTTACAAGTGATCCAACGTAATTTGTATTTTCATTCCTCTCTGAGGGCTTGCTTAAGCTCTGATACCGACACGTATGTCCTTTAGCGCACGTAAATTCTTCTCATCAGGATTCACCAGAGATTTACGTCGCAAGAGCAGGCCATTGGATTAAGCCTGATCGAGTTTTTTGATTCCCTACTTGTGTGAACTCTGGCATCGAGTCCAATTTATGCAAAGGTTTTCGGTTAGGAAAGAAATAAACTTTTTCGGAGGACATGCATATATTCGCGACTTCATTTTGGATGTCGTGCACTGCATATCCATGTGGGCCTTTGAAGAAATGCACTCCACGTCACCATCGAGACGCCACAAAAATTCCTGTTTTAGAAATATTGGGGTTCCTTCTTTAAGTTACAGAAATATGTATGTAAACCATCGGGACCATCCAAATTTCATATTTTTCATCCGAAAAAATTGTCTTGGAATGAAATGGAAAAGAATAAAAAATGAGACTCCACGATGTTTAAAAGACCTGTTCATTTTCACTTACTGTGGTCCAATGTCCCATATTATTTGCCAACCTAGCGACTTGGTAACGATCTGAAAGCCGTGGAGCACTCATCATCGATTGACAACGGCTTGGAATGCGCTGAATAGCTCTCAAGACTGTGGTTTTCAAGACCCAAAGCTAAACAAGGGTTCCTTGTTTTCTGCAACTCACGATCGAAAGCTTTGGGGCTCTAGGAATTCTTCTCTCTTCTCGGGCACTGATCTTTTTTCTTTTATTCATATTATTTCACAATTTTCCGGATCTTTTAGAAAATTGTCAATAATCTGCCGATTTCTATGAATTCTCCTAGAAATCTCGACACTCTTCACATTACCTTCTAGGTCCTATAAAAATGGGCATGATCTGCATTCCGATCCGAATATTTACAGAGAATTCCCACCAAGTTGAATTGTCACGGGTTACCATAATTTGTTGCTACTTTAACTGGTTGCTACGAGAGCTCATTCGTAAAGAGATTGTAAAAATGACACAAGACACATCTTACTCAAACACGATACTCAGGCGAAGTGGCTGTATAGTATTCTTTTGAAAGAAATATTCTTGAAGGAATTGCTACGATGTTTGACTAGATAACGTGAATGTGTCCATTTTTCCTTTCTCTCGGAGTTTCTTTCAATTTTATTGCAATTTTAAGTTCAAATTTAAAAGTTGGTTGAAATTAAGTGACACTCGTATGTGAAGCAATGCAATAGCCAAGCGGATCCGATACAACTTTTGGCACGACTATAGACACAAGTACACATTCGCAATATCGGTATTTTTGGACTAAGGGGTTAAGTGACAATGATTCCATTGGAATTGTGAAGGAATTCTGTTTTGCGTTTCAAGAATGCTTCTTTACTCCTATCTGGTATGGAAGTGGGTCTCAACTAAACAATTCTGCCTAGTCAGGGCGATCTCTGATTAGTTGCTTTCAATTGGGCAGACACCAAGTAGTCAGTTCATGAATAGACCCGAAAACCGATCTTAGCAAGTAGCTAGGTACATGTGAGTGCAGGGGATTTTTGCCTTACTTAGACCTTTAAGGTCCATTGTGTTGTCACTTCACGGGCTCTTCCCTACACTTTCCTGAACTCCTCGACTTGTTGGCATTTGTCCTCTGTTGATGTTATTGATAACCTGTAACCAGTTGGTGATTTGTAGAAATTTGAGGATGTCCTTTATATTTATGTTCGCTACATCTTCAAGGCTGTTGAAGAAATAGCTGTCCATATGTTTTCTTCTTGTCACTGCAAGGACCGCACAGTTTTCGAGTTAGTTTAGTACAGTCTCTTCATCCTCTTCATCCCTGCAGCTTCTACAGAAGTCATTGCAGGTCACTCCAAGTCTTCTGGTCTGATTGCCAATTAGGCAATGGCCAATAATTACCCCCCACAACTTTACTTATTTGTGTCCTATTTAGTTCTAGGAGAGCTTTTGTTTTCGATGGATCTAGTTTAGGGCACCCTCTACGATAGGTACTGTTTATGGCGTCTGTCAGTAGGTTTGTTTTTAAAGCTTTCAATGAGGGAGACTAGCCCACTTTTTTGATAATTTATCGGTTCTTTCATTGCCCGGAATATCCTTTTGCCTTGGGACCCAGCATAAGGCAATGTGTGCATATGTCCGCTAACTCGTTTAAAGATAGAGGGCAGAGTTTCATTATCATGGAGTTTCCAGAGCCTTTATGTCCGTCTGACTATCTATATAAATAACAATAGAACTTCCGTCAATCGGAGTCACTGATAGGCGAAGGCCTCTTGGAAAGCGACCTTAAATAAGTTAAACGTATTTCTGACCCACACAGCTTTAACGTACTTTAATTTGTTAACTCAGGCTGCCACTGACGTTCAAGCGTGCCTTTATTAAACAAAATAAGATGCAATCCCTTTGAACACACTCTGCTGCATCGTTTCCTTAACCTTTTACTAGAATTTGGATGTCACTCGTCGCTTGTTGAGTATTACCCCTTATTCTCTTGGTCGTGTTACCAAAAAACAGGTGTCTCTTTGACAAAGTTGTATTCTCTTAGTCACTTAATGCAACTTTTGTCACCCCATGGCAATTCTGTGCACTCTATTAGTGATATTTCATAAAATGTGATGGGTGACAAAGTCACGTAAAGTGACTAAGAAAATACAAGTGACACATATTTTCGGTTGACGCGACTAAGAGGATAAGGGGGATTATGCCTCAAATTCCGACACTCCCTTTAATGTCGTAGGGTTTTTTTTCCAGTGCATGTATATTCTTGGTGCACGATTTTTCGTTCGTTGTTCGATTACGTCTTAGATCTCACCTTCATATAAATCTGTTCAGTGGCAGAGTATACACATGGTATGCCTTCAATGCAACCGCTCCATCGCATCATTTTGCCTTAAACAATATTATGCAACAAACGTACGAAAACATGTATATCGCTTTTATTTCATACTTTAGTACTGAACTTAAAGTATTTTTGATGTAGTAGCCTTAGGTGACCTTATAGACTTTCAACTAATATTGCCTGCAAACATACTCATTCACAACTCAGCAATATATATTTGAATGCGTTGAAGACGTTTATGAATAAGTAATGTGTTCGAATATTGTTACAAGAATATAAGAAAGAACAAAAGTAAAACTCAGCAATTTATTATTGAATAAAATTAAATCAAAAGACAATTATTAACAGAAAAAAAACGATCAACAAACAAAAAACCTACAAACTGCTGTATATGTATGATGCCTTTGAATCATTGGCATTTTTAGGGTTTACAAAAGTACCGATTAGTGAGTTAAGAATGGATAATATTTGTAAAAAAAGAATCAAAACAAAACAAATGACAACTTAAAAAATGTGACATTGTTTATTAACAAAACTAGGGATATCTATAAAATATAATAAAAAAGATTTTTAAATAAAAATACACAATTGTGTGAATTGTTTTCTTCTTCAGAAAGTTAAGTTTCAGAGTCCCAATGAGACTGTGGTCGCAGTGCCGTAGGCAGAGTTGAATTTAAGAGAGGGCAGGAGCAATTAAAGCTGGGGCGCAGGTAAAAATTGAACTTGATCTGATTTGGTGAATCGATTTTCGTCGTACTTCATTGGTGGAAGGGAAATGATCAAAACATTTATTTATTCACCAGTGATCAAGGATTACCTTGTGTTCTTTCACCAGGGATGGAATCGTGTATGGTGATGGTTGACATGACCCATGATACACAGAATACAAGGTATCATATATCATATCTTTATCTGTCAAACCGTGTGACGTCACCTGTATCCCTCGGTCATAAGAAAGTAAATGTAACTCATATTGAAATTCAATTTCAGTGTAAAGATTTTAGTCTTAAAGTGTTTTATATACATATTTACATATTCATGAACAAGTTTTATTAAGTTTTCTTTTTGTTTGCAATTTATTTTGGAAATGGTTCTATTTTGAATTCTTATTCTAAAGTACATTTTACATCTAAAAAAAGTTATACAAATTTGCGGGTTTAAAGTGGACTTGAAGATAATTTGAACACACTATTCGTATAATTTGTACTCGGTCTTAGTGCATAACCATTTCCATTGCATTAAATATCTTATCTATGTTTTCTAACTGCCATAATTCGGCTTATGAAGACCTCCTCCAGTTAACACGTTTATCCAAGTCAGATCAGTGGCTTCTTTGTCTATCCTTTCCGCGTCTCTGTTCCTCGTCTATGTTCCGCGTGTCTGTTCCGCGTGTCTGTCCAGAGGTCACCCCCTTTCGATGGGTGCTAACCCAACCAGATACTTCAGGGCGTCGTATTTTATGCCGTCCATCTCATCTACTGCAACATCTGTGCTATCGTCTTCAGCTGGTGTGTGGTCTTATGGCTTTACTTTCTTCAATTACCTGCTCGTTTTCCGCTTGTAGATCAGCATCCATTTGTGTTTCGCTTTCAATGAACGTCTCGACGTTTGCGCCATCGGATGTTAATCCGTCATTCCTACCGACTAGATAGGATCGTAGATGGTATTTGAACTCAAGTTAACTCGGATGGTCATATAACCCTCCTTTGGCACGTGTTAGTCCAAAAATAATGTTCGTTTAGGGATTCGAAAAGCAAAGTCAGTGACCTTATTTTTATCAGAATGCCTCTATGAAATGGAAGCATATTAGTTCGCCTGCCAAACCGCATTCTTACCACAATGCTTTGCATCTCCCCCAATATCCTGATATAGACATCGGGCTCCAGCCAAAATGCTGCTCTTCTCGGTCTAGAATCGATCCTTGGAACTTTTGCACTGAAGATGTCTTCGATCCAAAAAATTGCATTATTTATTGATGATACTCTACTGTTCATTTCCGGTAATAACTTCGAAGAATGTGCAAGACTGCTTCAGAAGGACCTAATAAGGACTTAATAATGGCCAACAAACTCAAGATTAATGTTACCAAATCAAAACGAATTTTCAATCATTCAAACGTAATGAAGTATAAATGAAGAAATAATATTTGTATGTAGCCTAGGTTAAGTTCAATTTTGTTATATTATATTACAATATGAAATTTAAATAGCAGAGTTCTGCTAAATAAATAAATAATAATGTTAATCTTCGTGTCTTATGCTATGTTTCCACTAATCGAAATCTCTTTGCTATACATTTTCAGGGTTTAAAACTCGCCCCGAAATCCCTACGCTGTATTATTGGTTTGACAATTTCTCACGGACAGATGAAGTCAAGGGGGTTTCAACTTGCACTTACTGAAAGCACTAAGTTTGAAAGCCTGAAAATGTAGGCGAAAACTTGTTTGGTGAAATTTGATGAAGCCTAACGATTTCGATATTTATGCATACGATCGATGCATCCTACACTACCGCATGTTCATATTGACATAGCCGAAGCGGTGGTATGTTCGCCCGCTTATGAATAAGAAACTCCAGTGCAAAGGGATTTTATTGCTAGTTTTTGAAGAGCTCGAGCGTTTTGATTTATAACAACACCATAGGGAGTGCTGTCAAGATTCCACAAAAAAATCTTCATATCATCCTCAATTTAATTCTGAACACAGGCTTACGGATCGTCATTTACATACGAGTTTATTGATTGTGCATATAGATAGACATACGAGCTTATAATCTAAGTTTTTACATTGAGTCTTATAGTTATATAAGACTGCTATATTCTTTTGGAACTCAAGTGACAGCAAATACAAGAGCATATGATAAGTACATATGTATACGTTTTACGAGTATTGAAATATGGTTTTCTTAAAGCTAGATGATTTGACGAGTTCCTTTTGGATTACTGGTCGGTCTTACAGATGAGGTCGTTTATCAGATTTCCGGAGCGGCCGATTTAGTGGAGTCCTTGTGTCAAGAATGCCGAGCCCAGAGAGATTGGTAGAGTACGGCTTATCGTTTGACTTGATGTACCTCGAAGAGTTGGTACTGCTGTCAGGAGAGTGGGCGAGATAATGCTGTAGCCATGGGTTGGTGTTGAAACGCGAAGATAAGATGTGCCTTGCACTGGTAGCGGAACTGATGTCAGTGGGAATGAACGGAGTTGGGTGGTGGTTGCCGGGGTGATTTCAGAGAAGCGCAGAGCATCGTTCAGTTGGAGACTGCTTAGTTCGTTCAATCCAGAAGTGGTCAGTTGTCCGTTGGCATTGATTGAGCCGAGGCTGAGGCTAGTCAAGCCGTTGAAACTGCTGGTCAGACCGTTGTTCACGCTATTGAGGTTGATAGCACGGAGACCATTTGAAAGACTGCTGCTGATTCCATTTAAGCCAAGATTGGGTAGTCGGGTGATGCCATTGTTTCCATTTTCATTTCTATCACCAGCTCCGTCTCCATTGTCGTTACCATTGCCATTACCATTGCTTGATGATGCACTGCTTCCGGATTCCTGGGAACTGCGTTCGTTCGAACCATTCAAACCGTCTAAACCACTTGGACTTTCAGTTTCTGCTGAGGTTGACTCCCGAGACATCGTGGTTTCCTGTTCCTGTGAACCATTCTGCTGTTGTTGCTCTGGTTGGGCTTGTTCATTTTCAGTGGCATTGGATAGATCCTCGGCAGCTCTACTTTCGGCATCTCTAAGTTCGACTTCCCTCAGTTCGGCTTCTCTTACCGCAGCCAAATGCTCAGCCCTGGCCATGGCTACTTCGGGAGTGTCTTCAACTGGTTTTGGTGCGACCTTATCGTCGATGGGCGCCTTTGGCAGGTTAGTAGCCGAAGCTTGGAATCCATTTGCACTGTCAGCTGTGTACTCGACGGTCTGGAGCTCTCCATCAGCGTCCACATAACTGTACGATCCACGAATAACTCCATCCAGCGATTTGTATTCGGTCTTGGTTGAAGGGCCACCACTGTACCCGTAGGAGTATTGTCCCAAACTGTCTTGGTTGTGATACTGAGAGCTTATTGGAATGGCGGCGGTGTAAAGTGTGGGAGAGAGTTGTACCACAGATGCGCTGGCCACAGCCAAAGTAGTGAGAACAACTAAGAATGTCTTCATCTTTCAAACGGTCCTCGGTGGATAATCCAAATGTGAGCTGATTGCAATGAGAAGAGATCACACAGTGAACTGATGCCTTTCCGTCAAGTGCAGTTGACTTTTTATACTCATTACCAACTTCGCTTGCATCATGCCTCGCGCTTTTCTTTGCTGCTGTTCTCTGGTAGGGGGTGACGGCTAAGACTCACCGATGGGTGCTGTCAGTTGTGACTTACCTTGAAATTCTGCACTAACACCCCAGATGCTCAGACGGATCCGATTTCCATTTGAAGCGCAGATTAATGCTTGCTGGTGCACCGGCCAGACGGTCAGCTTGAATTCATTCGACGGGTTACCTAATACATTTTTTAGCTCAACTTCTTTTGTTTCTGCCAATTGCTTGGGCAAATGCTAAGACATTCTAAAGGATCTTATGTTTAATATACATGTGCGCTGTTTTTGCAAATTGTTCTCATTTGAGAATGTTCGAATTTCACTTCCGGCCCTGTCAAATGACAAGACATTGGCTAATTAATTCAAACTTAACATACAAGTTTCAAGCCAGGTTCTGGTGAAATAAGGCTGCATAAATGGAAGGCTACATAAATGGAAAATGAGCAAAAACTTGCAGGGTCTAGTGGAGGATATTCACCCTGAGGTATAACGTTGAGACAGAGGGAAATGGTAAAACCTTTTGATTATAATCATGAAACGGGAGTGTGGTTGAATACAAAGTATCTTTATGATATATAAATGAAGGGGTCAATATCTAATCAACATATGGTCGTCGGTGGAACACAATATACAATTTAAGTGTCATCTACTGAGAATAGTAAGTTCTGTTGGTAGACTGTGTCTGGACGAAGACGAGATCTCAGCACGGATATTGGCCTACAGAAGTCTAGGTTATTAATGACAATAATAATATGGGTCGAACAATCCAAAGTTGACCTGATTCTAGCTTTTACAGCAGGCGTTCGTGCTGTGGGTGCTATTGTTAATTTTCGAGTAGACGCAACACCTACAGTCGACTTGAGGGGGTACTTTGAGAAGTCTTTTCTGCATAGACATACACCCCTATCGTGGAATACGCCGTATCCGAGACTCACTTCACTTACTCGATTCACTTTCACTTGCCATATGGATCGTAGAATACGCCGGGCAGACTACCTTATCGATCACAGCTGTTTCACCATAAGTGACGGCAATTGATGTTGGTAAAAATTTCAACTTTAAATTAAACAAAAGAATAATCAAATATGAAAAACAAAATGGATAGTATGGGCTTTTATTTGAGTGTATATCTATGGTAATGAAAACGAATTAGCTTTTCATAGAAAGAGGCGTGCATCTTTACGAAGAACTGCAAAATATATGTATATAAGTAAGTACATAAAGTCAATTAAATTCATATTCGTGCAGTAGGTTCGAAAGAGCATCTATGCAAAGATTTTGGCTTTTGGAAAACTGTAATTTTTTCGGATGGACGGAAAATGGTATAACGGAAACAAAATATGGAGCTCCTTCCTAAAAATACGTTCGCAACTGCAACAACATGGTCGCGAATCGGTGATGGTTTGGGATTGTTTTTCGGTAGCTCTTTTAGAAAAGCTTCATATTACTGACTGCACAATGAACCACAAGAAATAAATCAAAATTTTGAAGCAAAATTTGGAAGAAAGTGTAAAAAATTGGGTCTTGACAACCAATTCACATTTTACCAGGACAATGACCCAAAGCATAAAGCTTATAATACCGGAATGTTCCCCCTTTATAATTGCCCTAAAGTGATGGAAACTCCACCCCAGTCACCGTACATTATTACGGTGATCATCGAAAATTTATGGGGCCATTAAGAGCCGCAACTAAGAAAGATTGCAATTAGAAATGCAACAAATATTAAGGAATGGACAACATTTTTTTTGCTGAAACTAGAATGATACCTGTCGAAGTTATGGCAAATAAATTTTGAGCATGCGATTAAAAATAAGGGATGTGCCTCAAAATATTACAATTTGTTAAATTTCTTGGTTATTTCCAAAAATTGTTAAGTGTATGAATATGAATTTGTTGTCAGTTAATTGTTCTTTTTTATTTTGGTTTTTGTTTTTTCTGTTTTTGTTAAAGGAAGGCTTTTTTGTGTTTGACAATAGATCTTTTTTACCAGATCATTCACCAGACACATGCAAAGTTTGTGTGGTTCTTGCATAAATCGAAAAAGATTTATTTTTAATCTGCTGTACGAATATGAGTTTGATTGACTGTGTGTATTCATAATGAAACACAACTTTTTATTCATTCTATTGTGTTAAACAATTTGTCAGCTTTGTGTTTGAATAAGTCAGCATAAAGATACCGCAAGAAAAACGTCTGCTCCTCCCGAAGCATCTCCTCACATGATAGTTGTATGAGGAGTTTTAATTCGAACGTTGTCAAAGATAACTCAAAACGTATTAACCTTACCGACAAGTGAAACATTAACTTCGAACGTATTCAACGATTAAAAGTTGTGAATTTGAGTGAAACGTTTCCTCTGGCGTATTCTACGATAGGGGTCATATTGTTTGAGCATTGTCATAGAGAGACGTGAAGCAATGAAAGTTGTGGAATTGAACGACATTGTTCTCATCTTTTCCAGCGGTAAAGGAGTCATGTTTATACACAATGGAGGCTGAAATTAACCAGATGAGGCCATAGCAAGTAATCTGCATCCTGGCAATTCTAAATCAAATGCAATGACTTTTTTAAGATTTCGTCAGAGCACAGACAATCTCAAAACTATCATCTGCTCTTGAGATTATCCATACTGCTGTGCCTAAGGGATGGTCAAGGTGTTACGTAATTTTAAATTGGTCCTTCATGAGCGGGGTCTACTTCTCAATAGCTTCATAGCAAAGAATTGCATTTTGAGGTGGACTAAGTCCTTAACTACCTCGAATGTGTATCTGCCAATGGTGGCGTTATGGCGAAGTCGTCGATGATGATTGAAGATAGCATATGCATCGTGTTGGACAAATTCGCCACTTAATTCATTGTGGCCGTCTCTGATTCAATCCTAGCAACCGCTTCATTAGCGGCTCGCTGTGTTCGAACAATCATATCAATGTCTTCCGCGTATAATATCAGTTGCTGCTGTACGGAATTTTGGAAGATCGTGCCTCTTGTATTGGCGGCTGAATTCAACACGACCTTCTGGAGAATGATTATTCGACTCTCGATATCGCTATCTTGAATTCGTCTAGGTAAGGGGGACGGAAGTTTCTTCATTCATTGTCCATTGTGTAGAGTGGAAAATTCGGTGTGGGCGGTATGGGTTTCTTCCTCGGCGTTTAACAGTTTACAGGAGTGATCTTTCCGGATTTCTAGTATCGACTGTCACACGTGCAGAATCGAAAATAGTTCTCCTTATTTAGTTTTTCATGGCCGTCAGAAGTAGGGTCATCCGTATTTGAGGCTTGTTTTAGTCCTTGAACTACTGAAATTAAAGGACCAGTTCAACACTAACTTGTGCGACACACAGACGGTACACAGTCGGCTCAAAATCCGGTAATGATACTGGTTTCGCTATTGTTGCGGAAACTGGTGAAGTGATTCGCGCGGTTTGACTACTTAACTATTTCTCTATCTTCTCAATTTAATACCTCACAATTAAATGCTACCGAAATGGCAAAAAAATATGTTAGTCCAGGTTCCAGGTCACTCGGATATTGAAGGCAATGTTCAGAAGAAGAACTTATCATAACCCACCCACTAAATCGGATTTCCTCAGGACGATAAGCACGTAATGAGAATAGATGAGAATAGTTGAAAGGAATGCATACACATATCACTACACCGCCATCAACCCAAAACAAAAGTATCCCGTAGACACATCCGCTCGAATGAAAGCATGTTTTCTGCGCCTTCGCCTCGGACACACCTTTTTGCCAATCTAGTCGCAATCTAACTATAAACCATGAGGATGCCATGTAATCTAGACGCAATCTAACCATAAACCATCTAGTATCTGAATGCCCTATCTATGTAAAGTCTCTCTTTAACAATAAAAAATTAATTGATCTTCGCTCCTCTATTGTTTCTGACAATAAAAAATCTATTTTCAAACTACTAACTTTACTGGACATCGACACTATAATTTAACTTTATTAATCTCCAGCTGAAGATCCTGGTAGCTAGCACTATACAGACTTTACTTATAATGTAAATTTATGTATATTTTAATAAATAATAATAATAATGATTAGTTTCTTAAGCGGCGGCGAAGTTATCCCCGGCGCAACACACCAACCTGGAGGACCGGGTCCGCATTTAAAACCCTGAACCGAGGGGCCATTGCAAATATTAGTTCACCTCTAGGCAGTTGCCATAGAGGATATCCTCTGGCTGTTGGCTGTATGTCAAGTCGTCTTGACGTGTGCATTTACAGGAATCATTGCTGGCATCTCGCAGTATTTATTCCAGTAAAGAATTTTGTCTTAGATCTCCTTTAGAGATTGCGGCAGAATTTTACCATCTTGGAATTGGTAGATGGTGTTTTCAGAGCCTTTATGGCCGTCTGACTATCTGGCTATACCAATTTAGTTTCTGTGGTTTTTCACCAATAAAATTGCTTTCTTACGACGGATTTGATTTTGATTCATTCACAGCATCTTTCTTGTTTAATTACTAAAAGAAAGAGGTATCGATGAAAGAAATCGCACAATTACAACGGCTGAAATAAAATGAAAACCATGTATCCAGTTTTACACGTTTTCATTTTTCCTTTCTTTTTTTGGGCATTCACTGTTATAAAGCTTGGCGTATCATACTTTGTGATAAATTTTGTCATTATGATCTTGGCATCATACTGAGCGGTAGCAGCGACATTCTAGTTGAAAAATCAGGTTTTTATTTCTTAAATTAAAAAAAATTATATATATAAATATATATAAAAAAATACTCAGAACAACATCTATTTACTATCTCAAAACGTCTTTAACCATGCGAAATAGCATAGAAATTCGGTCTATGCCACCGCAACGTACTTATGGTACAAAAAGGAGAAAACAATTGAGATCGTGGTCGCCGTGGCGTAGTGGGTTAGTGCGTCGGCTCCTACGCAGAGGGTGCCAGGTTCGATACCCGAATTTACCACCTATCATAATTCACGGCTCCTCCTCTTTCGAGTCACTGACAATGCTCAAAGAGTATTTCCTGTCTAGAAAAAGCTTCTCAACATCGCCGTTCGGAGTCGGCATTAAACTGTAGGTACCTTCCACGCGTGAGAGAACAATAGCACGCACAACACGAGTGGTTGCTGGGAAGCTAGGCCCTGGCCCTCTACGGGCTGTAGCGCCACCCATATTATTATTATTATTATAAAGGTGAGTGCCCAAAACTGTTTATCCTCACCTCATTGAGATCGGTATAACAAAAGCGGGTACCACAGAACCAAAATCTATTGCGAACCTTATGCGAGAGGACTTTTACAAGGAACGTGGGTAGAAATGGGCTGGCGTCTGCTATTAAAAATAGAAAAACGGAACTGTACGAAATAAAAATAAATAACAAAAATATATAGGCCCGATCAAATTTCAGCAAAGACAATAACAACTGAATTGCATAAGACTGTAAACGATTCAAAATCAACAGGTTCCAGTCCCACTTAAACTGAACATTTCAATCAAATCCGTCGTAAGGAAACAATTTTGTAGATGAAAAACCACATAAACTAAAATTATGTATCCAGTTTTGCACGCCACTGTTCATAACAATAGATATACTGTCTATAGAATTCATTAATAGTCGGAGGGTTGCCTGTCGAACACTGTGCTACTTCTGCCTGGTGAGATGGTGAACCAAACAAATCGCTCACCAAGCATAAACAGCTAAACCGTCCGAGAAGTGCTGCAGTGCTGAGGAGAGTGAAGTTTTTTTGTGGCCACGGACAACTCAGAACTATATCACACCATAAAGAAGAAGCACAAGAAGCAGTCCATCCATCTTACATAAAATATGCAAATAAAAGTAAACTATAATACTAAGTTCTAAAAATAAGTAGGACGAAGATTATTCCCGAAAAAATGCGTGTAGTGTGATGGAAAATTGGTGTAACTATTTAGATAGATAAATATTTATTTATCGTGGCAGACATTTTACAAAGTTGTATTTTTTTTATACAGTTGTCTGTGTTCTCAACAAAAAATAGAAATCAAACGGGACTCAAAAGTATTACAGAGAATTTTGGTGCCTTTTTGACAGATATTCATGCATTTTTGACGTTTATTCACGAAATAACGTAAATGCCGCCCTCTGATCGGTCAATTTGGTTTAGGAACACGTTATAAGAAACAGTTGTCAAACATTTTAAGGGGCAAGAGGTAGAAATCGTGCTTCTCTGTAATACATAATTTCTGATAAATATTAATGTGCTCAAAAGCAAGAGGATATCCCAAAAGCTAAAGACACAGCCGTTAATAAACTAAAAGTGTAACGACAAATGACACTTCTAAGCTTTGCTTGCAAAATATTTCGACACAGGTTCCTCTTGAGATTGTAACCACACCCGTCCATTAATATTCACAATAAAAGAGAACTAATTAACTGGGTCAAATACCGAGAGATACGTGTCCTAAACACCGATCTTCTCTGCCATCGACTAAATCTCCACATTACGGCAAATTCTGTACAAGACGCAAGAAATGTAAATGGTCAACCGCTACTTATTCGTCGATTTCAGGACCGCACATGACAGCGTCCATTGAGACGAGCATATACAACAAAAGTCATGTCTAGTCTTTACACAGGGTTGAAAGATAATAAGGCGTGCTTCTCAAAACCGCCATCTTTTAGTTTTGTGACGTCTCTCAGGGTCAGTTTTTGACATGGATATGTTGCTTAAGCTTGCATCACAAAAAACAGAAATTGAATTGATGTAAAATGAAATAATTTATTTCATTTATTAATGATATATAGGAGAATTCCATAATGTTCAGTGAATTGTTGCTGATTGGGTAAATTGCTAAAAGTAATCTGTTTTGTTTTTGAGATATGCGAACATTTTTTATTTGTTTCCACCTTTAAGTTTCTGTTGGCATACAAATTCTCGCGTTGACGTCATGCAGGGCCTCTGTAGAGCTGTCCAGGAGCCCACCATGGTTTTTATATTCTTGCCAAACTCGGTCACAAGGTCGGTAATGAACTCACCGAGACCTTTAATGTCAAAAAGGATCAGGCGACGCGCTTTCATGTGACTTTTTCAACATCATCCTGGAGACAAACACGACACCACTGAATGCACGATCTTCTAGAAGTCCGTACAACTGTTGGCATACGCGGATGACATTGACAACATTGGCAAGAACTCGTAGCCGTGAAATAGACGTGTGGTAGAATTGAGACAGAAGTGGATAGTTTACGTTTAGCCGTGGATGAGGGTAAAACGGAGGACGCATACCATCGCTGACTTGGACACAGCTAGACTTACCATAGGCAGATATACTTGCGAGGTAGTTAAGGACTTCGTCTAGTTCGGCTCACAGCTAGACAGTACAAATACCATGGGTACCCAGATTAACACAGAGTAACGCTTGCCAATCGCTGTTTCTTTGGCTACGTAATATAGAGCGCATGAACCATGTTCGAAGAGTAGTAGAGGATGTCCACGAAACCGATGGCGCACACAAGTGGAGATGGACCTCAATCAACTTGGCATACGAAATTGGAGACAGCTAGCCAGAGATGGGCCTGTTGGAGAAGCTTATTGGCAGATGCCCATATCCACCCCGGACTGCAGTGCCAGTAGAAGAAGAAGAAGTACTTCGGTTGTAGTGGAAGCAATCTGATTTACAACTAGCAGCACAGTACGGCTTCACATGCTTTGTAATAAAGTTTTAACACACAGTTAACGATTATCATTATATTATATATATTTGTGCACTTTGAATAAAACATACAAAGTTAAGAACTAAATTCTACCACGGTGAAACATCGCAAGGGTACACATTTGACAAACAAGAAGATACAACATTGAACTTAGAATCGAAACATTGAGTTGATTTAACAGGTACAAGAGTGGTGTGTAAGACATACAGCCAGACAGTGCTTTTGTGATTCGATTGACAGCAAATACAAGAGCAAATGGTATGAATATAAATGTAAGTTACATGAGTATTGAAAAGTGGTTTTCTTAACGCTAGACGCTTTTACGATTTCCGTTCAGATCACTGGTCGTTCTTGTGGTTCAGATTGTCGGCATTTAGTGGAGTCCTTGTGTCAAGAAAGTCGAGCCCAGCGAGATTGGGAGAGTACGGCTTATTGTTTGACTTGACGTTGCTCGGAGAGTTGGCACAGCTGTCAGGACAGTGGGCGAGATGATGCTGTAGCCATGGGTTGGTGTGGAAACGCGAAGATATGAAGTGGCTGGTACTGGCAATCGGACTGATGTCAACGAGAGTGGACGCAGTTGGGTGGTGGTTGCTGGGGTGATTTCAGAGAAGCGCATAGCATCGTTGCTGTTGTCAAGTCCGCTGGATAGGTCTCCATTCAATTGAAGGTTGCTTAATCCATTCAAGCCGGACGAAGTCAGTTGTCCGTTTCCGTTGATTGAGCCGAGATTGAGGCTGTTGAAGGCGTTGCTAAGACCGTTGTTCAGACCGTTGAGGTTTATAGCACTGAGCCCGTTGGAGAGGCTGCTGCTGATGCTGCTACTGATTCCACTGAGACTGAGACCGCTGCTCAAGCCGTTGCTGGCTAGTCGGGTGATGCCATTGTTTCCGTTTCCATTTCCATTTCCATTGCCGTTACCGTTACCATTGCCGTTTCCGTTCAAGGATGATCCGCCGATGCCCGACTCCTGGGAGCTGCGTTCGTTGGAACCTTCCAACCCATTTGGACTTTCAGTCTCAGCCGAAGTTGATTCCCGAGACAAAGCGGCCTGTCGTTCCTGCGATCCATTTTGTTGCTGCTGTTGTCCGTCTTGGCCATCGTTGCCATTTTCATCGCCGTTCGATGGATCTTCGGCAGCTCTAAGCTCGGCTTCTCGTACTGCAGCCAAATGCTCAGCCTTGGCCATTGCTACTTCGGGAGTGTCTTCAACTGGTTTTGGTGCGACCTTATCGTCGATGGGCGCCTTTGGCAGGTTAGTAGCCGAAGCTTGGAATCCATTTGCACTGTCAGCTGTGTACTCGACGGTCTGGAGCTCTCCATCAGCATCCACATAACTGTACGATCCACGAGTCACTCCATCCAGGGACTTGTACTCAGCCTTAGCAGAAGGACCTCCACTGTATCCGTAGGAGTATTGTCCCAAACCATCCTGGGCATGGTACTGGGTGGTTATTGGGATGGCGGCGGTGTAAAGTGTCGGGGAGAATTGTACCACAGATGCGCTGGCCACGGCCAAAGTAGTGAACACAACCAAGAATGTCTTCATCTTTCAAACGGTCCTCGGTGGATAATCCAAATGTGAGCTGATTGCAATGAGAAGAGATCACACAGTGAACTGATGCCTTTCCGTCAAGTGCAGCTGACTTTTTATACTCACTATCAGGCAGGCAGTCGGGAGACTTGCCCAGCAGCCACTTGCATCATTTCGCATACTTCTCTTTGCTGGCGTTGTCGCTTGTGACTTACCTTGAAATTCTCCACTAACACCCCAGATGCCCAGATGCCTAGATGACCACGTGGATCCGATTTCCATTCAAAGCATAGATGAATGGGTACTGGCGTACCGGCCGGCCGGCCGGCTTGGATGCATTCTGAATTGCGCTGCGTAAGACGGGATCAGGTGACAGTTGGGTGGGTGTGATGAAACTTGTCGGCGACAACTGGGCAATGCAATTTCGATGTCTGGACAAGAAGTGATAGTGGTTGTGAATTGTGTGACGAATGACCGCCTGACCTGCTCGTCGAACACATTCCTAAGACACCCTCATTAATGGCATCAGCATGCGCCGTCGGGTCACCTTCCCTTTCTATGGGCAAGCGTGCACTGATGTTCCCATTGTAACACAATCCGGATTGACTTGGAGCAACAGACATATACGACTTAGGTGTTCCAGATTTACGTTTCATAATGTACTTGGACAGCAACAAGTGGTTTAGCATGTGGTGCTACTGCTCTAGCTGTCACCCGCGCCTGCTGGAATGTTTCTGCTTTGAATTAATCTGCTCCAATTGCTTGCTGCTTAAGCTGACTGCTTGCAAGATGAATATTTGTTCAGTGACCATTTGGAAGGTTGTTACTGGCGAACATGGAACAGCTTGCAAGACTGTTCGCTTTATTTTTATAAAACAGAAAACAAGCGGGGTTAGGTGCAAGTAGTTCAATCTTCATCTTTAACTCGCAAGAACTCTGATGATCATACTACTTATGCCCGTACGGCACTACGTTTTTTTCCAACTTCGCATAAATCTCTTCCAACTTCGCACAGCAGGAGTCTGTAACCCTCAATTCAATGCATTATATTCTCAACAATAATAACAATCACATTACAGTAGAGCCTCGATAGGGTGAACTAATAAAGACCGGACATGTTCACTGTAACGTGCAAGAACTCCTTGAAGCAAATTTCACCAAATGTGTATGCTTTTAAGTACAATTCTTCAAAACAGAATATACAGTGGACAGGAAGTCGAACTCTCTCTAACTCGTACAAATTATGCTATCCCGTGACAATTCGACTTAGGGAGAGTCCACTGTGATTACATTTTCTTCGTTGCAATTACTAAAAATTAAAAAAAAAAAAAAACAAATCATCAGTAAAGAAAAGTGCACCGCAACAAAAATATAATAATATCCATAATAATTGAACAGCATTTTTTAGGGATCTACTTCTGGTTCTTATTCTTCGTTTTCGTCTTCTTCAATATCTGCAGATACTTGATTTTTGTTCCAATCATTCATATCAGCTGCCGTTGGTCTTAGTCCTGGTATATGTTTCAGAAAGTTAATCACTTCTTCCGTAGTCACTCTGTTAAAAGCGAAGAATACTGAGAGGTACAAATTTGATCTTCATTCTCATTATCGTCTTTCTTACTTACTTACTTAGTAGGGTCCAAGCCTGAGCGATAGCTGCTTTCCATTCCTGACAGTCCTGACGGTCCTGAGCACGCTGCTTCCAGTCATAAAGACCAAGCTGTCTTGCATCCGCGAATACTTGGTCTTTATACTAGAGATTCGGTCTTCCTCTCCTTCTCGAACCAGGAAGCTCGGATTCGAAGACCATCTTAGCTGAAGCATTGTTGTCAATGCGCTCGATATGGCTGAGCCAGTGCAGTCGATGGATCTTTGCCTTCCGGACTACATCCACATCCTGGTGCAGCTCGTATAGTTCGCGATCGTGTCTCCTCCTCCATTCACTTTCCTCGCAGACTGGACTATATTTCCGAAGTAGAATTTTTCTTTTGAAAGCACCAAAAATCAGCTCTGCCCCTTTGGGAATCGTACAGCTTTCAGCTACATTTAGCAGGACTGACTAAATGTGCTCGTATAGAGCATTAGTTTGGTCCGTGGATTCAGGAGTTTTGTGTCCTGTTGCTTTGATAAATTGAAGTAACAGCGGTTGCCAAGGCCGATCCTACGTCGGATCTCCACAGTGATGCCGTTTGTTGAGTTTATGTTTGCCCCGAGGTAGGCAAACTCCTTTAATACCTCGAAATTGTAGCTGTCGATTGTGATATTTTGTAGGTGTGTGGTTGTAGTGTAGGTGATGTGTGACGGATCGTTTTTTGGTCGATAGCATATACTTAGTTTAATCCTCATTGACCTTAAGACGAGCTCGCTTCGCCTCTTCTTCAATTGCCGTAAATGCTTCCACTACGGCACGTTGGGATCGCGCGACCATGTCGATGTCGTCTGCGTATCCCAACAGTTAGACTGACTTGTATAAGGTAGTGCCTTCCGTGTTTGCAGCTACACGCCGCACTATCTTCTCCAGTACCAAATTGAAGAAATCACACGACAGCGGAAGCGGAAGTCCTTGAGCCGAACTACACGGTGCATCGCGTGCTTGTTAGCGTAGTGCGGGATCCCGAATTCGGCCATTGTACCAATAATCGTCTTTCGGGTCTTCTTTAATTGAAAGCACGTTTTAACACCCATTTCGCAATGACTGCAGCTACTAATGTGCCTTATGCTGCTGCGATTAGAAACAACGTCACGAACTTTGTATTTGCACCACAAACTGCCTAAAGCTTATACCATATACAAACGTACTCGGGCAAGATTTTCACACAACACATTGAATAGATATGGATACTGGGCACTGCACAACACAAATGAGTTTTAGCCGTGATTTTGCATACCGAAATGTTCAAAGAACAAAAAAAAATAACATAGGTTCACTATATCGAGATTCTTTTTGTTCACTATTTAGAGTAGCCTGAGAAGCTGCAGAGATGAGGAGGAAGAAGAAACCATTTCACGGCTTCTTTGCAACTGCACTGCCCTCTCATCTCGTAGACTTACTCACTTGGACGCCCCATATTTGTATGACCTGAAAGTTAGATAAGCATCAGTCAGTTCCAAAAGCTCGAGATGGTTTCTAGATCCTCGTGGTAGCACAACGCGTCTACCTTAGGCCTAAGTGTGGCTACCTTTTAGGTAGTCAGACACTCTAACTTAACTTAACATAGAGTAGCCTGCATAAAATATTGAGTGTCTACTATATTGGATTGTTCACTATATCGTGCGTTCACTGTACTTCCTTATAATAATAATATGGGTGGCGCGACAGTCCGAGGTGGACCTGGGCCTAGCTTCTCAGCAACCACTCGTGTTGTGCGTGCTATTGTTCTTTCACGCGTGGAAGGGACCTACAGTTTAATGCCGACTCTGGACGGCCAAGTTCGAGAAGCTTTTTCTAGGCAGGAATACTCTTTGAGCATTGTCAGTGACTCGAAAGAGGTGAAGCCGTGAATTATGCAAGGTGGTCAATTCGGGTATCGAATCTGGCACTCTCTGCGTAGGAGTAGACGCACTTGCCCACTACGCCACGGCGACCACTGTACTTCCTTACCGAATTTATTTTGAGTGCAGGTGTAAAAAGACAACGTTTATTCTCTTGAAACAAAACTTTATTAAAAAAAATATACATCGACAAACTGACGTCTAACGCATCAACTTAATAATGCACCTGGCCATACTGTCTAGCGGTATTGGCGTAGAAATTGTTGTGAGGCGCAGACTTCATTTCTTCATCCTCGGCCGCAGCTAAGAGGGCCTGACGAAACGCAGCGAAGTGAGCAGCTTTGGCGGCAGCCACTTCAGGAGTGTCCTGAACATTGACTCCAAGTTGATGCTGATTTGTCTGGGGAGCAGTTACAACCACCTTCGGATGGTAGACAACGGGCATGTACACAACTTCCTTAACATAGTGGGTTATTTGAGGACCAGCGGCAGCAGCTTGAACACGACGCACTGCTTCGAAATGAGCGGCTTTGGCAGCAGTAACTTCGGGCGTGTCTGGGATGGCAGAGGGAACGACAACAGTGACTGAGGGTCCATTATTATATTTGTGGTATGAACCGTCGTCATTGGGATCAGAGGCAAGTGCTGCTTGCTCGGCTTGACGAACAGTGTTGAAGTGGACAACCTTGGCGGCAGCTACTTCGGGGGTGTCTTGAACGTTGACTCCGAGCTTGTGTTGGGTTGTCTGGATAACGGCGCGGGAATGATGGTGAGCGGGGTGATAATGCACATCTTGGACGTAGTGGTGATGGTGCGGTGGGGAAGTATAATGATGGTCAGGGTGGTACACTGGGGTGGTGTGGTGAACGTGGGATGGGTAATAAGCAGGAGCAGTGTGGTGACCTTGGTGATGAACCAGAGCTGGGTGGTGAGCCGGAGGGGAATGATGTCCATGAGATCCTGACGGCGTGTGGTAGTCTGCATGTGCGCTGGATTGGTGGCGATTTGTGGCGTTGGCAACAGCTGTTGCGTGCTCTGCTTCACGGACGGCTTCAAAGTGGACAGCCTTGGCGGCGGCTACTTCAGGCGTATCTTGAACATTCAACCCCAGTTGGTGTTGAGTTGTTTCCGGGACGTCTGTACGGTTCACCTTTTTGTCTGCGGGCGGAGCGTTTGCAATCACCAACTCTGCACGTCGGACTGCTGCAAAATGAGCCGCTTTCGCTGCAGCGACTTGCGGTGAGTCCTGTGACAGAGCGTGCGGAATGCCCGCTGCGCAAATACCCAAAGCAAGAAAGAAAACGTTCATTGTCAAGCAAAGAATTCTTTTTCGAGGTGTGAAGAGAAACTGATGTCAATTCGATTTTTCGGAATCGTTTATATACACTTGGATGAATGTTGGGCCTAATTGGACTTTAATGAGGTTGCGACTGCCCGTTTGAATTGGGGACAGGTTTGTGTAGGTTTTTCAAATTCAAGTGGATCCAGTTCTAAGTAAGCGAGAACGGAAAGAAATCCATAAGAAGTTCATGACAGAAAGAGAATTTATTGTGAAAACATTTCCAATCGCAGTTTCATTTTACAGGAACATTTTACATCTGCCAGTACACGGTCATGGACACCTCCTTGATGGCTCCCAAGTTGATGATGTACAATGAGCCATTCTTGTCCATCTCAATGGTCTTGATTAGATTGGTTGCGACATCCTCGGGTTTCTGTTGCTTAGCAGCCAACATCTGGTCAATCAGTTCCTTAGAGGTATCCAGAGTTGTTTTGTCACGCAAATTCTGCATGAGCTCGGATTGAGTTAGTCCCGGCAAAACGCCAATCACAGACACTCCAGTGCGACGCAGAATGTTCTCGTCCTGGAAACAAGGAAGGATGTCAGTAAGAAATCTTTGCAACCGCATGTCCTGGTGAACGTTAACTCACACTAAGTGAACGAGTGAATCCGACAACGCCGTGCTTAGCTGCAGAGTAAACTGCCAAAGCACCATTCGGTTCCAAGCCGTAAACCGAGGCGACATTGACGATCAGACCACCACGTCCTCCTTGAGATTTGTCCATCAACGGTAGGGCCAATAGAGTGGTGTTGATCAAACCGGTCTAAATGCGAAACGACATCAATTCGGTCTGTGATTTGGGGGGTCTTGGTGGATTCTGATCTTACCAAATTGACAGCAATAGTCGTCTCAACATCACGATCCATTAGCACTCCGGCTGAATTGATCAGCACATCGATCTTCTTGATTTGCTGAGCAATCTCTTGCATGCCTTTCTCAATGCTCTTGCGACTGGTGATGTCCATGCCAACCCAGAGAATGTTGATGTCGGCGCCGTCATCCTGAAGGTTGCGTAGGTACTCGTTGTTCTCCATACGACTGACGATCACCAGATTCTAGAAGTAGAAGAAGTTAGTTAGAAAAGGTTGTGTTCTCGTCTATGGTCTATTCATACTGACCGCAATCTTCTTCTTTAAGAGGAGACGGGCAGTTGCCATGCCGATGCCATCGAATCCTCCAACGAGAACGACATTCTTTCCAGCGAGATCCAACATGATGGCAGATCGAGGTTTATGTAGAACTGATTGCGAGGAAGGCTCAAAGAAGAAGAGGACTCACTTGAGAGAGCGCTGTAAGTGGGACTACAACTGACTTAATACCGGCCGGCTCTGCGGTATTTATTTGGAAACATTCCAAACCGATCGCACACTGCAGGACTTTTATCTGGGGACTGATAAGGGCTGATGCAATATTCTGAAATATTCGTATCATGGGTGTCGTGGCCTTAAGTCGATTGTCAATCACTGTATTTTTCGTATTTTCGAGGTTCGTGATAAGACGGTTATTGGGGATGCCAGTGATTGCGAAGTGCAACCACCTAAATTTGATGCTCGACGTGTTTATTTGCACAAAATGCAGAGTCTTGATAAGGAATTGAGGTGAGAAGAGAAATGCAATTCTCTTTAGCGATTCAAATGTGAATTTGAAAATTATTTTTTGGGTGCAGATTAAATATCTTGTGAAATGCAAGCCAGAACAAGCTGACAGGATGAGCAGCAGGATGAGGTCTTATTTAAATTAGTCTGGTGATTTGCAAAGTACGTCAATTCTAGAATATCTGAATTGCAGCGTTATTACAAAGAGATGTGGACTTCAAAGTTCACTTCTAGTTGGGCTCAGTTCAATCCCATATCCCATATCAATCATTTCTGTAGAAACACCATGAACGATGAGGAGGTGGAGAACAATATCTAACCCTTACATACATTAGGCTTAGAAAAGGTGACTCGGTCATGTGACATCTTCAACATTTTTTTTGAGAATATTTTGGAAGACTCACGCGCCAAAATTAGAAATGGCAAGACGGAGAGAAGTCTTCAATTGGACCTGTTTGCGTGGGCGACTTCAGTCAACATGCTTCTCCATCCAGCAGGTTGCTTCCAGGGTTGCCAGGTGTGGCGATTAGTCATTTGACGATATAACAAGACTTTTTGCTGAGGATTGTTGTTTTGTATCGAACATTTTTAGAAAGAACTTCACATCATTCGTGCTCCCAGTAGGTAGGGGGAGTGCTAGTGAATTCACCAGCACACTTAGACCATATTGCTCCATTGTGATACCCACAGTCAGTGATAGTCTTTTAACGTAGTCCTTCCTTTTTATCATTTTTTGTTTGCCGTTCTATTTTGTTCCGATTTTGGTGTTTTTTTTAATTTGGAGTTTTTTTTTAATATGGTCGAACATTTGAACTCGAGGGAGATGAACATATCCACTTTCGCAGTCGTACAGTTGTCTTAAAGTACTTAAAGAACTCGACGTGCACAAATCCGCTGGACCGGATGGTATTCTTATGAAGAGGTGTTCTTTTTCGGTTTAAACCACTGCGTAAGCTTTTTCATCTATCCTTCTGTCTATCCCAGCAGGTGGACAACAGTATTTGTCCATCCCGTCCAAGGACTTACCTCTTCATTCCAAGTTCACGGAAACGCTGATAAATCGTCAGCTTATGAAATATCTGGAATCGCGGACACTTCTCAATGACTACCAGTCAAGTTTCCGTAGCAACAGGTCCACTGGTGGTCTAATGGCTTATCTCAGCAAAAAGTGGAACCTATCTTTGCACAATGCAGGCGAAAGCTAGATCGTTAAGCTTGATATTTTTAAAGCATTTGACAGAGTTTGGCATCAAGCTCTTTTGTCGAAAGTTCATGCCTATGGTATGGATGAATCTATTCTTCAATGGATTATAAACTACCTTTTCTTATTAAGTTAATTCGGATGGGTTCGAGCGTGATATTTACCCAATCAATGCTGGTGTTCCCCAAGGTTCAGTTCTGTCTCCGACACTCTTTCTCATCTTAATAAATTATCCCTTGTCTGATACTTCTAATCCAATTCATTCCTTCGCTGATTACAGCTCTTTCAGCTTTTCATATTCGTTCCAAGACTCACGCCCCGCTCGTATGTAGTATTACAGAAAAAACCAACTTCACAGCTGATGCCTGAGCCTCCTAATCCATCGACGAATTTGAGTGCTTTTTGACAGATATTCATGAATTTTTGACGGTTATGCACGAAATAACGTGAATGCCGTTCTCTGATTGGTTAATTGGTTATTTGGTTTGAGAAAACGATATAAAAAACAGTTGTCGACAATCTTAAGCAAGAAAGGTCTAAGTCGGGCATATCGGTAATACTTCATTTCTGATTCAATGTTTCAAGAACTCAATACAGTCTGCTGTCACTCAAACGAACCCTTGATAATCAGGCATTATCGATGAGTGGCGCTCGTTTCGATGAAACCGGAAAACTTTTCATCCTTGGTACGTGTATCAATACAACACTTATTTGGAACGATCACATAAGCCTACTTTCGGACGCACAGTTAAATTTAGAGAATCGTTCTTCAGCTGCACTTCCCAGTACAATATTTCCCACTCACTACAATCCACAGACATTTAAGATCAATGTGCACATCAGTGTGCATCAATGTCATATTATAGACATGGTTCTTCGAGAATCCACCAAATTGTCTTCCAAGGAGACAAAGAAAGAGATTTGCTCTTATAGGAAGAAAATGATTCTTATAAGTTGAATTTCCGTTAAAAAAAAATGTTATAGAGATAGGACGCATTACTCCTTGTATGAAAATACAGTCGAACTTCGACAACTCGAACCACCACTTGCCACAAATAAAATTCGAGTTATCGAGACTTCGAGTTATCACGTAAAATACAAAATTGATATAAATATTTACTTATCTGCGATATAACATATACATAAAACGTAGAGGAACATAATTGTAATTTAAATTAGTCTGTTACACACGACTTTTTTTATTTTGCTTTAAAAAAATTTCTTCAATGGAATGTAAACCATTAGATACACAGAATCATTTGTTGTTTCATGACTCTTTTAATATAAACGCAGAAAGAGTAACGAATTTTCAACCAACTCGTTTGAAGGTGGTTGAATCAAATTATCACCAAGTCTTTACCTGCCACATCTAAATATCTCGACATTATCTTCATCTGTGAGCAACTCCTAAGTAACAATATTGCCATCCACCTGCAGAAAATCATCATACGTACCACCTTGTATATTTCTGGTATATTTCCAAGCTTAAAATTCCATTTGAAGTTGATTTTCTCTCGTTTCGTTCGTTTGGGCGTTCAGTTCTGAAAATCAAAGGAATTTCATCCGCTTTCCCCCGCTCAAAATATTCACCTGAACCACGGTTTTGTTCATACTAGATCAAAGGAACATACAAACGCAGTGCCTCAATAGCGATTGCTTACAACACGAACTTGTAGAATACGTAGAATTTGGAAATTACTCTTCAGAATTCGACTTATCGAAGTTGACGCCAAATAATCTGTTCGATCAATTATCAATACATTCGAGTAATCGAAGTTCGAGTTATCGAAGTCAAACTACATGTAAAACTTAGTCTTGGCGCTATTATAATTTCATTCATTCGATATCAAAGTTCGACTGCATATTAAACCAAGGATGGTTTTGTTTCACATTTCAATGCATGCATATACTCTAAATATTTATACTTGGTTGTCTGGTCTCCTAGTGTTTGGAGCCGTACGGTCTACGCTGACATAAACAATTTAGCTATGTAGTTCCTATTGTTTATCCTTGCTCGAATTCGCCACGAATCGCATTGAAACCTCTTAGGTAATTCCTCTGAAGCTCACAACAAACAAGTTGATAGATACCGTAAATTAATAAAACTTTTAATGGATGTATTAGATCTTTTAGGGAAACATGAACAAGCATTTCGGTGTCACAATGAAAAAGGAGATTCTAATAATAGCGGCAATTACATTTTTATACTTATCTAAATATGATACATTCATAGACACCCATTTAGAACAAAGTTCAAGTGCACATAATCCAGTTTGTTCGGATCTTTCAAATGGCATACAAAACGATTTGATACGTACTTAGTATCGCTACAGTGATTAAAGATGAAATTAAAGTAGAAATAAGTGAAACGCGATTTGTGTCAGTTATGATCGACGAAACACTTTGCTTGTCACTTGCTTTACTTATATGCGATTTCCAATATACAATATAATTTCAGAAAGCATTTACCGAGGCATATGTTTTCCGACTAAGCATTTAACATTTTCACGCCACAACACCCCACTGAGAGCTAGGGTGTTTTCATAAAAGTCGGCAATCTATTCTCATTCGTTTTTGAGGACACATGCTGCAGAATGTCTCTCAAGTAAAAATGTTTTCATTCAATCGCGTTTTTTTGGCAGCCAAAAAATTATGATTGCACAATCTGCCCGACATCGACGACGTATCGAATATTATGAACAGTAGGTATTGCAGTTCTCCTAAGTTAGTCCGATCGTCAATCTGCATTGATGTTCATGTCTAACGCAGACGTTTGTTAGTCCGACGTTCATGCAATCACCCCTATTCTCTATCTACTAGGAACCATGTCTTAGCAACCACACGATATATGTACGTGTGTACGTACTTTAGAACGGGTCTGGTGCAGCATCAATTCAAATAAAATAAATTAATCCTCTCGAGATCGATTTAAAATATTAGCAATCACATGTATCTCGTCACATTTTATTGAGACCTATTTGATTATTATCTTGGTGGGTGGATTGATATAAGTCTTACTTGCTAGAAACTTACAGCTAAGTACGTATGAAGTTCACAATTGTGGGATGTGATCAACCATTATCGTGCGAGATAAAGAATTGCCAATTAAATCTAAGGCCGACGAAATACACGCTTAGGACATGGTCGGAAGACTATTCGCGAAGTATGATTAATTAAAAATAAACCCTAATTCCGTCTAAAGTTTAGTTAGACACAAACCACAAGTAATTGGTGCATTCAAACATCGTATTTGAATGCGCCAAGAATTACTGCAATCAGAAAGCAAAGACAATATTGAAGAACTGCAATTGTTTCGTTTTGAAGAAAAAGCCGCCGCCAGTTTAATCTCTGGTAACTGAAATTGTGTATGGTTTCAGAGCACCTTAGGGGATCGTATTTTTCACTTGAGAAATGTAAAGTATTTGTTGATGAACATGTGCTGAATTTGATTGTTAAATAATAAATACTTACTTTTTCAACGGCTGAAAGGAAGGAATCAGTAAATAAGAACATACGCTGAAATACCCTACACGATTTGAAAGAGTTGAATAGCCTCGGCTTAGCCTTTTACCGCAAGACATTAACTTCTCAGAAGTTGATGATTAAAGAAGTCTCTTGCGTTATAATTGATTTTATCATTTTATTACATAATTAATCTGCACTGAATCAAGGTTTGCAGAAAAATGAAGGGAATCGTTTACTTGAAGCATTGATTTTGTAAGTCAATTTAAAACACTGCGTGGTGGTCCATGAATCAGTGGGTGAAGAATCAGTAATTGTGCATTAGTGAACTCCTGCGGACTAACGACTCACGTAGATAGAATTGGTGGTTCATAGAGTACCCAAATAGCCTATTTGCCGTCTTGATGCCACAAATCTGTTACCTTTTTTATGAAGTGTATTTGAAATCTCTTACTTCTTCATTCACTCACGAGAGAACAAT
Source organism: Eristalis intricaria (assembly GCA_964034865.1). Taxonomy (NCBI): domain Eukaryota; kingdom Metazoa; phylum Arthropoda; class Insecta; order Diptera; family Syrphidae; genus Eristalis; species Eristalis intricaria. Next base: position 37,386,668 of record OZ035875.1, read on the forward strand.
AGCACGCAAAACACGAGTGGTTGCTGTAGAAGCTAGGCCCTAGCCCTCTATGAGCTGTAGCGCCAGCCAGCCTATCGTAAGACAAGAAGAATATTTTACAAATTGTAATTTTTATTATATTTATTGCAAATCGAATACTTTGAGAAACAGAATATGAATTGTTTGTTCATACAAAAAAAGTGATATTGCCCATAAAAAAAAAGAGTAGAGCTCCAGTCAGATTTGAACACAAGACGTGAAAAATAGCATGAGCAACGCACCAGTCCAACGGTCCCGAAATCTTTCAAGGATTTTTTTTTCGTTCACATTCGAAAACACGTTCCATCTACCATCCATCACACTCGAAGAAAATCCCATATGCCATCTCAAGATTGAATTTTATAACAAAAATAGGCTGCGGCTGTTTTCGGGTTAAGGGAGTTAAATCAACACCTTTCACCGTAGGCGTTGGAATTCGTCAAGGGTCAAGGGTGCATCTTGTCACCTCTCCTTTTCATTGTTTATATGGACTGGATGTTGCAGCGCAGCAGAGGCGAGGAATGTTCCACATTGGGAGTGTTGAGGGTAAGTCCTTTTCTTTGCGGATGACTTAGTTATCTTCACGTCTTACCAGACGGAACTCCATCGCGCACTCGATAGGTTTGTGGTCGTATGTGATGACTCTTGAACTTTTAATTATATCAGGCTCTTCTTCACTAGTGATGGGAGGAGCAATGCTGAACTTTCCTGTAGGATTGGTCAAGCTGGTTCAGTTTTGACATAGCTTGGTAATCAGAAAAGCCGGGCTTAGTGCGAAAGTCAAGTTAGCAGTTTTCATCTCAGTATTTGTTCCAACTCTCACCTATGGTCACGACATTTGGGTAATATCCGAAAGATTAAGATAATGAATACGATAGATCATAGACGATAGTGCGCGAGGAACTCAACGTTGAGCAGCTGCTTCTGCGAGCGAAAAGAGTTATGCTTCGTTGGTTTGGTCACGTAGCACGAATGTGCCCACCATCACGAATTCCGAGGCGGGCTTTGAATGCGATGCCATCAGATAGGCGACCACTTGGCAGACCCAGGATGAGGTGGTTTGACCAAGTCCACAAGCTCGCCTGGTTACGCTTGGGCATAACCCCTGATGAATTAGAGTCGATGGCGGAGGATCGAGTTGTATGGAGATCTCTCGTGCGTGGTTTACCTCTATAGTGGATCATGCGGGTCAGAAGATGATGATGAAATTACGGGTAAATCATCTCTGCGTAAATAATAATAATGCATTGTTGCTCTTCTTTGGACTTTGCTAATGCTTATCCATCGCTGCCTTAAGTTATGTTTTGTTTCTACGACAAATTTCATTATAGTCATTGGAAATAGAATATGTATATATATGTGCCGAGTTTCAAGTTCAGCTGACATTAAACCGATTTCAAATTTTCGGTTTGACTCTTCCGGTTTCACAGTGAAATCTCAATAATAAATATAAATATATATAATAATAACAATAATAGTTATTTTAGTAGGTACACGCACCAGTTGGAAGGGTTCGAATTTTTTCCGATCTCATTAAACAAACGAAGTTCAAGTAAACTGAAGTTGAGACTTCACTGTGAAACCGGACGAGGCATATAAAAATCATATAAAAATCAGTGTTTGTTTGTTCGTCCTTTACAGATAAATAAGGTAAGAGATAGAGCACTGATGGCTTTTTCAACTTTCTTCAGAATTCTGTGAAAAACGTTTTGGTACTTTTTTTTTATTTCAGGCAAAACTTTGTTAAATATGATTTTTTTAAATATGCGTAGCAACGGGCTAGCTAGTACGGTACAGCTAGTATATATATATCTTATCAATTTTGATGTGGTACATCTAAATTTGTGTGGCCAAGTAACCTACTTACTTAATTATCAAGCCGGCGCTGCGACGCATGGACGGTGAGAGCCTGAGAAATCGCTGACGGTCCTGGGCACCAGTTATCAAATCTAGCCTGACTTATATCAACGATTACACGGAAGTTTCACGTGAACGTAACGTTTCTAGCTAGACATCATGTATTTATTTTGTTTTGGCAGAGGAATATGTGCGTTGTGCCATCCGTATTTGAGCAACAACCAGGCCGTCGTGGTTGGAGGCATCGATGAGTATCGCAGAAATCTAGTAATTTTCGTTGTATGAAGTTTAATGTCTTTATCTTTAATTTGCCTATGGTATTACATAGTGTGAGTAAGAAGCAGGATATCGATATAACAGCTAACTGCTTGTTATAAAAGAAGAGACATTTTCAACATGAGGACACAGTCTGCCAATAATGATGCACCATTTAAAAAAACTAATGCAAAAATTAATATTCACTTGTTCCGTCCGTACGAATTTGAAAAAACAAAAATAAAAAACACCAAAAAGGCGATCGCATTAACCCCAACTACGATCTTCACTTTCAAGTTGAATTTTTAGCGAACTTGAAAGGGAGCAACACACACGGGTGTTGACAGGCCCAATCCGGGCCCTTTATTTAATACTTCTCTGTAAACGAGATTACGAGTACTACACAATTTGAATGCCACAATTTAGTGGTTGTGGTCAACCCGACCGTAAGTTGTGAGGTTGAGACCGCCGAAGTATACAAAACCGGATATCATATTTACCATTGCTTGAACTGAAAAAACTTGTGTGAATTATGAGTGCGAATGGGAGAAGAAGAAATGCATAAAAAAATGCATAGCGGGACTGTTACCTATTTAAAATTGCAATTTGGACGAGGATCGTACACGACTTTCATTGCACGGCCAGACTTTAGAATTTTATAAAATTAAATAAAATTAAATAAAAATATTGGAATCAGAACTTGGGGAAGAAGAACAACTTGGATTTTGAAATAAGGACAGGAACACAATAACTCAATACGTATCTTAGTATTGACGGAAATATCAGATTTGTGGGGAGATCGACTACAATAACTTGAAGGATATACGGCGTGATTGCTAAAAAATGTCACACCACATGTGAGAGTGTCCATGGAAGGTGATACAATCAGAAACGAAGTAGTGAATTAACGCCATAGAGGACTATCAAGGAAAATAGGAGTGTGTTTCAATTGAAAAATCATAGGAAATAAAACATGAAAACGAATTGTCATCGAGTCGTTTGACATCATTTTATTTATTCAAGTTGAGGCGTTTCTTCGAGAATCGATCCAGGATAATGCGTAATTGTGGTGCACCTAGTTGTCGTATAGTGGATGATGAAGAGGACATGGCTGTAAACGCTGGTTCTATTATTCGTGTGCGAAATTCGGCATTTCTAAAAACGTAACAGCGACACCATGGTTTTGTCAAGTTCCCAAGTGTAAGATTTACGCAGAGTTAGAAAGACCACCCACCCTGGTTCAACGGAGTGCTCAGGATACACAAGTAAGTGATGCACATTATGTTACTGTTCTTCGCGATGAGCGAATGTTAGCAACGTTACTGCTCCAGGGATTTTCACCGAAAAAGATCAGTACAGCAGATTGTATAGTCGCCGTGCACAGCATCTCATCTTGATACAACTAACAAGGCGTTCGTACCAGGAGTATTTGCCAGTTATAACCAGGTGCACCAAGGGGCTTAAAGACACCAAACCAGTTGAAGAAGGCGATATAGTCATGCTGTTTGACCCCAACGAAATCCACTCTGCTTGGGATCTCGGTCGCATCGTTAAAGTTTATCCTGGATCAGACGGAGTTGTTAGAACTCCGTTCGAGATTCCGTCAAGATGAAGAGAGCTCTTGACAGGCTCGCTGTTTTAGAAGTTAATCAGAGATATTCGTGTCAGGCGTCGCAAAATGGGGTATCCTGAGGAGTGTAAGATTTACTTGTTTGTGTTTATATTTCTAATGTTAAGTTTTTCCTAGTAAATAAAGTCATCAAAATAATTTGTTCAGAAGATTTGGTTTTTGTTTCCCTCATACGGACTTTTGTTGAAAAGCGACGGACGACCACATGAATGTTTGTGATAGTTGCAGAATATGTGCTACTTAAAGTCAAGCATTGGTTAAAAGTCCCATCATCTCTAGAAGAAGTCCGAATGTTAGGCCAGTGAGACATTTCAGGCAATTGTGCCGCGGATAAGATTCTGCACTTCGATAATCCAGTCGAAAGACTCTCTACAGTCGACTCCGCTTATCTGAAAGACAGAAAATGCAGAAAATTTGTTGCAAGTAAGCGGAGTTTTCATATAAGAGAAGTTTGGATATATGTTACCTTGTTAGACCGCGCCGTGATAAGATCTGTGGCACAACTCCGAAAGAGTTGTTGTATGTTCTTCTATATTCTGTAGAGTAGGGTTCTCTCAAGCTTGAGCCTGCGGTTATGTCCTTATGTTAAATTACAAAAAGTTCGTAGTAGAAAGTATTATATATTCAATGAGTTATGCCCAGCCTTCTAAAGGACTATAATCACCCCTATTCCCAAATCCACCGGAGGGAATCGACCGATATCGAAAATTTTTTCCGAAATTCTATCGAAGTAAATCGTCCGCATGTCAGTAATATGAATTGAGATTCACTGCATTCTCATATGAGGACAGCTTGATCAGTTTCAGTTACTGGCTGGTCAGCAGTTCTCTTTGGACATGATCGCACTATTAATTTGTTCACTTTTGTTTTGTGTCATCAAAAAAGCGGGCAATACTATCCATCATGTTCATTAAACAATTTGGAAAGAAAAACTCAAATTTCAATGTTTAAATTTAAAATTAAATTTCTTAAATCAAACGTCAGATCTCTGAACAGCTGACTTCGAAAAAGAGAGAAGTGATGTCGATAATATATGCATCCGACGGATGTAATGATAGTGCAAATCTGTTCACGTGAATTGAACGAGTGAAGGGAATCTCCGATCCGTCGGATTTGAGAATTGGGGTGAATGGCTCATTGAGTGCTCAAATATTTTCTTAAGAAGGGCATCTGGCATATCACTTGAGTGGGAAGCTTCCCCAGATGCTGCTTTCAAACACCGCAATGGGTTAGAAACCCTCAAACTTAAAGCTTGACAAAGCAGAGCTAGTCATTATACCCAAATCGCGGAGATGGCTGAAGATAAATGCTAACGCGTCATTTATTTTCACACGACTATACTGTCATGGTGTAAATAATAAATAAATACTTTAGGTATGTATGTATTTCGACATCAAGAGCAGCAAGAGGTTTTACATCGGTTTGGCATTTAACCGAGTGAGAGAAGTAAAACTCAAGTTGATATATCGGCTTTTCTGATCCTCATGAAAATGCGGATTTTGTCGTCATATCAGCGATAGTCGATAATAATTTTAAAAAGTGGTAATTTGTTTTTGTCATTTTGAAAAGCTGATAAAAATACACAAAAACCTGTTTTTTTTTAGCAGTGCGATCACTTTGAAAACTATTTTTCCCGGCAACACTGCTCATAAGTCATGTGAAAGAAAACAGAATAAAATACAGTGGACTCTCCCTAAGTCGAACTCTCCTTAAGTCGAAACTCTCCCTTACTCGAACTTTTTCGCCATATTTTACTTACATTTCCCTCAACTTTCCATATAAAAACCTCTCTCTGAGTCAAACTCTCTCTAACTCGAACAAATTTTGGTATCCCGTGACAATTCAACTTAGGGGGAGTCCACTGTAATTCTAGGAAACATCTAGTACACGGACAACGGCTCTGCCCATTACACGTCTTACCTTCCTTGCCAGCTACAATTAAAAGCGTGTAGAAGCCATTAAAGAGCGTATTTTTTGGCCGCACATCCGTTAGTAAAATTTGAGAAGCATCGATCGAAGCACAGATGTATTTTTACAGCACTCAAACTAATCGATCGATCCACAAGGAGGTGACCTTTGATTGCGCCATCTATGGAGGGATCATTCTCCTGAATATCGCGTAGATATAAGATCTTCAAGGTCTGAAGTTTTGTGTTCGCCTTAAGCCTTTTATTGACAACCTAATAGGTTCATACCTATTCATTTCGTCTCCAGATGCATTTTATTTCATTTCAGACCGTCATTTCAATGTACAGTCCGTCTAACATTGAATTGGAGACGAGACAAAAAATTAACCAAAATGAGCCAATAAATAGGTGATTAGGGATAATCGCAAACGCCTTCTGCAGAATCTGCTTTAATCATTCATTCATTTTGTTTCCAACGTGCTCACCTTTTCATCAAAATAAGTGTGTTACCCACCGCAGACTTACTTGGCTTTCAATAGTTTATACACTAGAGATACGAGTGATTCTGCTTCCATTGTTAAGTCTAAGTGCATTCCATCAGCCACCCTACTTACAGCGTTCAATAACAGCGCAAACAATTTTTGAACTCCTCGATATACATAACTTGCAACTCTAAACACAAACATGAGAATGGAATGTCTGGCTCTATCTTCTATCTAGTTGAAAAGCAAATTGATGTCCGGAAATTGTCTTAAGTTTGCTAGCAATGAGGATGCCTTGTCGTGTGATTTTTTCAATTTCGTACTTGAAAAGATAGGTCGGCAGCCAGCTGTATGAACAGAAAGCCCCATCTTCTCAATCCAACATATATCTTCTCAAGTTATCCTGATCCCTTAGTGATAACATCAAGTTTATTCACTGATGATATTTTAAAACTTAACTGCACCCTTGCTTGTTGGATTTATTGATGGTCTTAATCAACACTTCGAAAGTAACTGTATTATCAACAGTTTGAACACCGCAGTCACTGGAAAAGCTTAGCATTCCCCTCCTTTCAACGACCTAACATCACCAATACTGGCCAGTGGTGGTCAGTTCAGTTGTAGAGTGTCATTCAATCCCTAGTCGGGCTTCGTATACCTATTTATTCCCAGACCATTCGAGTTTGGTTTATTTAATCGTTCGTTGACGTTGATTTTAATCATTTTCAGTAATTGCGAGGCAGTGTCAGTCTGCTTTTGCTTGATAACATTTAGCCTCTTCGTACTGATGAATCTCTTTATCATTCTGTAATCTAGTTTCAAACCGTTACACCCCGGCAGAGGCGAAAGTAACACTACAAAACAATGCGTTACTCTATTTGCATTGCGCTAGCATATCTAGCGATTGCTGTGCAGAATTCCTATGGAAATAGATTATTCTCAAATGGATTTATTGGTGCTCCCAGCAAGATTCCACAACTTTATCGCGGCAAGGAACCGGAGCAGAAATGGTTCGATCAGATTCTGGATCATTTTAACTCATCTGGACAACCACAATGGAAGCAAGTAAGTGGAAATGCGTTCTGAAGCGCCATATATAACAGTTTCAACTTGCAGAGATATTTCGTAAGTGATGAGTACTACAAACCGGGTGGACCAATTTTTATAATGATCGGCGGAGAGGGTAAACAGACAATTAAATGGATGACAAGTGGAGCGTGGATTCGGTATGCCGCAGAATTCAATGCCCTTTGTTTTCAACTTGAACATCGATTCTACGGTGCCAGTCAGCCCACAAAGTAAGTCAAACCCATCAGCTTTCGTCCATATAATAGGTTTCTTTTCTCAGGGACATGTCAACAGAGAATCTTCAGTACTTAACATCCGAACAGGCGCTCGCGGACTTAGCGAATTTCATAGTTAAGATGAAAGCCGAATACAAGCTGGACGAATCACAGAAATGGATCTCTTTTGGTGGATCCTATCCAGGTTCGTTGGCAGCTTGGTCGAGGGAAAAGTATCCGCAGTTGATACACGGTGCAATAAGTTCAAGTGGGCCGCTCTTGGCTAAAGTGGACTTCGTTGAGTATTTCCAAGTGGTGCAAGATTCCTTGGGGACATACTCTGAAGACTGTGTCACTGCAGTGCGAAGATCGTTCGTGCAATTGGAGATTCTGCTGAGGCACATGATTGGCCAGAGGGAAATCAATGAGAAATTCAAGTGAGCATTCCTTTACCCAATCACAAAGGAGTATTCAATCAATTGAGCCTTATTGCAGACTTTGTGATCCAGTTGAAAAATCCATCGAAAACGCGCTGGACATTGCCAATTTGTTTGAAAACATTGCCGGTAATTTCGCCGATGTTGTCCAGTACAACAAGGACAATTCTCCGCATTCCACCAAGACCATTGACGATGTGAGTGCATCACGGTGTTGTCTTGCTAGGTAGGCAGGAATAAAGCTCTCTGATTTCAGGTCTGTGAAGTGATGTTGAACACTACCAAAGGGACACCAGTTCAGCGCCTCGCAGAAGTTAGCAGCATGATATTGGCAGAAAGCAAGGAAAAGTGCCTGGACTTCAAATATGATAAAATGATTGCTCAGATGAAGAACACTACGTGGGACGAGGACAAAGCAATGCGTCAGTGGACCTATCAGACATGCAATGAGTTCGGCTTCTATCAAACATCCAGCCACAAGGAGGATCTCTTTGGGGATCGTTTCGATATCGACTTTTTCATCAGGCAATGCATGGATATATTCTCTGACAAGTACGCTTGACTATTTGATGATTTGAACGCATTCATGAATATCAGAATTTTTCAGAATGAACCCAAAGTATTTGGAGAATGTTGTTGATCAGACAAATAAGTTCTACGGAGCTTTGAATCCAAATACAACAAATGTTCTCTATGTCCATGGATCGATTGATCCGTGGCATGCTTTGGGGTTGACATCCTCACCGAATCCGAATATGCCGACAATCTTTATAAAAGGTATCAAATTTGCACTGTTCCTCTTTCAGACTTCTCCATGCGGTCTCTATTTTCTAGGAACTGCACATTGTGCCAACATGTACGAGCCAATAGAAAAGGATCCTCCGCAACTTGTCGACGCTCGCAAGGAGATTCAGGCTTACATAGCACGTTTGCTAAAGTAAAGATGAAGCGGAGAGATTTAGGTCTACAGAGCACAACATGAAGTGTTCATACCGACCGCTTTAAAGTGCATTCGTGTTTTTTTTTTTAATTTGAATAAAAACTAAACCTTACTTATATCAAATCCTTTATTAAATGTAACAACAACAAAAAAAATTCCTTTCTCTGTGAGCCCTTCGTTTTATTCGATTACAATTAGGTCACGGTCAAGGTGTACACCAGACCCGTGACGTTTCATTACACACTCAGTGTGATGTAGATTTGCACATGTAATGTTAATGATGATTTAATGTTTCGACACACCTTAACCTCAGTTAACGAATTGAAAATTATCTTTGGTTAAACAAAATATTCACAACGCAAAGTTAAAACAATAAGAAAACGAAAAAAGTAACTACACATGATCTAGGGAACATCAACCTCTCCTAGCCTCCTCAAGCTTCTGATTGAATGCTCTCCATTTGGCTTGCACTTCGGGATGGCCCAGAACGCGGTTTCGAAACAATGCCCAGCTCCATGCGATAATTTTTGCGACGAGATCCCATATGACAACAGTCACTTTAAAGAACGCTTTTTCAACTTCAGACCTCGACGGTAGACTGGGTTGTGTGGAATACCATCTCGGGGTCAGGTTGTCCGAATGTCTTACAGGTGAATGGAGTGTGCTCTCACCTATGTGGGTCACAGACGTGATTATTGGGAAACATTTAGATGACGGCACTTGAACTTACCACAAATACTGTTGAATCTATGTTCCTCCCTTCGCATTGTGGAATATGTCGGAGAGTTTTTACACACAACCGATTTCATGAAGAGCGGCTGGTATGAAGCGTATCGCAATTGGGCATACTTAGCCAAAGATGGAGCTACACGAGCTGATAGGAGCATTCTTCAAGTTTATATGTGCAGCGAATAGAAAACAATCAATTGCTAAAATTAAAGTCAACATATTAGTAGACTTGAACACTTTTATTTTCACTACTTTACCTTTTAATGAGACGACAGCTGATTACTCTTTACAAGAAAACACCTACTATCTAATTTCTGCTTTTAACTAAGGAGTATGTATCTCTCTGCTCGCCGGCTACTATTTGCAAACGATGAATGGACAATTGCATCATTCGACTGCCTTAAATTGAAAGAGACAGCGAAAAGCTTTTCGTATGACAGTTGAGAAGAGCTTTACAGCCAGGGTCAATGATAAATACACACTTTAATTGTACAAACTAAATGTATCTTTTGTACATACAACCTGAACTACAGAGCTCATTTGTAGAGCGTTATTTCTGTCACATTATGCTTACTAATCAGACCAGCAGGAATGACTTTGATGTATTTATTGGAGCTTGTATAGAAAGAAGAGAACATTGTACTATTGCTATGAGCCCTATATGCTTGCTACGTACGAGGACGTCGACTTAGTTTGAAAAATCTAATTTAGGTGGGCTGTAGTCTGCTCGATGCTGTAAGAGTTCGAACCTCAGGATCGTATGAAGGATGCATCTGTGGCCATATAGTATTGAGCTCCACATGAGAGATTCTGTGAATCTGATCGCATTGTGCGTCGCTATATTTTGAATGTGAAGTGTTGCTAGTTAGAAGATGGACGGCGAAGCTGAGAAGCTTTCACTAGACAGGAATACTCCTTGAGCATTGTCAGTGACTTGAAAGGTGAAGTGGTGAATTATGACCTCTTTCCTCAGCGTTGGAGTGAACGCGCCAACTTACTAAGTTATTACGCAAAAACTATTGACCCATAAGTGAGAATAGGATGTACCACGGCTGTGTACTTAATAACAATACTTTGTTCTATATTAATACTCCAGTTGAGTTTACGATCTAGATGGCTTCTTCTTCTTAAGCCGGTGCTACAGTCCGGTGTGGACCTGGGCCTGTCCAACTAGCAAAGTCTTGGATTAGGCACCTACAGTTCCTTACAGCCAGCTGATTAATATCTCTTTCAGCTCGTTACGTCACCGGAGGCATGGTCTTCCTCTACCACGTAGTCCCACAGGCTTGGTTTCGAAGATTTTCCGAACCGGAGCATGTGAATTCACTAGCACACTTAAACCATATTGGTCTATTGTGATACCCATAGTCAGACTACTACCACTGATTGACTAGTGCCGTTAATTTAATCCCAACGGCAAATGGTGGCTGGACCAGATTTGAAAACCAGATAAAAGCTTATTAACTTTGCTTTCACTGGGATTCGAACCAGGGACCCCGCTAACTAGGGGCAGGCACTCTTTTTTTTTCAATGTATTTTTATTTAATTCACTATATTTTTCTTATTTGCTAAACTACTTAAAACTAGCTTAACTATCTTAAGAATTTACAAACGTTCTTAATACTAACCTACTGACCTTACCCGCATAAGGTAAGCTCTAAGCTTATCTAAACTACATTATAACTGTGCCTTTCGGCTTAATCTATGTTTTTTTTTTAAGGGGCAGGCACTCTATCAACCATCCAGTCGTAACCGTAGCGTAAGTGTCCATTCTCTCTGACTTAGCCATTTGAGTCGAGACAATCGAATCCGTTTGACCAGGCCAATGTCGTTGTACAGATCGTAGAGTTTGTCGTTCAATGTTCTCCTAAAAACTCATTCTTTGAACGGAACCGAATATAATTCGAAGGATTTTCCTCTCGAAATCTTTTCGTCCTCATTTATGCTTCTGCTCCATACATTACGACTCTTATCAGGTTCTTCGAGACAGGGCTTTATTTTACAATTGCCGTCCAAGCCCAAACACACAGCGATTGGCCAGGCTAATCCTTCGCCTTATCTCCGCGGTGATGTCTTTTCCGTAGTTAACTGCAGAGCCTAGATAGATACTGTCCTTAACTACATCGAATATGTATCTGCCTATTGCGACGCCTCATTCACCGCAAGACCCAACTTACCCGCTACACTTCTCGTTGCCATATGCGAGCAGTTGCACAGACGGATTGCCTTGATAATATTTACCTCATTAAAATTCCCCAAGAAATCTGCCCCAAGTGTAAATTATTCCGTCCAACGAGGACCCTGAGCGACCAGAGGGGGCTGTCTATGGTCCCCACATTATTTTTTTCTCGTAAGAAATACGAGAATCCATGGGTTACGTCACAATCTCTTGCATAAAGAAATATACACAAATTATCATTTAAAAGTATAGATTTTATTTATTTTTGTACATTAACCTATAACTTAAATTTTACAAGTACATTATATAGTTAGAAAAAATATCCATTTCTTTAAATTTAAACATCTGGCTATAAAGAGCATTTGAACGATGAATGATCGCCATTTGAAAGAAAAAGAAATCACTAACAAAATATTCTTCTTCATGTTGATATATATTTCTACATTTGAACCGTACGTATATGTCATTAGTGTGAGCGGTACATAATTACCTTTTTTTTCAAATTATACCATCGCCTGATTAAGTGTAATCAATAAGCATTAAATACGTTAACTAAATGAAGTGTATAGAAGAAATAAATGCTAACTCAATATTAGGTTAGGGCAAATGACAGGTATGAGAACATCTACACGGTAAATTTGAAACAGTTTGAAGTTCCTTGAGCATTAGACTCTTATATCCGTCAGCTGCTTACACGCTTGTTTTATGCTTAAACTTAGGAAAATAAATTTTATTCTATTCTAGTTCGTTTTTTTCTTCTTCTCTATTGTTGTGCGAAGGAAACCTACAATAACATCGTTTGAGTTAATAAGTCTAACATAATGAAAAGAGGAATTTTGTTTCAATTTATTTGATAGTATTTCTAAGAAAACTCCAACATTTTATGATGAATTGAAGAGGATGGATGTTTGATCTGATATGCTGCACGAATTTTTGACCAAACAGACCAACGGGGGGAGTGACACACATTCCACGTTGAATGTTCAATCTTCACTGCTTTGTGGCATTCAATTGAATCTTAATTAGTGAAACACATAATTTTTAATACAAAGCAGAACAGAAAGTGTCCAAACTAAAGACAAACAAGAAACGCAATATTTTTGTTAATCTCAGAAACATTTGGGTTTGGCTTATTGTTTGTGTACAGTTATGGCATGTGCTTGTGCTGGTAGTTCTCAGTCTTAAAAGCTTGTAGCAATGATGAATCTGCGTTGCAGATATGCGTTTTGTGGAGAGTATCTAGATGGATAACTTATTAAATACAAGGAAAATCATTTAAGCAAAAACATGTCACATTCGTTTTGCTTGTTGTTTCATTCGTTTATAAAACATAAATTTACTTGTAATCTACTTTAATGTGTACATTAATCTATACAACTAAATATTAGCATTAGTGTGCGTTTAATATGTGCGGATTAAATTAAATTAATTTTCTGTGAAATAGATATAATCGATCGCTTGATCATGACATCAGCCTAGTTGTACACAAATTGTAGGGAAATTGACAGAAAGTAAATAGCAATATGTTAAGGCGACTAATTATGAAGAAAAAGAAGAAAGTAATAATTTAAAATAATCCACAATCTTTCAGATTGTTCTTAATGATAACATCTGTAACGGCATCGAAAACAAATTGAATATTATTCGTATCCGTTGCGCAGGTTAAATGCGTGTAGATCTCCTTTTGATCTTTTCGCTTGTTTAGGTTTTCGAACTTCATTCTTATGTAATTTGATGCCTCTTCGAATGTATTGGAACCTATTTATTGGATGATTCGAATAAGGGGGGATTTTGTAATCATATTTCACACGCGTTTACCTGTGTATTCTGGAAAGCATATCGTAAGGGGAGACCGGTTAATCTTCTCCTCAAACAAATCTTTTTTATTCAAAAAAAGTATTATTGACGTCTCCACAAACCACTTGGAATTGCATATGGAATCAAAGAGTTTTAACGACTCAATCATTCTGTTCATTTCCTCATCTTCTGCTAAAACTAGATCATATCCTGCAAATAAACAAACAAGAAATTCAATTCATTTTTGATGGCAAAGCTTTTGAGTAGTTTCCTTGACATTACCGGACAAAGCTACACAGAAGATGATTGCGGTGACACCTTCAAAGCAGTGAATCCACTTCTTCCTTTCCGATCGCTGACCGCCAACATCAAACATTCTGAAAGTGGATGGGTTGGTTAAAAACTGTGCTCAGTCATTTAATCTAAATTTGACGTTACTTGAAATGTAATCCTTTACAGGTGAAGTGTGTTTCCACGATGCCAGTGGTTTTGACGCGTGTGCGTAGCACATCCTCTTGCAGTGGAATGTAATTTGGTTGGGAAATTCTATCTAATGAATTTAAATAATAAGCCGCCGAATCATTGAGTTGATATTCACGAGATCTGCAACAACAAAATGTTTCTCAAAGTTTGCCCACTGAATGATTCAATCGTTAGCATTTACCTTGAAAAAGACTGTTGAACTCCAGCGTCTGCCCATAGTTTCTTCATTAGGAGTACAATTTCTGGAATGAGAATCCCCTCTTCGGCTGCAGATGCATATGTGAAAAACTGTCGTGCTATTTCCTACAGTAAAACAAGTGAATACATTGTATGTTCAGATTGGAGTTCATGTTTTGTGTATTGATTTCGTACCGTTTTTGATGGATCAGCGAAATCGATCTTAAGGTGTCCCATTGCTCGTATTATTGCCATGAGACTCTGAATTGTGTTGCTGTACACCACACGACGATACTGCTCGCATTCTTCTTGTGAGTATCCGGTTTCATGAATTATTTTCATTTGTTTGACGATTGTTGATTTTCCTGACTCACCGGCACCTAATAAAAGAAAAAAAAAGCATATGATATAAGTTATGGATGCTTTTGACGTTTTGGGGTCAATTATATTATATTCTGGTTATATTGTGTAACATGAATTGAAAAGGGATCATATACTAGTGAAATGCGCAAAACGTGATTCATTAAGAAAATAAATAAAAACAAAAACTTTTTAAAATAATGCAAGTGTAGAATTTTGAAAGCAGATTCTGAGGGACACCATTTTTATTTTAAAGACGGGGAAACAATGTCCATATACACACACGCATACAGCGACAAAGGCACATGGAGATACTGCAAATTTGGAAGATCCCTAAGGCCGCCGTTCCTTCGAAATAAAGCACACTGTTATACTCCTCACGAGAGAAGACTGGGGCTGGAGACAAAGTCCTAGCTTCAGTGGAAATCTATACAGACGGAGCTAAATCGGATGAAGGCACAGTGTCAGGTATATAGGCCATCAAACGCTCCACTCCAAACGCAGTTCTTCCAACGGCTATCCCACAACTGTGATGGAGAACATGCTAATTGACGCTGATCTGGAACGATTTGCTCAAAATTGGAATCGCTTCTTAAACAGATCAGGCTATGGCACCCTTGCAATCTCATTAAAAATTTAATTTTAGAATGGGTTTAGCCATGCACTGCAGTCACCTGACTTTAGCCTTCACATCTTGGTACAGCTCGTAGAGTTCGTGATTGTCTTCACCTCCCTTCAATTTCCTCGCTGACGTTGACGCAAATATCTCTTCAGTTTACCTTCTCATAACGGAGACAATAGATTGTCTCAAAAAAATAAGAACTAGCGATTGTAAAGTACCCCAATCACAGAGCTATACTTCTTCAGTGTGTGGTGCTGCAGTTCCTGGGCCTCAATCTCCAGTTTCGCATTCCAAGTGGATAGAAATCCTTATAGGGTCAGAGTCGAAGAACTTCTTCATCTTCTAGTTACTCTCCAGAAGTTGGAAATTATCATTGTTAAAGAACGTTTATTTTTTACCCATCTCATTATAATGGGTAGTCGAAAAAAAAACTTTTTTCACAGACAATTCATGTGGTACCCAAACATCAGCTTCTTTTTGTAGCCAGCCTTTTTTAAATTGTTTGATGATGAATGTTTAGTTCCTTTGCGATGTCATGTCTGCTTATGTGACGGTCTTGGTCAATCTTGTCCATAATTTCATCGACTTTTCAACGATATGTCGACCAGAGCGAGGTGCATCTTTCACATCGTAATTTCCAGAACGGAAGCGAACCATTGTTTTGCTACATGAACTGATACAGCAGCATCGTCTCCGTAAACTTCACAAATTTCATTGGTGGCTTGCGTGGCATTCTTCCCTTTTTTATACAAAAATTTTAAAATATAGCGAATTTCTTCATTATTTTCACTGATTTTTGAACAGCTGTAACTTTTTTTCAACTTCGCCGAATTTACTTTTTTTGGTTTAATGAAGCTTAAAATTTCACCTTTCCAACACCATATGGTATGACATCATGTGATTGGTAGCACTGGAGAGGTATTCAATTTGGTAATTTGTTACTGATCATCGTCATCTAAACGCCGCCATAAACATTGTTGGTCCTCGGAAAAAAGTAAAAATAATCTAAAGGTCACACTTGCTCTTGATTATTGTGCAACATTATATTGTAGACAGATTCTTTGCTATCAGTTGATCTATCGGTTGTCTCTAAAAGCGAGTTGAATTTATTCTACGTACAGCATTATCAGTACAGCAATCGCCGCTGTTCGACGAACAACGCCATTTTTAGAAGCTTCAATTCAAAAGGAAAAGGATTTTGAACATTTCGTGCAACATGCTCTTTTTGATTCAGTAGGATGACATTAACAATTGACCCAATTCGCACAATCCATTTAATACATTGCCCTTATTGTTGACAGACCGGAAATACAATCACAACAAAACACACTTAATGTATTTCAGAACTGCTCAGAAAGTTCACCTTATTCCGGCGAATTAAGGCGTGCCCAAAGTACATTTGCATTCATTCCATCCAGGAGCAGGAATACGTCGTATTGAATTACAACACTCAGTCCGTCAAACACTCCCCGATGATGTTCATATTCATTCATAAATGATACTATTCTGGTTACGTTATTCAAATTTATTTTATACACAAATTATATATTCAGCAAACAAGAGCTCCTCCTTAGCACTACTCATCATTTGCATACAAATAAAATTCATACACAGCAGTGTAAAATTGAAGAACGTTCTTCAGAAATATTCGAACGCATTCGAGCACGTACACTGGGTTGTGCCGAAACAGAGGAAAGTACACGCGAAAATGTGCTGTTTTTTCTGTTTTCTTTGAGAAAGTTTCGCTACTGTGAACTTGAAATTGGAAAAAAAAAAAAATAATAACGGACAAAAGATGAAATAAAAAGGCAAACAAATAGAACGTGCATCCGGCGAATTTTTCTCTCACACATCGTTATCGT
Organism: Eristalis intricaria; assembly: GCA_964034865.1. NCBI lineage: Eukaryota > Metazoa > Arthropoda > Insecta > Diptera > Syrphidae > Eristalis > Eristalis intricaria. The sequence goes on from OZ035875.1 coordinate 37,403,686, forward strand.
ATCGACAAATCACTTTGCTCAACACCAAGCACGGGGGGAAGTACGCCACATTTAAAGTTGAATTCGTATTCGTTCTACATTCGCACTGAAATGCTGGAATGGCAGGCTCTCGACAGGTCTTCCTAATGAAAGTGATAACATACGCACAATAATTTGGCATTGTTTTGGAAGTGCCTCCTCGATTTGCGAAGTGGGAGATGATGGTGTGGTGGTCAGTGATTACTTAAATGAAAGGAAAGAGAGACAAATTGCCAGTACATCTTCATTGTGACCACACAAAAATTATGGTGAATAATTGTTGCCTCGCACAGACTGTGCTGTTGTAGCGTAGACATGGAAAGAGAGAAGGGAGATTTGCAAACATTCTAAAACAATGTGAAGGTCAAAATAAAATAAAGGTCTGTCTTCGTGTCACTTCTGTAATTTGAACAGATAATAGCTCTAGATGCACCTCTTTTCACAGCCGGAATGAAATTTAATGATACAGACAGGTTCATTTACTATCTGAGTCCTATATATGCCATATTGGCCTTCATGAACACAAAGCACGCTTCTACCTTCGATAACATAATCCTCATTGCGTTGTAAAGGACGATTTTCTGTAAGCCTCCGCGAGATAGAACAACTTGGCTTGGCATGGTGCGGGGGCTTAAGTCGACTCACAAGCCTGCTGAAGGCGTTACTCTGCCAAGCGAAACAATGAGCATACACAGTGGCAAGCAAAAATAGATACATCATTTTAGTTCTTGTGGTTTTGCGTTAACGAAATTGTTTCCTTGTCATGGATTTGATTAAAATTTCCAGAGTTTTTTTCTGATTTAACTACTAAAAGATAGAGATCAGTGAAAGAAAAAACCTTGCGGATCCCATGTATCCAGTTTGGCACGTTTTCTTTTTTCTTTATTTTTTTTTTTGTGCATTTACCGTTAGGTAAAATCTTGGCGCACCGTATGTTTGGATATATTTCTCATGCTGATTTTGGCATGACACTGAGACATAGAATGGGCAATCAGGTTGAAAAATTAACATTTTTATAAAATTTATGAAAATATAAATCTTAAAAACAATACAGTACAAACTCGATTTACGCAACTCTCGATTCGCGCATCTCCTCGATTTTCGCAACACTAAAACATTCAATTTATTTAAGAAAAAACGCTTGCTTTTGTTTGTATCCATTCTAATTTTTAGTTTGGATGATTTAAAACCTCTTTAATCATCGGACGTAGCACACGTATTAGGTCTAGACTATCGAATCGTACATAGGACGAAACAAGAAAAAACAATCAAATGAGATCGTGCATAATACTGCTCACCCTGACCAGCTGATTCTAAAAATAACTGTATTTCCTAATAAAATTAAAAGCCCAAAACTGCTCCTCCTCACCTTACGGTCGGTATGGCAAAAACTGATGGCAGAATATCAAAAGCAAATTGCGTAAATTGTACGAGAGGACTTCTAAAGGGGCCTCAGTAGAATTTGGTTTCTCTATAAATATAAAAATACTATACAAATAAGGACTTTCCGGAAAAATATAAAATACAGGGAAAAATATAGGCCTGACTAAATTTCTGCAAAGAAAATAAAATCTGATCTGGAGAAGACTATAAACGAGTCAAAATCAACGGGTTCCAGTCCGACGGAAACTGAAAAATTCAATCAAATCCTTCGTAAGGAAACAATTGTATTGATGCAAAAACCGGATAGAGTTGTGCTCGCCATTGTAGGTGCTCCAATCAGATGGGGGGATCGTCCAACTAAGTCTATCATCCGCCTAATCCAGTGTGTCAAGTGAACCATGTCCATTGGATAGTTCTCAGTATATAATAATACAGTAATACTGGCTATGTTGTACAGAGCCTCTCCAAAGCCAGGCCGCTTTGGAGAGTAATAATAGCCTTACCACGGTCATGCGAGGCTCTGTGTTATATTAAATCTTTTAATATTTTACCTATTAATTTGTCGTTCGTCAATCACCCATAAGATGTCCATTGGGTTCAGCCGGACCTTAACACTTACAGTCAGTGTCAAAAGTGAGTGTCCATCATAAAGGGGCTGTGCACATGCTTATAGTTTCTGAGACATCCTTGCTTTGGATTTTCTGCTTTAGAAAACTGCATTTAAGACTTTTTTTCATTGAAGTGGCGTTTGACTTTATTTTTTGTTGAGAACGCATACATCTTTATGCTTTACACTAACTTTTCACAATGACTGTATATTGTCATAGGTTTAAATGAACATAGATGCGGCTTTGGGTCATTGTCCTGCTGGAAGACTCAACGGCATTTCCTATTCAATATATTCCAAGAGGTTTTCGTAGCTCACTAGTTCATTATTCCATTTATGCTATGCAAAACAACGGAACCACAATCAGAAAAACAAACCCCCACCAAGCCTCCATGCTTAGCAGTTTTCAAACAGCACGTTTGAAGTTAAATACCAATATATAAATAAAATAATAAGTTGCCGGACAAGTGGTCTTCTAACGTCGCTGCCAGATGATACTTTATTTTGGTTCATCGTGAAAAAAGACTTCTCCATTTCTGAATATCTAATATAGTAGATGATAGAATAATAGATGCTCTTTTGGCAACAGAATTATTTATTTCAGGTTTCCTATTGAAATTACTCGTTTTTAGGGGACAGTAAGTGTGCAAATCTTATGCGGACAGCTGGCTAGATACCGTTCTAAAATGCGCTGTTAGCTCCTTAATTCTTGGATTAAATTTGGGCCCATGTGGAACCAACATATGGTGCTGCCGAAAGCTTGTTTTTCGTGGCACATCACAGTGATGCACGTAAGCCACTGCTTTTGTTTTATATTATCGTGGGCTACGAAGTGGACATGGACAATGTTTTCTCATTATTTGTATATAATGACAATAACAAAAGAGACGAGGACGAGTTTATGGATGCTTCGGAAGAGGGCGTTGATCGCTTGTGGAACTTAATGCAAATTTGCCTTAAAGGCTGGATACATAAAGGCAATGCTGCTCAACATCTGTTCTTTGATATCAATATGAGACAGTTGTAATGTCAGCCAAGCTGTATTGAAGAACGCCACGACGAACACGCAACCAAAACATCAGGAAACAGGCTTCAGACTTGTGCTAAATACTCTTCAACTCGGCAATAATGGAAAATATTGGCATTGTGACGGTGACAATGCTTTTAGACGCTGGTTCGCTTCAGTTGCAAATGTTTTGTCGCGTTTTAGAGTTTTCAATACACTACCCAGTGTGGTTCGCTTAATTTTGACTTCATCTTTGTGATGTATATATTTTTGTCTTCCTTGAAAATGTCTTACATTCGAACGACACATTCTTGATTTTTAAGAATTTGCATGGTTTCAAATGTTTTGTACGACACTGTACATCTGTTGAGCTCATTCGTATAGAGGGACCTACAGCAGCATGTGTGAAAAATTCCATGAAAGCCAAACTAGCCTACTTCTGACAGCAGTGCCATAAAGAATGCACGAGGGAATATTTTACAAGTATTCCAAACGATCTTAGTTCTAAATGCACACCACTGTAAGCTTAAGCGTATGTCCATGAGAGACGGGTTTTACTAGCTTTTCTTCGTTGGTTGTAAAAGATATTGATGATCCAATCAAAGAGGAAAAACGATAATCGAAGCAATAAAACTAATGTACAATCTTAACAGAGGGTCCAGGCGACCTACATTGTACTTCAATCGATGGAATTGAGGTTCCGATCAAAAATGTGTATGCTTAACTGTCAAAGCATGAGCCTGGGCGAGTATTTGCTCTTTATGGATTTTGGCTGAACCGGCTTCTTTTTGTTTTAGTTCCCATTCAAGATTATTTTATGGTCGCATTCTTAGATAACGCAACAGAATCTTGAACTTTTTGTGTTTGAAAATTTGTATTCTGTTGGATATGTATTAATGTGTGTGAGTAATTAACGTGGTCTAAGACTCATTCTCAATATATTCGAGTTGCATAAGACTAACGATGGAATTGAATATACACATTTGACAAATTTCAGATGAATGACCAACTTTCTGAAAGATTTCACGGAATAGTATATAATATGACATATACTCCACAGGGGCTTCATGAACCTTCATGTGCGAAGAGTTTTCATTAAAGAGAACACTCATTTTGTTGTGAATACAAAATTTCCTCAAATGGCGTGTTTTATTGAGAATCTATACTCAGCTCAGCGGCTAATTTACACGCGAAGCAACAACAGAACAAAAGTGAGAATGAAATGAGAATTTACTCAGTAGTCTAAAAAAAAGTATAGTGCATTTAAGAATCTCAATCACAGGTCACTACCTCAACAACGATTCAGATACCGCCACTGATTCACATATGCCGCTGACAAAAATTCTATTTTGTTCTAAATATCGACATGGTATCCCAATTTGTAATCATATTTTGTTTAATATACAAACGTTTCTAGTGAATACAACCGTATTTGTACAAAACATATTTGTTTCAATGGCAACCAACTCCCAAAACTAGTTGTGTTTTGACGTCTAGAGTCATGACAGTAAAGTCACGAACCAAAAAAATAAAGTGAGTAAGGAGCGTTTTATTGAGAATCATAAAATGGAGTACAAAGATGGCCAACTTCATAGCAGATTGTCCCCTTGTCCATCGAAGAATTTGAGTCACTTTTGACGGATATTCATACATTTTTGACGGTATTCACGAAACAACGTTAATGCCGTCCTCTGGAAAGAGATGCTTCATTTCTGATAAAAACTAAACTGAGTATAGATTTTCAATAAAGCACGCCTTGTGTTATCTACAGTGGACTCTCGGTAACTTGAACAATCCAATTACTTCAACATGCATATTATTTTAGGTGGGCAGGTTTAGTTTTTCCGAAGTTTTCTTTTAACAGAACAACGAACAAACTTCAACCTCGTTAACTTGAACAAATTAGGTTTAGTTTTTCCGAAGCTTTCTTTTAACTGAACAACAAAAAAACTTCAACCTCTTTAACTTGAACAAATTATATGTGACAAACAAATGGTTTTAAATTTGAGTCGTCATGTTTTTTTCTTTTGTATCTGGGTTGAACTGGGCGATAAACCCATCGAGTGGACCAGTCAAAACGAAAGAACCTTCTCGGAATTGACAGTTCTCCAAAGTCTTCGAGAATTGGTTTTACAAAACATATTGCGCAAGGCCAATGTAAAATACAAATTTTCTTTGAACACATTTTGTGCTCTATTATTTTAAATATAAAAGTGTTCAACTGAATATGTTTACAAAAAAATATTTTTTATCTCTTAATCTAGGAACTTGAATTTTGTGGTGAATGAAATTGACCGGTTAATTTGAATGGCCTTGGACTTGTGCGTCTTTGAGTGTAATTATATCCCACTGTAGTGCAGTTTCTCTTAAGCGAATCATCATCAAATAAACCTAAGACATTAAAAATCTTAGGCTAACTAGCCTAGAGAAAATGAGTTCACCTCCTCAAATCGACGAAGCATCTAAGAGCATATAAAATAAACATAGTCATCTAAGGTTTAATATTCTAACACGAAAAACAAATACTGTGGAAAAATTCTCTTTAACTCGAACTTATTTTACATACATTTCGCTCAAACTCTCTGTAACTTACAAAAAGTAAATTCTGGTACAGGGGATAATTTCGATCCTTCCGATGTTCCTAAGATATCCGTGGGGTGCCATACCCAGAATTGAGAAGATGAAAATGTGCACGGAGAAAATTGTAAAGATTTTATGAAATTGTCTTCTTCCGACAAATCAACATCTTCTGACCATGATAAAGTAAGGGAGTTTCGTGAGTAAAGCACGGATGAGAAATCTCTAACTCGATCCTCTGCCATTGACTCTAACTCATGTGGAGTTCTGTACAAGCGTAACCAGGCGAGTTTTTGGACTTGGACCAGCCACATCATGGGTCTGCCAAGCGGTCGCCTTCTAGATGGAATCGCATTCAAGACCCGCCTCGGAAGTCCTGATGGTGGGGAAATTCGTGCCACGTGCCCAAACCTTTTCCGTACAAAGAACCAGCTTCCTAATGTTGAGTTCTTTGCGCGGCGATTCACAAAACAGATAGAAGAAATCTCATCTCAGCACCTTGTATTCGCCGTCCAATACTATCGGTCATTACCCAAATTGCGTGATCATAGCTGAGAGTTTGTATTGACACCTCAGATCAACGTTCCTGATTACGGACCTTCGAAACTGTTTCAAAATTGATTCAATTTGGTCAATCCTGCAGGAAAGCTCAGCATTACTCCTGCCATCACTCCTGAAGAGGACCCCGAGATACTTAAACTTCTCTACCTGCTTCAATGGGACTCCACTAACATGTACCGTGCATTGGAGAGGTGTTCCACTGCTTTGTCCACATTAACCTTCATACCAGCATCAGCACATACGACCACAAACCTATCGAGTGAGCGCTGGAGTTCCGTTTGGGAAGATGTGAGAATAACTAAGTCAACCGCAAAGAAGATGACTTACCCCCAACTCTCGCAATGTGAACCATTTCTCGACTCGGCTGCGCTGCAACATACGTCCATATATACAATGAAAAGGAGAAGTGACAAGACGCACCCTTGGCGAAGTCAAACTGTGAAGGGTGTTGATTTAGCACCGTTAACCTGAAGACAGCCGCTACAGGTTGAGTATAGTTACTTTTTTCATTTCATTTTTTTTCACCTCCAACCAAAGTTCAGTTATCCATCAGCTACGATTTACTTTGGTGAACTTTTCAAAATATCAACACATCGACTCCAGTAAAAGATCACTGGGTGATAACGGCTGCATTTTTGCTAAAGCTTCATCTTCAAAATGTTAAAATATTCACGAAGAATTAACACAAATTAGAAGGAAACTTGTTTTTCTATAAAAGACAATCGAACATGAATTCACGAAAACAAAAACCGACTTGAATGACTCACGCACAAAAACAAAGATTTCCAAATGCGCTCTATTGATGGTTCAGCTTAGTAACGTCATTATATCACATCAAGGTCAGCACATTGGGCGCAGATTGTGTGTCAGCCTGACATGTGTACCGGGACGCACATGCGGCTTGTTTGTTAGCTACCACACATTAAAAAGTAATCAGCCATGAAATGAAATCGCCTCAAACTTAAAGTGATTTCAATTTGATTAGGTTCACTTTACGATAACTTCATTTTTAACTGCTTAAGCGGATTACTTGCTCTGGACCAACAAGCTGCTGCGTGTCTTTGAGTACCTGAGCTCCTCTTCAACGGCGATAAAACCTATGTAAATTTGATTTGGTCAGTTTCACAATTTTATTTGGTTGAACTTTTTGAGTCTGAAGTTACAAACGGTTAGTTCGTTACCGACCTTGAATAAGTGGCCGGAGTTTTCTCCACATCGGCACCCCGAGGCGTTTGACACGAGTGTCAAAACTAGACGACACTGTGGAGTTCATCTTTATGCATGGTGCACTATGCAGTCTTTAATAATAATAATATTGGTGGCGCGACAGTCCGAGGCGGACCTGGGCCTAGCTTCTCAGCAACCACTCGTGTTATGCGTGCTATTTTTCTTTCACGATTGGATGGGACCTACAGTTTAATACCAACTCCGAACGGCAAAGTTGAGAAGCTTTTTCTAGACAGGAATACTCTTTGAGCATTTTCAGTGTCTCGAAAGGCACCCTCTGCGTAGGAGTCGACGCACTAACCCACTACGCTACGTCCTTAAGTCGATGAATAAGTGGCAAGCTGGGTTGTGGATGTTGTTGACAAAGTGCTTTCACACAAAATGCCAGAGAAAAGGTTGTATGTATGTATATCAATAATGGACGAAGTTATTACCGCGGATCTAATAAACCTTACTGAGATTCGATAAATTTAATTGACGACGGGCACACGCAACAAACCTGGTGGTATTATTCAGCTATACCGAAACTTTTTGAGTTAATTGTAACAAAAAAATGTATTTTGCAATCAAAGAACACATTTCTTTGCACCAACATGGCTTTGTTTCTGGTAGATCCACCTTAACCAATTTGATATTATTTACAAAATACCTGTTTGATTCAGTAGAGTCCGGGTATCAAGTAGATGTTATTTTCACGGATTTTAGAAAAGCTTTTGACACTGTATGCCATAATATTCTATTAAACAAACTAATATCATTTGGTATTCATTCTGTACTACTTAAATGGTTAGTTAACAAATTTAACTCAAATGGAAAAAATTAATAATTATAAATCTAGAATCATTAAGGTATTATCCGGTGTTCCAAGGTAGCCATATTGGTCCACTACTGTTCATTATATTTATAAATGAGATTCCTTCATTTCCTGTCTCATGTGAAATGCTTAAAGTATGCAGACGACCTTAACATTTTCCTTCGTGTTAGAAATCGTCAAGAGTGTATGTAAAAAAGTGTATAAATGACTTAAATATTTTATGTAATTGGTGTGATCTCAATGGACTAAGCTTAAATATTAGCAAATGTCATGCTTTTTCTGTTTACCATGTATTGTTACCCGTATTATATGACTAATCGATAGGGGGAACTTGCCTTACTAGGAAAACGGAAATAACCTTGGTGTAATTTTCGATACGAAACTTTCCTTCTTGTTTAATATTTAGTACATAGTTGCAAAAGCTAATTCAATGCTTGGATTTTTGAAAAAAACATTTGCTGAATTTTCGAATCCATATGCCCTAAAATCTGTCTATATGTCCATTGTACGTCCGCATCTTGAGTATTGTTCAGTAATATGGTGTCCATTATATAGGAACTCTATAGTCCGTCTAGAAAACGTTCAGAAGTCATTTACTAGATTTGTTATAAAAATAATGGGGTGGCATCTTGACATGCCACCATATCTTACAACATGTGCATTAATAGGTTTAGATACTTTAAAAACAAAGACGAGGTGATCATTGCATAATGTTCATTCATGATATTTTTTCGTATCGTCTATTTTGGCCTGAGCTCCTTTAAAATGTAAGGTTTTACGCACCGGAAAGATCTTCGAACCCGAAAATTCTTATTACAACCAAGACACCTCCATAGTTATGGCTTTAATGAACCGCTAAGCAAATGTATAAGTCAATTTAATTCTGTTTGTGCAGAAATAGACCTACGATGGTGATGAGAGTCAAAATTTCAAACAGTCTATTCCAAAATCTCTGACAATTTCCCTTAATTAATATAATTTGCTATCTATAATTATTTATTACAAAATATATTTATTCAATTTAATGTACTGTTCATATACTTATTTATTACTAAATGTATTTATTCATATATTTATTTAATACTTTGTTGTCCTATATTTATTTACTTATGGTTATCAAAATGTTTCTATCATGTACTAAGATTATAAGAATAGTATCATATCGTTCCGAAATCTGTAAGAGTTAAACTCGGGAGAGGGAATAAATAAATAAATAAATACAGTTCCCTGGATGGAAGTTCCGGAGTTCCCCGGAACTACATAGTGTCGCGCACTGTTCTTCGGGCACCAGTTCCGACTGCGAAAAGAATCGTTGCCATGTCCGTTCTGTCGTGGGAACTGTTTAGCACAACTCTACGGTGGACCCCTTTCGATTCATAAATAGCTTCACTGATATATATTTAGTCCAAAAATATTCTGTGGGCTCTTAGACTATGTGACATTCCAGAGAATTGCGAAGCGGACTCGCTAGAAAGTTTCGTATTTCGTTTTCGGTCGGAGATCTGCCATACATGCCAATCGCTATTGCCAAACCTTGAAACGCTAGCTAATATGTAGATACTAGCTGGCATAGGGTGCATCATTTCTAAACAATAATGGCGTAGGTAATCCCGATCCAACATGATCACTGAGCTTGATCAAAATGAGTAGGCCGAATGTCGGAACTCTCATCGGCCTTATAACTGGGCACTACGTAATTGGAATTCACACATCTAGACCTTGGGCCTTCCCTACAGTGACTACAATGAGGGGCGAGGTGAATGACCCTACTATTGCATACCTACTCTACAATTGCAGTGCGCTCTCTTCCTGCAGAATAAGCCACATAGAAGCCTACCACAACCTAACTGAATCTACATGCAGTGAAACCTCTCTATAGCGGATAGCAGCGGGATCGTCATGATTGTTCGCTAGTAAGGCGTCCATTCTGAAGGGATTGAAATGCTCGAGAACGTTCATGCCGGGACCAAGACGTAAAGTGGGAAGTCCCTTTTAGAGAGGTGTCCCTAAAGAGAACTTTCATTTTATTATGAACTGTCTACTGAAAACTTCGACAATTCAATAATTTACGCCTGCTGCAAGAGTTGACAATTTTAAATAATTTTAACGCAGTTAGAACCTTTCTAAGTTTGAGATAAACTACAAATTATTCAAAAACACATATACAGTGAATTCCCCTTTATTGGGATAAATGCTTAGCTTGGACAAATGAGAAAGAACGGAATCTTACTTCGTATTTCTCTACGTTTTTTCCTCACTTCGTGTTATTGGGACAAACATGTTTAGCCTTAAGTGTCCCAATAAAGCGAAATCCAGTGTATTTCCCTCCAGGTGACCAGATAAGAACGATTGGATAAGACAGTTTCATAGAAAGACCATTACTGAATGTTTTGACAGCTGGGTGTCATTATTAACTTTGACAGCTGCTGAAACATCACAATAAACATAATCCTTTAAAATAGTAAGCAGTATAACAAGCGAAAGCGCCGAGTGCTTTGAACTAGATATAGAACTAATTTCGTTAACTTTTTAATTATTACTATGAGTCGCCCAACTGTGCGCCATGATTATAAGCGTTGTCGATTCAGTAAAATTCAGCCGCTATATTCGCTTATAAAGTAGGCGCGTGAAAGCCTCTTGCCGCCATTGAAGCGAAGTTTTATACATTCACTTCCGTTGGGAAATTCCGATTCTGTTCCGAACATCAAAATTGTTGGGAATGCTGCTGGTTCATTTGGTTTCCCTACTGTTTTTTAACAAGAGTCTTTAAAAATTATTCCCCCAACAATCATGACGATTTGCCACTGTTTATGTCAATTCATATCAATTATGGATTATTAGCTGCCTGCTCCCAGATAAGTTCCTCTTATTTATTACAAATGACCGCAGAAGCACCAAGACGTGTCAGTGTGAGTCACTTTGCGGTTTGGTTTTCATATACAATGCATCAATTCTTCCCTTTGCACGCGCTCATTCTTTGTTTTTCTTTTTTCGTTTTGCATCTCACCGAAGGAGAAAGCAAGGTTTGTTTATAATTCAACCGAATTTCATTGTAATGAGACATCTAATTAAAAGGTGAAAACTCAACATGGCCAGCCAGTCGGCCGTGTTTAATTGCCTCCATAAACGACCACGTACAGCAGTTGGTCAATGGGTCTCGACAGCAAATATCCACCTTATCCAAGGCGCTCCAAAAATGAAGAGTGTCAATTGACGAATAGAGAAACAAAAATCGAAGGAATACGACGTAAAAGTACAACTTAAACAAACCAACAAGGCGTGGTGGTTGGTGGTGCCATGTTAAGTCATACTCCGACATTTGCAATCATTTTGTTTCATCTTTAACGCAATGAGTAATTCTCAAGTCTCAGAAACTCAGAAACGTAGAATGCGAACAAATTGAGTCACACTATCTCGTTGCCGTTGCCTTTGCCGACGGGCCACGCCGCACCGCCGACACCAATGGCTGTTGTTGAATATCCGACAGTCGACACGCCAAAAGCGCCTCTCTCATTGCATCCGAAAACCCGAACAACACAGCAACAACAAAACCATACTGAGAAGAAGTTTCCTATTCGCGTTTACACTGCCTACCATTTCGGGGAATAAGCGATGTGAGTGAATGAGATGGAAGCAGAGGATGACAGAGGGAGACAGAAGGAATGAGAAGCGAAAAGCGAACATGGTTAAATGGCGATCATGGGGGATAGTTGGGTCACCTATAATCATGCCGTTGACACCCGATTCAAGTGGGAATTCATTCAATAACGTCACGGTTGTTATGAACGCCTTCAGTACATAATAACTGTGAGATTAAATCGAACGACCGGCAGGAAGGGGGGAGATGGAGTAAGTAACCTTGATTAACGAATAATTACGCGTACGTTTATCAGTGACAGCCACCGAAACCGAATCCAAATGATTGAGCGAAATTATGCAAAAACAAATGTAATTAGAGAGATAGATAGATAATGGGGTGCCGGAGATAGAAGAAGAAGAAGGCGAGATGAACTTTGTCGCTGTCGTTGGGAGGGTGGACAATCAATACATAGACACAACGGCAAAAAACATGGGGTTCCAGCGGAACAATGCATTCACATTTATGCGCTCACTGTCATTCAATTTATTTGATTAACGTCGAGATACTGGATGAGGAGGCTTTGTAAAGAGGAACATGCCATTGTGTGGTATGTACACTGTAGCAACTTTCATGCTTAATTTTTTTTTATTTCCTCCTCTCGTCTGTGGAAAATAGAGAAAGTAGTCCGATGAGATCCACTGAATGAAATTGTAGTGCTGGGTGGTGAAGGGAACACGAAAAAAAAAAAAAATAAATAACAAACCTATGTACCAAAAGAGAGAAAATACAGATTTGGCATGATTTATAGTCGTCTTGGTGGAAATTAAAATACGTTTTATTTCGTACACACTTTGCTTGCCGAACGGTGGCACAGGCGGAGGAAAGTGGGGAGGCAATCAATTATTCCAACAAACTGTTCGTTTTAACGACATTCGGTCAGAAAACGAAACAACAAAATTCATTATTCAAAGCAAATCACACAAATCACTAATCTCTCTCGATCACTGCCCCATCGGGCTGCCTAGCGTTTGTTCATTTAATTAAGCATGGTATCAATCTGGTTTCTTGATGCATCTTGAGCTGAATTGGAGATTGAGTAATAGGGCGCCTGGGCCACCTTCTCTCTCGGGTTTGAACATAAACGAATATCTTCTTAACGACACAAAATCATGGGCATGACGATGTCAGTGGAGAGAAGAAAAGTTCTGTGTGCCTTCTTGCCTTTGATGTAGAAACAATTATCATGATCTTCAGCTTGTGTTTGTCTACGAACCCAGTCGATTATTATTATTGTAAAGGGTATATTGCACTGCGACCTTTAGATATATTGTGCCCCTTTTTCATACATTTGCTTTATTAAGAGTTCCCCTTCACATGCACTTGAGATAAACTTCGATGATATCGTCGATGATTTGCTTCAAGTAAGACCATCACTACGGTCTAACCTATCGTTACAGGTTGACTGCTCTGATGTTAATAATATAATAATATTTCGCTTGTAAAACTGACATCTGTGCCACTGATGGAAAAAGGCGTACTATTGTACTCAATTCAGTACAATTTAATTTTCTCGGTACGCAAATACATCTTTCAATGAAACAAATCTTCCGCCAGAAATAAAAGAACTTATTCTCGAAAAAAGAAAAGCGCGCAAGAAGTGGCAGCAGTCTCGCGCTCCCCAGCATAAAACATACTTAAATTGCTTGTGCAACCAACTAAAGAAATAGCTTTGCAAGTTTTAAAAACCATGAGATATCCACTTATCTTGAAAGCCTAACTAATGGAAATTGTACAATCTCTCACTTTGGAAAGCAATAAAAAAATATAAAGAAGCTCCAAATGCAGGTCATGCCCATCAAGAAAAACAATGATGAGTGAGCAAAAAGTGATAAAGAAAATGCGGATCTCTTTGCCAAACATTTGGAGGAAACATTTCAGCCTTTTGATGGACAAATGTTGGAAGATGATCCAAGTGTAGCTTCTATATCTGACTGCTCTAGTATAGAAAGAGAATCGCTAAACGAACTCTGCCAGGCAATCAAAAGTCTAAAAAACAACAAAGCTCCTGGCTATGATCTAATAACCGGACAAATCCTGAAGAACTTGCCGAAAAAGGCGCTAATTAAACTCCTCTACTTAATTAACGCTTCCTTTAGGCTATTATATATTCCAGACTCATGGAAGGTTGCAGATGAGATTATGGTTCCAAAACCGTTAAACAACAAAAAGTCGTACAGACCCACATCGCTTTTACCAATTATATCCAACATTTTTGAAAAACTCATTAAAACGCAATTAAAAATTTATCGAAAAGAACAACCTGACTATCAGTTGAGCGAAACATTCGACAATTGACCAGGTATACAGAATAACGAATGAAATTGAAGGAGCACTAGAGGAGAAAAATATCTGCTCCACCGCCCTACTTGACGTTTCCCAGGCCTTCGACAAAGTCTGGCATAAAGGCCTAAAATACAAGCTAAGCTGGCTTCTACCGACAAGCTGGTATAAGATACTAGAATCTTATATCGATAATAGGATATTTAGAGTTAAACACGGAACTGAGTACTCCGTCCTTGGCCCTACATTGTACCTGTACACAAGTGAGGGTACACTTGTGGCTACATTTCGACATACGCGATGAGAGCCAACTTCTTGTTGTATAGAGGGTGCTTATGGACTCCTGTAACGCGAAGGTGAAAGAGATTTATTCTAGAGTATTCTCTCTAAGCCAGTTTCCTTTAGGAATCTGAGAATGAGGTTGGTTGGTTCTAGTGACTTCAATTCTTCCTCTGATATTGCTTGCCCAGATATCTTTGTCTTTTGTGGGCTAGCGCGTCACACGATCCCGCAGAATCTGCAGAGACCTTCTTATGTACCTAGTTTCCTTAGTCGCTCACTGAGTCTGAAGTGCCCTGTTAGGACACGGAGGTTGTTCTTGTTCGGTTATATTGACCCAAGATTTTATGGCCTGCTTTAAGCTATGAGCGAGGTTCCAGGTATCTTTCCGGTTTCTTCTTTACAGTTCCATGAATTCTTCCTTGAGGATATGGTTTCCTACAGCGTAGAAGGGTTCAGAGCCTATAAAAGGTTACGATTCTCCTTTCCTAGTGAGGGATTCGGGCGTTTCAATTCCTTCTTTGGGCCTGTATGACCAGGTTACGGACAGTAGACACACTTAGGCCAAGCGAAGGCCCCTTGTGTTACCACGCGGATCATATTCCGTGGCTACCTATTCCGCAAACCAATTTGTGCTTTTGATAAAGCGAAGAAGAGGGCTGATTCTGATGCTGCTCAGTTCAGCCAGATGAACAGAGACATGGGCCCTCAGAAGTCTGAATCTACGTGATGAGAGGACACTGCAGCTACATAGCAAGTGTTCAAAGGTGTCTTCCTCATCCCCTCGTCCATTCAGCTTCTAAAGAAATCATTATGGGGAGGGCCTAGTCTAGAGGCGTGAGTTCCGATGGCACAATGCCCTGTTAAAACGCCAATAAGAGATCTGAAGTTTGGCCTGCTTAATCTGATCAAGCTAAGCGATCGCTTGAGATCTATCATAGGCCAGAGTTGTTTGGTAAAGAGGCATCCTGTGCCAGATATCCATCCGCGGTTTGTTTGAGCATGCGTTTCAAGCTTTAGCTGATGTTTTATAATAGCGATAGGTGTGGAGGGTGGGTCTTCAAACGGAAAGATTACTGAGTTTGTACCCTTTCTGGCGAGTTCGTCCGCTTCGCAAGTGTCACAGTGTCCCGGCACCCACCCAAGTTGGATGTTAAAATACTTGGCCATCTCGTTAAGAGATAGGTGGCAATTAAAAGTGACTGAATTCAGAGATTTAATCGCTGACTGGCTATCGGAACAGATTACGAAATCTTTGCGCGATATTACATTGTTTTTAAGCTAGTACAGGGGTTCCTTTATCGCTATAGTTTCAGCCCGAAAAACGCTACAGTGATTAGGTATTCGAAAAGATAGCTGGATATTTAGATCCTTGGAATAGACGCTAGCACCCACACCTGCATCCATCTTCGATCCATCTGTGAAGATTCGCAGTGAACCTTCCAGCGTCTGGTGTTCAGACTGCCAATAGGATCTGGGTGGTATGCCGGTTTCGAAATTCTTCTCGAAGAGGATTTTAGGTATAGTGAGGTGGTAGAGTTTTTCTGTTCCCCCTGCGCAACTTTTTAAACTTCTGCAAGCATTCCCACTCAAGCTTGAATGTGATGGTATAGGAGTCTATGTCATTGTTGTTATATTTGCAGTTGGTATAGTTTCTTGTCAAGATTGATTTGAGCGCAAGTTAAAGTGAGCAATTACTACGCTTATCTTCCCTCATCTTATGGTATAGTAGCCTACGAAGGATCGAAATATGAATACGAATATTAATGTGCATACATGACCTACGTCATTTTATTTTAAGATACATCTTTTGATCTCTTTCAAGCGGTCACTAACATTCTTAGTAGATAATATAATGACGATCGATGACAAGTGTTGCATCGACGCCTCATCCTTAGGTTAAGTAATTTTGTATGTAATGAGTCCGAAAATAAAGTTGAATGTGAGCGGACGTGTTCCATTACAACCCAGCGAACTCAACTGTGTTTTAATTCGCATCTGTCTATAGCATTGACTTCGACTTGAAAGATACTGGTGGGTTTGCCCATGGGTTCTTAGTATTTTGTCCGAGGTCCAAATACTCCTTCCCCTGTTCCTTCATCGGTCCATGATCCGTCTGTATACCATTTTACTGTATTGCTACTCAGTCTATCGACTACGGATTCATTGCTCCAGACCTTTTTGGTGCTGAGATTAATGGTAAGTTCCTTTTGGAAATTTAATTTCCCGATCGCGTCATCTTTCGAAATAGCCAAGTGTAGCAGTTTTTTTTGACTAATGCATCGAAATGTCTCGATGTAATGCACTTGCCTTTTCCTAGCACATCTTTTGCCATCCTCACGACTGTTTTGTTTGCACATTCTGCAACCACTAGATGCAAAGGAGTCAGCTGCAGTAGCACCTCCATGGCAGCAGTTGGATCAGTAGATGATGTAAGGATACAGTTGGTGTAGAAGACAGCAGATTGTGTAAAGTGTTTGTTTGCCTTATAAGGCGGCATACTTGAGCTCACGCGTATAACAGTCGCCTTATCTAACGCAGATGATGAATATGTATAAATGATGGCATCCCCTGGAGAGGCAAAGCAGGATTTTTTACCCAACTTCAGCGACAACTAAACAAAACATAGATGTCATTTTCTCAAGAAAAACGAAAAAGATTGCAGGTGTTCTAACTTAACAAAGGGACTACTTTGGAGGCAAATCTACAGTAGACTCACGTTAGTTTAGATTTTTGTTCTTTTTTTTTTTTTGCTTGACATCTCTTAAATGTAGACGAGTCATGTACTCTAAAACGTAAACAACATTTTTTGTATGAGCTTAATAGCTTGAAATTCCCTATTCTTGGTAAATTATTTGGTCTTGTAAAGTTTCCGACTTGGTTCACGGCAGTTCGAGTCAGTTTGTTCCTTTCAATAATTACACTGGTCAACACAAGTTTTGTTATCCCCCGCATTGGCGATGTCTAGTGACCGCATTGGATCCCTTTGGACTTTTTTGTGAACAACCTTGAAGGATCGGTGTTATGCCAACAGTCCGGAAACGATTCAATCACTTAAGGCCAATATCATGTCAGCCATCCGTGTGCTAAAGCCCGAAACTATGAACAAGTTGTCTTGTACAATTTAGGGTGACAGAATGCTCTACTGCGAAGCCAGCCAAGACAGTCACTTGGGCGACGTTGTATTTCATAATTAATGGAAATATTTGTTCTTACTAATACGGCGAACAACAAAGACAAAATTAAATTTTGTTAATTTTTGTATTTGGCCCACTCTGTAAATCAATTCGAATTGAAATCCAGGTATGCCTGAGATGACTAGCTCACGTGATCGTTCGATAATAAGCCATGACTCCAGCTTCTGAATAAGGGGGGATAACGGGGCGTACGAGGACCAACCGGTAGATGATTGTGTTGCTGAGATTTTTATTTTTATTGATGTCATCTGCCATCATCGGTGACTCAGGAAGAATGATATTTCCCCACGACCGCCAAATAAACTATGATGTTTATTAGAAACCCAGCCGAATCGTTTAAATTCGATTGTGAACTCACGAAACTTGGTTAGATCCCCGATAAAACTGACAGATGCATCAAAAGCCACTTCTGGTAATAAGATCATTTGAACTCGACGCGCAATCAATCCCACAAATCTTGTGCCTATGCCCCACAAAATGACCTTCTCATAAAGATTGAATGCAGCAGACAAGACTATGACAACAACGTGGCATTCATTCGGAATTGATCTTTTCTTTTGCTTCGTCTCGATTATTCCATGTTTAATTAACCAAGCAAATAAGGTGGTGTGGTAGTGCGGTATACAATTGCCCATTGTGGAATGATCCAGCGCACAGCAGCGATGCGTGATGACGATGCGCCTCGCTACACGGTGCTCAGTATACTGTCAGCCAGCAGCCAGAGTTAACCCCAATGACTTTTTTTTTGTCTTTTTCTGTTGCATTGCTGTATTGGGGTCGTCTCTCGTTGGCGTTGTCGTTTGTGTCTTTTTGTGAACTCCCATTTCATTCATCAACGGCGACTGAAACAATTGAAAGCTTTTTAGGTTTTTGGTGTTACTGTAATGTTAGTCATTTTATGGTATTGTATAATTGCCAGGAAATGAAAGGTCAGTGTTACACACGGCCCGATAAAAATGATGTGGTTAGCGTTATAAACTGCCGACTGGAAGGTTACACTGAGAAAGCATTTAAGCGCTCGATTGGCTAATGCTGAGCACTTTTTGATCTTATCGCGACGAGAAATTTAATTCAGAAAATGTGGTTCTGGCTTGCTTTGATCAAAAGTGTAGCTTTTGATATTTTTACACGACATACGAAGGACGATCTTCTTATTTTCGCTGTGAAGATCTGTTTGAAGGGAAGTTGATTGCAGGACCACTTGAAGGTGTGCAAGAATTAGTACAAAATGACAGATGTCTTTTGTTGTGTGTTAATGCATACTTCTAGAAACGACTTGGAATGATTACTAAGTTGTCAATAAAAATACCATATCTATTTGCGGAGAATTTACGAACAACAGGCGGAATAGTGCCGAGTATAATCTTGAGACTTGATCCCCACTTATAGGGCCCATACACGACACAGGCACGTCTCTGCATACCTGTATTTTGTTGTTGTGTACATGTATGCGCAAACCGTCTCACAGTGGTCCCGTTGTATGCGAGAGTTTAGAATAGATCTGTAACATTTGAACCCATGGACCTATCTTAAAAATGTTTAAACATAGTACAAGTGGCTCGAATTCTTACTGTGGTCGATGTAGCTTAAACGGATTACTCATAAACTTAAGTTAAAAAAAAAATAAAAAAAATATAAATGTCTAACATAATTATTTATTGTTCAAATGGTCTAAATTGTTCCTTAAAATAAAGCTGTAATCACTAAGTACATAAATAAATTAAATTTTACATTAATTGACAACATATATTTGTTTAAAAATAAAAAAAAAAAAACTGACCAAGTTAGTATAATAAAAGAATAAACATAATTTAAAGCTGTATTCCAATCATCAAATAGTTCAAAATGTTTAAACTATTTATTATGCATTATTCGTTTACAATAAGTATCCAACAGTTTTTTTTTCTAAAGTACCCATTGTGAAGCGTGTTGGTTTTGTAAAAGAGATCTTGACATCAAAATGGCATTTTCTGCCGGATCAAAAAGTCTTAAAATTGCAGATTTATTTAACAGTGCAAGTGGTGTGAATATAAATAAAACTCAAATATGAGAGCATTAAAAAAATATAAAAAAGAAAACAACACAATCGCCAAGAACTGTATAAAACAGGTGGCGGAGAAGCAGCCCAGGAAATATTTTCAAGCGCGAAAGAAAAAGTACTGGCTATGTGTTCGAACATTGACGGCTTGGAAGCTCGGAACGACAGTGACTCAATCACAGGTATGTCTCTAGAAATACATTTGGCAGTGCTATAAAATACCAATCAAATAACTCATCTACGTCAACTATCCACCAGCTTCGAGTACTCTGTTTATACCGCAGCAATAGCTAGGGTCACTCTTTTCACAATCTTGCATGTAGTTGAAGCATTGACACACGAAAAGTCTCCTATAGAAATATAAAAACTTTCTGTAGCATACAACCTTGGAGTAATCAACAATTGTGTCATAGGTGGAACACATTGGTTTCTGAAATAAAAAAATAGGGTTGACTTCTTCAATATGAAAATAAAATATATTTGTACATATGTACACATACATATTATGTATGTACAAATGTATCTATTTAACTAACCTTTTTGTTTTGTGCATGATTTTGTTCTTTATTAATGAAAGTGGGTATTCGGCAGTATCTTTTTATAACCTGAATCTTCGTTTAATATCTGCGTTTTTCCATTCCGTATAATGGTAAGGTCTCTGTCTCACTACTCTTTCTTTTCTTGAATAGGGATTTAAGTAATTATGCACTAATTCTTCTTCCTCGATAAGAATATCTTCGATAATGTCGAAAAAATCCATTAGAACAATATTTCGCAAGACAACTTCGTAAACAAACTTTTTAAATTTGACAGTTCACTTTCTTTAACTGGAGAATTACATTTTATCTGCCTCTGAATCGGGCAGATAACTTTATTGGACAGTTAGATGATATATTCTTCGAATAGCTGCTAAACGACTATTGAATGCATTTATGTCTCAACTGACAGTTAACTCCTATCTGACTGCTTATCTGACTATTGAAAAATCGGCCCTTAATCAAAGAGTTGGGAAAAAATGCTTTCAACATTTTCACTACTGTGAAATAACGAAATTATGCAACTTTTAAATTTGTTCAACTCATTAAAGACAGGCTCGCCAAGTCAATTAATTTTAGTGCGCATAGGTTACATTACACCAAAACTCTTCCAAAGCTCAAATTCCCCTTCCAGCTCATCAACCTTATCATAAGTTATTAGATTTTGAAAAATCTTTATGAGAAGAACGAGAGAATCATGTTTGATTTTTCGGTCTATACTGTTTATCAAGACTGCGTCGTTGAAATCGATCCTGGATCCGATTTCTTGGCGTAATTCAATGTAGTATTTACGATGTTAACAAACATCCTTCAGGTAAAAAAAAAATTAATGAATTCTGAGCATTAAGAGTCGTTCTTACAATAGACAGAATGTAAACCCAGTATAAAAATAGGGGAGAGTACGCGAGCACACTTAACACGAGATGAGTACAAACACTCCCTAGTTGTAATTCCGACAGCCTTGGGCACAAGCACTTCTTTTTTTTCAACCGACGACTACGCCGAAACTGTACAAACTAATGTTTGCATCATGTGTGGCGAAGAGGTGTTTGCACAGACTTATAATTGCTAGAGGGTACTATAGGTTTGCAGCGACGTGCCTGTGTCCCTCTGGGCATTATTATGGTTGCCAGTATTTCTTTTTTTTTTTTTTGAAGCTCAGCGGGACACATCGCAATAATGTGGAAAAATACCGAGATTTTAATTTTTTACCCGGGACGAACGAAAAACTCAGTTTTTTAAGAGAAATATATTATTAAAAAATTATACCAAAACAGTTAAACATTGTTCCATTAAATGTCAAAGCATATTCATTAAGGTTAAGCAACAATGCTAAATCTATTTTGCAAATATTAATGAGGTGTTTGCACCGAGTTTGCCCGAGAATTAGCACACAATAGCAGAAATTTAAGAGCAAGAAAATCGTTTGTAGTCTTGCTCCTTCATAAACCGATGCTTTTTGGAATCAGATGGGAAAATCACAATACAGCCTCACTAGTCCGAACACATAAAGTTTTCGGTTGCGACAGAAATAGCGAAAAGTACGGTCTATAGGAAAAAAAAATGAAGTGGACAACCGACAACTTTTCAGACACTTTTTATTACAGATAGACAGATAGGAATTATGTTCATATGGACAAAGTACGTATTTCAAAATCTTTGAAGAGCAGGTAAACAGGCGTTAATTTTTGACTGAAAAAGCTTTTTCTAAAAATTTCTTTTCGGTTTTTTCTTATAACCTCTTTAAATAAGATATACATTTCACATGCATTATTTTGTTCTGCTCACTGAATGTCCCTGGCAATTTTATTGCTTAATTTTTTGATACGTTCGCAATATAGGTAACCTTGCAAAGTGCAACGGCATAATGTGTCGAATTTTCGGCGGCTTATGTCGAATTTTCTACAAGCCGAACAAAATTGTTTAGAACTTTAGGAAGTTCGTCTGTATAAACTTAGTATGTGCGTACGTATATACATAGAGCAGAGTGAAAATATGTTCGAACTTTAATACTCTGTCCGGACTGAAGAGGTAAAATTTTAAAAATGTCCGAAACATCGAGAACCTCTATGTTCTGGCTATCGAGGCTGTAATTAATTTGTAATATTTTGCGTCCAGCAAGACAAGACAGCGAAGTACACGCTGAAAACCGAATGGAATGTGATGTTGTGGACAGGTTTTTCTTGTTATGGTGTTTGACCAATAATTGTAAGACTACATGTCTCAACAGTTGTACAAACCTACTATTCAAGAGCACATGATCCATTTTTACCAAAGAATAGACATTATAGCGATCCTAAGCTCAAAGGTCAAAGGGATCAAAGGTTGCCTAGGTGATCCAATTTAAACCATTTTACAATAGCCCGCCCAGTCTTCTGATCTGATCTGAATCTGATGGAATGATGTCGAACATATTATCGAGTCTGTTAAACTAAGAAACTCTGCTAAATTGTAGAACCATGGAATTTGATTTGAATCGCCTGGAATTCTATTTCTAAAGAAGGATGTCAAGCTTTAGGGAAAAGTCTCCCAAGCCGATGCGTAGCAGTGCTGAAAAATAAGAATGTTCCACCAAAATATTGACATTTACGGTTAATCATAATTTTAATGCAATGCAAAAAAAATGCGCAATTTATGTGGCTAGAAATAGATATACAAAATGACATAGGTTGTAACGTGTTACTGCATACACCGTGAGTTTTTTAACTGATTGCTATGAACATGAGCTTTGTTTACCAGGGCCATGGCTTAAATCTAGGGGTGGAGCAATCGATAATCCCTGTCGTCGATATTAATCGATAGTAGTTTGTCCAGAAGTTTCTAACAAGTGTCTTTAACACTGGCAGAAGTCAACCCTCTAGCAAGACACCAACACCAAGCGTGAGAATTCGGTGACCCTCTGTTGGGTATCGGAACATACTGTAGTCCAAGGTAACGAAAGCGCAGACAGTCTTGCGAAGAAGGTTTCGGAGCTGGGAGAATCATTGGCAATCCCACACGCTTATACGCGATTCAGCTCCATAAAGAAAATTCTAGTAGACGAAGCCCTGGATAGAGACAGCACCCATTAGCCAAGGGTCCTATGGCGAAGCTGAACAGTACGTACGTACGTTAATAGGACTCCTTACGGGACACTGTGCCATAGGTCCACGTGCAATGTGGCTGAACTTACCGCATAACGATTTTTGCAGAAGCAAAAGAGAGGAAGAAGAAATAGAATCCTTCCAACAACTGCTCTGCGAATGCTCAGCGCTAGCAATGAAAGGAAGGTATTTTCTGGAAAAATACTTCTCGGCGGTTGAGGAAGCTTCTAGGATTCGCATATAAATCTAGCTGGTTTTAGAATTTGAAGTAGGTCTCACGATCATTGCCTATTAGGCACAAACGCAAGGCGAATGAGATCCCCTACAATGACTTTTGTAGGAGCTGTAGGGACGAAGAGGAAGAAGAAAATATACTTAACTATCTCTATGCAAGGAAAAGGAAAAACACGCTAGGCAGCTATTCATTCAATAGCCTTGAGGAAATGTCTGGCATGAAAATTCTGGACAAAGCAAAATTTATAAAATATACTAATTGGCTGTAACCCAGCAAAGGAGTGCATCACACAGGATATGCCACTAGCATACCAGTAGGTATCTTCAGGTGTTTCATTTAGTTAGTACCCAAAGAGGAACCGGCACGTTAGCTGCCGATTAGTGATATCACAATGGATCCAATTAGTATCTAAGTGGGCCAGAACTGCTTCAGTTGTATAAGTGAGCCGCGGCCAATTGTCCGTCAGGGCACCCAATTTACCTACCCTCAGCAACCATTACTTCTTCGATGTATCAAAACAGCTTGAATAAATATCGTGATTCGTAAGAAAAAATATTGTTTCACAAAATAAAGCCCAAATCTGGACGGCAACTTCCTATGCAGAGAGAAGAGAAATAATTCTCGATGTCTGCCAAAGACAGCTCGGTTGTCAAAGATCACTCCAAAAACTGTCTCGCCCATGACGAATCTGACGAAGAGACGGATGCAAGTTTGGACTTCATGAAACATGGCAAAAAATAAAGCAGATCACAGTGGAGAGATAAATCCCAGTCTAAATCCCCGATTGTTTCCCTAAATGTCGGTCAATGTATGTAGGTATCACAAAACGAATAACTTTCGCAACACCATATTGTAAACATTCATCCAAAAAGCATTTCTTAACAAAATGAGGGCACCGAAGTGTCGGTATCAAAATATTATCAGGAGATAAATTCGATAAGTTTGAAAGACGGACTGCGCACAGTCTTCTGCACATACCACCGATCGGCATTCGTAATCAATTCTGACGAATAAGCTCTTTCCTGCGATATGACAAATGACTGCGGCCACAATGACCTAAGGAAGTTATCAACAAGGTTGTTATGTGGTTGTTCTACAAATGCGTCATCAATGTGAATTTTTTTGAATTTCGGAGCGTTGTTTTTGTTTCTTTGCCAGCTGATTGCGCAAGACACCGAACGTGTGAAACTGATTACTTTCCCTGATTATAGGTGTATTTCAGGTTATCCCGGACTCATTGTGAGTTCTATTTCGTTGACATTTGACGCTATTGTTCCCGAGGCTGGTGCTGTCGGCTGGCTAACAGATTGATTGCTACTTCCTTCGGAAAAAACAAGTTTGTGGTTTAGTTAAGCGTGAGCGGATTCATTTTTGAGGATTATCACGTTATTTTGAGTTGCTTCTTGAAAAGCTTCACAGGCTGATGTAAGAGAATCTGGAAACAAGTTGATTTGTCAACCCTTCCTTGACTGTCAACTGCGAATGCTAATAGGGTAGATTAGATTCTTTAAAAGCCACTGATTTTGCCGTTTATGGGGAAATACATGTTTATGGGGAAAAACTATTGTGTCTTGATCTCAAAACGAATGGACGCATCGAATATGCGTTCACTTCTCTGTCGAGGGTACTTACTCACTTACTTCTCATGTCAGCGAACCAGTGTGCTATTTTGGGAATCCAGCGGAACTAAATTCAAGAATCAAGGACGTCCGTATGACAAAAGTTCGGTATCAAACGACAGGTCTTAACGTTCAGCACGTATTTAATGAAGTATTACAGTGATAGCGGAATGCACAGCTGATTGACCCCTAGTCCATCGACGAATTTGAGTGCTTTTTTGACAGATATTCATGAACTTTTGACGGTTATTCACGAAATAACGCGAAAACCGTCTTGTGATTGGCCAATTTGGTTTGAGAAAACAATATAAAAGTTGTCAAATATTTTAAGGGTTAAGAGGATCGGGTATATCGGGCACCTCGGTAATCGGTTCTGGTATTTACCGTTGGGTGACATCTCAAAGCATCAGTTGCGTTACGTGAGTCATATTCATCGTGTTTGTATGAAGTTAGTAAGCAACGCATCCTTCTATTTGTTTTCTACCTTCTTGCCTGTTATTTGAAAAATGTTTAAGGTAAGTTTGAATCTTGGAGGACTTTAGTAAGTGGTAGTAATTATTAATACCTTTTGGAAATTCCTAGAGTGCTACGGAGATATGTAAGTTCTATGAGGTGCAAAATACATGTAAGATGGGAACGAAGTAAGCGAAAAATGCTAAGGTTTCGGAATGACAGTGTAGAATACTTGGATCGGGAAATTGGATTGTCGGTAGAGTTCTATGGCCTAGTCTCAACATCAAGCATGACATCGAGCCCTTGACGCCCTTCGCAGACATTTTACGAATGCACAACTAAACTGCAAAAACGGTAAATTAAATAACTCACACGCACTTAAACGACAAGTGTACTTTCTATTGCTACAGAAGTGTCTTTGAGTTTGATTAACAGGATAGATGTAGCAAATCTGGTAAAGGAGCATGCATTTAGTTCATTTAGTAGGGCTAACAATAAGATGATTACTCCGAAGGAAGCTATTTTGCAGAGGGTTAACATAAAATGAATTACTTTTCAGTTAAAAGGCATGCGCTAGAAGCTTAGAAATATAAACTCGAATATGCAGGGATAATGAACAAATCTTCAATTTTGTGAAATCCATATCCTTCGAGTCGTAGCACCGTTCTTCATAGAATAAGGAACCCCTACCTCAAGAATGTTAAACGCTCCCGAAGATTTAAAAAAATTGTAACAAATAATTCTAAAAATTGCCAATCTTTTCTAAAATATGATTAATGATGAAGATGACTATGAACGTAAAATGTGTTAAAGTATTGGAGACTTGGGCTCTGCTGGTCTAGTCTATTCTCTTTTCTGAACACATTAGTGAAGATTTGAACAAAATCGGTCCAGTTGTCTTTTAGTTAGAGACATTTCTATCCATGAGGTTTCGTTGGATGCGCAAAATAAGACACTGTGCCCAGCAGAGAACTACTTAGCTTCATTTAAAATGTCGTTACTGTAACAGTCATCAAGATCAAATCGATTTGCGTCCTCTACCGTTTGATCTTTATATCGAAGTTTCGGTCGTCTTCTCCTTCTCGAACAAGGACGCTCACATTCTAAGGCTCTCCTATTCTTCTCGAACTTGGGATCATGTATTCCATGAGCATCTCAGCTGAGCGTAGCTGTTCGGTGTGGCAAAGACAGTATAGTTGACGGATCTTCACATTCAGAATTACATTCACATTATGGTAGAGCTCATACGTTTCACTGTTGCATCTTCATCACAGCTCCTTCACCTTCCTGCAGGCAGGACCAAATAATCGATGAAGAATATTGCTTTCAAAAGAACCAAGGATCAGATATCATTCACAGTAAGAACCAGAAATGGAAAATAACCCAGATGGCCAACTTCACAGCTGATTGTTTCCCCTGACCATCGACGAATTAGAGTCACTTTTTGACAGTTATTCACGAAATAAATTGAATGCCGCCCTGGTTGGTCAATTTGGTTTGATAAATGATACAAAAAAGTTGTCAACAATGTTTAGAGGCTGGGTTGAAGTTGGCCACCACGGTAACACTTCATTTCTATAAGAACATGCTGTTGCTCCCTCGAAAAAAGGGAGTTTTCGCTCAAATTGTGTGGACACCAGCGATGAATCTGAGCAGGATCGCCACTGCGATGACATTTGTCGAGTTCCCCTTTGTCTCGACGTCGCCGAGCTCCGAATTGCCTTCAAAGTCATAGCTGTCAAACGAGGCATGTCTGTGCAGCAGACACCTTCTTACTCCATGGCAAATATTTCGTTTTCTCCTCATTCACACGAGGCCAAGGATATGCTACAATAATGCATGCGTACCCTTACACTCTCGTAGCAGAACTAATTGTACACGTTTTTTATTTCTAACTAGGTCAAGGTAAGCGCGTTCAGGATACCTAAGGTTCGATTCCTAGGGAAGTACACCAACTTTCATCCTCGCGGCATTACTTTTCACGAGTTGCGTGAATGCTTCCACAGCCCTTACACAATAGGTACGGGTTACTAGATACCTGCGTAACGTTTACTTCAACAGCAATAAACTTAATATCCCTATTGAGGATGGCGTTTAACACTTCAACGTTGCAGCGGGCGAGCGTAAGAAAGGATCGGTTCGGTATAAATTATTATAATGTTCAGAAACACACTTCGCCGAACAGTCATTTGGTAGACCCAACTGCTCACCACTTTAATTTGATAAATGTAACAACTAGAGCAGTCCTGTGAAACGAATTCACACAAACACATGCGAGAGTTACTATGCTGCAGGAGAATGATCCCGAAACCACTGGTGCATTACAAAATACGGGAGAGTCACCCCAATGAAACTCAACAAAAAGGACCAGCAGGCAAAACGAGGAAAGAGGAAAAAGAGTGTCTCAATTCACTGCTCCCATATTCTTCCAGAAGAATATCGTTTCAAATTCAAAGAACAAAGCGACAGCGTGACGCAGTGCATTCGCAATTACACCACTGTGACCAATAACCATGCTGCCTGGGGTTAGTTATTAGCTCCACACAGTCCAAGATCCTGTTTTCCTTGTGATCATGTGGTATGCGCTGAGGCAGGTCCCACATACGGTATGCACTAGTCTTTTGCCAACAGCAGTGACTCATTCCAATTAAGTGAATTCCCAATAAGGCGCTTATAGACTTTCGATTTAACTGTTTTCATCACTTTTACTATGGAGAACAAGAGATTTGCTTCAACATGAGGCGGAGTGACACATTTCCTTTTTTGATATGAAACGCAAATAATTTTCCACAATGGAATATATCTATGTACTTTCCTGTCTATTAAAAGAAATGCGTAACACCAAAATTCGGAAACAAAAACAATACAACAAAATTCCCCACACTATACTTTCAACATTTTAATCACTTTTCCATGAATCTCTTCGTGCTGGGGATGAAATGGAAAAGTGCCCATACATCTGCCGGTACACCGGTTCTCAGATCAACCAACCGCAGCGACGTGCCTCTACCGTGTATCCCAGGTATGCAACGTACAAGATTGTACGTTTGTGTGTGTGTGTTTGTGTGGATAACACACCCCGCGAGACTTATTCATCCGTTTCACAACTTCACACAGCACAGCGTCACTCGACAAACACCAAGAAAACCTCTTCTCATCCCATGAGCCCAACCATGTTTTGTCCCTTTCCATGACCAACTTCTAATTAAAGCGCTTTTTGATTGACGTTTAATGACTCCAACAGGTAGTCAGACACCTTTCAGTCGTTTTCAAATCCAACCGAACTCGGGAAGTGTTCTCATAAACTACAAAACATCATATAGATGAATTTTCTTAGATGAACATGTGAGGAATTCAATTTAAGTAAGGAATGAAGAAAAAAATGTATATGGGAATATAACGAGAAAGACGCACCCAATAATAAAAGTTTCACTTCGGAAGCAGCTCGTTCGCCCTCAGCACGCAACGCCCGATCGATGTTTTTCGATCGTTCGATTGCCTCCTTATCTCTAGCCGTACTAACTGCACAACCCATGGTTTCTTTTTTGAATTTTAAATTTTTCTTTAAACACTTTTCTTCGACACTTTCGTTGGCTTGATGCTCGGCAGCACACACAAAATTTAACTTAACACACTTGGGGTAACAAATTTATTTTCTGCTAAACACTTGTTGCACTTTACTTTTTTTTTTCTTTGTTTCTCCTTTTGGGTTAATGGAACCGAAGCGAAGGAAATTAAAGTGAAAAAACGAAAAAAAGAACTAAAAACTAGGGAAAACGAGTAAAATTTCTTCGTTACACAAATGAATCACTCATCCGCCGACAGCATCACAAAAAAACTAAACAATGGTATTTTAACGAAGACACTCAGTGGATTTTAACGAAGAAATTTCAAGTGAGTTTCGAGTGAAGTTGGCTGCGTTTCATTTTGGTAACTTCAAATGGGTGCGATCGATGTTGTTATGAAATGGGTGCGTTCAGCGGTGGTTGGGTTTTATTTTATGGAGAGTGTGTATTGAGTACTTTATATTTTTTTCTTTTTGTGTTTTATTTGTCGAATTTTTGTTATTTGATGCGTATGAGTATTTAAGTAAATTTTTGGATTCATACTGATTTTTGTTTTACTGGTCGCAGGGTATTTTATCGATAGTAGTAGTTTCAGTTTCACTACCTTAGAAAATTCTGGATTCATATGAATTTAGTTATTTTAGATCACAGACCGTTTAGAGTGAAATGAATCCCGGCCGTTACCGCATTTTGAAGCACAGTCGTATAAGCTTACAATCAAATGAAATAAAATACAAATAATTCGTAGAAAAGGCCAAATGACTGGATTTAGTTGAACAACACTTCGAAAAATGCTGAATAGCACACCGGCATACTAAAACTTTTATTTATTTATTATTGTACAGCTATACAATGAATAGCACATATATATTGCTCAACAGACAGACGGACCGATAACTTTCCACCCAATGAACCTGAATTTGGTTGTTGAGCTGTATGCTATGTTCACACCAAAACGAAATCGCGACGTTTGGATGAACTTTTACTGAATCGACACCAATTCGTCGACAGCCACAGCGTATTTTTAGACACAGAGGGCTTTCTACAGCAGTTGGAGACAAGTCAAGCGAGCCGTAGTGTCCTGGACATCCTCGAATCACCACTTCTAATATCAAAATTCGTAAGACTCTGTTGTATGCAATTTAGCTGGATATCAAGACATTGCAGCCTAACACTGTCCTGGGTTCCTGGACTTAGAGATATCCCAGGAAACACGCAACAATAATTATTGGGCTTAAGGTTGAAAATATCTGGGTCCCAATAGAAACTTAAAAAATAAAAATCAAAGAGCTAGCGATCGGCAGTGTCCGTGGAAGGTGGAATAATCTTAACACGTCTCTACATGCGAAACAAGTGTGGCCAAAAATAGACTTACAAAGAGCCACGTTGGACCTAGTTGGAGTCCTTAAAGGACACTGCGTAATGGCTAGACAGGCTGCAAGACTAGGGTCAACTTACAACGACCTCTGTTGCAGATGCTTGGATGAGGAAAACACCTCACATCCACTCTGCAACTACCTGGCACTGGCCTCCATTTGGAAGCAAACCCTGGGAGAATACAATCTAAACCGAATATCCGAACAGTATGTCAAATCAATCTGGGCATTCATCCAAAAAACAAAATGGTTCCAGGAGTAACGGACGGTAACCGGCATAGTGGCAAGACAATGGACCCCTGGGTCTAAGTGAATCCTTCACTCAGCAAGGTTAAGCAACCGATTGGGAAATTTAATTGGATTATTGGAAATTATTCTTGTAAAATTGTGTTAGGGCTAAGACCTCCAGGAGAAATACTGGCTGTAGATGAGCCAATGATTCCTTGGCGTGGGAGAATTAATGTTCGCGAATACAATCCGGGAGAAGCCCACAAATACGGAGTCAAAGTGTATAAGGTCTGTGTCCCGAGTAGTCACACACACTATCCGTATGCCAGGAAAAAATTAAAACCACTTTCAGAGAGGAAAACCAATGCATTCAAATTCTGGCAGAAAGATATTTGGACAAGAGTAGAACGATTGCTGCGACAATTTTTATATGTCTGTTGCCAAAATTCGACATGGCCACGATATAAAAAAGCCTGAAGTAATTCTTGATTACAGCCAACTGCTGATGTGTCCGATCAAATGGCTAGTCATCACACGGCATTGCGAATAACAATCCGCTGGTACCATAAAATTGCGTTCGAGTTTTGACTTTCGACAGCTGTTATAAATGCTTTGGTTATTTACAAAAAGCCCAAAAATATACAAATTGGCGTTTTTAGACAACCCATTTGTGAAAGTCTTTGTGGCGAAGGGGTTCAAGAGACTGTGTAAAATAAAAAACGAAACACCATTTGAAGGAATTTGAAACTGTCGACAGAACGAACGGAAAAACCAGGAAACAATGCTTGAACTGCTACAACGAGCTGAGTAAAGTCCAAGGAAGAGCTGTCACATCAAAAAAAGCTAAAAAAAAGTCTTTCAGTTCATGTGATGGAAATTCAACATTCTGCATCAAATGTCATTATTTATATAATATGAACTTCAGATATTTATTCTTTTAATTCAGTTTATTATTTTTTTATTTTGTATATAAAACTAAGCTTGAAGCTAAAAAAATACTGTGTCAGAAATAGGCTAAACCTAAAATTTCGCAGCGGACTTTTTTCTAGCTGCCGAAGAGGAAAAAAAAAATGAATCTTACTAGCAAGCCACATGAAAATGTACTGACAGTCAACGTGTTAAGGAGCATGAGAGAAAGAGCTGAGCTTCTAGCCGTCCTCCTCAAATTATTCTTTGAATTGTTTATAAATATGTTAAGTTAGTATAACTTAACGAAGCGCGCGTTCGAGGACATGGAGAGGTGTTACGGCGGAAATGACGTCCGAAAGTTCTACCAACGGGTAAAACAACTATCCAATGGATACAAAATTCGTACAGAAGTCTGTCGTGACGCCGAGGGACAACTCGTAGTAGATTCGACGAGACGATACTGAGAACTCGACACCCACCACTTATCATTCCTGTAGACTGTTAAATGGCGAGGAAGACTCCAATACCGCTGTCAGGCAGAATGTTCCACTCAACGCAATTGACGATGATAAACGAGAATTCCGTCCCCCCGACCTAGACGAAGTCAAGTTAGCGATATCGAGACTAAAGTCGAATAAAGCTTCTGGTGCAGACGGACTGTCTGCGGAACTGTTTAAGGCAGCTAGAGATGAGCTGGTAAGGCACATGCACCAACTCATCTGTAAGATATGGTCGGAGGAAAGCATGCCCGACGAGTGGAATCTCAGTATCGTTTACCCGATCCACAAGAAAGGTAAGTCTCCTTAACATCGCCTATAAGATCCTCTCTGCCGTTTTGTGTGATCGCCTGAAACCATTCGTCAACAACCTGATAGGTCCTTATCAGTACGGTTTCAGGCCGGGGAAGTCCACCATCGACCAAATTTTCGCATTATGGCAGATCCTGGAAAAAACCAAGAAAGGCAGATCGACACCCACCACCTATTCGTCGATTTCAATGCCGCATATGACAGCGTGCATAGTCTAGTTTTGACATTCCTGCCAAACTCGTCAGGTTGTGCAGGATGACGATGGAGAATTCTCGTTGCTCCATCAAGGTCGGTAACGAACTCACCGAGACCTTCAATGTCAAAAAAGGATTTAGACAAGGCGACGCGCTGTCATGTGATTTCTTTAACATCATCCTGGAAAAATCGTGCAAGACTCACACGCCAACACTAGAGGCACGATCTTCCAGAAGTCCGTATAACTGTTAGCATACGCGGGCGACATTGACATCATTGGCAGAACACAGCGAGCCGTTAATGAGGCGTTTGCTGGCATTGAGGCGGAGGCGGCTAAAATGGGTCTAGCGGTGAATGAGGGAAAAACGAAGTAGATGCTGTCATCAAGAAAGGACACACAACATCGACGTCTTGGACAGAGCGTCCCAATGGGCAGCTATAACTTCGAGGTAGTGAAAGACTTCGTCTACCTCGGCTCTCAAGTGAACAGTACGAACAACACCAGTACCGAGGTTAAACGCAGAATTACTCTAGCCAATCGCTGTTCCTTTGGCCTCAAGAGGCAATTGAGTAGTAGAGTCCTCTCGCGAAGGACCAAGCTAACATTATATAACACCTTGATCATCCCTGTCCTGCTCTATGGTGCGGAAGCATGGACAATCTCTAAAGCGGATGAAGAAGCACTTGGTCTTTTCGAGAGAAAGGTTCTGCGTTCAATCTTTGGTCCTGTTTGCGTTGATGGTTATTGGAGAAGAATATTCAACCACGAACTGTACGGGCTGTACAGCGGCATGAGCCTAGTCAGGCGTCTGCGGATTTAACGCCTAAGATGGCTGGGCCATGTAGAGCACATGGACAACACTGCTCCAGCCCGAAGCGTCTTCGACTCCGAACCAGTGGGATAACGCAATAGAGGAGGCCCACGGAACCGATGGCGCACCCAGATAGAGAAGGACCTCAACCAACTCGGTGTACGCAGTTGGAGACAGCTGGCTAAAGATCATGCCGGCTGGAGAGGCTTACTGGTTGAGCCCCAGGTCCACCACGGACTGTAGCGCCACCAGAAGAAGAAGAAGTTAGTATAAGTTATTTTTTAAGTTAAGTTAAGTATAAAATAAAACAATCAAGCAAGGTTTATGAATATTTTCCTGCAGTTCTATTCTAAAAAAATGAATTTCCAATAACAGCCCATAAATTTAAAACAGCTTAGACAATATCTAGAAAAATGTAAGCCAATACATGTAGGACATACAACTTTAGTAGATTAGACTGATTTTATTATTTCGAATAATGTCCCTTTTACAAAAAAAATTTAACAAAATCAAAATCAACATGGCTTTGCCGTCTGCCGGATTGACTATAATTTATTATGTGCAAGTAATTATTATTAGCGCTCCATGTGGAAAAATGCTTATTTCAAAAGTTCCCTGTTAGGATATTATCTCTGTATTTTAGTGAGATTTTGCAGTATTTAAACAACTTGCTTACGTGCATTTCGCTTAGGAGGGATGGATAAAAAAAAATTTCTTGTTCCGATAAGTAGTTCTTTCCAAAAAAAGGATCTCCTAGTTTCCCTTAGGTTCGGACACTTGCCTAGGAAATGCATGATATCTTCACTCTCTTCCAAATTACAAATACAAGGGAGATCCTCTCTATGCGGTACAAAATTCAGCTTTAGAAGTTCGCCTCTAAGTTTGAACATCACAGAAATTTCCTGGATGCTATGAATATCCTTTCGACTCCCCAGGTTGTGGTTGAGCCGGCTGTATGTAATGCGATGTATTGATCGCGCCGCTTTTTCTAAGAACTGTATTCTTGCCTGCTCGTCGACCTGCTTTATTGATTGGCATAGTGAGTAACCCCAATTACTACCACCTGCGTTCAGTACAACTCCACATTCACCAGCTAATTTAATCCACTCTTTGAACCATGCAGTTTTATTTCGAACGGTTTGCATCGCCACTATCTTTGGGAGTCTGTTGTTTGCCATGTTCAGTACTCGGAGTATGTAATTCATTTGCATCTTTAGTGTTTTTATATATAGGGGAGATATGCCTGTTTCAACCATGAGCATGTAGTTCGGCGTCTTCGGCGGGAGCTTAACATTTTTTTAATAAAAAAAGCGCTGCAATTTCTCCACCTTCTCATAAGCCTTATACCCTCAAGCCTGTGCCGCGTATAGCTTTGATTGTAAGAAGGATTCCTAGATACTTATACTCTTTGACGACTTCTAGGTGTTCTAGGTGTATGCCTCTTCTCGTTGGAGGCAACTCTTCCACCACCTTTTTTAAAAATCATTATCTTTGACTTTTCTAGACTAACGATTCAGCTTCATTGATTGCAGTACTGGCTTAGTCGATTAATCATCCACTGCAGGGATTCCTTTGAGTTCGCTAACAACACGATGTCGTCCGCAAACATGAGAGCTTTAATGAGCACCCCTGCTAACTCCACGCCTCCAGGAAGAAAATCCACAATATCATCTATAAAAAGGGCAAATAAGGTTGGGCTTAGTGGTTTAAGCGTTCTTCTTAAAAACAATGTTGAATGGAAAACACTTTTTTTCTTTCGTTTTCTTTATTTCATCTATTATACTCGCCGGTCGAGAGAGAACTAACTCCTCGCCTACTACCATACAATCAACATAAGTACATCAAGTTGGTTTTTTCTTACATTATTAGAGAGAGAGAATTCGTAGAGCAGGGTTGCCACAACTCGGCCATCCTGACCCGTAATCGTCCCGATTACATCTGTGAACTACCGACACATACCCCTGTACCACGGTTTTATGTTTGCCACTTCCCACACACCCCTATACGGTATCTGACTTATCTGAAATCCCTCTACGTCCTGTACTAAATACCTATCGTTTTCGAGCACCCTTTCTATCTTATAAGGCCCTTTAAATTTCGGCACTATCTTCTTTGACACACCCTGTGTACTTATAAAGTTTCTGATCATGACATAATATCCAACCTTGTACTTTCTAGCCGCTTTCCTGTTCTCATCCACTATTTTCTTATTATAATTCTGTGACTTCGTCTGTTTTAATACCGCCCGTGACCTCAGATTAAATAAATTCCTTTCAGATTCACCATCGAAATTATCATTCAACCCTTCACCAAGGAAGTCAATAACCTTGCCTCTTTGCTTCACTCCGAACAAAAGCTGGCTTGGCGTGGTGCCTGTGCTACGATGTAGTGTATTGTTCATAGAGAACTCAACACTCGGCAGTATATCGTCCAGACTTGCTTTAGAATTCCCGTCCGCCAACTTGGCTATCATCGGGCCCAGGCTCCTGTTTATCCTCTCTACTTGGCCATTAGCTTGCGGAGAACCCGTTGCGATTTTGACATGCTGGACGTTACTCTCCTCAAGAAATTCTTTAAAATCTTTCGATGTAAAGCTACTGCCTCTATCAGATATCAGAACTCTTGGCCGACTATACATCTGATGATAAGCTTTCAGGTGCCATATTACCTCTCTAGTGCACGTAGAGCGTGTGGGGAATAATCTTACAAATTTCGTAAACGCATCAACCACCAAGAAAACGTATTTTTTCTTAGATTTGGCTAACGTAACCGGGCCAAAGTGGTCGACGTGTATGGTTTCGAACGGTACGTTGCCTTTAGGAATATTATACATCATACCCTCCCGCTTACCGAACTTTGGAGAGAACGCTATACACTTTAAACAGTTATCTATGTGTAAACCTATCTTCGCTTTCATTTGTGGGAACCAGTATGTCTTACTTATAGCCTCGAGTACTTTGTCACGGCCGATGTGACCCAGCTCATTGTGATATTTTGACAACACCTGATTTTCCATGTCCTTCGGGACATAAAAGAGAATATTGTTCTTGGTTTTCCTATACACCAACCCACTGTGCATCTCATAGAACTTGCTTTCCGATAACTCTAACTGGTTGCGTATTTTGCAGATAGCCTCATCTCTATACTGACAAATTGAAAGATTTTGCTCAAGGGTGTTCCCCTCTAAGACCAGGATATTCGTTGCACGACTTAACGCGTCCACATGCAGCATCCTAATCCCATTACGATGCTCTAATGAATAATCGTAGTTTTGCAACTGTAAAACTCAACGAGCTATTCGAGGGTTTATCTCCTTTTCCTTCATTTTTTCGTCTTCGTCTCTTTCGTCGTCATCTCTTTCGTTGGCATCGCGGCGAACATCATCATCATTGGCTCCGTCATTGTCGTCTTCGGCATCACACTTTCGATTGTTCGGCGTCCGCAAAGTACCCCGTTCACCCCCTTTCATTGCTGGACACTGTCCTCTTTCCTCGAACGGTATTTCGGTGAGGCGTAGAATCAGCGTTGACTTGTTGCCGGACGATTTTTTTCCCAAGAAGTCAAGCCAATTTTTTAACTGGGGAACTGTATATTGCTCGAATTTTTCAGTTAAACACTTCTGTGTTTTATTATTTAAAAAAAAATTATTTTCTCTATTTATCTGGGCATAATAACTCCTTACACGCTCTAGCTTAAGACTGAACTACAATTTTGCTTACAACTACCTTAAATACACCTCGCATGCACTGAGTTGATGGATCGTTCCCACAGGTGCGCTCGGATTTCCGGATGCCGTACGTGATGGAATGTAGCTGGTTGCAATACTGTCACTGGTTCACCAGACGCTAGGTCAGCGTTTTGCCGCTTGTGGGAACGGTGCTGGTGATTTGATACCATCGTGGAACACACGTGAGGGAGAGAAATATTTCGTGTCTTAACTTATACTTTGAGTAGGAATGACTGGAAAATTAGTTTCTATCCACGTTTCAAATCTCGTCTGCAGAATACTTGAGAAAATTTTATAGGACGCGTTTAAAAAGGATATGCCTCGATAGTTTTCTGGATCCCCCACATCACCTTTCTTATGGATAGGGAAGATCAGCGCTTCCTTAAACCTGCGAAGTACTACCCCACTATTTAAAAGTGTGTTGAAGGAGCGTTAGGCGTTCTTTCAGACCATTAGTACTGTATTTATAAAATTCGACAGGGATATAATCCGTCCCCGCCGCTTTCTAATCTTTTAGGGAACGAAGCGGCATCCATTAGTTCCCGCTGCGTCAAAAGAGCGTATTTTTTTTAGGACTTCCCATAGCAGTTGGAGACAAGTCAAGTGAGCCCCGGAATTTTTTTTTTAGGTGACAAAGAAAAAAAAAATAATCTTACTAGCAAGCCACATGAAAATGTACTGACTGCGACCTACCGGTGGTTCACATGGCAGTCAACGTGTTAAGGAGCCTCTACGAATTTATAGCTTTCATAGACACAATGTCTCCCTATTGGCCATCTGGACTACACTGGAAAATATTGGGGTCCTCTACAAGAGTTAAGGTACTGATTCCATTACTTTTGAGAATCATGTTTATCCGTTCAAAGCCAGTATCTGTCAGTACATGGACTGTTTGTGGACGAAGAAGGCAGTTCAAAACGACGTTTTTCTCTTAACGACTCCAAAAGACTAGCAGAATGATTACAGTGTTTCCCAGACGAAGTTTATTGGATTCGCAAAGCACTCTGATGACTTGTGTCATGAGAAATGTAAGATTCGCTCACAATATTGCGATCTTCGGGAACAGTCAGACAGCCATCAGGCATTGGAATAAATCTCTCAACTCAAAACATGATCCATGGATCTCATCGCGTAACTTTTCTTTTGATTCACTTCGATGGTATCGTCGATGATTTGCTTCATGTAAGACCATCACTATCGTCTCGCCTATCGTTACAGTTTGAGTGCTCCGAAAATTATATCTCTCACGTAAAAATGACATCTGTGCTCTAATTCCTCTCGAATTTCACTAACACATTCTCATTCCAGTTTGCGAACAAAACTAATAAAAATGCGACCTATCGCTCTAAAAATGTCTCAAAAGTGTAGCACAAGATACATAGTTAACACGCCGCACGGCGATAATTCCCGAGGGAGCATTCGCTGAGTCGACACATTTGGTTTGGTCAGGTGCAAACATGTTCTCATGGAAACGACGCATGGAGTCAAATTGCATCGCGCCGGATACATGCGCTGCACTTGTTCTGATGACACTGTGAATTGAACGGAGGAACAGATACTTGGAGGAAATAATATTTTAGTTAATAATTTAGTTAGTTTAGTTAGTTCTAGTTTGGTTTTGTTCAGGAACGGACGTAATTAATAAAATATTAATTCGAAATATCTTCGAAACGCTGGCGTATGTACCGCGCCACCTATTCTTGCTACGAAGGTCCGTGACTAATTCGAGAAGGTTCCCAAGAATTACATGCGAAACCTTCAAAGCGATCTGTGCCAGACTCCTGGCTGCAACTGGCGTTGCATTATTAGACTGAGTTTTCCGCGTCTTATGCCAATGGCTAGTACGAACTTAACCATGGCCAATTGGATTAATTCTTTCTTAAGGCGGAGCTGCAAATGTTCCATCGTCCAATGAGTTAGTGACACATCAACCAACTCAATTCCACACCCCGCAGATTTTCTTCACAAATCAAAAAAACCAGTTCTCACTTACAGAAGAAAATTGCACCTACTTCTCCACACCTCGAGTCGTTCACCGAAATTCGAATGCGTGTGCTTCTTAAAAATAGCCACCGCCACACTTTGGCTACATGCACAGCACAGTCCTCTTAGCGGTCCTAAATTAAGAAGCCCCCGTTCAAGAGCTGCGATTTATCATCATAATCACGTAAATATTTACATCATCCTGAAAATTATGATTTCCCTTCTCTCGAACAGCTTATCGATGCACATACACCACCTTCTCGGCGCGTATCTCATGGGCAGACAGACGACCGGAAGAATGATGCATCACATCTCAATCGCAACTGTGGCCAAATGTGCTCGTCGAGGTTCAAAGGCCATATGTGATCTACGCGAAGCCCGGATGAACAATAGATGCTCTCCTATCAATCGGACGACTATCAGTCGACACAGTCACACCCCACGGCCGCAGCGCGATCACTTAAATTAGCCGCAGGCGATGTGTCCGCTTGGCATTTGTTTATTGTTCTAAGAATCTTCTTCTTCTTTTTCTTCTCGGCTCGTCTTCTCGGGATTGTTTTAAATGTCTCAAGTGTAAATAAACAGAAGCAGACGTAGAGGGTGTGTGGGAGAGAAAGAGAGATAAGTAACGATCGATCGTAATTTCGGTGATCTTCGGCATCGACGCGGGATGGATGGTATACCCTTTTATTGGCGTTGATTCAGTACACTGGTACGACTAGTAGGATCTACAAAAAACATATGGACATCGGGATGGACAGACTGAACCCGATAAGATTACGCAAGGGACGACCTAGATGTGTCTGGCATTGGCGGTCTTTTGCAGTGAATCTCGTGAGGTCTGTTGATTTTTCCTGCTCTTGTTAGCTTAGGCCGTGGGGTTATGAGACGGATTCTGGAGGGTGACCGGAAGGGTTTTGCTTTTATCGACTTTATGCGCTATTCCTCTTTTCAGTAGACAGACCCCTCCTCCATTTTCGGTCAGGACATCGTTACTCCTTAAGATGAGAACATCCTTGTCCCACTTGCCCCAGAAGATGGTTGTTTGTGGTGTACTAGTTTGGTATAGCAACGAGTCTGCCAATATTTTTTTTTGAATATTCATTTTGGGCATTTTAAGAGTTTGGGAGCTTGTAGTTCTAGGTAGCGTTGCTTCATGGACTTCAAGTTTCAGAAGAGGGGAGAAGAGACCCGGGTTTCAAGAGCAACGCGCTATCGAGGAAATGTCCTTTGGCTGGACTGATCTCTGTCCTGTAGTTGGACTAGGTTAAACTGTCCCACAGCGGCGATTATTTTCAAGAGCTGTCATTATCTCGGCACGGAATGTTCGTGGAGAAAAGCGGCTAAGAGTGGCGGATGGTGGTGAGTAAAGAACTGCGTGGCTTAAAGCACCCGGATTTCAAGAGCCATCAAAGAGAAGACCTACCGGATTCTCTTGGGGGACTGCCTCTCGTGATCGGTACACCGAGGCGCGAAGAACTTGCAAACTGTCTGTGAGAGCAGCTTTTTTTGAGAAGTTGGAAAGCGGCCATAGATCTGCGAAAAAGGTGTTCTGGCAAACTATTCACCGACTCAGAGGAAGGAAATTCAACATCATCGAAGGAGTCAAATCCAACGATGGTGTGTTGCTTTCCCATGAGAAGGCCATCTTGCGCAGATGGAGCGAGCACTTCTCGGAGCTGCTCCATCCCGAACAGGGAACTGAGGATGACAGGCTCGTAGTCTTGAGTGGGGCGGAGAATA
This sequence comes from Eristalis intricaria, assembly GCA_964034865.1. NCBI lineage: Eukaryota > Metazoa > Arthropoda > Insecta > Diptera > Syrphidae > Eristalis > Eristalis intricaria. The sequence goes on from OZ035875.1 coordinate 37,444,587, forward strand.
GACCAACGGTGGAGGAAGTCAGTTTAGCGATTGAATAGCTAAAAGTTGGTAAATCCACCGGTGTGGATGAAATCTGGCCAGGGTAAGGACAATGGGTAAAGTGGGAGTCTTATGCCTTTATCTTGTCCGTAAGGGCGGCTTGGAAATGCCGAGATACACCTGTAGGTTGGCAAACTGGGGTGATCACCACTCTTTTCAAGAACCGGAGTAAAAGAGACTTCCAACTACACGGGGTGTATCTCTCTTAGGATCTCTTTCCTCAGGAAAGTCTACGTTAAGGTTTTGGAAGCGCCATCTAGAGCTATAGTCGATCCCAGGATGGGGAATGACCAGTCCGACCAGCTTATCACTCTAAGAATAGTACTTGAGAAGGCTTGGAGTATGCCAAACCCATCTACAGCTGTTTTGTGACCGAGTTCCTCGAGGTAAACTCTCACCCGCATGACCCACTCGAGTGATCTCCAGGGAACTCGTTCCTCCGCCGTCGACTATAACTCACCAGGAGTTATGTCGAGGCGTAACCAGGTGAGTTTTTGGGCTTGATCCAACCACGTAGTCCTGGTTCTGCAAAGCGGCCATCTTCCTGATGGAATCGCATCCAATGCCCGTCTCGGAAGTCGTGACGATGGGACCATTCATGTCAGGTGACCAAACCATGGAAGCATAGCCTTTTCTGTACGAAGAAGCAGCTGCTCAATTTTGAGTTCCTCGCGCACTTCCGTGTTTCTCACATTGAGCACGCGTGGAAATGGTCACCTCTGATTTGTACACGTTACCTTAATACCAGCATCAGCACATGCGGCTACAAACCGATCGAGCGCGCTCTGAGGTTCCGTCTGGGAAGATGTGGGAATAACTAGTCATCTGCAAAAAGAAGATGACTTAAGCTTAACTCTCCCATTGTGAAACGGTCGTGATCGAATCCCCGTGGGTGGCGCAAACTGTGCTCTGGCCAGAATTGAGCGCCAGGAAGGACTTAATGTGTGTTTGTTGGAATAGGCAAAGAATCATCTACTCCGGCAAGACTTATAATTCGGGCCTGTATTGTCAACAATAGGAAGCAATCGCACAGTAGCGGTCAGCTTTGACGCATAGGAGATGAATTGACATCGATAGCCAGAACTGAGAGCCACTTGCCACAGCCATAACTTACTTCAGGTATACTCTAACACGTAGGATGAGTTTCGTTTTCATATAAGGATTCCCCGGCTAAAGTAGATAGACCGTGTAGAGCGCATGGTCAACACAGCTCCAGACCGAATAATTTTCGACTTCGCGCTTGTGATACAATGCTGCAACATCTGAGTTGGCACACAAGTGGAGAAAGATCTCAAACAGCTTTATGTGGGCTACTGTCTTGCATTAACTTGCTGGTTGAAGCCCAAGTTGACCTTGGACTGTAGCTCCCGACAAAAAAAGAAAAAAGGGAAAACATGGATCTGGGAGTCTCGTAAATGAATGCCAAATAGGTTCTCTCCATAAATTTACCAACATTCAAATTGACCATCTTGTCAACAGGGCCGGCACGACCCAAATGGGTGCCCTGTTTTGTTTTGAAAGCATAAGTTGTTTCCAGATTATCCAAGTTTTGGCTTTTTTTTTACTATTTTCTTGTGTGTGGATGGTTCATTGTGTGAACAGATGAAATGATTATTATATTTGTTTTATCAGAAAATAATGTCTTTCAGACAGCGTTAAGAAATGCATAGGTAGCTTATCGGATGAATTCGATTGGACGTTATCGATGAGTCTTATTTTCTTTTTGTAGACTTCAGAATGCGTCCCTAAAAGGTTAGCGCCCTCTGCATTTGCACATCCTCCGCATATGTTAGGTCCGGTCCTGCTTGCCAAGCCCCACAATTTTTTCGAAATAAATGTTTCAGTACTGGGCCAAAGAAGATGTTCGTTGTCAGCGATTCGCTGGTGCGCAGATCCGAGGCGTTGCTTTATTTTGATTTATATTGTGTCCAAACCCTGAGTCCGTCGTTGGGTAGTTGACTGCTACCCTGGGTGACTTGTGGCCGCGAAAAACGACTCCAATTCTTTCACGGTCAAAAACAATGCTCACAGAGTGCAACTGTCAAGAAACGTCGATGTCGGCAAAAAGCTGTAGATCGGCACATGCAGCAAGTCGAGGTCCACCTCGGACTGTCTTGGGCTGCCTGCGTAAAGCGCAAAATTACACGCCGTCCACCGACAGCACGGCCTGTCAAGCACTGCCCTCTCGCAGCTCAATTGGATTACAAGAAACATTTAAAGGGGAATCTTCAACTTCTAAACAAAACAGTTAATGTTGATGACAAACTACTTTAGACTTTCCAGATTTCAAAACAAATAGATTCCACATTCGAAGCGCAAATGTCACCCCATTCCGTCGTTACGGTCGCACTCATTGACTCCCGTTCGACAAGATTTGACAAATGACCTCGCTTGTCAAACCAAATCACCCACAAAACCGAACCCTGGCGCCGACCTCCGAGTTACTTTCCACAAAAATGTCAAAATACAAAAAAATGCCCTTCCCTTCACACACGGACAGTGTTCGATTGCTCGCTAAACGATCCGTAATTCGACACAAGTGACACACGTACACTTGTAACCCGATGCCACGATGTGCGCTTGTGTGCGCCATGATCACACATGAAGTTCCGTATCCACGCTCAAGTGCGTTTCGACCACTTGAGATACGAAAACAATCAGCCGATGACAAATTATGGACCTTTCCTAATCGGCTTGGTTTGGAATGTCTCAGCTGTAACATGAGGCCTAGTGGCTGACTTAGTCGGCTCAGTCGACAATCAATCAGATCGTCCGCGTCGCAGGGGACTACGAGTGTTCGAATGCGATATTTCGAAATGATACGCTTCCTGTTGTGCGTCAACGGAACGGGTGGACGGATGAAAGGGTAAGGCACTCGGCACTTTTAGTTGTCAATAAATTAAACTATTTCAGCGATGGGGCCTTGAGTCCAGACTCACTCGTCACTAATGATGTTCGTTCGTGCCTCCAGCGGCACATTTCTCATCCCCAGCCGATCGATATTGAGGCGCTGTCATCATTAGTTGAACGATCCGTTTCATCAGAACGTCTATGGCTCTTTACGAGATTAGAGTCACCGACGTGCATGGAGCCTCAACAACACTGGCGGTGGTGGTCTATGCGGGGTAGTGTCGAATGATCGTCTCCCTCGGCACGCAACCGGTTGTGGATGGACGGAGGTGAAATTAATCGTCGCCTATTCCACGCTAAACACTTCGGGGATTAATGGCCAACCTGTCTGCTTTGGCTGTGAAAGCCTTTTGAAGACAACCATCTTTGAAGTAAATAATTTTGTGATTTAGGACGCGGCCACATGATTGGGTGTCAGTTGATCTCGTCGATTAGGACGTTGAAGGAGGGCGTGCGTTGGGACAATCGGTGGTGGCAACAGGTTCATATTAGAAAGAAATATTTCCCGTGGTGATATGGTAGGAAGTGAAGACTGTACCGGAAATGGATGGATGTGCGTCCGGTTGGATGTGGCTTGCAAGGTTAAAGCCATTGCTTGATTGAAATTGTATTTAGAAAAAAAGTCATAAGCGGGCTCATAGTTTGACATGAGATGAGTATTCAGAAGAATTCAAATTAACAGATTTTCCAACAGAATTTTCAATGGGTTTAAATTAAATAAAGTTTCAATTGCGTAACCTCATCTATATTGTTGAAGAAATGATATACAGTCGAACTCCGATAACTCGAATGAAATTGGTTGGCAATAGCGCCAAGACTGAAATTTACATGTAATTTTTCTTCGTTAACTCGAACTTCAATTACTCGAATGTCTTGATAACTTGAACAGATTATTTGGCGTCACCTTCGATAAGTCGAATTCTGAAGAGATATTCCCAAATCGCGATATTGTTACTTTTTCCCACAGATAAAGATATTCTCGAGACATTTAGATGTGAGCTCGAATCTTCTCAGCTCGACAATAATGATGACAGCGGCAGTGATGTAATAGGGAAAGACTTGGCGATACTTGAGGATGATTTGATTCAACCACCTTCAAGCGAGTTGGTTGCAAATTCAATACTGATATTGCGCTTATATTAAAATGCTCATGAAACAACAACTGATTATGTGTACCTACAATGCTTTACATTCCATTGAAGATTTTTTTAAAAACAAAATAAAAAAGTCCGCTCTTCAGTTATGTGTAACAGACTATCTTAAATTATAATTATGGTCCTCTACGTTTTATGTGCTGTTGCAGAGAAGTAAATATTTATATCGATTTTGTATTTTACTTGATAACTCGAATTTTTTTTGTGGCAAGTGGTATTTCGAGTTGTCAAAGATCGACGGTATATGAAATCATTTTTTCTTTTCAAATTTTAGCATCCAACTCCAAGATTTCTTGCCTTTCAGTTATTTTGGATTAGAATTGCTTTGTGCCAATCATGTGCATATTCATTTTTTTGTGTTGCATGTGGATGAAAGAAAATTCAGTTTCAAAATGATGTGGGTGTTTCAAAAAGATGTGGGACACAAGTCAAAAAAGACTTTTACGTCAATTAACGTAACTTGTTAACGGTCTGGCAAAACACTTTGAAAATTGGTAGGTGAACTCTTTATACTAATTTCAAGTTAAGAAAATATAAGCAGTATCCAAGTACACAAACCTATAACGCGATTTTATCGAAAAAGAGCCGTGGAACCAATTCTCGGGCGGCGAAATGTATACGATAATTTTAAAGTAACTTGTTATGTATACCTTGGAAGCCGAGATTGGTTGCAAAGCCGAGTTAGCGATTTTCAACTCAGTATTTATTACTACTCTCACCTAGGGTCATGGAATTTAAGTAATGGCCGAAATAATAACATCGCGACTACAAGCTGGCGAGATAAGATTTCTTCGTGTTGTGGGAATTACTCGTCGGGACACGCTGAGAAGCACGGCAGTACGGGATTAGGTCAATGTTGAGCAGCTGCTTCTTTGAACGGAAGGGCTATAGTTCGATGGTTTGGTCACGTGGCACGAATGCCCCCATCTTAACGACTTCTTTCAATCGGGATTAAATGACCAATTAGTGTATTGTGGCAATTGGAAAATCAATATTAATGATTCAAAGACCCAAGCTATCTTTTTTACTCTTAAAAGAAAAACTTGCTTACTTACAAACAACAACCTTTCTCTTAACTGTTCTCTAGTTGTATGGAATCAAACGCAAAATATCTTGGTATATACTTAGATATAAAATTAACATTCAATCTTCATGTACAGGAAACTATAAAAAAAAGCTAATACCACTATTAGAATCCTGTACCCATTCATATGTAGGAACTCAAAACTAAGCGACAAGAAAAAACTCTTAATTTTTAAATCAGTTTTTCAAATCTGGTCCAGTGTGGTCAATCAACGGTAGTAGTCAGACTGGGTATCACAATGGACCAACATGGTCTAAGTGGACTGATGAATGCACTAGCAGCCCCTACCTTTACTCCCAGCATTTTTTTGATTGCGCGTGGTCAGGAAAATCCTTATTCAAAGTTTGCCTACGCGTAGATAGTGGTCCGTAACCTTGGTGGCGTCTCGGAACATCCGGACGTCCAATGTGATCAATTTGGTTAACTGTGGATTGATGTGGAGACCGCCATGTTCCTTTGTGAATGTTTTGGTGTGGGAATTTAGCCTTATCGGACTTGATGTGGCCTAGGCTATGTTCCCTCCTTGACCATCTTTGCGTTAAAGTCACCAAGGACGTCAAAGCTTCGTCCTTGCTAATAAGTTTTGTTAAGGAGCTCCTAGAAGCAGTTTTTGGTTCACTACGTCACATCACAGCAAGTCTACAAACATTCAAAGACGCGACTAAGCGACATGGGACATCTAATAGCGTCGATTCAGTTCGAGGGCATGTTGTATTCTTTTTCAATCCAAAGTCAAACTTTTGCTGGTGCCACTAGGACACCCAATCGTTCATCTTGCCAACATCATTAAGCCCTTCTGAGCAATCATTTCATGTTCTCCAGCAGTCCAACATAACTCCCCTTCGCATCGCATCCTAATGAAGTTACTATTATCACTTCATATAAACAATTTACATACTTCACACATGTGCTCGGCGACATCGGTGCAGCAACCTGATCAAATACATGTATCCTCCATGCCGGGGCAGGAGCGGAGGGAACAAGTTTTACTATCGTGCACGCACTTAAAAGTGCAATAAAATCCTTTTTACGATCCCCTCTGGTTTCGCATGGATGCAGCAATTCAGTAATTCATCACCAGAACTCATCCCTCGTACCGTTTACAGAACGTTTTATTTTTATGTGCCTGCCAGGCTAGACCGAATCCGACATTCAAATCATTATCATCCAAATTCGTTGTCTGCCCATCAATCTGTGCGTACGCAGCGACGTACGTGCATGTGTGCCACGCACATGTGTCTTTCCCAAGGTACGATCAAAATATCTCATTCAAGGCAATTACTCAAGATCGAGATCATCGCTAGTGCTCTGCTGAATGACTTTGAGCATCAATGTAAAGGCACTGCCAGAACATGTGTTTGGCTTTGGAATGGGATTCGCTGTGGCTGCTGGGTGACCTGAAAAAAAGTGAGATCCTCCCGTCGCCGATGGAGGGAAACAAAAAACGCTTTTCAGTGAAGATCAGGAACGCTCGCAGGTCGATTGAAGTGCGCCGACATCAGTAATCCATCTATCAAAGCGGGGACCACCCAAGAAAGCCTATGCTCCGCCGCTGCGCCGCGCCGATGCCACATCGTATCGCAATCGTGTGTAGCTGGGTGTAAACATATGTAAATCATGCGTGCGATCGGCAGCACAGCCTGCTGGTGGTGAGCATGGTGACGAAGCCTTCGACCACAATCATCCCACCGAGCAGCAGGGTGGAGCAGATCACACTCGCAGATGATTGCAGGCTGATCTTGGGATTCCCACTCGAGCCCGCTGCACACCAGGAAGGAACTCCATGGCATCGCTCCTTGGCCGGTTCGTCTAATCCGAGCCGTCAACACGATAGGATGCCGATCGTGCACCGCTGAAAAATCGACAAATCTCCTGCTCCTCTCAAAGCGGTTAGGTTTGGGGCAACGATTCTAAAATTAACGAAACGTGAACGCGAGTTTTTTTGGAGGAAAACGCTTCGAAAATCGGATCGGAAAATCACTTTCGATCTTTGGTCCACGAAGCGGTTTGTTTACGTTATCACGCGTCTATGTTTGTTCGGATTTCCTGACTTGTCGTGCCGCGGTAGCGTTTCCAGTTCTTTGCTGCTACTCTCTCTCTCTCTCTGCCTCTCTTTCTCTCTCTGTACAAGCACAAGCGTCTTTTTGTATTAACAATCTGTTTGTGGTTGTCCCGAATGTCTAACTCGTGTTGTACTGAGTGAGATATGTTTCCCGGTGGCGGCGGGCCGAACCCGAAAAATCGATCTCTGCACTTGAGATCGCTCCACCGCTGGTTTTTGGTCTCAGGGACTCGGCTCGTCGCTGTATCTGAAGCACCTGTGAATGACACACGCCAGATACTAACTGCTGCGCAATCGATGCCACGAATCGGCTTTGTTTACATCCGAGGCCGCATACAATTTAATGTCGTGTAGATGCGCGTCGGGTGCGGGTGCGTTTGCGTTTGTTTATGTGTCGAGGGCTAAAGGGAAAATTGGGAATTAGCCGCTTGAAAACTTGGCTAATTGGATGGTATCTATTGGCGATTGAGAGGGAAAATTATTAGGGTTGCACTCGACGGGAGATGACACGTGATTGGTGCTGAAGGATTGGATGGCAATGTGTGAGCTACACAGTTTCGGGGGATGAATGGATATATTTAGAATGATCTTTTGAAGTTCTTAGACGGGTTTTTTTGAGGTATACTGTTCTTTAAAATGACGCAGGTACGTGGTGGTGTTCACTGTTCACACATCGACACATGAGAGAATTTTTCTTTTTTTCGAAACAGCAGCAACGAACGAACATAATTCAGATCTTCAGTGGCGTAGATACATGAGTCACTAGCTGTGAACAGAGGTTCCCGGGAACATTGGGAATTAATTGATTAAAGCAGGGACAGCATCGAGGTGGGCGTGTGAGAAATCCCCACTTTTGGTCGACTTCGAGGATATCAGCTCTTCATTGGTGACTGCCCTTGATTGGTCGTTGTTCACTACTGCTATTGTCGTGTCGTATTGGGGGCCCTGCATCATATATTCTCATCTTCAGTGACCCGCATGATCTAATAATGGGGTCGCGGAGACAAGGTTAGGTTAGGTTAGGGTGATTGCCACCACTGTAGCAGTTGTGGCCCACTTAGATCCTTTGTGCTATCACTTCCCGGTGCATTTCCACTGGCTCCTCTTTAATTCAAAAAAATAAACCTGGAGTCTGCCTAATGGTATTCTAGTAGCCTATTTTGAAAAATCCACTTCTGTGCTGATTTACAGCCAATTAGTTTTGCTGATAAACTTAGCTAAGCCTTGTCTCTTTAAGTGTGACATTTCCTCTAGGTTACTGAAAGAGTAGTTGCCTAGCATATCATTTCTAGTTTTAGCAAGGGCTGGGCAAGTACCTCGTCGTCTCTACAGCTTCTGGAGTAGTCGTTGTGGAAGGCTCCCATTCTTCTGGCATGGATACCGAGAAGGCAGTGGCTGGTGATAATGCCCACTACGTTCCTTATTACATTCCTGTTTAGTTTTAGGAGTGTATTTGTTTGTTTGGATTAAGTGAGGGCAAAATAAGCCCCGATGTCCTACATGTATCTAATTCCATCAATCTCCGATTAGCGGAGTCGAAGGCATCCGTAAGTAACTTCTTCTTCTTCTGGTGGCGCTACAGTCCGTGGTGGACCAAGGCCTCAACCAGTAAGCCTCTCCAGCCGGCACGATCTTTAGCCAGCTGTCTCCAACTGCGCACACCAAGTTGATTGAGGTCCTTCTCCACCTGGGTGCGCCATCGGTTCCGTGGGCGTCCTCTATTGCGTTGTCCCACTGGTTCGGAGTCGAAGACTCTTCGGGCTGGAGCAGTGTTGTCCATGCGCTCTACATGGCCCAGCCATCTTAGACGTTGAATCCGTAGACGCCTAACTAGGCTCATGCCGCTGTACAGCCCGTACAGTTCGTGGTTGAATCTTCTTCTCCAATAACTATCAACGCAGACAGGACCAAAGAGCCTTGAAGTGCTACATGTATCTAATTTCATCCATCTCCGATTAGCGGATTCGAAGTATCTGTAAGTAACATGGTGTTTATTACTTGGAGTTTGGGATATGGGGTGTCCTGATTATTTGCCAGTGGCAGTCCCACCCCTATTCTTGCCAACTCATCGGCCCTTTCTTTGCCTGGAAAACCACTATGCCCAGGTACTCAGAATAGGGTTAGGTTGCATCTAACCACTATTTCCCTAAGAGATAAACGACAAAGTTTTACCATCCTTGATTTGATTGATGGTGTATCCAGAGCCTTGATGGCCGCCTGATTGTCTCTGTATAAAACGATAGATAGCCCGTCTATCGGGTTCATTGACAGTAAGCGGGCAACTTATTGGGTAGCTTTAACTTCTGTCTGGAAGTCGAAGAGACAGAGACAAGGATATTGACGCATATACTCCAAGTCTAGTGCCTTCTTCCGTTTTGGATCCGCCTGTGTATACTTCCAGATGGGTAGCTTCACTGACTACGTCTGATGCCCAGTCTTCTCTATTTAGAGTGAGTATTTTATACCCAAATTCAAAGTCTACAACGGGCGCGATATAATCTGTATGGTTTGGATTCTTGACTATTTCCATGGCACCTACACTGTGCATTTTGCTTCAGCGGTTGCATTGGCTCAACCTTGTCTCAACTCAACCCGCCATATTCCCGTAAATGTCCATGGGAAGTAGCTGTAGCATTCTTTCCCCACTCCATGTTAATCGTTTTCAAACTGAAGCCAAGCTTCACTGAACAGTTCATGTGTTCTGAATAAGAGGTCAAAGGTTGTATTCCCGCAAGGAATTATTGCAGGACTAGGTACATATAATGAATCTAAGAGGTAACGAAGCACACCCTTTGACGAAGTCCAACGCTTCCAATGAAAGGTGTTCACCATCAACCGATCGCAGCTGATACAGCTTGTGTAGTCTTGCAATATGTCAGCCTACATCCATATTCATAAGAATCACGTATTCAGTCAAGCGAACTGCAGCCACACCATTGGAGGAATGAACGGCCATTAAGTTGCGCGTAAAAATGGAGTCCTGGAGCAGAGATTCAAATAATTGAGCCCATTCTTGGCTCGGGCGACGGGTAAGGATGAACAGATTACAGCATGACCAAAGGCAAGTTGATGTAGAATATTAATCTCATGCACCGTAGGATACCTCGACAGAAGAGGTTCACGCTTTAGTTTGAGGTCAACCGGCGCGGGAAAATCGTCGGGAAATCCTTTAAGCTGAACGATTTACAATCATTCGTAAGTCTCATTGTTTTTAATGTTCAATGTTTAAGGCCTGTACTTGTAATAATATATAATATAATAATTCAATGAAAACGAATACCATGCATCGATTACAATCTACGGACGAACTACAGGCAATGATTTCTTTTCTCAAACATTTTTGAGAAAGCCGTGAAATATTGGCTGTTCCACTTTCATCAATTTGGTTTCGGAGTAAACTCATTCACTCAACATACCTAATTTCCTGAACTTCTGTTAACAAAACAAGGTACTTGATGACGGTAGATTTTGTGCCGCAGATACATATAATAATGATATGGGTGGCGCGACAGTCCGAGACGGACCTGGGCCTAGCTTCTACAGCAACCACTCGTGTTGTGCATGCTATTGTTCTTTCACGAGGGGAAGGGACCTACAGTTTAATGCCGACTCCGAACGGCGAAGTTGAAAAGCTTTTTCTAGACAAGAATATTCCTTGAGCATTGTCAGTGCGTCGAAAGAGGTGGAGCCGTGAATTATCAAAGGTGGTAAATTCGGGTATCGAACCTGGCAGCCTCTGCGTAGAAGTAGATACATATAACAGACGTTTAACATAATGGATCATGAGATTAATTTGGATATTTTGTATGTTCAAGCTTATGCTGCACAGATTTGTGCAATATTTCTGGCAGATAGTTGCCGTAAATTTAGCTTACTCAATTGTGGCTAAAGTGGCGTTGTGGGTACTTGCGTCGTCCACTTCACTAATGATTCTCGTTGCTCGGGTTCGATTCCCAGTACGACCAAAATAATTTTCACGGTGCCACCTCTTGTGGGAAATTGTAAAAATAATTCTTCTATTCAAATAAAATTTTTAAATAGATAAATTTATTCGCCGATGAGTGACAAGTACGGTCTTGGCGTATTTCTTTTAAATTCTCTAATCAATAGCGAAGAAATCATCGAGTTTTGATCACTTGGAAACCAACATTCACTGCGTAGCTACTGCTAATGGATATTAGTCACTGGTTTCCACGTCGCGATTAATTGGAAACAGTGGGGGGAGGGGCATGCCCCAAAACTTATTCAAAATATAAAATATTTACTTATTGACAAGAGCCATGTTCATGATCCTTATAAAAGTTATTTCCTTTTGAAGTTTTCTAGATATCACGCCAATGCAAATCTTGTTAAGAGTTGTCACATAGGGTCTCTGGCATCTCTCGGGTACCTAATCTAGTTAAAGACTAGGCTATACATGATAATTCATATTGAATTCTTTTGTTGTACCTCTTGCAACAAACAATTGTCAAATGATCTTCGGACTCCATAAGTTTTATCTGAATGAAGTGAAAAAAACAATGCTTCTGGCAGACTTGTGGAAAATGCCACTACTCCCTATCAACACTGGGTTGTCCAAGGTTAAATTTATTAAAAGAAACAAATTTCGTTGCTAAGTCAAAAAGCAATGCTCCACTGATGCACCATGATGATCGCTCACTATTTAACCTTCAGTCGCAGAAGAGAGCCTAGTCAGAAAATGCATCTGTGAGATATTTCCTCTCGGCTGGTTCAATAAAAAAGTGATAAATTGCATCGTAAATGGATTCGAAGAAATCTCGATCATTACACGCCCAGTGTATGATCGCGTATCACCTTTGGCGTGCCATTGGAACAAGAAAGGCGGACGAATGAATTGCCATAACCCGTGCGTTCTTCGATGTCTTTTGATTTCTATTTGCGCTTCTCTCATCCCACCAGGCTGTTGCTTCTTTTGGTTCTTTCTTGTTTCAATTTTATTATTTTGCAAGGAAAATGTCTTACTGATCCGCCCACCACAGCTCATTTCTTTTATTTTATTTTTTTTTTGTATCGAAATTCCCTAGTCTAGTCGTCATGTGGCGGGCAATGCTGCCGTCAGCCAATCGAAACGAAATTTCTCAGTCTCCCCGCGTGGCTGGGAAAAAAGAAGAGCTTTTCGACTTTTCGACTTTTCGACTCATGCGGTAATTTTCACTTGCGGAGCAGATAAATCAGTCCGAACAGGCTGAGCTATTTTTAGGGTACGCCGCGCCGCGCCGCCATACGGCGAGGCAGCCGATTGAAATGATCCAGATACGTATGGTCGTGGGGCTCGGCCATAAAGTCGACCATTGAATAGGCCAGTTCCAGTTTTGAGCGAATCGAAACAGATCGATGCTGCTGCTGTGGTTCCGAATGCGGGATGTAATTTCTGAGAAATCATTGCCTTCTTCCTGGCCAAAGGTGCCGAATCCGATGTACATTTTTCAAAAAAGAATATTTCAATTTGCCCGCACAGGAAACAGCGAAAAAGAAATTGGTTCACATTCCATAGCGCCGCTGGAGTTTTTAATTTCGGGGATTTCAGAGATGATTCACAAGAAATTTGTACTTTTTGTGGAATTTTACAATACTTTTTGCAGATTCGTTTCCACTTATATGCACCTTTAGCGAAGTTGTATTAATGGGAGGTAGCAAGCCCAATGAGCACAATTAGGTTACCAATTAAGGGTCTCTCGAGCAACTTAAGTAGAACAAGGCAGACATTTTTGTACAGAATGATGGAGCTCTCTTTTCCTAAGTTTTTGAGAAAAGGACTTGGATGTTCGAATTTTGGGGCATTAATACTGAACTTATGAAAGACTAAGCAAAGAAGGTGCATTCCAAAAAGTTCGCAGTCGCAGCTCCGAGTACGGCTGCCTGGATGGCTTATAACACGATTTGGGAATTTGGTGCGCATAAGGTTCATAAATCCATGTATTCAATTTCAGTAAAGAAATAGTCGTCCAAGCAAAGAAGGTGTATACTGGAGGATAAACGATTTGTCTCTCGTTGAAGTGTTCCTCGATAAAAACGAAGTGGTTGTCGACCAACAAATTCGTCCGCCTTATGACCCGGCATCCCGGCTTAAATTTGGCTGAGAGAATGAACTTTTTTTTCAGATAATGATCCGTCAGTGGAGATATCGAGCAAATTCAAGAGGCAAATAGAGATGAATCTAGTGCCTTATTACGAAATCGAAAAACAGCTAAAAAAGGCAAACAAAGGCTGATAACTGATTTCGCAATCGCACAACCGCTTGGAGAACAGAACCAACAATTTGTTTCTTATCAAATGACGAAAACTTTGCCGAGGAAATTTCTTCTGATGAAGTTATACGCCCAAAGCGCTCACTATTTCGAGAAATATGATACAGTGACACAGACTAGCGAAAGCACAAAATTAAGTTTGTTAATGAATAATATTTATGTTTTCCGATTGTTTTTTTCATTATATTTTTTAATTATTTAAATAAAGTATGAATTTTGATTTTAAGTTGTAAACGTACATACATCTTTAATTTAGTACCTATTTTATTTCGGAAAAAGCTTATGGGAACATTACCCTCAAATTTATATGAATGCTAAGTCTTCTATAACGCGAATCGCGAAACCGCGTTATACGAGGGACACCTGTATTTCTTTACTCTTAGTTTAAACATCAGGTATATACGATAAATATGAAGTTTTTTAAATGAATATTTGGTTGACGCCTTAAAAAATCGTAGAGCTCAAGACGTGACTTTTTCCTAACGTTGAAAACATCTTATAAAGATAAAATGCTCAACCGGGTTTCATCGGGGGACTATATTTTCCAAATCTTTTTAATTCACGCAATCACACCCGTTTCAATGGATTCAATATTCGTCCGTGCGCAAGTTAACTTCGTTAAGGCAAACCAACAGTAAATGATTTTGTAAGCACAGTCGGCAGAACGAAAACTTTGATTTGATCGGATTACTTAGTTCGCCCAGAAGTCCTCGCAAGCCGCAATAATCAAATCGGCTTCGTTAAATTTTGTACTTTTAAAATAAGTTTAGAACAGATTTTACAAAACGACACTCAAAACTGTGTGCGGATTTGCCGACTTCAAACTTTTCTTGGTGACTAGACTTTGAATACCTGCCCCTTGTTAGCGGGGCCCTGGTTCGAGTCCAAGTGAAAGCTAAGTTAATACGCTTTTATCTGGTTTTCAAATCTGGTCTAGTCACCATTTGTCGTTGGGATCAAATAAACGGCACTGTCACTAGAGTAGTCAATCAATAGTAGCAGTCTGACTGTGAGTATCACAATGGCCCAACATGGTCTAAGTGTGCTGGTAAATTCACTAGTAGCCCCTCTACCTAACATAACCTAACTAATACACCGTGCATTACTCTCGCTTTTTATTTTCTTCATAAAATTGTATTTTTATTTAAAATTTTCATTGAACCACGCTTTATTTTTAATTTTTTTAATCAATTTAATTTTTACAACAACACTTACGGTAAACGGTTATGCTTTCAAAAGTTCTCACTAAACGAAACCATGCCTCCCAGATTTAGCCCTACATTTTCGGGCTTTCGAAACCTCGCGCTTTCGGTGAAAGCCAGTTGAAACCCTCTTGAGTTCATCCCTCCGTGAGAGGTTGTCAAACCGAACAAGCCTAGAGCGTGAACTTCATTTCACTTTATTTTGTTAATTTCCTCACTTTCTCTCTCTTTACTTCTTGGAACTTCTTGGTCGCACTTTTTGATATATTATTTCATCTTATGTACTAAATTACAAAATTTGGGTTTCAGCAACATAGGTTAGGTTAGGTTAGGTAGTGGGGCTGCTAGAACTTTCACCAGCTCACTTAGACCATATTGGTACATTGTGATACTCACACCCAGACTGCTTGTACTAAACAAAATGTTTACACAGACATAGTGATAAAATAATTTTCTTATTGAATCTTGTTGGGATACATGTAGGTAGATGCAGTTTTGTGAAAGAGTTCAGCGCCTCTCAGACGTTCGTGGAGAAAAAAAGCAGCCACCCTTAAGAGTTAGCCATCGTTCTAAGACGGCCAAAAATTCTTGCACCGAAGCTGGTCAACTTGCGAAGGTTACACTGTATAAGGTTTAGTAAGAAGACATCCATTATTTTTATACGAAATTTAAGGCTGTATTTACCATAGTAAAAATGGTCCGATTCAGGCCAAATGCGTGACGCTCTTGGAGTTTTGTTGCATTTATTTGGCGTTATACCTCATGCAAAAGGCTTCTTTCCTTTCGAAAAAAAAAATTAGTGAGCCTTATTTTTCAGGCCTGTACTGAGGCGAAATTTTTATCAACAACATCGTTCGCCATGGACATGAACGGGTAGCAATCACTAGGTGCTAGGTGCGGACTATAAGGTGTATACATAAGGATCGTCGTCAAATCAAGCTCCCGAAGCTTCTAGCTTCTAGCTGTTATCGATGTGTGTTGTCCCAATGGAACACAATGCCTCTCTTACGGACCAAAGATTATCGCTTCTGAGCGTTTTCTTCCTTCAGACAGTCTCATTACTGGCAATACAGGTCCGAATTAAGAGTTTTGTAGAACAACTCATGGTAGTTGCCAATCCCACCAAACACACGGCAAGACCTTCCTCGCCGTCAATCCTAGTTTGGCCACAGCGACGATGAGCGTCGCTTTTTCGATTCGCTTGTCATTCACGTAGTGGTCCAAATCCGCTTCAAAAATTGGTCGATTTTGTAGCGATTAAACACTAATTCGCAGTTTGAAATTCGGCGCATGAGGGTTTTTGGCGTTAACTCGTTTGGTACCTACAGATCGAGCTTCTTTTTGTAGCCCGCCTTGTTGAGATGGTTCTAAATGGATTTTTGTGCATTACTCAGCTCCTGTGCAATCGATACAGTGTTTTGGACAGTTGGCCTTCCAGAGGGTGGTGCATCTTTGACATCGAAATTACCGAAACGGATTCGACGGAACCAAAAATGATCTATTGTTAAAGTATCCTTGTCTTGTGGAAGATCAGTGATCCTGTCTAGAATTGATGATCGATGAGCTTAACAACTCCAAATAATAACGACTCTGTTGTGGCCCACAGCACACAACGTCCACGTAAGAGAGGATTGTAAAGGATCAAAACAATGAGACAATAACTGTCAAATCTGTTGACTTCTATGTCATCATACCCAGCACAAATCCATCCAATCAATGTACAAACTAATGAAATCATCGAGCAAACATTTTCAAATCGTATTTGTATATTGAGTCGGTCTGACGGTCTAGGTCAGAGTCGGAGTCAATTGCCTGTTGCAGTAAACAATATGAGTAGAGTAATCAAAACACGATCGAAACCAGGTCATTATCCCAACAACACCATTTGGGTATGCAATCTTATTGTTTTTTAAACAATTTTCCAATATTATTAACAAAAACTAGTCTCAACACACAGGCCGGCCAGCACGGCAACCTGTAGTGATGGTCGTGTTTACAAATAAACAAAAGCCGGTGTGGGTAAACTAAACTGCAATTCGAATTCGGTAGGTCCTCGACTCGTCGACTCTCAGCTGAGATGTATCTATTAACAATTTACATCTCACCTAATGAGGCGTCTAGCGCTTTTGAAACAATACATGGAGATACGTGCATGTGTATGCGCGTAAATATTTTCATTAACAACGTTTAATTCAGCTTCAGCACTCCATTATAAACAATATATCAGTTTATCACAATTCACAACCACTGACGTCAGCGGAGGTCGATCGGTCACGTGCTCGGCCAACCGGCAATCTCATTCAGCCGCCATTATATGATCACCACGATCGTTATGATCGCAATGCTAGACCTATTGACCATAGTTTACTACAGGCGAGTTATAGTAAACCAATTGAATATCTGTTTGTATACTCCGGAGATATCAACAAAAGATCGAGGAGCTCTCGAGAGCCACATACCGTCCCCCCAAGACCGCAGCGTATGTGAGCTGTGCGATGAGTATGTTCCTCTAGTTTGTTCCACACGCCGCCGATAACATACTGCAATGGTTGATGATCGCCTGCTTATGATGATTGTTTACTAATCGCCGGAATCGCTACAAATCGCTGGCGGAACGGGGCAAGGATCCTCGCACTCGCACACCACCATTCACCGGTCTTAATTGCACGATCTGTCATCTAAGGTCGGTACTTGGTTGAGTGGTCTCAATTGATTTCTCGATTTGTCGATTTCTCGAATTCACCTAAAAGCCCAACTACGCATATCGTGCGGTGAATTGTAAATATTTAGAGCCGAAGTCATATTCACTATTTTTTTTTCCTGTTAGCTGTGTGGTGGAAAATGAAGAAGAAAAAATGTAAATTTCGTTAAATTATGCTGTTGGTCGCGAAGAAGCATCTGTGGCGGGGCAGTGATCTGAGATTTGTAAATATTTAAAAGTACGCAGATTGATGTAAATATTTTGGTAACAAGCGAACGACTGACGCTGATGATGGGTTATGAATTGGTTTTTTTGAGAGACTCGCTGGAGGCATCGTTGAATGAGGCGAACTGAACGCGGGTGAATGTACCTCTATTGTTTTGATATTGGTTCGTGGCATAGGTCAGTGCGGGAACTGTTTACAAGAGCATAAAGTCTTGACGCACAACTGATAGATGTTCCTTGGAGGAGACCATCACGTGGATTCATGCACCGCAAACATTTGGGGCGAAACAGCCTTGAATAAAAGCACAGAGTCAATGTTAACTAGGTGCTCCCAGGAAAGAAAAGTGGACAGCGATTCGAGGCTCCGCTGGTGAATCACCGCGGCGTAGTGGGTAAGTGCTTCGACTCCTACGCAGAGGGTGCCAGGTTCGATACCCGAATTTACCACCTTTCATAATTCACGGCTCCACCTCTTTTGAGTCACTGACAATGCCCAAAGAGTATTCCTGTCTAGAAAAAGCTTCTCAAATTCGCCGTTCGGAGTCGGCATTAAACTGTAGGTCCCTTCCCCTCGTGAAAAAACAATAGCACGCACAACACGAGTGGTTGCTGAGAAGCTAGGCCCAGGTCCACCTCGGACTGTCGCGCCACCCATATTATTATTACTATTTCAAAAACTCGGAGCAGCTTAAGTGAAGCTCGAGAACAGAAAAGGATCATGAGCTGGTGCATACGCCCAACCAGATCATATCCAGCTGCCTTAAAGATTTCAGCGGACAGTCCGTCGGCATCGGCAGCTTTGTTAGACTTCAGTCTTGATATTGCTATCTTGACCTCGTCTAATTTGGGCGGACGGAATTCTCGTCGATTATCTCCATATTGAGAGGGACATTCTGCCTGACAGCGGTATTGTTGTCATCATCGCCGTTTAGCAGTCTGCAGAAATGGTTCTTCCAAATTCTCAGTATCGACTGCGACTCTACTACTAGCTGTCCATTCTCGTCCCGGCAGGCTTCTGTCCGAACTTTATATCCACTGGATAACTGTTTCACCCTCTGGTAAAACTTTCGGACATCGTTCCTGCCATAGCACCTCTCCATCTCCTCGATCACGCGCTTCTCGTGCTCTTTCTTCTTTCTCCTGAGAAGCCGGTTCTCATCCCTTCGTCTCTGTTCGTAAAGCTCACGAACAGCTCTCGTTGTTCGTTGCAGCGTTGCTTTGAACGCTTCCAGCTTCGCTGCATGTGCCAGCCTGCACTCATTGTCAAACCATCGGTTTTTTCTAGGTGATGCCGTAAAACCCAGCACATCAGTGGCAGTATCTTTGATGGCTTCTTGACAACGCCTCCAATTTTCTTCGATTGTTTGCGCAGGTGGCGAAGAACTTAGAGAGAGATTCCGGGAGACTCGATCGGCAGTCCGTTGCGATTGTAGCTTTCCGACGTTAAACCGCTCTTGATATCCGAGTTCTTACCTTGGCTACAACAAGGAAATGGTCCGAATCGATGTTGGCTTCTCGGAACGTTCGGACATCAAGAATGCTGGATGAGTGTCTGACGTCGATCGTAAGATGATCAATCTGGTTGACGGTTGATTGATCAGGGGACCACCAGGTCCCTTTATGGAGGTGTGGGAACCGCGTGCTAGCTTCATAGAGTTTACGTCCCGTGACAAAGTCCACCAGCCTGAGTCCGTTTTCGGATGTGGTGTCGTGCAGGCTATGTTTCCCGATGACTTTGGCAAAGCCGTCTTCCTTACCCAGCTTTGCATTGAAATCTCCTATAATGATCTTGGTGTCGAAGCCGGGGCACTAATCGTAAGTCCTTTCTAGGAGATCATAGAAGTCATCCTTGCTGTTGTCATCTTTGTCCTCTGTCGGGTCGTGGGCGCAAATCAGGCTGATGTTCCCGAATTTAGCCTTGATGCGGATTGCTATGAGGCGTTCGCTTTTACAGACAAAGCTTAAGACTGTTTGCGTAAGTCTGACTCGAACAACAAATCCACATCCAAATAAGCGCCTCTTCCTGTTGCAATCACCGTAGTAGATGTCGCAGTTTCTCATCCTCTTATTTTCCGGCCCATTCCACCGCACTTCCTGGATTGCGGTAATGTCTGCTTTGTAGCAGTCCAGGGCCTCCGCGAGTTCTTCGGCTGCACGTGGTCTGTTAAGGGACCTAACATTCCACGTGCAGAACCGAAAATCGTTGTCCTGTTAAACTAAGATATGCAATTCATTGCAACTTCTGCTACTTGTTTGTCGTTATCTATTGTAGATTTTAGGCCACTAAGGCATTATAGTGTACAACGAATATGTAATTCTGGCAGAGATACCTCAAGTCCTGCCGTATAAACGTCTGCTGACTCACAGTGCCCTAGTAGCACTCAATTTGGCGGACAAGAAATTTGACCTCCCTGGCAATGACTAATGTGGTACTGTTGATTATAAGGGAAGTGAATATTTTTTTAAAATTTATTTTTTAATGCACACTAAGGTATGAATGTTCGTCGTCCTTAGGTTCCCGCTGACAGATTGGATCCGATCAGCCGCAAGTGTCCCCGTCTTGGGAACCACACTACCCGTCCACTGCAAAGTATTCGACAATACAGGGCCCACACTTTCAAACTCACAACTATTTTTGATGTAGCCTAGCACCACCTCGGACACGCCGACATGATATCGTCGGTTGAGTGAAGGATGAGTGGTATCACCTTTCGGCCTTGTATTAGAACCTTCCTTTCGAATTAGGTCATGTCGGGAGACGAAACCGCTATAGTGTAGCATTTTGAAGCATTCGACAGCATCGGATAGTCCAACCATATCCACTCTTATCGGCTTTGTTCAGTTGTATAACGCCTTGTTCGGGTCGCATAGCTACATTTTAGCGAAGTTAAGCCTTTCTATTGAAGCTCATGAAGACCCATTATGGTCCCACTTCATCGGAAAATATTGGTGTTATGCTTCTACACGTGCAAACGTGCCTTCGGTGAAATGTCGAGTATCAGCACCAGAATGAAAGAAAAGCGGACTCCTCACCACCAACCGTATCCCCAGTGAAGAGCTTCTCTCAACGTTTTCCAGACCGAAAACATTGTCAGGAACAAATGGTAATAGCTGAAGGGGACACTGACGGGACAAAAACGAACGCGAGTACAGGCGCAAAGGTCTTCCGAGGCCACATCGAGAAATCCCTGGCACTAAGAGACGACTGCAGCGTCTTTCAGGCCAAAGTGGTTGCGATAAACGAGACAAAACTCGCGTTGAGAGACCCACAATGATCTCCGAGAAATGGATCACAATTTTTTCAGGCACTCTGACATCGAAACTGGTCAGATTATCAGGACAGAGGATCAGTGCGATATCCCTCGTGTGAACAGTGACCATTTGCTGAGTAGAGGGGCATACTGGAATTCAAGAAAACGAAAAGGCGGACAGTCTCAAGAAAAAGAGATCGGAAGACAAAGCTTTGGATAGAGCCAGAACTCGATGGCTTAGTCTGCTAAAACTGAGAAACGGGGCGCTAGAAGTAGAGCTTTGACAGGACAATCATTTAGCTCGGGTCGCCTGTATGTGAGTAATGGATTCGTTAAAACCATACGTTGTGCAGTGTAGAAATGTCGAGGAGTTAGAGGATACAGTTATGATTAGTTGAGCGGATACCAAATTCCGAAATAAGGAGAATTCTCTCCATTTTTCTACACTTTTTATTTGCTGACTTTTCAGGCCTGAGACCTTGGTTCTGAACCAGAGCTAATGCTACCTTCCATCGTGGACACGCTACTTTTACTCATCGAGACCAGGCTGTCTTGTGTTCGCGATGGCTTCGTCTTTACAGCAGAGATTCAGATTCAGTCTTCCCTTCTTCTCGAACCAAGCGACTCGAATTCGAAGACCCTCTTAGCGTTGCTGTACATTAGTTTAAAGGCCGAGCGAGTGTAGTCGATGATTTTTGTCTTCCCGTACATCACCATCTTGGTACATCGAGCATTAATAACAAGGTCTATATTATGCCACCATTGGATCACACTGCGTACTTTTTCATGCGATAATTTACCCCTAATTTTGCGATATTCATGAAAGTCATGTTGAAGAAAGTATTCGTTTGAATTCTAGTGGGTTGGATTTAGAACCCTGCGGGAGACCATTTTGTTTTTCTCTCAAAATTGATCTAAAAATAACATCCTCATCAGTTTGCTTTGACCTAAATTATCGAATGCGTAGTGAAAGTATAAAAAATAACGGAGACGTATGTACTATGACTATCCCAATTTTTTTTTTATTTATTATTTTTTCTTTCAACTCTTACGTGCTAGAAAAAAATGACTGAAACTAACTTTACTAACTTATTGGATCTAACTTACTGGCCCTTTGCAGGCACTCTAAGCTAAACTTAAGATCTTAACTATGTCTTTTGACTTATCATATCTACTTACAGCATTGCTAGTACGCATTTATGGGCACTTCAAAACTAAAAAAAAATTTGAAAGAAAGCAAAAAACTTAGCATATGAGCTATATTTTTTTGTTTTTAACCTAAACCTAAGAATAAAACTTAAGCCTACCTTAAAAGTAAATCTTAAGCTACTTAACGGTAAGTGGAAGGCATTCATGCATGATTTGATCTATATATATTTCACAATATGTAAATAATTTTTACATTTTTACAACGAATGCTTCCGGGGGGATAGACCCGTTAAGGCGCACCTTTTCATGGTACTTGAATTTGGGGTAGTAAGCCCCAGAGATTAGGTTGTTTGTCGAGAGCATAGACCTTAGACCATAGACCCAACATGTCTGCGAATCATCTTGATTAGGAAATTGTCCACTCTTATCAAGTTCCCCCTGTTATATAGACTAGGTGCTGGTGTTCTATAAAGGCGAAGGCAGGCCCTAAGACAAGCTCTCTCAACCACCCGAATCTTTTTCATCATGCTGGTTCTCACGTTGAACCACACGGGACAACCATAGGCAAGCATCAGCCAAATAAGGGCAGATCAGATCACCTTCACCCCCGCATCGAGTTGGTTGTTGCGAAACAGTCTCTTTGTAAGAGCGAAAGCACCTCGAGCTCTGGCCAGAGCAGCATCTACATGTTTGTTAAAATATAGTTACTGATCTATACAGATCCCCAGGTATTTGACTACACTTCGTGCCGTGCTGTCCGACAACTGAAAACTTTCGCCAATTCTTTTTGGTACCCGCCGAAGCTCTATATAACGGCGTTCTGAACAAGATTGTTTCCGACTACTCAAGGATGATGATCAACTTCCAGTCGTCACAAAATCGCTGAAACGTCTCGTAGTCACGTTGCAAGAGTGCTACAATGCCTGATCTGTACGCTATCGCATGATGAAGAGATCCTATCAGATCCGCTGTGTAAATGTTGAAGAGTATCGGTGAGTTAACCGCTCCCTGTTGCTATTCTTAACCACGAACTTTCTGTTGGTAAGCATATTAAGCAACATGTACAATAGTGGTTTACTAATACCTATAACTGTATCAAAGGCCTTTTCCAAGACGACAAGCAGGGCACCGGTGCAGTGTTTTTTGTCCACTGAATGTCGGAAACCAATTTCGACGCGGCATGTATTGTATTATGCCCCGCCTATCTGACTATCCTCATACATACAGTGCTGTGCGAAGTAATAAGGAGACACGTTACTTCCCAAGTGTTCCTCATTTTTATAAGTAGGCTAAACTCTAAGACAAATTAATTTTGTTTAAGTTCTTATTTCTTGTGAAGTTACGGATAAACTAACACCTGGTTTAAACAGAATATATCCCTGTGATTAAGCGGCAAGGTTGAGGTTCTATAAAAGCATCAGCAGCCTTGTTGGCTATTACGCCCGAGACTTCATTGAGGTCGGGAAGACGGTATACTTGTCTATCATCGCCTATAAGGATGAAGGCCGGTCTCCTCCATCACTGAATGTGTGTACATTGGTACTAGGTATTTCAATTCAACTCTATACAACCAACTCCGTCTATCTCAAAGTCATCTTTGCAAACAGATCCGATGCCAAACGTTACGTACTGATTCTTCATATTCTGTTCAAAGACTTTAAAATGGTAATAATGATTTACTCATTTGGACCATAAACAGATGTCTGCACGAAAGTGCGTAGTTTTACTACTCTGGACAAAGGTATCCACCAACCCAGACCATCCATCCACGCAGCCTATTAACAAGTGAATACATTTGTAGGAGCATTCAAAGCCACATGGCTTGCAAAATTTCTTTTGAACGAAGCACCTGACTAATCTCAGCAGAACGCATCATAAAATCATCTCGAATAACCATTCCAACGTGTGACTGTATACATCCGTGTATCTATCGTTTGTTTATCCAATTGAAGTGCAATAAAAACGCCTATTAAGACAAATTCCAATTCGAAGCCCATGTTCACCGGCAGCGGAGCGGCGCGCCGGATGCCTCTTCCCACGATAGTGCTGGATTGCAAAAAAAACAATGCAAAAAAAATACGCTCCATCGCTGAAACGTGATCACTTGTTTCACTTCAATTCGCACTAATCGCGTATCGCGATCACATCCAATCCACCGCCAAATGCACACCAGCAGATACATACGTTTGTGTAGCCACCAGCGGTAATGTGTTGACCCCCATCAATCTTCGATTTAATGCAAAGCGAAATGTGAAAACGAAAAATGAAGAAAAAAAGAGCGTTTAACAAAATACATCCCGTCCCCGAGTGGGGGACTCTGCGTCGCGACGACGCAACGGGGGGAAAAAAACGACGACGAATACACCCGGTTCCCGCCATTCTGTTCCTAATTAAATGATCTTTCAAGAAATTCTCACACGCAACCGCCAATCGCAAGTTGTTTCGTTCTGTAAACAAACTCCGCCTTCCCTCGTCGGCGCGGCGCGGAGGAGAGTGCTCCTCTCTATCTGTTCGCCAGGCGATGTCAGCCGACAACAGATCGCGCTGAACAGTCGCCAAGGAATTTTCGTTTTTCGTTGCTCCCATCGGTTTTGCTTTTGTTCGGGGTCTGCTTTGCTCTTTCTTCTTTCTTCGAGCACACATACGCGCCGGCCGCATTGAGAATGAATGGGGAATTTGGGATTGGGACCCGAGAGGGCCGCGAACGGAAGAGCATGCGAATCAATATGGCTGGCTGCGTGTGCTTAAAGCGGAAGATTTATGATCGTGCAAACGATCGCGATGTGTTTTTCTTTTGTTGGAGGTCCGTGAGCCGAATGATCGGCATCGAATTAATTAAAGTTCATGTGGCCTCGTCGTGTGAGGTGGGACGGGGTTAATGATATGATTCAAAATGGCGGTGGAGAGGAGGAATGAGCTAATTAAATTAAATGACACTGCTGTCAAGTTGCTTACATTGATGATTTGGCATGTTTTCTACCGGGTTTCAATGAGAATACTTAGCACGGTCTTAGCACTCAAATCTGCAGCGAATATGTGTGCTAGTTTATTTGTGATGTCCATTATCCCCTTGTGAAACTTACTTAACTACAGTTGACTCTCCCTAAGTCGAATTGTCACGGGAAACCATAATTTGTTCGAGTATGCGGAAGTTTGGCTTAGAGAGAAATATTCAACCTAGCACACTCGGCAGAGTCGTAGTCGTCCCACCAAAATCAATCGTCCTGTTCCCTGTGAATTCCTGATCCGTTCTCCGAGAAAGGTGATCGGGAGAGACGCGTTGAAGATGACTTAATATTTGTGAGCACTCTGAACGTGATCTACCTTTGACAATGCTGTGGGCAGTGTACACTAAAGTTCCATCATCGCCGGAACCACTATTCTACAATACTTCAACGGTCTCTTTAAACAGTGCACAATTGAGATATGGAGTGGAATTTTGACGACCAGTAACAGGTCCATGTATATTTGTATCTCCCTTTGAGGATCCAATATGCCTAAGGGTTTTCTTTTCTCCAATTGTACTTTAAGACGACTTCTTCCTTCCCCTTAGTCTGTCCCAGAAAAAGGTCCATGTCAATAGTTGGTATTATTTGAAAGTATTTGGGGTTAATTCCATCACTTTTTTGGCATTGTAAATATTCGAGTCACTGCTTATGATCTCGCCATGGAATATATTTTCACAAATTTGCCACCACCGTCCAAAGAATGGCTACGTTCATCAACTGAAAATGCATACTTATTCAAACGATCCAAATTCGTCATTAGTTCTGTGGATGGCGATACAGCTGAAGGTGGACCTGAACAGCAATCACTCGGGTCACTCGGGTCGTGCGTGCTACTGCTCGGTCGTGATTGGATGCCCGATTTATGCCATATCCGAATAGCGAAGCTTGAGAAGCTTTCTAAAAAGATGATCATAGGAAGTTGTGAGTACCATGTTCATTGTAAAAGCATTTTTTTTTAAATTTGGGTTTGTGAAAATCTTCAACAAGACACTCTGTGACCAGTGTCCACATAGTAGTGTCAGATTTTTACTGACTAAAAACCCTTCCCTTTTGGTTTCCTTATCTAGTAGCTTACGTTTAAGAATGTTTTCGCGTGTACCTTCGGTAAAAGCACCTGCTATGACCATCGTTAGGTTGGTTTATTATTATTGCGCCAAATCGAGCGGTCTCGTACGCTGGAGTCGGTGTACTAAACGTCTCATGTCCAAAGTTTGGAACATGGCATTGTTACAATGACCACGAATTCTGATACTTACCTTTCAAGTGCAGTTTGTTATTTCTTCGTCGACGGTAGTTATCCCTAGGTCCCTTTGTATATCACAACTCCTGAGATACCAGGGAGCTTTCACAATATCCCCTATAGTTTTATTTTGAACGGACTGAATAAATCCTCTGTTATTTGATTTTGTACACCCCCATAGTTGTATGCCGTAAGTCCATATAGGCTTCAGAACTTGCTTGTATAATAGCAGTTTGTTGTACGTGCTTAGCTTGGAATGCCGTCCTTCACATTTCTCTCTACCGATGTTCGAGCTCATCCCGTTTATTTTTCACGTGGGCCTTCAACTTGAGTTTCGCATCGAGTGTCATACCAAGATATTTTGCTTCATTCGCGTACGGTATTTGTACAGAATTAATGATAACTGGTAGATTTCCAATATTTTGTTTAGGTAAAATTTATGTGAGTTGATTTGGTCTCATTGGGAGCAATGCGCCAGCGTTTTGACCATTCGTTTATTTTGTCCATAGCTCGTTGCAGTTGTTCAGTTGAGGACTCAACCGATGGTTCGCTGTGTCATCCGAAAATGTAGCCACAAGTGTACCCTCAGTTTGAGGTATGTCTCTAGTGTACAACAGGTACAATGTAGGGCCAAGGACACGCTCTTGAGGGACTCCTGCTCGGATCTCTTTAAAATCGGAGTATTCAGTTCCGTGTTTAACTCTAAATATCCTGTTATTGCGATAAGATTCTAGTATCTTATACAAGCTTGTCGGTAGAAGCCTGCTTAGTTTGTATTTTTGAACGCTTGTTAATGCCAGACTTTGCCGAAGGCCTGGGAAACGTCAAGTAGGGCGGTAGAATAGATCTTTTTCTCCTCCAATGCTCCTTCAATTTCATTCGTTATTCTATACACCTGGTCAATTGTCGAGTGTTTCGCTCGAAACCCGAACTGATGGTCAGGTATTAGTTGCTTCTCTTCGATAAATTTTTTGAATGCGTTTTAACAAAAGTTTTTTCAAAAATGTTGGATATTATTGGTAAAAGCGATATGGGTCTGTACGACTTTTTGTTGTTCAACGGTTTGCGCGGTTTTGGAACCTGCTCCACTGCTGTCACCTTCGTCTATTTTGGTTTGACTAATCGTTGACCTTTCTGCAGTTCTATTGTTTGGAGGGCATTGTCATTTTCAGATGTCTGTTGATGATTTTATGTTTGTCATATCCTCAAGGTTGTAAAAAGAATAAAAACTTATGACTATCCTTCTGCAAGGACACGGAAGGTACCGAGGTAGTGTTGTACAGTTTCCTCTTTCTCTTCATCCAAGCGTTTACCAATTTGCCCCTAGTCTTAATCTAAGAGAGCCTTAGTTTTGGTTAAATTTAGTGCAGGCCTTGTTTTCTATGTTCTACAATGACATTATTTTTTTTTTCTGTTCCAAAGTTCTCTAAGCTAAGAAGTCATCTGCATTCGCATTTCTCATCTAACGCAGGATGAAATATATGAGCAAAATTTCCTATCAGAAAATCAATTTGGATGATAAGGAAATTAGGAGGTGTGGGAGCAGAATATTTCTTCGACTCAGACAAAAAAACATACTGCTCTAAACTATATGCTGACTTAACGTCTCTCCTTATTATGTCCCAAATTCAAAGCTATTGAACTGGTAACAACCACCTCCAGACTTGCGTTACGACAGGCAGTTTTTTAGGAGTAACAGAATCCAAAAAAAGCTATTTCGGACCCTTCTATTGAGGCGATGATTGACGTCACCCTTGGAAACCTCACGGCAAGAAACATTTGAAGGCGGAAACTAATGAATATTTTTTACACATTTAAAACGGAAATTTAAAAACACAAGATTTAATTTTTCAAAATTTCTCTACTCATTATTGTTTACCAAACTTTCATTGCACATTGCGGTATGTTCATACACTATAGAACTTCGAGTTATCGAGTAAAATACAAAATTGATTAACTATTTTTTTATTTGGGATATAACACACGTGAGGAAGATAATTATTATTTAAAATAGTTTGTTATACATGACTGAAGATTGGATTTTTTATTTGGTTTTCAAAAAAATGTTCAATGGAACTTAAGTGTAACAATGTACACAGATTCGGTTGTGCTCAATGATTTTGCAGCCAACTCGTATGAAGGTTGTTGAATCAAATCATCCTTTGATACCTTCTAGAATGCACCACTGTCGCTGTCGTTATTGTCGAACACTGCAGATTCGCATTCACATGTGAATATTTCTATAGTAGTTATCTTCATCTATGGAAAACACAATATCGTCATCTACCTGCAGAAAATCATTATACAGTAGAATCCTTGAAAGATGAACAAATGTAAAATATGCTCCGTTCATCTTTCCGATAATCACATTAGGACAAACAAACAAAAAGCAATTAAAAAATTGTTTTTTTTTTTAAATCATATAAAAACAGACTTATTTAGACGTTTTCTTGAAAGCTGCTCAATCAGTTGATTGTGGCCCGAAAGAAAGTTGTCTAACAAATACCTTCATACTTCCGAATTGTTCATCTTACATAACTTACAGAAAATTTCTTGTATTTTTTTAAAAGCTTAAAATTCCATCTGCAGTTGAAAATCTCCAAGGAATTTCATCCTCTTTCTCCCACTCAGTTTTCACTCAATATTCACCAAAACCACGAGTTATGAAGGCATTGGAGTTATTTTTATTATCAACTGTGTAAAATATGAATTTAATCCTTTCGCCTACATCAATTGGATAAGGAAGGTACAAAGACAAGCATGCATCTGCATAAGCGTTGCCTTGAGAATAACTTTAACCGATGCACTTGAAACCATACGTCCCCCTCCCAGACATTCTTGGCAAGCAGATAGCAACTAACTGTGCAATCAGCCCAGGATCCTAATAGAACAAGGACAAGTAGAGGTAACTACTAATCTGGATTACACCTCGCCTGTTTACTAACTCCGGAAAGAGACATGTGGTATGGCGGCAATATACCATTCGGTAACGCCATACAATTCTACACAGACGGATCCAAAACGGACGACGGAGTAGGTAGTGGAATTTTCTCTGAACTTCTTAATCTCAATAAATCAATCCATCCATCTAAACACTGCAGCGTTCCAAGCGGAAATAATGGCGATAAGCGAAACCCTGCCCTGGCTGAGGTAGAACTTGATATCCGCCCGTGATATCTGCGTCTTTACGGATAGCCAGGCAGCAATGAAATCCGTAACACTGTTCTCTATAAACTCAAAAATAGTCATAAGCTGTCGCATATCTCTTGACGAGATGTCCGAACTGGTTCGAATTCGCCTGTGTTGGGTCCCGGGCCAAAGAGACAGCCGTGTTTTTTTCATCGCTATCCATAGTGAAGTGAAGTAAGATGCGAAAAAACGATTCGCAGAGGCTTTGGTTTTTAATCTGTCAAAATATATGAAAAAAAACAATTTATATGTTCGAATCGCTGTCAAAATATATGAAAAAAATTCGAACTCGATTTTTTATCGGCAGCCACTTTAGGCAGTTATAGACAGTAGGTTGTTGTATGTGCTTTACGTGAAAAATCCTACTTCACTATTAATAGATTTTTGAAAAAAACTCGGCTATTACGGGAAACTGAGACGCTGATAAACTCGCAAAAATCGCCACAATACTGCCTGATGACGGATCATTCTGTAACTTAGGTACTCCTCTAGCTTCCTTTAAGTTACAACTCACTAACCAATGCACACTAAAAGTCAAGGCCAGATGGAATACAGGCAATATGAGCCAAATTACCAAACAAATCTGGCCCAGTTCTGACCCCAAAGGATCTGTTAGTCTGATATCCTTAAAAAGACCTAAAGTTAGTACAGCAGTGTTTATAATCATCGGACACAGCCTTTTGGGATTACACGCGAAAAGAATAAGACTATTTTCTAACGATTTCTGCAGAAGTTTCCGAGACGAGGAAGAAGTGGAAAGTGTGCAACACGTTCTCTGTAACTGTTCTGCACTTGCCTCAGCTAGGAAAGCTACTCTTGACTCCTACTTCTTCGATAATCTAAGCGAACTGAGAGAGACATCAATCAAATCGCTATTAGACTTCATTGACAGATCTGGCTGGCTGTCGTAATAACCACGCCGGCCCTACTCCTCTCTTTTTAGACACATCCACGTGGCAGTCCAACGGACCTACTTTGGCCTAAGTGCATCTAAGCCACTTACTACCTACATACCTATTTAAGAGCTTGGTGGCAAGTAAATGGAAGGCCGTAAATATATTTTATTCCTGTACATGCATCATTTTCTGCTCATGCACGAATAACCCCAAAATTGTTCTGCTTAGTAAAAAAATTTAACACCAACTTATCTCTGACTGTTCTACAGCTTAAAGTCAGTAGACAGTCGTTTTGAGAGCCTTACCATTGCTTCAATAGGTATTCGTAGAAAATGTTTGCAATTATTATGATCAAATTGTAAACAAAAAAATACAAAAAAATCATTACATATATAAAAGATTATACTCAAAGAATCAGAGTCGATAAAAGCAGTCCGAAGTTAATTTAGTTCAAAAACTACTGTGTCGGACACAGAATTAGCACACTCGAGGGAATTAGTACAACAAAAGTGTTCATGGCATAAAATACTGCATTGATTGGTCTTGTAAGGCATGGAATGAATTTGTATAAGATAATAAGTAATTCCAAAAACAAACTTTATTCCTTTAAGAAAACAGGTCTTCAGATTTACATGTCTTATTATGTGGCCACAGAATTAGCACACACACAAAAGGATACATTTTTTTAAGAAAAAGATTCTATAACTTTTTTTGGTTTGGGTATTCCTTTTGTCGTAAGACTGCCTGCAGTCGACGTGGAAAACTTTCCACCAATGTCTGGCATCTGTGGGTTGAATCGAATCGAATTCCATCCTTCCCTAGTAAACTGCCAAAGATCCACCAAATTGTTGGGTTTCTTCAATCCAATATGGGATTCTACGTCGTTCCAAAGATTCTCAATTGGATTTAGGTGTTGACTTTGTGCAGGCCAAGGTAAAGCATTAATTTTGTTGGCTACTAATCGAGTCTTTTGCAAGCCTTGAACTGTGCCTGGGATTGTTATCGTGCATAAAAATCCACTCCAATGGTAAATTGTCATCAGTATATTCGGTTCGTCGAAGCAAATGATCTCAAAACTCTTGTCTCTGACTCGAAAGGCATGCTTTATAAATCACTCATTTTGCCAGTTCTGCTACATGGAACCGCAAGCAAAACTGCGGAGCTGATTCTTGTTGCCTTCATAAGCCAAATTCTATGTGTGAAATGTGCTTTCCGAAATAAATGTTCGATTTTTCGTTCTAAAATCCCTCTCAACTCCAGCAATCTGAATTATCAAAGTGCCTTCAGAGCTTAGTTCTTTATAAAAACAAAATTGAATCAACGATTGGAAAAAAAGCCAATTGGAAAAAAAAACTCTAACTTGCGTAGCTTGAAAATCACATTTTAATTATTGTGAATCTTAAAAGCGAGGCTAGCCCCACTCCCACGCCCAGTGTAAACAGACGTAAGCTCCATCTCATCCCTTACGTTACGTTCAGCATCATGACACTTACATAAATGTATATGAAACGTCATTTGCAACTGCATTGTGTCAATCTGCAAGCGCAACAAATTCCGCGAATATTTTTGTTTTGAATTCAGTGTCCAGCCAGAAATTGTAAATAACCCAATTCTGAATGTCCGACGTTGTCGTCGTTCCTCGTGGAGCATAAACTTTGTGTCAGTGATTGTTTGACATTTCAAATGGTGGTCCTAAATACTTTTTCATTTTCTGCAGTGCACCTACAGTGCCGTGTTTTTTCCATTTTATTTCATCTGAATACACATTCGAGAGAGTGAACAAAAAAAAAAATCGTCGAAGAAAAAAAAAAACAAAATGAATTGGCAACGATTTCGACTCAATTCGTTGGAATCGTTTCGAAAGCAACTCAAACTGAAGATTTAAATTTAGAACAGACTCAAGTGTATACACACACACTCACACCACCACCACAAAGAAGATCGCACCAAAAGATACACGTTCCAATTGGCATCGAGCGAACTCGTATAGCCAGCTCCACACAACCGTGCTCGCATGTATGGGATGACTAAAAGGATGGGTTCCATTCGTAAATGCAGGCAATTTTTAGTTTAGTCAGTCGAAAAAAACGGTACTGCGCGGTAACACGGACCCAGTTCCATCTTGTGCTCATTACGCAAAATTAAATCAGTAACAGATCGGTTCGTACGAACACATACAAAGTGCGGGTGTGAATTGAATATCTATAAGTTGGTTACAGAGAACGAAAGAAAAAAAATGATAAAAAGTGAAGACATGCTCGACACAAGTGCCCCTCACCATATCTATCGTGGTCTACCCTCAAACATAACTTCGCCCGCGAATTTTCAGCCGCTCCAATGCGATCAATCGCTGCGTTTGCACCAGAACTCGCCCGAATTGTGCGACGAGAAGCCGAACATCAATTACATCGAGAGGAAGTACTACATGCAGCAGAGTCCCTCGCCATACCTTTCCAATCAGCAGCACGTTCAGATGGGCACCCCATCTGGCAGCCCGCAATCGGTTCTCATGTCAACGGGTCTCATGTCGCAGCCCGCCAAAGTGGAGAACGCCATGAATCTGGGCAACTTCTCCATTGGCTCCACGAATGGCGGCAACAACAAGTCGATCCTGATACCCTCATCCCTCACGCAGATCAATCACTACACATCGACCATCAAGTATTGCCCGAGCAGCAGCGCTCTAAACTCCCTAAACAATTCGAATAACTATCAGAATAACAATAACAACAATACCAGTAACAACAACAACAATCATCCCAGTCATGACGTCGAGAATTTGGACGTGAAGTCCACTGGCGATCTGCTGGCTTCGAATGGGCCAGTGCAAAGGATTCAACATGTGAGTTCCAGTGGCGTTAATTGCATGGATTCGGTGACATACTCGAACAGTTCATCGCCGGCGAAGTCGATAAATGGCGGTCAATCGGATCAGGGTCAATCGAATCAAGTGCAACAGCAACAGCAACAGCAGCAGCAATTGGCGCAACCGGATACGACGAAAAAATCGGGTGCCAGGCGGCCAGAGAAACCAGCCCTCAGTTACATCAACATGATTGCGATGGCCATCAAGGAGTCACCAAGTGGGAAACTAACTCTCAGCGAGATCTACAGCTATTTGCAAAAGAAGTAAGTAATCGAATGTATGTGTGTGTGTTTGGGACTACAACATAAGGCATCAGTCAAGCTCCAAAAAAGAAGCTCCAAACTGATATTTTTTTTTCCAAGCAACAAATGTAAGCAAAAGAAGCTTAAGCTTAAGTTTTTAGGCACAAATTTTGTGCGGAGAACGACCGCATTGTGGAAAACAGTCAAGATCGTCTTGAGATAGTTTGCGTGCAACTAGTTTCATTCGTAAAAGGGGTTGGAAAAGGTATAAAATATGTAGTGTACCACATAAATGAAGTTCGCATTTGGAAAAACTGACTTGTGACTCTGACTTTTTACACTGTTTTATTGGTTTGATGTGAAAGAAAACAACAAATTGGTTATTCCAAGATATTTTGGAATATTTATCGATTCCAAATAATCTTGTTCAATGCTAGGCAACGAATGAAAATCATTATCAGAAATGAAGTATTACACGACTTCACAGCCGCCTGCCTTTTTGACAGATATTCATGAATTGTTGACGGTTATTCACGAAATAACGTAAATGCCGTCCTCTGATTGGTCAATTTTGTTTAAGAACACATTATAAAAAACAGCTGTCAAAAATCTTGAGGCGAAAGAGATCTCCCATTTCTAATAATTATTCTCTAAATGAACTAGGATATAAGTACATGCTTACTAAAAGGAAATAATATTAGACTGCAAGGTGTTTTCTATAGTTTGAATGTATACTTCAACATGTTTGGATTTTTTTTGTTACTTTTACTATCAACCCGAATGGGAAAATGATTTTCGCCATCAAACCGAACATCCACATTGTTTTGAATGTGGTGTTTATATTTTCTATCAAAGCACAACGATATGTCTCTTCAACAATCAATTGAATAATCGCCTCAGTAAAAAACTACTAGAAGACTTGCATTGTTTTTCCACATTCAAAGGAAGTGATAAGCGAAAGGTCACTTCGCTTATACGTAAATGCATGGAACGTTTGCGTCAAATAAGTTTGGATAATTCTATCGAGTCTTTCGTAATTGCACTTACAATTTGAGAAAAATAAGACACAAGAATGTTTATCTTAGAAAGCAACCTCCTCCAGTGTAGCCGGGCTCTTTTGGATGGTTTGAGGCGTGAGTTTGTTATAATCGCAGTCGATGTGGATTGTTCTTCTTCAGAACCAAGAACAAATGTTGAAGAATCTCGATCGAAAACATGTACGGCCTGTACAAATGCATCTATTGCCTCAGCTTCATTTATTTCTTGGATACATTCTTCAATTGCCTGTACACCGTTCTTCGACAGCTCATCTAAGGTAGTAGGCTCAATATTGTCGACAACATTAGATAGGTAGGTAGCAAGTGGCTAGTTAGATGAACTTAGGCCAAATTAGGCCCGTTGTATTACCACGTGGGTTTGTCTAAAGAAGAGAGGGTAGGGCCTGCGTGATTATTACGACAGCCAGCCGGATCTGTTAATGAAGTCTAATAGCGATTTGATAGATGTCTCTCTTCTCTTTTCTGATTATCGAAGAAATAGGAGTCTAGAGTAGCTTTCCTAGCTGAGGCAAGTGCAGAGCAGTTACAGAGAACGTGTTCCACACTTTCCACCTCGTTTCGGCAATTTCTGCAGAAATCGTTAGAAAATAGTCTTATTCTTTTCGCGTGTAATCATAAAAGGCAGTGTCCGATGATTATAAACACTGCTGTACTAACTTTAGGTCTTTTTAAGGATATCAGACTAACATATCCCTTGGGGTCAGAACTGGGCCAGATTTGTTTGGTAATTGGGCACGTATTGCCTATATTCCATCCGGCCTTGACTTTAGCTTTGGTTAGTGAGTTGTAACTTAAAGGAAGCTAGAGGAGTACCTAAGTTACAGAATGATCCGTCATCAGGCAGTGTTGTGGCGATTTTTGCGAGTTTGTCAGCGTCGCAGTTTCCCATAATAGCCGTGTTTTTTTCAAAAATCTATTAATAGTGAAGTAGGATTTTGCGCGTAAAGCACATACAACAACTTACTGTCTATAACTGCCTATAGTATCGGCAGTGAAAAGTGGCTGCCGATAAAAAATCGAGTTCGAATTTTTTTCATATATTTTGACAGCGATTCGAACATATAAATTGTTTTTTTTCATATATTTTGACAGATTAAAAACCAAAGCCTCTGCGAATCGTTTTTTCGTATCTTACTTCACTTCACTATAGATAGCGATGAAAAAAACACGTCTGTCTCGAATTCGAAACAGTTCGGACGCAGATATCACGGGAGGATTTCAAGTTCTACCTCAGCCAGGAAAGGGCTTCGCTGATAGTTGTTGTCGGCAACATAGTCCGCATCAAAAACATTATCGTCACTGTTATAAATTTCATCTTCGATTTCCATGGAATTGATGAACTCGATCAATTCATCATCCGACAACTTGTACATCCATCTTTCGCAAGCATTTCAATTAAAGGGGTAAAACTAAAATAATATGTAAGCTAAACAATATGGTTCAATTGTAAACAATAGTGTTTCATACAATCAAAGACTTGAATAACAATGAAGCAGAGGGCGACTTTTTTTTACACATGAACCGGCAAGACCATCTAGAAATGGTCTTTCGTTTCCAAAAAACACCTTACATCATTTTTTCGCTTCAACTATATATATAACTCAAATATAATATAATGTTTAGTTACGGTAAAATTATAGATTGGATCACTTTATTTTAAATACGTATATAAAGTTTTAGTGATACTTCGTTGGCGGTTTGCACTTGACGAATGATAACAACTAAACGCGTTGTCGAATTGTAATCATGTGTTGCCACAATGCCAACCAGACAACTCTAAAAAGGTCTTACGTATTTTGAGCAAAAAAATAAAATTGAAAATCAAAGGCTGTCTGGAGACAGTCTTGGCTGATAGATGGTTTAATTTTCTTGGTTATTTTCCCTCGTACAGCGGTCACAAACTTCGTTGGTAACGCACTATTTGTCAAGGACTTTCGTTTGAAAAAAAGTTGGATCACTCAAATCACCTTGGTTACCAGCTGTGTACTTGTCTGACACGGAATTGGATTTACTTTAAAGTTGCAGATTTTGTTTCAAGTTGTTGGTTTGGAAGCTAGGCTCAGGTCTGACTCAGCAAACAAGTGCGAATTCAAGAGATGTACGACTTGCTGTCTGCTAAAAGTTGTGAAATATACAAATCCTAGTGATGTCCAAAATAGGCCAAATTGTCTCAGAACAAGACGCTAAAGATGCAAGCAATTTCATTCTATTTGTGCCAAGAGTGGTTGATTCTTTTTGTTAGGCAATATTAAAAACGTGCCTGTGATGTGAATTTTGCCGTCGCTTCCGTTTCAGTTATCTGAAAATTCCCTATATTCATGTTCCTCTACGTATTCAAATATTTCCAAACAACCCATATACAGCGATAATAAAGTCGATTTAGGGCTTTTTGCTTACACTCATCTTTGTGATTTATGTTTGACTTAGCAAGTACAGTACATTCTCGATTATCGCAACTAGTAGAAACTGGGGTAGTTGCAATTATCGAGGTTCTGTCTGCTTGAAAAGTTGCGATTACTGCATCAATATTGATAAAAAATTAAATTTAGCTTTTGCGAAAATCGAGCAGTTGCGTTAATCGAGATCGTATGGTATTTATGTTTCAAGTAAGCAAGTAGATCGTAAGGCCCGCTTAGTATAACATAAACTAAGAAAAATAAATAGGGGATCATAAGACATTAAGTTTTACTTTTTTACTGACGGTGACACACCATCGTGAAGGAATGTGGGAATAAGAATATACCAGTACGAACTCCGAATTTAGTATGGAGTTCGAATTACTTGAATTTTTTGAAGATGCTGAGGAAGTAAAAGATATTTTAGATTGTGGAAATCAATAATTTTATAACTTGGACCAACTTCAGTTCTATAAACGATTACAGATAACAAAGGACATGACCATGTTTTACAGCAGATAGAATCAGATTTTGAATGTTCTTTCAAGCGGTACGGTTTTCTTATACTCCCGATCTCCGATTCAAGCGAATTTGACTCGCACTAAGTTAGCGAATGTACGAGAAGTTAACTTGCGTACATTCGCCCAAAAAGTGCGGTTCTCATGCAAATGAGCTTACTCATGCGAAGTAAGCGCATTTATTAATGTCGTAGCAATGTAGTAGGGACTGAACATGTATCTGCAGGAAACACTGCCTAAGAGACGTGTCTTGAAGTGTTAACAGAAACATTGTCATTTTGTGAGGAACAATTTTTTTTTAGAAAATAACTTTCTGAAGTAAAAATACATTAAAAAGCATTGTGAATCCATCTTATTTCTCATGAAAAAACTGGAATGCGGAGGAATTCACAACCTCTATAATTCGTTGATACTTTTATCTTTCATTTTATCAGTAATTTTGTTTTTACAATTCTTTATATTGCACATCGCGTGGATCAACAACATAAATGCAGTTTTTTTTAAATACAGTGGACTCTTCCTAAGTCGAAACTCTCTCTAACTCGATCTTTTTCGCCATATTTTACATACATTTCCCTCAATTTTCCATACAAGATCCTCTATCTAAACCGAAACTCTCTCTTTAACTAACAAATTGTGGTATCCCGTGACATTTCGACTAAGGGAGAGTCCACTGTAATTAATATAATAATTGTCTCTTGTCTAGTATCCAAAAGAGCGCACTTTATGCATTTAGTGCACTAGTTGCCATACAAGAGGTAAAACTTTGAACGTCATTTCTAAACATTTACAAAAACTAGGCTCGCCCATCGTCGAAATTCAATGACCATCAGGGACAAAACAAACAGACAATTTGACGTAATATGTAACAAAAATAACCTAATTTCTTACATTTGTTTAACAAGTTGAGTAGTGGGTCGTCCTGACGTAGTGGGTTAGTGCGTCGACGCCTACGCAGAGGGTGCCAGGTTCGAATCCCCAATTTACCAACTTTCTTAACCCTCATCTCATCCTCAAATGTGCGTAGAGTTGTATTTTTGTGTTTTCCATGCATTTAAACCTTTTTTAAAATTCTACGTAAGAGGGAATGCGTAAAATAAGGATTGTTATAAAGTCAAAAATTCGGAAGTTTCAAATATGTGGTTTTTGAAAAAGAAAATAAGACAAAAACTAGGTTAGGTAGAGAGGCTGCTAGTGCATTCACCAGCACACTTTTTGTCTATTTTGATACCCCTAGTCAGACTACTACCACTGATTGACTACTCCAGTGACAGTGCCGTTAATTTGATCCCAACGGCAAATTGTGAATGGACCAGATTTGAAAACCAGATAAGAGCGTATTAACTTTGTTTCACTGGGATTCTAACCGGGGTTCCCCGCTAACTAGGGGCAGGCACTCTACCAACTGCACCATCCAGTCGTCTAAGATAGAAAGTAGCTCTTGCGTAGTTTTCTACGTTTGAGGGCTAATTCACGGTCCCACATTTTTCGAGTCACACTGACATTGGTTAAAGAGTAGTAACTGTCTAGAAAAAGCTTCTCAAACTTGGCCGTTCGGAACCGACATTAAACTGT
The DNA here is from genome assembly GCA_964034865.1 of Eristalis intricaria. NCBI lineage: Eukaryota > Metazoa > Arthropoda > Insecta > Diptera > Syrphidae > Eristalis > Eristalis intricaria. The sequence continues at coordinate 37,483,621 of OZ035875.1, forward strand.
AGATCCCTTCCACTCGTGAGAGAAAATTAGCACGCATAACACGAGCGGTTGCTGATTAGCTAGGTCCTGGCCATCTACGGCTGTATGTAGCACCATCCATATTATATATCTAGCAATCAAATTACTAAGGTATTAAGGGCTTACGCGGCTGTAACTCATTTGTTGATTTCAGAGAAATCCCCGTCTCAAGTCGGTCTTAACAGAATGGAAGGGTTTCGGGAGTGATAGCGTCCCAATGAAAGCAACATATAAAATTAACGAAGACAGCTGTCGAAGTTGCAAATGCCAAGAAACATTTATTTCGAATAGCTTTGTTTCTGTCTGTGATTGCCGCTGCCTATTGAACCGGTATTAAGATTCACAGAATTCACAGGTTCCATAATCCTGTCAAGACACGGATCGTCCGCCTTACCTCGAAGAGAATAAGCCTTCCGAACTCAACATGTGTGAATCTTCCATATGGAGTTACTCACTTCAGTGGAATTAAGAAATTCTACTACAAAAGATTTACTACGTATCTTTCATGAGGGAAGTCTGTCATGTCTTAACTCCAACCCTTCGACACAATACGTCTATACGGCCGCAACAGGTAACATAGTGGCGGTGTCGTTGCCTACACGGCATGGGTTGTACAAGAGGAAAAAAATCTCGAAAAATAGGTAAAGTTGAACAAAACACTCAAGTGTAACTTGGCTATGAAGTACATTTAATAGTAATATCAGCAAGCGGTTTTCAGGGATATTTTCCCAGTCTTTACCCTAGTTTAAGCAACATCTGACTTTACAACTGTTTCCTTACAACAAGGCTTTCAAAGCTTTATCCTGCACAGTAAGTTTAAATGTGACTGTTTCCGTCAAATGCCATAAGTATTGAGAAGAGAGCTGTGTCATTTATTTTGTGTTTGACTCTCGAATTTTAACGAAAATGGATAAAAAGTGTACTTCGTATGCTGATTAAGCATACGTACTTTCGGCAGGAACTACTTTCGGAATCCAAGGATGGACTTGATAAATTGGTGGTTTACGGAGTTCTGTGGTGATCGTACCAGCATCAGAACAATACGCCGACCATACAGGATTGCCAAAAGTCGTTCATAAAATCCAAATGTTGTTGGAAGGTCTGAGAATTGATGTGACTGGCCTTGAAGTTGGACATGAAAAAGCATGAAAAACATAAGGACTACAGTACGTCTTGCGGTAGTATAATACTCTCTAGCAAGTGGACAATGGACGAAACCTTACTTACTTAAGTTGGCGCTACATTCCGGGAAAAGCCTGGACTTCTTCTAACAGCCATCTTGATATTTAGCTAGCTCTCTCTAGTTTCACAGGCTGTCCCTCGGGGGTGGATTGGAAGACTTTGAGAGTCGGTGCAGTGGTTTCCATTCGCTCTACTTGACATGCCAATCTAAATCGTTTGATCTTTATTCTTCTGGCTGAGTCGTTGTCGCTGAACAGCTCGTACAGTTCGTTGTTATATCTTCTCATCTCCATCTATGCAGATTCGATTTCAGGTCTGGTGTCATTGTCCGAATTGATAGTGGTTCCTAGGTGGACAGTGGATCCAACACTCTTAATTAAGATTTGAACATGACAAGGCTATCCGCACTACGGGTGTCACCGACTGTACGTGCAGCCACGTGTACTCTTCAAAAGTTACAAAAAGCAAAAGATTGGTCTACGAGCTGCTACGCCTACCGTATTCTGCATATTCTCAAAATATTGTCAGTAAGGCTTTCGGTTCAGCAAACTGCCTTAAATGTGTATCAAAGTAAAGGGTATTGAAAGCAGTCCCCTAGTGTGTCCCTGGCCAACACTGTCACCTACAGCTAAGTCAGACTATGCTGTTACAACTGGAAATGCGTCTCGGATGAGAAACTTGTTGCTTCAGTGTTGACAGTGGGTGCAGATTAAATATCCCTTAAATGGCATTTTATGTGTACAATCATCCATCAACCAAAATATGTTCACGAGCACTTTACACACGCACACGGGTTTGCTTTGCATGGGAGCGCGGAAATAAAGGTTGCAAGAAGTTGCAGCTAATTTTTTTCTTGCTGCAACTTGAAAGTATGAAGCACACGTTTATATAAGTCGCCACACGCTGCTTGGCGTAGATTTGTTTGAAACTCAAAGAGTATTCAAGAGAAGCTACTTATCGAAGGTATATCTGAAGTTTTTTTTGAATATTTTTTTTATATTTTAAACAACCAAAAACAGACACAGAATGATGTATAAAGATACAGAATTTATTTTATGAAGCTTGGGATAAAGACATATAAACTTTTGTTGAAAATATGGCACGCAACTTGAATAAATATTTTGTTGACTTTGAGGGCTTGTTAATAACTGTATAGTATATATATACTAAAAAGGGCTTTGAAATCATAATCCCGGGTTATCTAAGAGTACTTAGAAATACAACTAAAAAGGCTACAGAGGAGCCTTTCCAGAGACCCTTTTTCCGCTGCTAAACCAAAGCGCGGCGCGTCGTCATGCGCCGCATGTTGCCTTTAAGCCATTTCATCAGGCCCAGTATCTATGGCTACGCGATCGGGAAATATTCTCTATAAATACCACATCAACGTCCATCAGCAGGAGAACAGAATTGAAGCCAATTATAATTGATTGGTCTTATGCCTTCAACAAAGACTCATCGTCTCTCCCACTGCGGCCGCAGCTTGACTTCCAGCAGTTATTCACGCACAGCGTATCCCAACTGACACATATGAGCGTGTACACGTTGGATACATCCTCTGTTTCAATTCGTGTTGAATCAGCAAGAATAGGAGCACAGTCCTAGAGTGATCTACTTGTGGAAAGTTCACGAAACCCGGAGTGGCTTTGAATATTAATTGTTCGCTTTGTACCTTGAAGCAAATATGATCCAAAATGTGCACTGAATCTCATCGTCATTGAACCTGAGTCATTTGTTGTTCGGGGTGGTCGACAATCTCAAATCGTCTTCAATTGGTTACATCTTCCAACAGTCCTACACACAGTCCAGATATGTCATTTCAGACATTGAACTGAATTTGATCGTCGCTTGTGGATGAAACTTGAATCCATCACGTCACGTCGGAGATGGGTGGAGAGTCAGAGCAATGGATTTTTGCGAGTGAACATGCATTATACGAGTATGGTTAGATAGTTAGATAGATTGTTTTGTAACATTAAAAATGTATGCGCTGGATGATGAGTATACGGTCATCCGATGAATGGAGGGAAATATTATTTTTTTCTTTCCAAGGAAAAGGAGTCACGAGACCCCACATGTTCGGAATTCCAAGCATAAACGTGACGGATTTCTTCTGTGAATCTCGACCCGTTCACCAGGTTCTGTCTTTACATCTAAGAAGAATGAATCTGGCGTCGATTGGAAAATTAACTAACATAAATGAAGTTCCCCTTTACCTAGCCACTCGGAAGGCATCGAATGGAAGATAATCAGCCTTATCATGAATCTCGGCCGAACACCATTTCACCTGAAATACTTTTTATTCCCCTGTCATTAATTTCGAGTGAAAGAGTGCCATGTTCGAAAAAATTCCCTTATCACAAACAGTTATTTTGGGAGAAAATAAATGTCAGAAATGATCCCTTAATTTACTGCGGCGAACAAGTAAAGAGTCGTATATAGCCAAAGCCCAGCTAAATACACCAAGGACTTAGCGCAAAAAAATGCGATGAACCACGACACACTAGGTCGAACGCAACTTCAAATTGGGGTGGAAGTAAGCATTATGCTTGGTTGTTGCTTGATACATATATCTATGCACAGGAACAATCTTCCACTCTTGAACAGTGATGGGATTTCTATCACTCTTTCCAATGTTGAAGAACCTACCAACCTTAACTCTAAATCTACCACATTTTGTCCATTGCTCATCATGTCCCTAGCATTGTTCTGATTATGTATTAAGATTCGAGAAAAATTTGGTCTATTAGACGCTAAATTTTAAATTTTAAAATAAGGAGATCCAAAAATGTTGTAGGTTAAAACTACAAGCTAATGCCACCAGTTATGAGACTTATGTAAAGAGTCGTCATGAATATTCGTGTATTCACACACACAACACAAATTAAAGAATAAATTGCACCCAAATGGCCAGCGGATAATTTGATATATGAGCATATCAGACGGCCATAATAAAGACCTGCACACATCTCAACAACAGCGCCGCTGAAAAAAAAACCCAGTTCCGCGACCATCCGGAAGCGGTTTTCAAACATAAGGTCGATCAAGCAGAGCCGCCGAAAAGTAAAACATTTCCTTTTCTCTTAAAAAAAAGTGTTTATTGAAGATATAATGTGTGCCATTAATACAACGCATAACACCGGGAATCTTATATTTGGAATAAATGTCTTGAGCAATTTTTCGTTGTTCGTCTTGCGTTGGGCAAGATATCCATTGTGGGCAACGTTTTTCTTCCAAAATGTCCAATACTTCAGTTAGTATCACACTGAAAGGGGATTGTGCCAGACTAACTTCGTGATCTTTCACTACTCAACTTACTACTCAACGTAAGAAAGCGTCGAGTTTTACTGTTGTTGGAACTTAAATTTTTTTTGTTTTGCTGGGACCGTAAAGTTGACAAGTATATACAGCAAATAGTTAAACGCTGATTTGTTTAACCTATAGTAATGTTGAAATCTGGTAAAATATAAATGTGTTAATTTATTTAAGCAAACGCTTAGCATTTGTATTTACATACGCAACTCCAAAGGTTTAAAAAGTCTCTTGAATGGCTTTGAATCACTTTCACTTAGTTTGTTTATTCTTCCTCAGATCAAATCCTCATGGCTATACTGTGCATTTTAATTTAAGATCAAGTTTATATAAACTGTTAACTAATTTTCATAAAGATACAAATTTTGTTCAATTATTTTTCAACTTGTATTTGCTACTATTTGTCAAAATGACAATGTTCGAAACGTCACAGGCGATTCCAATTGGAATTTCGTTCGGGAGAAATTCTTTATAAACTTTTCGTAGCTGTGTGGATTCGACATCTCCACAAAATTTGTTGAAAAACATTGACATGTAAACAGTACACAAGGTATTGACATTTTTTGGAATTCAAGGGTTTAAGAATTCAACCGAAAAGACTAAAGAATAAATAAGTAATAAATGATAATAAGACTCCCCCTAAGTCGAATTGTCACGGGATACCATAATTTGTTCGTGTTAGAGAGAGTTTAAATTAGGCCGCTTTCACACTCGCTAAAATTCTTTGGCGATTATTCAAATTCCCTTTTTTGATCACAACCCACTTTCACACGGGAAATCTCTCAGTCTCTGCAATTGAGATCTCAATTCTTCAAATTTTTCTGTTTCCTACCCTCTCTCACGCGTCATCTCTTCCTCACACATGTACAAGAATAAAGCAACTCAAAGAAAAAACGAAGAGAGATAAAAGAGAATAGAAAATCAAAATGCAAACCCCGAGCACACCAGACGCGGGCTTCCCCTAGCACGTCTTACCTCCCTTGCCAACAAGATGGAAAAGTCGCCGACAAAAGTGTCCTGTGTGTAAGCGGCCTTAGGGAAAGCCCACTGTAATAAATCACTTAATTAATACAAGAGCTTCTTCACTCAAAGTAAGATTTTTCGTCTTTGGTTCAGGTTTTAACAGGGTTATAGATGGATCGGATGATATCCTGATCATGTGAAAAATGTCTTAGGGAACATTTCCTGGAGTGGGGGTCTTATAGTTCTTGTAGTCCTTAGGCCTGCTTTTCTGAGCCTCATCTGAAAGTGATCCAACTGGCAAGGATGTACTTTCTATTATTTCTGCTCCGAGTGATAAAATCGTGTGAACTGTTGGGAGCATGTGACATAATGTGAGCTTAGGAGTTAGGGGCAATTTTAGAAAAGAATGAATTAAAATGTAAAAAAAACAATATAAAAAACAACGGCAGCACTTAGAATGAAGAACTATACCGAATTTGAAAGCTAGAATTTCCTTTGTTCTTTAGTATACAACTTATATATAATAATATAATATGGGTGGCGCAACAGTCCGAGGCGGACCTGGGCATAGCTTCTCAGCAACCACTCGTGTTATGGGAGCTATTGTTCTTTCACGCGTGGAAGGGACCTACAGCTTAATGCCGACTCCGAACGGCGAAGACAGTAATTACTCTTTGGGCATTGTCAGTGACTCGAAAGAGGCGGAGCCGTGAATTATCAAGGGTGGTAAATTCGGGTATCGAACCTGGCACGAAACCTGATAGTGCCGTTAATTTGATCCCAACGGCAAATGGTGAATGGACCAGATTGGAAAACCAGATATGAGCGTATTAACTTTGCTTTCACTGGGATTCGAACCGGGGACCCCGCTAACCGGGGGCAACCACTCAACCAACTGGGCCATCCAGTCGTGGGAGCTTAAGTAGTGGCTTAACTTAAACCAATGATTGCCATAGCTTATGTGTCATTGCAGAGAGCACATAACTGCCATTCACGTTTTAAAATAAAATTAGTCCCAAAATGCATAGAAATAAACCACAGAAGCAACCAAATATTTTGTCTGGCAAAGCTTCAGATTTCAGCCTTTTGTGAATCGTGGGAAATTCGCCTAAATATTGCACAGTTTCCACACACATTCGAATACACCAAACACTTCGTGTTCAATCACAACTTAAATATTGACTGTGAAAAGGGTATCTTCTTGAGTGTAGCTTATGTTCGATCCGCACTTAAGCTGGCAATGTGAAAACGGGCATAAGTACATATATCAATTCTTCAACAACAGCATTTTTTTTTTTGCAAGGGTAGGTGAATATCTTCAAAAGACCCTATGAGGACCGTTCCCACAGCGAAAGGGATTTTTATCCAGTAAAAACACCTCCCTTCAAATAAAATATATGTATTTCCACTACAACTAAGTGTTATACTTATCCAGCAGTTTTACTTTCTTGGTTTGGGTGCATTTGGCAAGAGATTCTCCATTGAGAGCTCTTGCTAACACCGCAATTAAGCGCGGGTAGAATTCATCGTGCTAGGTCAAGGGGTTTAGTCCTTTGAAGACGGCGAAAAGAGATCCTTTCGTCGAGAATTGGAAGTACAGCAGAGTTTATGTGCTCTTCCAGGCGACGCTTATCCTTACGAGCAAAATTCGTAACTTTATCTTGGAGTGATGAAATTCCAAGATCTCTGTGGATATCGTTATTTCGTATATTCCAGGATGCGTTGACGATGGCCCTTAGCACACTATTTTGGAAAGTTTGTAGTATGTTTCTATTACTTTCTTTGGTACAACCCCTTAGTTGTATCACTTGCTGGTATATAAGCAATTTGTTGTCAGTACTTAGTTTGGAATATTTTCCGATAACCAGTACATGTCTTTGTAGCTTAATTGGAGCTCCTCACATTTCTTTTTGACGTGCTCCTTCCATTTAAGCTTTACATCGAGAGTCATTCCGAGGTATTTCGCTTCATTGCCGAAGGGTATTTGAACATTATTTATAAAAACGAGCAAGTTATTTACGTTCTTATACGTAAAATTTACATGAACGGATTTAGTTTCGTTAAGCTCAATTCGCTGAGTGTTCGTCCATTCGTGTATCCGGTCTAAAGCTGTGCAATTTTAAAGCATTGCAATTTTCTAGTTGATTCTTCGACCGTTTTGGCAGTTACCAAAATGGCGGTGTAGTCAAAGAAAACGTGTCTAGCAATTAAAACTAACAAATTTGTGAAATTGCATTTTCTTCATTGTACAAATTTGAATATCTGTTTTCCCCAAATTACAGAGCTTTGGTAAACATTGTTTTTTGTTATCTGGTTACATATCACAACAATTTCCAATCAGCTACAAGTTTTTTTTTTTAATTTTGTTCTTAGCAAAGTAATTGGGAAGTTCTGCTCGCTTATCGTTGAGGTAGCCTTGTCCGGGGATTGTGTTCCTCAGGTTGCTGAGTGCCTCTTTAGGATGGTTGTTGGTGTCTGGAAGATACTTTCAGAAAATTTACCCTACTGCTGCAATTAGGGATGCAATACCGTTCTTAAAAACATCGATGGTTTAACGACAAACATCGATGTTAAAAAACATCGGTATTAACAACGATACATCGATATCCTTTTTTTAACAAGGACATTTTACATTAAACATATCTTGGCAATGTTCAACGAAATGAATGAACGATGTCGATGTTTGACAGTCTTGCCGTCTTGCCATGTATAGGTTTTCAACACATGGATATTAACAGCGATGTTCATGCATACCCAGTTGCAAGGGGATGCTGCGTGCTGTGGAGCTTTCAACGGTACCTGTCGAAGCTGTGAGAGGTATATATTCGCAGTAGTTTGCTTTCGAAAATTACAAGCGTCTCCATTCTGCTCTGAGAAATGGCATGCCATACTGGGAAGTCGTACCTTTGACATATTAGTTTTTTATAGAGCAGCAGCCTTGTCCTTTGTCTCACTCCATTCATCGACGATTTGAGGCTCACCTCTTTTGGACGACCTGAACGTTCGGCTCACTTGTGCCGGTACGATGCTGCATAGTATTTATAAAGGTAAATGACATGGTTATGGATAATTCTAATCAGCACTTAAACTGCTCGATGTCGCCTGATTTTAAAGGCAGTCAAGTACAAGCCCAAGCTTACGCAGTACAGTCATATAGAGAGCATTTAAGATTCGTGAGCGCGAAATTCAAAAAAGAAGTCGCTGACTTACCAAACTCGAGGCTCGCATCGTCTTCAGCACATTTTGTTCCACAATGTATGACTGTCAGCGCCCCAACTGGCTTACATGCTTTCGTGCTGAAATCTTCAGACCATTTTTTCCATTGAATCTCCTTCCTTCCAACTAGTTTCTGTTCTTGGTAATCAAACTGCATTGATGTAAAATCCATATATTGGATGGAATGTCTGTCAAGACCCCTTTTCTGAGAAATTTGTTTAGAAGAACTTTTCTAAAATTTCTAAAGTTTATTTGAACTAGCCCTTAACACAACGAGACAAATAAACACACGCCAGACAACAACCGAGGCATCGGATCCTCTCTTACTCTTGAAGGAGCAAAAAACAAAACAAAATCGACTGCCAAAGCAAACGAATTCCTTGAGTTACACTGAAAATCATCGCAGGAAGTGAGCACAGCTTAACGAATTTCTAAGAACCATCTCCCTTGTCTTTTTCTGTTTTAATCATTTCAGATAAACAATATCGAATGCTAGCCAGCAAGCCTTCATCATCGAAACTACAGCATTTTTTTTCTCGTTTTTTCAGATTCGAGTTCTTTCGCGGACCGTATGTGGGCTGGAAGAATTCGGTGCGCCATAATCTCAGCCTGAACGAGTGTTTCAAGAAACTGCCCAAGGGAATGGGCGTTGGTAAGCCGGGCAAAGGCAACTACTGGACCATCGAACAGAACTCCGCGTACATGTTTGAGGACGAGGGAAGCTTACGACGGCGTCCTCGCGGCTACAGGTCAAAGCTGAAGATCAAACCGTACAGTGCTGCGAATGGCTTCTACTCGCCGTCGCCCTACGATGGAGGCTCAATGGTGAGTACATTACTTTGCCAAGTTATGACGCATTTTTAACGGTTTTCAACTCTTTCAGGAGAATCCAAACTATTACGGCGCCCAAGGTTACAGCTCGTACGAATACTCAACTCCTGCCACATTCACCACAGACGCATGGAATCATCCACAGTCGGCGCTGCCACAGTACTCGAACATCGCCACGCATCACAGCGCGGTGCTGCACAATGGAAGTCCCCCACCACCTCCGCCACCAACATCGTCGTCAGCGTCGGCGTCCACAAATCCCGGCCTAGACTATCCCAACTATCAGTACAGTACGAGTTCCTATAACATTGACACTGGTAAGTGGGAATTGGGTTTCTCGTCTTTGAGCAGTTCAAACGCCACCGACACGTTGATGCGTTAGCCTTTGAGTCTCGGTGATGAATTGAATTGCTAGATCACTTCATGTGAGACTGCACTCGGCACTCTGGGGAACATGTGTTCGATTGGGTGTGGGGGGCCGTGAACAGATTGAAAACGCTTTTCAAGTGCCCCAGATCAAGTTCTCGTTCAATTGAATTTGACGAGTATCTGCCGTCTGCAGTGAGGAAAAGCGGCGAGTAAATGGATGTCATTCAGAAAGGACAAGAGAGTGGACATTGACCGACTGGAGTTAGTTTTTGTAGATTTTGCTTTGCCAGCGGTTGGGACATTTCGTCAGACGATCAGGATGATCTTTCAGTTGAAAATGCGATGGAGTTTTACAGGAGCATTGTTCCTGAATTATGTCTGCACATCAGCTGGTGTGCATCAAGGGAGTTAATTGCGAAATGTTCCTTGAAATCGTTGCTAGAGTCGAATGAGATGTCTGCCTGTTCATACACGTGATAAACCAACGATCTCCAACAGTTTTCACTCTTAATCGCGTTTTCTTCGGACCGAACTGTGTCTTGACTGTGTCGAACACAAATTCCATTAGAAGTAGCAGCAGTCTAATTTTGCGACTTCTTCCTGCCTTACGACTTCGCATTGTGTTCTTGAGCTATCTGCGCTTGATCTTATGACTTGCTCTGCAAGTAGAGCGTTTTAAGTTCGATTTGAGTCTCTTGTGATAACTTCACGAAGCAAGGACTGAGGTCTGCTTTGCTATACATGTACAAGCTAATAATTTGTGTACTAATTTTAGTAGACTGGAAGCTCATTAAACTGGCGTAGGCGACATACTTTTAATACATCGAGTACCTGAAAGCAATCAAATGAGCACACGAATCTATCCCACATTGTCAAACAACGGCATTACATATCTCTCACCCAGGAGATCGGCATTAGCTGATCATCATCATCATCTTTCGACCGGTACGATCCGCTAAATGGGTCGTGGTGGTAAAGCACGTATAAGGGATTTGCAGGCCACTCGATCCTCCGCCATCGACATCAACACATGAGGAGTTATGCTAAAGCGCAAGGAGGAGAGTTCTTGGACTTGCTCCAACCACCTCGTCCTGGGCCTAGCGGTCGCCAACCTAATGGAATTACATTCAAGACCCACCTCGGAAGTCGGGATGCGAGGGATATTTGTGTCAGGTGACCAAACCATCAAAGCATAGCCCTTTTGGTCCGAAGAAGCAGCTGCTCAACGTTGAGTTCCCCCACAACAGCGCAAATAAATCTCACCTCAACAGCTTTTATTCGCGATTTAATTCATTCAGTCATTGCCTAAATTATTAGATGAGACTTGATATAAATACAGCAAAACTTCTCTTTAGCCAACAGTAGCAGGACCATCATGATTGACCGTTATATAGAGGTTTCCCTTTTGAAGGGGTTGAAATACACGAATACCAATAGACCATAAAAAATTGTCCGCAAGGAACGGTGTCCCTTATAGACGGGTGTCCGTAAAAAGAAGATTCACTGTAATGTGTTGAACGACGATATTTTGGCACTTAGCTCCGCCTTCCTGATTACAAATCTTTTTTGAGCCTCGGGATAATCAAATTCTCCCCCTGCTGTTCCAATGAGACTCCGCTAACGTGTTAAGAAATTAGTATGTGTCCCATAGCTTCTTTTCCACTACCCACAGTGCCTCTAGATTTCTGTACGCATGAGATCCATTTTATGGAGGTGATAATTACATGTTCCGTGTCATTTTAGTACGCCACATAGCACAGTTTTGTATCATGACCTTAGGCCAGCTTTATTAAGTTCTGTAGCTACTTTGGTTCGTTTGAGAATGAAGTTTTTTATCATGGACGCCCTTGAGTGTTTAATACCCTCTTGGACTGGTTAATTTGTTTAATGATCCATGTGCGTACATAGATGAAGATTTCTGTCCGTATTATTGAAACCATAGAAAGATGAGGGCTTAATGAATGGTACTTGAGCATCTTCCTTAGCTTGTCGGTTAGCCTTTTCATCGCCTTTATGGTTTTCAAGTTGGGCCTGGACTTCAGCCAACAAGACTCTCCAGGTGGCACAATCATTATCCAGCTGCCTCCATTTTTGCATGCCAAGTTGGTTGAGGTCCTTCTACATTTGTGTGCGCCATCGGCTTCGTGTGCGTCCTCTATTGCGTTGTCTCAATGGTTTTCATCTCCTCGCATGAAAATTAGATCGCACATTTGTGTGTGTGTTTTGTGAAATTCTCCGATAGCCTTGAACTTGTATGGGTAAAACTTTAGCGCCTTGAATACTGCTAGACATTATGGCCATATTAAAAGCATTGTTTGGTTCAAAGCCTTCAAGGATCTTTGCACTATAGTCCTGTTTCTTATAATATAGTTACATAAATCTAATCGCGCCTGCATTTGAACGACAAGTATGTTTCTCTTACATCTGCTAGGATTGTTTGTTTTTCCATCGTTTGTCACCAGGCCCAGTTTCTAAGCTTTCCAACGCGTCCTGTCTACTTGCACTGGTTTAGGCATGTCTTTCTTCATTTGTGAGGAGGTGAGACTCATCAATCACCGGAATCAGTTCATTTGCATTTCATTTTTTCTTTACATTGAAATGTTTCATGTCGTCACTCGTTTTTTCGCAAATTATAGATGCGGTCTATTTTACTGTATGTAGTGTTTAAATTGTCTGCAACATCAGTTATAGCAGAAAGTTCATTATTGAAGGACATAATCGAATGATTTTATGAATTGAAACTTTAGTAATCGAGGTATGTTAACAATCGAATGATCACTCGAGATAGGAGCATTCAAATGATTATTCGAGAAAAAATTGATTAGTACAACGTATCGATTCTCAAAATCTTTTGAATAACCTATAACTCATTCGAATGGCTTCTAACTAGTTACTAAATACTAACGAAGTAAAAAATCTCAGGTAGTGGTTTCTTGCTCAACTCTATTGCTCATGTTCTTGAATAAGATATACAATTATAGATGTTCAACTCGATACCCTAGGTTAGGTTAGGTTGAGGTGGCTGACTGCCGCGTAAACATAGGCCCATTGTGTTACCACGCTACCTATCCCGCAAGCCAATTTGTGCATTTGATAAAGCGAAGAAGAGGGCCGATTCTGATGGTGCTCAGTTCAGCCAGATTAACAAAGAAGTGGGCCTCCATTGGTCTGAATCTATGGGATGAGAGAGCACTGCAATTACATAGCAAGTGTTCGATGGGTTCCTCCTCATCCTCGCCCATGCAGCTTCTACAGAAATCATTATAGGGAAGACCTAGTCTAGAGGCGTGATACCCTTCTTCTAAAAAATCTCAATTCTCTTCTGCGATGGGTATGTCAAGCAGGCGCCTGGTGCTAAATTAGCAAACATCGTCAGTTTTGGAACTGCAAAATGATATAAAGCAAACATTTAAAAATTAGGCCTTATTTCGTTTTAAATCTGGAAGGAACGCCAAATTTCAGATTTACCTTTGTTTTGCTTTAGAAAACGAAAAAAGGGCTTTATTTCGTTTTGTATAATTTAAAGTTAATTTTGTCTTTTTGGTATTTTAACGACTAAGTATCCCAGAGCAAATATAATTAAACTTAAGTTCCAGGTGCTTGTCTGACAGTTGTTGATATACCATTAGCGGAGCGACGAAGTCGTGTGATCTGGTTCAGCCCTGGCGAAAAAAGCTTTTAAATTCTGTTAGCGAACGAAGGGGTAGATTGCTTCCTTGTACTTTAAATACATCAGACTATCTTACAGGCGAACTTTAAAACGGAACTTATTTCACATATAGAGGGAAATAAAACCACACAGCTCTTGTTTTTGGATTTACTTTCCCACCTGGGACATTACCAAAGTGGACTTAGGACTCCCCCGTGAACTTAGTTCCCGGGGACTTTATTCCATGCACAGGTGAAGCTGGGTTTCAGCCACAAAACCTCTTCAGCCAGCGTCATCACCGGCTTACTGTCATCACCAAGTTGATTGGTCCTCTTTTTCGTGAGCGCCACCATAGGTCCGGCGTCTCTCTATGAGACGTTATCCTACATGCTCGAGTTAAAGACTTTGAGACGTGGACCTGCAATATGTGGTCCATGTGCTTTACACGACCTTGCCAACGAAGGTCTAAGACGTGGACTTCCTCTTAAATTGTCGTACAGGCTCAGAGTCGAAGACTTCCGAATATATGGGATGAACCATGCCTGCTTCTACCGACAATCCACTTCATTTCGTATGATTTTAATTTTCAGTGTGTTCCACTCATATCCATTTAACTAACTTCACCGCCTCTTCGCTAATCCTACGTGCCCTGGCATGTGTAATCAGGCAGTTTAATATCTTAATGTCCTATCAGTAGACGAAATTGCATGTCCAGGATACAGTTCTTCATTTAGAGAATTGACAAAAATTAAGTGTATTCCTGAGGCTTTCACAGGTACGACCTTAAGCCGCCCATACACAGCTCACTTGAGAACACACTTTGGTATGCTACTTTCACCACACACGAAAAACAAATTCTCTCTTCATTGAACTTTGACGAAGACGAAGTAATAATGCACTACACGCATCAATCATGATCTGCTTATGTCTCCTGCATGCATGTTTCATGAAATAGCTACAAGCTTATTGGCCAGAACCAAATAAATCCTTCAGACCATCCCACTATTAGGAGCAACGACACAAAAAATTGAAACATTTACACTTTGCTCACACAGTGTGCCACACCGAAACATATCTTCGCAGACTGCCCCGCACAAGGACACACTTCAGTACACCGTCATATGTGTGATGTGTATGGGCCGCTTTACGATTCGTTATAAAGTGTTAGACAAACCTGTGCTTAATTCTACAGATAAAATTTCAGATCCATCTCCCGCCTCTATAAAAATGTGTGTTTTATTTTTCATTGCAGGATTACGATCAATGTCATTGTCACAGATGCCCAGCCTCTCGTCGATGTCATCGTTACCGCCCACCAGCACATCATCCAGCAGTTCGACAATCGACCGAAAAACTGTGTATCTGCCATCATTGACGACGCCATCGATGTCAACGCCGCCATTGCACCATCATCAGACATCACTGAACATATCTGCGTCAACCCCATACTTTGAGCACATCAAGTATTCGAATTGAGCACACAAATCCATCCTACACACGCGCAAATATCTCATAAGTTAGTTGTAAATTATGGACAAGGAGTCTTAATTCTTATTTATTGTACAGTAAAGCACACCACTATGTAATCGAACATCACGGGCATTTCCAAGTGTAAATACGTACTTACATGCACACACACACACATATGTATCTGAGAAGTTGTTAAGCTAGTGGATAAGGCATCTGGGAGAGCTTGGATAGTATTTAATAAAGAATACAGTAGAAAAAAAAAATCACGAAGGGGCTGTCAAAGGTTGAGTTTGTTGAAGTTAAGATATCTTCCTCAATTTTGCTTGTTGAAGAAGTCGCTGATTGCATGCAATCTCTGGTTTCATTTTTCTATGAAATGAGTCTGGTCGTATACGGATCTACCCTCTAAACGGTTCGACAAAGTGGACCGGAGTTTCCCGGAGCCTTCAATCAGCAGATACTTAGACAAAGATATACATGGCGACCATGTCTGGGATCTTATGGACAGGCTGGCTGTACTATGCACCACGACAGCATATCCAGCGGGAGTTTATGTTAGATGGACAGACTTATGCTTTGGCTTTCATCGAACTGCGCATCCTTAGCAAAGTATCTATAAGGGGCCTTCAAAAAGACAAGGAGCCTTATTTTGTATTGCTATTATATCGAAAATCGGATGTTGGTATTTTGTATGTCTATAGCAACCGCAATCCGCATTCGGAAATAAAAAGTTACGCCAACTTGTTCGCGGAAATTTGGTATTTGGTATTTTGTATTGCGATAGTGGATGTCAAAATCGTTGTACTCTTACGGATTTTCATTCGAAAACACTTGTGTTGGATTGGTTGTGAAAAAATTAGTTGGCATGATGGTGAGAATTCTTCCATATGCAGATGCGAGGCAGAAATCCAACCAGCTTTTGACTAAGTTGGTAGAGGATACAACTTGTAAGGACCCACCAATCCGGTACGATATACCTTATCGTTTGGGATATCCCAAATCCCAAGATCTAGGAAGATATTGGTGAAGTGGAAGTCTTGAAAATAGCAACGTTGCCAGTTATAAACAGTTGACAACCATCCTGCTCTGAACAAACTTCAAATACCCACAATCGCCATGATTTTTGAAAAGATATGTAGACAACCAAATCCAATTTCAAAAGGAAGTCGAATGCATCCTAACAGATATGAACAAATCCTGAAAGGATATTACTCAGTATCAGAGGAAAAAACATGAATTAAATCTAAAAATGGGAACTCATTGTAATAATCATTGATATTCTTTTTTATAAATATTATTTATTTGTCAGATGTGTTAAAATGTAAAAGAAATAAATTGAACTGAATCGATTTGCTTTGTTTATTTTATTTTGATTCTCGGAAATTACTGGTAAAAAGTTAGCATTGAATGCTGCTAACCCAATCCGAAAGTGATACAAAATAAGAAATTGATTGTAGTATCGGATTTCATTTCCGATTGCGAATCCGAATACGAAATGCCCCAAGGTCCAGCTACGCCTCGAATTCTACCATTTGGATACGCAACTAATAAGAAGAATTGCTACATTCCCACTTCCACCTCGGTCTGTCTTCTGCAGCAACCAATCATGTTGTGTCTGAGATTGTGGAGGAACCTACAGTCTTATCCATTTTTCTAGACAGATGATAGTTCTCAACACTATCATTAACTGGAAAGATGTGAAGCCGTGAACACAGATACCAGCTGGAGAGTTTGAAAACCCCTCATGGCATGAACTTGGCCAACAATCTTTTGGGTCAATATAACCGAACGAGGGCATGTATCAAGGTGAGCAAGAACAACCTCCGTAACTTGATAGGCACTTAGGGAGCACTTAAGGAAACTAGCGGTATCGGAGAAAGGTTTCCGCAGATTCTGTGGAAAATCCAATGCAATCCCAGAATACGTTATGAAATTTTGTGAGCCACTAGACCGCAGAAGACGAAGATATATGGGAAAGCACATTCTATGACAGGAAGAAATAAAGTCGCTGGAACCATCTCTTAGTCTCAGATCCGTAAGTGGCACAATAGATCTAAAGGTCGGGGTGCAATATACCTTCAAGAAATAATAATAGAATTGGGTGAACAGCCAGGCTGTGATGTTTAGTTGCTCGCTTGGAATTGGGACACGTCGTTCTAGCAAGCTCGGTAACTACTTATGATTCTCATATGTTTAGGACCATTTTCGTAATTTCTGGACATATATTGTAAGCCATTTGAAGTTGACAACTCTTTCGTCCCGAATAATAGGTTACTCTACATTTTTAATATTTATGAAAGAAATAGACCACGCACACAAATCGTGTACATATAGACAAGTGGAACTTATTGTATTCGTTAAGCGTTAGAAATCAGTTGTAATAATAATAATAATAATGATAATAATGATAATAATAATAATAATAATAATAATAACAATAATAAATAAATTTATCATTATTAAATGGTCTCCAGCTGATGCTGATACGTACATCGATGACAAGATTCAATAGTCAATATCCGCAAAGTGCAGTGGAAAGAACATCACTGCCAGGCAAGATGGGTGGAAATGGGATAGTGAGTACCTGTCAACTACGTCACCAGTAGCATCTTAAGCTTCGACAGTACTTCCAGACTTCCAGACCAGCCCATCGTCTCTTCGGAGAGCCATAATACTTGTCGATGATGGTTATACTCCTTTGCATCTTAACTCAGACACTTTTCCTTGTCCTGAAAACACCAAAACCACAAATGAACTGGAAGTCAAAGCCCCTACCCCTACATGAACTCCATATGGAGCATATTGATCAACAGGCCTCAAACTAGCCACATATTTGAATAACCACACAGGGAAGGTTATTCTCCGAGACCGAAGGCTTAGTAATGGCTATACAGGACAAAGTCATTGCAAAGAAAAACCATCGTAAGTTCAATTGAAAGGAAACACTGGGGGATAGATGCCGGCGATGCGGGGAAATTGTTGAGACCATCGATCACATTACATCAGGATGCAGAGCGCTACCATAACAACGTCGCTAAATGTGTTCATCGACAACTGGCACTGAACAGTGGCCTCATCCAACAACATACGCCTATTAGTACCAGCCCTACCTGCACTTGAAAACGCCACCACGAAACTGTACTGGGATAGAACTGTAACTACCGACCAACATATGCCAACAAATAGGCCAGATATAATCCTATTTCACAAAGCCAACAGAAAAATATAATTATTTGACGTAGCAGTAACACTTAAACGAAACCTACGAGCTACGTACTCCATAAAGATTTCGAAATATGTATACACCCCTGGCACTCGAAATGGGAACAATGTACAGAGCTGCAAAAGTAGAAATTACACCGATCGTTATTTCAGCATCTGGATTGGTACCGAAATGTCTTACTATGAATCTAAGAGAACACAATTTAGAAAAGCTAATGGCGGAGATTGAAAAGCCGGTGCTGTTGTGGATACGTGCAATATCGTCAGGAAGTTCCTACAATTTTAACAGATGACAAAAGAGTAGAAGGGGCCTGGAACCTGGACTACGCCCCAACAGAGCATAATCCTTTGATATCAAATACACGGGATATGTAATCTCCGGGTTACAAGTCGAGGTGGATTTAACTCGATAATAATTATAACTCATATTGGCAGTTAATTTCCACGATCTTTTCTCTCGCCTCTTGTGCTTCTTCAGACAATTGTCCGAATCGTTCATCAAGAGCTTGCACAGTGGAAGGCATGTAAAACAATGAAAATCGAAAAAATGGTATTTTTCTTAAAAAGGGATTATAAAAAATGGCGCAAATATGCGAAGTCTTTTTCTTTATGGACATTCAAATATCTCGGTGGGAACGGTCTTTTGGAAAAAGTAGTCATTTTTTATAACCTTCTATAATTTAGATAACGTTCCATTTTTAAAATAAAGTAAATTATGTACATCCAATCGTTATAATGAAAACCTAATTTTTCTATGTTTTCACAAAGTTATGTAGCAGATTTCAACTAAAATAAAGGTTTTTAACTTTAACAACACTTCTTCTTCCACTTTCGCATTTCAATATTGCAAGAGAAAAAATAATCTGACTTCAAATGCACGCATTGGAGGAAATGACTTAAATGAGTGATCATCTGATTCATTGAAATGTTATCTAACAGAAAATCTGCAAACAATTACCATTTCCTTCATTTCATTTTTTGAATTTTTTTCCGATTTTTAATAATAGATACCCCACTGTTTAGTCCGTAAGTCCGATTTACGCTCATTTTGCAGATCCTCTTTCTGCTAAACATAATAAACA
The DNA here is from genome assembly GCA_964034865.1 of Eristalis intricaria. Classification (NCBI taxonomy): domain Eukaryota; kingdom Metazoa; phylum Arthropoda; class Insecta; order Diptera; family Syrphidae; genus Eristalis; species Eristalis intricaria. Next base: position 37,502,932 of record OZ035875.1, read on the forward strand.
CTGCTCTCAGCTTTGTAAAATTTGTTCACTTTTTGGCTTCTTAAGTGAGTGCGAAATGAATCGCTCCTGTGTACGTAAATGGCAGTTTGTATTTGAATCTTCTTCAAGTACCCAGATGCTTCTATTGGGAACGTTTTCGAACTCGACGACGATTGTAGCTGGCACCCAATTTTTGTTTAAGCTTAATCCTGCTTGGGCTTGATGTGGCTTACCCTTTTGTCTAACGTTTACAAAGACCCCCACAATCGACTGTCATGGCTAGCAGTGATGCAGTCGACGTCTAGTCTAGTCTAGTCATGCCATGAAAAAACAAAAAAAAAATAAAATGTGTGTACGCCTGTTTTCTTTCATTAATTACAATCGAGTGCCCCTATTGACAAGCAGTACCATTCTTCCTTCGCCATCTCTAAAAACCCATCTGTCATACTTTATTCTGTTATAAGCATAAATAAATAGACTACATTGTTGGAAGGGAACTTTCCACAGACAGTCACAACAATTTTGCAGTTTCCTTGACATATTTCACTTGTTCAGACCGCCCTCACCAACAATCACTGGTTGTGAACTTTGATGAAATTCCTTCAACGAAAACACTAGCTGACAACCAATGACTTCGTCACGCTATGTTATTCAAAACTCAAACCACGTCAAATATTTTTTAGAACATCGCACTACCAAACTTATCGAAACAAAATTAGAAACAAGGACACGCACCTTTTAGTACAATGTGGACGAGAGTAGTTTGGCTAATTCAGCAGAGTGGTGTGAACATTGGGTAGACTATCAGGGAAAGTACTTGCGGAATTCAGATGTAGATGACAGTGAAATTGATTGAATTTATCCGTTGCCAGAAGCTAGTGCGGACACTTTTATTTTCTTGGTGAGGTTATATCGGAGCGGATTTTCGAGCTATTGTGCCCCTTTTGCACATTTGCCCGCTTTTGAGTTCCACTCACATACATTTGTTTTCGGTGTTGCATTGTAGGTTACGTAGTCCTGTACAAACAACGTCGTTCAAGAAGCTGCCGGCTGGGTTCGCAGTAGCGCATTCTGTCACTCCAAATTTGCAAGACTTTTTTGTTGGTTTCGGACTGTAGCTGGCCGGATACTGGCCTTAAGTGCAGGCATCGTTACCGGATCCCCACAAAAAAAAAAATGTATCCTTCCTAGTGAAAAGGACAAGTGAAGATTCTTCTTCTTCTTCTGGTGGCCCTACAGTACGGGGGGGGGGGGGGGGGGGGGGGGGGGGGGAGGTGGGCCTCAACCAGTAAGCCTCTCCAGTCGGCACGATCTTTAGCCAGCTGTCTCCAACTGCGCACACCAAGTCGATTGCGGTCCTTCTCCACCTTCTGACCCAGCCATCTTACGCTGTGCATCCCGTACAGTTCGTGGTTGAATCTTGTTCTCCAATAAACATCAACGCAAACAGGACCAAAGATTGAACGCAGAACTTTTCTCTCGATAAGACCAAGTCCTTCTTCATCCACTTTTGAGATTATCCATTCGTAAACGTCATCTTTGCTGTCGTCATCTTTATCCTCCGTTGGGGCGTGGGCGCAGATCAGGCTGATGTTGCCGAAGGTAACCTTGATGCGGATTGTTATGAGGCGCTCGCTTATGTATTTAAAGCTTAAGACTTCTTGCCGAAGTCTGCCTCGAACAACAAACCCGCATCCGAACAAGCGCTGCCTTCGCTCTTTGTAGCAATCGCCGAAGTATATATCGCAGTTTTTCATTTTCTTTTTGCCCGACCCATCCCACTGCAGCTCCTGAATGCCGGTGATATCTGCCTTTTAAGCTTCGAGGGCTTCCGCAAGTTCATCGGCTGCACGTGGTCTGTTCAGGGACCTCACATTCCACGTGCAGAACCGAAAACCGTCGTCCTTATTTCGCTGTCCATGGTCGTCAGCAGTAGGGTCATCCGTATCCGAGGCTTCTCGTCGTTTCTGAACTAATATTTTTTTTACACGGTGGGTAAGTTAACCCCTCGCGCAACCCCCGAATCTGGAGGACCGGGTCCTGGTTTGAGCCCCTGGACAAGAGGGCCGCTGCATACATTGGTTCACCTCTAAGCGGTTGCTGTAAAGGCTATCCAGAGGGCGCCGCGAGGAGGCTGTATGTCAACTTGACCTGTGCATTTAACACGGATCGTTGCTGGCATCTCGCCAAGTTGAGAGCAGTCAACAACTTCGCCCTGGATGCACAGGACCATGCCCTTTAGATATCCCTAATAGTGGATACAAATTTGCCAGATACTGCAATAGCTATATCAACTGCATAGGCAATGACCTTACACCCAGTCCCTTACAGTGTCAATAGCTTCCACAATAGAGGGGAGAGTAAAGCATATTGTGGTGTGCCTCTGCAGATCGTGGTCTCATCAAGCGTCGAGCTTATTGCTCTATTATTGAGAAGTTGTTGAATAAGAGTCTAGAATAAGAGAATAAGGACTTTTCCATCCCGAGTCTGTTGAGTCCTGAGGCCCAACAACAGCGGAATCTGATCCAGGATGACTACAGTCGTGGAGAGTTAATGGTAGAGAGAATTCATGTTTGATCCAGAAAGGTTAAAGAGTCACAAAAATAGTGGAGGAAGAAAGTATGGAACGCTTACAACGATTATGTCCTAACGACGTCCTAACAGGCACAACAAGCGGGAGGCCAATTTTTTCAACTGCAGAATCCCCGCGAAACAATTAAAAAAGCGATGGTTCAGGGCATCAGGCTTGACTTATGATGTCACTTGGCGCCTAATCTAGCATGGACTCCACTCCAGTCGTGTGCCTTTTCATACTCGTATCTCCTCTCCAGTTCAGCCGATGACCCTAATTATCTCGATTTAATCTCCGGCATGTATCCCTGTCGGATTGGTCTCATTAAGTGGTTGTGACACCTTCATTGTCTCTGCGGCCACACAAAATCGATTCACCACACCAAAGTCCAATTATACTCTCATTATTCCAGTTCGAAATCCCATCACCCGGTAATGAGCTCAGCACGATCATCTGCATAGATGTGTCCAACGCCACAAAGAGTCGAGCAGCAACTTGCCCCCGTCGACCCATGGACTCATGCACGACATAGAAGATGAAACGAAGTCACCTGGATAATCGGGATTAACGCACCTTAAAAAGTTAATGCGTCCAGCCGCACGCACAGGGACACCTCTCGTCCACTCGCAGAATGTGCATGTGCATCTCGGTGTGTCCGTGCGTCCAGAGGTTGTGGCGAATCCTTTCAGAATTCTTTTCAGCAGCAGTAGCCTTCCCATTAGGATTTCCCACCTCCCAATGCCATTGTCAAGTGCAATGTTGACGCAGAGAATTATGCGTTTATGGAAAGAAAACATTCGCCGTGGGATTTGTCAGAGTCAGAAAAACAACATAGCCACACAAAGGACACTTTTGTCACCTCAACCGAACAATGGACACCTCATCACAGAGGACAGGATACAATGAATGCGACTGGGCCGAGCAACACTGGCCGAGCGAACCGAAAGAGGCGAAAAGATAACACCAAGCCACATCGCATGAATAGGCTGACCAGAAAAATGGCCAGCCTTCGCCTCCAATTTGTCGATGCAACCGCACTGAAAACACAGAGAACAGAGAACAGAGACGGGCCATCGCTTGCCATCGCCTGCGACTGCAATAAATCCGTTCCAGAACTTTAAAATGTTTTGATAGGTGAATTACGAAAATATTCCCGACGATGTGTTTACTCAGTAAAAAAAAGGTGAAAGATATTAATTTCCTCGAAAAACGAAACTGTCAACCGTTTACGGGCACTCGGACACTCGGGCGGGCGAAGGTGAAAAGTGCGTGCCCAGGCGGGTCCATGCTGGAGTGATTTTCGAGGTTCGAGTGTGTTATTCTTTGAGATAAAAATTTTCTTCTTTTTTTTCTCCCGAAACACCTTTCTTTCCGTGGTTCTGTGGTCTTGGGCTGTTTTCTGACATTCGGTCGGGTTAGCGTTGATGGAGTTTTCATGAATGAATTCATGAGGTCGCAATCGGAGTCGGAGTGGGGGCATCCCATTCCAGGCCCAGTTCAGGTGTTTGATGGCTTACTCTCGGGTGCTGTGTGACCTCGTCACCGTGGTTGAAATGTGAAATGTTTATCCAAGTGCTGGCAGACAGTTGGGCATTTTCACAATCGCGCTTGTGACACGGAGCAAGTAGTTGGCAGGCAGGAAGGAAGGTCTCACCCACACCATCTTTCTTTTTGTTTCTCCTCCCGCCTCCCCACACCACCGCCACGCCACCCAGTGAAGGGCCTGGGTTGGCTACGCCTTTGTGTGTGGCTGGGTAGCTTAGCCCTTTTTGAACAAATTTTCTACAGTGACCGTGGGCGATCTAATTAACGCGACATCAAACTTGGCAGGTATTGTGTGGCTGTGTGTGTTTGCCTCACAAAAGAGGCGAATGTTGGGGAAGCGAAGTGGATTTATTGATTTCCAACTCTTGGGGTGTGTTCGTGGTTGATTGCACATTGTAATAGTCTCCTTCTACTTAATCTCTTTTGTGCTGGAGTGGTGACATTTTGAATTAGAAGGGCAACTTGAAGGTATGATATTGAGAGGCTTCAGTGGGGTGTCTTCCTCTTTCGGTGCAATCGCTTCCATTTTGGGATGGTTTGTGGGTCTGTGCATAAGATTCATTGAGATTCAGTTCTGAGGGAATGGGGCCGAACATGACATACGGTTCAATAATAATGAGGTCTTCTGCTTAGGGAGCTGTTCATTTTATCAACCACCGGAAATTTGCTTTAGTTCTGTAGAGGAAAGTCCATGAATGGCAACTAACCAAGTGTATAGAGCTTGTCTGTTCATTATATTAAGGAGAGATTTTTCAGCCCATTATAGGTTTTTCATTAAACTTAAATCATCTTAACTACGCTGACGACATGTGCCCACTTTAACATTAGATAATGGACCTCTAACAAATGGCAACAAACGTGGAAAGGGAGCCGAACGCCGTAGGGCTGAAGATTAACACGTCAAAAACAAAGTTATTCAGTCACGCAAATTACACTCTCGATCAAATAGGCATAGCTGGACAACCGGTTGAGAGAGTAGAAAGTTTGCAACACATCGAAAGTATTGTCAAAGCCAATGGAGCAACCGAAGCAGATGTCGCAAACCGAATATCTAAAGTGTGCATTCAGTATAATGTTTTAGCTTAAACACTAAGCTAATACTGTTTGGTTTCAATCCTGTTTCACTTGAATCCGTGCCGTTATATGGATTCAGAGCTTGGAAAATAACCGCCGTTATAACAAGAAGACTGCAGACGTTTGTGAACCGGTGCTCACTTGAACCGGAAACGAACAGCTTCATCAGAAAACGGGTCAGGAACCCATAGCCACCACTATTTAAACGCGGTAGATTTGTCATAGGCATACTCTTCGAAAAGGCGCAAGTTCCATAGCAAAACATGCGATGCAGTGGAACCCGAACAGTAAATGATAAGTCCCGCCAGCTGGGGAAGAGTTGGGGGGAAGCGGAAACTCATTACGAGAAATCGGACACGATGGGGCGTAGGAGTAGGAGAAAATGCAAGGACTTGAAAGCAATGTAAAAAAAAAAGAGGTACAGATATGAGATTGAAGGAAAAACTAACGTGCTGCTCTTCAATAAGTGGATGGGAAAGCTACCAGGAAGAATAAGATCACCATTCAACTTTGTCGGAATGGTGGCAAACAGGGTCTTTGGAATTTTAGACCAATAGTTTGCCGAGCATCGAAACCCTAAAAACAAATAACGATCATCTGCTTAAGATCCTCAAAAAACATACTCTGATCACTGATGCTACCACTAACATCATATGGAAAGACGAAGAAGCAGTCAAACGTCAGATAAACCTCTTCCAATACAACCTGGTGCCCCTATCAACGAATATGGAACCTGGTTACGAAAAAAATGCTGCTACACAAGGTTTTCTCTATGATGTCCTTATGACGTTCGTTTACTATCGCCCATTACTAACGATTCATTATTGTTTTTCGTTTATTCTTGTCATTTAAGCATTCTCCTTTGCTCGACATCTTGGTCCCTAGTATTGTCCTTAATACTTTAGACAGGGCAGACAGTTTAGGACAGTGTCCTCACTGTCTTTTTTTTATTTTCTTTATTTTCCAACTTGTTTAAATTCTTGTTTAAAAAACCAGCTTATTATCATACACTTTATCAAAGTATTCGTTTGCTCATACAAATGACTTTCGATATTCTTAGTCTTGTGCGATTTTATTGTGCTATCTCGTTCTGTGAACTTATTCCAATGAAATGCCAGGTCATCTAATCTTTCTTGAATGAATGCTCGCATTCTTCTGACTTTTGCATACTTTTCCGATACTTTCTTCATCTATGCTAACGTTTACCATTGTTTTTCTACTAAGTCGTCAAAGCTTTCCATTTCCAAATTCCATATTTTTTACCTCGTGTTCATAGTTCTTGAAATGAGTGCAAAACTCTTTTCCTATTGATCGTATCCATATATTATTTATTGCTTTTTCGCGTTTATCCCACTACTTAACTACACTGATTCTCGAAGGACCAACATGATGGATTTGAATTCTTGCTCGTTGTTTCAATTGCCAAAGTAAAAAACACGTGTATAGTGTTTGAGTTAGTTGTTCGCACTCGCCTCATATTTTATTGTCTTTGTCTGTTATACAAATTCCTGAAAATGGCTACCTCAGTAGACTTAGCTCGACCCTTAGCTTCAAACTCGACTGATATCCCTTTTGGGCATACTAATTCTATAGGAATCTGCAAACTTTCGCCAATTCCAAAACTCTTTGACGTAGATAATGCTAACTGGAATAAATTTGATTTTATAATTAAGGATCACATATCGGATGCTCGGAGGGCACGGGCCTGTGCATCCTGGGCAAAGTTGTTGACTGCTCTCAACTTAGCGAGATGCCAGCAACGATCCGTGTTAAATGCACAGGTCAAGTTGGCATACAGCCTCCTAGCGGCGCCCTCTGGATAGCCTTTAAAGCAACCGCTTAGAGGTGAACTAATGTATGCAGCGGCCTCCTTGTCCAGGGTCCTCCAGGTTCGGGGGTTGCGCGTGGGGTTAACTTCCCCACCGTGTAAAACAAAATATTAGTTCAGAAACGACGAGAAGTTTCGAATACGGATGACCCTACTGCTGACGACCATGGACAACGAAATAAGGACGACGGTTTTCGGTTCTGCACGTGGAATGTGAGTTCCCTGAACAGACCACGTGCAGCCGATGAACTTGCGGAAGCCCTCGAAGCTTAAAAGGCAGATATCACCGCCATTCAGGCGCTGCAGTGGGATGGGTCGGGCAAAAAGAAAATGAAAAACTGCGATATATACATCGGCGATTGCTACAAAGAGCGAAGGCAGCGCTTGTTCGGATGCGGGTTTGTTGTTCGAGGCAGACTTAGGCAAGAAGTCTTAAGCTTTAAATACATAAGCGAGCGCCTCTTAACATTCCGCATAAAGGTTACATTCGGCAACATCAGCCTGATCTGCGCCCACGCCCCAACGGAGGATAAAGATGACGACAGCAAAGATGACTTTTACGATCTCCTAGAAAGAACGTACAATCAATGCCCCAGCTAGGACACCAAGGTCGTTCTAGGAGATTTCAACGCAAAGCTGGACAAGAAAGACATATTTGCTAGAGTAATCGGGAAGAACAGCCTGCACGACAATACGTTCGAGAACGGACTCAGACTGCTGGACTTCGTAATGGGCCGAAACCACTTTTTAGCCAGTACGCGGTTCCCCTCCTCAACATTCACAAAGGGACCTGGCGGTCTCCTGATCAATCAACCGTCAACCAGATTCATCATGTTGCGATCGACGCCAGACACTCCTTCAGCATTCTCGACGTCCAAACATTCCGAGGAGCCAACATCGACTCGGATCATTTCCTTGTTGTAGCCAAGGTAAGAACACGGATATCGAAAGGACAACGGAGTAGAGCAAGACCAAAACACGCCGGAAAGCTACAATCGCAATTGACCGCTAGCAACTTTGCCGATCGAGTCTCCCTAAAGCTCTCGGAGAGTAAAACCCTGCCAGGCGAAACAATCGATTAACAATGGAACCGTTGTCAAAACGCCATCAGAGAAGCTGCATCTGATGTGCTGGGTTTTAAAACGCCAACCCAAAAAACCCCTGGTTTGACAACGAGTGCAGGCAGGCACATTCAGCGAAGCAAGCAGCATACAAGGCGACGCTGGACAGAAGGACGAGAGCGGTTCGTGAGCACTACGAACTTAAAAGAAGGGAAGAGTACCGGCTTCTCAAAAAGAAAAATAATGAGCATGAGAAGCGCGCGATCGAGGAAATGGAGAGGTGTTACGGCAGAAATGATGTTCGAAGGTTCTACCAACGGGTAAAGCAACTATCCAATGGATACAAAATTCGGACAGAAGCCTGTCGTGACGCAGAGGGACATCTCGTAGTAGATTCGCAGTCGATACTGAGAATCTGGAAAGATCACTTCTGTAGACTGTTAAACGGCGAGGAAGACCCCAATACCGCTGTCAGGCAGAATATTCCACTCAACGCAATTGACGATGATCGACGAGAATTCCGTCCCCCCGACCTAGACGAAGTCAAGATAGCGATATCGAGACTAAAATCGAATAAAGCTGCTGGTGCAGATGGACTGTCTGCGGAACTGTTTAAGGCAGCTGGAGACAAGCTGGTAAGGTACATGCGCCAACTTATCTGTAAGATATGGTCGGAGGAAAGCATGCCCGACGAGTGGAACCTCAGTATCGGTTTGCCGGATCCACAAGAAAGGAAAGGAGAGGAGAGAGATGAGAGAGAAAGGAAAACAAAGGATTTGTATTAATAAGTACATTAAAAAGTACGTTAATTACCAACCTTTGATTGAGCCGCAATTGACTGCATTCATGTGCATAGTCATTAAAGCTGAAGGGGCTGCGATACTAAAGGCGGCACTTACGTTGAAAGAACACAACTGATAGCAAGGCTACAATATCAGGCATGCTGGAATCCAAGAAAACGAATAGGCGGACAGTGTGCAGATATCCCACTTTGCGCTCACGATATCTCAGATGATTATAACCAGTTAGCGCTCCGACTACCATCCGCTGCAACCTTCTGTTGCATTGAAGGACTATGTCGGTCTTCGTGTTGTTGAACTTAGGCCATAACGTAGGAGAAGTCTCACAGGTGGGAAGAGAGCTCCACCTTTCATTGAGGGAACACTTGATATCAGATAGAGGTTGATCAAGCCATGGGATGGGTCGGTTTCGGCCCCTTTCTTCGCAAGTTCGTCTGCTACCTCGTTGCCATCCCAATGACGTGGGGCCCAGTATAGAGTGATCGAATTCTGTAATCAGGTAATCTGATAGAGCAGAAGATGCCCGCGCCGGTTCCTTTTTCCATCTTCGACTCATCCGTGTAGGCGTGGATGGATGTTGAATTATTGGTGGGTTCATTGGTGCTCCACTGATCTCTTATTGTGAGATAACACCGGAAGGGTATTTCGAAATCGAGGAAGGGAAGAGAGTAATCACTTACACTTGTGTGCCAGTTTTTGGATTGGATGATCCTTATGGCGCTCTTTGCAGCAGTCTTTTGCCAGTAGTTAGTGGTGGAGATTGTTCCTGTCACGCCAAGGCATGGGCGTCTCTATATATTCGTTAGCAGATCTGGCAAGCTTACCACAAAACTACACTGCCATAAGTCACGATCGGCCTGACAATTGCTGTGTACATCCACAGTATTGTGGGACATGTTCAACGCAACACGTGAATGGACCTACATCGTTTCGCGGACATGTTTAACACATGGAACTTCATCGTTCCATGGACATGTCTCCGGGAACCAGTTCCGCCCGCGAAAAGAATTGTTCCATGTCCGTTCCTTTATCGGAACCGTTTAGCACAACTCCAACATGTATGATTTGGTCTTTAAAATGTTACAAGAAAGACGGTATTGACATAAAGAAAAGCGAACGATGATGACGTAACTATCTTAGCATAGCTTAAGTTTGTTGTATTTTTGATTTTTAAGTACTTACAGGGAATGTATTATTTTTGGTGCGTTTTCCTTTTTCTACGGATGAGTAGATTTACTAATACTAAAACAATCTAAACAATATTTTTTAGAAATTATAAAAAAAAGTAGTTAATTGTGTTGAACGTCAGGCCGCCAGGTAAACCTCGTTGCACTTAGGACCTAATTATTGACCAATATGATGCCCATGGTGGGAAGGTCCTCATAACTGCCCTAATTCGACGTAAAATATGAATGAGCAGTCACCAGGTGCTCTTAGAAACCTGAAAAAAACAAACAAAAGTTCAACTTAGAGGTCCCGGAAGCAAGCAATACAAGCAATCCTGAACTTAACTACTATTTTATCATAAAAATTGGCTTATTTTATTTGAAACTGATAATCTGCTTCGAAAATGTTGGTTTCACTTCTTTCCACCAACTTCGAAATGCGATTTCTGAAATCCGAACACTGCCGGGAAGCATTATTCCCACTGTGTTATAGTTATCTAATGAAAGTCAGTTGTGAGAAATGCGGACAATTTAATGTAGTCTGCCAATAATTTGTGACCCATCCAAAGCTCATCTGCGTAAATAAATCGTTCTTTATTCACAATCTTCCCAGGCAAGACCTGTTTAGCACGCATTTAAATGCTCTAGTTACGAATATGTGTTGTTCTAAAGCCGAGGTAGATATACCGATGAAAAGCCTGCAATAATAGAAAATTGATTCGTTAAGCAGTTCTTGAAGAAATTTGTCTCCTAACAAATTTAAAAGCTCTTTTTTTTTTTTTTTTTTTAATTCATTTTTATTTCATATTCATAACAAACTTACATACTAGACAAAAATGCTTAAAACTAGTTGGACGAACATTACTATACATATAACCTACTGGCCCTCGGCGGGCACTCTAAGCTAAACTTAATCTTATTCTATGTCTTTCGACTTAAACTAAGGATCTATGCATTTAAAGACAACTTGCTTTAACTGTACAACTTAATATTAAGAAAAATTTGGAAAAAACTTAATAACAGAACTGGTTATACTTAAAACTTATATACTAACTTACACGCTACCTTAAAAATAACTTAAACTAACTTAAGCTAAACTACATGCATATACATATGTATATATGAATATATAGACATATGCATATGTATATGTATTGATATATACAATGTATACACATAGGTACACAGTGGTGTACGTATGTGAATACTCACTTTTTTTTTTTTTTTTTTTTTTTTTTTTTTTTTTTCATTATATACAGCTTACATCTACCTTAAAAACTACCCTAGGCTATGTAGGCCGGCCATAGGTTGCATCTAATTGCTGCAAGACATTGACCGACTAGTCCCCCATTCGGGGATACGTACTACCCTTTCTACCCCGGGTCTAAAGGGTTCGACGAGGGAGTTCCCTCTCTCCCTAGCCACCAAAATTTTCGATGTTGCAATGCAACATCCCGAACATCTCTCCTTGATACCGCCGTACTGAACCGGAGGAGACCCTCCTCAGCTCGTTGTGCGACGGAACGGTCGTGGTTGAGTCGCCCATCCACAGTTGAACGGGCTATGTGGAAGATGAGCGGTACCGCATTTATATTTTGTAACAGCCCGTTTTTGTCTAAATGGAGAAAGGCTTCTGGGGGGACGAAGCCGTTGTGACGTACCCTTTCGTGGTATTGGGGATTGGGGTAGTAAGCCCCTGAGATCAAGTTATTGGACGAGTTCATCGCTCTAGCAGTGTGACCTCGAACCAACTTCAACAGGAAATTGTCCACTCTTATCAGGTTTGCCCTGTTGTATAAGACCGCATTGGAATAGTATTTTATGTACTGGGACTCTGGAGTTCGATAAAGGCGAAGGCATGCCCTAAGACAAGCCCTCTCAAACAACCGAATCTTTTCCATCAAGCTTGCACTCACGTTGAACCACACGGGGCAGCCATAGGTGAGCATTGGCCGGATGAGGGCCATGTAGCAGATTACCTTCACCCTCGCATCGAGTTGGCTGTTGTAAAACAGTCTCTTTGTAAGGGCAAAAGCGCCTCGGGCTCTGGCCAGAGCAGCATCTATATGTTTATTAAAATATAGATACTGATCTAGCCAGATCCCCAGGTATCTGACTACAGTCTTTTGCGCCAGTGGCTCCCCGTGTCTTCCAACGATTGAGAATTTTCGCCAATTCTTTTTCGTATCCGCCGAGGCCTTATACAACGGCGTCCTGAACAGAATGGTTTCCGACTTCTGGAAGTTGATACTCAACTTCCAGTCATCGCAACTTCTCATGAATGAATCGAAGTCACCCTGCGTGAGGGTAGTGATTTCCTCGATCTTTTTGCCTGATCTGTACACGATCAAGTCATCGGCATACGCAATTGCATGAGGAAGAGAACTTAACAGATCGCTCAAGTAAATGTTGAACAGGATCGGCGAATTAACGGCACCCTGTTGGAGACCATTTTTAACTTGGAATATACCTGTGGAGGTCACGTTGCCATTCTTGACTACGAACCGTCTACCGGTAAGCATGTTACACAGTAGGTACAGCAGTGGTTTGCTTATGCCTAGCTGATTGAGCTTGTAGAAAAGTCCTTCTAACCATACGGTGTCAAAGGCCTTCTCCAGGTCAATCAAGCAGGCACCCGTACATTGTTTCTGGCTCTTGTTCCATTGGATATCCGACACCAGTTTCGACGCAGCATGAATAGTGTCATGCCCCGCTTTGAAACCGAATTGGTTATCCGGAATTATATTTTTGTCCTTAGTCCAGTTGATCAGAGTTCTATTGATCACCTTCTCGAATACCTTGCTGATGTTCGGAAGGAGACTAATTGACCGGAGGTTGCAAGGATTCGAAGAATCTTTTCCTCTCTTGGACATGGGTTGCACAATAGCCGTTTTCCAATGCTCCGGATAATGTGCATTATTCAGAGCATTGTTAAATAGGATTGTGTACATATTAACCACTTCCAGGGGGAGGTGTCTTAGCACAATGTTGGAGATCCCGTCTACTCCAACTGACTTTTTCCTCTTTAGTGATTCGAAGACCGCTTGCAGCTCTGCCTTCGATATGAACGGGGGTTGAACCCCTTCGTCGGCGATGGCATTATCTGCCATATTATCATCATTGAACACGACAAAGCCAGTGTTCTCAGATCGCCATTGCTGCATGTCTTCTCGAAGTTGAGAGTTGCTAGCCAGTACGCGGTTATCCAGGTCGTGGTTCGGGCGAACGCTCTCATTCACCTTATACACTTCTTGGAATACCGCGCCTAGTACCTCCATTTTTTCCTGCGGATCTTCGACCACAAAGAAGTTATCGTCGAGTACAGCGTTTTCTGGATCAATACCTGCTGTAGTCAGTATTTGTTCGTTGTCCGTCGTTCTGGGGAGCTTAAGACACGGAAGATCGCTATGTTTACTTCGAAAGAATTTGTTAATTTGCGGGAACATGCTCGGATTGTTAGATCTTACAGCCCGTATCTTCTCATTCCAGTACGAATTAACAGAAAGCCTGTAATTCTGGACAATTAACGTTTGGATATTCTTAATGAGCGATTTCAGTGTCCTAACTTCCTCGTCTCGTCTGTCAGTAAACCGCCTGTACAAGGTTTTTAATCTTGACAGGAGTCTACTTTTACGTTGGTGGAGTGCGTCGATTGTTGCATTGCGGTATAAGTTTTCGTTGTTTGTCCGTGTATACCGAGGTATAGTAATGTCCATGGTTCGTTTAATTGTCTCGTCCAATTGAATTAGATACATGTCAATCTCTTCGTTTGACAAGTTTCTATTGGACGGTATGTGGAGCGCGTTCGAAGAGAGTGCTCGCGTCATTTGTCTGGAGAAGCGTGTCCATCGTGCCCTACTGTAGTTGTAGGTGTACGTTTGAACATACTCTCCTAATTCCGCAATGTCGTTGGGGATCTTGAATTCGGCACTGAGTCCGCAATGGTCACTGAGATACACGAATGTGTTCAAACAGTTTACCGTTTGTGCGTTTGTGTCTGTCAGGTGCAGTCTTGCGTCTAACAACAGTAGATCCAGATAGGAGCCGCTCCTGGGATAGGACGAGATCTCAGTTGCTTTCAAATCGAGTCTATACTCGACATTGTGCAAGCAAAACCAGCTATATAGCTGGTCCCCCCTGTGATTGGAAACCATGTTCCCCCAATATCCATGCCGGGCATTTAAGTCCCCGGCCAAAATGAAATAGTTCTCCTCCGAGTCCAGCCTCAGACATCGAAAGAGTGAATCGAGCTCTGATATAGTTGTTCTGGAACTAGGGTTGCCAGAGGAGTAGACCGACACCGCATACAACCTCCTTCCACTGCGGAGCGAAATGCACACGATGCAGGCCTCCAACTCCTGAAACCTTCGTACTTCACTACTATACACTACTTTATGTTTAATGTTATTTTTTATGAAGATCGCAACACCGCCTCCACCACTGGAATTGGGCCGGTCTCTTCTAACAACATTATAATTACTGTGCTCCAGTATGCCTCTCCGAGTTAGCTTGGTTTCGCTAATCAGCATCAGCTCTGGGCTTTGATCGTCCAACAATCTATAGAGCTCGTTTTTTCGTGGGACCCCTATCAATGAATTTGCATTCACTGCAAGGATCTTAAAAATACTCTCCGTCTGCGCAGCCATTAAGACTTTTGATGTGGTTGGTTCTGCAGGAGCGCCAGAATTTGGCCGACCTGCTCCTCTAACCGAGCCATACGCCCTTCAATGGATGTTTTCCATTCAGGCGCTGGCTCGTGTGCTTTTGGCACTGAGACTTGCGGCACTACCTTTGGTAGTTGCTGCTTTTCCGTGCTCCTCTGACTAGACGCCATTTGGGCGTAGGTCACTTGAGGGGTGACGGGTATGGCTGCCCCAAGTGGATTTTTCACTGGGGGCTGCTTCTGCAGAACCCTTTTTGCTTTCCGCTCTTGGAATTTAGGGCAACCCCGATAGTTGGCGGTGTGCCCCGCGTTCCCGCAGAGTACGCATTTGAGCTGACTCTTGTCAGCTGCTCCCTTTTGCCCCAGAGGACAATTCTCCGCACTGTGGTTCTCACTGCACTTGACGCATCGAGGCTGCATTTGGCAGTTCGACGCGGCGTGCCCGAACCTTTGGCAGCGAACGCATTGGAGAATGCCATCGCGCCTTCTAATACTTTCCCAGACGCAATAGTAGTCAGCCAAACGATCTATATCGTTTACCTTATCTACTATGCTATTGGGTGACAGCTGTACAATAAAGAACGGTAGTTTCCGCCCCTCCCTTTTTGCCTTAGCTGTGGTGAAGGGCTTGACCCCGACGAACTCGAGACCGTCACACACATGCTCTTTGAGCAGTTGGAAAATCTCCTCCGCTTCGAGCGGTCCGGAGATCTTTAGTAATTTTGACTGGAGTTTTTCTCCTTTTGGCGTATAAGAGAAGAACTCCAGCGTTGAACGCTTTAGACACTTTTTAACCTTGTTGTACTGGTCTACTGTCTTGCAGCAGATTGAATATTTCTCGTAACCTTTATTTTTTTTGATAAGGAAATTACCACTACCTATGGCCGTCCTACATACCTGTGCAGTTTGGATGACATCCGGTTTGTAGAGGTTAATTGGTGGCACTTTGTCTTTCTTTTGGGGTTGTTGCTGTTGCGCTTCTGTCTCATGCTCCTGTGTTGCTGGTTGCGTTTCGTTTTTTGTTCTCTGCTGCTGCTGTTGTCGATGTACTGCTGGACGCTGTTGTTGCTGCGCTGCTGTCTTTCGCTGTTGCTTCGGCTTTTCTGTAGTCACTTGGTTATGTTGCTGGACTGGCTTTTGTTGTAGCTGCTTATGCTGTTGTGCTGCTGCCTGCTTTTGTGGCTGAGCTGTTGTTTGTTGGTGCTGCTTCTTCTGCTTTTTTGCAGCTTGCAGTTGTTGTTGCTGCGTCTCTTTTTGCGGCTGATTGTCGCAAGGCAACTGTTGTTGTTGTTGATCGACGCGTAGAACCTTTTGCTCCTCCTCTCTCTTTCTTCTTGCGAGAGTGCTTGCACGAAGTTTCCTTATCTCAAAGAGGAGTTTTCGCGTCTCCTCCTTCAGATCAGATACCTGTTCTTCTTTGGAGCGAATTATCGCCTCCACTTCTTCTTCAGTGTCGGAGGGCACCGATTCGAAGCTGTTACTGCTTAGTGCGAATCGCCCCTCCCTCCCATCAGACACATACGAGTACCCGTCATCTTCTGCATCGGCCTCAGCTGATGTCTCGTTCGATGACGTCGACGCTGCACTCCCTTCCTCCTCTGGTGACGCGTTAGTGTTCCGCCGTTTTGAATTGGAGGAAGTCTGTTTTTTCCTCCTTCTCTTCGCCGTACTCTCTTGAGCAACTGTTGGTTGGTGGCGTGATTCCTCTGCCACCGGTTGTTGGTTTACGCCGTCCACTTCTATGCGAGCGGACTGCCCGTTCCCGTCCATACTTTGCACTTACTTTGCCAGTGCAATGGGTAAATTTACGTCTTGGTACGAGAAGAAAACTAAAAAAAAAAAAAAAAAATGTGTGCCCAGACTGGGTCTCGAACTCAGCCCCCTCTGTTTCACGGCTGTGAGTTCTACGCACTTGACCACGCTCTTGTTGCGGATCCTTGTCTCGGTTGCACTAATTCACTTTATTTTTTTTTTTTTTGTTACTTGGCTTAATGTAGTCTAAACACGTGTGTATTGTTCAACGGTCTGTGAACGACTCATAAAAGCTCTTCATTATTCTGTCTTATGCTCAATCCGCTCTCTGTTTGAAAAAGCCTTTATAATGCACTAGGATTTGTCGTTGATTTACAACTTCACCGCTTGCAACTAGCCACAGTTTCCCGCTTGAATAAGTTAGTAAATTTCACCAAAAAAAAAAGTGTGACGCAAAAAAGAAAACGAATTAATAACTCATCGCCGCCAGACAGTCTGCGAGAGTGTTTTATTTTCATTTATCCATCCTGACATGAAAAAAAGTACACAGATCCACGTTGCTGTGCACTTTAGAGAGACGTCTTAAGGATGCCTTTCCGTCATGTTCATCCCCGTCTTCCGCCGCCTCGCCACCACACCCCAGCTATCACGAGTAATTAAGAGAAGAAAGCATTTCAACTTCCCTTGACGCGTGGAGCGAGTAAATCGAGGGGAATGAGTTGTGAACATGACACGGATCGATGAAAACCTCTTCATCTGCGGTGAAATTCATTTCATAGACACTGCACGCACACACTCGCACACCTCGCCGTGCACACACAGGTTTCTATGAACGCGAGGGGCGTGTCAAACGGTACACATTCACTCTCGTTCTCGTCACTCATTGGCTTGTTGCCGTGCATCGGTGTGTCAACGTACTTTCTATGAGGTTTGTGTTGGGGGTCTCGATGACGTCATATCCTATGCTTTGATTTCTTAGATGAATTTTTGAAATATATTTTCGTTCTTTTTTTTCGGCTCTTCACTCAGTATCTTTCCGCCAGGGGTGGCGAATATAAAATCGATTTCCCAAGAACAATGGATTTCATTGCCTGATTGCTTCCTCCTCGGGAGGGTTGGCGAGCGAAGCGCGAGCGGTTTACCGACAGATAATCCTGTCGATTGAAATCCTCTCAGACTTGGAAATTCCTCGGCTAAGTGCCGAATTGATCCGCAGCAGCAGCGCAACATGGTTGGCATTATGTATCGTCCGATGCGATGAGTTTTTTTTTTGTTTCCTTTTGCGGCAGCCTCGGAACTGGGAATGACATCAAGGCGCTACAAGGAGGAAGCGCTGCTACCTGCTTGCTTGCTTGGGTGAAAATAGCCCGCAGGAACAGTAGCGGAGGATGACCAAGCTCATCATCATTATCATTAGCGCGAACAGAGGTGCTGTGGATTTACTGCGGGATTTCCTGTTTTCCGCGCTGATATCTGCTCGGCACTGGGACCGGGTACCCGGACACATTCCAGATTCTGTGGGTTTATCGACAAAACGGTAACAAATTGCATTTTGGATTACGAAAAAAGAAAAATCGAAGGTGTCAATGGACTTAGGCATGTAATCGGGATCGCACGCTACAGCCTCGCGGCTTCGTCTATCTTTATGGCATCGAAGATGTTTTATTGGCCGGGCTTCCGCAGACGGTGGTCTTAGCACGTGTGGCAGCAACCGGGGAATTCCTGAGCTGGTAATTAATTAGCGTGGTTTTGTGTAGCGACGGTCATTTATGGCTTAATCCGTCATTAGGCTCTTAAGAAAGCATACCTTGAAAGAAATGTCTATGGTACCTGATAATCGACGTCATATACTTGCATAGTCGGGCTTAGTTAATCCATCAGGGAACAAAGGACCGTGAACAAAGACCGGAAAAAACGAAATTTTGCGGCTTTGGGAAGTCAGGGTTTTTGATTTGTCATAGTGAATGGACGCGATTTCCTGCTGATTCATGTGCGGACCCGGGTATCATCATGTCCTCCAACGACCAATTAAGAAGTGGCTATGTTGTATGTGTCAGCTGGAAGATTGAACGTATAAGAAATTATAAGAGCAATTTCTGAAGACCGGTGAAATCTAAAATACTGCTGTTAGGTGGAGTGTTACAGTTATTTTGGGCGGTGAGAGATATCGTATGATGGACCTGAGGGAAGAGCGATTGCGAAATTGATCGAGAGATTCTAATACGGTATAGTTCATCAGGATCCATCTCCCAGGTCTCCTGCCCCTTGAAAAACTGTCTGAAGAGTCTTTATCTTTGTTTGTTGAAATGATCTATCAGTTGTATATTTCCTTGTTTTTAATTTTTCGTTATGGATACGTAGGAGCTGAGTGAATTGATTGATTGATGATTTGAGTCGCCACAAAAAAAAAATACGAGTTATCAAGTAAAATACAATAAAATACAATGGACTCCCCCTAAGTCGAATTGTCACGGGATACCAAAATTTGTTCGAGTTAGAGAGAGTTTGACTTAGAGAGAGGTTTTTGTATGGAAAGTTGAGGGAAATGTATGCAAAATATGGCGAAAAAGTTCGAGTAAGAGCGAGTTTCGACTTAAGGAGAGTTCGACTTAGGGAGAGTCCACTGTATTTATTTATCTACGGTTGTTAGGCTTGAACTATTACCACCTTACCACTGGCGGGAGAATAGCAATAGAACAAGACCAATTTAAATTAAACAAGTCTTTATTTCTTGAGTTAGTTGTTCGAACTCGCTTATATTTTATTTGCTTTTTTTTATACGATTCTTGATTACAAAATAATGACCCGGCGCTTGGGAGTCAATGAATGTGAGTCAATTAAAATGAGAAATTGAAACGTAGGCAATTATGGCAAAATTGTGGATACTGCAGAATGGTCGCATGTACAATTCGTACAGCGATATAACACATAAAACGTTAAGGAGCATAATTATGATTTAAAATAGTCTGAATAGCATGACTGAATAGAGGATTTTTTTTTGTTTTTTTTTTTTTCAATCTTGAATAGAAATTAAAATTACAACATTGAAGGTACACAGAATCATTTGTTGTTTCATGAGTATCGGTAATGACTTTGCAACCAACTCGCTTGAAGGTGGTTGAATCATAACATCGTCAATTATTGCCAAGTCTTTTCGTATTACATCACTGCCGCTGTTGTCTTTATTGTCGAGCTGAGCAGATTCGGATTCACATCCAAATATCTCGACAAAAGGTGGTGTGAATAAAAACTGAGAAAAGATTCCGAGTAAGAACACTTTAGTCGAGTATTTTCGTTAAAGGAACTACTCAATTTGGTGTGAATAAAAATGTTCTCAAAGTAGATATCCTCCCTTCAGTCGACTAGATAGAAACTAGATAGATTGGAGTTTGATAACATGGATTGGTTGAATACTCATTTCCTTTCCGATTAGTGGTGAAGAAACCGGTGGTGGTGCCATACCTTTGATTGTTTTTGGTATTTTGATGTAATGGGAAGATTGCCCGTCTTTTCCTTATCCGCTTCTGATTTGACGCGGGCCTTCTTGTTATCAATTTTTTCCTTTATTTGCGAGATGTTTAAATTAAAGCCATGGATTTTTTTTATTTCTTCTTCCATAGCTTTCAACTCAGATTGCTTTTCATTTTTCATTTCTGGAGTTTGGCTTTTTTCCAGCGAGCATGCAAAATTGCAAACACTTGATGAAATCTTAATCGTCCATTCCAGATTTTTTCTTATTTTTGAGGAGGGGAATTCGTCAAAGTATTCCTCTTCCGACGCAGTATTTTCCATTATTTTAAATTGTTTTTACTTTTTTCTCTCTTGACGTCACTCCTATGCACACTCAACTTCCAAAAGTAAGCTCTTTATTCATTCCATCTTTATTCACACCAAAACGGACGAAAGACTCAGCTGTCAAAATATCTGAGCGGAGAGGATTCGTTAAACTTAACGAAGTAAATTTGTATCCACACCAGATGGAGCTTTGACTCGAAACTGCTAAGAAAATGCTCACACTCAGGTTTTATTCCCACCATCCAATATCCACCTGCAATTCATCCATCATACGTTTTTCAAGCTTCAAATTCTATCTGCATTTGTATTTCTCCCTCATGTCTTTACTTTGGGCGTTCTGAAAATCAGAGGAATTTCATCCTCTTCCCATCCCGCTCAGAATATACTAGGTCAAAGGAACATACAAACACAGGGCAACGAAAGCGATTCCTTAGAAAACGAACTTTAGAACACACGCAAAATTTAGGGATACCTCTTCAGAATTCGACTTATCGAAGGTGACGCCAAATAATCTGTTCGAGTTATCAATCGAAGTTATCGAAGACAAATTACATGTAAATTTCAGTCTTAGGTTGGGTTAGGTTATGTGCCATTGGGTATCACAATGGCCCAACATGGTCTTAGTCAGTCGGACCACTACCACTGATTGACCACTCCAGAGTCCAAATTGTGAATGGACCAGATTTGAAAACCAGATAAAAGCGTATTAACTTTGCTTTCACTGACATTCGAACCAAGGACCCCTGTAACCAGGGGCAGGCATTCAACTAACTGCGCCATTCAGAATCGTTCAGAATTCGCCTTGAGATCTAAAATAAGACCAACCGGCGAACTTGATAGCGCTTGATAGTGACTTAAAACCATGTCAAAAAGCCATATAAGTTCCTTCATATCAAAATGGCAGTTAAAATTAATGCGCAAAGCTGGATTATGGAAAGACACACTCATACTGGACTGCCGCGAGATGGAAAATCGTCCTCTTTTCTGATAAATCGAACACAATGGGATCTGATGGTAATCAGGTCGTTAATTTTCTTTAGCTTTTCTTCAAATATTGTTTGATTGCTAGTAAATTTAGTTGTTTGTGTAAAATTCCATGCCACGTTGGTTTTTTAACTGTTTGCTATGAACACTGTTTCCCAGGCCCATAGGAGCTACAATCAGCTGCTTTCAATCCTGAGGATATAAGGAATTACCCGACGGCCGGCCAAAGAAAGCAGAAGATTGCTAGAAAATCGAAAAAAAATCAGTAATGTGGGTATATCACCCTTACGCCAGAGAAGAAAGCACGCCTAGAGGAGAAGCAATCAAACAGAGAGCACCCTTTTTAGATTCCTCATACTAGGACGAAGATGAAATATCTGCGTACCTCATCTGTTGCAAGCCACTTTATCAAAGTTGGCCATGTGAAAAATAGGTCCAGTGTACATCGGGGAACGGGTGGGCACAAACCGCACAAAACAACGCATACGTAAATATGTAGTGCCTGCCCCTGGTTAGCGGAGTCCCGGTTCGAATCCCATTGAAAGCAAAGTTAATACACTTTTATCTGGTCCAGTCACCATTTGCTGTTGGGATCAAATTAACGGCACTATAACTGGAGTTAGTCAATCAGTGGTAGTAGTCTGACTATGGGTATCACTGGTTCAGTCACCATTTGCCGTTGGGATCAAATTAAAGGCACTATAACTGGAGTTAGTCAATCAGTGGTAGTAGTCTGACTATGGGTATCACAATGGACCAATATGGTCTAAGAGTGCTGGTGAACTCACTAGCAGCCCAACTACCTAACCTATGTCTGAATTAAGAACGATTAGGATGACTACTAATTCGTAATTCTTTAACTTTCAATTGTTTTTTAAATAAATTATCATTCAAAAAAATACTTTATACAAATAATAATTTTCTTTTAAGTTTTTGTTACAACATAGCCCCGTATATGGGGCAGGTTGTAACAGCAGGACTTAATTTTTTAAAATTGTACCCGCAGAAATGTTGAACATATTTCGCAAATCGTTCATGAAAAGTTTGTTGTTGGACATAGGTTTTTAATTGAAATTGAATTAAAAAAATGTTCGGCTGAATTATCTCCAAATTTGTAGGAGCAGTAAAGATTTCATTTAAAGCGTTGCTATTCTCCCCTCCTCCATAAAGTGTATATAAGTACTTTTGCTATACAACATAAATTTAAAATCATCACACTTAAAAAAGTATGTGATAAAGCTAAGGACATATGAGATACAGTAGAGTCTTGATTATATAAGCCCGCGATTATATGAATTACTCGATATACCCTCCACTCCCCTCAACCCCTCCAAAACGACGATGCTGGCAGTGCAAAATTACCCAAAAATTCAGATTTCCTGAAATGCGCTGCAATGCAATGCACACGCGAACACATAACCAAAAGTGTTTTTAAGACGTAGGTACGTCTGATAGGGCCGATATGGCAGTTTTGACGATTTTCAATCTGCTGGTAAATGAACATAAATTATTTTTTAGGCTTGTAACTTTGCATACATTTAATTGAAGAATGTTACATAATTTTCTTGTTGTTGTTTTTTGTGATCAAACACAAGCCCTTCTTTTCGTCGGCGAATGTGATTTCCGCTCACTGCGATTCGAAAGAGTACATGTTTGGCTCTGGTATGAACTAAGAATATTAATTTCGCACAAAAATTAACAAAATGGCGGATCTTTGAACGTTGTTTTTTTGAAAATCGCATATTTTTTCAGCCACAAATCAAGTTAAAAAGTAAAGAAGATCGTCACCGATTTGATTTATCCTAGTTGGCTATATACGAATAGAATAACGTATTAAGATTTGGAACCGATTGGATTAATAGTTTTTGAGTAACCCTAGGCGCCAGTCGTAAAAACACTTTTTCGAGAAAAACGCTTTGAGAAGCATATTCTTGGGTATAAAACCTACCTACGACCAATCATAAATCGACTTCAAGTGTTTTTAAAATTTTCACTTGAAATTTTAAAGGAACATTCTTGAATACTTATTTTTTGAAACCGTGAATGGAGAGGAGGTCCCTTTATATAATCAAGAGGCAGTGCAAATTTGTTCATGGAAAAAGAGGAAGACACTTTTACTTCCCTTGACTTCGATCTAGACAATTTGTATGAAGTCGTTACATTTTTAATCAGTTCTTAAGAGTATTTGGACGAGTAAGATCATCTGTATTAAAAGATGTCACGAAAAATTCATAAGTACTTGAGTATTGAGCAAAAAGTATTCAGGAAATTATTTTTCCGTTAGAAAAGGGTCAATCTGCACTTGTGTTAGCAAACAAATATAATGTCATTAAGTCTGGAAATAAAAAAAGACGCAGAGCAGTAAAAGAATAATAATAATAATATGGGTGGCGCGACAGTCCGAGGTGGACCTGGGCCTAGCTTCTCAGCAACCACGTGTGTTGTGCGTGCTATTGTTCTTTCACGCGTGGAAGGGACCTACAGTTTAATGCCGACTCCGTACGGCGACTTTGAGAAGCTTTTTCTAGAAAGGAATACTCTTTGAGCATTGTCAGTGACTCGAAAGAGGTGGAGCCGTGAATTATGATAGGTGGTAAATTCGGGTATCGAACCTGGCACCCTCTGCGTAGGAGTCGACGCACTTACCCACTAGCCACGGCGACCACTAAAGAAAGAATAATCTATAAAATAATATAATAATAAATATAATATAATAAAATAATCAAAATCAGAAGATTATAAATTGAAGAAAAAAGTTGATTATGTGATGTGAACTTTTCGATTATATGAACTGACCTAACATTAATTAGTTCACATAATCGGGACTCTACTGTACTTAAGAACTCTTTTCTGTGTCTACCGAGAATAATGGAAATAAAATCGAAAAACGAAACTCCTAAGGTCCAAAAGACTCAAATCTGTAAACGGCGTGATTATGCAATCCCAATTGGTGTCCCATTACATAGTCTCTGTGACGCGAAAAGCGCCGCATGTGCTAATGTCTTTTTTTACAACTTTATTGAACGCCATAACACCGCGTTAGGATGTAATAAATGCGACGGTTTATACTTTTATGACAATTATACCTTTATTCAGGTTATTGCAGGGTCGGAAGAAATAACAATAATTGCTCCGGAAGACGTCCTGTCATAAATGGTGCGCCAAAAACCAGAAAAGATGTTCAAACTTAATGAATGATGGCACACTTCAGAAACTCTGCGATTTGCGTATATTTACGATGCGTATTTCCTCGAAGGTGGGTGGATGCAAATTTATATAGGTATGTATGTATATATTGGGAAAATGCACTAAACGAATAAATGATATACAAAAAATCAAGCACTTGAGTGCCAAAACATTTTGTACGCTCATACACTTATTTTACTCTAGCGAAGTCCATCTGGCTTCCACTATTAAGCAAATTCAAACGCTGCTTGAAGAAAGCGTTAAGCAATTATTCCAAACAAGTTGATTTACTGTTTTACAACTAAAATATTAGCGTCGTAACAGCCATCACAAAACGAAAGAACAACAAAGCCGCAGGCTCGAATGGTTTTCTTGCAGTTTATCACAGGGAACTATGAGATCCCGGGAAGTGATTCTGGCGTGCTACGTTGGAAATTATGTACATAGCGCTTTCAAATCGTTTGTACTTCCTTCAGCATATCAATATCAACGTCTTCGATATTTACACAGTACACAGTACCAACCGTATTTGGTAAAATAATAGATTAAATTTCAGAATTGTAATAAAAAACAAAGCCACTTTTTGGCCTTGTATTTAAAAAATAACAAATTACTCATTTCATTCACACGACATAATTTATCGTGCGCTAATTGTTTCCGTTAAATTTCCCCGGTTTCCCTAACATGTTGCACAAGAATCATCATATTCTGGAATCAGTGTTTAGTGTATAAACTTCTTTTACTCCAAAAAGTGATCATGTCAGTTGAACAGCGCAGAAAAGAAACATCGGTAGATTTTCGACAAGTGGTAGTGGATTTGTACTTGAATGATAAGAAATCATTGGCTAAATGCGTTGGAAAAAGTAAATCAACCTCTCAGTATATTATAGAAACTCATTAAAATGCAGGAAGTGTTGAGTACGTGCGAAGATCAGGCCGTCCACGGAAATTAACCGCAAGAGATGAAAGGGTCATAAAAAATCTTAAAAAACCAAGTCGCGGATACTTGCAACAAAGAAGTCAGCACGCAGACGATCCTAAATAGGATCGTACCTTCCTAATACGCGAAAGGACCCTAAAAAAGACATGGCTATTTAGTGAGAACACCAAGAAAGAAGCCGTCGATGTGCAGCCAACCAGAAGAAACTCACGGACTTTGCAAATTTACACAAAGACGATGATTTTTCTTTTTGGAAGAAAGTGTTGTTCACTGATGAAAGTAAATACAACATTTTCGGCCATGATGGTCCATCGAAAGTATGGCGAAAGAGTGGCACAGCGTTAGAAATAGAAAAATTTTAAACATGGTGGAGGCATTGTTATGGTGTGGGGGTCCATAGCTTGGTCCGGTGTGGGGAAGTTGGTATTTATAGAAGGAAATATGGACCAGCACATGTATCTGGATATACTGAGGGAGAATTAAGAGCCATCATTCCAGAAATTGGGTTTGAATCCCTGAATCTTTCAGTAAGATAACGACCCTAAACACCCAGCTCGAAAAGTCAAGGAGTGGCTACTGTGCTATGCCACGAGACAGATGAACTCTCCTGCACAGTGTCCAGATTTAAATCCCATTGAGCAAGAATGGGGAATCTCTGCTAAGAACCTGGTTTATTCAATTCCGCGGAGACTACAATCAGTCCTCAAATCCAGTGGAGGTCCAACAAGCTACTAGAAACCAACTACCGATGTAATAACCCATTTTCTAAGAAGGAGTACGATGAATTATGTCGTGTGAATGAAAGGACTAATTTGTTATTTTTTTAAATAAAAGGCCAAAAAGTGAAAACTGGCTTTGTTTTTTATTACATTTCTGAAATGTAATCCATTATTTTACCAAATACGGTACGAGCATTTTTGGGTGTCGTACGATGAATTATGTCGGCCTGTGTATGTCACTCTGGGAGATCCACATCAGGTTCCTAAAGCAATGGTCCACTGAGTTTTTTTCATTTTCCATTCGAGGTTAGAATCTCTAGTGAAGTTCCACCACAATGTTGTGGCAGCCTTGAACAAGGATGAATTCACCCTCGGCTGCTTCCTGAACATTGAGGATTGAGGGAGACTGGATTGGAGACCACTGTCTGGATTGAGGAAGTCATCTACAAGCTCATGCACACTTTTGTCTATTTGCAGATGACTTGCTGACTTATGCCAGCTCGATGTCCCCACAGATCGGCGCTCGGAAGGTCCAAATCCAAACAGGGACCAAATTTGATTTCTTAACCATATAGGGTAGTCGCATCAATGCTGAAAAATCGGCAATTAGGTATGTGTTTAAGGAGACCACCCTGAGGTGGATGCAGATCAGGATCCAAATGTGGGAGCGTAAAGAAAGTGCTCCATAGCGGTACAGATATCAACAGACTAAAAGTTCAATCACATATCTTGACGTTAACTTCACAGAAAGGTTACAGTTCAAAACCCACTCGAAACTGACCCCTAAGAAGCCCAAACTAGGCTTCCTTTGCATCTATTCTGATGGATGGATCTGTCTCCTATCATTTTGAACGCTCTTTTCTGGATAACGTGCAAAAATCGCAAGTAATTTGGCCCAGATGTGTCAGTTGTATTCAATTTTTAGGCTTATGCTCTAAAAGCAGCCAATTCCCAATATGGCACCATTTCTAAAAGCAGAATGGAGAAGCTCACATTTTTTAAAAGGAAAATACTGCTTATATGTGTCGGTCTCACCTCCGATCAGGGACCTGAGGAACACTATACCCGAAAAGCGCTATCTCAATGCGCTAAATCTGTTAAGCGACAAGGACTTCCCAACGACATCGAACAACGAGTAGCTAACAGCGCAGCGATAGCAATCATAATCGAGGCTAAGTTGGCTACCACACCATCACCCTATCCCAAAAGGACCAAGATTGACACAGGGATTTTAGCAATACGACGTATGCATGTTCAGGTAACACCGAACTAAGGTTTAGTCCACGTTCATTGACTTGTATGGACCTTGCCTATAGAACTTAAAAGCAGGTTTCAAACGGCTCGGAAGTCCTCGAGCCGAACTGCACGATGCATCATCAGTATTTTCCCGGGATCACGAATTCGGCCATAGCACCGAATAACTCCTTGCGCTGAATGTTGTCGTATGCGGCTTTAAAATCGTTGGTGCGTATCGTTTTGAAACTCGCCATTCTTTTGCCTTAGTGTGAAGGTTTGGTCTATTGTCGATTTGCCGCACTGCTGCGGAAGCCGCACTGGTACGTGCCGAATAGTTCGGTGCAAAATGGCTTTAGACATTCGCACAGGAATACAACCTTACTCTTTTTAAGTCTCTAAACATGGTCTGTCTAGGGAGGATAGTTTCTTTCTTCTCTGAAACCATCCAGTTATTATTTCACATTCCCCTTGAAATCTATTCCGTATCACTCAGAAGCTGTTCCGCCGTCGGCAATGTTCAATGTTCAAAATGCCAGAACCTCAGTGCTGGCAATAATGTCTCTGCCACTGCCTTCAAATCAATAAACCACCCTTACCCCCTCTCACTTCACCACTATCTCACACACACACACTCATCTTCCCCAGACGCGCTCCACTCAAAGTTGTCCATGATTGTGCCCCAAACTTCCCTTTCACATAAACTACGCCAGTCTGGATGTGTATGTGACATGATTGAAATGCAGATTCTCCACCTACCCTCGGTGACGCAGAGGCTTCCATCCATCTGTCCCCTTCCAAGTTGCTTATTGAGTAAATATTTTCATTTATAATTTAATTATTTATTGTTCTTGGCAGCTTAAAAATAAATTTCTGTTGTGGATATTTTCAGAGATAATAAATTCGTCTCTCTCTCGTTTTTTTTTGCGCACAGGGACTCCTGCATTCCTCGTCTCGGGCAGAATGCTGGAATTATTCTTTAATTTTCAGCATATTCCTGCGCCAGTCCAGGACACGATGGGTGAAATGGAGCGGCATTTCGCATGAAATGGGTGTGGTTTAATTTCAACCCTTTCTCACAGTACCGCTGAGTGTTGCTGACTCGAACGCACACCGATCCATTGGAATGACAACGACGCTCGCACGGTGCCATGATGATGATGATGATGATGAACAACTTTTGTTAAAAAATATTTTTGTTTTGATAAATAATTTTAAAAAGCGATTTAAAAAATCTCCTTGTGACGATGGACGGAAAGGGTTTTTTCCTTGTGCACAGATACCCTCTTGATGTTGTGTTTGTTATTACATTTTTTTGGTTTGCCTTGACGAAGAGAGAATCCTTTCGATGAGTGAATGTAGGTTATCGGGTCGGAATGGGAAAGAGTTGCCTTGATAAACTGTCGACGTGCGGGATAGAAGATGTGTGTTTAAAAAAATATTTTCCGATCAATGAGTTTGTGTTGTGATTCAACGTAGGTTCTTTTTTAAAGTCGAAAGGGATGGCCTTCAGCTATGTGACTGGAGAAGGCACATTTCACGATCTTAAGCTTTTAGGAAATCTTAGTTTTGCATTGAGATTCGTTGAGACTGTTCAGCAATTTTCTAGTAAGCGTAGCACCAGTATTCCACACAAGATCAACTAGAGTGGATTGGAAGTTTAGAATAATCAAGTCAAGCGTCTGGTGCTTAATCAGATACGAAATGTTTTCTTTGGAGATTGAAGATAGATTTCAATTCGTGTGGAAGACGGTTTCATAGACGAATTCGGGAATTCATGGCGAGTCATTTCATGTTGAAAGTTCAGAAATACGTTCAAATCTTTAAACTCAAACCCAAAACTGCGGTTTTTAGATGAGACACGCAACAGTACTTAAAGACATTATACATAGACTAAGCGAACGCAATCGTTCATATTCGCCTGCATTCATGGTCAACAGAAGGATAGACCGAAGAGTTTTAAGAAACGAATGACTTTATTAAAAGTTTAAATACACATAAATAGTATACATATACATTTCAATGAACGCAAGGACGCCTGTGGCAGGCTTCGCAAGCGAGTGTAAATTTGTTAAATGGTGCAATTTGTTGTCATCAGGATAACGATGAATTAATTAAAAGCCAAGACAATTCACATGGCTTTCAGTTGGCATTACATCACCATTTAGGATTATTGGATGGAAATTACATACCTACGCCTTGAGCAGATACGACTTCCGGATATAGTGGATTAATTTTTGAGTTTCTTGTGCGATGACCACCTTGCGATCGTCCGATAGAGCATGTGATATAAAATAATAAATCCTCTTCACACATCTGCATTTAGCAATCTTTTAATCACTTGTGGGAGATCATTGCTGTATAGCGAGAATAAAAGCGGTCCACATACAGAGCCTCGTGGGACCCCAGACGAAGAGACTGTTTTTCACCCGTGTGAATAGAGAATCATCTCAACCAACTGTTTATTTGAGAAGCTTCTTTAAACATTGTCAGTGATTCACAAGAGATGGGTTCGTGATAATTTTTTTTCGTACCGGAAATTTGAGCTACAGTCGAACTTCGACTACTCGAATGTCTTGATAATTCGAACAGATTATTTGGCGTCACCTTCGATAACTCGAATTCTGTGACTGTTGCGTGAAAGTGAACGAACAATGGAGAGTACCCAATTACTTTTTTTTTTTCAGTGTATTTTAATTTAATTTACAGTCTACAGTCGAACTTCGACTACTCGAATGTCTTGATAATTCGAACAGATTATTTGGCGTCACCTTCGATAACTCGAATTCTGTGACTGTTGCGTGAAAGTGAACGAACAATGGAGAGGACCCAATTACTTTTTTTTTTTCAGTGTATTTTAATTTAATTTGTATTATCTTACTTACTTGTTAGACAAAATTACTTAAATCTAGCCTAACTAACTTAAGAATTACAAATGTTCTTAATACTAACCTACTGACGGTAGGGTACTGTAAGCTAATCTAATCTACTTTATAAATGTGCCTTTCGGCTTAATCTACGTTTTTTAGTCTTTATGACCATCTTTTATTACTTTTTTATTGCCAAGAAAACATGTGAAAAAACTTGGCCAAGCTTAACTACTTAAACTACCTTGTACTAACTTACGCTCACATAAAACTTAATACTATCTTAAATATGTCCGTAATAGTGCGGAAATGTGCACCAGGGCGTATATGCTATGTATATGCCTTTTGTTTTTGTTTTATTAATTTTTTTTTTGATTTTTGTTTTATATTTTTTTTGGATTTATTGTTTTTTTTGTTTTTTAGATTTTTTTTGTTTTTTTTTTATTTTTTTTTTCTTAAAATCTACCTTAGAAACTATGTAAGCTGGCCACTATGGTCAAATAACTGATCCTGTGAAAAAGCTAGCGGTGGCGGTTTTGCTTGGTTTTGGTGTAACCACCAGTAAAATTGCCGTTCTTTGGCAGACTCTTTCCTATCTTGAGCGGGGATCGCTCTACTGAACCGGAGGAGATCCTCGTGGGTGGGAACAACATCTGGTTCGTATTGGAGTCGCCTGTCCACTGCTCGGCGTACGACATGGAAGATGATAGGAATGCTTCGGGAGAAATAAAGCCGTTAAGGCGCACCCTTTCATGGTACATACTATTGGAGTAGTAAGCCCCAAAGTTCAGACAGTTGAAAGAGGTCATAGCTCCTGCGGTGGGCCTTCTGATTAGCTAAAAAATAAAATTATCTACCCTCTTCACGTTTGCCTCATTGTACAGGACCTCGTTAGGATAGTATTTCTTGTAGTCAGACTCGGTTGTGTGATACCGACGGAGACAGCTCCTAAGACACTGCCTGTCGAACACCCTCATCTTTTCCATCTAGGAAGGACTCATGTTGAACCACAATGGACAACCGTACACCATAATTGGCCGTACTCGGGCCATGCAGCAGATTACCTTCACTCTGGTTTCAAGGTGGCTGCTGAAAACAACCTCCCTGCCGCAGTAAAGGCTTTTCTGGCTTTCGTCAGAGCAATATCTATATGGTTGTCAAAATACAGATATTGATCCAGCCAAATGCCAATATATCTAACTACACTTGAAAAACAAAATTTTATTTGGAATTTGAAGACAGACATTACATTCTGGAATGAATGTTGTTGTTGAGACATAAAACAATTCCTAACCAGAGAAGTACGCTCGCATACATGCCATCAAACATGGACGGGGAATGGACTATATCCAACAATGTCCTGTATTGCTGAGATAATGTGTGATTTTGACCTATCATAGGGCTTCAATTTCTGCGAGACTTGGAATTCATATTATTTCACTAAACCAAGATCTTCTTCAAGAGAGTGTTGCCATTTTTTTGCCTATATTTACTTCCACAGATTTCTATATTTCCGGTAGCTATCGCAAGACATTTGGGTGCCACTGCGGATTTTCAGTATGCAATTATCAACAACGGTTTTCAGATCGTATCTGGTTCTTGGCGGTACTTCAAATACTCGCTCACCCTTGCACCCTTTTATTTTATGGCGGTTAAAAGTGGACAAAAAATGCCCTTATCTCCAGTGATGTGTAAGCGCCAAATTTATTTCTGGCAGAAATTGTATCTTATCTCTGCTGTGTTATAAAACATTCTCTTATCTTCGAATTTCGCCATTTTGGTGGATTCTTGAGTATTGCCTGCGTATGGTTTTTGACACAATGCTCCTTGAATATTGGTCACATTCTACACAATTTGAGTAATGCATGACGATAAATAAATAACTAAGAAACAAGAAGAAGAGGTAGCTACAGTGGACTCGCCTTAAGTCGAACTCTCCCTAGGTTAGGTACGGGGCTGTTGGCGCATTCACCAGCACACTTAGAACATATTGGTCCATTGTGATACTCATAGTCACTGATTGACCAACGGCAAATGGTGACTGGACCAGATTTTAAAACCAGATAAAAGCGTATTAACTTTGCTTTCACTGAGGTTCGAAATGGGGACACCGCTAGGCAAGGGCTGGCACTCTACCATCTGCACCATCCAGTCGTCGAACTCTTCCTAAACCGAATAAGAATATTTTTCATACAATTCCTTTAATTTTCAATAAAAAAACTTCTCTCTAAGTCAAACTCCCTCTAACTCGAACAAATTGTGGTAGCCCGTGGCAATTCGACTTAGTCCACTGGCATTCATTATCCTCCTTCTCTCGATGGCGACAACAATTGTATACTTTATTGTAAGCTTGTACTCCGCAATGTTTCTCCCGTGCTACAATTGAACTTTTTGAGTACATTTTTGCGGGCTGAGTACCTGAAATGAAGTATTTCAGAGTTAGCCGACTTCACAGCTAATTGCCCGGTAGTCTATCGACGAATTTGAGTACTTTTTTGACAGATATTCATGAAATGTTGACATTTATTCACGAAATAACGTAAATACCGTCGTCTGATTGGTCAATTTGGTTTGTGAACACGTTATACAAGTACAGTTGTCAAAAATCAATGTCAAAAATGGGGAAGAGAGGTAGAAGTCGGGCATATCTGTAACGCTTCATTTCTGCTGACTACGGCAGTACGATGAAGCAGCTCGTAATGCGTTTTTAAAAACAAAAATTAATTAATTTTTTTTTTTTGGACTGCTGTCCAGCGACTGTAAGTGAAACAAAGATTTCAGAACTTAGACCCGAGAATACTATTTTACACTCGTCGACTCTCGGTAAGTCGAATATAATAATAATATGGGTGGCGCGACAGTCAGGTGGACCTGGGCCTAGCTTCTCAGCAACCACTCGTGTTGTGCGTGCTATTGTCCTTTCACGAGTGGAAGGGACCTACAGCTTAATGCCGACTCCGAACGGCGAATTTGAGAAGCTTTTTCTAGACAGGAACACTCTTTGAGCATTGTCAGTGACTCGAAAGAGGTGGAGCCGTGAAATATGAAAGGTGGTACATTCGAGTATCGAAGACTCTCTGCGTAGGAGTCGACGCACTTACCCACTACGCCACGGCGACCCACGGTCGGTAAGTCGAAACCCTCCTTAAATCGAACCTTGCGACATGTTCACTCGTGTTACTTTTCGTAGGAAATTCACTCTATATTTTATAATCCAAGACCTAATCAAGGACCACAAAAACAAAAGAGAAAATAAGAAAAAAAAACGGACAAGAGTACATTGGCTACAAATACATAGAAGTAACATTGTATTCGTAGTTAAAAACAAAACATATGTCAGTGTATGGAGTAGTAAGTAAAATGTCTCTAAGGATTTAAAAAAAAAAAACTCATTATCGACGAAATTGAAAAAGGCTAAATAGAAAAACGATCTTTTTAACGAAACTAGTAATGCAATAAGTTGTTTTGCGGACGACAGCACCCACAGTTTTTCATATTCATTCACAGATTAACGTCCTCCGACTTACAGGCTCAAATACAACTCATACATCTGGGCTGCGACTTTTGGACGTTGTCCAGAAAATAGTCTTCAAAATGATAGGAGACAGGTCCATCACCGAAACAATTGAACACCACCGTAATGTTGCCTGTCTCTCTATATTTTACCGACATCTCCACAAGCGACAACCGGAATACATCTAGGAAAGCCCATAAGTTTATACTCGAGCCCAGTGAACGAACGGCTATATATTCTTTCTTTAGCTGTACCACACGGATGTCGAATACATTACGCAACTCTATCTTTGCCTCTCATAATTACGTTCAGAGATTTAAAATCAATGTGCCTCGGTATATCCTTTCCAAGCCATTCCTATTTCCTCAACGCTCGTACTGTGTTCAACATTTAAAGGATATTCGAATCTCCTTGAGAAAAAATTATACATGTTCCTATCCTAAATAAAATAAAAACTAAGGACACATCGCGGTTAGACACTGTTAATCACAATGAGATAATGTGTGCTAAAGAATTGGTTCAAACTACATTATAAAACCTACTGCCTTGGGATGCATTTGAGTACGTTTTTCCAACGCGATGAGTACGCTGCCTTACCAAAAGGAAGGGAACGCTGACTCCGCTTTGTCGGCGGGTTTTCCTTCCTTTCCAAGCAATGTACCTTAAGCATTCTTGCCCTGTCGCGACACGCAAATTATAAGTACGCATAGATTGCCTGCATGTTATCTTCAAACGAGTAGTGCCTAATATAGTTCTTCTGTGGTGAACCCCTCCTTGAACTACTGTAAGATTGTGAAAAGCAGATGATTTGTAGTACAGCTTTACAAGGACACAAAATGTGCCCAATCCCCGAGAATTGTGGATCTGATGAAGGAAATGAGACCACCAAGCCCAATGTCAAATTTAAAACATTACCTATTTAGTTAAGACTTGTTAACACCGCAAATGAAGCACGCTCAATTAGTTGCCGTTGAAAAAGAGCGCAAAATAAATAAAAACAACAAGTAAACATCTCCTGGCAATGCCTACTCTTGAATTTGAAGGAGAGCAAAAATAAAAAAAAAAATATTACTCTTCCAATTGCTGCTTATCCAATCCAACAATAACAACCTCGTTCCATCCCCTTTCACCCTTGATAATCCGTGCAGGATATTCCCTCTCTCAATCCAGCGCACTTCTTAGCTTCTTGCTCCCTCTCTCGCAAGTCCTTACACTCCTTCAATGTACAATTTAAATGGCTAATGCCTTCCAATGAAAACACTTCAATCTCTCGCTCGCTCTACCCGTTTGCCAAGACGACCAGCCACAGCCGACCGACCATCTATCAGCCACCCCTCTGCCGAGCGGCCAGTGCAACGGTCTGACAAACAAGGACGACGTTCTAGCTGCATTCAATTTTCCAGGATAATATTTATCCATCATTGTGTGTATATTTACACTGCACCTTGTTTCATTCTGATCTCGGGCAGCGCCTGGCCGTGTGTGCGTACGCCCATGGGTGTGTGTGTTTGTGAGTGTGTTTGCGCAATGAGCGCGAGTGGAGTGGAGTTCCGTTCCGCAGTTGAATTCCATCCAATTCGATCGAAGAAGGCGGGAATTCAGCGGACTCACTCACACACCCACCGCGGGTACGATAAAAACTTGTTTTCCCTTGCAGGGGAGTTGTGTCACACATCGATACACCTAATCATGGGCGAGTGTGTGTGCGTGCTGAGCAGAACACAGAGAAGCAGAAGTAGATGATGAAGAAGAGGATGAGGATGAGGATGAGGATGAGGATGAGGATGAGAAAAAAAAAAGAAATAACAAAACCTGCCTGACTGGCTACCATGGCATGGCCCATCCATCCGTATCTATCCATTCATCCGTCCATCCATCCATCCAACCAACCATCCATGCATCTCCTCTCCGCTCGCACCAGAGAATCCCTCTCTCTGTCGCAGCGCCCAGTCAGCAGTCAGTGTGAGTGAAGCCGGAGGAGGAGGAAATGAAAACAAGTCTGAAGTGATTTTTGTGGGATCGTGTCGAGGTGAATGTTATTTCAGATACAGATTCAGTATCAGACGTGTGACTGTCCCGAGCGGATGGTAGTGAGCCAAACAAAATTCCCATATAGACCGTGTGCATTGTTGTTGTGTGATGTGCCCTGCTCTAGTGTATCTGTATTTATCGGTTACCGTTGAAAAAATAAAATAATATTTTCATTCAAACGAGGCGCAAAAAACAAATATTTTCCCCACAAATACAAAAAAAAAAAAAAAACGGCACGTAACACCTCCTGACCTACATGTGAAAAAAATCAGCGCAAAGCGTGTCCCAAGGATTAATGTACATTTAATGGATACAAACCGAATCGTTGTTCAGTGAATTGATAAACAAAAGAAAATCCGTGTAAAAACTGTCGAGTGAAAGTTCAAGCGCTAATTTGAGGCACAGTATTTTTTTTTTAAAAAGTGCACAATGCACACCCTGTTCACAGACCAAAACAGCTTCTCGCGTCACTATGCCCAGACGGCGGGCTATCCCACCGGGGCGCCGGGAATGACAACCGCCGCGGCGGCACACTACGCCTACGATCAGTACTCGCGATATTCGTATCCAGCGTCGGCCTACTCGCTGGGAGCACCGCATCAGAACAAGGAGATCGTCAAGCCGCCCTACTCGTACATCGCGCTCATCGCAATGGCCATACAGAATTCGGCCGACAAGAAAGTCACCCTCAATGGCATCTATCAGTACATCATGGAGCGGTTCCCCTACTATCGGGACAACAAGCAGGGCTGGCAGAACTCCATTCGGCACAACCTCAGCCTGAACGAGTGCTTTGTGAAGGTGGCGCGGGACGACAAGAAGCCCGGTAAGGGCAGCTACTGGACCCTGGATCCGGACTCGTACAACATGTTTGACAACGGGTCGTTTCTACGACGTCGTCGGCGATTCAAGAAGAAAGACGTCCTGCGCGAGAAGGAGGAGGCAATGAAGCGGCAAGCGATGATGAACGAGAAACTCGCCGACATCAAGCCGCTCAAGCTGATGCCCAACGGCATCCTGGAGATGAAACACGCTCAATTCAAGAAGGAGCCCCTGATGGACCTCGCGACCGGATGCCTGTCGAAAGAAGGCCACCTCTCCGTTGGAACTGCAGCGATGCTCAACTCCTGCCATGACAGCCTAGCGCAGCAAATGAATCTCAACTTAGGCACCACTGTGGACCACGGTTTCAGCGTGGACTCCCTGATGAACGTCTACAACCCGAGGATCCACCACACCTCCTATCCGTACCATCTCAACGAGGAGAATCTCGCGGCGACGGCTGCGGTTGCCGGCGGACAGCTGCGACATCCACATCACCATCATCCACACCACAGCAACCCACATCACCACCATCCGCACGGTGGCTGGTACACCCCTGAAACGCCACCCGAATCCGTCCTCAATCATAACCACAATGCCA
Organism: Eristalis intricaria; assembly: GCA_964034865.1. Classification (NCBI taxonomy): domain Eukaryota; kingdom Metazoa; phylum Arthropoda; class Insecta; order Diptera; family Syrphidae; genus Eristalis; species Eristalis intricaria. Next base: position 37,540,064 of record OZ035875.1, read on the forward strand.
ACAACAACAACAGCAGTAGCAACAACAACAATAACAACAACAACATGTCAGTGAGCAATAATCACGCATCGGCAGTGGCAGCGGCGGCGGCGGCGGCCGCAGCAGCAGCAGCCGCGACCACCAGCCCATCATCCGTCACGACTTCCGTCGGCTTTCGCGACATGGTCTTCGAGCACAATCAGTCCTGCCAAATGGATACCGGCAGTCCGAACGGCAGCATTCAATCGGCCAGTCCGCCAGCCGTCACCATCGGAGGACATCATTCGCATCATCACGCCGCCTTGAACCACCACCATCACCACCTGCACGCGGGCAACCTTAGCAATCTGAGCAACCTCAGCAACCTGACCCACTATCGGCCCCACTACCAGGACTACGGCATCAAGTACGGCGTCTAGGCGCCCCAGCAGCGCCCACCAGCCATCGCCACATCGCGTAGTTTTGATTTAATTTCAAAACAAATTTCTGTACAGGAGGCGAGAGAGTGTGGGACAGAGAGAGAGAGAGAGGGAGGGAAAGAGAGAGAGAATATTTTATGTAAATATAGTTAAACAAAAATGAATTTTATTTATAAGTTAGTTTTTCGATTCTTAAGTTTTCTTTGTTGAAAATGCAATAACCACCCCCTGGGATGGGGATGTGTCCAAATGTCCAAATGTCCGAAACACAAAAGTCAAGTCAAGTTTGTGCGTGTTTTTCTTTTGCATGAGAATTTAGATAATAAACGCATTTTGTGATGTATTAAAAACGTTAAGAGCTAATTACAAAATAACTATTATAATTATTATAACGGATAAATAGGTTTAAGTGGAAAATAGATGAAAAACGTACGTTTTATTGAGAACAAAAAAACAACCGACTGAATTTGTCTTCTTATTTATTGGATTTTCTTTTTTGTGATTTCGACGTCAACAAGCGACGGCTTTTTGAATTTTGTGGAAATTTTTGGAACGAAATTGTTGATGATTTTTTGTTGATTTGCACCAAGAGGGAGGTGGTGATTTTTGTTCTTATTTGTGTGATTCCTTGTGCTACAATTTTTCTTATATTTTACAATCACAGGGCAAACACAAAACACTACCTTCTCTTAGAGTATGCCCTCAGTAGCGCTATACAAAACAGATGTTTGCTGTGCGACTGGATCATCTATCCATTTGCATCTCATCTCAGATAAACAATATTAATTAAAGAATAGTGCATTAATGCATTTTTTAAGCTCCAATCGAGACAAGCCAAAATCAATTTCGTTGCAAAGTTCATTAAAAGTTCTTATACACCCTGTAATAGGTTCATTACAACCTTCGTTGGTTCATGCCTTTTATCGTAGAGTAAATTTCACACCCAAAGAGATCTTAGGGGAGCATATATATATTCATGAGAAAAAGTAACTCTTCTGAATTTACACGACAATTTATAATGTCCCGGATAAACATGTCTGACACTGCCTTACGCCTAAAACTTAAGGCTTGCAAGCCTATTATTTTACATCTGTCGTCATATTTAGGGAGTTCTTCGAAAGTATGTAACTTACGGACAGCATATCTCGTGAAATTCTTTTCTGCTCTTTCGAATCTGAGCTCTTGTGTCTTATATGGGGAATCCCAAATTATGGAAGAGAATTCCAAATATGGTCTGATTAACGAGCAAAATATGGATCATGAGCATTTTCCTGAAGAGATGCACCAAGCACATAAGCCTGAAGTGAGTTGTAGATGAGTACATCAAGCACTTAAACTTGGAGTTGGTTAAGGGTGATGCACCAAGCACTTGAACTTGGCGCAATTGCTGTAATAAAGAAAGAATTAAGTAAAAAGCGTTCATAGAGTTCTACATCTTTTATATTTAAATCTAGCATACACTACGAATTACAATTATGTCTTAACCTAAATTATAGCCGATAATGCCGGCAATGCACTGTAAACAAATTGGATCGATGGCTTGACCAAGTGCGAAGTAATGCATTCGCATATTTATATCTACATCAGGGCAAAGGTTTAGTCTTACAATGAATTCGACTTGCTTGATGTGTGATGTCCTGATGTGCTTCATGTGTTGCGTCATCTATGATTCAACTGAACACAAGTTATATCCCGAAAATCGTTATTATTTCTTTTCAGAAAACCTAACATAGCGTTAGACTTCGCAATGTAATGAAAAATTTAATTTGGCATTAAAACTTACACCGAGATCTTTAACTTCTCCTAAGCGCCTAAGTCTGTGATCATTTATGAAATAATCATAGACAATCGGGGATGTAATTCGATGTGCGGTAAAGATATTACATTTTTGAATATTCAGCTCTAATCTATTTTCTTTACACCATTGCACTAGAGTATCGGAATCGATGCGTCCTCTGTTACGTTGTCCCACGGGTTCGGAGTCGAAGACTCTTTGTGTCGGAGCTAAGTTGTCCATACGCTCTACATGGCCTAGCCATCTTAGGCGTTGGATCCGTAGACGCCTGACTAGACTCATGTCGCTGTACAGCCCGTACAGTTCGTGGCTGAATCTTGTCCAGTTCGTGGTTGAATTTTCTCCTCCAGAATGTAATTCGATGTGCGGTAGAGATATTACATTTTTGAATATTCAGCTCTAATCTATTTTCTTTACACCATTGCACTAGTGTATGGAAATCGAATTGGAACTTAATGCAATCAGTAAATACAACTTGAAGTCGTCTGCTGATGTTAAAATTTTACTTCCTCTCCTTTATTTGGCGCTACAGTCCGGGGTGGACCTGGGCTTCAACCAACAAGCCTCTCCAGCTAGCTGTCTCCAGTGTCGCACGCCAAGTTGGTTAAGGTGCTTCTCCACTTGGTCCTGCGGGCGTCCTCTGTTACGTTGTCCCACGGGTTCGGAGACGAAGACTCTTCGGGCCGGAGCAGAGTTGTCCATACGCTCTACATGGCCTAGCCATTTTAGGCGTTGGATCCGACAACGCCTGACTAGACTCATGTCGCTGTACAGCCCCTACAGTTCGTGGCTGAATCTTGTCCCCCAGAAACCGTCAACGCAAACAGGACCAAAGATCGCACGCAGAGCTTTTCTCTCGAAGTGACCAAGGACTTCCTCATTCGCTTTTGAGATTGTCCATGCCTCCGACTGGTATGATCAAGGTCTTGTATAAAGTCAGCTTGGTCCTTCGAGTGATAGTTCTACTACTCAAGTGCCTCTTGAGCCCATAGAAACAGCGGTTGGCAAGAGTTACTCCGCTTTTGATCTCTACACAATCAGCTGACTACACAATCAGCCTGACATCGAGGACATATCTACGAACTGCAGTACTTTACAAACAGTTCGTACTTCAGTTCTTCTAAATTTGATCGTCAATCTGCATCAATTTATTAATTTACTGATTTTTATACACACACAACATTGGATTTAGAGAGAGATTTCGATACTTCCTTATAATATCTTACAACTGACTAAAAATTATGAATGTAGAAAAGTACATAGTAGTAACCTCGTTGGAGGAAAAACTATACGAAAAAACCCCCTTTTGATTGTTAGGAATCCGCATTAGTGAACAAACGCAGTCATCTGTTAGTTTGACGTTTATGAAAACATCCCACAGCGTCTTTTCCCATTTTTTACATCTTTATCTTCGAAAATTGTAAAATTTCTAACGTTTGTTAAACACATAAGCTAAACAGAAACGAGGTTTACAATCCCTGCTTGCAAATCAAACGATTATTACAAACACTCAGCATTGTTCAAAATGTTTCATTCAAGTTGATGTAAGATTTGTAGGAAAATAACACTATGAAAAGTCCTTCAGAGACTTCCAGTTTTGATTATTAACAGACTCCTGTGATAAATGTTGTTGTGGAAAACAAGATGCAGTTGGAAGCTTTAAGAGGTAAGCGTCCTCGGTTCTGTAGAAATTTTCTTCGTCAACATAAAGTTTTGGTCATTCCACATTAAGTGAAATCTATGCAAGTTCTTCTGCTTGGTTTTTTTTTTATTTTTTATTTACAATTTAATAAATTTTCGAATTTCGTTATTAGCAATTTTGCGTTTATTGAGACCAATTAACCGTGAACGGTTATCCTCATTTTACACAAACTAAGGTTAGCCTCGTCAAATTAACCAAGTCCATTTTTAAACTTACCTACTCTCTAAGCTGTGGTCACCTTGAAAGTAAGATTTGTAAAATAAACTCCTGTACATGTACAGTCGAACTTTGATGAATTGAACCACCACTTGCCACAAAAAAATTCTAGTTATCAAGTAAAATACAAAATTGATATAAATATTTTTTTATTTGCGATATAACACATAAAACGTAGAGGAGCATAGTTATTATTTAAAATAGTCTGTTACACATGACTGAAGCGGATTTTTTACTTTGGTCTTAAAAAAATCTTCAATGGAATTTAAACCATTGTAGGTAGGTTAGGTGGGTTAGTAGGTACCCAGAATCGTTTATTGTTTCATGATAAAATGAATAATAAACTCGTTTAACGCGCCTTTCCCTACTACGTCATTGACGCTGTCTTCTTTATTGTTGGGTTTACATCTAAATATCTATCTATTCTCCCCCCCAGGCTCTGAATATATAAGAGAAACCTCAAAACTGAAACTGGTGTTCGTGAAGTAAAGTAACAATTAAAGAAGTTTTCAATAAAAGGTATCTATTTTAATAAAAATAATTTGAAAAGCGAATGCACATAGAACGAAACAAAATTATGTTTGAACACATTTATTCAACGTTGTTTGTTATAGGCTTTTTGATTTGCCCTTGTGTTCCTCGATTTTGAATTTAATGTTCCAAACTGCTGAAATTAGGTCCGGCTGGCTTATAGAGACACACAGAAGAAGCTGATTAACATCATGCAAGCATAATTTGCTGGTGATAGGTTGGCAGTCACCATCTTCGTCTTGGTCTATTTCAGATTCTTCACTTAAACTTATTTTAATTTTTTCAGATTCGGCCACAAACAATCATCTGCTTTTGTTATCTGCAATTGTCTCAGGTAATTGAAGATCTTCGGGAGGACTTTCGATGGGGTTAGTATCAACCGGGAATACAGCACGATATTGTTGATGTCTGTCTCATCGTTACATGCTGAAAATATCAATCTATCCATTTTGAAAATTAACTTCCTGACGCGCACTCTTGCCAAAAGGATAAGAGCATTTTGGATCTATATCGGGGTTTTTTACATTATCGATAATACCCAAGGCATCAAGATACGACGACATTGGAATATTCGTTTAGAGTATGCAACAAGCCAAACCCTGCATTATCCACGACTAATAGTGGGAGCCAGTCATTTCCTGTTTGATGTCTGTTGAAGATGTAGAATAAGGTTTTATTGTTATTTTTTCGTTCAATCCAGAAATTAAGTATTACCGAGATGGCCGATCACAGCTGATTGCCCCCTAGTCCGCCGATGACTTTGAGTGCTTTTTTGGTAGGAAATCATGATTTTTTGACGGTTATTCGCGAAATAATGAGAATGCGGATTTCTGATTATTTTGAGAAAACGATATAAAAAACAGTTATCAAACATTTTAAGGGACAAGAGAGGTAGAAGTCGGGCATCTCTGTAAAACCACATGTCTGGTTCAATCGTTGCAAAGTTAAAGAAAAATCCCATGACATACATATGCTATATTATATCTAGTATCGTACAGTAATTTTAATAACTTATGTTCTAAGTATAAATAGAGTGAAAGTGGTGCGAGGGAGAAAGAGAGTAACATAAGAATAATGAAACGAACCCGCTATCCTATATGTTACCAACAGAAAGAACCGTTTTATTTCATAGTAACAACCATGATCTTCGGTTTGAGTTTCGATATTCGTCCTTTCAACCCACTCATAGCAACAGCATTTGTATGTTTTTGGTTTGGGTTACCAGCACCATCCAATGCAAGCGAGAGATATGTATTAACCGAGTTTTGGTTCTCTATGGATGGTTGGGAGTTAGATGCTCGTTGTGCTCGTTGACACACATACGTACAGTCGTACTAACACCGATTTCCGAATGATGGCCAGTTGTTAGATGTAACTCACGGAGGGATCACTCGCCTTTCTTGCAGTTTTATTTCTCTATTATTTATTAAAGATGTAGAGACCATGGTTAAAAACTACCATTAACATCCAAGATTTTTTATTGTGTGCCCACGTGACGATAAAATGATTGACAAAGGGGCGTTTATTTTTCACCTGTGACACTACAGGCAAAAAACATACCGCTAAGCCTTTCTTTTGCCACATTTCCGCCTTTACAATTCTTTGATGTAAGGTGTAAGGCAATAAGGTTTTAAGTCAGAAATTGAAAGACACGGCAGTAGTGCTGTTCGGGGAGTTACACGACCTGATAAGGTGAGTAACACGGCTCAATGTTGAGCAGCTGCTTCTTCGAAAGGAAAGGACTATGCTTCGATGGTCCCGTGGCACGAATCTCCCCATCATCCGAACGTGCTTTAAATGTGATTCCACTAAGTAGCAGACTTAAGTGGTTACACCAAGTCCAAAAACACGCCTGTCCTCGTGATGACTTAGAGTCGATTCCTCGAGATCTCTCCTGCGTACTTTGCCCCCACGAACCCTTTTTGGATCATTCGAGCCATTGAAGATCAGATAAACGCTTTTCTAAAGACCACTAGTTTTTAAACCTACAAGACATAAGCTCAAGATTCTAGGAGAAATTACGTTCTTGCCGTTGCTCATAAACCAAATGAGGCTATTATGACTTGAACCTAGACGTGTAACCTCACAACTCTCAATTTTCGCTTTACTATCACAAATCTAGAATGAAGTCAAAAAATTTACTTAAAATGGGTTGGGACCTTGTTTTTGCTCCATGTCGATACTTAATGTAGATCTCGATTATAATTTCATTGATTGCTTTGCTTCTTGTATGTAGACCAGGCTAATTCAACACCCACATCTGTAACCGCCTCTGTGCCTTCAGCTAATCATTCATTCCACAGTTAGCAATCGAAGTGATCGAAAGTAACAGACCTCGGGAGATTTTTTAGAGATTCTTTTCAAGTGAAACTACAAAAATGGTTGTATCCATAATAAAGAATATTTTACTTCAAAATAATCGGGGCTGTACGTGTGAACAAGGGCGTATGGTTTAGAATAGTAGTTTGAATTTCTTCTGGGTAATACTCTTCACCACTTCTGTGAAATACCTTCCTTCCAGATAGGTTCTCATTCATTCCATCATCGCTTATTCCCCCTTGAGGGTTTTGCAACTGAAACGGGAAAGGCAAATTAAACTTAAGCGATTTTATGTTGATTCGGATAATACTGCCAAGTGATTCATATGGTGAATGTATGTCCTTGAGCGCAGATTTAGTGTAACAAATATTGTACAGAGTTGTTCTTAAAATTAATAAACCGCGAATTACAGCTAAATGTCAGTAATTAAGTCATATGACAGCTTTAATCGAAAGGAACTATTCGAAGCGATGGCCGAATGCGGGATCCTGATCCACGCTGACACATATGCGATGCACAGTGCAGTTTGGCTCGTGGTGCCTCCGAACCGTCTTAAACATGCTCCGAATTTCGTAACAGAGATACGCGGGCATGTGACTTCTTCACTCTGGTACTAGAAAAGATAGTGTCACGGCAGCTCTAAGCACGGAAAGCATTATCTTCTAAAAATCAGTCCAACTGGGTTACGAAGGTGACATCGACATGGACGCGCTTTCGAAGAGGCGAAATGAGATGGTCTTATGGTCAATGAGGACAAAACGAAACGACGAAGCTGTCGACCAAGAAACCTTCTGTCACACACAAATTGGGGCGACAACATAACGTTCGAAAGTTACAATTTTAAGGAAGTGAAGGAGTTTGTCTCCCTCGGGACAAACGTGAACTCCACGAATGACATCACAGTGAAGATCCGACCTTAAAACGCCCTTGGCAAGCGATGCTACTTCGGTTCGTCAAAGCAACTGGGTTTAAGACGCCTGACTCGAAGGATGCTCTACAAAACTCTTATTTTGCCACTCCTGCTAAATGGGGCCGAAAACTGGACGACAAAAGCGAAAAATAGCTGAGCTGATTCTTAGCGCCTTCGAAAGAAAAATTCAGCTTCGTATGTATGGTCCTGTCCGCGAGGAAGGTGAATGCAAGAGAAGACACTACGGCGAACTCTACGAGCTGTAGGGTGTGGATGTAGTTCGGTAGAAAAAATCAGTCAACTGAACTGGCTCGACCGGCCACATCGACCGCATGGACATGAATGCTTTTTTTACAAAGATGATCTTCGAATCCGAGTCTCTTTGTCTGAGAAGTAATACCGAATCTCCGGTATAAACCCCAATTAATCTCGGACTCGAGAGAGCTTGGCTTAATCACTGGAAGCAACATGCCACAGAACGTCAGCGATGGACGGCAGGTATAGCTCAGGCTCAGATCCTCTCTCGGTCGTTGCCCTGATAAGTAAGTAAGTGCCTAAGTGTAAAGTTGTCCCGCATCGTTAGAAAGAAGAAATGATGAAAAGTAATACGCCTAACTCTGTTTTTACACGGTAGATACGTTCCACGCATAACCCTGAAAAAGCTTTGAATAGTAGTATATTTAAAAGATTACGGTTGGTAAAAATGTTTTTCTATAACATTTAATATAATACAATAAATAAATACATAACTGAATTTTTCTCATCATCATCATCTTCTGTCCCGCATGATCCACTAAAGGGATCGTGGTGGTAAACTACGCGTGAGAGCTCTGTAGGCAACTTGATCCTCCGTCATCGACTCTAACTCATCAAGGGTTACCACCTCATCCTGGCTCTGCCAAATGGTCGCCTACCTGACGGAATCGCATTGAAGTCTCGCCTCGGAAGTCGTGATTCTGGGGACATTCGTGCTACGTGAGCAAATCAACGAAGCATAGCTCTTTCCGCTCGGAGAAGCAGCTGCTCAATGTTGAATTCCTCGCGCATTGCCGTGTTTCTCACCCTTTTCCGACGAGTAATTACCACAACAGAAAGAAGAAATCTCATCTCGCGATCTTATTCTTTCGTTTCATGACCATAGGTGAAAGTTGGAACAAATATTGAGTTGAAAACTGCTCACTTGGCTTTCACACTTAGCTCGACCTTCCAGATTACAGATCAACCAACCCTACAGGAAAGTTCAGTTTTACTCCTCCCATCACTCTCGAAGAAGACACCGAGATACTTAAACTTCTCCACCGGCTTCAATGGGACTCCACTAACATGTAGACTGCATTGAACGGGAAATTACCATAACCTCTGATTTGTTTACGTTAACCTTCATCCCAGAATTAGCACATACGGCCACAAACCTATCGAATGCACGCTGGAGTTCCTTCTGGGAAGATGTGGGAATAACTAAGTCATCCGCAAAAAGAAGATCACTTACCTTCAACTCTCCCAATGTGAAACATTCCTCGCCTCGGATGCGCTGCAACATCCAGTCCATATAAGCAGTGAAAGAGAGAGTTGACAAGACGCAACCATGCCTAAGTCCAATGCCCACGGTGAAAGATGTTGATTTATCACCGTTAGCTCGAACACAGCTGCTACAGTTTGTGTATAGAGATTGAATGGCCCTCAAAAGATGACCCTCAATCCCATACTCCTGCTTTACCTCCAAATATACAAAACAGCTGTAGATGGGTTTGGCAAGCCTTTTCAAGTTGGAACATCTTGTTGTACATCTTTAGATTTTAAAACAATGCATCTTTTTTTTGAACTTTGAATTCCAATTATGCTCATAAAAGTGTGTTGCAGTAAATGGAAGCTTCCTACATGAAGCCTTTAAGAAGTTATGGTATGAAATGTGGTATCAAGGTTACTGTACAAATTCTCATGTAAAAGATAATTCATGTGATTATACCAATTACCTTAGCGACAATAAAATGCTGCAAGATTTTCGATTCTAGAATCAGTTAGCATTCAGTAAACCACATTTTGGTTGTGCCATTACTCAAAAAATGTTCGGTCTCCATCTAGTCATTTTGTTTAAGATCATGTTCATACATTTGTAAAGTCTGTACTATGTTGTATTTGTATTATATTGTATATTTACTCAGTTCGATTTTTCTAATTAACTCGAATAATCGTTCATGATATAATTTGTTCAACGTTACCGAAAATTGTACATGTACCCTATTTTTTCTTCGTTCAAAGAATAATGTACCTACATATTGTAACTTAATAAGCGTTCTGCAATTTCAAGGTCGATCTTATCTCCATTTGTATTCCATCTCTATTACTCGTATGTAAATTTAATGAACATTGTAATCGCATATCGCGACAAGTGGAAGCGGTTCCTTTTGGTAGAGTCCTCGATCGACTGATTTCTCTGCCTTTTGGATCGTGACCACAGCGGAGCAAACATCAAAATTGGTAACCAAATAAATTGATTATTTTTCTGGAGCACAGGTTTTTTCATCGTTGGAGGAATTTTCTATGGGCATCATCGTTCTCATCGTCGCCTCTTAACTGCAATCGAACTTCCCTCGTTTTGATAATTAATTTCTTACAGTCATACATTTCATTTTCATTTTAAATCATTTTTCATTTATATACTACAAAAACAAAAATGCTCAAAAGTAGTTCCACGAACAGTGTTAGTTACTTATTTTAACTTACTGACCTATGGCGGGTACTCTTAGCTAAACTTAAACGTATTCTATGTCTTTCGACTTAAAATAACATCGATTATGTAAAAAGAACATTTTAACAGGACAAAAATTGAAAGACTTAATGACAGTACATTAAACGAAATTAACGAATTTGATGCGCTATCCGATTCCATCTCAAGAATTGTATCCCTGTATCCTCGCACTGAAATTGCCATTGCGGGCGATTTCAATGTACACAATTCTAATTGGTTTCGGCATTCAGGCCAGACAACACCTGAGGTAAACAATCTGACCCAGCTAGTAAATGAGCCCATACGAATACCTGACATTGCAGATCATTCCGCCAATACCCTGGACCTGTTTCTCACCCCTCATCCTGATAAATATTCTGTTGACATACTTTCACCTCTAGGCTCGTCGAACCATTGTGTCGTATCAGCAAAATTCTCGTTATCACCACACATAGTTAGAGAACAAATTCCTAAAAGAACAGTTTGGCTGTACGAGAAAGCCGATTGGAACAAGCTTAACAACTTCTTTAGGAATTTTAACTGGTCAGTTTGCTTCCTCGATAGTGACGTGGATGCCGCTGCTGATATGATCATAAATATTCTTCTGCTGGGCATGAGAACCTTTATTCCTCACAGAGTGAAGAGTATCAAGCCCAAAGCAAACGCATGGTATGACTCGAGCTGTAAAGAGGCTATTAGGATGAGAGGGTTGAATTTCTGGAAATAAAAAGCCAACCCCACTGAGGAAAACCGGAAGAAGTTTAAACGGGCCAGAAATGACTGCAATGCAACTATCAGACGTGTGAAATTCTCTTATGAGCAAAAGTTGAGGCAAAAAAATTCTACAATGTCCCAAGGGTAGCAAAAACTTTTGGTCATTTGTAAAAAACGTAAAGAATTCCGCCTCGTCTTCAATTTCCACGCTCACTTACAATGACATTCCAGCTGTCAGCTCTTTAGACAAAGCTAATCTGCTTGCGGCTCATTATGCAGCTAGCTCAACACTGCCAGATTCCAATTTGTCTCCACCTGTACTTGAGAGCGTTGATTTCACCACGGGACAAATCAACTTCCGCACTCGTACAGTTGCAAGAGTACTGAAAGATCTCGACGTGCATAAATCCGCTGGCCCGGATGGTATTTCCCTTATATTCTATTCTTCTGTGCTGGCAAAACCACTGCGCAAGCTTTTTCATCTATCCTACTCCTTAGGTCTCTTTCCGAGCAGATGGAAAACAGCCTTTGTCCAGCCACTCCCTAAAAAGGGCGAATCTTCGTCACCCACCTCGTATAGCGCTTACGTCCCTTCTTTCTAAGGTCATGGAAACGCTGATAACTCGTCAGCTAATGAAATATCTTGAATCGCGGAAGCTTCTTAGTGACCGACAATATGGTTTCCGCAGCGACAGGTCCACTGGTGATCCGATAGCTTATCTCACCGAAAAGTGGAACCAGTCTTTGCACAATGCAGGCGAAAGCAATATCGTTGCGCTTGATATTTCTAAAGCATTTGACAGAGTTTGGCATCAAGCTCTCTTGTTGAAAATGAGTGCCTATGGTATCGATGAATCTCTTCTTCTATGGATTAGATATTACCTTTCGAACCGTTCAATTCAAGTTGTTTTGGATGGGTTCAAGTCTGATATCCACCAAATAAATGCTGGTGTTCCCCAAGGCTCAGTTCTGTCTCCGACACTCTTTCTCATTTTTATAAATGATCTCTTGTCTGCTACTTCTAATCCAATCCATTTCTTGGCTCATAGAATTGGAACGGCAGCGTATGTTAAGCACATTGAATTCCGATCTTGATAGCATAATTAACTGGGGAAAAAACAATAGAGTGGAATTCAATGCTTCAAAAACTCGATGCTGTCTGCTGTCACTCAAGCGAACCCTTGATAATCAGCCATTATCCATGAATGGCACTTGTGTCGATGAAACCGGAAAACTTTCCATTCTTGGTGTGTATCAACACAACATTTAGTTGGAGCGATCACATATTTGAGGTCGCCAAAAATGCTGCGAAATGTTTAGGTTTTCTTAATCGATGCAAGAAATATTTCACCCCTTCTGATTTGGCTTTAATTCATAAGGCGTACAACCGCCCCAAGCTTGAGTATAACGCTTATATCTGGTCTGGTGCCCCCAAGACCACACTGCACCTACTTGATAGAATCCAAAGCGAGCGATAAAACTTATAGGAGACAACAATATCGGAGAGGCATTAGACTCGCTCGAACATCGACGTACCGTCTCTTCTTTGTCCGTGTTTTATCGTTATTTCAACAAACGATGCTCAAGTGAGCTAACCAACTGCATTCCTTCTCTATGAATTTACCCGCAATACTCGTCTCGCCAGGAATGCCCATCAGTATACCCTTAAGCCTACTTTCGGACGCACAGTTAAATTCAGAGACTCGTTTTTCACTCTCACAACCCGCAGATATTTAAGACCAATGTGCACAGGTACCTCCTCTCCCTTTCTCCCTCTATACCTTCGGCCCGTGCTGTGTCTTGACCCCGGAAATATAAGTGTATTAGCAATCCCTTGAGCACGCGCAAATTATAAAAAAAAAAATTAAAGAAAAAAAGAAATTACAAGCTTTCTAACTTAAATTAAAACTTACAAACTAGCTTAAGCTAATCTACGAGCGTATACACATATATCCTTATACACATAATGCGTATATATATCGCTAGTCTAGAAGGGAGCTATTCCTCTTAGGCTGTTTTCACATTTGCTAAGATTCGTCGCCGATTCTTTCAATTTCCCTTTTGTGATCGCAAGACACTTTTCCACAGGAAATCTTTCAGTCTCTGCAATTGAGATCTCAATGCTAAACTTTTTCTATTTCCTACCCCCTCTCACATGTGCGTCATCTCTTTCTCACACCAATACCCAACATTGAGAACATAAGAATACAGCAACTCAAAGAAAAAACGAAGAGAGATAAAAGAGAATAGAAAATCCAAAGGCAAGCCCCGAGGACACGAGACGCGGGCTACCCCTATCCCGTCCCACCTCCCTTGCCAACAAGATGGAAAAATCGCAGACGGAATTTTTGTGTGTGAAAGCGGTCTTAGATGCTGCTCTGGCCAGTACCCGAGCCGCTTATGCTCCTACCAAGATACTCTTTTACAACCTACTCCATGCAAGGGTGAAGTTATGCAACCTGCTACATGGCCATCAGCACGGTTTTGTAAAAAACGAAGATGCGGTACCACATCGCCCGCTCAACTGTGGATCGGCGACTCAATTAAGATCGTTCCGTCGCACAACGAGCTGAGGAGGGTCTCCCCGAGTTCAGGACAGCGGGATCCAGTCGGGATGTGCGCAATGTTGCTATGCAGTAACGAAAGTTTTGGTGGCTGGGGAGGGCAACTCCAGCGTCGAACTCTTTAGACCCAAGGTAGAAGGGGTAGTTACCCCTTATGGGGCGCGTTTGGTCTCTCATGTTGCAGCGGATTAAAACCCCATACGTTTCTACTGATTATTCAGCAAATGATTCCATCCGCTTTAGGTGTCGTTGATAAATATCCGATTGACGCCCCATTGAGACTCCTTATTCTCCAGTTTCTTGTTTGTGTATTGATGAAATTCAATATTGATTCGAACCAGCTATCAACTTAATTACCGACTAACACAAATTATTGGGGTGTCAAATGCGATGCGAAGTCATAATATGTCTCAATTTCAACGTGTTGCATTCACAAAATGCGAGTAGACTTTGTTTAAAAGAGCCGAATACTAGAACATGGAACATCATGTGGTGTGTAGGCATCAGCAGAATTTGTTGGGAACTCGGACGCTACTAAACTGTGGACGAATCAAAAGCAGATTGAGGTCAATAAATTGGTCGTGAATTTTCTAACACTTCAAATTCTGGCCATGGATGCTTTGAATCAGTCCAACCACTTGGGTCATTCTGTCAGAAACAATATCAGCTTGGCATACCATGTGGGCATACAAGGTGGCAAGACAATGGTGCTTTTTGAAATCAATTAAGATAACGTGCGGTGTGTTGTCGCTATGATCTAAGCGTGGTCTATGAGAAACTCAAGCCCCTGCCTCAACCGAATCTGCATCCAACCTCACTAACCCCTTTCAAGTTTTCGATTGATAGCCAGGAAGTACTCACTTATATTCAGGCCTGCGTTCCATGAAGGGTCTGAACATAAACTAAAGCATGAGTAGAGATTCATGGTTTTCATAGGTACGTTACTTTTAGTCATCAAGAATATTGGGCTATGAATGCGATGTCTTGTTTTTTTTTTATAAGAGGATGTATGGAGCTTCGGCATCGGCGTCCTTGTTTTCGGTGTGGCCGAGCCAGTGCAGTCGTTGGATTTTTGCCTTCCGGACTACATCGACATCTGGGTACATCCTGGTTACGTCTTCTCTTCCATTCACCTTCCTCGCGGACGGGACCATACATCCGAAGCTGAATTCTTCTTCTGAATTCTTCTTCGAAGGCACGAAGAATCAGCTCTGCTGTTTATCTCGTTTATCGTCCCTTTCGGCTCCATGTAGCAGGAGTGGCAAAATAACAGTTTTGTAGAGCATGATCTTGGTCCTTCGAGCCAGCTGCTTTGACGAGCCGAAGTTGCATCGGCGATTCTAAGACGAATCTCCGACGAAGACAAACTCCTTCACTGCCTCAATTTTGTAGCTTTCGATCGTTTGTATGTGACGGAACGTTTCTTGGTCGACGCTCTGTTCATTTCGTTTTGTCCTCATTGTCCTTAAGACCATCTCGTTTCGCCTTTTCGAAAGCGCGACGATCTCGATGGCATTTGTGTAACCCACCAGTAGGACTCACTCGCAGTAGATAGTGCCTTACGTATTTCAGCAGCCCGCTGCATTATCTTCTTCAGTTCCGAATTGAAGAAGTCACATGACAACGAATCTCAGTGTTTGGCAGTCCTTGAGTTGAACTGCACGGTGTGTCGCGTATCTGTTCACGTGTTGCCACAGAAGCGAATATTTTTCCCCGGGATCCTGAATTCGACAAACGCTACGAGTAGTTCCTTTCGGTCGTACGCGGCTTCAAAATCGATAAATAGGTTGTGGATGTCGATTTGAAACTCGCTGGTCATCTCCAAGATTTGCCTCAGTGTGAAAATTTGGTCTATGGTCGAAAGTCTAGCTCCAGTCAGTCTCAAAACCAGACACAACATTTTTAAGAACACTCCTTTATCCGGTATAGCGATGGCTTCACCTCCGGTATCTCCAAAAACCTCACCTCATTGTCGACCGCAAGTGAAAGCAGAATGAACTTATCGATTGTGTGCATGCCACTCCGGTGGTTAAGAATTATTTAAATAATTTTCTGAAATCGCATTTGCTGGACCCTCTGACAGTCATCTCGACGAACACGCACACGAATGCATGTGCGTACATCATCTGACAAAAGGATTTCATCTCGTGTTGTGTTGTTGGTCGATCATCGAGAGATACTCTTGTCAATGCCCTCGTTAGTTAGCACACCATCCATGGCATGCCCGGCATCAGAATTCCTCGGCTTTATCTGATGAAACCTCCAGTGCCCCAGTGGGGATTTATAAATGAAAATGTGCTGACAATTGACAATCTCCGAGTATTTAACAAGTGGAAAAAGATTTGTAATCAACCACAAAAAAAAAAAAAAAACGAAAAAAAGCGTTGAAATTGAACTCTCCTCGATATTGCTGTGTCATCGTCGCCGTGCACCGGGTTCGAACGGTGGGGATACGTACATTGCATGCGAACTCCCAAGACAGTAGGTGCCAGGGATGATGGTGGCTCGCTGACTGGCTTACTTGGTTCACGGTATTTCCAACTCTTTCACAATGCACGTACATATCTTCGCAGCGATGTCGATGTGACGATGGCTGACTGTCTGTTTGGCTGTTGGTGTTTTCAACGTGTATCTCGTCTTTTGTTGGTTTATTAATTCGATATTTTAATTAAATGTGATTAATGGTGAGTGCGGGACGAGGTGGAGGCGCGTCGGTGGAGTATGCTGTTGACCTCTTGTTGTTTGGTTACGGTTATGAGACGTGACAATGGCCAGACGCTGAAGTATTGTCGCCCAATTGGGTTTTGTGCTCCACTGTTTGGGAGGGCGAGCGGACTAAGAAGAGGTTCATTCTGATCACACTGACATAAGAAACTCAAGCTCGAGACGCATTCACCACTCGGTCTAGCTCATCCCTCAACTGAAGGCAAAGCCTTGTTTTGTTTGAGAAAGCACGACGTCTGGACGCATGTTTCACACTTCAGTCCATTGGACGCGCACACTTCAGAGTGCGGTGTAAACAAAATACCTGCTCCGGTGCCCTCGTCGTCCTAATCCAGACCAACGGGCGACTGAAAGTGACCGCATTCCATATCTAAGCAGCCGAGCACAAGAGTCAAATGCATATTGTGATCCTTCATTGTGAACTGTTCACCCTTGATCGGATCACTTAAACAAGAACAATGGGATCACCAAGTGGTTTGGGAAATTGCAAAACAATTGGATTACTCGTACGCTCCCGACACCGAGAAGAGGATGAAAAATTATCTGCACGTGTTGGCCGCTCATATATATTTATGATCATCTGCAGGGACGGCTTCTCTTGTTCGTCTTTTATGTTCCGTCGTCTGGGTGCTCGCCACTATCGGAAGTGAAATATGAAACAGTGGGTGTTTGAAAGTGATGCAATCGGTTGTAGCAGTCGTTAGTTGCTTATGTGCAAGGCGGAGTGATCATAGTCAGCCTGTTCAAGGAGGTTATTCCATTGCGAGCAAATGTTCGTCTCTTTTGGTTTTGGAGGGAATTTCTTTTGAAAGTTGGTCAATCGCGTCTCTACGCATTGTACGGGCTATAGGTTAGATTTGGTTTTGGAATGGTTGATTTTTGAACATCAATCCCACTCGGACGCCCTAGGGCCCATTGTAAATTCCTTCATTTGTGGAGTACACAGTCAGCCTATCCTCTAACGTGACGGCCCCGTGCTCTCTGCGAAACGTAGAAGATCCGATATACCTGCATACGGTAGGTCCGCAGTCTCTGTGAAGAAACGTTGGACCAACGAAGCTAGGCGCCGATTCTGGAGAGCTGGGCAGTGGCAAGGCAGATGTTGGATCACTAGGTCTCTTCCTCGTCACCGCAGCTCAGGCAGAGATCGCTGGATTGCGCATTCCATTTCCGGAGGATTGCTTCGATGGCGCAGTGCCCTGTGATCCCTCCGACGAGTCCATGGATCAAGTTACCGTCCAACGCCAGAAGCTTCTTTCTTTTGCCGTTGTTAAGCTCAGGCCGGTGACAGTCATCTCTTGCCAGCCAACTCGCCTTATTTTAGTATAATATCGCTTATGGTCCGGTGTAGTGCACTGAACGGTGGCTGCTGTGATTTTTGCTCTTCGCTGACGTTTGTCTGGGCAATTTGTCCGGTCTCTCATTCCCTGCTATTGAGCAGTGTCCCGGGACCCAACAGAGTTTGACCTTGTGGTGATTTTATCTGATGCCGGGAATGTGCTTGGCTGCATTCTCAATTGCCAGAAACTGTGCTTGGATGACACTGCACATATCAATGAGTCGAAATGATTCATGCTTGTGCAAGGTGTCCGGGTAGAATCCGGCCACTGTAGCAGTGTTTATTTTTGATCCGATGGTAAAAAGGACAATCTCATGGTCGATGATGATGGCGTTCGAAAGCCACTTGTTTCTGTGGGAGAACAGGGCTTCCTCTACCACGGCTCCGTAGCAAGTAGTACGAACAACATCAGTACCGATATCAAACGCAGAGTAACACTTGCCAACTGTTGCGCCGTTTTTATGGGTTCAAGGCAATTGAGTAATAGAGCCCTCTCTCCTTCCCTCTCAGAAGCAAGCTGACTTTATATAAGATATTGCTCATCACAGTCTTGCTGTAAGCTGCGCAGATATGGTATGGATCATCTCAAACGAGGATGAAGAAGTCCTTGGTCCTTTCGAGAGGAGTTTTTGTGTACAATCTTTGGTCCTGTTTGACTTAACGAAGAGGGGACTATACTGCACGGACTATACAGCAATATGAGCCCAGCCAGGCGTCTACGGATTCAATGCCTAAGGTGTCTGAGCCATGTAGAACGTACGAACATCTCAGCTTCGGCCCGAATCTTCGGTCTGAATCTTCGATGCCGAACATGTGGGTTAATGCAACAGAGGACGCAGGGGGACCAACCAATCAACTGGGCTTGAGAAACTGGAGACAGCTAGACACAGGTCCACCCGAACTAATGAAAATGAAGTAAAATAGGCGTTAACTTTGAGACACCCATTATTTCTACCGGAGGTTCGGTCTTCATCTCCTCAAACCAGGAACCAGGAAGCTCAGCTGTCTCATTCTAAAATTTTAAGAATCAAGTCTGCATATCGCTCGTTCCACCTCCCAGTCCTCTTAGCAGAACTACTACAAGTAACAGAGGAAATTTGGACAAACCGAAGTAATGGTTGCCAAGGACTATGTTTGTCACTAAAATGTCATTTGTGGAACTTCAAACACTTCTTTTCAGTCTTATGTGCTGTTTTGTCGATCAACTTGAGTCTTCGAATGCACATTTTATTTTAATTACGTGTTTCACTACCTCTCCTCAGGCATGCACGTCAAATGACTTGAGGTCTCTCTAATTACGGGCTTCAAGGTTGCCAGGAAGTGAAGTGACATCTAACTACCTCCAGATGGACTGAGGAATGTGCAAAACACTACTTGATCGACCATACCACTCTTACCTCAACAACAAAAAAATAACTTACCTTTGCTCTGGATAACGCCGGGGTGCCACTAGTTTCTTCTTCTTTCTTTGACGCTACAGTCCGAGGTGGACATGGGCATTAACCAAAAAGCATCTTCAATTAGCGCGATCTTCAGTGTCGCACACCGACGAGTTGGTTGAGATCCTTCTCCACATGCGTGCGCCACGTAAAATAAGGCCGTCCACTGTTGCATTCTTCCACCGGTTCGGAGTCTATGACGGAGCAGATTATTCATACGCTCTACAAGACCCAGCCACCTTAGACGTTGGATCTGCCACCTTAGGCGTCTTACTGGGCTCATGTCACCGCAACGCCCGTAATGGCCGTGATTGAATTTTCTCCTCCAAAAACCGTCACAGTTTAGCTTAGCAAGCCTAATTTCCGCATCCCACTCGACACGTTCTCTCCCGTCGTGACCAAAGAATACCCCAAAGTACACCTTACCCATCGTCGCTCAACGGATTATTTTTAGGTACTTCATAAACAAATGCTTTTAGCAACTGTCCGCCCACCCAAAATGGCCGGACTTCAATGTCAAAAAATAATTTGCCTCGAAACTGTGTGATGTGATACAAATTCCGAGTGTCACCAGTCCGCTGTCGCGGTTGACAGTCGTCGAGTGTAAAAATAAAACCACAGCCAGTATGTCTGGAGAACTTGAAACCTATTAGATCTCTCTAAACAAAAAGAAAGCCTTTAAAATGTATCTTTGATCGGTCGATGCGAGCATCTTGAATCGTCGTCGCTAGACCACTTCAATTAATCGGTTTTGCCTGTCAAATGGTCGAGGACACAACGACCACCCTGACTCGGTGTGAGGACATTTGTTGCCCGGTCTGGTCGGTCATTGTGTCTTGTTGTGATTATTTTTTCCCTGTTGGGACCACAAATTCGGTACGCCTAAGCGACAGTCGACACTCTCTCACAGAACGACTGTGCGTGCGGAGTGGTGGATGGCGGCGAATGGTGCCGGCTCCGAATGGTCTTGTGACGCTTGCCATTAAGAATCGCTCTCTCGCTCGCTCGCATCGCACTCTCTCGGTATTTCGGTCGCTCCATATGGAAATTTGTAAATATTATCTGTGCATGCCGCGCCGCCACCAGAAGAAGCACCCGCACCACCACCACACGGAAGCAGAATGCGGCATTGTTTGCATTGCCTGCTGTTCGGGCGGCAGTAGCTGCAACAGCAACATTCGTGTTTGAGATGTCCGCGATGTAGAAGAAGGAGCGTTCTCACATCCATTTCGCGTGGTCCGGCGAGGTAATATTGACACAAAGATTGAAACGAAAATATGGATCTTTGACAAATAAAACAAATCATCAAAATCACATCAAAACTTGATGAAAATCAAAGAGAGACCGGCGGCGGTGGCGGCGCGTTCCGCCTCGGGGTCCAACTGCATGCGGCGTAAACAAATACGCGCACTAAACTAAATAAGCCGACGGGACGCGGGAAGGGCTCGGTTGTGTGGGTCGTCTGTGTTTTGTATCTATTATCTTGATCATCATCATCGTCAACATCATCATCAGCAGCGGCACTATCTCATCGATGATGCGATACTAATCGCATCTGGTGGCGTTTAGACCACCGCTCTTAAAACAACAAACTTCGAGTTTGAAAATCTTCCATTCAACTACCCCCGGGTTGGGTGTATCTTTAGCGCGTGCGGATCGGATCAACTGCAGCACAAGTTCGCTTTGCTTTGCGATCTTAAAGAGAAAAACGAAAAAAGCGAGCGAGTGTGTATGCGCTCGGCTCTGGGTGCGTTCGAGTTCTGTGCGAAAGATTGAAAGATCAAAAGCGTCCAAATCGGTGCGCACACAAAGCACACACCCAACTCAATCGAATGCGAATTTCGCGCCTCAAACGGTGATTTGCGCCAGAAATTGGCAATAAATTTTCCATCGCGGGTGGGGCGGGTGTGCGCCATACACTCTTCGCGGCCGGGGGTGTTGTCTGTCGTCTGCCCTTTGATCCTCAATCAATGTGTGGAACGCTGCACGCTGACAAACAATGACGTTCTAATGATCTTCCCTCTCTCGTTCTCTGCTTTCGCCAGTTCGCGAGTTCGCCAGTCCGTCAGATGGTGATGGATTTCAACAAATCGGTGGCCTTTTAGTGTCAAATTGTTCACCTAACAGGCGTTAAAATGTTGTTATTCTTAGCGATTTACATTCGCAACATAAAGGTACGTATCTAAACAAGTATCGCCACGATCGCATCGTGACGGCAATTTGAGACTTAACAAGCAAGAGAGGGAGAGGGAAAAGGGGAGAGTGAGACGAACGATCACAAAACCGGCTGACAGATCGAGGGAGTTGGGTTGGAACAGGCAAAGCAAGGCACAGCAAAAGAAAAGTAAAAGTGTGAAATTGGATCCAATTCCGGTAGCAGCTAGATGCTTAGGTTCGCTTTTCAGACTCGTACACAAGCTCGTCGGGCATGTGGGTATAGTCAATTAATTGACTTATTTGAATGGACTAGGCTTGTCTGTGTGCTCGAGTGGATGGATCCAATTAGATGCGATTATTTTGGTTTGCAAAATAATAATTTCTGACTGATTTTCATCGGTTTTTTATTTTGTGTCCGTCCGTCGTGCTGCTTAAGTTGAATAATGGGTCAGGTCGGTTTGGAGAGCTGGTAAACACTTCAATTGGTGTTTTAATTTCAACTCTTTCAGTATGATAGACTGTCTATGGGATGGGGGAGTGGAATATGCGGAGAGGACAGTTTTGAATTTTTGGACTGTACTGTGTTACATCATCATTTCAATCCGCGACATCATTTCAGACAGCGAGGTTATTGGACGGTTTATCTCTACATTCAACTCCGCTCAGTTGGGGTAGGTTCTTGACTATCATGAAGTCATAGACTCTTTCGTCGTTATGACACTCTGGCCAAGATGTCGATGTTATGAGGCTCGAAGAAATCGCTTCGAAATTGAAAGAAGCAACGTTGCGGACTCCCTTTCATCCTCCAACGATTGAGATCCATAACTAGACACACCGATCTCCTGCTACCAATGCCCCTCATTGAGAAGAACTTCTGAACCACCATCCCCTCCTGAACCTACTACTGTCTGACTACCAGACGAATGGATATAATTACGGTTCTAAAGAGATAGATATTCGATCCATCAAGTGCTTGGTAGTCTAAGGATCTCTTTCTTTCCCACAGCGCGAGGTGGGCCCGAGTCACACCCAACATGACTCTTCAATCGGCCCAATCACTCGCCAGCTGTCTCCAGTTTGAGACACCAAGCCGGCTGAGCCCCCCCTTGACTTGTTTCCGTAACCTTTTTCGTGGACGTTCTCTGTTGCGTTGCTGAGTTGACACACAAGTCTATCTATCTTCTAAGTCGTACTCTCACTCCGTGCCGTAACAAGACTTTTGCGTGTCCGGTGCTAGCGTCTATATTTGCCCTCTCGTATGCGTGAAATTGAAGTTGGTTCTGCTCATTTTTGCAGCGCTGGCACATACCTAGTTACGCAACTACCCGCACTTCCACTTGGTGAAATCCGGGAGTATATTACCTTCGACAGAGGATAGGATAACTAACCCTCGTTGGACGTCTGGACGGCTGCAAACGAGAGAGGGCATAGAGTAAGCCTACCGAGGCGCATCTCTCTTTGAGGATGGTGCTGGAGGAGCTGATAAATTAATTGGCCAACGGCTACATCCAAGGTTATGTCGGAACCCTGGAATAGTACAAGGTGACGGATGAGCCCTTTTCTTAGGGCCAACAGCACATTCCGGAAGAGGCTACCGACACTGGATCCTTCCACTGGACCCCCTTGTTCGGGGGCTAAACAAATGGACATGTCGGAGGTTGTGCGTGGCAATAACTTCCTCACCACGTAAACAAATATTTTTTCTAGAACTTTTGAAATTTCTTTCAGGCGAATACTATAGCGATACAGGAAACTTTGTCTTGGCTAAGAATAATGTGATATCAAGGACGGATATCGTCATCTGTTCCGATAGCCAGGCGGCGATCAAATTACATTTAACTCGAAGAACTCTTTAAACTGATGTCTGTTTTTGAACGAGATAATGTATTGAAAGTCCGAGGCGGACCTGGGTCTAGCTACATTAACCACTCGTGGTCTGCGTGCTATTGTTCTCTCACGAGTGGATGGGGACCTACAGTTTTATACCGCCTTGAAACGATGAAGTTTGAAAAGCTGAAAGCAGCTACTTTTTGGGAATTGTCAGTGACTCGAAAGAGGTGGGCCTTGAGCTGCAAAAGTTGATCAATTCGGGGATCGATGCTGAAACCCCTGGCGACGAGAATGGCCAGAAAGCAGAATCTATAACTACGGTGAGTCCTATCGATATAGAATGTATGTGATTCAGGATGAAAAAATGCATCAGTTTATCTGTACCGATATAGAATGAAATATTTGACACTTTTGACTTCCTCAAAAGCAGCTTAGGACTTGGATACACGAGAAGAATCCTGATTTCTAGAGTGATAACTTCAATCCTCCTATAGCTTTGTTGCTGTGCCCTAGGTAGTTAGAGCCCTGGTCCAGGGTGCTGGACCTGTTTCCGAACAATTTTGGACGAGGCAACATGATTCATTGGTCATAGCAATATTCCCGCCAACGAGATAGTAAGGGTCTACCTAAGGCCAGCGGCAAACCATGCAGAGACTAGCGCAAGATCATTGAATAAAGAAAAAAGGGGCACTGCAGCAAGCCAGTTGGGATACTGCAACAAAAAGCAGAGTGATCCATAATCTGATTCCCACGATTGAAGCCTGGGCATCGAGAGCTCACAGAAACTTCTACACAGTCGGTCACGACGGCTCCCACCTGCATAATAAACTGACTACCACAAGTCTATCAACCTCCAAGCTCTTAGTCAGCCATATGACAGAGTCAGCTGACAAATTTCTGGAGACCTGCTCCTTTAGAACGAGCATGGAGAATGAGCTAAGAGGGCTCGAAAGAGAAGGGAATGCCGACCTAACCCCAGTTCCGCGGGGAGATTGGTAGAAGAGTGCAGGCTGTGGTTAAGTACGTAGGTTTATTCCAAAAATCGTGTACATACATATTTGGGCTTGCGATGCTGATCTTTTGAAGATTGCCACATCCTTGAATTCATCCATATAAATAAATATAATATTTTCCACACCGCTGCACAGTGGTTCAAAAGCTGAAAAAATACCAAAAAATGAGATTTAATATGTGGAGTTGGTGCATATATACAGTTGACTCTCCCCAAGTCGAATTGTCACGATATGCCATTATTTATTCGAGTTAGATGGAGTTTGACTTAGAGAGAGATTTTTGTTTTGTATGGAACATTGAGGGAAATATATGTTCAAGTTAGAGAGAGTTTCGTTTTAGGCAGAGTCCACTGAATGTTATTTCAGCTTCCAAAATAAAAAATGTGCGTACAACACGCACAGTGCACAGGGGACTAGGGATGTTCGACGTTGGCAAAAAAATCGATGCTGACGTCGATGTCAACATCGATGACCGCTAATAATCGAACTCAAAACATCGATGCTATAGAATGAATTTTCACTCAAAACTCGCAACACTAAAACAACAACACGCCATTCTAACATTTGGTTTTCTGATTTTGTAAAAACTACAGTCGACTCCCCCTAAGTCCCCGTAATTGTCACGGGATACCAAAATTTGTTCGAGTTAGAGAGAGTTTGACTTAGAGAGAGGTTTTTGTATGGAAAGTTGAGGGAAATGTATGTAAAATATGGCGAAAAAGTTCGAGTAAGGGAGAGTTTCGACTTAGGGAGAGTCCACAGTATGTTCAACAATAATAATTTGCTTTCGTTTTTGTTTCACATTGCAATTATTTCTATAAAAACATTGCCGTTTACTACTATACTACTATTTCTTATTGAAAAAAGTGACCCAGTAAGTGGAACGTTTACAGCAACTGCCTTAATTTCTATTCGTTGGGTAAATCGAGCTTGTACTGTATATAATTCCGACCATCGTTCTAGCACACTTCACATATAAAAACAAGAATGAAAGAATAACCAAAATTCCAAGAAAATCAAAGCTAATTATGCGATGTTTTACGAACGTGAACATCGATATTGCGTTACTCAACATCGACGTCTTGCCAGCACTACAGTACTACAGTAAAAAATGTTCTTATTCTTTCCCTTGAGCTATAGTTTTAGGTTAAAATTTTTAGGAGGCTACAATATTCAGTTAAATTTTCTTAAAATATTAGTATTCGTCCTGATCCGCCCAGAGACGCAGTGTACAATTTTGTTTCGGTTAATCGGTTTTTAAAAACACAGTTTTGACTTTGGTAATGTCAGAAACGTTATAATTTGTATAAATGATTTAAAAGAATGCATCCAAGACTTAGTTTAAAACAAAAATATAAATCTTTTTTTCTTATAAAAAAATTTATAGATGTTGTCTTATTTTTTGAGCTACCTCCACACTTTTGAGGGCCATTTCTTACGAACCTATCCCATTTGTACCATGTTTCAAATTTCATTAAAATCGGTACACTGGTTTAGATTTTACAGATTTCTTTCCACTCTCCCATGCCAAGCGGACCACTATGCGCCGCGCCGGCCTCTAGATTTTTTTACGTCAATCAAATTCGCTGTCAACAAATTTACGATCAAAATGGTATCATATTTGTGGCTCCATTCAGTGCCTGTCGTGCAGACTGAGCTATTGATACCCCATCCCATCCACCCACAATTCCCAGCTACCTCTTCGCTCGACCAACCAATTCAACCAAAAGATTGCCTTCCAAGTTGCAAGCGCCATCATCGGCCTCTTTTCTTTTCTTTTTCAACGCAATTTCCATGCAAATTACCAAGTCTTCATGAATTGTTACCACCCGAGCTGGAACACAAAATCCGCATACGTAATCGGCAAACCTAGAGCGCTTAAAAAATAGAAGGAGAAATGAGAATGGCAACAAAACAAAATTCAGCACAATACCCAGGCGCACTGTCAACTTTACAGTCGCATTGTTGCCTTATCAAGGGGATGAACAGCAGAGCCTCACCACCGTGTGCTTGTGGTTTATCGCCTTTCGCCACGCCAGTCCTCACAATAAAAACCGCAGATGATCCAGGAATTAAAAAAAATTGGAAAAAAATAAAGCGAAGACAACAAATGAGCATGGAACGGTGCGTGCAACGTTCTTGTTGTGTTTCAAATCCAATCTCTAACCGGCAGCTGGCGCTAAGTCCGCCAACACAGCACTTTTCCGTCCGCAGTTCTTTGGAATTGTGTAAGCAATCTGATGTGATGTTTTTTGGCGATTCGATGAATTCGAATTCGAATTTCTCAAAATGATTGTGGCATTTGTGGCACACAGCCTAGAGACTAGAAAGACTCTTCTTCCTCTTCGTCTTCTCGTCACGGTGCTCTGGCCGATTTCCTGTTTACACAACCCGGTCAGGGGAGTTTACTCTCTCGTATCTTTTACGAGGACCGCTGTGCTGATGTGCAGAGTGTGCACTACTTACACACTCCCAGAAGTCCATCGAATTAATTGTGTAAACAACAGAATTCTCTCCTTTTTGTCTTGGCGTTCCGTTGGCTTCGTAAGCAGTTGTGTGTCTATGAAGTCAAATGTTCGATTGGAGTTTATGACTTTGAGTATCGATGCGCCAGCGAATTTTATGATATCACATTTGGTTCCCCAATCAATTTGGAGGCAGGCTTTGTCGTCAAGGGAGAAGACGGAGTGTGGCCAAGTTGTAGATGGAATATGCTGTTCGGAGTCAGTGGGACGCACAGAAGATACCGATGTTTAAGGTGTCAAGTGGAGAAGGGCCTCAACCAACTTGGTGCGCTTAACTGGAGGAAGCTGGCCTGAGGTAGCGATAGCTGAATAGGCTTCTTGGTTAAGGACCAAATCCACATAGGATTGTAGGGCCTCACGAGGATCAAGTGTGACACTGAGAGAGAGAGGCAGAGCAAAGCTTGTATTTCATATCAATAGAAAATTATCACGGCCTGGTTTGTTTTATTGGTTTATTATTGTACCTCTTGTTGCAAGGCTAGGTTTTCCATCAGCTTCCAACCAAAGGCTCTCATGTCCGTCTTCTGGAAAGACACTTCGTTACGAGGAAGAAGACGTTTTGATTGCCAAGAGTGATTTTGTGTTTAATTTATCAACCGTGGATCCTCATTTTAGCCATTTCTAGAGTTGTGAACACTCTTCTGCACTTTTGCAGAAATCTAACCCTCTAAACTCGAATCAATTTGCATAAAGGCAAGGCAAATCTATTTGACCTACATAAGTTCCTCGACATCAAGGGCACTTTCGATAACACTGGTTACAACTCGATCAAAAGGGAAATCAGTAGTCGAGGTTCAATTACTGGAAAGTCGTTCAATTACTTCCTCTTCTGGACGAGTGTCTGTTTCTGCAACAGTGTTCAAGGGGTGCTCACAAGGGGGGATCTACCCCCCCTTGCTGTGGTCACTATTTATCGACAAACTGTTAGCAGATCTTCGCAGATCTGGCTTCACCACCAGAGATTATTCTGATGACTTAGCGATTATTATAAGCACGACGCGATAATATCTAGGATAATACAAAGTGAAGTCGTGGCAACCTAGAACCCACAATAATCAAAAATAGTACTCTAGTAAAATCTAGTTAGGTCAAATATCTTGGAGTAATCCTTGTTGAGGCCCCTGTAGACGCAGCGCCGCCAGGAGAAGAATCCTGGACAAACGACTTAACAGGAATTCACATACCAAGTCCGCCACAGAGAGTGCTAGAGCACAGTGGACCAGTAGCCATCTATACGGCAGAAATTTGGGTCTTTCTCATGAAATTATGCATTAGTTGTACACAATGACGGCGAGACCCATTATCAGATACTCGGTTGTCGTTTTGTGGCCTTAGACTCTCCAACAGACGACAGCAGAACCGTTGCAGAAGTTACGACGAAAAAAAAATCATTTACATAATATGTAAAACTCAGCTACAAGTACATACATTTTTTTCGCAGAAGATCGCTTGGCAGCAGCTTTATCCCGCATATTTTAATAATAATAATATATAATATGGCTGGCGCTACAGTCCGAGGAGGACCTTAAACTACATACATACACATACCCATGTATATAGGAATATATAGACATATGTATATAGATGTAGTTAGTATATACAGTGTATAAACATAGGTACGCAGTGGTGTACGCATGTGAATACTATTTTTTTTTATTTTTTTTTTCTATTTACATCTTACAACTACCTTAAAAACTACCCTAGCCTATGTAGGTCGGCCATAGGTTGCAGCTTATAGATACGCATCTAATTGCTGCAAGACAGTGACCGACTGGTCCCCCATTCGGGGGTTCTACCCTTTCTACCCGGAGTCTAAAGGGTTCGACGAGGGAGTTCTCTCGCTCCCCAGCCACCAGAATTTCGATGTTAAAATGCAACATCCCGAACATCCCTCCTCAGCTCGTTGTGCGACGGAACGGTCGTGGTTGAGTCGCCCATCCACAGTTGAACGGGTTATGTGGAAAATGAGCGGTACCGCATTTAGAATTTGTAACAGTCCGTTCTTGTCTAAATGGAGAAAGGCTTACAGCAACCATTCGTGTTGTGCGTATTGTTCTTTCACGAGTGGAAGGGACCTACAGTTTAATGCCGACTCCGAACGGCGAAGTTGAGGAAGCCTTTTCTAGACAAGAATACTCTTTGAGCTTCGTCAGTGACTAGAAAGAGGTGGAGCCGTGAATTATCAAAGGTGATAAATTCGGGTATCGACCTTGGAACCCTCTGCGTAGGAATCGACGCACTTCGCCAATACGCCACGGCGACCCAATTTATTATCAATATTTGCAAGTGATTATTTTTGGGTTACATTTACTTAGTTAGTAGTCCCGTGGCGGCGGCATTGGCTCCTAGGCGAAGAAAGAAAACCCGGAAAAGGCGCGAATATGGCATATCCTTTGTAGAAATGTCAGTGTCATTCCACTTAGGTTTGTTCAGTTTGACGTATCCGAGAAGCCATACGCTGCCGCCAGGGTCGTTACAATTTTAAGTTACATTTTTGGCAAGTTACAAAGCCGCACTGTTCATCTCCGATCCTTGACTCGACCATAGCTCTAGAACGCGCTTCCAAAACCTTAGCGTAGCCTTTCCCGTGGAGACTTAAGAGGGATATGCCCCTGTAGTTGGAACAGTCTCTTTTGTCCCCTTCTTACTTATTAGGCTGGCGACCCATGCAGGGTCCGAGCCTGAGCGATAGTTGCTTTTCATTCTTCATTGTCCTGGGCACGCTGCTTCCAGGCATTAAGACCAAGCTGTCTTGCATCCGCGATTACTTGGTCTTTATACCGGAGATTCTTCCTCCCCTTCTCCCCTTCAAATTTTAATGGTAAACATTAAGACGGAATTACATAAAATCAGAAAAAATTGGAAAAAAAACTTATTCACAGAACTGGTTGGCTCAAGCTATGTAGCCCATAGTAGATTCTTTCTGCAATGGAGTCACAACAAGTAAGAGATGAGTTTATGGTAAACTCAAGATATTTCTCTTTGTTAACATACATAATGTTGTCACCGTTTAAAAAAATAGATGGAAGACTACTCTGATCTAATTCCGTATTACGACACAACGTATGTGTACATTTTCAGTTTATGTTGCATTGATCATGTATGTATCCAAGACAAGTTAGCATTAAACGCTGACACAGACTCTGGTAAAGAGTTTTTAGAACATAACATATAAACACATACATCAATTGGATACGACCTGAGGCAGATCATTGATAAATAAAAATAACAGTAGGGGCCCCAACACAGATCCTTGCGGAACACCACAATTGAATCACACATACCAACAGAAGTTTCAACAATTAATGGTCCGTTATTCAGATATTCAGTCATCAACTTAAGTGCATGATTTCCAAAGCCATAATTGTCTTTTAATTTAGTCAGCAATACAGTATGGTCAATAGAGTCAAAGGCTTTCGTTCGAGAACGAGAAAAAGACCGAACCTCCGGTACAAAGACCAAGTTAAGAGCTGCTTAGTCTTGCTGACTGGAAGCAGCGTGCCCAGGACCGCCAACGATGGAAGACAGCTTTAGCCCAGGCTCTGACCCTCCAAGAGTCGTTGGCCTGACAAGTAAGTAAATTAGAGTGGCGTCCTTAACTCCAAACTTTCGATACACTAGATCGCTTTAGGTCGTGGTGTCGTGCTGATCTATGTTCATCATTCGATTTACTGAAGATGGAAACATCTTCAACGTACGCTTTTGGTTGAAAAGAAACATTCGGACAATGACAGCAAAAGTTGACATCAGCTTGACGGAACGAATATGAGCGATAGTAACTGATGGTGATACCCACCACCTCGTCTCACGATTAACCTTACAACTAATTGAATGGACATTGTATCACATTTGAGACCACAACGAACCACAATGAAAACCATGAATTGACGCACTTGTGCCACAAGGGCACCAGTCACCACAAGTCTCATTGTTTTGTCTCGCACTTCAGAGCCTACTCGCAGGCCATTACATCAAAATGCAGTGTTTTTTCCATAGAAATTCTCCATCACTCGAAACCTCTTCAACGCCACACAAACGAACGAAGCCAATGTAATTGAGTGAAATAAAACCCCAAGAGTATTTCGGTTTTGATCTAAATTCGCGTGGGCTAGGGTTGGGCCAATTTGTTCAGTTCAAATACCGAACACAATACCAGATCCCAGAGCGCGTAAAACACGACAATGCGCACCTCCCCCTCAGCGCGAAAAAGATTCGAACTTGTCATAATTTCAAGTCATGGACAAACTGCCTTCGGGCCAAACCTCCGAACAATACACCTCATCTTGGACGCTGTCGTCTCGCCGTCGTGATCGGTCTCGGTATCGTCGTCATCGTTCACACTCGCCCATGTTTGGCAGCGTTTTTGGGAACTCCAATTGTAGCTCGATACGGATATAATGTCTTTTCAATAAGCCAAGTGGCGCCATGCAATAATGGAGTGGCCACATACACACATTATGTAAGCTCGATAATTGCTTTAAGTACGTTATATCTCAAGCACGGGTGCGACAGAGTGACGCGACACGGTGTGATGGCGCGAGGGTGCGATGCGGGGTCGTTTAATCCGTATTCATTACAGTTTCGTGTTTTCTTCGATAATTTTCTTTCGCCGTAGTGTAACCGTTGTTGGATGGAAGAGGTGAAACTTTTCTTCATCGCGTTCGCGTAATGAGGGCGTTTGTTTTTTTCGAGATCTCGTTGTTCGGGGATTGTTTTGAGGGAGATGCTCATGGGAATTGGGCTTAGTACTGATTGCGTTGTTTGTACGCTGAATGCGAGTGATGATTTGCAAACGAAGACCTGTTTGGCTTGAAAGGAAAAGTTTGTTAAACCAGCAGGAAGGTGTGAAGATGCCATTAGCATTATCATGAGCATTTTTGGTTTGCGCCGATATTATTCCCCTTTTTCCACAAGCAAACCACACCTCTTCACAATTCTACCACCCTCCCCTAAGAACTACCGTTAGGTATTACTTCGCGGGGCTGGCTACCGACTACTATCTAGCCTGTAAGGCCACCTCTCAGGCTCTTCTTAGAGCTCTTCGTAGTGTATTCTTCACCTTGATTATGAAAGAGCAGACCTCTGTCCAGTCTCCCTCCGATCTTGTCATGTTGCGTACGAGATAGCCTTGCCAGGGCTCTAATCGCGTAAGGCGACAACCGTCTCGCACAAATAATCAGGACACTCCATATCACTCACTCCAAGTAATAACCACCATACTTACAGATGCCCTCGATTCCGCTAACCGGAGATGGATGGAATTAGATACATGTAGGACTTCGAGGCTTATTTGGGCCTCACTAAATCCAAACAAATCAAATACACTCCTAAAACTAAACAGGAATGTAATAAGGAACGTAGTAGCCACTGCCTTTTCAGAAGAATGGGAGCCCCCGGCAAAGACTACTGCAGAAGCGACGAGGAGGAGGAAAAAAATACACTTCATCTCCTCGGCACTTGTCCAGCACTTGCTTTTTCATTAACCTAGAGGAAATGTCGCACTTAAATATACAAGACATAGCTAAGTTTATCAGGAAAAGTAACTGGCAGTAAATCAGCACAGGAGTGGGCTTGTTAAAATAGGCCACTAGAATACCATTAGGCAGTCTGCAGGTTTATTTTATTTTCTTAAGTGTAGTCCCTTTGAATTGAAGAGGATCCGGTGGAAAGCACCGGGTAGCGATAGCAGGATACCACCAGGATCTAAGTGGGCCACAAATGCTACAGTGGTGGCAATCGCCCCAACCTAACCTAACCTAACCTATTTTCAGAGCACTCAAACTGTAACGATAGACGAGACGACTGATACATGAAGCAAATCATCGACGATATCATCGAAGTGACGATAGTCGTCTGAAAAGTTACGCGATGCGAGCCCAGGAAAATATTTTTCAAAGTGCCACCACTACTGCCAACATGTGTCATTTTAAGGGTCAGGGTGCCACAAACGGAAATATACCAAAAAAAAAAACGTTTCTGTGGCGACGCACGACTTTTTAAAATCATTAATTTCGTGCGTAAGATATATGCCAACACTACAAGCACGATCTCCCGCAAGTCTATGTAAGTTCTTACGTGAATCGCGGACATTGGGTGGTGTGAATAAAAAAACTGAGAAAAGACTCCGAGTAAGACCACATGAGTCGAGTATTTTCGTTCAAGGAAATACTCAATTTGGTGTGAATAAAAAATTTCCTCAAAGTAGGTATCCTCCCTCCAGTTGACGTTTGAAAACTGGAGTTCTTGGCGTTTAAGGGTGAGTGGCAAGTCGGGTAAAGGTGGGTGCAAAATATATGCAATAACGTTTTTAAACATGCTAACGCGATGAACGAAGAATTATAACTCATGATAATTTCAAGAACGTGTATTGATTCAAGTTTGTCAACATGGAATGGTTAATCTCGATGTAATAGGAAGATTGCCCGTATTTTTCTTATCGCCTTTTGATTTGACGCGGGCCTTCATGTTATCAATTGTTTCTAAGCTGATGGATTTTTATATTTCTTCTTCCATTGTTTTCAACTCAGATTGCTTTTTATTTTTCATGTCTGGAGCTTGGCTTTTTTCCAGCAAGCACGAATAAAAGTCCAAACATTTGATGAAACCGTCGTCGTCCATTCCAGATTTCCTTTTATTTTTAGGTTCAAGGTTTAATCCGTCAAAGTATTCCTCTTCCAACGCAGTATTTTCCATTATTTTAAATTTGTTCACTTGTTTCTCTTTTGAAGTCACCTCCTATGCACACTCAACTTCTACAAGCGATATCTGAGCATATTCCATCTTTATTCAAACAAAAAGGAGGTAAGACTCAGCTGTCAAAATATGTGATCGGAGAGGATTCGTTAAACTTAACGAAATAAATTTGTATTCACACCAGATGGGGCATTTCCTTCAAAATACTAAGGAAATGCTCACACTCAGTTTTTATTCACACCACCTATTGACATCATAGAAAGTAAGTAATAGGCTTCGGAAGCACTTAGGCTTATACCACAAAATCCACTTACCATTGAAGACCAGGGATGCTTTTGCTGTCGCTCAGAGTCGCACACAAAAATGACAGTAAAGTCATCTCAAACAAGATGACGCGTTAAACCATCCCCTTGATTTGTGTTTAATGCACAACCTCCATGACCTTCCCACGAGGGGGACACCTCTTAGCCAGGCTGAGACCGGCTGTTAGTGTCCGACGTTTTTTGCCCATTCTGTTATTAGAATACAGCATCTGATGGAGCTTCGTACTCGAGTGGGTTGCAGAATGCCATTCTTAAGAAAATAAAAAAATTAGACTGTTTGGATAGCGTGAACTAATTATTGCACTTGCTTGCACATGCAAACAAGATTTGTTCGCGTTATACAATCGTGTTTGCTTACTCAAAATATCCTCTGCGACTGTAGTTTTATTGATATTTATTAAAGTTTATTTTCTATTCAAAAAATCCTTAACACTTTAGTATTTATTTTGTTTTGCGGGTCCTTCTGCACAGCTTTTTCTCGAATTTTGTTCAAAAAATGTATGTAAAAGTGTGTCAG
Organism: Eristalis intricaria; assembly: GCA_964034865.1. NCBI lineage: Eukaryota > Metazoa > Arthropoda > Insecta > Diptera > Syrphidae > Eristalis > Eristalis intricaria. The sequence continues at coordinate 37,574,501 of OZ035875.1, forward strand.
AATACTCTGTGATATTAGCTTAAGCCCACTTGTTTTGCTCTACCATAAATTGGAATACCTTTAGCCAGTATTATCCTTTTTTTCAATTCATTTTTATTTTTTAATTCATTACATGCTTAATTACAAGACAAAAATGTTTAAGACTAGATAGACGAACATGATGCTAAATATAACTTAATGCCCCTCGGCGGGCACTCTAATAATAATAATAATAATATGGGTGGCGTTAAAGTCCGAGACGGACCTGTGCGTAGCTTCTCAGCAACCACTCGTGTTGTGCGTGCTATTGTTCTTTCACGAGTGGAAGGGACCTACAGTTTAATGCCGATTCCGAACGGCGAATTTGAGAAAGCTTTTTCTAGAAAGGAATACTCTTTGAGTATTGTCAGTGACTCGAAAGAGGTGGAGCCGTGAATTATCAAAGGTGGTAAATTCGGGTATCGAACCTGGCACCCTCTGCGTAGGAGTCGACGCACTTACTAACTACGCCACGGCGTCCAAATGTTGAACAGGATCGGCGAATTAACGGCACCCTGTTGGAGAACATTTTTTACCTCATGTATACTCCTGGAGGTCATGTTGCCATTCTTGACGACGAACGGTCTACCGGTATGCATGTTACACAGTAGGTACAGCAGTGGTTTGCTAATGCCTAGCCGATTGAGCTTGTCAAACATACGGTGTCAAAGGGTTTCTCCAAGTCAATCAAGCAGGCACCCATCCATTGTGTTTGGCTCTTGTTCCATTGGATGTCCGACACCAGTTTCGATGCGGCAGTAATGGTGTCATGCTTCGCTTTGAAACCGAATTGGTTATCCAGAATTATATTTTTGTCCTTTTGCCGGTATTATCGTTGATCGATTCCGAATCTTCCATCAATACAACGACGTTTTTCTTGAATTTCCAATAATCAGTGTCTTAACTTTGTGAAGGCCTAGTAAGCCGCTAATGACTGTGTGAACTGATATTGGCAGTGCGCCAGCTCATATCGGATCAGCGCACAAAAGGACTGAGGTGACCACTCTGGACAGCAGGATCCTACAAGCGTATCCAGGGCAGCATCAGAGTTAGCAGACAAAACTCGCGGGTTTCAAATACGATTCCTTTGAATTTCGTTGACGGCAATAAAACGGTTGGCTAACAACAATGCAACCACAGACTACGGGTCACATTGTGGTCGCAAATTAGGATGTGCGCACGTCAAGACACGCGTGGGCATTTTCCCTTTTTATGATGGGTTTTGTGATGAGTTAATGACGTCCTATTTAATCCCTTCCTTTACCTGACACGTAAGAATGTCCAACTAAGTGAAAGAGTTTCCTCCCGTCGAGGAAGGGTTTATCTGGCGGTCTGCAGTTTACGCACCCATCATCTTTCAATGTTTCCAAACAATCGCACACAATTGCCTCATTACTGCGCAGCACTCCCCGTCGTCCTCCGGTGCACATCGAATCTGCGAATGCGTTTAGTCGCCCTCAAAGGTGTGTACAATTATCCAAACCATGCGAATGCAAATTAATTCGCCCATTCACACCTACACACTTCACCATATTCAGCGGGAGACAATGGCTTTCCCAATCAATTTTCCACGCACACATCCTGAAACAACACCTACCACTGCGGACCACACACTGCCCGGGGCGCGTCCATTTATTCATCGTCTTCCATCGTCGCTTGGCCATCGCCGGTCCAATTGAGTTCAGTCTACCTGTCGATGGCTGTCAGAATCAGTCCCGTCCTCGCCAGACCATTGAGGGATTCAGCAAGCCGAGCAATATGTTTTGGCTTATTGAACGATGTCCATGGCGATTGGAAAATCTCAGACGCTACGGCCGGAGCTCAACCAGGAAATCCAAACCATGTGAAAGAGATTAACCAAAGCGCAACCACATGACGTGCGCGCTAAGATCTTCATCATCGTCGGTGTTTAGGAGGAACAGGCACCACCACCACCACCACTACTGCCGCGGCGACCGCAGCAATCGGGACGAGCGGCACTCGTCCTCCTGCGGAACATTGGCAGACGCAATTCACTCTGCCGTCGCCGTGCGTCGTCATCATCATCATCGTCGCCGACGTCGCTTTGTGTAAACACAAAAAGCCAACTAACCAATTTCGGGATTGAATTTCTTGCCGAACAATGCGCCGCACACCCACACACAGCGAGCGAAGGGGTGCATCAAGTGATGCTCTTTTCACTCCCTCGACGCTGCTGGAGGAACAGGGAATGAATGCAGACGATGCGGGATGCTAACGCCACAAATCGCCGAGGCGCTAGTACACGCTCGGCTCGGCATTCTGTTTACAATTCGGTTGCTACCACAAGCACGCCCATGGATGGATGCACCACTTGCTGCTGCTCCGTTGGGGGTTGTTTAGGCGCTCTGGTGCTAAGGTATTCAGGTGAACAGCCGACTTAGGTGCAGTGTTTTGGCGAAGCGCCTTCATGTTGTTCCTCGAATTCGGAAAATAGTGTTCCCGCGGCGGAAGACGGGCGATCAGAGATTACAGCAAGTAAATAATTTATCACACACAGCAGTCACGCAGCGAGACTAATTGCGGTTACATTCAGCAGCCAGAAGGTGTTGAACTGTTCTAGCGCTTGTGTGAGTGCACGAGTACGAGTATCTCGGTCTTTGTACACGGTAAGACGTCTGTCAGGAGTCGGATGAACGCTGTGGATGATTATTTGGGGCAGCGTCAGTGGAGTTTAAGTAGGCTCTTCCAGCAGACAGGCAGTCTTGACTTGTCAGCATCATCGTTTGGAACTTCTAATCGCTGTATCAGCGAGGGACTGAGCAAAGGAATGGAAAAATTCCATGGAAACAGTGTTTCTTTCACTGGATCTCAGTTTTCCATTTGCTAGCATCACGATTGAGCAACCTTTCACATGAAACTAATCGCTTAAGTTGAGATTGCTGGCAAAGGGGGTTGTGGAAAGTCTTAACTACAATCTGTCATACCTCGCGACCAAGCAATTCCAACTCGGCCTTTACTTGTGTACACGTCCAGGGGGAAAGACTTCCGCTACGGTAGAGAGAAGTGGGATGGGTGGGAGGGGAGGGGGGGGGGCATCAAGAAACAAGATGGAGTCCAAGAGCTAATGCAGTCGAGGATACCGGCAGTCGTTATGAGGGCATAATGACGTACTTGAGCGATGTGTCTGCACCAGCAGCTTTATTCGACTTTAGTCTCGATAAAGCTACCTTGAATTCGTCTAGGTCGGGGGGACGGAATTCTCGTCGATCATCGTCAATTGCGTTGAGTTGAACATTCAGCTTGACAGCAGTATTGGAGTCTTCCTCGCCGTTTAATCGTCTACAGAAATGATATTTCCAGATTCTCAGTATCGACTGCAAATCTACTACGAATTGTGTATCCATTGGCTAGTTGTTTTACCCGTTGGTAGAAGTTTCGGTCGTCATTTCTGCCGTAACACCTCTCCATTTCCTCGATCACGCGCTTCTCATGCTCATTCTTTTTCTTTTTGAGAAGCCGGTGCTCTTCCCTTCTTTAACGTTCGTAGAGCTCACGAACCGCTCTCGCCCAGCTTCGTCTTGTATGCCGCTTGCTCCGCTGAATGTGCCTGCCTGCACTCGTTATCAAACCAGGGGTTTTTTTGGGGTGGCGTTTTAAAACCCAGCACATCAGATGCAGCTTCTCTGATGGCGTTTTGACAACGGTTCCATTGTTGGTCGATTGTTTCGCCTGGCAGGGTTGGACTCTCTGAGCTTTAGGGAGACTCGATCGGCAAAGTTTCTAGCGGTCAATTGCGATTGTAGCTTTCCGACGTCAAGCTGTTTTGGTCTTGCTCTACTCCGTTGGCCTATCGATATCCGTGTTCTTACCTTGGCTACAACAAGGAAATGATCCGAGTCGATGTTGGCTCCTCGGAATGTTTGGACGTCGAGAATGCTGAAGGAGTGTCTGACGTCGATCGCAACATGATGAATCTGGTTGACGGTTGATTGATCAGGAGACCACCAGGTCCCTTTCCGGGTGAGGGAACCGCGAACTGGCTGCAAAGAGGTTTAAGCCCGTTACGAAGTCCGAAAGCCTGAGTCCGTTCTCGGACGTGTTGTCGTGCAGGCTGTGCTTTCCGAAGACTTAAGCAAAGATGTCTTCCTTGCCCAGCTTTGCGTTGAAATCTCCCAGAACGATCTTGGTGTCGAAGCTGGGGCCCTTCGTAAGTCCTTTCTAGGAGATCATAGAAGTCATCCTTGCTGTTCCCTGTCCATCTTTGTCCTCTGTCGGGTCGTGGGTGCAAATCAGGCTGATGTTCCCGAATTTAGCCTTGATGCGGATTGTAATGAGGCGCTCGCTTATGTATTTACAGCTTAAGACTTCTTGCCTAAGTCTGCCTCGAACAACAAACCCGCATCCGAATAAGCGCTGCCTTCGCTCTTTGAAGCAATCGCCGCAGTAAATATCGCAGTTTTTCATCCTTTTTTTGCCGGCCCATCCCACCGCACCTCCTGAATGGCGGTGATATCTGCCTTATAAGATTCAGGGACCTCACATTCCACGTGCAGAACCGAAAATCGTCGTCCTTATTTCGTTGTCCATTGTCGTCAGCAGTAGGGTCATCCGTATCCGAGGCTTCTCGTCGTTTCTGAACTATTATTTTTGTTACACGGTGGGGAAGGTAACCTTACCTGCAACCCCCGAACCTGGAGGACCGGGTCCTGGTTTAAACCCCTGGACAAGGGGGCCGCTGCAGACATTAGTTCACCTCTAAGCGGTTGCTTTAAAGGCTATCCAGAGGGCGCCGCGAGGAGGCTGTATGTCAACTTGACCTGTGCATTTAACACTGATCGTTGCTGGCATCTCGCTAAGTTGAGAGCAGTCAACAACTTTGCACTGAATGCACAGGCCTAAGCCCTCCATACATATATTAGTCCTGTTAAAATTTTCTTTTTACATAATCGATGTTAGGTTAAGTCGAGAGACATAGAATACATTTATGTTTAGCTTAGAGTACCCGAAAAGGGTCAGTACGTTAGACTAAGTAACTAACACTGTTTATCCTAGTATATATGTTGTTATGAATTCCAAAATAAAAATGAATTACAATGAAATGAAAATGAAATAATGACGGATGCAGACGATAACATAAACACACGGACGGATGCAGGAGCATTGCTAATAACATTGCATTCGTTTTCATTTATGTGTCAGAAGGAGTAGAAAGAAAGAGTACTTCACGAAGTTGATGATGCCAAAATTCACATGCAAACAGAAGGCCTCAACCTTCACTAATATATAAGTAAATGCATTACAGATCTTTCTTACAGGAAAACCAGGTGAATTTTTAGGTTGTCCTTTAACTTATGCTAGAAGTGCATTTAAAAAATTTCAAATTATAATAACACTTGCCTGGAAAATAAAAAAAAATGTATATACAGTGGACTACGTCGAACTCTCCTTAAGTCGAAACTCTCCCTTACTCGAACTTTTTCGCCATATTTTTTATAGTCATACATTTCCCTCAACTTTCCATACAAAAACCTCTTTCTAAGTCAAACTCCCTCTAACTCGAACAAATTTTGGTGTCCCGTGACAATTCGACTTAGGGGGAGTCCACTGTATTTTTGGTGATGGAAATATGGACGGTGCTTTGTCCTATGAAAATTAACTGCGACGAAAATTATTTTCTTCCTTAGACAAGATCACTGCAGAAATACAGTGTAATTTCCATTATTGCAACTGTAGATGTTAAGGAATAAGTAAAAAGTAAGAAAATTAATTACTATAAAAACTTTATTCAACTCCTACTCCAAATCTACTACAGCGCCAGCTTACGTATTGTCAAACGGCGAAAAGGAAAAAGAGACAGATTCGTGGAACCTGTCAAACACGAAACCTCGGTTTTTATGCACTTTTTCCTGGTTGTCTCCACACAACTAATGAAAACAGGACCTGTTGCAATAGGCTTTAGGCAATTTCATGAATATGCATGAGTGTACCTTCAATATAATGCCAGAATCAGTTTTATATCTCACACTGTTGTTGTTTTATTTAAATTAACTTTCCTATTGTTTTGATCTGGTCACCCTATACAGTCACCAGATCAGTGAGTCAGTGAGTCCGACAGGTCTTTTCCTAGCCATAGTTGGCTACGCTAATGGCTCTCATACAAAATTTCACCCATTCTTCCAAAGCGTCCGGCTGGCTAGCTTTAGATTTAAGCTTTGCATCTTTAAACAATGATTTCCGTGCTTGTCCTCTCCAAGGTCGATGCCCTCATTTAAAAAAGTTGACTGATCAGAAAACTACCCGATCGACAGACCGTCGTGTGCTAGCTATCTATAAATTCATTCATCAATCCTTCTCCACAGTCCCATTCATCAAAAAATCGCAGCGTCATCATCACTGCTGGTCAGTGTCAGAGAAGAAGATGAGTAGACGTTATCGTCAAACGCAGCAGCCAAATCAATTCAATTCAAAGATGAGTTCTCTCCCGAGGCGTCCATTCATCCATCCGTCGATTGGAGATAAATTAATCCATCCCGCATCCAATCAATAATGCTCAATATCACCACGGATCTGTTTTGAAATATATTAAATTACAATTATCGCACCGAGCAGATACGAAAGCTCACCGGCTAATCACCTCTTGGGGCAGATGTAAATATCCGTAAAATATAATTTTTCATTCCACACTAATCGGATGGGAGAATTTATTGCGTGCGGTAATGAATATCGGAAGCTAAAGCACCGGGGGTGAGCTGGAGCTCTCCTCAAAACGCTCAGAGCGAGCAAAATTGAAAAAGAATCTGTTTACGTTTCGTTGTGTGCACACATCTAGCGGCAAATAGACACACAGACGCGCAGACATCGATGATTTTTCTGGTTAAGTTATAAAATTTTCATTGCCCTTTCGCATTTGGAATGTATCTGGTTCTCGCCTCTAATTGGGCCAACACTTGACCGAGCGCGATGCTATGCGCCCATCTACAACGGGAATGATTTAATAATGACACAAAGTCCACCCCAGGGGGTGGACTATAGAATACCGGTGCGGTGCCGGTCCGAATCTCTGTATCGAATGGTTGCACGAGTTGCACGAGTAGTGTGAGCTTAATTTATTCGAAATTCAAATGAATTTCGGAATTAACAGCTTGTATCTTGAATCGGATGGATGGACCCGGCGTTTGTTTGTTTACACGGTAAACAGATATGAATTTGAGTCAGCTGCGAACTGATTTGGTGGTGGGCTGGGCAGGGCAGGGAGTATGCAGCAGTGAACATAAGCACAAGCACAGGCAGAAGCAGAAGCAGCGGCCGCACTATGCGTAGACTCGATCTCGATCTCGATCTCGATATCACCCAATTGGCTGTAAATTGAGTTCGATGGCGGCTGTGATATCTTTATTACCGAATTGTCGGTTATAAATTCTCAAAAGCCATGTTTTCCCAACAATATATTATAAGAGTAAATATTTTCACGATTATAACGACGAGGAAAATATTGAAAATGATATTGAAAGAGTTATACTCGTAACTCTGTGGCGGGGATGTGGCGTGGCGTTAACCCGGTTCCGGAGGAGGCCGAGTAGGTGGACTTGATAAATGATTTGCGCAACTTAATGGGGTGTAATCGAAATGTAAACTGAGAAATTGATGGGTTCTCTAACTAAGTTAAGAAGTGGAACGAGGTCGAAGCAGATTGAATGTTAATTTGCAGAGGTTTGACATGATTGTGCAGAGATTGCATGGTCAGTTGATTCGACATGAATAGAAATATGTTTGTATGGGGACAGGCTCACCTCTAAGCCTCGATCACAGCTACAATATTAGGTAGGTTGGTAGCGGGGGCTAACGGATTCATAACCACACTTAGACCATGTTGGTCCATTGTAATACCCAGAGTCAGACTAGTACCACTGATTGACCACTCCAGTGATAGTGATTTGATATTTGATCCAGCAAATGGTGACTGGACCAGATTTTTAAAACCAGATAAAAGCGTTTTAAATTTGCTATCATTGGGATCCGTACCGGGGACCTACTTAACTAACTTAGCCATCTCCGCCATCCAGTCGTACAATCTTGACTTTGACCGCATTCTCAGTTGAAGTCTGAGAAGTCTTCTTCATCTTCGCTTTGTGTGGCGCCAGTGTCCGGCAAGGATTAGGGACTCAATCAACTTACTTCTCTAGATAGCATGTTGATGGTTTTTATTCCAACTCTCAACAAAGACCGAAGGAATAAGATCGCGAATACAAGTTGCTGGGGTGAGATATCTTTGTGGGAGCTACACGCCGTGATAGGGTGAGAAACACGGATATACGCGACGGACTCAGACTTAAGCAGGTGCTTTGTCAATGGAAAGGGCTATGCTTCGATGGTTTGGTCACGTGGCGAGAATGTCCTCATCATTACTACTTCGGAGACTTCAGGGAGGCGGGATTTCATCAGCAAGGCTACCGCTTGTCTCATACTCAAGAGGAGTTGGTTGAACTGGTTGCACATAGGTACAGCTCCTGATGAGTTAGAGTCCATGGCGGAGAATCGAGTGGCCTGGAGATCTCTCGCGCACCGCTTTAGTGGATCATGTGAGTCAGAAGAGGATGATGATGATAGATGGCTTGTTTTGTGTTCTTCTCTTTTCCAGATACAAAAACGTATCCTCTGGTGTGTGGTCCCCAAGGCTTGGAATCGATGGCTCTTTGGAGCGGATTTGACTTCGATTTAAGTGATATCGAGACGAAAGTCGAATAAAACTGCTGGTGCAGACGGACTGTCCGCAGATGAGCTGGTAGGGTACATGCGCCAACTCATCGGTTAGATATGGTCGGAGGAAAGCCCACGAGGGGAATCTCAGTATCTTACGCCCGATCCACAAAAAAGGAGACCCCTTCAATTGCGCCAACTGCAGAGGGATTAGTCTCCTAAACATCGCTCGTAAACACTGCTATATGTGTGTGATCCCTTGTCCCTTTGCCTCACCTCACTTGCCTACAACATTGAAAAGTCGCCGACGAATTTTGCGAAGTGTGAAAGCAACCTGCGGCAGATCCGACACACACCACCTATTCGTCGATTTCAAGGCCGCATACGACAGCGTGCATATGGACGAGTTATACAGCTTCATGTCTAGTTTTGACATTCCTACCAAACTCGCCGAACTCATCGAGACCTTCAATGTCAAAAAAGGTTTTAGACAAGGCGACGCGCTGTCATGTGATTTCTTTAACATCATCCTGGAGAAGATCGTGCAAGACTCACAAGCCAACACTAGAGGCACGATCTTCCACAAGTCCGCACAACTGTTAGCTTACGAATAATATTTTCCGTTAGTGTTCGAATGAAAAAAATATTTTTTATTAACCGAAATTATTACAATTCGTGGTCTTAGTCTTCGACTCCGAACCAATGGGACAACGCAATAGAGGACGACCACGAACCGATGGCGCACCCAGATGGAGAAGGACCTCAATCGACTTGGTGTGCGCAGTTGGAGTCAGCTGGCTAAAAATCGTGCCGACTGGAGAAGCTTACAGGTTGAGGCCCAGGTCCACCCCGGACTGTAGCGCCACCAGAAGATGAAGAAGGTCTTAGTCTACTTGAACGGGTTAGCGAACTTCGTATTACCCACCTCCGGCTACCGGTATATATTTCGAATCAATTGCTTATTCAGCGATCAGTTTAAAGAACTGGTCAGTCACTGAAGGCAGCTTTGAAGGACTCGTCTACCTCATCTCTGCGGTAAACCGTACAAACAACATCAGATCAGACGGAGAATAACACTTGCCAATCGCTGTTTCTATGGGCTCAAGAGGCAATTGAGTAATAGAGCCCTCTCTCGGAAGACTAAGTTTATTGTTTATAAGACCTCAATAATCCCCGTCCTGCTCTACGGCGCAGAGGCATAGACTATATCCAAAGCGGATGAAGACGCTCTTGCTCTTTTCGAGAGAAAAGTTCTGCGATCGATCTTTGGTCCTGTTTGCGTTGGAGAAGAAGGATCAACCACGAACTATATGGGCTGTACAGCGACATGAGTCTAGCCAGAAGTCTACTGATCCAACGCCTAAGATGGTTAGGCCATGTAGAGCGTATGTACAACTTAGCTCCGGCCCGAAGAATCTTCGAATCCGAGCCTGTGGGACAACACAACAGAGGACGCCCATGTTCAAGGTGGTGCATGCAAATCCAGGGGTACCTCAACCGGCTTAGCTAGAGACATTGCCGGTTGGAGAGGCATGTTGGGTGAGATCCAGGTCCACACCAGACTGTAGCGCCCTTAGAAGAAGAAGAGTTGTAAGCACAATTATGCAGCATAGCAAAGGTACGTGAACGGAACCCTGAGGCAGTCTTCTTCTTTTTACTTTTATTATGTATAAGGCCATTTAAAAATTTCATTGAACAGATATACATTACAATTGAGATTACAATTAGGCTTAAAAGTAAGGGGGCTCAACAATAGGACCCCAACTTATGTTCATTGTTTTAACATGTGGAATTAGTTTCAATTAGTTTCGGCTTAAAGTTAATTTTGTTATGACCTACAATGTACAATGCATGCATCGGGTTGTTCAAATCCATGAGTCGTCGTTGTCCTTTTGGGATCGGAGTGTGGTGTGGCGGCCGATTTAACCTCTGTGCTGATTGCTATTGCCGCGGTGCTCTGGTAGAAGCCATGCAGCTCGTTGTTCGAGGTCGTTGGGATGTTCTGACCGCCTGTCCAGATTTAGTGCCTTGAGGTAGTTCTATCCGGTCTTCCGGGTCAGTTTAGAGTTGCTGTTGAGCGTCAACCATTCCGTGAAGCTGTGCCATTAGGTAGTGCTGATCTTGAAACACCTCCGAATGGTCTCCTTAAACAGTCTCTAATTGTGTCTCTTCCCTTCTATCGTATCTACTCTATCTCTCACTATTCACTGTTCACACCACCTTAGGAGAAATCGGCTTCTGCAGCATTGTCCCAGTGAATCGGTGTCGACTGGGTGGAAGCTGTAATTCCTACATGTTAAACGAGAGCATCTTGTGAAAAAACATAAATCCCTTACATTACTCGATCATCGAAACACCAACGCAACGAAACACAAACCACAAAGATTTAATTTTGTTGTTGCCACCCCCCAGCAACGTTGCATTAAAGTGCATAGAAAAGTCACCAAACCGAAGTGAGCTAAATTCCCCCAAAACAAAGGCCGTCTATAGCAGACGTACACGGATGTATGTGCGTGCACACGAAAATGAACACTTGTATTGTATCTCACCCCCGAAAACAGTCCACAAATTGTGCTTTCGAATGCATAGCGTCCGCATTTAGTGTTTTCTCAAGCAACAGCCCGATGTTTTTCTTATAAATATTTAAATATTTATCTAGGGTAAACAAAAGGATGATGGTGCTCTTCTCGAAAATATTTGCAGGAAAAATAAACACCGTCTCGGGAGGAATTTCGAACAAGCCTCCACTTGTCCGCTTGTCCGCTTGTCCGCGTGCACATCGGATATGTTGCCCTAGCAGCTAGCTGGGTGCCGCTTTGAAACGCTCGCACTCGAATTCTCGGACAGTGCGCGCGGTGAGTTATTGCTGTAAATTGGACAGTGGGGCATTTTTGTTTTTTTCGATAAACAATGAATGCAATTGCCAGAGTGAGGTTAAGTCGAACATAGCTGGAGGTGGGTTCGAAGTGATAGGTGACACTGTTCAGCTGGTTCAGCTGGGTGGGTGGATGGTGAAGGCCCATTTGGCAAGTGACTTGAAAACATTTACGTTCGCATGCGAGTGTGAGAGAGAGGGGAAGAGCCGGACTAGGTCAGGTCTGAGTAGTGTGGGATCTCGATTTTTACAACAACTTCCGGTTGATTATGTGAATGAGTTCATTTGGAGCGATTTAGAGATGGGAAGGCTGTTTATGGGAGACAGAATAATTTCCCTCCAGTTAGAGAGCTTTTTTTGTCGGAGTTTTTGTTATCCTGCACTGAAGTACTAAGAGTCAAAAGCCTTTCCGGGATAAAGCATTCGTTTCCATTCCATTTACTTGACCTACCCATCTCAATTGCTGGACCTTCGTGCCTGAAAATCGAGAATTTTCCTCTTAAGGCAAGCCAGGGTCAACCTCATCAGCTTTTGACAAAGTCCATGCCCATGTGCCTGTGTCTGGGACGATTAAGTGTAGGAGAACTCCAAATAAAACACTCGTGTTTCTCGTATGACAGTTTATGCCTGGAGGCCGCTTTTATTCCAAAGAGGTTCCTTGAAAATTTGTACATACTTTTATATTGAGAATTCAACGAAGAATATAACAGTTTACCATAATTTCGACCAGATTAGACGATCAGGTTGGCAAAGAAAAGTACTCATGTGCAAGATTGAGAGCTGAATAAAAACTGGTCACATAGCTACAGTATGGTATGCAAAAATGCACCCGATAGAATTTTCTCTTCATTAAGTCCTACATAAGATCGTACGTTACTTGGGGTATTCGAGAGAGGGCTTTGTTTATCAATCACTTTCTTAGCCCAAAGAAGCAGCGATTGGCAAGAGTTATTCTTCGTTTGACTTCAGTGCTCGTGTCGTTGTCTGAGTAGACAAAGTTTTTGAGGTAGACAAAGTTTTTGACTACCTCAAAATTATATCTGTCTACTGTGTCGTCGATGTTGGGTGTCGTTTCTCGTTGAAAGCATATACTAGACCTTCAATATCGTCGGCATATGTAAGTAGCTAGACAATTCTTTCAAGAATGATGTTCAAGTTCCTGGGTCTTTTTTTCAAAATTGGCGGTAGTGCGAATATTTAATCGATGGTGAATCATCCTGGCCTATAGTCGCAATGGTAAGGACCGAACAGGTTGCTGACGCATACCTATCTTGTATGCGATGCTTCCGAACTTTGCTGATGCCTCTACAGTTGGCGCAATTCAGAGGGTCTCCGTTTTTTCTCTCACCTCAGAGCCAAATAACTGCCACCTAAACAGAGTAAAGTCTGAAAAGTTGCAGGGGAAGTGCTCTGCTTTGTTTTCGACTTCTTCACAGGCGTTGCGGAGGGTTGCTTAGATCAAGTATTTAGTTATTCGGCGAGGGTATAGTGTGCCGATTAGTCGCCAGCAGTAATTTCTTTTCAAAAATGTCGTGGTTTTGTTGCATCCGCTTGGTCTTCCAAGCCAAGCCAATAGCCGTTCGTCAGCAACCTGGTCGGCCCTTACCATTGCGACTACAGGCCAGGACGATCCACCATCAATTAAATATTCAGGAGAGTCATGCCACCTCCGGTTGTTCTCTTGAGATGTTGAACATTGTATGCACGCCTTAACCAAGGACGCAGGTAGTCACATGCCCAGCTTAGATTTAGGTTCTGAGTTCTGAGAGTGCCATCCTTGTCTTGGCCGGTATCCAGACAAGGCTTACAGAATTTAGACTGCCTATCAAATTCAGAGAAGAACTATCCTGGTTCTTGGTTAGACGGCTGAGCAAGACCTAAGCACAGCTTGGCTTTTGCTACAGACACATACATTCGCCCCAAGCAATATGGCCTTTAGGATCGCGTACGTTTCTTTTTGGCAATCCGACTCAAATTTAACCAAAGAGGTGTGCAGTTTTTTCTTGTTGCCCACTTCGCAAGATCCTTCATTTGTCTTTGAACCGTCCGGGAAACTTCGACTACAGTTCTTTTCTGGCTCAGATTCTGCCCAGAACCAGTCTTGAGTGCAGGCAAAGTCCACTTTGTATGTACGTCGAAGCTGGAGTAGTGGTGTCCACCTCTCAAGCATGAGGTCTAGAGGGCTCGGTTTTTGACTTAGTGTAGGGTCATTAATTGCTCGATAACTTTAAAGGATTTTCCATTTTGTGAATCAGAAAGTTAATTCAAATAATACACTTTTATGGTTATGAGCTTAATTCTCCGTGTCTTAGTCGACTCATACGCAGAGGGTTCTAGGTTCGAATCCCCAATTTCCCAACTTTCCTAATCCACGGCTGCACCTCTTTCGATTCACTGACAATGTTCAAAGAGTATTCCTGCCCAGAAAAAGCTTCTCAACTTCGCCGTTCGGAGTCGGCATTAAACTGTAGGTCCCTTCCACTCGTGAAAGAAAAATAACGTAAGCATGTCATGAATTTTGAAATAAAACTGAATTGAAAAAAAAAAAAAAACACGAGAGAAGCTAGGCACAGGTCCGCCTCGGACTGTCGCGTCACCCATATTTTACTACTTTTTTTTTTTTTTTGAAATATTGCTTGCCAGTATAAATTTAAAACAAGATCATTAAAATGTCAATTGTGGCAATGTATTCGTAATTTTCGCTAACGTTGCAACACAAATAGGTCAACACAACTGGCCAACTGTTAAATTTCAAAGCGTCAAGAGGGTTGTGTTTCAACGAAAATTTGGTGGCCACTGGTCAGTTAAGATCACACAAAATGTAAATAACTCGTCTAGTATATTGCTCTTCCCAAAAAGCCAAAAACGGCCGTATATTTTGTGAGATGTGTAGGACCTTTTGGTTGAAACCATTTGCTATCACTTGTATAATTTCGACCAGATAACATTAGGCTGTACTGAGAACTATTATACTAGGTACACAACTAGGCTAGCGATGAGAAAAGACGGTGGCAATTATTCATTTCAGTTTCGAAGAAAGTATGGTCCGCCGTTTGACGAAGTACCGGAAATATCATTTGCAACAGTGCTGAAATGGTATGAAATGCAGAAAAAATAATAAAAATGGAACGTGAGAAAATATTTGCAACCGAAAAGACGAATCGATATAAAAATCGATTATGAGATCTACGAACCTTGGAGGGTCCGAGCCTGAGCTAAAGCTGCCTTCCATCGCCTTCCATGGCGGTCCTGGGCACGCTGCTTTCAGTCATCAAGACCAATTATACCGAAGGTTCGGTCTTCCTCCCCTCTTAGCTGGAGCATCTTGATCTTTGCCTTCCGGATTACATCCACATCCTGATTTAGCTCCTGGAGATAAAGGTTGTCTCCAATCAATCATTCACCTTTCTCGCAGACGGGACTATATTACCGACGCAGAATTTTTTTATTTGAAGACACCAATAATCAGTTGCGCAG
This sequence comes from Eristalis intricaria, assembly GCA_964034865.1. Classification (NCBI taxonomy): domain Eukaryota; kingdom Metazoa; phylum Arthropoda; class Insecta; order Diptera; family Syrphidae; genus Eristalis; species Eristalis intricaria. The sequence continues at coordinate 37,589,529 of OZ035875.1, forward strand.
TTTTGCTAATCTTCCAGCTGTCGCCTCCATATAGCAGGACTGCCAAAATAAGAGTTTTGTAGAGCATAATTTTGGTCCTTCGAGTCAGGAGTCTTGAGCCCAGTTGTTTTGATAAACCGAAGTAACAGCGGTTCTCCACTGTGATGTCGTTCGTGGAGTTAACGTTTGCCCCGAGGAAACACTCCTTTACTTCCTTGGAGTTTCAGCTGTCGATGATAATGTTTCGATCAAGGTGGTGTGCGACGGAACGTTTCTTGGTCGACAGCATATATTTCGTTTTGTCCTCATTGACCTTGAGACCAACTCGTTTCGCCAGTTTCTCAATCGCCGTAAAAGGACAATTGGTGTGTTTAAAGCAGCCATCCGCTAGGCACCGCACTATCTTCTTCCGCACCAAATTGAAGTAATCAAACGACAGCGCATCCTTGCCGAAATTCTACGCAAGTCCTGATCTCTTTTTGTTAAGCGTCGGCTACAGGACCCTTGCTTTTTTTCTAATTTTCTTAATATAAATCTGTACAGTTAAATGCATTTATTTCACATATCCATTGTGAGGTTAGGTCGAAAGACATAGAATAAGATTAAGTTTAGCTTAGAGTGACCGCCCAGAGCCAGTAAGTTAGAACTAGTATCTAACAATGTTCGTTCAACTAGTTTCAAGCATTTTTGTCTAGAATGTAAGTCCGTTATGAATTTTTAATTCAAAGGGGATTGCCCCAGATTCTCCCAGCTCAGATCCATTTGTCGCAAAGACTGTCAGGTTTTCACGTACACACATTTCTGACAATGCCCTTGACCATTATACCACGAAAGGGTACGTCACAACGGCTTCGTCCCCCCAGAAGCATTTCTCCATCTAGATAAGCACAGTCTGATACAAGATGTAAATGCGGTGCCGCTCATCTACCACGTCGCCAGATCAACCGTGGATGGGCGACTCAACCACGACCGTTCCGTCGCACAACGAGCTGAGGAGGGTCTCCTCCGGTTCAGTACGGCGGTATCCAGGCGGGACATTCGAGAAGTTGCAATGCAGCACCAAAAGTTCTGGTGGCTGGGAAGCGAGGGAACTCCCTCCTCGAATCCTTTAGACCCCGGTTAGAAAGGTATTAGTTTAGACCCCCGCATGGGGACCAGTCGGTTTCATGTCTTGCAGTGTATTGAATATAGATATTCATATTTATTAGCTGCAACCTATGGCCGACGTACTTAGAATAGGGTAGTATATTTTAAGGTAGAGTAAGGTGTAAATTATTAAAAAAAAAAAAAAAAAAAAAAATAATAATAATAATAATAATGTATATGTGTATACATGACGATACACGCATACATTGTGTATAATAAGGATATATGCGTATAAACATGTGCATATGGGTATATACATGTGTATATGCATATATACGTAGGTTAGCTTAAGTTAGTTATTAAGTTTTATTTTAAGGTAGAATGTAAGTTAGCTTGTAAGTTTTTATAAAAACCGTCCTGTAGTTAAGTTTTCTATTTTTTCTTAACAGTAATGTGTTCCTTTTAAATTTCCATTTATATTTTATTCGTTAGGTTAGGTCGAAAGACATAGATTAAGATTAAGTTTAGCTTAGAGTGCCCGCCTAGGGCCAGTAAGTTAGAAATAAAAACATTGTTCGTCTAACTAGTTTTAAGCATTTTTGTCTAGTATGTAAGTTATTATGAATTAAATAATAAAAATGAATTAAAAAAAAAAAAAAAAAAAATGCCCTTGACCGGACAATTTCTCACGACCGTGGATTTTGAATTGAAGTTGCTTACATTCCCATGAGCGGACAACTCCCTTAGCCAGACAAAAATGCGGCGTCCGTCGCTGTCCGCCTATGGAAGCTTCCACTGTGTACCTTGCTTCAGTATTTCAATCGGGCACCTGTTGAATTGTTGGCTGCATTGCCTCTTCTTAGCTTAAGAGTTAGACGTTACCCACGTCGCAGCCTAAAAGTCGAGAAACATGAAAATACACGTGAATCTTCGTGGACTGTAGGTTGTCTAAACAGAAGCAACACTGAAACATTCACATCATGATGTTGATTCAGTATGCCGAAGATAGCATGCGATTGGTGTAAGATCTGAAAGCAAGAGGGGGTGAAATGCATGCAAAGACAATTTTAAAAATCCAGTTGGCTGAATTCTCCAGCCCACAACGAGGAGTGATCCTTGAACAAATGTCCCTTCATCCACATTAATGCTCTTGTTTGATGAATGGACAAACAAAAGCGTTGACGATGATTGTTTTCCTTCAGATAACCGCCATCGGAGGCCATTATCCTCGTCACCACGGCTAGCTGTCAGTTGAATTGTTTAATAGCCACCATCGCCATCGCCATCGAACAAACTGCATTATCAATTTCACAGTCCCTCTTGTCCCCTTCAACATATGCGATATTAATTGCTCCCTTATCTGAAAAGATACAAGATGTTCACAAATTGAATTCCCCTCGCCCTTAACTGTGTTTATTTAATTCAAATACTTTAAGCTGAACCAACCGCAGCCGAAACCGTAACGCAGCCCATGTCTGTGTGCCTGTATATGGGCAATATTCTTCGCTCCCTGTGTCTGGAATCCCACTATCTGCTCGCACTACATGTCAACCATTGGCACAGCCACTCAACGGCCATGGCTTCCATTTGACAATGTGACTGTGTCGCCTTCCACTGCTTCAAATTCATTCATAGCCGGCGAGAATTCAATTTCCCCTTGAAATGAGCAATTTCCTGCCTTTGTCCTAAACAAACAGACGACATACGTACAAGGCACAGTGGAACCAAAAAAAAACTGTTAAAATAATAAAAACCGCATTGGACCCGATATCCTGGCACTCAGTTAAACCTTTGGCCGAGCAGTCAAATCCTCGGGAGTCGCCCGACTGCCACTCACTGGGCGTACCGACGAAATTGTCGAAATTAACGAGGCGGTTGATCGCCTCATCACCTCGCATCTTCATCAGGCCGTATAAACATCACATAACGCATCCGAGTAGCTTCCAATATTTTATCTTGCCCCGACCGACAGCGACGTACGTTTACTGTGGCGACATTATGTCTGTTCAGATGCTGTGCGGATGCAGTGGGGAATATCGGTCCTGCGGCCACTTAATTTGCTGCACGTACAAACTCCCGAGATCGAGCGGAGATGTAACGTGATAGGTGGGCACAGTTGTTGTGTAAACAATGTACACAGTGACCGCTGTGTGGTCCTCGGGATTTTAATTTGAATTGGTCTCATATTCAGAAGATTGGATTTTTTGAATCACTACATAACCATGTGGGAGGCGATGTCTTGACATGACTCTTGGGCGACGAGGACCAGCCAGCGGAGGAGTCATGTGATATTTCTGCATGTTTCTTCAGAGACTCCTTTGAAGAAAGATTTCTGGTTAATGACAAAGCGTAAAAGAGCCAAGATTCAAATTGGAACTACTTCACCACAGTCTATTAGTCACCAAATTGGAACGAAATCACGATTGTGAAAGTACGAAGGGATTACAATAGAATGCATTTATTAAATGCTTGATTTCTTAGATGCATTTGGACGTGTAAGTATTCTTGAGTGAGCACGACTTGATGTCGATAAGCCTCATATGTTGTAAAGCTCTCTAAGGAAATTATTTCCAATTACTCAGTGCCTCCGGACGAATCTGGACGAAGTGGCGTAACATTTGCCACCAAATAGCGAGAATTAAAACTCATGAACATGACAAATAATTAATTATATATTGCTACATTCATGTGTCCGATCAAAATAATTGTGACTATTTATAAAGATTTGCATGAGAAAAAAATAAAAAAATTTGGTATCAAAACCCGTTTCACAGAATTCTCAACAAAGTTGCCACAGACATCAGTGCCCGATCTCTTACCATTTAAGAGTCTATAAAGGACAAACAAACAGACATTGATTTTTACAGAGAGATTTCATACGATTTTGAGGGTTTATCGTATGGTATAAAAATAAATGTTTGGCAGTTTAAAATTTTATTAAAAAACACCCACGATTTATATCTTAGTTTATATAATTGGATGCGATGTCATCGATTATTTCGACTTGAACATATTTAATCAGAAAATTCGATTAAATCACAGGCTTTTTTTTTTTATTTTTATTAGTATTGTACATTTTTCATAAAGAGATTTGGTACGTGGGTACCTTGCTACTTAGAAACAGTTTTAAATTTTAGAAAAACAGGTTCATAAAACATTAAAGGCAAATGGACAAATCGAGGAAAAGTGCGACAAACAACCTCGTAACAAAAGAGAGAAAAAAAAAAAAGATGTTGTGTCATCAGATAAGAAAATAATGTGTCTTTGAACACTTGCTAAGGATCAGTAAGTAGACATTCATTAAAATAAATGAATTTATAAATATACAAATAAATAAAGAACTACGTTTGTAAGTAAATAAATATGGACAAATATATATATAAATAACAAAATAAATAAATACTAAATAAATATGTATAGATACAAAATAAATAAATAAATAACAAGAAAACAAAAATAAATGAATTATATACAAACGAATAAATAAAAAAACACTTCAATTATTTACTATATTATTGGCTTTTATACGGCAAGATTGCTTATGAGAGAATTATCCGCAAGAGCACATCAAATAATAAATTTGTTTATGAGCTTCTCAATACGTTCGTTAATCAGTTCCACACCCGCCCTTGTATGCAGTTCGTTCGTAGAAAAATGAAGCGGGTCGCAGTGGCGTAGTGGGTAAGTGCGTCGGCTCCTACGCAGAGGGTGCCAGGTTCGATACCCGAATTTACCACCTTTCATATTTCACGGTTCCACCTCTTTCGAGTCACTGACAATGCTCAAAGAGTATTGCTGTCTAGAAAATGCTTCTCAAATTCGCCGTTCGGAGCCGGCTTTAAACTGTAGGTCCCTTCCACTCTTGCAAGAACAATAGCACGCACAACGCACAACGCCTCGGACTGTAGCGCCACCCATATTATATTATAAGTTGAAGATCGTTTTTAAAGTTTTGTTCTGAGCAACTCTCAAGTCTTTTTAAATGACACTTGACCAGACCTTATAAATTAAAAATATCTCAGAAATAAGTATCTACTTGTAAACTGAAGGTTTTTTAAATGATTCACAAAGTGTATGTGGTGTAGAGCTTGCACATAGCGATGACACTAGACGACGTATTAAAAAGAATATACGAATTAAATAATTAACGATTTTTGTCATAATTTCCATTCCATGTGATGACTGTTCAACTTCATCTAGGGCAACCCTTTTACTAGTTGTCTGAGCTGGGTCTTGAGCTGTTTCTGAACCTTCAAAATTCTCAACTTATACCAATATAAAAATATATAGAAAAAAAAATATATAAAAAATATATTACAGTCGAACTTCCCTATAATGAATTCGCACGGGACCAAAAAAAAAACGTCACTATATAGAAATTTCACTATACAGAAATTATATACATATATAATTTTATTTAAAATAATGAGGTGTTTTAGTTTGGATTACACTTTTCCATTTTTCTTCCTCAACAAAGTTTTCTAATATATTTAAAGACTTAAACACATTATCCGGTATATTGCTTTTCATCTCGACGAAGGTTCGAAGTTCATTAAGAGTTGAAGAAACTCGACCTATTGTAGGTAGCACCGCCTCTACCAAATCTTCATCAATTTCTGAATCTGTTAATGTAATGTAATGTTAATGTAATTTGTGTCAAACATATATTCTGCAAGAAAACCCTCCTGAACTCCACGATTTTCCAAAACACTACTAAGAATATCTTCATCGGATGGGTTTTCTCTGGTTTGCACATCAGTATCTATATTAACGTAGTCTTCAAATGTTGCATCGATATTTGCTACTTCTTTAAATGAAGACTGTAGAGCAGCCAATTGGGATAATGGGAAAAAGTCCTCTTCATTCTATTCCAAAGATCGTTTTTGATTGTCATCCTTAAAAAATCCTGCCTTTCTAAATCAGTTTGCAATTGTTTCTGGTTTTAAGTAGACGTTCCATACTGTGCTTAAATTTCGAAGGACTTGCAGCAAGGCTATGGCAATAACAGGATTGCCTTCTTCCATTTGTGTTAATATGTTCGTTATAATTTGCTTTCTGTAAAGTTGTTTTATGTTGTGGATAATGCCTTGGTCCATTGGTTGAAGTTATGAAGTCATGTTTGGAGGAAAATAGACTAGCTCAATACTTTTCAATTCTTCCCTTATCCCTTACATCCCTGGGGTGCGCAGTACAATTATCAACAAACAGCAGTACATTCCTCTTTTGAGAAGCAAATTTTTGTAGAGCTGTAAAAGCCATTTTGTAAAAATTCACCGGTCATCCACGCCTTTTTGTTAGCTTATAAATGCACATCTAATGTTCTAATACCTTTAAAGCATCGTGGATTTTTAGCTTTTCCAATAACAAGCAATTTGAGCTTTTCTAACCCGGTCGTGTTGCTTGCTATCAGAACGGTTAATCGCTCTTTACTATGTTTTCCGCCAAAGCACTTCTCATTTTTAAATGCCAGTGTTTTATTTGGCAAGAATTTAAAAAATAAGCCAGTCTCATCGGCGTTAAAAATGTCATCTTGTTTATATTTTTGCATCAGTTTCGGCAAAACTTAAAAACTTAACTTTTCTCCACATAAGGTTTTCTGAACAATTCCGTGTTTCCGTTTCTTGAACTTATCCATCCAACCAGTACACGCTTCAAATTCATTGTGTCCCAGGGCATCCGCAAACTCTTTGGCTTTTTCCTTTATTATTGTTCCAGATACAGGAAGATTCCTTCAACGTGCAGCGGTTATCCACATCAGCACTGCTTCATCAATATCCTCAAAAAGACATGTCCGAAGTCTTTTGCGTTTAGCACTTAATTGTCCGTCTTCTGCACTTTTTAGAATCACTGACTTGTTTTTTAGAATGTTTGACAATGAACTGGGAAGAATTCCAAACTCTTTGGCAATATCTTTCTTTCTTGTTACTCCCTCCTCAACTTTATTAATTATCAACACCTTTTTTTCCAGAGAAATACTATTTCGCTGCGACATTTTTACTATAATCACTCACCGTTGAAGTTCAAGATATTTGTGTGCATTCAAAATGAATGAAACAGACAAGGAGACATCGAACAAAGTAAAAACTAACGGGTTAAATTACCGTTACGGTCGATATTTGTGCAGATGTTAAAACATTTGGACATGAGAAAGTACTATGAAAGAAATTCACTTAAAGGAGACATAAAACGTATGAAAATAAAATTTCCAACTAGAAAACTTATTCACTGTATAGAAATTCATTATACGGGGAGAAAAATACACTTAAAACAGAACCAGAAAGCTGTGTGTTTGAAATTTGTTCATTATACAGAGAACTTCATTATATAGGAGTTCACTATAAGGAAGTTCGACTGTAGTATACAAATAAAATAAAATAAAAATAAGACATGACTTGAATATCCTACCACGGGCCTATTTCACACGACTGTAGTTTACAAATAAAAAAAAAATAAAAATAAGACATGACTTGAATATCCTACCACGGGCCTATTTCACAGACCATACATCACATACATTTCATACAACATACAAAACTGTCATACATCACACACATTCAATTTTCTGTTTCTCAGATTCCACTGGAATTATTGTATGATATCTTCTTTGTTCTATGACGTTTAATACTGAATGACAAATTTTATTGAAAACTAAATAGTGTCGTGAATAAAACCCAGATACCATATAAGTAGATTGTAAACACACAAAAAATTAATTAACGGAGTTCCCCAGTAATGAAGAGCGATATCATTCAAATGTGTTTCCAAATAGTACATGCATTTTAATAAAAAAGTTCTTGAAGAACTAGCATTCTTTGTTCCTAAGTGTCTAATTTCAAAAAAAAAGATGAACAATCATTCATTATTCAAATCATAAGCCTGCTTATTTTTGTGTATTTTCTCATTTGAAAACTCATTTTTGTAGTGGCTACAGCAGTTTGAAATGTATGATAAATTTGTAATAAAACTGTTGTATGATATGTATGATATTTTTATCTGAAACAGAATCATACAACTTTCCCATATTTCCAGTGTAAAAATTAGGTGATAGACAACAAATCCGAGAAACAGAAATCATACATCAGAATGGTCAGAATCATACAATGTATGAGATGTCTGTTCTGTGAAATAGGCCCCAGATATTAATTGAACTATTATTACATTTTGTTCATAGAAAAACAAAAAAAAAACTTTACTTAGACCCACATCGATTCTGTATTCTTAATAAATGAACTAAAATTTTTTCTTAAATCTAAGTACAAAATTACTCCTGCGATTGCGAGTCGGCACTTTGGATATTGAAATGATGGAAAAGCAGGTTAGACTTGCGGGTTGGACGTAGACTGTGGGAAAAGCTGCTTAGTCAGGAAGTTGAACGCGGTGCGTCTTGGAGTGTTTTCTGAGAAATGTGATATTATTTTACGTTAACTTATATGTTTTAGCAAAAAAAAAAAAATATTGCTAATTTTCAAGGAAAAAAAAAGAGAAAACCACACTTTCTGAAGAAGTACATCTCATTCTGTTTTTATACGGTAGATACGTCCCAGAAAAGAAAACTCGTGTAAAAAAAAAGTCAAAGCGAATAGATAAAAGAGATTATTCCATATCCATACTTAAGCTGACATTTAAATGAATTCGAAAGAGAACTTCCCCGACAAATTTTCTAAATGATTACGGTTATTAAGAAAACCATTCCCCAAAAATGTCAATCAAATACTTTTTTGTAATCGTCCTAAAGAATGAAAGTGAAAACAAACGGAATCAGTTAATTTTTTCCAGACCGCGTTAGATCAAAATCGTGTAGATACAGAATTTTGTTTCATTTGTTTGAAACCATATTCAATCCAACGCTAGTGTCTGCAGGACACTTTAAAAGTCATATTCAATGAGTCACTGCCGTGGAAGCTATCCTTCATAACTCCCATTCACAAGAACGGTTATAAACACCTCATTCAAAATTATAGACCGATATCAAAACTGTCTGTAATACCAAAATTATTTGAAAAATTAGTACACAGATCTTTTATTTTGATGTGAAAGAATCAATATCATCGAAACAACATGGGTTTGTGAGTTGACGTTCAACTACAACAAACTTATCCTTATTTTCACATATCTGTTTAAATTCTATGGCAAATAGAATGCAAGTCGATGTAATATATACACGTATTTTATTAAAGCATTTGACAGAGTTCATTATGGGCTTTTATTGCAAAAACTTCAAAAGCATGGATTCAATGTCAGTTTCTTGAAATGGTTGCGCTCCTACCTTTCAAATTGGAAACAGGTCGTTCAATTGAATGGGGTTACATCAGTTGTTTTTTTTTTGATTTTTTCTTGCTTCATTTTTATTTGCTCAAATCTTGTATCTAACTTAATCCTAGACAAAATGTTTAATTCTAGCTTAACTCTAACAATTCATTTGAACTTATAACTAACTTACTTACCCTATGCGGGTACTCTAAGCTAATCTAGTCTACTACTCTAATTGTCTTTCGGCCTATACTATCGTACTTTTTTGTTCTGTCGGAGACGTAGTAAATTATTTTTTTTTTGCCAAGAAAGCTTGAAAACTTGGCTCTTCTAAAACTATTTATAATTCTTAAATTATCTAACCTACCCTAAACCTTATAAACCTAATAAATCTTAAGCTATCCTAATAAATCTTAAGCTATCTTAACTATTTCCGCAACTTACGGACGTGCTTCAGGGCGTGTGTCAATGCATTTTCGTAACATGCAATGCCCTGATGACCTCTTTTTCAAATTTTTTTTTTTTAATTCTTTTGGTGTATTTATATAAACACTTTTTTTTTACATTTTTCTGCTTAACGCACCTTAAACTTATGGAAATACGCTGTTAGTTCACAACACGGAAGGCATTAAGCAAAGGAAAAAGAGCTACACTAACCGTCGGACGACTATTGAAGAGCTGACGACGTCGGTGGCTGGTTTTGATGCAGCCACCAAAAGAAACACCGTTCCTTAGCAGATTCCTCTCTATCTCGAGCGGGGATCGCTCTGCTGAACCGGAAAAGCTCCTAGTGTTCCCGAGAGTCCCAAGAGTCGCCGTTCTACTGTTCGGCGTACCAAGTGGAAGATTATAGGACATGCTTACACATCCTGTATCAGGCCGGTTTTATCGAAGTAGAGGAATGCCTCAGGTGGTTAAATCAGTTTGTATTGATGTTATATCAGGTCTTCCCTAGGCCAGTCATCTAGGCCCAGAGTTTTGCAGAGTTGCTTAATGTACGCTAACGATGTTAAATTATTTTGTCAAATTTCATCTGTCAATGATTGTTTAAAGCTTCAAAACGATATTGACTCATTTCTAAACTGGTGCTTGAATCGCCTTGAGCTTAATATATCGAAGTGCAAAACGTTTAGTGTTCATATAAAGTTGTCGACGCTGATTTTTACACATAAAATCGGAAATGAATCACTCATAAAAGTAAGCGAAGTAAACGATCTTGGTGTTTACTTTGATTCAAAACTAACTTTTTCGACTCACTATGACATTATTATAAGTAAAGCAAGCCCCATGTTAGGTTTCCTTAAAAGATCTTCAGGGATTTTTAAGGACCCTTATACACTAAGGTCAATTTTTTCATCACTTGTACTTCCTATATTAGAAAACTCATGTATGATTTGAACTCCTCCCTATGAAAACAATATTACAAGAATTGAAAGAGCTCAAAAAGGTTCACGCGTTTTGCTTTAAGAAACCTACGACGGTCTGATGGGTTACCCGAGCACTCGTCAAGATGTGCGCTTTTAGGTTTAAAAACTCTTAAAAACAGATGTGATGTTCAATATTTTGAATGTCAATATCAAGTCGGATGAATTACTCGCTTTAATATCATGGTACGTGCCAGATAAACATCTAAGAAATGGATATGAAATTATCTATCTTCCCACTCATCGTACTAATTAATTATGGTCAAAATAATCCTATGAGTCGCTCTCTTAAATTATAATATTCTGTCTCATCGGGAGTCGATATTTCAATAACTAGGGACTGTTTTATAAATTTTGTTAAGAACAGTAGCAGTAATTTTACAATGGTTATACATTACATTCTTTGTTTACAGAGATTGGGTATTATAACCTAACCACTAAAATATTAATAAAAGTTCGTAAATAATATATCACAGAAGTAATTTGAAGGAAAAGCCACTAAAAGCCTTCAATTGAATTTTATGAAATTAAGTACCAACATTCTTGTGATCAGCAGATTGTAAATCCATTGATGATAAATAGACACAGACATGAAATGTCGCGGTTGACTCGATGTTTCCAAGCTTGTCTGCATGAAGCTGCCTTGCCAGAATATTTGAACAGGTGACTACCTGTGTAACGACTGTATGGTATGAATTCTGTATGAATTGTATGAATTCTTAAAACCACCCAACATGTCCATTAGGACATGTCACAGAACAAGCCAACGCCAGAAGCCACAAATAATACTTCTCCTCGAAATAAACAAACAATGCCAAGAGACTCATTATCCTCCAAAACTGTAACAACCTCCTTTTTCGTACTTGAATCCAGAAATTGTTTCTGTCCGCTTACAATGTGTCTACGTCACGCAATAAAATTCATCCTTGTATAAGACACCTGCCCTTCAATTGTGAAAAGTCCAATTCCTTACGCACTCGCTCCCTGTCCCCGCCCAGAGCAACCTCCAACACTATCGAATGCAACCCCACATGTCGATTGAATTATATCATAAATTATGCACCAGATGTCCTCAAGCACTCGTCTTTGATCCCACGCAATGAAAATATTGAAAATCTCATTAAACTTCAGGAACGTTTCACGAAAACCGAGCTATTTTCGCTCGGCTATACCGCTAATTCGCGTCTGAAGCATACACAGCAACGCCCGACTTTGTTTGTTATCAATGCAATGAATAACAAGGAAATCCTTTAGTACATCAGAAAAACAACAACAAAAAAAAAGACGAAAGAGTCACACTAACCTCACCCATCCCGTCGGTCGGAACTCGTACAGCAGCAGAAGGAAAAGCACGCGGAAAACGAAAGAAGCACACGAAATCAAATTAATCACGGCGCACGATAGGAACAACACGTCTATACGCGCACACACTTGCGTTTGTGACGGTAGCAGTGGCTTTGATTAGCCCTCCACCCCGTGGCTGTGTGTGGGTGCGTTTTTAGGGGATTTGCGCTGTTCGTTGAGTTCATAAACCGACCGAAAATTATTAAGCCCATGAGCCATAATTAATTGATTCTCTTTTCGTATGGTAATTCCGAGCACTCACGCACACATAGACGCGGCGTGCTGACAAGACGAAGCGCATTTCGGTTGCAGAATAGTTTGTCGGAGGGCGTGGCAAATGTCTCGGCGTCTCTCCGCCCTTGTGCTGGCGTCGTGTCGGTGTGGTCTCGTCCGAATGTGTGTGCTCGACGGTGGTGGTTGCTAAAACTGGTTTTCCCACAGCAGACGAGGTGACAACAATGGGGGCAATTATGCTGGCGGTGTAGTGGTGGTGGTGGTGGTAGTGTGGTAAATTAAGCATACGCTTGCGCTGGTTTCGAAAGTGGGATGAGGTAGAAAAGTTTTCGAGCTCGTCTGGTGGGTTATTTTATTTTTTGTTCTCCTCGTTTTTTTTTCATTCATTCTACATTCGAGTGCGAAAATGGTTGTCGCTTTCATATGTTTAATTTGAGGCCATTGTTGATGGCATTTGGCTTGCATTGGTCTGGTTAATTGGACGTCGCTTTTTTTTTTTCATTTTCTGGCGTGTTAGTGACAAATGAAAGGTGGGCCACGATGACGTCGGCTATGGTAATGGGTGCGGTGGTCAATGATGGCGGTTGCGACAAATGGTTACATCGATTGATTGCAGCAATCACGGGAAAGTGATTTCGTCACGGAAATGAGTCTCGCTGTGAATTGGTAAGATGTCTCACTTTCATTCCAGCCAGCGGCAAATCCGTTTAGGATTAGTTTGTTGCAAATGGGATTCCAGAATTGAAACGTTCTCATGATTACACTGGTGCGCGGGATAAAATGTGTGTTTTAACAACTCGTCGATAATCCAATCAAGGTCTTGCAAAATCGCAACGCCTGACTTCAGAATGGCGGAGAAAGGTCACAAGAAATGTCTGCCAATGGCTTGCCAAAATAAGACATTTGCTGATTTTGCAATGACTCGTTTTCTGATGGAAGTAAGCGCCTTTCACGAAGGCAACACGCGAGTGGAGAAGGTCCTCAAGTAACTTGGCGTGCGAAATTGGAGGCAGCTGGCTAAGGATAATTTCAACGGGAAGCTGCGGCCCAGGCCCACCCCGGACTGTACCGCCGTTAGAAGAAGAAGTGCCATTCATGAGGTCATCGGCAAGAAGTTTCCGTCATTGATGACGTTAAGATGTCATACGTGGACATCTTTGTGGCTCCGTAACATGAACCTTCTTTCACGTGTTGTAGTATTCACATCCTGCCCCAGTCTATTCTTTGTTTGTGTCCTTACTTAAATCAAATTGGTTACTTTCAGCGATCCTTAAAATTAATCACGGTATCTTTTCATTTATTTAAGTTTACGTTGGTGGTAGGTGTCGCCAGTCTGTCTCATTCCCTGCGTCAACTCATAGAGAATGGATTTTGCCCTTTGAAACTCTTCTGACTCTTGAGACTGAGGCGAGCATATACTATATTTATTTCTTGCATGCTGTAACTATGTTTTAACAAGAATGCCATTTTTTGCTCTATCAAATTACATATCTAGGATATACAGGCCTTCGAGATGCGAGGCACATCTTTTGCTAGGCGGAAGCCGAATTGAGGATGTCAATTAATTCTACCTCGGCAGCGTTTTATGCAAAGATGGATGGGCAGAAACCGGCGTCGTGCCTCGAATAAATAAAGCCCGCCACGATTACTTCCCGCTTGGCAGCGTCTGGAGATCCACCCAGCTCTCCATCTCACTCAAGCTCCGGATATTCAATTCCAACGTGAAATCCGTATCGCTGTACGGATGCGAGATATGAGGATATGATTGCTCGCAAGCTTCGTCAACAAATGCTTAAGACGAATCCTGAAAGTTTTCTGGCTGGAATGGATAACCAACGAAGAACTGCTACGCAGAGCTTCGCAGAAACCCATCGCAGCAAGGATACAACAGTTTCGATGCGGCAGGAATGGTGTCATGCCCTGCTTTGAAACCGAATTGGTTATCCGGAATTATATTTTTGTCCTTAGCCCAGTTGATCAGGGTTCTATTGATCACCTTCTCGAATACCTTGCTGATTTTCGGAAGGAGACTAATTGCCCGGAGGTTTCTCGCTTGGTTGTACTTGGCTGTACTTGGCTGTTTTCGTGTGCTCAGGATAATGTGCGTTATTCAGGAGCATTGTTAAACATGATTGTGCACATATTAACCACTTCCAGTGGGAGGTGGCTTGGTTTTTACGCACATTAAATTAATCGAATGCAAAGAAAATTCCAAATAAATGTGTTCAATGGCAATTTAAGAGAAAAAAAAGATGTGTGTATAAGATTTTCGGTTCGATTCGGTGTAACACCAAATTGAATTGAAGTGAAGTGATTTTACAATAAAGCGCAATACCGTGAATCTCACCGAGGAAATTCTGACATCGAGTCATACTTGAAATCGGCAAATCGCCACAAAGCTTTGGATGCTGCGTCGTCATGTCGACAAAAAACTTGTGGGCATGCCACGTAGTCCAATCGAATCAAAGTTTTCTGTTGACTGTGCTTCCAAAATTATTCTTAGTAGTTTTACCTTAACGAAATTCACAAGAGTAAATTAATTGAAGCCTCTGAAAAGTCCATTACACCGAAGAATCGCATTGATTTCGCTTCGAGTGGTAGGTACTGCGGTCTTCACCCATTTACCTATTTTACAAAAGTGCTGAAGAGAGTCAATCATGGGAAAAAAACAGCGTTATCATTTACCAAAAAATTCCTCTACTGCTTCAACAGTTGAGATAGTGTTCTCTTTAGCGACCACCAATTCCATGACCTAATTTTTTTCTCATTCCAATCACAATCTACATCTTTTCAGAGTCTATGTTTTTCCTGTGTTTATTCGACGATATAAATGTTTGTCGTAATCATGTTGTGCAACGAAACCTCCTGCAGCAGGCTGCTGGGATAAATTGTCCCTTAAGTTTTACCGCTTTGTTTTCGAGCAATAAACCCACAGGAAGTGTGTATTTCCGAGAAAATTGTACAGTTATTATAGCTGCTGTAACAAGGAACCGTCGCTTTTAAGTTCACATGTGTTGATCATACATCCGGCGGCGGTAATGATCGCGGTCATAAATTGTAGCAAAATATTCGTTATCAGTAGAATCCTCGGATGATGGTCCGATAAACTGTCCTATTTGCCTAGGATCATTGAGAGACCATTGAGATCCGCATCCTTCAGTTTTTACAGTCCGAATATCTTTTTTTGCTGATATGAAAGAATGCGCAACAGTAAATGATGGATTATTGTCGCCATCAACGAACCGTATACCGGTGAGGAAACTAAACTCATAAGACGGTGGCAACATTCTATATAATGTATACTAAGCCAGTCAGCAATACGTAATACACAGTAATAAACAACGCTCTAGATAGACTCAATGTAGTAGATGGCAATATCCTATCCCGAAGTACATATATCCAGTCCGAATTAGGTCACCACAATATGATCAGGAAGTTATACAGGGGAACCCCACAAGGAGGGGTACTGTTTCCCCTTTTCTGGGTATTGGTAGTTGACGAAATTCTTAAAGAACTAAGCCGTACAGGCTGTAAGCCAATAGCCTATGCAGACGACATAGCCCTAATTATAAAGGGAACATTTCTTCATACCATCAGGGACGTCGTGAACGTCTCACTAAATAAAATTGAGAACTGGACAGGAAATGCCGTACAAAACAGAGCTCGTACAATTCACTAGAAGACGTATCAAACCTCCGATAGAGCCCCCTAAGCTGAAGAAAAAGGAACTCAGCTTCACTAGTCAAGCTAAGTACTTAGGAGTAATCCTAGACAGCAAGTTAAGCTGGAAAACGAACATTAACATCACACATGTAAGAGAATGCTTAGCCCCAAATTGGCAATTAAACCATTAATGACTCACTGGATGTTATTAGACCCATCTTAACATACGGTATCCTTGTTTGGTGGCCAGCACTGAATAACATAAGTGCTTGAATTGTTTTTGGATTGTTGGCTTAACATCGATCCTTCGGTCGCAGCTCTGAGGCTACCAATTGACATCGCCAAGACGGCTGATAAAACGATTTGGGAAGTTAGTTGCGCAAAAGATCGATTGTGGCATGGTCTGTGTGGCATGGCGCGCCATTCTGCAACACTCAGGGGTCGTCCTAACGCACGTCTGCAATTTCAGTAAAAAAAAAAAGTCGCTTAACATGGCTCTGTAACATGAACCGTTGAACGAAATATTGTTCCCAGCCTCACTTTCGAAGAAAAATTATTCAATGATGCCCTCGGCCACAGCAGCCATATTCTCATCTGTATTCACCGTAAGATGACAGGGACTACGTGTGCTGTCTACTAGCATATCAGTCTCACGAACTTTCTGCACAAACTTGCGTACAGCAGACGCGCTTCATTTCGGCCAAAATTTCTTTTAAAAAACCGCACTGTTTGCGACACACAGCACTCACTTTCGATTGTTCACCGTTGTTCATGCGTAAAGCGACTCATTTCGTTCCCATGAGGAGATGATACTGACTGTCTGTAAAGAAGTCAAGCCTTATACAACGTCGTTTTCAGGTAGTTATAATACATACTTACAGTTATAAGTAAAATGTGGATGCCATGATAGTTTATCGGTGAACAGCAAGTGGTATTATTTAACAAACAGTGACAGCATTTGAAACGCTTTGATCTCCGTGCACCAGATCTTACTGATCTTACTGGGAGTCTGATCACCAGACGCTGGAGGGTCCACTGCGAATCTTCAATCTATTCCAAGGATCTGAACATCGAGCTTTCTCTACGACTGCCAAAGCACTGTGGTGTCTTACAGGGTGGACCTATAGCGAATAATGAAGCTGTGTCATGATATCGTCATCTCTTCCGATAGCCAGGCAGCGACCAAATCTCTGAATTCCGTCACTTTTAATTCCAAGACTTCTCTTAATTGCCGCCTATCTCTTAACATCCAACTGATGTGAGTGCCGGGACACTGTGACATTCCAGAGAATTGCGAAGCGGACGAACTCGCTAGAAAGGGCACAAATTCTGTACTCTTTCCGGGTGGAGACCCACCCTCTACGGCTATCGCTAATATAAAACATGGATGCCTTATTACCAAACAACTCTGGGCTATGGTCGATCTCAAACGATCGAATAGCTTGATCGGATTAAGCAGACCGATAACAAGGGATTATGCCATCGTAACTCACGTCTCTAGACTAGGCCTCCCCCACAACGACTTCTGCAGAAGCGACATGAACGAGGACGAGGAAGAAACCATGGAACATCTGCTATTGAGCTGCAGTGCTCTCTCATCTCGTAGAGGCAGACTTCTGGTGGCCCACTTCTTTGATAACCTGACTGATCTGAGGAACAGTAGAATAAGCCTTCTCTTAGCTTTATTAAAAGCACTAATTGCTTTGCGGAATTGGTACCCTTGATCCGCGTGGTAAGACACTTGGCCTTCGCTTGGTCTATGTGTGTCCTTCCACGCGGCAGTCAGCCAGCTCAACCTAACCTAACTAGAACTTTAGTCCACCGACAATCGATTCCCAACTCTCCAGCAACGCACACTTCTCTGTCGAGATGTTAACTAAATTGACGCACAACCTTCATTCCGAGCGCACTCAATCAGTTTCGTGACATGGATGTGCGATGCACGCGATATTACCTCGATTGCATTTGATAGATGTTTTCATTGCAGAACTCCCGCACTTTGATCTGCATCCTCGCCGATTTGTTTACCCAAATTGAAGTTCAAACTTCAGCAGCGCCTCACTCACCAGTAGCAGTAGCTGCTGCCACCCCTTTGAATAATCACATCCCCGTGACACTCTGTTTACTTAGCCCGATGCCCTCTTAAGCACTAGCGTCCGCAGATTCTGCAAAGGGGACCGGTGCAGACCTCCAATTCATCACAGTTTGATACCTCATCCGTGCGCCACTTGTCTCTATTTGCTCCTGCTAATCCCGTCGAACAACCACATAATTTTCTGTATCAATATTTTACTTATAATTAACTTCCAACAAAACGCACAACGCTCGCGTATGCCCCGAACCGCAGCCAGGGTGTGAGGGAAGTCCTGAACAAATTTATTTTAAACTTAAAAAAAAGTTAAGTGCCCTCCGCTGACGACGACGACAACGACCGAGACACGGCTGGCTGTCCGGAGTCGATTTCCCATTTTCCTGTGGGGGATTTGCGCGCTCACCCTGTGTGTTTGATGAGCATTCGCATTCGGGCAATTAAGGGAAGCAAAGGAAAACAGAAGCTTATCCTTTGGATAAACAAAATATGAAAGTCCCCCTGTGGATTGGCAGCTAGATTGGCTCTTGTCAAGACGGCGGGCTCGTTCTCGTCGTTCCCATGACACGGATAGAAGAAATTGCCAGTTGAAATAATAGAGCGACGTGGCTAAGGAATTTCCCCGGGCACTATGGGAATGTGTCGCTGGGGTATTAGGAGACGAAATGGATTAGTTTTGAGTTTTCCGTTTTAGGCGAACAGGCACTGCGTCGCCCGTCCGGGGCTTATTGTGCACGAATTCCGACAGGTTGCGTGGTGGCACCACCGAGACCCTAAGAGGATATCATTCTTTGAAATGCGTTCCAAAAAAAAAAGAAGTTTGTTTGGATACATGTGTTTGCTGGTTTCGGAAGTGAGCTGGAAGGTGTGAGAAATATAAGATTGTGCGTGGAGGTGATTAACTGGGAAGGAACATGATAGTTCTCATTCAATCGATTATACAATGATGTCAGAAAACAGAAATCTGATTTCCCACATCGTGTCAAAACGATATGTAATCCTTTGCATCCATGCTGTCATATTCCAATGGTTTAGTTGTGATTGATGCAACTTTAGTTTGTGGTGTTTCTTTACACGGGTTCGTCGTGGTGACAGTTCTGCGCCATGTTTTCTCGTGTTTCCATGTTCTCGGTACCTCATACAAATGGACAATGCGATCAAACGAACGATGGACAGAACAATACCAAAAATAGCGCAAGTCGATGGCTGTGATGTCTATCGAAATGAAGTTATAGAGGCACTTCACGTTCTTAAAAGCAGACTGCTGTCGAGACTTAAACTCTTACACAGACGGTTTGCAGACCCGCATAGTGAAGAAGTACGGTCCTTGAAGTCGGAGCTCAAAAGTCTCCAACATTTACTAAAAATTAACTATAGATTAGCCATAAACTTGCACTGGGGCAATAAAATCCGGGCTGGACAATCCAACAACCCGGGTATGTTCCCGCAAGTAAATAAAATATTAAGGAAAAAAAAATCACAACGACGATCTTCCAGGAACTACCGGCAACAAACAACTACTGCCATCTATCGATATAGATCCGGATAGAGCAGTGTTAGACGACGATTTCTTCATGATTAGAGACCCCGAGGAGGAGGTGAAAGCGATAGGAGCTGCCTTTCAGAGAGTGTACACGGTCAACCAGGTTCGTAGGCCAAATCACGATCTGGAGAACAGAGCCTTGTTGAATCACTTTTATCTCCGAAATGAGATCTGTCAATGGCGATCAGAGAATCTTGGTTTTACTAGATTCAGTGACGAAAATGTGGCAAATAATGTCGTCGACAATGATGGAAATCATTACCTGATTTCTCAAGAAGATCTCCAAGGTGTTTTCAAACCATTGAAACCATTCGGTTTCAAAGCGGGGCATGACACTATTCTTGCCGCGTCGAAACTGGTGTCGGATATCCAATGGAACAAGAGCCAGAAACAATGTACGGGTGCCTACTTGATTGACGCCGATCCTGTTCAACATTTACTTGAGCGATCTCTTAAGTTCTCTTCCTCATGCAATTGCGTATGCCGATGACTTGATCGTGTACAGATCAGGCAAAAAGATCGAGAAAATCAATACGCTCACGCAGGGTGACTTCGATTCATTCATGAGAAGTTGCGATGACTGGAAGTTGAGTATCAACTTCCGGAAGTCGGAAACCATTCTGTTCAGGACGCCGTTGTATAAGGCCTCGGCGGATACGAAAAAGAATTGGCGAAAGTTCTCAATCGTTGGAAGACACGGGGAACCTCTGGCGCAAAGGACTGTAGTCAGATACCTGGGGATCTGGCTAGATCAGTATGCTGTTCTGACCAGAGCCCGAGGCGCTTTTGCTCTTACAAAGAGACTGTTTTACAACAGCCAACTTGATGCGAGGGTGAAGGTTATCTGCTACATGGCCCTCATCCGGCCAATGCTCACCTATGGCTGTCCCGTGTGGTTCAACGTGAGTGCAAGCTTAATGGAAAAGATTCGGTTGTTTGAGAGGGCTTGTCCTAGGGCTTGCCTTCGTCTTTATCGAACTCCAGAGTCCAATGAGGTCTTCTACAACAGGGCAAAGCTGATAAGAGCGGACAATTTCCTGTTGAAGTTGATTCGAGGTCACACTGTTAGAGCGATGAACTCGGTCAATAACTTGATCTCGGGGGCTTACTACCCCAATCCAGAATACCACAAAAGGGTACGTAACAGCGGCTTCATCCCCCCGAAGCTTTTCTTCACCTAGACAAAAATGGACTGATACAAGATATTAATGCGGTACCACGCATCTTCCACATAGAACGTTCTACTGTGTCAGTCGTTCACTGACCTCCGAGTAGTGCAGTTCGCGAGTGATTCGAGTTCATATAAATAAAAAGAAAAACAATTCACGCATATTAAGTACTGAAGTTGCCACAAGTTTTTTAAACAGGCAAGCAGCCGAGTTAGTAGAATCAGTGCTCCCGGCTCTGCAGGTGCCCGGTTCGAGCCCGAATTGAGACAGAAGCAAAACTTTTTTTTTTTCCCTGGATGCACATCTCATCAGTAAAGTGAGTGCAGAGAGATGGAAACAAAAGAGCGGTCCGCGCTCTTGAAGGCGGACAATGACCTACAACAACCGGTGACAGCATCAGGCCATCAGCAAACAGTGCCCAAAGAAGGCACTGGCAAGAGGAGGAGGAAGAAGGCGTCTCCAAAAAGTGGAAAACGCCGCAATACAAACGTGTCAACCGAAGAGCGGCAGGGGGAAGAGCCTAGTGAAGCGGCATCGGCGTGCACAACGGCAACCGAGTCGGAGGAGGAAGAGGTAGTGCAGTACGTGTCAGATGGAGGAGAAGGCTTGTTCGCTGTCAGCAGCAACAGCTTCGATTCGCTGGACACGGACACCGAAGACGAAGTGGAGCGTGTGCTTCGTCTCAAAGAAACGCAGATTGACGACATGCAGGAGAAAATTCAGCGTCTCCTGCATGAAATTAGAGAGCTGAAGGCTTGTACTCTTGAGAAGAGAAGGTTGGACCAAGAGTCAAAGGTCCAACAACAACAGTTACAACAACAACAAGTGCCAAAGAAGCAGCACCAGAAACAAAAGCTTCAGTCAAGCGAGCAGCAACAATTGCAATCTGCAGCGGAGCAACAACTGCCATCAACAGCTGTTCAACCACAGCAGCAACAGCAGCGAGCAGCTAAAAAACACCAACAACAGCCAGTAATCCAGAAAATGCCAACAACACAGGCAAAACAACAGCCAGCAACAAAGCATCAGCAGCGACCAGCAACACTACAGCGGCCAGCAACTCAACAGCGTCCAGCAACACAACTGCAGCAGCAGACAGCAAACCAACAGCAGAAGCAGAAGAACGAAAAGGTGCCACCAATCAATGTGTACACGGCACACATTGAACGAGCCGCTAATGTGTGTAAGGAGGCCATAGGGGCAGGTAATTACTATATTAGTAAAAATAAAGGTGCTGATAGGTATGCAATCCACTGCAAGACAGTGGATGACTATAATATATTGATAGAGTATCTAAAGATCTCGAAGTTGGAGTTCTTCTCTTTCACCCCAAAAGGGGAAAAACGCCAGACCCGTCTGCTGAGGACCACCTTCCCGCTTGAAGCGGAGAAGGTCTTCCAAATGCTCAATGAGCAAGTGTGGGACGGAATTGAGATCGTCGGGGTCAAGCCCTTCTCTACAGTAAAGGCAAGGAGAGAGGGGCGGAAACTACCCCTTTATATCGTGCAATTCACACCCAACAGCAAACTAGTTAATCTAAAGAAAACAATTCTCTTAGATGGCTGGAAATGCAAATGGGACAGCATTCGAAGGCGCGATGGTATTGCACAATGCTTTCGCTGCCAAAGGTTCGGGCACGCCGCGTCAAACTGCCAAATGCAGCATCGATGCGTTAAGTGCGGTGAGGACCACAATGCGGAGAATTGTTCTCTGGGGCAAAAAGGAGCAGCTGACAAGAGTCAGCTCAAGTGCGTACTCTGCGGGAACGCGGGGCACACCGCTAACTATCGGGGTTGCCCTAAGTTCCAGGAACGCAAAGCAAAAGCGGCTCTGCAGAAGCAGCCCCCAGTGAAAAATCCACTCGGGGCAGCCATACCCGTCACCCCTCAAGTGACCTACGCCCAAATGGCGTCTGTCCAGAGGAGCACGGAAAAGCAGCAACTACCGAAGGTAGTGCCGCAATCTTCAGTGCCAAGAGCACACGATCCAACGCCTGATTGGAAATCCTCCATTGAAAGGCGTATGGATCGGTTAGAGGAGCGGGTAGACCAAATCTTGGCGCTCCTGCAGAGCCAGCCACGTCAACCGTTTTAATGGCTGCGCAGACGAACGAGTTAACTTACAAGATCCTTGCAGTGAATGCAAATTCATTGATAGGGATCCCACGAAAAAACGAGCTCTATAGATTGTTGGACGATCAAAGCCCAGAGCTGATGATGATTAGCGAAACCAAGCTAACTCGGAGTGGCATACTGGAGCACAGCAATTATAATGTTATTAGAAGAGACCGACCCAATTCCAGTGGTGGAGGCGGTGTTGCGATCTTCATTAAAAATAACATAAAACATAAAGTAGTGTATAGTGGTGAAGTACGAAGGTTTCAGGAGTTGGAGGCCTGCATCGTGTGCATTTCGCTCCGCAGTGGAAGGAGGTTGTACGCGGTGTCGGTCTACTCCTCTGGCGACCCTAGTTCCAGAACGACTATATCAGAGCTCGATTCACTCTTCAGATGCCTAAGGCTGGACTCGGAGGAGAACTATTTTATTTTGGCCGGTGACTTAAATGCCCGACATGGATATTGGGGGAACATGGTTTCCAATACCAGAGGGGACCAGCTTTACAGCTGGTTTTGCTTGCACAGTGTCGAGTATAGACTCGATTTGAAGGCAACAGAGATCTCGTCGTTCCCAAGGAGCGGCTCTTATCTGGATCTCCTGCTGTTAGACGCAAGACTGCAGCTGACAGAAACAGACGCACAAACGGTAAACTGTTTGAACACATTCGTGTATCTCAGTGACCATTGCGGACTCAGTGCCGAAATCAAGATCCCTAACGATATTGCGGAATAAGGAGAGTATGTTCAAACGTACCCCTACAATTACAGTAGGGCTCGATGGACACGCTTCTCCAGACAAATGACGCGAGCACTCTCTTCGAACGAGCTCCACATACCGTCCAATAGAAACTTGTCAAACGAAGAGATTGACATGTACCTAATTCAATTGGACGAGACAATTAAACGAACGATGGACATTACTATACCTCGGTATACTCGCACAAACAATGAAAACTTGTACCGCAATGCGACAATCGACGCACTCCACCAACGAAAAAGTCGACTCCTGTCAAGATTAAAAACCTTGTACAGGCGGTATACTGACAGACGAGACGAGGAAGTTAGGACACTGAAATCGCTCATCAAAAATATTCAAACATTAATTGTGCAGAATTACAGACTTTCTGTTAATTCTTACTGGAACGATAAGATTCGGACTGTCAGATCCAACAATCCGAGCATGTTCCCGCAAATTAATAAATTCTTTCGAAGTAAAAATAGCGACTTTCCGTGTCTTAAGTTTCCCAGAACGACGGACAACGAACAAATACTGACTACAGCAGGTATTGATCCAAATAACGCCGTACTCGACGATAACTTCTTTGTGGTCGAAGATCCGCAAGAAAAAATGGAAGTACTAGGCGCGGTCTTCCAGGAAGTGTACAAGGTGAATGAGAGCGTTCGCCCGAACCACGACTTGGATAACCGCGTACTGGCTAGCAACTCTCAACTTCGAGAAGACATGCAGCAATGGCGATCTGAGAACACTGGCTTTGTCGTGTTCAATGATGATAACATGGCAGACAATGCCATCGCCGTCGAAGGGGTTCAACCCCCGTTCATATCGAAGACAGAGCTCCAAGCGGTCTTCGAATCATTAAAGAAGAAAAAGTCAGTGGGTGTCGACGGGATCTCGAACATTGTGTTAAGACACCTCCCTTTAGAAGTGGTTAATATGTACACAATCCTGTTTAACAATGCTCTGAATAATGCACATTATCCGGAACATTGGAAAACTGCGATTGTACAACCCATATCCAAGAGAGGAAAAGATTCTTCGAATCCTTGCAACCTCCGGTCAATTAGTCTCCTTCCGAACATCAGCAAGGTATTCGAGAAGGTGATCAATAGAACTCTGATCAACTGGACTAAGGACAAAAATATAATTCCGGATAACCAATTCGGTTTCAAAGCGGGGCATGACACTATTCATGCTGCGTCGAAACTGGTGTCGGATATCCAATGGAACAAGAGCCAGAAACAATGTACGGGTGCCTGCTTGATTGACCTGGAGAAGGCCTTTGACACCGTATGGTTAGAAGGACTTTTCTACAAGCTCAATCAGCTAGGCATAAGCAAACCACTGCTGTACCTACTGTGTAACATGCTTACCGGTAGACGGTTCGTAGTCAAGAATGGCAACGTGACCTCCACAGGTATATTCCAAGTTAAAAATGGTCTCCAACAGGGTGCCGTTAATTCGCCGATCCTGTTCAACATTTACTTGAGCGATCTGTTAAGTTCTCTTCCTCATGCAATTGCGTATGCCGATGACTTGATCGTGTACAGATCAGGCAAAAAGATCGAGGAAATCACTACCCTCACGCAGGGTGACTTCGATTCATTCATGAGAAGTTGCGATGACTGGAAGTTGAGTATCAACTTCCGGAAGTCGGAAACCATTCTGTTCAGGACGCCGTTGTATAAGGCTTCGGCGGACACGAAAAAGAATTGGCGAAAGTTCTCAATCGTCGGACGACACGGGGAACCACTGGCGCAAAGGACGGTAGTCAGATACCTCGGGATCTGGCTAGACCAGTATCTATATTTTAATAAACATGTAGATGCTGCTCTGGCCAGGGCCCGAGGCGCTTTTGCCCTTACAAAGAGACTGTTTTACAACAGCCAACTCGATGCGAGGGTGAAGGTTATCTGCTACATGGCCCTCATCCGGCCAATGCTCACCTATGGCTGTCCCGTGTGGTTCAACGTGAGTGCAAGCTTAATGGAAAAGATTCGGTTGTTCGAGAGGGCTTGTCTTAGGGCTTGCCTTCGTCTTTATCGAACTCCAGAGTCCAATGAGGTCTTCTACAACAGGGCAAAGCTGATAAGAGCGGACAATTTCCTGTTGAAGTTGATTCGAGGTCACACTGTTAGAGCGATGAACTCGGTCAATAACTTGATCTCGGGGGCTTACTACCCCAATCCAGAATACCACAAAAGGGTACGTAACAGCGGCTTCATCCCCCCGAAGCTTTTCTGCACCTAGACAAAAATGGACTGATACAAGATATTAATGCGGTACCACGCATCTTCCACATAGAACGTTCTACTGTGGATGGGCGACTCAACCACGACCGTTCCGTCGCACAACGAGCTGTGGAGGGTCTCCTCCGGTTCAGTACGGCGGTATCAAGACGGGATATTCGGGATGTTGCTATGCAACACCGAAACTTCTGGTAGTTGGTGAGAGAGGGCTCCCTAGTCGAACCCTTTAGACCCGGGGTAGAAAGGGTAGTACAGATCCCCTTATGGGGAGTAGTCAGTCCTGTCTTGCAGCGGATTGGTCCATATCCATCAGCTGTAACCTACTTACATAACTTAGGGTAGTTTTACATATTCGTATATACATGTGTATATATGTATGTAGTTTAGCTTAAGTATGTTTAGGTTATTTTATGGTAGTGTGTAGGCAATAAGTTTAAAGAAAACAGGGATGTAATTGCGTAAGGCGACAATCGTCTCGCGATAGCTGAAAGAAAACAGTCATTAACTATCGTCTCGCAGACTGATGTTTTGCGATACCTATTTCTGTATCGTCTCCTATTAAATGAGAACAAATTGTGTATACATATCTTGTTCTACACTTTTGAGACATTCTTAGCGTGATAGGTCGCATTTGTATTAGTTTTGTTCGCAAACTGAAATGAGAATGGGTTAGTGAAATTTGAGAGGACTGAGAGCACAGATGTCATTTTTACGTAAGAGTTAATATTTTCAGAGCACTCAAACTGTAACGATAGGCGAGACGATAGTGAGTGTCTTACGTGAAGCAAATCATCGACGATATCATCGAAGAGAATCAAAAGGACGATAGTCGTCTGAAAAGTTACGCGATGAGAGCCCAGTACAGACATTAAGTTTTTATAAACTAATTTTTTCTTAATATTAAGTTGTAAAGTATTGAACTCGTTTTTGTTCAAATATAAATGCAATATTAGTTAAAGTCGAAAGACATATGATAAGATTAAGTTTAGCTTAGAGTGTCCGCTTAGGGCCAGTAAGTTAGATGCAGAGATAATGGATGATAGAGATATCCAACTGCGGCCATTTTTTCCCCTAGCCCATAACGAAGATGTAGTGGTAATCCCTTGTATTTCACTTATACATTTACAACGCTCGTCAATTCACCACAATATTTTTGGAAAAAGCGGCAGATTCATGAATTTAGTGGGAATCCATGAACTTTCCATGTAACGTACATGGGTATCTTGTTCGGAGGGTGTTCAAAAGTTGACTAGTATTTTTAAGGGTATTTTCTTACATTGTTATATGGACTTTCGTGAATAACAATTTATTGTAATGTCCATTTAACTGGAACTATTTGACCTAAAATTAATTCTTAAGTGTATATATAGCCTATTCATAAACCGTACCTGAGAAATTAACTCAAAAAATGAAGCCCGCTTTATACGCTTAACTCACAAATTCTGAAAAACTCATGAATCCAATTTAAACAATTTGATAAAAACAATGGCAATATATTGCAACTTTTACTAATGCTAAAAAATGGTTGTCAAAACATCTTATTTGTGATTCACGCTTCAATAATATTTTTATTATTGGTTAACTGAACGTGTGAATGTATTATTCATTTTTATTCATATGAAAAAATTCACACTATGTTGTGCATTCATTAATTATGTCCAAGTATTTAAAATTGTAAATTGCTCAAAGTATTAATGAATCGACTTCATGAACATAAACATTGTTCGTTCGTTTACCCCTCCATGTGTTAAAAATTGAACACCAAAATTTGAAAAAACGTTCAAATAACGAGCGAATTTTCAAATAAGAACTGTAATTCACCCCATTACTAAGGTGGGGAAGGGTATCAGCTGTCTCCACAGCTGTTCTCAAGAGCTCACACATATTCACAGACAGGGGACAAAAAGCGTATACAAAACGCTGACAGATGAAATCAAGGGGCAAGGGAGGTAGAAGTTGGATATCTCTATTATAGGTTATCTCTGGTTAGATATAGTAACATTGTCCGTCCAACTAGTTTTAAGCATTTTTGTCTAGTATGTACGTTTGTTATGAATTGTTGAAATAAAAATGAATTAAAATGAAATGACGGCTTCGCATTTCGATGTGATAGCTCATCTATCACATCGCCAGATCAACTGTGGATGGACGACTCAACCACGAACGATCCGTCGCACAACGAGCTGAGGAGGGTATCTTCCGTTTCAGTTCGGCGGTATCCAGGCAGGACATTCGGTATGTTGCTATGCAGCACCAAGAGTTCTGGTATCTGGGAAGTGAGGGAACTCCATCGGATCTTTTAGACCCGGGTCGGAAAGTGGGTAGTTTTTTAAGGTTGAATAAGTTGTAGATAGAAAAAAAATCTGAAAAACGAAAATGTACAGTGGACTCCCCCTAAGTTGAATTTTCACGGGATACCAAAATTTGTTTGTGTTAGAGAGAGTTTGACTTAGAGAGTGGTTTTTGTATGGAAAGTTGAGGGAAATGTATGTAAAATATGGCGAAAAAGTTCGAGTAAGGGAGAGTTTCGACTTAAGGAGAGTTCGACTTAGCGAGAGACCACTGTATAAACAATAAAAAAAAAAAATAAATAAAAAAAAGAAGAATTTATATGACTATACATGATGATACATGGTAACATTACGTATATTAAAGATATATGCTCATACCCATGTGTATAGCATAGTAAATACATGTTTATATGCATATATAAGTAGGTTGGCCTAAGTTAGCTTGTAAGTTTTATTTTAAAGAAGAATGTAAGTTAGCTTGTACATTTTTATAAAAACAGTCAAGTTATTATGTTTTCTAATTTTTTCTTAATATTAAGTTGTTCTTTTTAAATTACCATTTATATTTTACTCCCTGCTAGGTTAGATCGAAATACTTCGAATAAGATTAAGCTTAGCTTGGAGTGCTCGCCTATGGGGACTGAGTTAGAAATGAAAACATTGTCTATCCAACTAGTTGTAAGCATTTTAGTCTAGTATGTACGTTTTTTTTTGGGAATTGAATTTTTCTTTTTTTCGTCTACTAAACCTGTGCATGTTTTGTTGCCCGTAACGACCTTTAGCAGCTTCATTGCGATGTAAAGATTTTTACATGAATAACGTGAGAACTTCATTTAACCTTTTTGCATATCGGCTCAAATCTGACCAATTATTATGTTATATATTTTCACGGTCTATGTTAGATATTCGATTATTTTTGATGGTAGGTTTTGTGAACAAAAAAGAAAATTAAATCAAATATATTCCTACTTATTGCTTTGAAAAAAAAAAAACAAAAGCGTTACAAGCTAATATATCTGCCAAATCACGAAACACCACTTGATGCTATCGTTTTGTCATTCTCTTGCAAGTGCAGTCAATGTGTATACATCACCTTTAAATTTGTTATAGTCTAATTGGTGAAAGAGGAGAAAAAGTAACACTTTTTACTAAGATTGATACTGATCCTAAAATTTTGGAGATAATTCAGCCAAGCCTTTTTGAAACGCATATTTCAACTTTAAAATTTGTCGAATAGATCTGCCAAGTATACTCAACATTTCTCCGGGTACAATTTTGAAAAAAAAAAAGAATTCTGTGTTTCATCTTCCCCGGATATGGGACATGCCCTCCCCCATAGATCGAGCATGTTGTAACGTCGGGGTACGTTGCAACTACAACTTTAAAGGAATTATAAAGTCTTGTTTTAGGCATACTATATAAACATATGGGTGGGTCGCCGTGGCGTAGTGGGTAAGTGAGTCGATTCCTACGCAGAGGGTGCCAGGTTCGATAACCGAATTTACAACCTTTCATATTTCACGGCTCCACCTCTTTCGAGTCACTGACAATGCTCAAAGAGTATTCCAGTCCAGCAAAAGTTTCTCAACTTCGCCGTTCGGAGTCGGAATTAAAGTGTAGGTCCCTTCCACTTGTGAAAGAACAATAGCACGTACAACACGAGTGGATGCTGAAAAGCTAGACCCAGGTCCGTCTCGGACTGTCGCGCCACCCATGTTATTATTATTATATAAATATATAATTTAAAAAAGTAAACAAATTATTTACTACATTGCAATGTAAATTTAATTAAATGGAACACAGCGAACCGTCTATGAGGCGTTTGTTGGTATTGAAACGGAAGTGGATAAAGTGGGTCTGGCGGAAAACGAGGACAAAACAAAGTACATGCTGTCATCAAGAAAGGATGCACATCGTCGGCGACTCGCCCAGAACGTCGACATAAGCAGTTATAGCTTTGAGGTAGTGAACGACTTTGTCTACCGCGTCAAATAGTACCGAGATTAAAGGCAGAATAACTCTTGCCCATCGCTGTTTCTTTGGGCTCAAGAGGCAATTGAGTAGTAGAGCCTTCTGTTGAAGGATCAAGCTAACACTATATAAGACCCTGATCATCCCAGTCCTAGTCTATAGCGGGGAAGCCTGGAAAATGTCAAAAGAAGATGAAGAAGCCCTTGGTTTCTTCGAGAGAAAAGTTCTGCGTTCAATCTTTGGCCATGTTTGGGTTGATGGTTTTTGGAGAAGAAGATTCAACCATGAACTGTACAGCGACATGAGCTTAGCCAGGCGTCTACGGATGGACAGCATTGCACCAGCCCTAAGAGTCTTTGACTCCGAACCAGTGGGACAACGCAATAGAGGACGCCCACTGAACCGATGGCGCACACAGGTAGAGAAGGACCCTGTAGCAACTTGGCGCTCGCATTTGGAGACAGCTGGTAAAAGATCGTGTCAACTGGAGAGGCTTTTTTAAGGCCGAAATCCACCCCGGACTGTAGCGCCACCAAGAGAAGAAGAATGGAAATTTAAATTAGGCGTCGATGGTTATGCAGAAATTTAAGAGTGTGGATCTACACTGCGCCCATTTCTCACCTGGCAAACATTGAAAAAATGGTTCGCAATAGATGAGACGCAAAGTTTGCTCATCTTCGTACAAAGGAATCCAAAACATTTTCTCTTTTATGTTCTCACGTAAGAACGCTTGCTTCTCTGACTGACTTCCTAATAATTATCTGCTTTCATTTGTCCCTCTTCGGATTAAGCCTTATTTCCTCAGGATGAAAATGAAAATGCTTATTGTAGCCCCTGTGTCTTGAAAACAGTGGTCAACGTAGTAGCGAATGGTTTAAAAAAACAACGGGGTAGGTTGCCATATGTTACAACTTACTCCGCCATCGAACTTTGCACAAGGAACACAATAAGAAAAAAACCCAAACTCACACTAAATTACATTTACACACAATTAAAAACAAAATACAACAGCAACATAAGAAAAATCAATCACCGCCGTATTTCTTTCGTGTGGAGAGGGAGACCAAAAATACAAAAAGTATGAAAAGTTGCAAGCCTGTCTTTTTGGCAGTAATAGCCGATCTTCCCTAGTCAACGTTCAACGAGCAATTGGCAAACAACCCGAAAGTTTTAGAAAAAACAAATATGTTTCTTTCTTGTTTTTCAATTCTGAACGGCACACTCTATTACTTCTTACCCTTGTTACAATAAGCCCCGCTCTACCCTATTATGAGTGGCTTTTTATCCAGGTGATCACTTACTTTTGAGTCATACTGTAGAGAACTTAGTAGGTTCACAGATTTATTTTTTAATTTTCGGAATATAAGACACGAATGGAGTCTTCATTTTATATTTACAAATTCTCGTAGTTCGCGCTTGGTTTTTAGTGTAATGCGTTTCTCCAGTAATTGTTGGTGCCAATTGGTAAGACGCTTGGCCCTATAATCAAAACAAGAACTACAACTCTAGGTTACTGAAAAAGAGTTGCCTTGTATATCATTTCTAGTTTTTGCAAAGGTTGGACAAGTGCCGTGGATGTGGAACGTAGTTTCTTCTTCCTCCTCGTCTCTACAGTTTCTGGTGTAGTCTTTGCAGGGGGCTCCTATTATTCTGGCATGGATACCGAGAAGACAGTGGCCGGTGATAATGCCCACTACGTTCTTAATAACATTGCCGTTTAGTTTTAGGAGTTGTTGAGAGCCAAATAAGCTTCTAAGCCATACATCTTTATAATTCCATCCATCTCCGAATAGCGGAGTCGAAGGCATCTGTAAGTAACATGGTGTTTATTACTTGGAGTGAGGGATGTGGGGTGTCCTGTGGCAGTGGCAGTCCCACCCCTATTCTTGCTAACTCGTTGGCCCTTTCGTTGCCTGGAAAACCACTATGCCCAGGTACCCAGCAAAGGGGTAGGTTGCATCTAACCGCTATCTCACTAAGAGATAGACGGCAAAGTCTTATCATCTTCGATTTAATTGATAGTGCAACCAGATCCTTAATGGCCGCCTACTATTATGTAGATGGCGATAGAAAGCCCATCTGTCGGGTTCGTTGATAGTAAGCCGGCAGCCTCTTGGCTAGCTTTAACTTCTGCCTGGAATACACTGTAATGGTTGGGCAGTCGAAGAGACAGGAAAAATGATATGTCCGGCGATATCGCGAATACTCCTAGTCCGGTGCCCTCGTCTGTATCGGATCCATCAGTTTAGATTTCCAGGTAGACTGGTTTTCTTACCAAATCTTTTGTCCAATCTTCTCTGTCTGCGTTGAGTGTTTTGAACCCAAACTTGAAGTCTAAGGCGGGTGTTGTATAATCCGTATGCGTTGGTAGTCTCTCATTTCTGATTATCTCTGTATGACCAAAGCTATGTGATCTGTTCCAGCGACAGCACTCCCGTAGCCTTAACGCTGCCTTGGTAGCTACCAGCTTCCCATAGATGTCCATGGGAAGAAGCTGTAGCAATGTTTCAATGGCGACGGGAGGGGGTGGATCGCAATGCCCCTTTGATGCAGATACACGCTGATCCATGAATACTGCTTATCGATTTAAGATTGGATTATTCAGTGCTGCCCACCAAACAAGGATACCGTGTGTTAAGATGGGTCCAACAACAGCCGTATAAATCCAGTGAGCCATTCTTGGTTTAATTCCCCATGGGGGCCAAGTATTCTCTTACATGTGTAAGCAGCTGCGGCCGCCTTCTTAATGCGTTCTTTAAAGTTTTGGTTTCCAGCTTAACTGGCTTCCTAAAATTACTCCTAGGTATTTGACCTGACTAGTGAAACTGAAATCTTTTTTCTTCAGCTTAGGGGGCTCTTTCGGAGGTATGAACAGTACGAGCTCTGTTTTGGACTGGTTAACGCTCAGGCCGGCTTTTCATTTGCACTTCTCTATTTTATTTAGTGAGACATTCATGATACCCTTGATGGTGTGAAGAAATTTTCACCTTACAACTACGGCTGTCGTCTGCGTAGGCTATTGTCTTACAGCATGTAGTTCCATAAGAATTTCGTCCAACACCAATATCCAGAGAGGTGGGTTAGAGTACCCCGTCGTGTGGGGTTACCCTGAATTCATACCTGGGTATATTGTGGTGACCGCCACAATTGCCAATTCTTCTTCGAATACTGTCTACTAAATTGAGTCTATCTAGAGCGTTGGTTATTGCCTTAAATTTAACATTGTTAAAAGCTCCCTCTATATCCAGAAAAGCAACTTTTGTATATTCCTTGTTACTAAAGGTATTTGTTAATGGTGCTGACTAGTGAGTGAAGGACTGTTTCTGTAGAGAAACCTTTGCGATACGCATGTATCCATAGAAATGTGGGCAAGGGACCAACCAACCGTCATCTACTAAATACACACTGTGGAAAATAAACAAGAGAAATAACTTGACCAATTGCTCTATCCAGTCGTCGTGTATGCGTGTATTTCTTGTTTCTGCATGGTTTCATGCGGTATTCATGACCAAACAGCAAGGATTCTTAACCACAGCTCATTGGAATTTGTGGTTGCTTTTCAAATTCTCCCACCTACCACTAAACACCAGCCTACATGTTTTCTATATGACTTAAATCTGGACTGATTTAGTGAATCAAATCAAGCTTTGGAGGGTTAAAGTTAAATGCCGGTTCACATACCTTGACGAGTTACAAGATGATGCCTCAAATTCAAGATACTTGTGATACACGCCATAAATGCAAGTACATTCCAAAATCCTAGTTCCTACAGTCCACCTAAACATCCATCAATCAGGACGCAATTACTTGCTCCATCAAGCGCATCACGTTACACTTCCTCATCACAGATCTTAACATTTTCCATCTGGAGTATCGCTATCCTTCCAAAAGTCATGGCTGCACCGCAGATATCATGCACATTGAAGGTCTGAAAGGTTAAAATGCATTCACATACCATCGCCTCGTCATCAGCGTCATTATCGTTGTCTCGGTCGCCGTTGTCGTTGTGGCGTCCCACATCTCCGCACAGTCTGTGTAAACATTCACCAGTCTGCACTGTTAAACAGATTCGGGTTATCCAAATACTCTTCCTAATTTGACATATTGTCGAGATGCTGTAGCTGTCAAACGCAATCAAAACGCCTCATCATACACTTCCATTTGTGGCCCTAAAATTGTGTGTGCGCCCCCATCCCGCCAAACGTGCCCACCATTCCACCATGTTCTCTCCATTCTATTCACCATTAAATTTAAAATAGTTGACTTTCCAAAAACAAACAAACAACAACACCAACAACGACAACAACAACACACACCGAAATTCCAGCCCCAGCCCAAGTAATAGACAGACGGAGACGACCAAGATGATGTATGGGCGTTTTCAGTTGATGAGGAGAAGAAGGACGGTACGTCGGTCGCTTCCAAGATGTTTCCTCTCAACCAACCTAAATACAGTAGCTGCTCGATACACGAAAGGAGCGCGTTGCGAACATATGTTTCGTGTGCACTTTGTTCCATTTGCGGAGATTTGTTTGTCAAAATACGAATTTGTTGAATAGCTCTTCTCGTCATTCTCGCCATATCGGCCAACAGCCAGTCATCCTGGCGTAAGGCAATTTGTGGTCATTCAGCGTCAGCTTCAGCGAATCCATTCGATCGCACATTGTTGCCCACCACAAGGTGTGGGTGCTGTCAAAACTCCGCTGTACATAAATTACCAGCCACTAATAATGTGCTGATGCCTTCAATCAAACCGCTTTCTCTTCTCTTCCACGAGGGGGTGGGGGTGGGAAGGCGCGAGTATCTATTTCTAATTCGTTTTCTATCACACACACTCTTTGGCATAACAATAAAGGAGAGAGACAGAGAGGAGTGGAATGGAAAAGAAAGAAATGAAGCGTAAAGAGGAAACCACTGAACGCCAACAAGCGCGGAGATGGCGATGATTAGCGCGGATGCTAAGAATGATGATGACGGCGTGCATGATGGGAACAATTTGTTTATATGGGATTCACTGGGCGTCAGCCAGTCAAGGTTGTCAAAATACCAGAGATTCCGTGTGAAAATACGTGCCATATCATCGAATCATGACGATGGTTTAATCCAAGGAGTGACACTTCGAACGATACGGTCCGCGTGGTGGATAAATAGTAGCGTGGTGCAATTTGGGAGTAGCACGGGGGTAAGTGGTGTAATTCGATTTTTTCCAGAAGACAGAATAGTTTTGTTTAAACGAACCGGATGAACACAAGCAATTTCGGTTAAAGCGTTCAATTTGGTAGACTTGAAGCCAATCATCAGAGTTGTACTCGTTCTTGTTCTTGTTCGTTTTAGTCTACACAGGGTTAGGTTCAGAGAATCAACTTGGTCCTAACTGGACAGGCTGCCTCCAGTTCAGCAGACCAAGTTGGTTCAATGAACTCTACACTTGTGTGTGGTTCCTCGCGGTCATTCCACGTTCCCCCAAGAATCCTCGACACAAGAAATTATCATTCGGTGAACTTTACATGGCATGGACAAGCTCTGCGTGCGATCTTTGGTCCTGTTTGCGTTGACGGTTTCTGGAGGAGAAGATTCAACCACGAACTGTACGGGCTGTACAGCGACATGAGTCTTGTCAGGCGTCTTCGGATCCAACGCCTAAGATGGCTAGGCCATGTAGAGCGTATGGACAACTCAGCTCCGGCCCGGAGAGTCTTCGACTCCGAACCCGTGGGACAACGCAACAGAGGACGCCCGCGTTTAAGGTGGCGCACCCAGGTGGAGAAGGACCTCAACCAACTTGGCGTGCGATACTGGAGACAGCTAGCCAGAGACCGTGCTAGCTGGAGAGGCTTGTTGGTTGAGGCCCAGGTCCACCTCGGACTGTAGTGCCAAATAAAGAAGAAAGAAGCACTTTACATGCTTTTGTCATCGAACAAGAAGGGAACGCCTAATGCAGTGTCTTCTGATGACTCTAGTGGTAGGGTAAGTGTTTTATCTTTTGCGATAAATTAAGCAATTAGAGGATTTCGGATGCACTAGGTATAGCAAATGTTGAGGTCTGGTTCAGACTCAACAATTTGTCGCGACGATTTGCTGAAGCTGTTAAGTTAAAATGCTTTGTCTACCGGGCAGCTTGTCTGCTGTTTTGTTGTAACGAGCTTTCACATTGACGACTTTGATTGTTCCGTCAAATTGTTAAGTGTGAACACCGCAATCAATTAATTGATTCTCGAGACGCATCAAATGCACCCAATTGAACAGTCTTCATTAACGTGCGCTAATGAAGCTAAATGTATGGTATGACTATCGACGCCAAATTCAAGACTCGGGGTGTGTCATGACAAGACACTAGTAGTCTTTTGGTTAGAACTCAGAAATTTGACAACTCCTCTAGATGGGATTTCATGGAAGTCTTTTCCTCTTATCGAGGATGTATTTATAATCGTCAAGCGGGATTAAATAGCATGAACGAGGCGGCCAATCGACTGGCCCATTTCTTGAGATAACATGCTCACCATACTTACTCTTCAATAAATCGATTGCAACGTGTGCTGTGTGGCTTGGGGCACCATCCTGGTGAAACCACTTGTCGTCCGAGTCCATATCTTCCAATTCGGGCCAAGGTGACGGTCGTTATCGAGTTAACGTTCTTAAAGTTGCGGTCAGCGACTCCGAATTTCGGTAGAACATTTTTATAATTTGCAGACGTTGCTCGTTCGTGTACACCGACCTCTCAATACCTGAACTCATCTTCAAGAAGAATTTCTCAAACAACATAACCTCTAGATCTACTGAACGGTCCTGTGAATCTTCACAGATGGATTGAAGATGGGCGAAGGAGTGTGTTTGGGAATCTACTCCAAGGACCTGAATTTCCAACTGTCATTCGGACTACCATAACACTGTAGCGTCTTTCAGAAAAAAAAAACTGTTGCGATAAAGGAAGCCCTGCCTTTACTAAAAAAAATGAAATATTAGTCTCAGATCATGTGGGTGACTGCAACATTTCAGAAAATTGCGAAGCAGACGAACTCACTAGAGAGGGTAAAAGACCTGCCGTCCAAGCATCTATTCAAGGTCGAAATGTAAGAAACGTAGTTGGTCTACTGACACTTAAAATCAAAACAATTATGGCGTGGCCTACTTACGATCCAAAACGCGACCTGATCGGAATGAGTACGCCGAATTGTCATCCCTCGAGACCCTATAACGACTCCTTTCGAAGTTCCAGTGAAGAAGAGGTCAAACAAAAAATTGAATTTCACACTAAAACCATGACGACATAAAAATTAACAAAATTACCAAGAGTCCCAATGTAAAAAATATTTACCAAATTTGGTTAAAAGTTACCAAAGTGACAACCGTGCTTTCAATACCCAACATTGAGAAGCACGTCTCACCGCCGTCGCCAAAGACATTCAAAAGCCGGCGACAAATGATATATTGTTATGCATCGACGGACCATTCCGATGCTTTACATCGATTTACGAACATTTCTACAATAGATGCGACAAAATTGAGAATAGACAAACTTTTCCACTCAAAATATACCATTTTACAAATGACCATCAGGTTTGACGTCGCAATCCGTTTTCCAATGGCATCCAGCACAAAAGTTCCTTGCCCCACATTTTGCCACACATGCAGCGTAACATCGGCCGCATTCGAGCGCAATTTCGAACATTCGTACATTTTTCATCGACTGATAAACAACCCGGCCTTACACGATCCACATGGACCGCTCGCGCTCCAACAGCAACGGCATGCCTCCTCATTAATTATTGTAAAAGAGATGATGAGCAACTATGCCAGCGCAGCGGTTGGCCATGCCGCCACTTTGGGAATCGTTGCAGACCTAATAAACTACACTTTTCCCACTGGAAATGGCCATAATTTGAAAATTAATTCAAATCTCGATTTAATACCTCAGCGTCTTCCAAATTCCTTGAAGCCCCTCACTCTCGTTTCCCTGTGCCCATTGGACGGGACCAATCGATGGTACGTTGGGTATTTGTTTATGCAATTGCATCGCACACCGGCGCGGTGGAGGAGATAGATGATGATGACTCGTAGGGTGAGAGTCGTCCAAGCGCACACCCGAATCTGGAGGAGCACTCTTGGGCCTCATAAATCAAGAACGTAAACAGGAAACTCATCAACATCATCGCACCGTCATCCATCCGTGTGTGATTGTGCCTGTGCTCTTGGCGTGTGTGTGTGTGTGCGTGTGAAGATGCTCTCCTCCTGGCAGTATCTACTTCTCACAAAATAATTAAGAAAAACTCTTCTGAATATGGTCGCTTCCAAGGAAGTGCTGCTTGATGCTGGCCAAACAGCACGGCCTCTGCATCTGCATCCCAACAGACGTTCTGTCGACACTTTCCCGGAAAATATCTAATTTGATGGCTGTGGGATGTGTGGGAGAAGGTGTCTGCAAGGTGGTAAGGGAGGTCAGATGGAAGAGGGGGCCCTGCACCGCGTGCTTTATGATCCAGATTCGCCAGAAACGCCGAAGCATCTGTTTACCGTGCTATTCGAGAGAAATATGGAACTGGTAGTGTAAACAAAATGGAAGACAACAGAAGGTAGGTTAGTGAATTGTTTCTGCAACCGACAATACAACTCGTTATTCATCGGTTCGTTCACTGACTGCTCTGGAGGGTTGCAATGATGGCAAACAACCCTCGTGTGCGTGTGTGGATGCCAGAGGGAAAGGAGGCCAGTTTGTGAGGAATAAGGGGTGATTGGCCGGTTTCACTGACGACCGGGGGCATGACCACCATTTTTATACAGAATTTCAATGTCGGTTAAGTAAACAGTTGCCACGAATAAGTCCTGTTATTTCACATAATGTGGTTGGGTGGTAAATGGTGAACGGGAAGTTACTCGTATTTGCGTGCACCCCTTGTGCCATGCCACGTCGGGCCATGCTTTGGTTACAGGCGAAATGCAGCATCGAGTGATTGACATATCGGTTTGTTGTTTTAAGGTCGGCCTTTCGCTTTTCGGAAATGATTCAGTTTCGTAAGGGAACTGTGTCTGTCGCGATGGATGACTGCCCTACCCAGCGCAAAATTTAGGAATTAATGAAATTCAACCGAGAATTGAAATTTGGAGTTCACTACGTGCGTCGGAAACACTGAGTTGCACTTTAATGAATATTGGGTCGTGTGAATATAAATTGAGTGTGAGTGTTTTCTCAGCATTTTGAAGAGAAATCTCCATTTGGTGAGAAAAAATGTAAATTTCGTTAAGTTTAACGAAAACCCTCCATTCACATATTTTGACACATAATTTGTTGTCTCCATTTTGGTGTGAAAAAAGATGAAATATATTGAGTGAACTCTTGCAGAAGTTGAGTGTGCATTGGAGATAAATTCAAGAGAGAAAACGTAAGTAAGAACACATAAGTCGAGTATTTGGTCTGAATAAAAAATGTCCTCAACGTAGGTACCCTCTTGTACCCAGACGATATTTCGCAGATAACCGATGTGCTTGAGCCTGGGAGGACCAGTTGAGTAAAATTAAGTTTGGTGTTACCTGTTTTAATATATAGCGTCAATGTGCTCCCTTGCAGTTCTGGAGAGCTATCTATTGGATCCTATGCGTGGCAGGGCTTCTGCGGCTGCGTTGTCCTCGCATTTGGTGTGTCGAAGATCCATCTAAAACTGTGGTATGAATTTCAAGTGTCGTTCACGTCATGGTGTTTCAGCAGGCGATGGTGCGTTTCGGAAGGCGAAAGTCAGCGGCTTGAGGTCGATAAAGATTGCGAATTCTCGAGCGTCGAAAGTGCTGAATCGCCGACTTTATCGCCAATAGCTCCCTATCAAATGTGCTGTATCACTGCTGCGCCGGCGTGAATGACCTTAAAAAGAACACAAGCGGTCCAGTCTTTCCTTCGACAACTTGGAGAAGCATACACTCCATTGCGGTGTTTGATGAGCCAGACATCAGCCGAAATTCAAGCAGCGGGTGGGGCAGTGAAGTGACTTCCATTAGGACCGCAAAAGAACATTGGTAGGCGGCTTGTGCTGTTCTTGACCAGGTGAGAGGCGAGCGGTCTTTCTTGGTGGCCCCTTGCAGTATCAGAGGGAGTGGATGCACGAACGGAAGACATTGATGGCTTCCAAGACGCTGTTGCACTACAGTGGTTAGTTGTGGGAACTCAACGATTGCCTTGATAGTGTCCTGTAGGGGCCATATACCTTCGCAGTTGATGTGATATCC
Source organism: Eristalis intricaria (assembly GCA_964034865.1). Taxonomy (NCBI): domain Eukaryota; kingdom Metazoa; phylum Arthropoda; class Insecta; order Diptera; family Syrphidae; genus Eristalis; species Eristalis intricaria. Next base: position 37,629,888 of record OZ035875.1, read on the forward strand.
CAGAAACACTAGCTCCTTCTTGCCGAACTTGCACTTTTCCAGGTAGATGGTGATGCCGTTTGCCTGCAGCCGTTAGAAAACCTCTTTAAGGTGTTAACAATCCACATTGAATGCAAGTCGCCAAATACCGAATCCCCAAACCGTTGTCGCGTTTGGGCAGCGTTACGCAAGCCAAACGTCATCCGGGTGAACTCATATAATTCGAAGAGCATTATATTTGTTGTCTGTCCTCCGGATGTCTTCCGGCACCACAGGGATTTCGAAGTACGCGCGAACCAGGTCAATGCTGGTGAAGCTTGTCCTTTACGGCATTATAAGCTGAAAATCCGTCAACGTGGGTAGCGAGTAACGGTCGGACAGCGTGACAGGGGTGAGGCGTTTGAATGTCTCCGTTCTTTTTATATCACTCCATGAAGTGGACTTGCCCATGGACTTCGGATGGACGGCAAATTCCGGCGTCTAACATTAGTTGGAACTCCAACTTTTCCTGGACGTACAGTTTCGCAACCCAGGCAAAATAACGACGAGTCGTCGGGACTATCCGATCCCCTGATTCACTTTCTGCAGAACTCTAAAGTGAACTGCCTTAAATCCTAAGTGGAGCCTAGTAGGGGTGACTGTTGTCACCACTTCTTTTTCAACTGACAATCAGCGTTACTATCTACATTAGACAAGGTTAAGTTCATGTTTCTTAACCATCAAAATTTCGCTTTTGATTAACAGGCACTACTGCAGTCGGCTTTCAAGCCGAAGTGGTTGTAATATTTGTTGGCGCGCTGAAAGACCAAGTCGCTACCGTCGGATCGTTCAACATCTTTTCCGATATCCAAGCTATATCATCAGACACCCTGACATCGAAGGTGGTTGGACTTTGCAGACAAAGCGTCAACGAGATATCCTTGGAGAATTCGGTGACTCTCTGCTGGGTATTGGGACACACTGGAATTCAAGGTAATGAAATGACGGGCAGTCTCACGAAGAAGGGCTGGTGGAAGGCCATGCAATAAAGAAATAGCTAGTAGACGAGGCTCTGTTTACAGCCCATACTCACTGGCCCTACCTGAATACTGCAGCCACAGGGCTGTATGGCCTAAGCTAAACAAAAAGAAATCAACGTCGTTGACTATCTTTAGTCGCAAGGATGTACGAACCTTAGTACCGGACGGAGTACCGGACACTGTGACACCGGTACGCATCTGATGCGACTGAGGATACCAGAGACAAGGAAGAAATAGAATCTATCCAAAATCTGCTCAGCAAATGGCCAGCCCTAGCAATGAAAAGAAAGTGGTTTCTGGGAAAAAACTTCTTCTTGAAGCTAGACGACTTAAGCGGTGGTGATTTCAAGAACCTCCTAGGATTGGGACATGAATCTGGCTGGTTTTAATATTGCAGTAGGTCTTGCGGTAGCTCAATACACCTTATATGGGCACCATGGACCCAATACGTTGGTTAAGTGAGCCGTGGCCAAAATGTCGTAAGGGCAACCAATTTACCTACCTACCTACCTTCCAAAAATAGATCAAAAATTATCCGACGATCACAGGAAGGATAATACAGTGGACTTCACCTAAGTCGAATTCACGGGATTTCCATATTTCCCGAATTCACAAGATACCATAATTCTTTCGAGTTAGAGAGAGTTTGACTTAGAGAGAGGTTTTTGTATTGAAAATCGAGTATGGCGAAAAAGTTCGATTAAGAGAGAGTTTCGACTTGGGGAGATTTTGATTTAGATATAGTCCACTGTAATTAACGTTTTTACCCAAATAATGTCTGTACGAATTGTACATGCAATCGTTTCTGCAGTATTCACAATTTTGCCATTATTTATATTTGCCTACGTTTCAATTTCTCATGCGCCAAGGCGTAATTTGCATAGTTGCAATATTGACTCCAGGCGCTGGGTCAGCATTAATTTGTAATCACGAATCAGTATAAAAAGACGAAGCAAATAAAATAAAAGAGAGTTCGAACAACTAACTCAAGGAATAAATACTTGTTTTATTCAATTTTGTTTTGTTCTATTGCTATCCGCCCACCAGTGGTAAGATAGTAATAGTTCAAGACTAACACTGTCCGTATTTATAATAGAATCGTCCAGTTTATAGGAAAAAATTACAGATAATCTTGTCAAGTCAGACTGAAGGTTAGACTACGGCCATAACCACTGATTTGGACTATGTTGAACTTGCTACGGCGACTGAATACTATAATCGTTTATTCTTCCAAAACATCCTCTCTATTAATGTATGGCAATGTTGTAGGCACAAGACTGCGGGGCTAGCAGACGCGAATTACTGAAGGAACTTGTTGATACATAACAGGCATCTTTTCTTTTGGAACTCAAGTGACAGCAAATGCAAGAGAGAGAGAGAGAGAGATATGTAATACGAGTATTAATATATGGTTTTATTAAAGCCGGATGTTTTTACGAATTCCGCTTGGATTACTGGTCGGTCTTACAGCTGAGGTCGTTTATCAGACTTGCGGAGCGCCCGATTTAGTGAAGTCCTGGTCAAGGTCAAGAATGCAGAGCCCATCGAAATCGGGAGAGTATGACATATTGTTTGACTTAATGTATCGCGAAGAGCTGGCACAATTGTTAGGAGAATGGGAGGGATTATACTGTAGCCATCGGTTGATGTTGAAACACGAAGACAAGATGTGCCTTGTATTGGTAGGGGAACTGGGCTCTCATCGCGTAATTTTTGAGACGATCGTCGTTCAAACGATTGTATTAAACGATATCGTCAAAAGTTTACTTTGTGTAACACTACAATGGAATCGTCCAGTCGTGTCGTCAATCGTTCAAATAGTAGGCAGTTTGAGAACTACTAACCACGTTAAATCGTGACTTGGCCAAAACGTCACCATAGGCAGCTATAACTTCGAGGTAGTGAAGGACTTCGTCTACCTCGGCTCGCAAGTAAACAGTACGAACAACACCAGTACCGAGATTAAACGAAGAATTACTCTTGCCAATCGCTGTTTCCTTGGTTCGAAGGACCAAGCTAACATTATATAACACCTTGCGCATCCCTGTCCTGCTTTATGGTGCGGAGGCATGGACAATGTCAAAAGCAGATGAAGAAGCACTTGGTCTCTTCGAGAGAAAAGTTCTGTGTTCCATCTTTGGTCCTGTCTGCGTTGATGGTTATTGGAGAAGAAGGTTCAACCAGGAACTATACGGGCTGTTAATTAATTAAATTAAGTTGCCAAGAACCACACAAGGCAAGCTGTGGGCAGATTTGGTTCAAAAACTGAATGCAATTGGGCAACCCAATAAGTCGGTACCTGCTTGGAGGAAAGCAAGTGCATAATATGAACATCACAAGTTCAAGTTAAAAGTTCAATTAATTTGTTTTAGGTATGGATAGATTTCAAATATCGAGCAAAAAAGAAATGCAACCAAAATTTGATTCCATTAAAAAAAACTGAAAACATCTGATCAAATGTTAATTTCCGCGCAGGAGGAAAAAGCAACTCAGATAGCTTCCCTTCGTAGTGCTGTGACAGGTAGCAGTTCGATTTGCTATCGTGCGGTCGAAGTGCGAACAGAGCGAACTGTGAAACGGATGAAGATGAGAACCAACCATTGGTAGCCAGCTCCAGCTAGGACCTCCAAGGTAGCACCAAGCCCAAGGTATAATTGTTGACCGCGAGCCGCTTCTTGGGTTTACCGATTCTAGGACTAGTACAAACGCCTCTTTTGTTAAGCGAAAATGTTAAATAAAGCTAAAATGCAAAATACCCTTAAGCAAGTTGTTCAAAATAGTAATACTGTTTCTTTTTCGTGTAAAAGTGAAAGAGGATCTGATGCATCTCTAAGCGTCCTTCGCTTTCGCAATAGTCCAACAGAATTTTCACTTTTTTCTTCATCGAAATGCCATCGCATTTTTTTCGATTTTTATTAAAAAATTCAAAAAAAGAAACTAAACACCAACCAACCACGAAGTATGAAACGATTGTAAAATAGCAATCGTTCAATCACAATCGTTTAATCGTTGGCTTTTGACAGTTCAATGAATTATACGAAGCAATAGTGAATCGTCAAAAACGACGTCGACTAGACTATTCAATAATTTTAGCGCTACCGATGTAATACAATCGTCGAATCGACGTCGTCAGACGATCGTCGTTTTACGCGATGAGAGCCCTATTGTCAGTGGGAATGAACGCAGTTGGGTGGTGGTTACCGCGGTGATTTCAGAGAAGCGCAGAACATCGCTCAATTCTACTTCTTTATTTGGCGCTACAGTCCGGGGTGGACCTGGGCCTCAACCAACAAGCCTCTCCAGCTAGCACGGTCTCTGGCTAGCCGTCTCCAGTATCGCACGCCAAGTTGGTTGAGGTCCTTCTCCACCTGGGTGCGTCACCTTGAACGCGGGCGTCCTCTGTTACGTTGTCCCATGGGTTCGGAGTCGAAGACTCTTCGGGCCGGAGCTGAGTTGTCCATACGCTCTACATGGCCTACCCACCGTTGGATCCGAAGACAATTGATGACTGCTTAATTCATTCTATCCATTTTCTGTTCAGTAGTCCGTTGGCATTTATTGGGCCGAGAGTGAGGCTAGTCAAATCGTTGCTGAAGCTACTGATGAGACAGTTGTTCACGCTATTGAGATTTATAGCATGGGGTCCATTTGAGAGACTGCTGCTGATTCCATCTAAGCCAAGATTGGGTAGTCGGGTGATGCCGTTCTTTCCATTTTCGTTTTCATTTCCATCGCCAGCACCATCTCCATTGTCGTTATCATTGCTTGGTGATTTACTGCTTCCCGATTCCTGGGAACTGCGTTCATTCGAACCATTCAAACCGTCTAAGCCTTGGACGGTGTGCTGGACTTTCAGTTTCTGCTGAGGTTGACTCCCGAGATATCGTGGCATGTTGTTCCTGTAATCCATTCTGTTGTTGGGATTGTTCATTTTTAGTGGCATTCGGCATTGGATAGATCCTCGGCAGCTCTACTTTCGGCATCTCTAAGTTCGAGTTCCCTCGGTTCGGCTTCTCTTACAGGAGCCAAATGCTCAGCCCAATGGCCAGAGATATTTCGGGAGTGTCTTCAACTGGTTTTGGCGCGCCTTTGGCAGGTTACTAGCCGAAGGTTGGACTCCGTTTTCACTGTCAGCTGTGTACTCAACGGTTTGAAGCTCTCCATCTGCGTCCGCATAACTGTACGATCCACGAATAACTCCATTCAATGATTTGTGGTCGGTGTTGGTGGAAGGACCATCACTGTATCCGTAGGAGATTGGTCCTAAACTATCTTGAGGGCTTATTGGAATGGCAGCGGTGTAAAGTGAGGGAGAGAGTTGTACCACAGATGCGCTGACCACAGCCAAAGGAGTGAGAGCAACGAAGAATGTCTTCTCGGTGGATAATCCAAATGCGAGCTGATTGCGATGAGAAGAGATCACACAGTGAACTGATGCCTTCCCGTCAAGCGCAGCTGACTTTTTATACTCATTACCAACTTCACTTGCATCAGTCCTCATGCTTCTTTTTGCAGCTTTTCTCTGGTAGATGGTGATGGCTAAGACTCACCGAAATTCTGCTCTAACACGCCAGATGCTCCGACAGATCCGATTTCCATTTGAAACCCAGACTAATGCTTGTTGGTGCACCGGCCAGACGATCAGCTTGTACTCATTTGACGGGTTACGCGTTTTGTATCTGCTCAAATCCAAAGTACTTGGGCAAATACTAAGACGTTCTAAAGGTTTGACAGCTCTGAAGGAAAGACTCTCCTCTTGATAGCATGGGTAATTCTATCAGTCAACCACGGGAATATTGCACTTCTAACGACACGTGAGCGCGCCACTTTAAGTTAAGACCAGCTCTCGAAGACAGTTATTAGAAAAGGGACAACATTGTGTTTCACAAGAGGAGCAGTCTCTGAAATTGTTCGGCATGCCACTTCAATCGCTAGCACACAACACACAAGCCAAACTTTGCACAAAAAACTTTGCAGTTCCAACCATGATCTGGTGGCAGTCCTCAAAAAAAAGTCCACAACACAAACTTTATCTTTCAGATATTTTTTTTATTTTTTATCACAAGGAACTCATTTACTTGAGAAGAGGAGCATAGGCGGCTGGACCGGCAGCATAAGCGGCTGGAGCAGCGGCATAAGCAGCTGGAGCAGCAGCATAGGCGGCATAAGGATAAGTTGGGTAAGCCACGGAATGATCGATCTGATGGGCGTTATAGCTGGATGCGTATGGGGCAACGAATGGTGCGCTGTATCCAAGCTGAGCGGCGTAAGGTGCAGCAACGTAGGGAGAAGCAGCTGGGTAAGCGCTGTAGGCCAGAGGCGATACGAATCCAGGGTGGGCAACGGCGCAGGCAACGACGGCCATCAAGCAGAGAGCGGTCTGAAAGGACAATAGACATTGTGAATCAAAATAAAGGAACTAACTAAGTCAATGGGTACTTACGAATTTGAACATGTTTGTAGATCGGTTGAGCTGCACGTTGTGTATCGGTGAAGTCGTGAGTGAGTTGTGTCTTCAAACCTCGAAAGGGAATACTTTTATAGTACGAAACACAAATTAAGTGAAGCAACGACAGTGGCTCGTTTTTTCGTTTTTCTCGTTTTAATTAATTTCAGTCACATATGGAGTACTTTCGATTAAATACGGTATACGAAGCGCGTGGCGATGAATAATGAACGCCCCCTTCGGGTAGTTCATTACCACACTGTCAGCGTAGACGCTGCCTGCATAGTCAAGTGGGATGCGTCGCGGTGCGGTATACGCCGAATGAGACGACTTGTTACTACGAACACACCGGATGAACGTGTTATATAATCGCTTTTCCATTTGAGGCACGCTCCGAGCTTTGGGCCGAAGCTCAATTGATGCAGATCAGCAACTTTCTGCGTCCGCGGTGAATCAGTTATCTCCTCGCTCGTCGGTGTGGCGCATTCTTTGGCGTCGTTTGCAAGTGATTAGGCGCAGATGTGCATATGTTTGCATTCAACGTGGCCGCTTCCACGAATGCGATGCGTTAGCGAAGCTTGTCAACAAGCTCTTTCACCGGCGCGACATTTGCATGAGCGTACCTGCGTACAGACCGGGCCTTGGCTAGTTTAAAAACTTTTGCCAAACGTGAGCGGTGCCTCAATGCGGCTTGTTTTCGCAAACTGTCAACCAGATCACCGTCGGAGCTCGTCCTGTAAAAACAGTTCACCTCCTGCCCATTGTTGCGTTTTGTTGTTTCAGGTCCTCGTCTGAGGAGGGAACGCGTGGTTCTGCAGTTTCTTACCCTCCCGACGGTAATCCTTGTGTGCGCACAAAAGGATGGCCACCCATGTCAGTGTGTGGAATTTATCACGTCTTGCCCATGAGAAAGACATCGCGCCGATGTGATGGGCTATAAAAATGATTGAGGTGCAGACGGATTGGATTTAGGGAGATCCGCCCGGGCCCGGGGCGATGTGTACTTTTGTCCCGAGACATGCTCGCGGCTGTAAAATTGATACACATTGAGTTGTTCTCCGGCGGCTTTGGCATTTAATTCCCCATTGTTGCTCGCTTCGCAACAAAATATCGAGACGTCTGCGTCTCCTGTTTAGGGCATTCAGCTGAAAATTGCCTGCGGGGCAAGAGGGCAATCATTGTTTTCCTTCCAGTGCCTGATCCTCTTTGGATTCTCAACTGCATTCGCATTAACGAACTTCAACTCATTCATCGACGATGTGGCGGCTTTGCACAACGAAAGTACACATCACGTAGCAAATGACATTAACAGCGGTTGACACAGTGCAAGGTTGTCAAGCAGCACAGCAACAACTAACTAAATTCATGCATGGATACGGACACTTTGATGGTTGTCTATTGTGAAAGTCCGTGGTTAAGTGTGTGCCATGTAACGCATAGGTGACTCAGAAAGTGTTGAGATGCACGTCCAGAAATGTACACGCTAACAAGGTTATTGAAATTTGTAATCAAAGTGAATGACGATCGATTGACGGTCTATAAAACGCTGCGATATCGAGACGTGCATGGCGTATGTTTAAATTTGTCTTGGCGGGTATAAATCTTTTAGAGAGAGATTAGTTGGTGAAACGAGATCGATAAGAAGTGGATGAGTGGAATAGGTTACGAGTTGGGGCTGCACTGTTCGAGGCGCGTAGAGTCACTGACAAAGATCTGACGGGGCGCAGGAGGAAGAGTGGATACCGTTTCGAAACGAATTTGCAATTTCCTGCGGTGACACTGGCACCCACATAAGGTGATTGCTAAAATGGTTGGCCATCAAGAGATGGGCGACAATTCAGGGACGCCGTAGAGTGAAAAGTGTCTACATTTAGAGGCTTGACGGCAGGATTGCCTTTTAGAACTGATGACCATTGGAACAGTTTCCGCCTGAGAAACACTGCAATGTTAGGGTAGAACAAGATCCAATCAATTAGTTATGTACTCAAAATAAAAATACGAGGATACCTAAAAAACTACGCGCACGGCGGATCACAGGGGGCCCCCCATTCTCGACTTCAAACTTTGACGATTTTCAAACTGCTGGTAAATGAACACAAATAATTTTTTAGGCTTGTAACTTTGCATACATTTATTAGAAGACTTAAAAAAGAATAAAAATTTTACATATATTTTTTTTTTTCTGATCAAGGAAAATCCCTCCTTTTCATCGGCGCATACGATTGCCGCTTACTGGAAACAAAAAATTCCAACGGGATTAGAAAGAGTGCATTTTTGGCTCTGGTATGAACTTCTTCCTCCTTATATGGAGCTACAGTCCGGGGTGGACCTGGGCATCAGCCAACAAGTCTCTCCAGCTAGCACGATCTTTGGCCAGCTGTCTCCAGTGTCGCACGCTAAGTTGGTTGAGGTCCTTCTTCACCTCGGTGCGCCACCTTAACCGCGGGAGTCCTCTGGTACGTTGTCCCACGGGTTTGGAGTCGAAGACTCTTCGGGCCGGAGCTGAGTTGTCCATACGCTCTACATGACCTAACTGACATCTGACAAGACTCATGTCGCTCGTACAGTTCGTCCCGTACAGTTCGTGGTTTGACAGGACCAAAGATAGCACGCAGAGCTTTTCTCTCGAAGATACCAAGGACTTCCTCATCCGCATTTGAGATTGTCCATGCCTCCGGGCCGTACAGTAGGACTGGAATGATCAAGGTCTTGCATAAAGTCAGCTTGGTCCTTCGAGAGATGGCTCTACTACTCAATTGCCTCTTGAGCGCATAGAAACAGCGGTTGGCAAGAGTTACTCTGCGTTTGATCTCGGTACTGATTTTATTTATACTATTTCCTGCGGAGCCGAGGTAGACGAAGTCCTTGACTACCCCGAAGTTATAGCTGCCCATTGTGACGCTCTGTCCAAGACGTCGATGTTGTGTGTCCTTTCTTGATGACAGCATATACTTCGTTTTTCCCTCATTCACCGCTAGACCCATTTTAGCCGCCTCCGCCTCAATGCCAGCAAACGCCTCATTGACGGCTGGCTATGTTCTGCCAATCACGTCAATGTCGTCCGCGTATGCTAACAGTTGTACGGACTTCTGGATGATCGTGCCTCTAGTGTTGGCTTGTGAGTCTTGCACGATCTTCTCCAGGATGATGTTAAAGAAATCACATGACAGCACGTCACCTTGTCTAAATCCTTTTTGACTTTGAAGGTCTCGGTGAGTTCGTTACCGACCTTGATGGAGTAGCGAGAATTCTCCATCGTCATCCTGCACAACCTGTCAAATGTCAAAACTAGACATGGCGTTGTATAGCTCGTCCCTATGCACGCTGTCATATGCGGCCTTGAAATCGACGAATAGGTGGTGAGTGTCGATTTGCATTTCTTGGGTCTTTTCCAGGATCTGCCGTAGTGTGAAAATCTGGTCGATGGTGGACTTCCCTGGCCTGAAGCCACACTGATATGGACCTATGAGGTTATATACAAAATGGCTTCAGGCGAGTACACAAAACGGCAGAGAAGATCTTGTAAGCGATGTTCAGGAGACTTATCCCTCTATAGTTGGCGCAGTCAAAGGGGTCTCCTTTCTTGTGGATCGGGCAAACGATACTGAGATTCCACTCGTCGGGCATGCTTTCCTCCGACCATATCTTACAGATGAGCTGGTGCATGCGAGTCGGGTACCTCTGTAATACTTCATTTCTGCTACATATGAATGAAGTGTCAGTGTCAGTTTGTGAAGTGTCAGTGTCAGTTTGCTAGATTCGTAGTAGAGTTTCCTTTTCAAGCTGAAGAAATATTACCATATCGCAGAAAATGGACCACTTCAGCACAAATGTACTTTTAACAAAGAAACTATCACGGGCTAATGTAATCTGAAATGAGGTATTATGTAGAAATTTACACGTTAATCCAGTAAATTTATGAAAAACAGTAATATTTTACATACGATTCACACTCGAAAAATAGGTCGTTATTCTTTCTGATTTATATAAATCTAACAGATCTGTAATGAACAAGGAAGTTGATGTTGTTTACGAAATTATCCTCACAAAATGTTAGAAGAGGTTCAGGGACAAAAGTCCACAAGTCATAAGTCCCACAATTGGTTTGTCTAAGGAAATAAAATAAAAATAATTAGATACCCCTTGCTTGGGTCACTATAGGATTTGGGGTAGGTGTGAAATTCTGTGCATGCAATGTTTGATAAAATCTATGGAAAAATGAATAAGAAGACATGAACAGTGACAAGTAAAATTAAAATACGATGGTTAAATTTTTTTTACTTTGTTTTTAATTTTCTTGCTTTGTCAGTGGGTAAAGCCATAATCTTTGGGTTAGTAGTTCAGAGAAAATGTTGGTGGAATTATGAATCATTTAGGTAGGTCAAAAGTTCACAATCGATTTCATTTTCATTTTTTTCAATCTCTGTACTTTCAGAATTAATATTCTTGTTTAAGTACAGGGCCCAAAAATATTACATTAATTATATACATAAAGTGAAATTTTAAATGTGAGAGCATGGTTCTACTATGCTTTTTTGTGGACTTATGACTCACTCAGGTGGGACATAAGTCCATTATGGACTTATGACTTGTGGACTTACATAATTGCACCGTTAGAAAATACACACATATATAAGGATAGTGTTTTCATGAGGAATTTCCCTTTTTTTGTATGAAAATACCTTTTTATCAAATGTGTAGAAAGGAAGTTGAAATTATCCACGAAAAGGTAAATTGACCATAAGCTGGCAGCACTAATTCGTAGTGAGCCCATATAATTGCCCTCTAAAGGCATAGAATCCGTTGCTCGCGTTACGTCCTGTTAAAAAATTGACAATTCATAAGGCTTTACGAGAGTGAGAGAGAGATAGCTAATTCAGCCCACAAGTGGAATCCATCACGAAGGATGGACATATGTCATTGTTTTTACCATGCTTTATGAATGAAAAATCCGCTTTGTTTTGTTTGAAATTGTTTTTGAATAATTCCTAATTATGCAGGAACCTTAAAATTTCAAATTTCTTAGATTTATACAAGAGTGGATTGCGCACGCAACTTACGTCATTGGGCACCACTCCGCAATCCGGCAACTACGATTTTTGTAGACGTACACAACGGATTTTATGGGTTTGGTCTTAAGGGTATAGCCACATTTATGGGCACAATAAAAAATTGTGTTATATTATTCTTGGTTAATTCGAAGTTATTTAATTGCCTTAGTTTCGATAATTGCTTGTTTTCAATCATATCAAACTAGAGTTGTGCTAAATAGTTCCGACGACGGAACGGACATGGAACGATTCTTTTCGCAGTCGAAACTGGTTCCCGGGAGAACTTTTTTTATGGTCTAAGCCAATGGATGTGAAATTTTCTTCAGGATACTGGTAACCCGTGCTATCAGCATGAACGATTCACGGGATATTATTCTCCTTTTTGCTCGCGCCTACGTTCTAAACCACACCTCTGCACACTTCTACCACTCTCCCCACGGAACTGCCGTTAGGTACTACTTCGCAGGGCTGGTTAGCATATCACGCTATGGGATCTATATTTGCCAATCCGGCTTTTCTTTCTCTTTCGAGCCTTCTTAACTCGATCTGCACGCTCGTTATAAAGGAGCAGGTCACCAGCCATTTGTCAGCTGACTCCGTCATATGGCTAACTAGGAGGTCGGGAGTTGGTAGGCTTCCTCTCGCCACGGCAAAGCTTCTGCAATGGAAAATTGCGTGCTCTGCGTCTTCATCGTCGCCCGCGCATTCTGGACAAACGGGTGAGCTGTCGTGACCGATTCTGTGGCGGTATCCCGGAGACATGTCCTCGGAACTATGTGTTGGACATGTCCGCAGAACTGTACATGCTTAATATATCTCCGTTAAGGTAGTTCCACTCATATAACTTTGTAAACGGAAATGATAGATTGATGGCTACGTTGGTATAGACATGTAAATACAGTGAAAGCTCCCAGGCGGAGAGCGACGGTCGCAACACTTTTGTCCGGCTAAGGGAGTATATGCAACTTCAGAGCGAGATCCACTGTCGTGACAAATTGTCTGCTCAACGGGATTTTGCGTTTAAGAGAGTGTTCGCCTATGTACACGTGTGGACGTATGATACTTGTTTATATCCGCACATAGTTCCGACTTATGTACGCACAACGTAACCATATTGTGTGTGTACTGGCCATTCATGTGTAGAATGCTTGTATATAAATTGTGGACATGTCGGGTGAACATGGAAATGTTTAGGTTTAATTTACGGAACGATACAAAATTTTTCCGACAAAGGACCTAGTTCCGGGAGCTATGCTTGTCCGGACCCACACAACAGCTAACAGTTTACTAATTTAATAGAGTTGATTCCTTATTTCTTAAGGTAGGGCAATGTTTTTTTGAGATATCGCATTGCCCCTTATGCTCCCTCCCCTATCAACAGTCCTGATCCCACCCTGCCTTACAACAATACGACAAATTGAAGAACTACTACTCGCAATAGGCATATGGGATATTCGTAAGAAGATGGAACTTTGTTGTTCACACAAACTCCGCAGAAAGGTCCACCTGTTTCACATCCACAGTTAAACTCCCACCAATTCTTCGAAAAGTAATTCAATTCCCATTGCGAATATCTCTGCGCGTCTGTTCGTCGTGGAGCAGCAAAAGAACAAGTCCTCCCAGGACACCAGGCAAATAAAGCGACAGCCGAGCAGAGAATAGCTGAGTGCAGGAGAGAGAATCCCAAATTAATCTGAAATCCCACTAAAAACCGGATCATCTTCTCGGGCGAATTCCCATCCATCCAGCACACAGGCTGATTGCATCATTGACAGTTGGCACAACAAAGAGCCAACAAAGGGCCCTCCACGAAACGAGCAACAATGCACCAATTGCACGGAATGACTTAATACCATTTTGCCATCGAACCGTCTCGATCGGCCGTTAGATGTGAAATTGTTTCTCATTCGCATTGGCAATCCGCCTGCGAGCCATGAATTGTTTCTTCGGGATCACTGCGCAAATTCAACCCTCACACGAGTTCAGATCAAATCAGGATTAGCTTCGGGTCAGGATTTGGTTCGCCTTTTGTTCGGGGTTTGCTCGCCCTGCAGCGTGTAATTCGCATTTAATTGGGTGGTCCTACGCCGGCGAGTCTAGTCTGTGACGATTAATTAAAATGTCTTCACTGGAGCACCATCGAGTGGAGGAGCCGAGAGGAATAATAAATATTCGGGCACCCTCGCTGAAGGACTCCTCAAGAGCTCACCAAAATCTCTCTCTCACTCTCTGTGTTTCTATGAGCGGCCTGAAGTGGGGATCGGGTTGTGATAGAACGTCGAGATGTGAGAGATGTGGAAGGAGATTCCCTAAATAAAAACAAACATCAATGTGTCAGCAATTTCGGGGCTTGGTGCATGGTGTGCGCGTTCTCTGGACTCAAGTGGCTGGCATTTGATGCGTTCTTCTGCACCGCACCAGACACATGGGCGACAATCGCTCGGCTTGGCAGTGAGACGTGCTGTCGATGGTGCTCTTGTTACTAATGGGACCCCTCTTAAGTGGCCGCAATTATTTGGATGGATGGAATATGGGCATTCGTACGTGTTATCGAATTACTAGACCGAATGGCAGACAAGTTTGGAGGACGGAGCGGGCACGCCGCGCTGTCGTCTTGATATTATTTTCCGGTTTTACGGTCGACTCGGATGTGTAATGCGATAGGACACTGACAGGTTTAACTATCTTCGATGCATTCAGAGAGATTTATGTCCGCCAACGATACTTTGAACGGGTCAGTGCAAAGATGTTTGGCTCACCGACCACTGTTGACTTTCGGACGGTGTGCGCTCGTCGGCAAGCGATCGAATGCATTCGTTGCTGTGCTCGCGGTCTCTGTATTGCTGCCTGTTGTTGGAGGGGTAAGCTAGCTCCATATTCAGTAGTGAGTGAATTAGCATGCAGACCGCGTGTAGTTGCAAGCGCCAATTGGACAGGCTGAGTTGTTGGTTGCAAATATTTTTGAGTCAGAGTGTGAATTCATATCTGTGATATTTCCGGAGTGCAATCGAATTGTACAAATTGCAGAGCTTAGTGACCTAGTTCCATTAATTACTCCTCCGAATGTCACTCCGATTCCGAATGGGCATTCGCACTAAAATTGGAACGATACAGAAATGATGACTATGTGTACCCCGGCTCAAGGATGACACACAAAACCGTAAAGCGGTGCACATTTGGTGTGCCCTTTGTTTCTGCAAACCATTCCGGCCAATGGGAGAACCCAAGGATAGCAGACAGTAGTTAGCAGACTTACGCCATTATGAAACCACGCAGATTGGATAACCAACCTGGAACGAGTGAGTGTTTGCTACGAAGTACCCTATTTTGTTAGTTTACGCTAATGTCCTTCACTCCGCTCAAATTATTGAAGAACTTGGCTCCTAATTGTTTGTGCCTCTCTCAGCAGGCAAGGTAAAGATTTGAGGTTATGTGTAAATTTGGAGTTGGTATTACCACTCGTCGTTTACCATGTACATTTTGACAAAGTGCGAAGTCATAGGTTAGGTGGAAGTAGCTGACTATTGGTAAAAGGAAGACAGCAGTCGCACTTAGGCCAGCAAAGGCCCATTGTGTTATCACGCGGATCTGTTTGATTCTATTCCGCAAATAAGTAACTATTCCGCTCTTAGTGGAGCGTAGGAGATGACTGACTCGGATGCTATTTAGTTGAGCCAGGTCGTTTGGACAGTGGGCTTCAAAACGATTTTTCTGCGGGAGGTGATAGAACTGCAATTGCATAGCAAAGGTGCAATATTTGCTTCCTCCTCCTCGTCTCTGCAGCTTCTGCAGAAGTCGTTCCAAGGAAGGCCTAATCTAGAGGAGTGAGTCCCAATGGCGCAATGTCCAGTTATAACGCCAATGAGAGTTCTAAGATTCGGTCTACTTATTCTTATCAGGGTCGCAGATCTCCATCCGAAAAGATTACGGAACTTAAATCCTTTCCAGCGAGTTTGTCTGCTTTACAATTTTCCGAAAAATCAGTGTCCCGGGACCCACATATATCGGATGTTAAAATGCTTTACCCTCCTGTTGAAAGGTAGGCGGCAATAAAGGGAAGTCTTCGAGTTAAAGGTGATGGCACTCAGAGATTTGATCGCTGCCTGGCTGTTAGAACAGATTAAAATATCTGCACTTGATATTACATTGTTGTTTAGCCATGATAAAGCTTCCTTAATCGATATCGTAATCGTATTCTAAGAGATACTTGGATGTTTAAGTTTAACCTGCATTGAGGCCTTCATCCATCTTCGATCCATCTCTGGAGATTCGCAGAGGACCATCCAGCGTCTGCTGTTCAGATTCCCAGTGCGATTTGATCAGATGCTGGTTAAGAAACTTTTCACGAAGAGGAGCTTAGGTATCCTGAGGTCCGTGTGTATGGGACTGAAAGGATGAGGGAGCTGAAACAAACGCTTGCCATCCGTATAGATAGACCTACGAATTTTGCGCTGTTATTCAGCCTTAAATGGGGTCTCACATATTTCGAGAAAAAATTAAAAATTGTAATAAATGCTTTGAGTTCTTTTTAAAAAACTGACAATTCCTTTTCAGAATATCTTCATTTTCTATCATTTCGCATCTTCTCAGGTCCTAGAAAACTCCTTACAAGTGTAGATCCACAACCGCTAACCATTAGCCGATTTTAAGTACGCAAATGACAGCGAAGCTGTTCATGTCTAATATATAGCCAGATTCATGCTGGATAATACTCCCTGCTCCATCGTGATCGCTAACAATCCAACCGAGGCATTCAAGTTCAGGAAGGACAACGACCTCTCATGTGATAGGCTCACCTGCTCACGTAGATTCATTACTCCGGTCAGGGTAGATGCCTTTCACTTGGCAAGTGCCTATATCAAAAGTTTTCATAAGTTACAGTACCCTGGTGGCGCGCATCTTCAATTTTCTGAAAAAACATAGGCATAACAGCATTTCGTTTTTGGAGTTCCATTCAGAGTTGATATAACCATTGACCACAAAAAGTCAGCTTAGCACATCGCCTCGAAATTTGGAAAAAAAAATGGTCGAAACTTTTCCATTTTATTTACCAAAATTTTGGGGTAAGCATGCGAATTTTTCAAAAACTATTGAGATAAATAATTTGATATAAATTTAGGATTAAAGAGCAGGCTTAGTACTTCATTGTAAGTGTTGCCGTTGTTGTTCAATATTTTTTAATTCAATATTTCTTAATTTTTACCTTGCGCTCACAAATTATGTCAGAAATTTGGGATTTGCGGTGTTAAGTAAATAAAAAATAAGTAGATAATAATAAGGAAAATAAGTAAGTAAATAAAAGAAAAAAAAAGAATTACTTACTAGTACTAGTATTTTATGCTCTTAAGCTTTATTTTGAGGCCTCAGAGGACATAAAAACGAAAGCATATCGTTGAGTTTCTAAAATCCATTCTATTGAAAAATCGGTACGGACCCTGAGACTGATGGTGGTAGGTAATAGTAAAAAATTTGACCCAAAATACGGTTATCAATTTTTGGCGCCAAAGTTATCGTACTATGTAAGAGAATCCTTGGCCCAACATGGGGAATTAAACCAAGAATAGCTCACTGGCTGTAAACGGCTGTTGTTAGACCCATCTTAAAATACGGTATCCTTGTTTGGTAGCCGACAAAGAATAACAAATCCTTAAATCGATGAGGAGTATTCATGGATTAGCGTTTATCTGCATCACAGGCGCATTGCGATCCACCCTACAGCCCGTGGACATCTATGGGAAGCTGGTAGTTACCAATGCTACGCGAGTGCAACTGCTGGAGCAGTTCACAACCGAGGCATTCAAGTTCAGGTCATACAGAGAGATTATTGAGAAATGCGAGACTACCAATTCATACGGACTATACAGCATCCGCTTTAGACTTTGAGTTTGGGTTCAAAACACTTCTCCCAGACAAAGAAGATTGGGAAAAAGATCTGGTAAGAAAACCAGGCTACCTGGAAATCTACATAGATGGCTCAAAAACAGACGAGGGCACCGGACTAGGAGTATTCGCGGCATCGCCGGACGTATCCTTTTCCCAGTCTCTTCGACTGCTCGACCATTACAGTGTATTCCAGGCAGAAGTTAAAGCTATCCAAGTGGCTGCCCGCTTACTGTCAATGAAGTCGATAGGAATTAGATACAGGTAAGACTTCGAGGCTTATTTGGCCCTCACTAAATCCAAACAAAACAAATATACTCCGAAAAATAAACAAGAATATAATAAGGAACATAGTGGGCGTTTCACTGGCCACTGCCTTCTCGACTACTGCAGAAGCTGTAGAGACGAAGAGGGGGATGAAAATACGCTTCATCTCCTCGGCACTTTTCCAGCCCTTGCAAAATCTAGAAAAAATATACTAGGGCAACTACTTTTTCAGTAACCTAGAGGAAATGCTAAACTTAAACATACACGACAGAGCTAAGTTTATCAGGAAAACAAATTGGCTGTAAATCAGCACAGGATCCAGGTTTATTTTCTTTTCTTTAGTGCAGTCCCTTTGAATTAAAGAGGAGCCGGTATAAAGCAAGGGGAAGTGATAGCTCAAAGGATCCAACCAGGACCTAAATGGGCCGCAACTGCTACAGTGGTGGCAATCACCCTGACCTAACCTAACCTATCGTCCTCTTCTCCAACTTCTAGCGTACATGGATGACATTGACCTTATTGGTGGTGCACCTCGATCCGTGCTTGAGTTATTTGCTGGGACTGAGACAAAAGCAGCTACAATAGATGTGGCAGGGAAAGGTGGAAAAATATATGTTATCTTCAAGAAAAGACGCACAATATCGACGGCTAAGACAAACATTCACAACTAGAAGACACCAGCTAGTCAGGAACGTCGACTAACCCGGCTCTACAGTAAAAAAAAGTTCTGACAACAACAGCTTATATCAAACGCAGAATAATCCTTGCCAACCACAGTTTTTTGGGCTCCTGATTCCTCTTTTGAAGATAACTTTATACTTTATTTTCCGAAGAGAACAGCAACCTTGAATACATTGGTCTACAAGCTAATTGGACTCTTTGGCTGAATCCAACCCACAGAGTCAACTTTCTCTTGCGACAAACTTCTCACAAAAGATTCCCATAATATTCGTCATCTCCATGCAAAAGGTCTTATCCCCGACACACCCTGATTCAAAATGCCATCGACACTCATCCACACAGATGACAGAAGCGCACAAGACACTCGCAGCGCAAAACATCAAACGCTGCCGAAATCTGCGGATCGTTCTAACACCTCATTCACACCATCACACCCAATTGATCAGTCCACCCAACCATTCATTCATCCAACCATTCAACCATGCGTTCACTCAGTCATTTGACGCCCCACTACCGCAGCGGTATTAAACAAATTTTTGCTCGAGCATCACACCCCCTATTGCTCGCGAATACCGCAACAAAAACTACACACAGTCCCCGAAGAGACGAGTCGTTGACGACGAATAACACCACGACACCGATGGCGGCGGTGGCTGTGGCGGTGGAGCCGTCTTAATTCACCTAGTCGCATCTGTTTCTTGACGAAGATCAAAGCGTGCCGCTCCCGCAATACACTAAGTTTTCCGCGCTTTGACACTCGCAGCAACCCCAAGAGCCGGGCCGAACCGAACCGAGCCGAGCCGTTGTTTACGAGGCAAAAGGCCACGTTGAATGTTTTCCAAGAAAGTGATCACACGATCACCCCACCGTTTTGTGGTTTATTATTTACAAAGCATCACCTTGACTCCCCCTCTGCCGGCACTCGTAATCGCTCGTCTCACGGCGAGAAGAAACAATTTTCGCCACCGCCGATCTTTTCATTCATAAAACTCAAAAGTATCCGATCCGAGAGTTTGTTTACAAGCATGCACGCTTTGATTGGGAATTCTTGTGAATTTTAATTGATTTTCTTTCGAAAACGCTTCATTCGCTTGCGACATTTGATGGGAGCGTGCAACCCCTACACACCGGCAACAGGGTTGGCCTCTTTGAAATGCTAATGCGACAAGGATGGGTGAGTGATTCGCCGGACTGAACGATATCAAACGATGGGATTAATTAATTCGTCACTGCAACTTAGATGGGTTTGCGCAAGTCGCAACTGAGGCAGGGGGCAATAATCCCAGCCACAAACATGTTCCGGTGAGGGTTGACAGATTATGTTGGCCTGCGGCATCAGAGATATGATTCGAGTGCTGACAATGGCGTATTAATATGCACCACAACAACACATGGTTCACCCAGGATTTGTGCATGTTCGGCGAACGTTCAGAAAACATGGATGGGGTTGCGTTTGGAGTGTGCAATTGCTTAGTGTACAGGGATAGAGAGAGAGAGGTAGATAGAGGGACTTAAGTACAAATTGAAAGAAAGCTGGTAACGTCAAAGGATGAGACTGAGTTCCTGTGCGTTATGCAAAGTGAGTCTGTGTGCAAGTGGTTTGGTGTGCATTTTCCTGAAACGTCTCACGGGTTAATCTGATGATGACTGAGAATCAGCACTCGGAGAAGAATGTGTTAGTCGTCGGAGCAGGTCTGGCATCAAGTTTGGGCTGGGATCCTTGAAGGTGAGGCTCCCCAATGAACGCGTAAAGCCAAAGGAGGCTGCTAATAGTGCAAATTAATTTGCCACTGTAAGGCAGCCACCGACCACTTGATGCTGAATATGCTCTAAAAAGACATGGATACAGCCTTAACCCAAGAACCTTGGCTTTTAAGAGGCAAAATTCAAGGATTAAGGTCCAATGTATACAAAATCTCCACTGAAACAAGACAAAATAATATAATGTAATTAATATAATAGACGACTTGGGAAAAAAAGACGGTTCCAGTGGTCTCATCGCGTAAGACGACGATCGCCTGACGACGTCGTTTCGACGATTGTATTACATCGTGTAACGCTAAAATTATTGAAAAGTCTAGTCGACGTCGTTTTTGATGATTCACTATTGCTTCGTATAATTCATTGAACTGTCAAAAGCCGACGATTAAACGATTGCGATTGAACGATTGCTGTTTTACAATCGTTTCATACTTCTTGGTTGGTTGTTGTTTAGTTTCTTTTTTAGAATTTTTTAATAAAAATCGAAAAAATGCGATGGCATTTCGATGACGAAAAAAGTGAAAATTCTGTTGGACTATTGCGAAAGTGAAGGACGCTTGGAGATGCATCAGATCCTCTTTCACTTTTACACGAAAAAGAAACAGTATTACTATTTTGAACAACTTGCTTAAGGGTATTTTGCATTTTAGTTTTTGGCGTTTGTACTAGTCCTAGAAACGGTAAACCCAAGAAGCGGCTCGCGGTCAACAATTATTCCTTGGGCTTGGTGCTACCTTGGAGGTCTAGCTGGAGGTGGCTACCAATGGTTGGTTCGCATCTTCATCCGTCTCACAGTTCGCTCTGTTCGCACTTCGACCGCACCATAGCAAATCGAACTGCTACCTGTCACAGCACTACGAAGGGAAGCTATCTGAGTTGCTTTTTCCTCCTGCGCGGATATTAACATTTGATCAGATGTTTTCTGTGTTTTTTTTAATGAAATCAAATTTTGGTTGCATTTCTTTTTTGCTCGATATTTGAAATCTATCCATACCTAAAACAAATTAATTGAACTTTTAACTTGAACTTGTGATGTTCATATTATGCACTTACTTTCCTCCAACCAGGTACCGACTTATTGGGTTGCCCAATTGCATTCAGTTTTTGAACCAAATCTGCCCACAGCTTGCTTTGTGTGGTTCTTGGCATGTAATTTTTTCCCATTTAAGGATGCTCCTCCATGTAATGAATGAGAACTTCTATTTGCCTTTTTGTTGCTGACCTAGTGTGTTAATTAATAAATCAATTAATTGACAAAAAGTTATTTAATACTTGGATGTTTTCGAATTTGGATTTCAAATGAAAAGGCGAATCATCGACGAATTTTAAAAGTGACATTTAACGTGTTTCTTCTTCTTCTTCTGGTGGCGCTACAATCCGGGGTGAACCTGGGCCTCAACCAGTAAGCCTCTCCAGCCGGCACGATCTTTAGCCAGCTGTCTCCAACTGTGCACACCAAGTCGATTGAGGTCTTTCTCCACCTGTGTGCGCCATCGGTTCCGTGGGCGTCCTCTATTGCGTTGTCCCACTGGTTCGGAGTCGAAGACTCTTCGGGTTGGAGCAGTGTTGTACATGCGCTCTACATGGCCCAGCCATCTTGGACGTTGAAACCATAGACGCCTGACTAGGCTCATGCCGCTGCATGCGTTCTACATGGCCCAGCCATCTTGGACGGTGAATACAGTTCGTGGTTGAACCTTCTTCTCCAATAAGCATCAACGCAGACAGGACCAAAGATGGAACACAGAACTTTTCTCTCGAAGAAACCAAGTGCTTCTTCATCTGCTTTTGACATTGTCCATGCCTCCGCACCATAAATCAGGACAAGGATGAGCAAGGTATTATATAATGTTAGCTTGGTCCTTCGAACTAAAGAAACAGCGATTGCCAAGAGTAATTCTGCGTTTAATCTCGGTACTGGTGTTGTTCGTACTGTTTACTTGCGAGCCGAGGTAGACGAAGTCCTTCACTACCTCGAAGTTATAGCTGCCTATGGTGACGTTTTGGCCAAGTCACGATTTAACGTGTTTAGTAGTTCTCACTCAAACTGCCTACTATTTGAACGATTGACGACACGACTACACGATTCGATTGTAGTGTTACACAAAGTAAACTTTTGACGACGTCGTTTAATACAATCGTTTGAACGACGATCGTTTTGAAAGTTACGCGATTAGAGCCCAGTAGCCTCGCGACTACAACCGACTATACATATGTATATCTCCCCATAATGACTTCTCCCTCAAAATACCAATTCTGTTCTCCAACAGAGACGAGTGGCTTTCGAACGAAATTATCAACGACAACGAGATTGCACTTTTCATCGACGGATCAAAAGTCGACACTGGTACTGGGGCCGAATTCTACTCGGACGTTCTACACAAATAGGAATCTTTAAGCCTTCCTGATAAGAGCAGTCCCCGCCAAGCAGAGATTCTGGCAATAGTGAAGGCAGCCGAACACACACTAGCAACCGATAACCCTTTGTTGACAGCCAGGCTGCACTTAGGTCAATCAAAGGCCATAATGAACTGCCGTGACTCACTAATGTCCATCTGTCACCACAGGTCAAACTCTGCTGGATTGCGGGTCACAACTCAATAGCAAGGAACGAGGGAGCGGACGAATTGGTCAGACAAGAGTCTGAAAAGGACATCAACGAAGCGGACACATCATTGCAACCACCGATCAGTGCTTTATGCTGAACCATAAGCGAAACAATGAGTAAAGAAGCCAACTCATCTTGGCTCGCAAGAAACGACTGTCACACGACAAGATCAACAAAGAAGCTTCTGGCGTTGTACCGCAACTCGATCCGCGTGCTCGTCCGAGTGATTACAGGGAACAGTCCGATCGGTGCATGCTCCGGCAATGAAACCCAGAATCCAGTGATCTCTGGAAGAGACGAAAGTGGCGCCGAGCTTTGCTGGGCCGAAGATTCTGCACAAAGACTGCGAACTTAGCGAAAAAAACCTAACCTAACCCTAACGAGTCGCATACATCATTCGTCACAAATTCGAAATATATTTTTTTTTTTATTTTTGCACGAAATTTCTTTTTCTACGAGCCTCTCTCGCAATGGACAGGAAAAGGTGGGAATCACTTGGTGCTTGGTCTGGACTTTAAGGATATTGCATAGGTAGTTCCTAACAAGGCTCCTGCAGCTTCTAGCGAGTTGATATTGACGTGATTGGTCTGGATGTATGGACTATTCCTCTCTTATGGGCTGCATCTGCGCGATTGTTTCCTTCAGACGGTTCAATAAAATGACTTTTGGAGGAGATTACCTCATCAATCTCAACGAGTAAAGATTGTAATTGTAATTGTTGGTAAGTTAAAAAGTGGAATGATCCATTGGTTGTGAATAAAACCAACTGTATTTTCGAGGCAAGAATTAATCCCAAATCCCCAAGATTTTGCCTACTTGTTGAGGGTTCATATTGCGCATTCAACTTGCTCACTAAATGATGGGAGAAAGTGTTTTTTGATTCCTTTCTATGTCTTTCTTGGTTTATTGTTGAAATAATAAACATATGTGACCCGGTCTATGAAAAGGTTGCTTACGACTCAAAAAATGATTGTTCTTTTTTTTTCGAGTCGGATAGTGTTTGAGACGCTCTTTCATGTGGTGAAGAAAAAGTGTACTAAAAATATAGAGAAAGAAGAGCACAAATGCAAGAAAAAAGGAATTTCAATGATAAATCCAAAAATTCAAGATAATACATTGAATTGTGAAATGATAAACAGGACAACAGGAACAGGTTCAACGTGAGTGCAAGCTTGATGGAAAAGATGCGGTTGTTTTGTCTTAGGGCCTGCCTTCGTCTCTATCGAACTCCCGAGTCCCAGTACATAAAATTCTATTCCAATGAGGTCTTATACAACAGGGCAAACCTGATAAGAGTGGACAATTTCCTGTTGAAGTTGATACGAGGTCATACTGCTAGAGCGATGAACTAGTCCAGTAACTTGATCTCAGGGGCTTACTACCCCAATCCAGAATACCACGAAAGGGTACGGTACAATGGCTTCGTCCTCCCAGAAGAATTTCTCCATTTAGACAAGAACGGACTGTTACAGAATATAAATGCGTTACCGCTCATCTTCCAAATAGCCCGTTCTACCGTGGATGGGCGACTCAACCACGACTATTCCGTCGCACAACGAGCTGAGGAGGGTCTCCTCCGGTTCAGTACGGCGGTATCCAGCCGAGACATTCGGGATGTTGCTATGCAGCGCCAAAATTGCTGTTGGCTGGGGACCGAGGGAACTCCAGCGTCGACACTTTTAGACCCGGGGTAAAAAGGGTAGTGCGTTCCCCCTTATGGGGCGCAGTCGGTCTTGTCTTGCAGCGGATTAGATGGAAATCTATCAGCCGCAAACTATGGCCGACTTATATATCTTAGGGTAGATTTATGGTAGTTTTAAAGCTGTATATATATATATGTACGCTTGTAGGTTTAGTTAAGGTAGTTTTAAGTTATTTTAAGGTAGTATGTAAAATATTATACAAGTTTTAATCAAAAACGGTTCGGTAATTAAGTTTTTTTTTAATAATTTTCTTAATATTAAGGTGTACTTTTAAATTCATATATTTCATACGTATTCATTGTTAGGTAAGGTCGAAAGACATAGAATACCATAGAAGGGCACTCGCCCGCCTAGGGCCATTAAGTTAACTAGTTTTAAGCATTTTTGTCTAGAATGTAAGTTTCTCATGAATTCGTAAAATAAAAATGAATCTTAAAAAGATAAACAGGATTGAACGCTTCAAAAATGTATTCTACCCACAAAAAATCCTTTTTACACAAAAAACATTTATTCAGCGATATTAGTCGCCATTCTTGTTGAAACCTTGGAAGCTGCTCGTTTTTTTAATCTTTTTCTGGAGATGAAGCCTTACGTTTTTTCGATTTATTTTCTTGGAGTTGAAGAGCCGCACGTTTGTTCAGTTCCTCTTTTTGAGATGAAGCAGCAGGTTTCTTTGTTTCCTATTTTGACGATGAAACTGGAGGTTTCGATTTTTGTTTTGACAATGAAACCGCATGTTTCTCTTCAGATTTTTTTGCATGTTGCATTGCCGCATGTTTTTTCTCTTCAGATTTTTTGATGGCATTTCTTTGATGGCAGTGGAGCCAAAATATCCGCTTTCGTGGGATCCTAAACTAAGCCCCTGAGTTTCTGATAATTGGCGCTACAGAGATAAACCAACTTATTGGATAATTTCTGGCATTTCGTGATTAATAAAAATCAAAGAAATTCGAAATGATTGAACATCCTAGCTATCCGCAAACTTGTTTGTTTTTAAATAGTTTAAAATATTGACATTGTGTAATATCAACAAGTGGCTGGTAGAATGGTTTAAAATATTTGTCCCATTCATACCAAACAACTTTTTATGACCACCTGGTGAAGATTGCATGACGCATTGCAGTAAATCTTCATAAGTATCAATATTAGTAACAGCATACTTGGCCTTGAAAATACAGAAAAAGCGATCGGGAGCGAACTTTGTATCTATGTCCTGTCACGAGGAAACTCAATAAAATTTTTGTGTTGAGTTCTCGAACCAGCCACCATAGAGAGATATGATAGCACAACGTTATTTTTATTCTGGCCAACGCAGTTATCACAGAAAAGAACAATTGTTATAATGGATGATAACGGAGGAGGCTTACAACATAGTGCTCTCGGATGTTTAGATGGTTTATTTGCTAGTCCATGTACTCGTGATACTTCACCATGTACATCGTAGGGTAACTAGTAAGGGTGTCCATACCTGTGAACATTGGTCTTAAATATCTGCGGATTGCAGTCCTTAGGCTGGGAAGAGCATTCCATATTCGTATATTGCGGCTGAAGAACTAGTCTCTAACTGTGCGTCCGAAAGTAGGCTTAAGGGTATACTAATGGGCCTTCCTGGCGAGACAGGTATTGCGGATGAAGGATGATGGCTAGCTCACGTGAGCATCGTTTGTTAAAATAGCACGATGTTCACTTGTTGTGCAAATTGAAGTCAAACTTCATGAACCATGAATTAGTCTAGCTCTGCAATGTTATCTAAATCGGCTAATCCGTTCAGAAGTTCAATGTTCACAATTTCAGCAAAATTGAATGATTTGTGTGTAGCTGTGTACATGTACATGCATAAGAAAAGTGCGAAAATGTTAATTGTTTCCTTTTCGTTTGGTGACTCAGGCAGTCGTTCGTATATGTTCGATTGAGACGAAGAAAAAAATTAATGGTTGCACCAGAGCAAAATATGAAAAATGTGTGTGTATATATGGAAGTTACAACACACTGGGGGGTGGACCATGTGGTTGATATCTAATAACTTGATATGGTTTCATACCGGATTGATGCAATTATTTTGAGAATTTGATGCAACCACCCTTATTTTGAAAATTTTATTCCCGTTTAAAAAGTGTAACTTCCTCGTAACTTCCTAACCGTATATCGTACCGACTTAAAAATTGTCACATTCAGCATCTAATTTTGGAATGATTTTTGTTGAAAATTTCAGAGCTCTGCGACGTGGAGTTTCGGAGCCTTTGTCGGTCAACCACACAAACTTTCTGCTTTATAGTTAAGAAGATAAGGATATTGAATGAAATTGTTTTGCTCAAATTGAAATTCTCAATCTTTATCAAGAAGATTCAAGTTCATTAAAGATAACATTTTATTTGTTGGATTGAAGTTGTAACAGCTTCTATTTTTAGAAGTCCCCTGATTTACTTGCAAAATTGATACAGCATTTTCTGTTACTGAAGCCATTACGGTTCTTAGTTTCAAACAAAATTACGTGTAAAAATATTTTTTTCTTTGTTGTTCAATTGACTCAATCTCATTGTTGTCAAAAGAGCTCATGCATATTTATCAAATTTTGTTTTGCCGATATTCGTCGTCAGTTTTTTGAGTATCGCCAAATGTGGGGAGATCTTAACAATGTGCCCTAAGAATTTAAATTCACCAGTAATAATGGTTTGCACTTTTAAAAATGAAAGGTCTCGACAATTTAGTCAATAGGTAATAAAGTTCAATTAAAAATGGGTAGAAGCATTAAAAAATCCGTTTATTCCTTCTTTATTCGAGGCATGAATACTTGTAATGTGCCTCGCTACATCAACACATAAATGTATGTATTTTATTTAAAGTCAATGTTTTTAAAAACTGCTAAAAGGTGCTGAAATTTAAAAAATTCCAAAAAATCTGCTGTATTTGATTTGTATTGTCAAATCCTGCAAAAATCGCAGAAAACTGCTAAATCTGGTAACGCCGGATTCATCGATACTACAGGCACTAATTTTCGACAAGTGAGCTTCAGCCAAACTCTGTCAAATGCCTAAGAAATGTTAAGCCCAACTTGCTTAATGTCTGCATTGTGCAAAGAGTAGTTCCACTTTTCGGTGAGACTAGCTATCAGATCACCAGTGGACTTGTTGCTGCGGGAACCGTGCTGCCGGTTATTAAGAAGCTTTTTTATCAGCGTTTTTATGACCTTAGAAAGAATAGAAGTAAACTAGTCTACTAGTCGAGTGTCCAAATCCAACATCAAGCAGAGACAAAATAACCAAGACATTTAACAGGAACAGACCATCATGATTTCTCATCTGACGAGATCAACAACATTCTCAACCTAGCTCTGCAAGTCCTGGACAAAGAGAGGGGGTTCCATAGATCAAATGTGGTCGCAGTCCTATTGTATGCAGCACAAGTTTGGGGTTACAGCCCTTTCGAAACTGTGGAAAAAGTTCCTCAGATATTTTCTTAGGCGGATTTTTAAGCTTCCTAGCAATTCACCTAATTACATGTTGCATTTAGAGACTGAAGTTACACCCCTGTGCCTGAATATTCTCAAAATACATTTCGGTTATATTTATAAAGTCAATGCGATGAGGCAGGAAAAATATAAGGTGAACTGTGTTCAAGAATGGGAATCATCAAACTTTACACCAAGCGAACAACAGCAACTTTAAAACAAAAAATCAACACCTTACTTCAGAAAACTGGCCACAGAATTTTTGACAAATTTGTAAATGAAGCCCAGTCATCCCAATACAGAGCCTACTACAGCAAAATGAATCACAATCCACAAGAAATGACTTATTTCTTGAATAGCTACTCAGTAGAAAAAATAAGTATGATTTTTAAAATAAGAGGCGAACTTTGTAAGCTAAATTTCATACCGCATCGCCCGGAGCTTCCAATCTTATGCGACCTGTGCAATCTTAGAGAACGTGAGGATGTGTTGCACTTCATCGCAAAATACCCTATACTTAAGGAGTTTCGCATTCATTTTTTCGGTGCTCTGACACTTGAGTTGGAGGAAGCAATAAATATCTTGAATGGTGGTAGAGGTTGGGACTTACTCTACAACTACACAGTCAACGCATTGAGCTACAGGAACTGCATAATTGAAGCATGATATAATGAAACAAACAGCATATATTTTTTGGTTTATAAAAGTATGCAAGGTATAGACGGCCTCCAGGCCAAACCATATAGACTGTTATAATAAAGAAAGTAGTAAGCAATCACTTTTTTTGAAATAAAATTAACTAAACTAAACTAAACAGGTCGAAGTGCTATGTGACTCTACAGTCACATAAATTTTGATTTAATTTGCTCAAGCACGGAGATATGATTATAAAAACCTTACTCTTTAATCTTTTATAGCACTCATCTCTTTATTAAAAAAAGGGCCCCCTACACGCCCCACCACGCATAAACAACTCCGTCAATCTAGACAAATGTGTATATGTATAGATGCGGTTTCAGATTTTCGTAAAACTTCAATACATAGCAAAACCCCTTTGCAGCCCTTTCCCAGCTTTTCAAGGAAAAAGAAAATTCAAATCTGAGCAAGCAGAATGAAAAATCGCATGAGAGCTCCGCTCCATTCATGAGAATCCCATCATCTGTGACCCGAATATGTATGTACTCCGGAAAAGTTTTCTCCTCCCAATAAGTTTTCCCAGAATAAATTATAATAAAAAGTGCGCAGGGTTTAAGAACTTTCTCGTAGGTCTATGAGGCGCTCTACTTCTGCCTACTATCCACCTGGAAGG
This sequence comes from Eristalis intricaria, assembly GCA_964034865.1. Taxonomy (NCBI): domain Eukaryota; kingdom Metazoa; phylum Arthropoda; class Insecta; order Diptera; family Syrphidae; genus Eristalis; species Eristalis intricaria. The sequence continues at coordinate 37,659,040 of OZ035875.1, forward strand.
CGGGCACATGTTGTTTCAGAAGATTTTCCGGATTTTCCCCATTTCAAAAAACAGAAAAAAATCACGGCAAGCAGCGAAAGGGTTGGCCGTGCTCGATGCCTTCGATGGCATCGAAGTCCTTAAATGGAAAATAATTTATTTTCATCGACAATACCCGGTCGGGCTTAATGCGAAGACAGTTTCCCTCTGGGGACTGTGAGTGAGTGTCCACGGCGCGACGCGGCTTCCCTCCAAATTGAGTTTTTGCGGTCTGTCACCCTTGAATTGGTGCAATGTCTGCCGCGAGCCATATTTCGATTGAACAATATTTTCAATCATAACAACCGTGAGTATGGACGTGTGGACGCGGTCGAATGTGTATGCAATAAATGCGCGCCAATGGGCTATTGCGTGGCAGGATGTGTGGCAGTTAACAATACCATTCCAGCGAGTGGGTGCTGCGGTGTTGATGTGTGGACATGAAGGGAGCCTGCGGTCGTTTGGCATTTAATTGACGCTTCTTGGGGTGCGATTGGTCTTGTGCATAATTGACAGATGCAATTACTGGCTGAGATGCAGTTGAGATGGTGACTTGTAGATTTTTTTCTCCTGTTTTTAAAATCTTCTGCAAATTTCTGTTGTGCACGACTTTATGTGATTTCCTGCATTGAGTGGGTGTTCTTGAACGAATTTGAAAGCCATAAATCCCAGACGTTCTTGAAGACGATAATCTACCAGCGCTCACCACATCAGCTAATCATTTGGGGTTCAAGTATATCCAAGCTCGTGCTGAGAGGTTTTTAGCATAAAGCAAACCGTGTACGAACTCCAATAGACGGATGTACTTTCGCCCTACATCAGGTACCTTAAAAAGTTCGCCATGTGAAGAACAGGAAGATCACAAAATTAAACACTCCAAGCTGGACGTGAGGCAGTGGGTTATCTCTGAACCATGTGATTTTCACGTTGCAAGGAAGTTAATCAGATGCACAACTCCAACTGGGAGGCCACGCCTTATCCTTTAACCTTCGGTAGAAGCGTCGGGCTTATTTGGAGCCGGTAACTTCGCTGAGGCTGTAAGCGACGACGTTGGCCCTAAGACTAAAGGACTCTTCCTCCGCCATCTCTATTCCAAGGCCCCTACCTGGCCTTGCAAGAAATAATAGATAATAATAAGATCTTCTCTTCCGTTTTGTCTACTCGCCTGAAGCCGTTTATAAACAACCTTATGGTCCATATCAGTGTGGCTTCAGTCCAGGGAAGTCTACCATCGACACAGATTTTCACCCTACAGCATCCTGGAAATAGACTTATAAATAAAATGAGTTGGTGTATCTATTCGTCGATTTTAATGCCGCATCTGTTTCTGTAGGCTCAAGAGGCCAATTGAGTAAGAGAGCCATCTTTAGAAGGACATTGATCTTCCCGCCGACTCGGAAATATGGACAATCTCAAGAGCGGATGAAGAACCCCTTGGTCGAGAGAAATGTTCTGCGTGCGGACCATGGTCCTGTTTGCGTAGACGGTTCTTGGAGGAGAAGATTCAACCACGATCTGTACGGGGTGTACAGCGACGTGAGTCTAGTCAGGTGTCCTTGGATCCAACGCCTCAGATGGCTAGGTCTTGTAGATCTTATGGCAAACTAAACTCTGGCCCGAAGAGTCTTCGACTCCGAACCCGTGGAAGAACGCAACAGAGGACGGCCGCGCTTAAGGTGGCGCACCCAGGTCGACACTGGAGGCAGCTAGCCCGACACTGTGCTAGTTGAAGAGGCTTGTTGGTTGAGACCCAGGTCCACCTCGGACCGCAGCGCCAAATAAAGAAGAAGAAGCTGGTCATGAGAGTTGTTTGTCTTAATTTAAATGTTCATCTATAGCATTATGTGTCCAAAATATCGCCGCTCATTCGTTGTGTGCTGTGCATGTGAGACGAGATTGATGATTCTGACACATGGATCACTTTTTAGTTGAGCACTTGGCACTTGGTAGACCACTTGGGAATTGCCATCTTTCCAATTCCAGGAATTTTGTTGGGTGCCACACCAAATTATTCACTCAACAAGTCTCTGCGCTGAAGATGGCTTTTTTTTTGCTGGATCGGTGTCCGGTAGCGTTTGAACCAGTGCAGCGGACAGCATGGGTATTTCAGCAAATCATTAAGGACAACGCAAGTCTGAACATACTCAATCTCCGGCTAGACCTACAGCAGCTAGTATGATAGTCAGTCTGAAATCGCTGCATATGTGGAAAGAACCTTAGCTCCTCTTCGAGATGAATTTCTCAACCAGCTTCATACCAGATCATGCTGGGACTCTGAGCAGCAGGCGCTAAATGGTCTTCTGCGAATCTTCTCTTACTTTGGTTTCAGTGATAGAGCGGTTAGATGAGTGAGGCGTTTTCTCTCAGGGAGATCACAAAAAGCAGTAATGGGTCTAAGTCATTCCTGTCTTTTGGAAGTAGAACAAGGTGTTCCGCAGGGTTCAATACTAGGTCCGATTCTCTTCTGCATGTTCATCAATGATTTACCTTCCGTGTGTAGGCATTGCTCAGTACACTTGTATGCTGATGATGTTCAATTGTATCCGGCCAAACTTTTTCCAAATCTTGATGAACTCGCGACTCTTATGAACAACGACTTAAAAGATATTTTCGATTGGTCAAGTGTAAACGGGCTACAACTAAATCCAATTAAGTCACTGCTAGTACCTATTTACAAACTGAAGCTTGATCTAGACCATATCCCCGAACTCTATCTTGGTTCCTATAAAACTAAAACCGTTGAGAAAACAACGAGTCTTGGATATGTAATAAGCAATGATCTATCTGGATATGATCATATCAATATGGTTGTTGGTCGCATCTATGGTTGCTTCCATAAGCTATGGCCCAGTGCGTAATACACTCCGCAAGACACACGCAAAAAACTTGTAACTGCCCTAATACTGCCTCTCATAAGATACGGTGAACTAATATAAATTAAACAACTACGTGTTGTTTTGTAATAAAAAAAATATTTTTTATTCTACCTCCGAATGGGCAGAGGTTTCCCTTACAGTGCTTAGAATAGAACTCAACAATATTTGACTTAGAACTGGCGTGGGTACTCAGATGACCGATGCATTCCTCGCTGGCGTATGCATTTCCCAGACGCTGCGTCGGCACATTCTGCACAACAATTTGTTTGTTAACTTATATTGTAATCCTGACTCGCTCTCCATGCACAAGGTGGCTTTTAATGATGTAGTTCGATATATTTATGGCATTCGTAGATATGAGCATATATCTGCTTATGCCAGGGACTTACTGGGGTGCAGTCTCCAAGAGTACATTAACGCCAGGGACTGTATTTTCCTCCACAAATTTATTCACAGTCGTAGTGCGGATTATTTGTTCGACAGGCTTAATTTTACTCGTTCAAATAGGTCAATTAATCTAATAACTTATCGCAATAACTTTTTAAATTCATCGCGTTTATTTTTCATTCATACTGCTAGACTAAGGAAGTCTTTATAATAGTAATATGGGTGGCGCTACAGTCCGAGGCGGACCTGGGCCTAGCTTCTCAGCAACCACTCGTGTTGTGCGTGCTATTGTTCTTTCACGAGTGGATGGAATATACAGTTTTACGCCGACTCCGAACGGCGAAGGTGAAAAGCTTTTTCTAGACAGGAATACTCTTTGAGCATTGTCAGTGACTCGAAAGAAAGCCGTGAATTATGACAGTTGGTAGATTGGGGACTCGAACCTGGTACCCTCTGTGTAGGAGTCGACGCACTTACCCACTACGCCACGGCGAACCATGGAACTCTTTACCTTCTTATATTAAATCGATATCGAATCAGAAAGATTTTAAAAGTGCAACCATCGCCTATTCCCCCCCAAATCCTATAGTTTTTAAGAAAAATCTGTAAAAATTCTAAATTGAAAATAAGTAATAAAAAAGATGTAAATCTTAATGTACATACCTTTTATTTACATAAACTTGAAATAAACTTGATGTATCGAAGATTAATGAGTCGCAGTTTCAGGTGTCAATTCTAATAACCTGAACATCCTGAACATCTTTCAGGCAGAAACGTTTAAGGAAGCTCTTTCCTGTCTAAGCAACAATGTAATATCAAGTGCATATATAGTTATCTGTTCTGACAGCAAGGCAACGACCAAATCTCTGAGTGCCGTCACCTTTAACTGGAAGACTTCCCTTTATTTCCGCCTACCTCTCAACAAGATAGCAAAGTATTTTAACATCCGACATATGTGGGTCCCAAGACACTGACTATTTAGAAAATTGTGAAGTGGTCGCTAGAAATAGTAGTACATCCGTCCATACCCACCATTACTGTAAAGGATATACTGAATCGCGAAACATCAGCTCAAGTAAATCGTAGTTGGTCAACAGGCACAAGGTGCCTCATTACCAAACAAGTCTAGCTTATGCTCGACCCTAAGCGATCGCTCAGTTTGATCAGAATGAGTAGGCCGAATCTTAGAACTTTTCTAACTTCTTTATCACCTCCAGCGATGAACCGGCCTTTGGTTTTTTGCTCGGTCACCTTTCTGTCATCCAGTTGGTTTCACGAGCGAGTTCTGCCTCATCCGTATAATACACAACTTTTTTTGATCCGTCCGAGCTGGGCTTTTTTTCTTGATCTCCAATTTTCATTTCATAGTTCTTTACAGAGATCTTCCATATCAGCGAGTCTAGTCCTTAATTCCGCATTTTCCTTTTCGAGACTTTTGAACCTCTATAGAGCCTGTTCTTCGTGTGTAGACGAATGTAAATTCGTTAATGTTTTAATTACTCACGTTCGCGCGTGATTTTAGTGTTAGATCCTGATGGTGGTGATCTTTATTTACCCTTGACATTTTTGAAAGGGCCCAAATGCAATAATTGGCTCTCCCCAGAAGCCGTAGATCCTGACTCCGAAGAGTGTGGATTTTCCAGTGTGACTGGCGTTCCACCTGGGGTAATAATTCCCTTTTGGTTTTGGTTCATTTCATCATTGTTACTTTTTTGTTTGTCCTAGAACAAACTGTGGCTTTTAGTCGCCTCTTACGACAGGCATACCTTATCTCGGGTATATTTTAACCCCTACCCGAAGGGGTAGGTATTACCGAAATGCCCAACTTCTATCTTTCTTGCCCCTTATATATATATATATATATATAGGTGGCGCGACAGTCCGAGGCGGACCTGGGCCTAGCTTCTCAGCAACCACTCGTATTGTGCGTGGTATTGTTCTTTCAGGAGTGGAAGGGACCTACAGTTTAATGCCGACTCCGAATGATGAAGTTGAGAAGCTTTTTCTAGATAGGAATACTCTGTGAGCATTGTCAGTGACTCGAAAGATGTGGAAGCCGTGAATTATGAAAGTTGGTAGATTGGGGACTCGAACCTGGTACCCTCTGCGTAGGAGTCGACGCACTTACCCACTACGCCACGGCGACCCACTCTTAACCTCTCTAATTTTTGACAACTGTTTTTTATAACGTTTTTTTAAACCAAATTATCCCATCAGATAAAGATAAATGCCGCCCATTTATGTTATTTCGTGAATAACCGTAAAAATGCATGAATATCTGTCAAAACGGCACTCAAATTCGTCGATGGGCTAGGGGGCAATCAGCTGTGCAATCGGCCGTTTCCGAAATACTTCATTTCTGCTAACGGGTATATTAGTATTGGAGTTCAGCAATGTAAATACAGTGGATTCTCCCTAAGACGAAATGTCACGGTATACCATAATCTGTTCGAGTTGGAGAGAGTTTGACTTAGAGAGAGGTTTTTGTATGAAAAATTGAGCGAAATGCATGTAAAATATGGCGAAAAAGTTCGCATTAGAGAGAGTTTCGACTTAAGGAGAGTCCACTGTAGTTCAATAGTTGTATGTAAGTTATGTACATATAAGTGTATATGGTAAATATGCATTTATTGTAAGTTGGGATTTATTGGAAAGGCTAACAGTTACCGACCTTGACGAAGGAGCGAGAATTCTACATCCTGGACAATCTGAGGAGTTTGACAGAAATGTAAGAACTAGACATGGCGTTGTATAGCTCATCTCTATGGACGCTGAAATATGCGACCTTGAAGTCTACGAATAGGCAAATACAATGGTAGATACAGTGGACACCCCGTAAGACTTAGAGACTTAGAGTGCGAAATGCATGTAAAATATGGCAAAAAAATAGAGTCGAGTTAGAGAAAGTTTCGACTTAGGGAGAGTCCACTGCAGTAGGTAAATGAATTTTTTTTCTTGTAGAATGGATTTCAGAACTTTTTACTTGTAAAACGCGCACGTTCTATTGTGAATTGAAAAAATGAGGAAGTCGCGCCTTGACAAACGATTCTCGTAAACTCGATAAAACGCGTACCGCAGGTCCGCAGCCTTAACTACAGCCAGCTATTGATATTCGTATTGAAAATATAAAGGGGTCGCGTGGGGTAGTGGGTTACTGCGTCGACTCCTACGCAGAGGGTGCCAGGTTCGATACCCGAATTTACCACGTTTCATAATTCACAGCTTCACCTCTTTCGAGTAACTGACAATACCCAAAGTTTTATTCCCAGGTCCGTCTCCAACTGTCGCGCCATCCATATATTAATATACAGTGGACTCTCCCTAAGTCGAATTTTCCTTAAGTCGAAACTCCCTCTAACTCGAACTTGTTCGCCATATTTTACATACATTTCCCTCAACTTTCCATATAAAAACCTCTCTCTCTAAGTCAAACTCTCTCTAACTCGAACAAATTTTGGTATCCCGTGACAATTCGACTAAGGGGGTCTTGGTCTTGTCCTCAGGTTAGTTTGGCAATAACATCTGTTCCACCATATCCTACATGCTATATATCGTATCTCTTGAGGTGATCCAAGTGTCCAAGAACACGAGTAGTCTTTCTGTCGCCTTCTTTGCTTCACCCCGTGCCACTAATGTGAGCTAAATTGATCAGGAATGAAATGCTTTTCCGAAACCTTATTGGTGCCCACTGCACACCATTTATCCCATCATCAAGTGAGATAATTAAGTTGCTGATTGGCTTTGATGACTTTCCAAGGGTGCTGGATCTGGGACAGTCACACTCACAAAATGCATCTGCTAAACTATTTATCACCAATCCCTGATCCTCGCCAGTCCGTATCAATTGCTACGAGTATTCTCACTCAATTAAGTTAATCCCCCTTGAGTGGCACCATGTTTACGTTCAGCACCACTTGTTCTTCTGCCCATCCCGGGTTGTTTTTTATGACAATCTCGGATTCCACGCGGTTGGACTCCAAGCCATAAAACTATCTTCAGACGATCCACCTACATTCCGAGGCGGAACTGCACCTCACATTTCACCAGTCGATCCAGGCACGAGAACTGTGCTGCGAGCGGAAGTACCCGAAGGGATGAAACAAGAGAACGAAATGCCAAGTGGTCGTTCTCTGGTCACTCACTTGTGCAGCAGGATGAATAAAAATAGCACCATTACCGATCCGAGCTGCTGTGTGTTTTGCCTTCGTGGTGTTGCATAAAATCTCTCGATATCCAGACTCAATTGCCACGTATCATCGTATCCACGATGATCATCATCATCATCGTCGTTGTCGTCGTGGTCGTCATCGCATTCATCCGTCATTCCATTCAGAATCTTCCACTTGATGTCATCTTGAAATGCCCAAAGGCGAGGACAACACACCACACCACACCAGCCTGACGAGTGCGAGGATGACGACGATCGATGCGAACGAGAAGGAGGTGAGAAGGAAAGCACGCGTAAAATTGTTGCCACTTTGGTGTCTCCTTAGCAAACAGTGTTGTTCCCTGCGCTGGGTGGCATTGGCTTCGCCGTCGCTCGTATGCAGGAATGAATGAAGAGGCAAATTGACTTCTCCTCGCTGGATCACCATCACCATCAACGTGCTCATAGCCTGCCATCTTCATCGGTGAGGATTGTACGTTCGTGTATGATCCTCACTTTCATCTGATGGCAGACTCTTGAAGATCGGTCCGTTGTTGATAAGTTGATGAGGTGTCCGACGATGGGGCGAGGTGTGTCAAGTGCTCCTTTGATGATTTACAATTATTTTTTGCTGCAGCATTTCATCTTGACGGTGATTCGGTGATTGTACACCGATTGGATGATTCGTTCGACGAACGTTGTGCGGGAGGGTGATGAAATTCTGCTAATTCATCGACTGTCATCGAAAGCGGACGGTCGACTGGTTTCACTTGGCCGGCTTCACCTTTCGACCGGCGAAGACTGAGATATGGGCTGTGGATTAATTAAAATTACGATAAATGCTGACAGATGTCACAATTGTGGCTGCACTCGTAACGTTACCCGGAGAAGAAGAAATTTGTGCTTAACATCAACTCGTTCGTGAACTGTGTCTCCCCCTAGACGTCAGTTTGCCAGTCCGCCCACCCCGCCCCGACACACAGCTCCAAGCTAAATTGGCTTCCTTGCGAGCGAGGCGATTAGTAGTAGCAAAGCAATGATACGGTATTAGGAGCCATCAATCAAGGGCGACATTGAATGTCAAGGCACTAATTGAACACGTGCTTAACACCAACTGACAGATCCGTTGACAGGCGTGAATGCATTAAGAATTGGATCACTACGACTTATGTGATGTCTAACTTCCTCATTCGAGCCGATGCGATGCGAGATGTGTTTTTTCTCTCGACGAGCAGACGCGTGAATGTGTTTTTAGGAGTACTCGAGTGATGTGAGTTTCTTCTTCTTCTGTGTCTCTGCTGCAATGGCTGCTGATGGTCCCATCCACTGAATGGGGCTGGAAGAGTTGAAGTGTAAACGAGATGATGAGGTTTTGTTTGTTTGCCTTTTTTTCTTTCGCCTTTTTGAATGATTTTCGAAGGAAATTGATTTAGTACACCCTCTGATTTGTATTTCTGTTAATTGTTAGAGTTTTTTTTTATTTTTAAAGAATAACTCATGGACTTTCGAGTTGACTGGAGTTATTGGTATTTTTTGACAGGATTAAAGGTGGTGACATTCAATTTCACAAGTTGTATACCCATCGTCCTCGTTTTGAAGTTCGTGAATACACTCCCTAAGTCGAATTGTCACGGGATGCTATAATTTGTTTGAGCTAGAGAAAGTTAAAGGACATGGGCCTGTTGTTGACGAGATGCCAGCAACGATTCCTGTTAAACGCATAGATCAAGTTGACAAAGAGCCTCCTTGCGGCGCCCTCTGGATAACCTTTACAGCAATCGCATAGAGATGAACCAACGCATGCAGCGGCAACCAGGACCAAGTTCGGGGGTTGCGCGTGGGGTTACCTTCCACACCGTGTAAGAAAACGAACAGTTCAGAAACGAGGGATACGGATACAGATGACCCTACTGCTGACGACCATGGACAACGAAATAAGGACAACGATTTTCGGTTCTGCACGTGTAATGTGAGGTCCCTGAACAGATCATGTGCAGCCGATAAACTTGCGGAAGACCTCGAATTTTATAAGGCAGGATGACGACAGCAAAGATGACTCTTACGATCTCCTAGAAAGAACATACGATCAATGCCCCAGCTACGACACCAAGATCGTTCTAGGAGATTTCAACGCAAAGCTGGGCAAGGAAGATATCTGTCCTTGAGTCATCGGGGAGCACAGCCTGCACGACAACACGTCCGAGAACGAACTCAGGCTGCTGGACTTCGTAACGGGCCGAAACCTCTCTATAAAGGGATAAGTCCCCTCAACATCGCCTATAAGACCATCTCTGCCGTTTTGTGTGAGCGCCTGAAACCAATCATCAACAACCTGATAGGTCCTTGTCAGTGCGGTTTCAGGCCGGGGAAGTCCACCATCGAACAAAACTTCACATTACGGCAGATCCTGGAAAAAAAAAACCCAAGAGATGCAGATCGACACCCACCACCTATTCGTCGATTTCAAGGCCGCATATGACAGCTATACAGCGCAATGTCTAGTTTTGATATTCCTGCCAAGCTCCTCAGGTTGTGCAGGACGACCATGGAGAATTCTCGCTGCTCAACAACTACAATACCAGTACTCTTGCCAATCGCTGTTTCTTTGGGCTCAAGAGCCAATTGAATAGTAGATCCATCTCTCGAAGGATTAAGCTGACTTTATGCAAAACCTTGATCATCCCAGTCCTGCTGTATGGCGCGGAAGCATATAATAGAGGATGCATTGAACAGATGGCGCACCCAGGTGGATAAGGACCTCAATCAACATTGTGTGCGCAGTTAGAGACAGTTGGGTAAATATCGTGCCGGCTGGAGAGGCTTGTTGCTTGAGGCCCAGGTCCACCCCGGACTGTAGCGCCAGCAGGAGAACAAGAGGAACGAAAGTTTGACTTAGAGATTAGAGAGAAATGTATGTAAAATATGGCGAAAAAGTTTGAGTTAGAGAGAGTTCCGACTTAGGGAGAGTCCACTGTATATTCAAAAATCTAAAACTTACTTCAGACAGTGATGTCTGTAAGCCAATTGCCAAATTGCAAACTGCTAGTGAAATTCGTATGTACTATAACTTCACGACAAGAAGGCAATATGATGCACATAGGGACTACAACATCCCTTGAAATTCAATAGTACCTTGTTACAGCCGACTTTGAGTTGCGGAGGTGTGCGTTGTCGAACTCAATACATCAACTGTTTTCTTTCTCAAATGTCAGCTGATACAAAAACTTTCAATTCGGAAGAATATCTCCTTATTCAATCTCCTCTCTCCCAAAAATATCCGAGATGTTCGATAAGGACATGCGTTGGACTTACTCTTTACTTTTTACGACTCATTTTTTAAGAACGCAGGTCGACCTGCCCTTGAAATGCGTATGTTGGAAGTCGACAGTAGCGGCAATGTACTATTGTATTTCAGCCAATAATCGGCAGTCAGCGGGTATTGATTTACACATGCTCGTCTTCGAGAAGAAATTCTCAACCACCATATCCAATTGGATAGGTCTCTGCAAGTCTTCACAGATGGACTGAAGATGGGCTAAGGTGTGGGTACAAGTTTCCAAGTATCCAACTACTACTTCAATTGCCGAACCATTTTAGCGTCTCTTAGGCAAAAACTATTGCTAAAGAGACTTACCAATCATGCCTCTAAAACACCTCCTGAAGCTTGAAACGGTTGATCACGCGAAAGGTAGACGTCTGACGGGACAAGGCCCTTCACTACGAAACAAATATGGCCTACTTTTAATTCAATCCGACATGATCACACAGCATGACCAAAATGAGCAGGTAGACTCAGGACAGGGCTGTATCTACCTAGAGACAAGTAGAAAAGCAAGGTAAGTTGACTTCTCCTCGCTGGATCACCATCAATGTGGTTATAGCCTGCCATCTTCATGGGCTATGATCGTACGTACGGAGGGAGAAAAATATTGTGCAGCGCCATCTCTCTCCGAAGGAAAAGTCACCTAAGGGCTTACTTGCACAAGCTGGCCCAAGTCCTAAGCTGGCCTAAGTCTGACTGCTACATGCTAGCAGTGATGAATCATCAATTATATCACGGATACCATGAAAAATATTAGTCCGATGGCTTCACCAGCACAGGGATCGTACAGATGAAGAGATGTTTTCGAAGCCAACACTGGTGAGAAAGACTTCAAACCAAGGCCTGTCTACAAAGTTAAAGTATATCGCAACATCCACAAATTAATGTATGCAATATTCTTTTCTGTATACATTCGTCTAACGAACGTCAGGAGGTTTTTCAATGCAACCCAAATTAAGTCTTCCAACTTTACAAGAAAGCATTTCTCGAGAAACTGAGTCTTTACCTTTTTTAACTCGCAAGTTGCAATTTTTACAGAAATCGTATGATGGATGCCAAAAACCAAGATAATAAGAATCACATCAAAAAATCAATACACGCTTGAAAAATAATTCTCAACATTAATTACTTTAGTTTATTTCTTGAAGAAGTTTATTCTCGTGTTGCCCTTGGTAAAGAAACAGTGTTTTTAGATTACCTCGTCCTAGCTCTGTCAAGCCAAGACGCCTACCTGATGAATTCGCATTCAACGCCCGCCTCGAAAGTCGTTATGCGTGGACCATTAAAGCATACTATTCCGTCGAGTAATACCCACAAAAACACGCAGAAATCTCATTTCGGCAGCTTGTATTCGTAATTCTTTCGATCATTACCCTAACTTCATTACCAAAGATGAATGTTAAAAAAAGTACTGAGTTGAAATCCGCTAACTTGGCTTTGACACGAAGCTTGGCTTCTCACCCTGCTTGGCCAATCCTACAGGAAAGCACAGTTTTCTCCTCACATCACTCGTGAAAAAGACCCCGAGATAAATAAACTTCTTCACCTGCTTCAATAGGACTCCACTAACATGTAGAGTTCTTTGAACCAGCGGAACCAGCGTTCGGATAATAGCCATAATCTCTGATTTGTCCCCGTTAACCTTCATCCCAGCATCAGCAAAATGAATCAATTGCAGAAAGACGATGACACTCCCAAAGTGAGTCACCTTGGCTGCGCTGCAACATGCAGTTCATATATGCACTGAAGAGGAGACGTGACAAGGGTACGTCCTCCCTTGGTTTCCTCATTAACGATTCTACTAAGAAGCTCTTCTTTATCAATCCAAATACGTGTCGTTTTCTTCGTCTTCGAAATCGTCTTCACCGTTTTTGTCTTGATCCTTGTTTTCGATTTCAAACACATTATTTGTTCGTTAATTTTTGTTGTGTATAATTGTTGCACAACAAAAACGGACAGTAACGATTGTCTCTCGCAAGTGTGAATCGACGACTGAATTTGATAAGAAACACGTCCCTGTACGCGCGTCCGTTAAAAGAGGACAGCAATGTATATGTATAGCGGGCGCCTCTTAAGCGCACGTTATCTTCCTAGGGTTAGATATCTTTCTATCTATCCGTGTTAGAAGAATGTCCACCAATGAGTCATGTGGTAGCCAGCGCGTTATACCACGTTTCCACCGAACGAAACCACGGGGTTTCACTTCACTTTCTTCGAACTTTACCAGGTTCCGCCATACATCAGGGCCTGCAAATCTCGCGGTTGCTGATAAACATCGTTGCAGCCCCCTTCAATTCATCCGTCCAGAATAGGTTGACAAACCGAATAAGCCTGCAGCGTGAATTTCTTCCATTTTGTTGCTCATTTTCGCACTTTAACTCTCTCTCTATTTTCTGGTGTTCTCACTCTGTCAACAGACAGCTGTTCTGTCGGCCATTTAAAAAATTGAAAGCTAGTGACATTTGTTTTGGCGGACACCAGAAATGAAGTATTACAGAGATAGCCGACTTCACAGCTAATTGCCCCTTAGTCCATCGACGAATTTTAGTACTTTTTTGGCAGATATTCATGACTTTCTACGTTTATTCACGAAATAACGTAAGTGTCGTCCTCTGATTGGTCAATTTGGCTTAAGAACACGTTATAAAAAACATTTGTCAAAAATCTTAAGCTGAAAGAGAGGTAGAAGTCAGGCATCTCTGTAATACTTCATTTCTGGGCGGACACTTGTCCATTGAGATCCAGTGACTCGAAAATTGAGAGCGAAACCCCTTCAAACTCGGTGAGGTCGGCCTTTAGAAGTTTTAGTGAAAGTTCACCCGAACCAGAGATAACCTATAATCCATTATCTCTGACCCGAACCTTCCGGTTTCGGTTCGGTGGAAACGTAGCATTAAGGTGCTTTTGGTTTGCATTGAATCAAAATCTGTAGACTGGTGGACGTTGAAATAAACAAACACAAGCTCTTCAGACCGCCGTCAAATCCCATCTCTTTAGCTTGTTGCTGGCATCCTTCTGTGATGAAAATGATATAAAATTGGTTAATTTTCAGAGCCTTAATAGATCCAGCAGCGATCAAAAGTAGTGAATGGGTTCAACGAACACGCTACGCATTGTATGTCATAACTCAAAGCTCGGTGATTACGAAATTTATTTGCGAAACGGAAGCAATAAACGCACCAGAGCCCAAGATACATGCAGTGTGAGAGTTGAGGAGAGAGAGAGAGAGAGCAAGAAACCTTTGCCGATATAAACAAAATAAAATGCCAATATCCTTTCGTTCCATCAGATGCAGAACAGATCTTTGTTTACAATTCATCGTCGGCGAACAAAACAATTTCGCAGATACTTGCCTCCAAGAGAAGCAATTAACTCGTCGAATTTATGCAACCGGACAGTAAACAATTTCAAAATGTAAATATATCCACATACCCACCTACAGTGTTGGTGTGTGCGTGTGGCTACATGCCCACACAATACATTGCATCTGATTGTCGGTAATCCCGAACTGAATTGGCCGAATGAGTCCCCATCCAGATCGATCATCGGGATGAATCGATCCCACCACAGTTACGTGGCCAGTGGAGACTATAGCCACACGATCCTATCCGATCGATTATCACTGACTTCAACTATCGCCAAGATCTGAGAGCGGAAGTAGCATTCGACGTTAATCAGTTTTCAAAGGGGACAATGGACGCCGCTGATGGTATGTCACGTTCTTCATTCGAAGGTGTTCGGCTGTGCTGACAGATTTCACAAGTAGCGATGTGGGTATTTAGAATGACCACCAACGGTGTGTGTTGGCAGGATATGATGAATGGATTTTATGTCTGACACTCAGTTTTCCTTGAGGAAGGGAATCCCCCAAGGGGTTAAGGAACGCCGGGACCGGTGTGAATGTGATGCTCCTACCTAAACCGCTTGGTGATCTGGTGAACTATGCGCATTCGATTGTTGTTCTCTCATTGTTGGGAAGATTTATTTTGTCCTTGTTGCAGGTGAATGCGAGTTGACGTGTTTTGGTACAATACTTTATTTTTGTCTGTCTCATCACAGTCGATATTCGTTGCTCTCATCAATGAGTAATTTCTCTTGTCTGTCGGGAGGGACTATTCCCTGTTGTCTCGGTTGCAGAAGTGCGATGTAAAGACATTCTTAGTCGGGGTAATGGGACATCGATTTGATTTTCAGTGTAGATGTGACAAAATCGCTTCTTTTGCGTTTTGTATTCTCACTTATTTTAGTGCTGTGTACTTTAGAGCTGATTAACTACTAAATATGATGATGGTGCCTACTGGTAAAATATTGTTTAAATTTCTTATTTTTTTGAGCGGAGGCTAAGGGAGTCTGTTTCTGTCCTTGCATTTTGCTAGTAGGTGGTAGTTAGGGCCCCAGACGCACAGTGGTACCGCAGTGCAAAATAAAATACCCGAAATGACACATTTTTCTCCGCCAAATGATAAGGTTTTTCGATTCTAAAAATATGAGAACCTAGAAGGCTATAATTTTGTTGACTTTTCATGATCCGTTCAAAGTTGTAACCAGAAATGAAGCATAACAGAGATGCCCGACTTGTACCTCTCTTGCCGCTTAAAATGTTTGACAACTGTTTTTTATAACGTGTTCATAAGCCAAATTGACCAATCGGAGGACGGCATTTTTGTTATTTCGTGAATAAGAGTCAAAAATTCATGAATATGTGTCAAAAAAGCAATCAAATTCGTCGATGGACTAGGAGGCAATCAGCTGTGAAGTCGGCTATTTCTGTAATACTTCATTTCTGGTTGAGACTTTGAAATTTACACGTTTTTAAAGCCGAAATTTGATATGGGATATTTGCTAAAATCAGGTACTTTGGAACCTAAAGTTATATTTTTTTAGAGGACCTTCAAACTGCATTACCCCTTTTTTGTATGTCTAATCAAATCTAAATAATTGGAATTTCAAAGCGTTGGTATGGTGTCATGCACAAGCGTCTGCACTTAGCCTCTATCAGCGAACTCCTACTCTCACCTCCACGTGGTGAAATCTGGGAGCCGAGCACCTTCGTTCGAAGATGGGGTAACCAACCCCCGTGTGACGTCGTTGGCGGCCGCAGACGAGAGAGGGGGAGAGTGTGCCTGTACCAGGGCTCATATCTCATTATGGATGGCGGCGGAGGAGCTGGAAAACTGTCCGACCAACGGCGGCATCCGAAACTCCAGTCAGAAGAAGCTACCTGGAGCGCAGTGCTTCAAGAGCTACTTCGACATTTTCGGTACACAGGTCTAGAAGGTTTTTTTTCAAGCCCAGGTCGGAGCCTTCGAATGGAGATGGTGGCGGGAGATCCCTATAGTTTTAGGGATAACGGCGGCGCTCACAGCCTCAGCGAGATTACCGACACTGGATAAGCCCGGACCCTCCGCACGAGGGTTAAAGAATAGGGCCTCGCCTCCCAGTAGGGGGTTGTGCGTGAGGTTAACTCCAACACCACGTACAAATTTTACGGTTCAGAGACAACCAAATGCCTCGGATACGGACGGAATCAATGTTGACGACCCCAGCAAACGATTTTCGGTTCTGCACGTGGAATGTTAGGTCCCTTAACAGACCACGTGCAGCCGAAGAACTCGCGGAGGCCCTGGACTGCTACAAAGCAGACATTACCACAATCCAGGAAGTGCGGTAGAATGGGCCGGCTAAAAAGAGGATGAGAAACTGCGACATCTACTACGGTGATTGCAACAGAAAGAGGCGCTTATTTGGATATGGATTTGTTGTTCGATGCAGACTTAGGCAAAAAGTCTTACGCTTTGTCTGTAAAAGCGAACGCATTAAGGCTAAATTCGGTAACATCAGCTTGATTTGCGTCCACGCCCCGACAGAAGACAAACGTGACAACAGCAAGGATGACTTCTATGATCTCCTAGAAAGGACTTACGATTATTGCCCCAGCTTCGGCACCAAGATCGTTCTAGGAGATTTCAATGCAAAGCTGGGTAAGGAAGACATCTTTTTCCAAAGTGTCATCGGGAAACACAGCCTGCACGACACCACATCCGATAACGGACTCAGGCTGGTGGACTTTGTCACGGGACGTGTGTGGCACGCGGTGCCCACACCTCAACATCCAAAAAAGGGACCTGGTGGTCCCCTGATCAATCAACCGTCAACCAGATTGATCATGTTGCTATCGACGTCAGGCACTCCTCCAGCATTCTTGATGTCCGAACGTTCCGAGGAGCCAACATCGACTTGGACCATTTCCTTGTTGTAGCCCAGTTAAGAACTCGGATATCAAGAGATCAGCGGAGTCAAGAAAGGACACCACGGTTTGACGTCGGAAAGCTACAATCGCAACGGACTGCACGACAAGCTCGTGAACGAGGAGATGAAGAGGTGCTACTGCAGGGAATATGTCCGAAAGTTTTACCAGATGGTGAAACAGTTATCCACTGGATATAAGGTTCGGACAGAAGCCTGCCGGAACAACTGTTAGCATACGCGGATGATATTGATGTGATTGGCAGAACACAGCGAGCCGTCAATAAGGCGTTTGATGGCATTGAGGCCGAAGCGGCTAAAATAAGTCTAGCGGTGAATGAGGGCAAAACGAAGTATATTCTGTCATCAAGAAAGGACACACAACATCGACATCTATAACTTCGAGGTAGTCAAGGACTTCGTCTACCTCGGCTCCGCAGTAAATAGTACGAACGAAATCAGTACCGAGATGAAACGCAGAGTAACCAATTGCCAACCGCTGTTTCTATGGGCTCAAGAGGCAATTGAGTAGTAGAGCCATCTCTCGAAGAACCAGAAGAAGGAGAGAGGCTGCGGCTATTCGAATCCACCCCGAGGGAGGCAACAGTAGAGGAAGACTGCGACACAGGTGGCCGTCGGAAGCGGAAAGGGACCTCAACCAACTATGCGGGCGAAACGTGAAGCGGCTAGCTAAAGATCGAGCTGCCTGTAGACGGTTGTTGGTTGAGGTTCAGGTCCGCCCCGGATTGTAGCGCAACCTTAACTGGTCTTTGTGACATTTTACCATGTAATAATATGGGTGGCGAGACATTACGAGGTGGACCAGAGCCTAGCTTCTAGAGCTACCAATCGTGTCGTTCGTGGTATCGACGCCATCGAACTACGCCACTACGCCACTGCGACCACATTTTTCCTTCATAATGCCATGACCAACGAGGTCAGAAAATAAAAACATCGTCAATTCTTTTCCATAGAATAAATCAATAACAACAAATCACTTTCTGTGTGTTCTGCTCATTACATAGAAACGATTTAATTTCTTTCATACATATATGTTAAATTGTCTTTAATTATACTTCTTTTTGTTTACCAGGCGTATACAACAAATCGGATACACAGTAATTATTTAGCGAACAGAGATTGAAAAAAAAGAAAATGAAAATACTTTCGCGGAATGACGGATCAATTTTGAAAATAAAAAAAAGTTACAACAATATTGAATGGAAACAATAAGTTCAATGCAAACCGTATTCTTAGTTTTGGGAAAGTTAACGACTAAAATGCACAAGAATTATGTCATTGTTCCAAACACTGGATTGTGACGGCAAATTCCAGGACCGTACTCCTCATAGGCAGCCTTTGTGTGGCAAACTTGATAGAACTCAGGCTGAAAGTGTATTCAAATTATTTGTGATTGAATTGGGATGAATGTCCGTCTGTACTTACCGTGGAGCCAAGCATACTGCCTCCGAACCAAACCGCATACCGTTGCATGTGATGCGAGATCACTGACACATCGATTGGTTTCGGCTAAATGGAATTTATTATGAAATGTGTGTACAGCCAAGTTATTCTGTATTTGCGTGTTACCTTAATTCTTCCCTCACTTAGGTTCTCGCTAATCCTCAGACGGGTGTCTACGGATCGCTTGATGTCTCGCTGTAACCTTCTGCCAAAGTCCTTGAACATTGTCGATCCACCGCTTAGAACAATGTTATTGTACAGCGGTCTCCTTACGTCGATGGGACAGTTCTGAATGACATTGTCGACAATCTCCGATAGGGGAATGGTGAAGTCTGGGTTTGAGAACTCCGGATGGAAGAAGATCTCAGGACCTGAAATGATATCGAATCGTTGTCAAATGATAACTGTGACTTGCATTTACTTACCCAAAAACCTCTCATAACCAACATCAACACTAAATGGTGACTTGGTCACCGCATTCGTTCCAGTATAGTTACGGATCCATTTGCTAGGCTCTGAATCGTACTTGGCGAATTCTTTAGCGATGTCTGGACAAATGTAACAGTGTTTCTCTTTGATTGCTTTGGCAGTTTCTAGACTCTGTTCTGGCGGAATACCAACTTCGCGTTCGCGCAGAAGGCTCTGAATAAAGGAAGTGATATTGCGTCCGGCAATTGGAATATGTTTGATGCATGATCCAATGACGTAACCTTCAGCCTATACAATTTGTATATGTGTGTGAAAATAAAGCATATCAGCATCAAAACTGTTGTACTTACGACTGGAATAACGTGCGTAACACCGTCACCACTGTCGACAACAATTCCTGTCAATGTACGCTCTTCAACTACTCTGGAAGCCCAACTAGCTGCTAGTGCCAAAACGGCCTGTGAAAAAAGGAAAAACAAATGTTTACATATATAATGAATATAGGGATGTTGTGTGTGGAATGTCTTATGCGAGTGTGTGTAATGGTGGTTCTTTGAGAACCCAATTGGCATTAAGTGTCGTTTTGAAACCACAACTCTGAAAGATGACGTTGATTTGCATTTAGAACTATCGTGCGGCGTTCCGGAACGACTTAAATTCATTCAAGTTCACACTTTTTATCTCGCCGAGAGATTCAAGGAAGGGTTTGTCTAGAGCCCGTTGTCTTCCCCCGGTAAGCGCTGGAGAAAAGCAAAGGAAATGAGTCAAGCATTCTGGCTCTGCCTAGCTGCATGATGCCCTATCGACCAATGTTCCGTACTGATCGCTGTTTTAGTAATTTCTGTACGAGTCCTATTTAGTCGTTTGTTCGTGATGTGTTGTACTCTGGTCATGTCTTCTTAGATATTTTGCACAGTTAGTTAACCGAGACCATCTGAGGATAGCTATTTTAAAGAAGGGCTTTTACTAGCCCAAGTGGAATGTGTACCTCCATAAGAGACGAGATATGGAGGCGAGGGCAACACCTTGTTTGGTCAGTTCGTCTGCTTTCTCAATTTCATACATCAAATGTTTGTATGCCGTGGAACCCATATTATTATGGTTACTTTGAACTTATCCTCGACTGCAGCAAGTTCATTCTGGCATACTTGATTTTGAGCCAATTTGGAGGTTGTGGAGATCGATGAAATTGCCTTCGTGTCAGATTGGCTGTCAACGAAGATAGCTACTTATTGCATGCGCGTTATGTTCGGATGGGATTTAAGTTGACGACACGCCTCCCTAATGGCAATGATTTCCCCTTGGTAGATGTTGTCATAATTGGAGATATCTGAGCATCCGCGCCGACCTTTCTTCATCATTTCGTTCGTCTTGAAAACATCGTTCAAAACTTAAAATCCGACATTGGAGGCATTATCTTCCAGAGAACATCTGGAGGACGTAACTTAATCAAGAACTTTACGGGATGCAAAGAGACACGAGTCGCACCACTTCAAATCTACCGAAGTTCTCGCTTGACACACACAAATGGAGAAGGACCTTGACCAACTTCGTGTGCATAGTGAGAAGCAGTTATTCATAGATCGCGCAAGCTGGAGAGGCTTGTTGGTTGAGGTCTGGTTCCGCTTCTATCTAGCGTCACACAAAATGCAATTTTGTCGAAAAGACCAATATGGGGTATCTGGAAGGTTGCAAATAACATGGATGAGCCAACATACCATATTGGAGCTGGACGTAGCATCTTTAACAACCACTCGTGTTTGTTCTTTCAAGGGTGGAGGTACAGTTATAATGATAATAATATATGGGTGACCCGTAGGTGGCCAGGGACTAGCTTCTACAGTGAGCACTCTTGTTGTGCGTGCTATTGTTGTCTCACAAGTTGAAGAGACCGACAGTTTTACACCGACTCCGAACGGTCATGTTTAAGAAGCTTTTTCTACTCTTTCAGCACTGTCAGAGTGTGGAAAGAGGTGGGACCATGGAAATTATTTTTTGTCCTACCGGTCGGGAATCGAACCCAGGCAGCGAGGTTTGGTTACGTAGAGGTCAACGTACATACCCACAACGCCACGGCCACCAAAGGGCCAATATAGTGGCCAATATTTTTCGAAATTCTGAGTAAGCTAAACCATATCAGCCTAAGCTAATAAATGACATCGTACCAATCACCAACGCTTTTTGCGAGTAGGACATATTGTATCCAAATGGCCAAGGTCCGATTGGCCAGCCTCTAAACCCTTAGTCAAACTACGATTTCAGTTTACTAGATAAACTTGTGCTTTCCAACAATTCTTATTAAATCACATTTACCACCACCGTATCCAAACATAAAGCCATTTTAATCTTATCTTCATTCCTCACTTTGTGAAAAAAGTTAGATAACATGGCGAATGACTGTTTCCCAAGCGGACGCGGTCTAAACTATTCATATACTTGTCGCTATCGTAGTTTGTACTTGTAACTTCTTCCTCACTCATTTTACATACCTGAACAGCAATATACAGTCCAGGAACATTAAAAGTTTCGAACATAATTTCCGCAGTATACTCCCTGTTCTCCGGTGTATTTAACGGTGGCTCTGTCAATAGGAAATGATGATCCTCCGGTTCAGCTCGCAAGTACTTAAATATGCACTGCTCCAAAAACCGTTCCATAAGATCCCAATCTTCGACCAATCCATGTCGTACGGGATACTTCAAACAAAAATGAGAGAAAACATCAACATACTTCAAGCTCGATTTGTTTTAAATGAGTCACCACAACTATACCTTGACTGAGTAACCGGTCGCATCGAACGCTTCATCGCCAATAAAGAAGTCCAAATCTTCAATTCCTTTAGTCACTCGTCGGGTATTTTGATCACCAATGCGTGCCGATTCTTTGATTGCAATCGCTGATGGTATGATGAATTGTGGCTCTTTATTTTTGGCAAAACCCAGCTTTGTGTAACTAGAAATTCATTCAAATGTTAATTATTCATCTTGTCTTTTCCTTAGCGTGTGAATCTTCTTTTTTTTCTCTTCCATTTTGACCAAATGTATGTCAACTGTTGTACACACACTTTTTTTGGAATGCACTTACCCGGTGCCCACATCAATTACGCATGCTGGTAATCTTCCTGTCATAGTGTTGTTTGATTTTTCTACTTATCAGGTTTCTTAAATGTGAAATTTGTATGGAAATTATTGCAAAATTGAATATAAACCACACCTAGAGATGAATGTGTCACTTTTTCGTTTATCGAGAAAAAGAAGTCGGCAGCAAGAGACAAAAAAAAATATCTGGGTGACGATGACAGCTTTGACAGCAGAATGTAGTAGATTAGGAAGTGTGGTACTGATTAGAATTTGACGAATACTTGAGACAGATTTACTGCAGACAATTTTTGTGCGATAAAAATTAAATTCTAATTAGGGACAGTACATGATTGAAATTTAAAATAAAATAACTATAGCTAACGTGCTTAATCATTTTGTTGCTTATGATTTCTTACAAGAAGGTCCCGTCTGCGTGGGAGGTGAGAAGAGGAGAAGACACAACCGCGAACTCTAACAGATGTGCCAGGATGTGGATGTAGTCCGAAAGGAAAAAACCTGTCGACAGCACTGGCATCGCAAGAACCCCAAGGCTCCAGCTATGAAAGTCTTTGAATCCGAGTCTCCTGGTTTTACCTAGACTGAAGCTCTGGTATAAAGACCAACACATCGCGGATGCAAGACAGATGACTGAAAGCAGCGCTCCTAGGACCTTGAGTTATGGAAAGCCGCTCTTGCTCAGACTCGAACCCTCCGTGGTAAGTACATTTATTTTTTCTTTTATAACATACGCACTTAGGCAAAAAAAAACCAGTGCATTAGCACAAGCCGAACAACTAACATATTCATGGATCTACTTCTCTCGATTCACTAACGAGTTCTAAGAACTTGTGCAAGAAATAAAAACTCACCACCCTATAATCACATTTCCGACACATCCCTATGTTGCATTTGAACGAAACATTCATTGCTAATCAGTTGTTGGTGCTGTTGGTAGATTGACATTTTGACATTCGCCTGGAAGGCAGATGTGTCATCGCAAGACAAAACGAAAAAGCAAAATAACAGAGGAAAAGTCATAATTTTCTACTTACTGCCTTGGTCTTCATTGTTTCGATAATACATTCGTAATTGAGTTAATTGAATTTGAGTATTTTGGTGTTTCGCCGTTTTGTTGCATCGTGTTGTTGCATAAAGCTTCATCATTTCAACCCCTCAAATGCAGAATTTATAGAAAACATTTTCAATTTAATGCGATATCAATTGTCGCCCATCGTTTTCGTTGCCACCCCCTCTGAACAAGTGAAAAGAAAGACATTCCAAATACAGAAAAATTACGATACGTAGTGTATTCCTCATCGACTAGATTCCCCACCATTATTTTGTACGTGCACTAAATTCCATCATGGATATGAATCCTGTCGAAAGTAATATCTCGGAAAGTGATTTCCAGCGTATGGCACAAATCATCGCGAAGAGCATACAGAAAATTTTGCAAAATGGTGAGATGATGTTACAATTGCAATCCTCTTGTCTAAGTTTACTGATTAATTTTGTTTTTATGATGCAGTCTCAACTATGCAACGCATGGTCAATCAATTCAATACCCCACAGGATTCGCCCGATTTGAAGAAAGAATTGTGAGTAATATTTTTGAGCTTATCGAATTCGATTGAATGTCATGTATCTCTCCATTCGAAGGCATCAAATCATGACATATACGCATCAGTTGGTTTCCGATACAAACAATCAATTGAATGAGGTGGAGAAGTGCAAGGATCGTCATCTGAAAATCCACCGCGATCGACTGGTTGACGAATTCACGTCGGCTTTGACGGCATTCCAGGTGAGTGTTGGTGGATAAGGTGATGGCCGCATCTTAAGAGGAGGAACGGGGAGAATGAATTATTCATCGTATTGTCGCTGAGTTATCTGGGGGCTGAAGTCGTTTATCAGTTATCACCCAGACATACAGAGGTTTTGTTGAAAATAACCAAATGAAGTCAGCCAACAGACTTTCACAATCTTTTTTTTTTTGCGCAGATATCTTTTTTGTTTTTTTTGGCTGATAAGTGGGTTTGGAAAACACTTGTTTAATCATAGTTACTGCAGTTTTTCCATCGGATTTTACTTCGACTGAGGGTTGTATTTTATGGTGTTCAAGGTCATAGCCTTTAGTCCAGTCTAGTTAGAAAATTGAAATGAATCGTTCTGCTACGTCGATTTCTTTTAGTTTCTCATTTGGACAAACTTCGATGTGCAATCTATTGTCTACGATGTGTAGGTATTTAATACGCAATTTATCCGAATGGAGTATATTAAAGGAACACACGTCTGCGCATATATTAGGTTAAGTTAAGAGATAGTCCCTATTCTTCATGGAGGGGAATGTTGATCTATGTCTCTTAATATTTGTCAAACAACACAATCTACAAACCACAAGGATAGGAAACCCGTTTCATTGCGCCATCCATCAAGAGATAAGACTGTGCGCAAAACTCGCAGACCAACACTAGGCATCCGTTCAGCTGCATACGCGGGGTGTCGTATTTAATTGAACGCAGCAAGCCTTCAATAACGCGTTCGCTACCATTGAGAATAAAATCTATAAAATGAGTCTTGTGGTGGCTAGGGAACAGAATGAGTTATTCACTGGTTCATGTATGCGAAATTGACGGGTCACTCAAACTCACAAAGGGTAGAGAGTGGCACTGAATGTACACTCCGCTCGCTTCTATACAGTTCGGCGGAATCGTTTTTAAAGATAATAAATAAATTTAACGAAGGCGATAAGCCGGTTGTAGCAATTTTAGAAATTGCTTCAAAAAGTTCACATTTTTGGCGGTTACTTTTTCATCGCGGCTAAATTTCTTGCCAGCGAGCAATCTTTTAAGGTCAGTAAAAAGTGACTGGGGCCAGATATGGAGAATACGATGGATGCGGAAGCAATTTGAAGCACAATTAATTGATTTGTGACATGGTGCATTTCTTCTTTCATCATTTCAGAACTTTCTCCCTCTATACCTTCGGCCCGTGCTGTGTCTTGACCCCGGACACATAAGCAATCACTTGAGCACGCGCAAATTATAAAAAAAAAATTCCAAATATTCATGAACGATATGTTCAACTCGTCTATTTAATATCTTTAGATTGTCAGCTTTCTCGATGAACATTTTTGATGGTGATTGTATTGCGAAGATCTTCGAATCGTTGACCCTCTGCGAATATAACCCTAAAGTTTTTAGTTCATCAACAGGAGGAATTCGTTTCGCAATTTGGAAATCTCATTTGCAAAACTAGTTCGCATCGTGTCCGCTTGTTTAGCTAGGTGCTCCTCTTAGACTTTGATTGTTTAGATCAGCATTGTCACCATTCGTCTGCTTTGCTGCTAGAGAAGAAAGCTGGCCTACTCTGGAACGCTGGTCCGAAATGAAAGAACGGAAAAAAACACAAAATATGTCGGCAGTGGCGATGAACGAAGGAAAAATTAAAATTTCCTATACGCAGACACGTGTGATGGAAAACTGTGGGAATTTACTACGCGTTGCTGGTTGTATCATTACTAACGTTATACACTGTTTGGATCTATTTGCTTCGTATTACACACTATTATTGCTTAGTACACCTGGACAGGGAATACACGTCTACTCCATCGACAATGAAACGTTGCCTTGCAGTCAACATAAAGAAGCAGGCAACCAACCACCAATTCAACGAAAATTTGAGCTGAGTTAATGCCACGTCGAAAAATCGAGATTCTCCGGCACGATGCTTATGTTGATACGGATGTTTGTGTCTCCACTAACTTTTTTTCCGGGCCGAGCATCGTTCATGTCCTGTGGAGACGGTGTGTTAAGAACCAACCTACAAAGGTTACGTGAATAAATTTGACATCTGTCGGACTATTAGGCTAGGTTAGGTACGTGGCTTGACGCGGTGACTAAGGTCCTATTGAACCCATTGTGATGCCCAAGGGGTAAACCTTCCTTTCTTCTCACTCGTCGGTGTTATGATGAAAACTCCTGACTCCAAGGTGTTCTTTGGTTATTGTCCTCCTTCTTGCCATCCATTCAGAACAATTTTCCCAGGGTTATTTGTCTCAATTTGCATAGACTGGGACATTGACAAAGATAGTGGGATGTATCCTCAATTCGTCCCCACAGTTTGTGAGATATAGCAATTTTAAGTCATGATGAATGATTTGAAGGAATTTTCGTGTGTTAATTAAATAAAAAGTGGCTTGATGAGGGGGTATACGGACTGTGGGCCAGGCGAAAGAACCATTCGTCAGTGGTCTGCTAAATTCCGTACAGGCCATGTGAGCCCCGCTGACGATGAACGCAGTTGACGTCCCAAAGAGGCTGTTCCGGACGAAAACATAAAACAAAATCCACGAAATGATTTTACATGTAGTGCAATTTCTCTTTCTAAGGGACACCTCTCATTACGGACAGTTCATCATGGTCCCGGCATGAAGTTATTCGTGTATTTCAACCCCTTAGAACGGACAATGATGACGATCCCTCTGCTATCCGCTTTAGTGAAGTTTGACTCTATATGGATTCAATTCTAGTGGCGCTCTGCCATACGAACGATACGTACTTGAATTCTGGCACCTTAAAGTGTGCTTAAAATAGCCGTCACTCCTTTAAAGAACCTGCATTTCTCATAATTGCGGAGTACGATCGGAGAACGATCTTCCAAAGGGTGCGCCTTCTCATCCTTTCATCTCGATAGATCGAAGTCGTACATGATCACGGTGTACCTGACTTTATTCGGAAGTCTTACATGTTCACGCTTTTTTTCCTTAGCTGTGTACGACAGATCACATAATCGCTTAGGAGTAGGGTGAAGATGCAATTCTTCAGAACCTTCTGCGAATGATGCTGTCTGCAGTTGTTGTTATAACCGAACTCGAAGCTGAAGATCTTAGGAGTCCATGAAATTATCCACAAAACCACGGCGTTAGGTTAGGTTAATGTGATTACCACAACTGAAGCAGTTCTGTCCTACTTCGATCCTGATTGGGTTCATTGTGATATAACTAGTCGGCAGCATAAACACGTTCCTCTTTGGGATACTAACTAAACACCTGAAAAGACCTACTGATATTCTATTGGCACATCCTGGATGATGCACTTCTTGGCTGGGTTACAGTCAACTAGTATTTTTGAAAAAGTTTGCTACGTCTAGAATTTTTATGTCAGACATTTCCTCTAGGCAGCGCGTTTTTATTTGTCCTTGCATTTGCTGGACAGGTGGCGAGGTAATGAAGCATAGTTTCTTCTTTCTCGTCGTCCCTACAGCTCCTACAGAAGCCAATGTAAGAGGTTTCAAATCTTCTGACGTCTGTGTCGATGAGGCAATGTTTAGTAATAATGCCAACTACGTTACATTTAATTTCTATTTAATTTTAGGAGTGTGGTTGTTTTTTTTCTTGGATTATACCTGTGATGTGTGGATTACATCTGTGAGTAACAAACTGTTTATTATTCTACTATTCCGCAAACGAGTTAGTGCTTTCAATAAAGCCGAGAAGATGGCTGACTTTGAAGTTGCTAAATTTAGCCAGGCTATCAAAATAATATGTTCCAGAAATCTAAATCTACGGTATGAGAGAGCACTGCATTTGCATAGAAATTGTACAATGGTTTCTTCCTTATCCTCGTGTCTGCAGCTTCTGCAGAAGTCGTTGTTTGGGAGGCTCAGTCTGAAGGCGTGAGTTCTTATAGCGCAAAGCCCTGTTACACGTAGGCCAGAGTTGTTTGGTAATGAGGCATTCTATGCCAGTTGACCATCTACTATTCATTTGATCAAGGGCTTCTAGCTTCAGTAAAATTTGTTCTGGTAGCGTTAGGCATTAGCTTGTACCCTGTCTAGGGAGATCGTCCGCTTCGCAGTTCTTTGGAATGCTTAAATACCTGAACATCTCGTTAAGAGATAGGCGGCAATTAAGGGAAGTCTTGGAGTAAAAAGTGTATTTGGCCTGAATTGTAAAGCTTAGTTCTTTGTTCTTCAACTTAACCAAGGCGTTACTAGGCAACATAGCATCGTGTGCAAATATTACGATTGTTGGCGCTATCCCGCATATGTCATCTGTTCACGTTGCAGATGTGAAGCTAACGAGCAAAAAATTGGAACCCTTTATATTCCTTCCAGCTCTGCGCACACACTCATTTCAATAAAGTCCATTTTTTCTTTTGCAGGCTCTTCAGCGAAAAACAGTCGACATTGAAAAAAACGCAGTCCGACAAGCAAGGGCAAACAATTACAATATTGCTAAGCCGCCTGGCTCCAGCACGAATGGCAGTGCCGGCAGTCACGGGAGCCAAAACAATAAATCGTTCTTTGAGGATAATTTCTTCAATCGAAAGGGATCACAAAACCAGCAGCAACAACAAACACAGGTGCAAGAAGAAATCGATCTGCAGGCATTGGAAGAACAAGAGCGAGCCATTCGTGAACTAGAGGTATGCATCAAAATTCTCTTTCCCTTCTTTGATTCAGTTGACTGGACACGGTTTTCTTTTACAGGACAATATCGTTGGCGTGAATGAAATCTACAAGAAACTCGGTGCTATGGTTTACGAACAGGGTTTGGTGGTCGATTCCATTGAGTCATCGGTGGAACAAACCAGCGTATTCGTCTCAACAGGGTCTGAGAATCTGCGCAAGGCCAGTCAGTATAAGGTAACACATCCGACCAATGTCCAATTCAGTCTATTAAATGTGGTTTCCTTCTCTTGCAGAACAAAATTCGAAAGAAGAAAGTGCTCTTGGCATCCATTCTGCTAGCAATCCTAACAGTGATCGTTATAATCATCATAATTAGGTTTAAAAATTAGTATTAAATTCAGATAGGTGATAAATTAAACAACAGCAAAGAAAAATGACGTCCTTTCTTAAATAACAAACAACACACAACAACATCATACCACTCTATTCCATAGGGAGGACTCGCATGCGACACAGTAAACAAAGAGCATAAGAAAATAACTAGAAAATAAATGATTACAGCAATGTGGTGTAAACGGGGATAACTAGATTATCCCCTTGGGTATTATTTATAAACAAGAAATATTATTTTATTTAATTGAAATGAACACTGTATGTATGGAAAAAAAAAAACAAAAATGAATGCATCGGAAATTTGAATTGTCTCGTCTCCCTCGTTGAGGCAGAAGCTTGTCGGAGAGGCGCATAATGTTGTACTTCACTTACCTCACATCTCACTTGGAAAGAACACAATAACTATAACTTTTGTATGTTGCTTCGAAATGGAATTGTTTTATTCTGTATAAACACGATGGATGCAAGGCATATGTTAATGGTACCTTTTTGCGCAAGCAGCAGCAGCATAGAATTTGTTTCGACATTTCGTTTGATTTATTTATAAAAGTAAGGAAAAAAAGAGATTAATGTTAGCGGTAAAACTAGAGATATATACATAAATATATATATATATGAATAAACAAAATTATCTGCAACAAAAAACAAATGAGAATAAACACTACTGAATCAATTCGATCGACTGTTTGCTTTACTTTGTGAATGTTCGTCTCTGGTGGTTGTGAGCAGTCTCCTCGTTGAGCCATTTTGATACCATACTTCTGTTACTGTTCTATGTTTGCTAGGAAGTGATTCAGTTGACTACAGCTGATCTTGCTTAGGTGGTTTGGCTATTGAAGACGCAATCTTGGGTGGCGAGGGCATTGCTTAGTATCTCTTCCTCTTAGTTGCTACAACTTCCGTAGAAGTTGGTGTGAAGGTGACTCATTCTAGTGGGAAGTTACTATGACGTCGATGAGTGAGATGGGGGATTGGTAAAAATGCGGCATTGTGTGACGCACGTCCAAACCCATCAAACAAATGTATTTGAAACGAGGTAAATATGTACATTGCATTGTTACCAATCCCCAATATACCTCGTCGAAGCCTCCAAAGGCAGACATCACCGCCATCCCGGTCGATGGGCAAAAGAGGATGAAACACTTATTAGGGCGATTGCTACAAAGAGGGAAGGCAGCGCTTGTTCGGATGCGGATTTGTTGTTCGAGACAGATTCAGGCAAGAAGTCTTAAGCTTTAAATACATAAACGAGCGCCTCATAACAATTCGCATCAAGAGGTTACAGAATACACCTAACTCCTGATCACCCGCTCGTCTTGGAGCCATCACGACCGGAGACGACGTGTCCAAGATAGAAGGGGGGAACGACCGACGCGTCGGTGCCCCTTTGCAACTTTCTCCTTCTATGGTTCCCGGTCCGGAAACTGTTCTCCGGTGCGCTTCCCAAATGTTCTGCACTGCTTTCCAACTTTATAGAAAAGCAGAGCGACTGTGTAGTTTTTTCTTCCAAAATCCCAGCTTTCTAAGTCCCAGGGACGAAGTCCAGTCTCGCTTGTAGAATGTTTTGAAGTGAAAGGACCTTTTACCTAACTGTAGGGTGGCCCATTTTGGTCTTGACGGGCTTCAGCGAAACGCAACCACTTAAGCCAAGACAGACAGATCTCAGCCTCTAAAGATAGGCATTGCCTTTAATTATAAATTTCACCTCAACTATTTGCGACCACGTCGCAACGGAGGATAAAGTTGACGCAAGCAATGGTTACTTTTAAGATCTAGCAAGGACATGCGATCACGAATTGAAAGGCGAACATTCCGAACTACGAAATAAAACACGGCGGTTGAGTTCATTGACTTCATTTGCTCTCGTGTTAACCCGCTTCGATCTGTTTATCGACACACAGTCCGTGTCGCAGGCTTTTATACTCCCCACAATACCGTTACAAGTCGGCCTTTCATTTTCATTAGTGATCTCGTCCGGGAGATCGGAGCTGCATTCCTTGACTCGCCGGTAGCAGCAGGCACGACTCCAAGCATCAAAGGCCAACGTTGAATATCTGCTACTGCTTCATAGTTGGCACTCAATCCTCGTAGCAGATGTTCACCTTCAGGATCTGGGCTAAATCTGATTCCTAGCTCTTCCCTGGCTGGTGAGCCGGTTCGTTGTCGAAGCCACCATCCCACTCGAAAAATAAGCTTGGCCATCGTGCTGGTTTAAACTACGGCCTTGCAGTCCGTGACGATCTTGAATCGCTGTCCCAGGAAAGCTTCGAGCTCAAGTCTTCGATTGCAGAATGCCACCAGTCGCAGTGAGTTATTATCCGTGCCACGTCGCAGTAAAATTCCGGACAGCCCAAGGAGGAATGCGTCTGTGTGTACCTCATACACACACTCCATGTCGAACAAAGCCAGGCAATTTACGGCTTCTTTTCTTTCTGTTCCCTCGAAGGCTTAATTCTCTCTGGTGAGAATGAACAACGAATTTGCCTATCTTGCGTAGTTTTCCATGAATTTTCGGAAAAATCCTGTGACTCAGGAACTTCCGGACTCCATGGACGTCCTTGGCGGTCGGGAATGCCATTATGTCGGTCGTGATCCACTCTCGCAGGTAGTAGCCCTTCTTCACTACCCGATACCCTAGAATCTCAATATAAGTTTGACAAAATGAACATTTGCCTACATTTAGTGTCAGCAGTGTTTCCTCAGAATTTCTTGGAACTCCGAAGGGCTTTTGAAGGGCCGAAGACAACGATTTTGTCGCCAATAGATGTCTTCGGACGTGAATAAACTCCATGTTGGCTTTTATCACACCGAACAGCAATAGGTTCAATCCATACATACCGACGTCAGTAGAAAACGCCGTCAACGTCGTTCCTGCTCCGTTCCTCCATGCAGATTTGGTGGTACCCTAATCTTAGATCCAGCGATATCTTTCAACAATTCTCCCACCACGGCCCTTAGGAACTTCCTTCCCCTACACCGTTACCTACGACACCAAGATCGTTCTAGAATATTTCAAAGCTGGACACTGAAGACATCGCCTTGTCTAGTTCTCGGAAAGCAGAGCATGCATGACAAACCGTCCGAGAACGAACTCAGGCTGTTTTGTGTGTTGTGAAATGGCGAAACTTCTTTGTAGCGACTACGCGGTTCCCTGACCTCAACATTCAATCCATCTGATCAATCATCCGTCAACGAGATTGATCACATTGCGATCGACGTCAGACACTCTTCCATTATTCTTGATAGCCGAACATTCCGAGAAGCGGAGGAGAGCAAGACCAAGAGACTGGGAACTTTGCCAATCGAGTCTCCCGGAAGCACTCAGAGAATTCAACCAATTGAAGGCTTGTCTTCGTTCCTGAACTAAGCAAATGGAATCGAAGGTATTGGGAAAAACATTTCTTCTCAGTTTCCGTAGCTTTCTTGGGTAATATTGTATGTTTATATCAAAACTATCCTGGATTCACTCGAAACGTGTGACTATTCCTCCGAAATGTAATCCTTCTTAACACGACCGACATAATGGCATTCCCGACCCCCAAGGACGTCCATGGAGTCCAGAAGTTACTGGGACTCACAAGAATCTTGCGCAAATTCATGGAAAACTACGCAAGATGGGAGTGCGAACGGAAAGACAGGAAGAGGCGTTCCGCAAATTGCCTGGCTTTGTTCGACACGGAGTGCGTGTATGAGGTGCACACAGACGCATTCTTCCTTGGGCTGTCCGGAATTTGACTGCGACGGGGCAAGGATAATATCTCGCTGCTACCGATGGCATTCTACAATCGGCCAAGCTTTTTTTTTTGAGTGGGCTTCGACAACGAACCGGCTCACCAGCCAGGGAAGAGCCAATGAGAGACGCTCACGTTAATGCGCTAAGTCGGAAACTAGCGGATGAAGAACGAGAGGTAGAGGGAACGTCGGCCCAGATCCTGAACGTGAACATCTCCTACTGTGTGTCACTGACAGTGTGTCGATAAATAGATCGAAGCGGGTTAACACGACAGCAAATAAAGTCATTCAACTCAACCGCCGTGTTTTATTTCGTAGGCATGGTCGCTGATAGTTCAGATGGAATTTATAATTAAAGCCAATGACCATCTTCAGAGGCTGAGTTGTGTCCGTCCGTTGTTTAAGTGGTTGCGCTTCACTCAAGCCCGTTAAGATCAAAATGGGCTACCCTACAGTTCAAAAGGTCCCTCCAGCTCATATCTCATAAATCAACATCAAATAAATAAGTGAAACCTTTTTTGTCTTTGCTACCGCTCTTCTACCACCTTTTTTTTCTGCTTATCTACCACCATTATTCATTTCCCAAGTCCCATCACTGGGCAGTACCATTCTCGACTCCTCCCCTCCATATTGTGATGACCATAAGCGTTACTATTTCCTGCAGTAACAGTTTAAAGCATGATGGACGCCACTAAAGACTTATTTAAAACGCAAAAATCCATTTATTTTCCAAATTCAATTCTTTATTTCATAATTTATTATTAGTTAGTAATAATATAAAAACATTTTACAACTTTACACGAATGTAAATCCTAAAGAATATGTTTATCTCTCGTTCTTTAACTATTTTCTTTTGTTTTTTTGTTTTTTACAAAATTGTATGTAAACAACTACATAGAAATGTACTTACGAAACACTTAAAGACTATAAGGGGTGATCATTTTACAATTAACTTTCTATTCACAGAATCTCCCTTAGCTAATGGTTTTCTTTTTGAGAAATTATGTGACTTAAACGCTAAAAAAAACGAGAAATGCTGAACGAATAAAACCTTATTTTTTGTAAAATTAACAATTCCATGACGGATTCGTGGGATAGGCGATTGGCTTGAGTGATGTTCGAGAGTGATCATAGGGGGCGCGGTTGAGAAGCAATTCGTACGTTTTGAATGACCGAAACGATTTTGTACTCCCACACCGTTAATCCTCACACTTTATTCTACTTTACATTCTGGGAGATTTTTTGTAATTTTTTTTCGAAATCAAAAGTTATTCGCTTGAGCTATTGTGTCTAGTTTTCGAGTTCAGTCGAAAAAGAATGGCCACCTTCGGGTGTAGTTGTGTGGGTAAAAAAAAAATAAAATAATACGTTTTTCTTTTGGAAACTATCTACAGTCTCATGCCGTGGTACTTCGCAACCGATTTGCAGAGGCAGAAGGCAAGGAATATAGCCAAGAGTTGAATGATGCCAACTCCGAGAAGCACACCGATAACGATTTCTCTGTGAAGGAGGATCCAATCGACGAAGGCATTGTAGCATCCCTGTGAAATGAAAAAAGAAAGGAAATGTTAAAAACGTCCTTAAGTCGTGCCCTATTCAAAACTATTTACCTTCTCGAAGTAGCTGTTCGTCTCGGATGGGTTTATGGTGCAATCAAGGTCACGAGGTATCGACTTAGGGACATCGTCGAGTACGCAACAGGCCTCTGGGATTGTTCGGTTGCCCTTAGTTGACATCCAACCTTCGGAGGTATTGAAGTCGCGGTAATTTTCAACACCGCAACACGAGAATGTTCCCATTATTTGGTTCCACATGAGTGTGACTGCGTCGGTTTTTTCCCCCGAGGAATAGTATTTTGTGATGGTCGTTTGAAGGAATGATTTCGTTTCGGATCTTGCCTGAAATAAAAGAAGGAATAAAAGAACATGTAATTTGGTGGAAGTCAGTGGACTGGGTTGGGGGTTCCTCACTCTATCTTTGTAGGCTGCAGCGAGTCCACCAACTGCGATTTCGGTTACCAAGAGGAGAATCATAAAGACGCCATACTGCAAGAAAAGGAAGATTGGTTGTGGTTAAGATTTATTGTGGAATCTGTAAAGGGAAGGAAAAGAAACAAGATGTCCTGACTTTATGTCGGAGAAAATTCGCAAAAGACTCTAACCAACACTGTGATGGTCTAATGGTTCGTAGAATTATTAGCAGACGCGGATGGCATTAACTTGATTTTTTAAATGTTCTGCATCATTTACGACTCCTTAGGTTTCTCAGTCTTGGAGAGAAAAGAAACGGTGTAAAGGAGAGTTAGAGGCGAAACCATAGCGAGTGAGGTTACAGGTTGCGCGTTTCTATCGAGGAAGACAATTTATTCCACGATCGAGTTGTACGGCTGAGAGACGAACTATAAATTTCACTGTGCGCCCGAATTTACGCTCTAAGTTATAAGGGTGTGCAGAAGAGGCTGCACGTGTATTTCTATTGAACAGACGAACAGGCGGTAATTCATCATAACACTTGTGGTTAAGGTATAAACTCTTACAATAACACCTCGGTAGAAATAAAACACAGAAAACTCTTGTCAATCGATGTTCATTTGGGCTGAGGACAAGTAGAGCTAATGGACACCAAATGCTCCGGGTCGGCTTCGAATCTAACACGGAGGGAAAACGCAGTAGAAGGAGACCTCCACATTGGTGGCGTGCACAAGCTGAAGGAGACCTCAACCGTCTTGGAGTACACAACAGGGGGCAGCTAGTTTAGGACCGTACTTGCTGGAGAGGCTTGCTGAACTTGGGCCTCAAGCCTAGGATCACTCCAAACCGTAGAGCCACTTATGTAAGTAAGTAAGTAAGGCAGAACAGAGCGATCCGGTTTGCAGAACCACTAAAGAGCTGGCAACTGGTCGCAGCTCCAATCATCACTCAGAGAAATGTCTAGACGGTTTATTCAACGCAAGAAGAGGAATGGGCAATTCGTTTTCGATTTTTTAATTGTTGACAGCATTCGATGTTTGCGAAAGGTGTTTGCCCTAACGTTACATGCGACATAGCTCTGGCTTTTAGAGGTCGCTTATAAGTCGCAGATATTATATTCCTCACATATTGTTAAAGACCTTTACTTAATTTAGAAGTTCTTCAAAACATTCATCGACCACATCCAAGAGCGTGAAAGCTCTCATCAATCAATTGATAAGTACAATTGATTACCATATCCACTAAAGGCTGCCTTTAGCAACGTGACAAATTTTGCGATTCAGACGAGTCTCCTCAGAGCAGGTGTCGCATCACAATGCAAGACTCGGACTGATTCTGCGTTCACGGTCACTCGGTGCCGAGATCACTCGGCGATCTGTGCTGCACAATTAAGCTGAGCAGAGGGACACCTCAAGGAGGAGTACTTTCACCTCTCCTATGCATCCTAGTGGTTGACGAAATCACAAATACCTTGGAGATGGAAGGATTCACAGTAACTGGATATGCGGACGATGTGGCGATCCACTTAGTGAGTCTCAGTTATGGACTAATGTTAATTATAAATAATTGGACCCAGACCCAAAGATTGAACGTCAGCCCAATTAAAACAGAGCCGTTGGATGATCCCTGAGTTCACCTGTCCAACTCTAAATGGAGTTGAAGTAAGGCTCTCAAAGACAGCAACATACTTTGTCGTTATACTCAATTTCAAATTCGTGTGGCAAGTAAATACTGAGTAAAGAAGGCATATGTAGGGTTTTACAGGTCTAAATGAGCCTTCGGTAAAATGTTGGGTCTCAAACCACAGGCGGTAGACTGGCTATACATCCTGATAGCAAGACCGATCTAAGTTTACGAATCTCTTGTATGGTGCAAAGCATTTGAATTATAAAGAACGGGCTGCCTAGGCAAAACAGGTTGTCTTAGAAAAACTGCGACGGCAGCGCTTGAGGCCATCCTCGTCCTCCCTCCTCTCAAGCTATTCTGTAAAAACAGTGTAACCTTCTTGGCCCTGTGCCTTGGAGAGGCGGAATTTTGGAAGGAGGAACCACTTGGGTAAGTTGCCGTACTAAAAAGTTGAAAAGCAGCTAAGAACAGAGGACAAACCGACAACCTCCAACCAACCCTGGCTTCGGAGAATAGTTTCTATCAACGGTTTCCGGAACGGGAACAATAGAAGGAACGAATTGGAATCACAGAGGGAGTGATCAACCTGTGCACCGATGATCCAAAGACGAGCGCTGTTTCAGGGACAAGTATCTTTTGTGACTTGGAAGACTGCAGCGAACTCGCGCTGAAAGACCAAAATCTTACCGGCAAATCGATCACTATCTTTTCTGATAGCCAAGCAGCAAAGAAAGCCATAGCATCCGATATTCTGATCTCGAAGCTGGGCTGTGCAGACAGATCGTCAACGAGATATCCTTGGCAAATTCAGTGACCCTTTGGTGTGTACCGGGACATACTGGAATCCAAGTTAATGAAAAGGCAGACAGTTTCGCGAAGAATGGCTCGGAGTTGTAAGAATCTCATGCAATCCCGTACGTGAACACGCCACTCACTTCTATAAAGAAAAAGCTAGAAGACGAAGCCCTGGACAGAGGCAGTACTCGCTGGCTCACCCTGAATAGTGCACCAACAACAACGATCTCAGTGTCGAAGCTGAGCAAGCAAGGGTTCCATTGACCCCTGCAACATCACTTATCGACTTTAGTCGCAAGGCCGTACGATTGCTAATAGGAGCCCTCATCTGTCCCTGTGCCATCGGTATCAGAGAAGGATATTCAACTTTAAAGTGGTAAATCCCTCGCCCATCGCAGATTTTGACGCTTGTGGTCTCAAGCCGAGCTTACTACTTCATTTTCATGCACACTTGTGGGGAGTATAGAGCAGCGCCATGGTGTTATTCGGTAATAATCATCTTTGGTTAGCTCACACGTATTCACAGACGCCTGTCTGTGAAGATGTTATAAAAAATGCTGTCAAATGACACCGAGGGGCAAGATACGTAGAAGTTGCATTTCTCTTCAATACTTCAACTCTGATCGGTACACATGCAATACGACTGAACAAAACACAAGGAATTTTGCAGATGCTGCAGAGAAGAGGAAGCAACATAATCTATGCGTCATATCAGCATATGCCCATATCCAGTCCTAGCAATTAAAAGAAGGTATTTTTTAGGGAACCACTTTTTCATAGAGCTAGAGGACGTAAGCGGCGTTGGTTTTGAAAAATCTCAGGATGGTTTCTTCAGGAGAGATTCACACATTAATCTGGCTGGTTTGAAAACTACAGTAGCTAAACACTCCCAATCGACCCAACACATTGGCCGAAGTGATCAGCTCAACCCAATCTGCTGCTGCACAAGCGCATTGAACACAAAGTTTCACACACATCCGATGCCATAACTGCACATAATGCTCTCAAAAACTGAGAGATTGAACATGATCGCTTAGAGCAGACATCGGACATTTTACTTTCGTAACATCGTGAAAGTGCATTCGATAACATTTCTTCATTGACTCATCCGGGGCGCATGCACTTCACAGCACGGATGGGACCCACTTCTTACTTTCAAGCGGAAGTGTTAGGTAAACAGGTTCACATCTGTGACATGATCTCTGGGAATATGACCGATTGAATATTTGGTCGAAGTCGGCACGCCACTGTGTACCATCCACACTCCAAATCCTAAGCCTCTGCGTTCCAGAAAATGAAAAAAAGAAGACGAACAAAAAAAAAAGTATATATTTGCATTTTTATTTGGTCATTAAAAGCAATGAACGGGCGAGCCATCGCCTTTTTTGAATTTTTAATTCAACTCGTTGTTACCCAACGAGCATGAACAAGTGTATCTGTGCAGCATTTTGTTTGGGTTCATTTTGAAATTGGGTTATTTTGAAAGCGTCTTTTAGAAAGAATACGTGCACTGGATTGGGAATTCTAAGGTCATCCTGCAATGAAAGTGAACTTTTTTTCGAGGAATTTAGGTGACCTTCATACAACGGAAGTTTTGAACGCGAGTCTGCGCGTAGCTGTCGCAATATTTTCAAATTCATCTGCGCAACGACAGCAGAGTTTGCTACGGCATCTGTTCACACTGCTGAAGATCGTGGTAATTTATGAGCAAAATTGCATCGATTAATGACTGACTAGTGTCACTTGGGCTTAACGCGTTATCTCCTACAAGAAGGAGTCTTTCTTCTCATGCACTCGAGCACCTTAAGTTCCTCATTTTTCGAGACAGTCCACTTAAATTAATTAATTCATGTGACAAAAGTGTCAATTATAGAAATCAAAAGAATAGATACATAGATCATAAGCTTAAGATTGTCCCATAGATTGTCCCATGGGCTTGGGCATACATGTCAATGCCATGCGTTGCCGTGCGGGACTTCAGCTGACGCATGAAGAAGTGTCACAGTGAATTAAGGCATTCAATGACATCTGCGACCATTTGTCAAATTAGCCATCACATAGGGTCACTAAATGTAGCAGTCTTCCAAAGTTCAGTGTTAATTATGCACGAATTAAATTAGAGTAGATCTGATGAATGAAGTTCACAAGTAGCTGTTGGCCGTGGAAGGTCAGTTATTTTGTTAATTGACTGACAAGATCGAGGTCAAGTGAGATCTATGGGACAATCTTAAGCTTATGATCTATGTATCTATTCTTTTGATTTCTATAATTGACACTTTTGTCACATGAATTAATTAATTTAAGTGGACTGTCTCGAAAAATGAGGAACTTAAGGTGCTCGAGTGCATGAGAAGAAAGACTCCTTCTTGTAGGAGATAACGCGTTAAGCCCAAGTGACACTAGTCAGTCATTAATCGATGCAATTTTGCTCATAAATTACCACGATCTTCAGCAGTGTGAACAGATGCCGTAGCAAACTCTGCTGTCGTTGCGCAGATGAATTTGAAAATATTGCGACAGCTACGCGCAGACTCGCGTTCAAAACTTCCGTTGTATGAAGGATTTCCTCTTATTTTTTGCAGATCTATTTTCTGACTTCAAACGGAAGAAAAATGAAAACGGGACAAAAAATGTGGCTTCATTTCAATTTTCTCTTTTATAATTATTCACAATATATGACAATATGATTCTGGGATGAAGGTTAAGGTGGACAAATCAGAGGTTATGGTAATTTCCAGAATGCCTGTTCAATGTACTCTAGATGTTAGTGGAGTCCCATTGAAGCAGGTGGAGAAGTTTAAGTATCTCGGGGTCTTCTTCCCGAGTGATGGGAGGAGTAATACTGAACTTTCCTGTAGGATTGGTCAAGCTGGGTCAGTTTTGACACAGCTTGGGAGATCTGTAATCAGGAGGGCCGAGCTTAGTGTGAAAGCCAAGTTAGCAGTTGTACTCAGTACTCAGTATCTATGGTCATCAAATTTGGCTAATGACCGAAAGAATAAGATCGCGAATACAAGCTGCTGAGATGAGATTTTTCGTGCTGTTGTGGGAATTAATCTTCGGGATAGGGTGAGAAACACGTGCGCGAGGAACTCAACGTTAAGCAGCTGCTTCTTCGAATGGAAACAGCTATGCTTCGTTGGTTTGGCCACGTAGCACTTATGTTCACCATTACGACTTCTGAGGCAGGCCTTGAATACGATTCCATCAGGTAGGGGACCACTTGGCAGATCGAGGATGGGGTGGTTTGACCAAGTCCATAAGCTTGGGCATAACCCCTGATGAGTTAGAGTCGATGGCGGAGGATCGAGTTGCCTGGAGATCTCTCGTGCGTGGTTTACCCCCGCGACCCCTTTAGTGGATCATGCGGGTCAGAAGATGATGATGATGATAATTCACAGGTCTTTAAATATTCAACCGAAGATCAATGCATGATTGGATGCAAACATCAAAAAATCGTTTGGAAAATTGTCGCCGAGTTCTTCAGAGCATGCAAGATAAGAAATGAAGCTGATCGAGTGCGAGTAGTATTCGCGATCCGAAGATTCGGCATTCTTAAGTTTTTGTGTAGTGATGGTTTTTAGTAAGTAGGTTCAAGTTCTTCAAAGAATTTGTTGTGAATAAAAATTGGTAATTACCAATGTAGGTTGTTTCCCTCAAGTTGACATTTGGAAACTAGAGTGGAGGGATTTTAAATTTGAGTGAAAAATCCTAACAACATTTTTTGAAGTTAAGCAACAAAATTGGGTGAAAAGGGTAAATCAAAAGCGAAAAACAAAGATCTATAACTCACGGAGTTTCGGGGACACAGTGGAGCTCCTGTCCGATAATTCTGAAGAAACCCGTAGTGGTGCCAAATCAAGAATCGAGAAGATGACAATTTTCCTTCGATACATAGGTGACCAGGGGATGTCAGGGACTTTTTCTTCAACAGCTTGCAACGTAACTTGCTGTTTAATATTCATGTCTGGACATCGGCTAAATTTTCAAGGATAATAAACGATCGTTGACTATTGGTTTTCGGCGATTTGTAACCCCTTGTTTTTGATAAAAAAAAACTTACGGTACCAGCAGACCACACTTCATTTCTTAATGATTGTTTCTCTTGACCATGTACCTCTTGGGAAATGGTGTCATGCAGGAATGCTTACTCGATAAATCAATTTAATCAAGGATCAAATTCAAGTTAAAAATTAAATTATTCGGAAAAACCGGTTGTTTCATTTTATACGTGCTCACAAATAAGATGAACCTACTGACAAGCAGACAAACATCAGACATCTTCACTAAAATCAAGCAAAAGTTAGGTATTTTTTTTATTATAAAAAAATACCCTCCTGGCGAAGGTATGCTGCTCATGACATAATTTTCACCGAGAAACCAGTTGTGAGTGGGTCAATACAAAATGCCTGCAGCTCTTAATGTTACTTTGTGCGATTTTCAATCTGCTGAATCGGTGTTCCGAGATAATTTCAGGTTATGTATTCCACGAACTCTTCTTCTGCAACTTCTTTATCATCGCATCGTTGCTGTACATCTCTGTATTCGTTTCTTTTTCCTTTTCCACAAATGGAATACTTTGAGAAGTTGGTAGGTTTTTTTTAGTGGACAGTGTTCGATAAATGTCTAATGACTCCCGAATAATCAAATACTTTGAAGTTATGGCATCCAATGGCCTAACAAATATTGTTCAACAATCAACAAGGGTTGATATAGCGGCAAATGCTTCAACAATTATTGATCACTATTACAAAATAGAACATTGTGCCGGCTGTTATTGAAAGCGACATGTCCAATAATTACGCTACGTTATACGCTAATAGAAAATATTCTGTACGAAAAATAGACGAAATGGCCTAAAGATTCGACGAACATAAAGTGAATCAGTTGATTGAACAGGCGAACTGTGAAATCATGTGTGAAGAACCTGACGTTGAACGCTTGTACAATAATTTTATTACAAAATGAAGAAAACGATCAAGACAGCTTTAAGAGAAACTAGACGAAAAACTCCATTGGAATTCTCATATTAATAAAACCATTGACAAAGTCAGACCTGCCTTATGAACCAGCAACAGTCTCATTCGTAAAAATAGGGACCATAACCCCAAAAAAAAAGTACGACTGGATGGAGCAGTTGTTTAAGTGCCTACCCTTGTTTAGTGGGGCCCCTGGTTCGAATCCCAGTGAGAGTAAAGTTAATAAGCTTTTATCTCGTTTTCAAATCTGCTCCAGTCACCATTTGCCGTTGGGATCAAGTCACCGGAGTGGTCAATCGGTGGTAGTAGTCTCACTTTGGGTATCACAGTGGACCAATATGGTCTAAAGATGCTGGTGACTTCACTAGCAGCCCCTCATACCTAATATCGCACTGCCATCACCAGACCAACCCTCATTTAGGCTGCCCTAGTCTGGTGGTATCAAATGGTGGTGACTTCACCAGCAGCCCCTCCTACCTACCCCCAAAATATCACACTGCCATCACCAGACCAACCCTCATTTAGGCTGCCCTAGTCTGGTGGTATCAAATGGTGGTGACTTCACTAGCAGCCCCTCGTACCTAATCCCAAAATATCACACTGCCATCACCAGACCAACCCTCATTTAGGCTGCCAAAACAAAGAACTGTGCAAGCCAATCTCAATAAACTGCAAAGACTAGCTTGTGGCAGCATCACTGGGGCAATGTCATCACTATATTCCACTCACTCTGGCGTACATCAAGGTTCGGTATTGGTTCCCATTTTATTTAATACTTTTATGTCCGACACAGTACCTAATGGTTACACTTTCCTAGCTTTGTTCGCTGATGACACAGCCGTGTTCTCATCTAATATCTTAGCACAGGACACCCTAACTTCTCTTTAAAATGCATTTGATGCGTTGCAGTTATTCTCCTTCAGATGAATATTCTGCTTCAAACCGAATGCAGTTAAATCTCAGGCTATGTAGTTTACTCGACCAGAAAACAGCAATTCCTACTTCAAACAAAACTACAATTGAATTGATTTTACAATTGATTTTTCTCAGAACTTTTGTTCTGTATCTCTAAAATAATACATGTGAGATGTAACTAAAACTGTACAAATCGATCTACAAATCAATTTAACTTTGATATTTGAACTGGGGCATTGAGATGCCCACATCAGCACTAGAAGTCATCATAACCATTCCACCTCTTCATCTAAAGATAAAGAAAAAGGCTACAAGCTCATCAGAAGAGGATGACTCTAACTCTAACTCCATTTACCCTCATATTCTTAATGAACTGAACAGGCATGAAACCTTGTCTTCCGAAAAACAACTTCATCTAGAAGAACTTGACAACCATTTTTTTTGTTTAAACCATTTGAGATATTTCAAAAACTTCATTATCGACGAAGTACAATCAAAACATTTATGAATGGAACTCGACTTCGTTCCTATGGCCACCGCGTACACGTTTGCAGCGGTCGATTCGTTGGACCCAGTTTTCAACGACTTAGCCAAAGATGGCAGAGCTTGTATGGCGTATGGTGTTCCACAAGGATCGAAGCTGGGATCAATATTCTTTATTCTATTCACCAATGAACTCCTTCCAATCCTTAAAACAATTCCAGTTTTCACATATGCTGATGACAAAGCAATTGTTGTCAAAGGTGGACCTGGTGTCCGAGGTGGACCTGGGCCTCAACTAATAAGCCTTTCCAATTCAGGGTCTCTGGCTAGCTGCCTTCAATGTCGCACGCCAAGTTGGTTGAGGTCCTTCTCCACCTCAAAGCGGGCGTCCTCTGTTACGTTATCCCACAGGTTCGGAGTCGAAGACTCTTCGGGCCGAAGCTGAGTTGTCCATACGCTCTACATAGCCTAGCCATCCGAAGACGCCTGACTAGGCTCATGTGGCTTTACAGCCCGTACAGTTCGTGGTTGAATCTTCTCCTCCAAAAACCGTCCATTCGAACAGGACCAAAGATCGCACGCAGAACTTTTATCTCATAATCTTAAGACAGCAGTAGCTAATATGAAGGATGTACTCAATACAGTTTCAAGATGATGGGCTTGTTATAAATGTTCAAAAAACAAAGCTGACGCAAATTCGCATGCCACATCAACCGGAAGTTCTTAACAACATATACCATCAAAACGAAGGCCAAGGGTGCAAAGATTGCATCTCTAGATCAAGTCAATTTTCACTGAATTGCCACCTATGTCTTGAAGGGACAGCCAAGTCTGCCACTTAGAGCTTGAATCAGTCAATAATTTACCCGCACAGACTCGTGCTCGTACTGTGGGTGCAGTAATCACCGCCAACTCTCTCAGCCAGTTTCACTTAGGTTTCGTTACTCATATAAGAAAACACTAATGACGGGGTAACGACGACATCACGTCCACTATCAGAGACTTCCCAATCTGAGACTTTCTTCGATTAAATTTCTGCACAATTGCAAGTGACAAACTCTCACCTGACCACAGCAGGGTGCTGTCTAACTTTAGCGCTCTCCCCCAACAGACACACACTCTGTTAAATAATGATAATTAATTTGGGAAAGCGAAAGTTCCA
This sequence comes from Eristalis intricaria, assembly GCA_964034865.1. Lineage (NCBI taxonomy): Eukaryota > Metazoa > Arthropoda > Insecta > Diptera > Syrphidae > Eristalis > Eristalis intricaria. Next base: position 37,703,478 of record OZ035875.1, read on the forward strand.
ATTCGATCACAACGGAGTTGCGCAAGACCGCGAATCATGGCAAATTAATTAAAGCCATATTCTAACACCTCAGACAGAGAAACGAGGACAGATCGTGGGGTGAGTCAACATCGCGAGTGATTAAAGCACAGCTCCCGTAACGATGGCCATAAATTCTCGAGTCCCAAATCAGGTCACCAACTCGCTTACATAATTATCCGTCAAAACTATCGTTTCATTCCATTTCGATGCTCACGGTTTCGCGGGCTTCCATGGTCGACATGGCAGCACACTCTTGTCGGAATCATCGCGCCAGTCTGGTGTGCGCTTACGCATGAGCGCTATCGTCCCTTTCGAATTGCCTTTCGGATTCCGGTCTTTGGCTTTTCACTGCCACCACGACTCCACGAATCACCATTCACCACCGACGGATGGTCCCATTAATTGGACAGACAACGCCAAAGAGGAACTGACTAGCCGAGAAGTCGAGCTTGTGCTTGTCCGAGTTGAGTTCTGCTTGGCTGGGCTGTGCCCGGATCAACCGAATGTGTGCACCTGCACTTCTTCAATTGTTAGACCAGTTCATTCTTTTATCTCCACGTCTTGCCCCTCTTTTGCAAAGACATTTCACGAATATTTAAGTGCAGCTCGTTTGGTGTTCCCTTACGGCGGCAATTTAAAATGAATTATGCAATCGCTAGAGCCAGTCGCGATTTGCAAATGGACTGCACGCAGAGATACCGACTGTATCTTGCAGTTGCATTTTGAGATACCGGTGGTGATTTATGCCGCCGCGCCGTGTGAGGCTGCCTTTCAGTTTTGCACATTTTGTTCAGCTGCAAGAAATCGATAGTAAAAAGGCGGAAGACTTTTGCGGTCCGTTTTGACCAGCAGATCGATCGGAGAAGACCTGATTGTGAGTGCTTTGGTAAATGACGGAAATTGAATTGTAAAAGCTTGTTGCGGAGATGTGTAGAAACAATTAGCCTGGAACAATTCGAATTCCTTCAGTGTAAGCCGGTCTTTATTTCCTCGTGTCATGAAACTGTTGTAAACGTCCGTGGTTAGTTGGTTTCGCGGAATACTCATATGTAGGTGATGAGTGCAATGAACTACTGGACGTAAAGACACGCACACGGCCGGTAGAATGAATGCCATGTTGTGCGGTTGATAATGGGGAATGTAAGGGAATGACACAGAATTAGATTGTCACTGCTAACAGGCGCTAACTGCTTTACACTGCTATTCAGTGACCTAAAAAAGAAAACCGATGTGAAGAGTGCATTTTTTGTTGCTTTGTTGTATTCAGGCCATTTTTCCCTTGCTGTTTCACAGTTCGTAAGTCTGGCCCATCGAAGGTTTGCTATTTCAAGGAAGTGTGAAGAGCTATTAGCCTGGACTGCTTGTAGTGGGATGCGCACGTCCTCTGCAAGCGAGCATTGAATGGTAGACCCCTGCTAAGACAGTTCCTTGGCTTCTTATTTCCTGGGCAGTCACTGTGACTTGGAACGCAGATAAGGGAGATTTTGAGCTGGCCTTCTAACGACGCTATCTCACCTCGGCAGTACTGTACTAATTTTGAATGCAAAGTGAAGGAGGCAATAGCTTGTATGGCAAATACTTCCGTTTGGAAAACACCCAGCCGGCAGTTTATAGGATTTACAAAGTTTCACACCCGTGGCGGCTTCGCCGCCTTACATAGAGCCTGCACAACCTCCCACTATGCCTTGCCACTACTTCGGGGATTAGAGTCTCAAAGCCGTTTGACAGATTACAGCTGGGGATCGTAGTCTGGTGGTGCTATTGGCTCTTTTGGTAACAGATCAAGGACAGTCCATAGAGACCATAGGGTTTAGTTGTCAATCACCCAGAGTCTCTGAACCTGATAGCGTTTTGTGCTGTGGTGTTGTGAGTGTTTAGGTACAAAGGTGGAAGATGTGGCATTGTGTGCCGGCAGGACGTCTGGCAGAATCGGCTGTAGAGCGCCTGTGATACCCATGCATGCTATTCTCGGTTTGTCATATAATTTTGCCTGCCACCACACTAATGGTCCGAATGTTAGAATCGGGCAAACCACCGCCGCGCCATATACATCCATAGGATCAACTTTTGCTGGATACCCGAATTTTCACCGAAGGTTCTGCTGGTGGTGAACAAATCCATGAATACTTCTTCAATTCGCGGGTGTACTTGAGGCTTCTAGCTGGGTTCGGGAGCTAGTGATACCGATGTACTAACGAGGGAGTCACGATCAGGAATTATCCAATGCCGTAATTGAATTATTTCAAGAACTCTATCACATATGGCAATGTATTGATGAAACAATTTACTGCACACATGCGTTCATTTTGGGACACCCTTTAGTATGATTGTCAACTTGAATGGTTGACGGTTATGGAGCTAACATCATGAACAATCAACCACATCGCCTGGTCGACACGGTATTACAATAGGACAAACTTTTCGCATTTTCTTCTGCAAAAAAGGGCTTCTAAGCCATAGAAGCTCTGGGTTGAAAATTGTCATGGACTTACATTTATCCTATTTAGACGAACATTTAGACATAAAGGTAAAAATGCTCTTTGTGTTTTCTATTCGCTTGCCGGACCGGAGGGAATGCATAAGACAAGTGGCAGTGAATGTTGAACGAATTTCTTTATTCACTGAAGTCTCACTCTTTTAAAAACCCCTGGTATACAAAAAAGATAGCCGATTCTCTCAGGCAGAGCCGGCAGCGATAATCGAAGCAGCACTAGACCCAAATACCCCAAAACAATACGCTCAAATTAATTCTTTTAGGCGTATTTACTCTTATTTCGATTGAACATGGCCGAGAACACCTCATAGCTTCAGTTTTGACATAAAGAAACCACCCCCCCATTCACGGTTTCAAAAAATCGATTTTTGTTTTATCTTTAACTAGCTTGTACCCGCGACTCCGTCCGCGTGGAATAGTTACTTTGGGTAGCATTTTTCATTTTTAGGATACTAATTTTCCGAATAATACAATATAATACATTCTAACCGCAAACTAGAGTGATTTACTGTAAGAAATTCAGAACTCAGAGAAGAATTTGAATTTTCTTCTGTCATTGATGCCTATCCCAATCTCTCATTCATATCCCTACTCATAATGAGTACAATTCGTTGACTGTGTGCATACATGTTGAAGTTTGAATTATAAATGTTTGCTGCAGCAAAACGGACGGAAATGACGGTTTTTTCTCAACTATTTACACACAACGTGGAGCTATTCATAAAAAAACGTTCTTGGAAATCCCATCTATGTACCTGCGCGCGATGTTCACTTGTTGTGCAAATTGAAGTCAAACTTTATGAACCATGAAAAAGCCTATCTTTTAACACATTATGTAATTAGTCTAGCTCTGAAATTTTATCTAAATCGGCTAATCCGTTCAGAAGTTCAATATTCGCAATTTCAGCAAAATTGAATGATTCGTGTGTAGCTGTACATGCATAGATAGTTTGGGTATGACAAAAAAGAAAAGTGCGAAAATATTTATTGTTTCCTTTTCGTTTGGTGACTCAGGCAGTCGTTCGTATATGTTCGATTGAGACGTAGAAAAAAATGAATGGTTGCACCAAAGCAAAATATGAAAAATGTGTGTGTACAGTGGACTCACCCTAAGTCGAATCGCCACGGGATACCAAAATTTGCTCGAGTTAGAGAGAGTTTGACTTAGAGAGATGTTTTTGTATGGAAAGTTGAGGGAAATCTATGTAAAATATGGCGAAAAAGTTCGAGTAAGGGAGAGTTTCGACTTAAGGAGAGTTCGACTGTATACATGGAAGTTACAACACACTGGGGGATGGTTGATATCCACGACTACGGAACTTGAAATGGTTTCATACCGGATTGATGCAACCACCCTTATTTTGAGATTTTTATTCCCGTTTAAAAAGTGCTCGCAACTTCCGAACCATATGTCGTACCGACTTAAAAATTGTCACATTCAGCTTCTAGATTTTAGAATGATTTTTATTGAAAATTTCAGAGCCTTTGTCGGTTATAGTTAAGAATATTCCTTCAAAATTTCAAGAACTCTTGAAGATATAGCCGGCTTACGATTAAACGTAGGTAGGTTTTATACCCAAGAATATGCTTCTCAAAATTTTAAACGCGTTTTTCTCGGAACTGTGTTTTTACGACTGGCGCATGAGGTTACTCAAAAACTATTCATCCAATCGGTTCCAAATCTTAATACGTTATTCTATACATATATAGCTAGGATAAATCAAATCGGTGAGGATCTTCTTTACTTTTTAACTAGATTTGTGGCCGAAAAAAGGTGACTTTAAAAAAAATGTTCAAAGGTCCGCCATTTTGTTAACTTTTGTGCGAAATTAATAATAATACTTCATGTCAGAGCCAAACACGTACTCTATCTCTATCTAATGCCTTTGGAATTTTTGGTTTCTGATGTTCCAGTGAGCGGAAATTACATGCGCCGCCGAAAAGAAGGCCTTTTGTTTGATCACAAAAAATATGTACAATTTTTTTCATCTTTTTTAAGTCTTCAAAAAATGGATGCAAAGTAACAAGCCTTAAAAACAGTCTTAAATCGTCAAAAATTTGAGATCGAGAATGGGGGGTCCCCCCCCCTTTTTTTTTTCTTTCTTGACATGGTTCACAAGGGCTGTTTTTAATGCTCCAAAAATTGTCCGACATCATGTTGGCACTTTAGGTACGCTTGTATCACTCCTTCATACTCCGAATATCTTGATGGTGCCGTACCCTTGTTTTTCATTCAAATCACCAAGATTTGTGGGGAAACCGTCCAAATGGCTGTGAACGAAGTGTACCTCGATGTTCATATCGCAGCCAAAATGTGAGACAACATCTCTTCTCAAAAAAGAATTCAATTAATTATATAATATGCTATAAATAACTTCTCAGCAACCACTCGTGTTGTGCGTGCTATTGTTCTTTCACGAGTGGAAGGGTCCTACAGTTTAATGCTGACTCCGAACGGCGCAGTTGAGAAGCTTTTTGTAGACAGGAAATACTCTTTGAGCATTGTCAGTGACTAGAAAGAGGTGGAGCCGTGAAATATGAAAGGTGGTAAATTCGGGTATCGAACCTGGCACCCTCTGCGAAGGAGTCGACGCACTTACCCACTACGCCACGGCTACCACAAACGAATTCAATTGAAGTTTATTTTTCATACTGTGGACCATCCGAAATTCTGTGCATAATCTTAAAGACCCCTCGCATGTTTTACATTCTTAACATAGAAAGCACCCAGTACCTGTGGCGAGTGTCCAAAGAAATTAGAATACACCAGTTTTACGAACGCCGACACAATTAGTTCACGATTATTGAATGTGTATATTCATCGCAGATGTTAGAGAAATAGTTGGATACTTTTTACAGACATGTTTGACTATACGTGAACATTGTAAAAGACACTGACATTTTAAAGTTTTATGAAAGCTAAGTTTAACTAAGTATGTAGTACAAAAATATGGACATAAGCTATATCTCAAAAACTAGAGCTGTCGGAGAAAAATTGCAGGAAGATTTGAAATTAGAAATGGTCAGCTCAACAGCTATTAAACCTCATGCAACAGAAGAAAAAGTGATTTCATTCACCTGCGTAATGAGTGAAAACGAGGTTTTGTGAGATGGAAATAATGGCAGTATATTCTATTGCATACACATTGCATTTAGGTTAGCTTAGGAGGGCTGCTAGTTCATTCACGAGCACACTTAGACCTAGTTTTTCCAGTGTGATACACATAGTCAGACTGCTACCACTCCAGTGGTAGGGCCGTTAATTTGATCCCAACGGTAAATGGTGACTGGACCAGATTCGAAAAGCGGATAAAAGCGTATTAACTTTGCTTTCGCTGGGATTCGAGCCGGGGACCCCGCTAACCAGGGCCAGGCACTTAACAAACGGTGCCATCCAGTGGTTACACACACATTGCATTTAAATTGTATGAAGGTGCAGAGAAAAACACATCTGCATCAGTGGAGAACTTAGAACTACTCCCACTGATGCCCTGCACATTCTTCTGAACCTTACCCGCCTTGATAACATTGGTATGCATATAGCAACCATCTGAGCATGGAGCGGATTACAGCTATGGACATATCAAAAATCCAACACAAACGAAACCTTACCTCGATTCACTTGGAGTACACTTCACCGCGACACTTTCCAAAAGAACAACTTCGAAACCCTGATTCCGTACGGAGATAAGTGGTAAGACGTCACCATACCCTTTGGTAAAGCCATCAATTTATACTGATGGATCCAAGACAGAACATAGGGTGTGTTTCTCGAAGTGTCTTAGCCTGAACAAATGCGTTCATCTTCCAAATCATTGCGTCTTCCAAGCGGAATGCCGATTAGCGAAGCCCTGTCCTAGCAAAGGTGGAAAGTCATATCCGCCAGCGATGTCTGTATCTTTCCGGGTAGCAATTAAGTCCCTGGAATCTATATTTGAAAACTCTAAAATAGCAATCGGATGCCGCTCATCTCAGAAGATATCCGAACAGTTCAACAATCGCCTGTTATGGGTGCCGGGCCATAGGGACACCCCGGGAAACTAAACTTCGATGGAATCTTTCGTAACATAGGTACCCCTAACTTCTACGTACAGAAAATCAATGCCAGATGGTTTACAGACATCATTTGTCGGATCTCAAAACGAATCTGGCCACATCTCGATCCAAAAAGATCAAGCAGCCTGGTCTCCCTAAAGAGATCTAAAATTAGTTCTGTAGTGGAAATAATTACCGAACAGACCTTTACGCAAAAAGACAAGCCCTATTCTCCAATGACTTCTGCAGAAGCTACTAGACGCGGATGAGGAGGAAAGCATCCAGCTCCTCCTCTGTAACTGTCCCGCTCTTGCCTCAACTAGGAAAACCGATAGAGGCTTCTACTTCTACAACAGTCTAAACAACTTCAGAAAAATACCGCTCAGCGCACTGATCAAATTTGTTGCGACAACCGGCTGGCTTTCATAAACGGAAACTCTCTCTTATTTGAAACACCCACGTGGCGGGCCTACTTTGGCCTAAGTGCATTAATGTCCCTTCCTTCCTACCTACCTACAGACAAGACACGATGCCATCTACGAGAGGTGTTAACAGCTGTACACATGAGTCGCAGAAGGCAAAATGTATCGCAAATATTGCGCATTCAATTATCTTATCGAGAAAAATGTTCACACAGGAACTAGTTTAAATATCCTAATTAACGATTTTAATTTTGTCCGTGAATTAATCATTTCCTTGGCGACTTGTCAAACTGAAAAAAAGACCCACGAAGTGACACAGTCGGGCTACAAATTCACAACTAGACTATAATTCGATGTGAATGTAATGTCAGAGTGTGCGGAGTTGGAGCTGTTCGCAAGATGCGGGCCATGTGTACGGCGATTTACTGCTTCCGTGATCGTCAGAAAATTGAGGAAATATGTCATTTGTACAGGTGGTGTATTTCAACCGATAAACCACTTCGGTTTGGACTTTCGGAGAATCCTACCAATCGCCCTTCAATTAATGGGTAGTTATACGGCCGTGCTCTATAATACTCTTATTTTGCTATATGTAGCTGAAAGCTGGACGATAAGCAAAACTACGGAGCTGATTCTTGGTGTTTTCGAAAGAAAAATTCTACGTCGCACATATTGTCCTGTCTGCGATGAAGGCGACAGGAGGAGAAGACATAACCGCGAACTCTACGAGCTGTATCAGGATGTGGTACAGTGACTGCAATTGCTCGGCCGCATCGAGCGCATGGACAACAATGCTCCAGCTAAGAGGGTCTTCGAATCCGAGCCTCGTTGTTCGAGAAGGAGAGGAATACCGAAATCCGGTATAAAGATCAAGTAATAGCGGATGCAAGACAGTTTGGTCTTAATGACCCAGGACAGTCAAGAATGGAAAGCAGCTATCGCTCAGGCTCGGACCCTGCATGGGTCGCCAGCTTGATAAGTAAGTAAGAATACGGTCTTGCTCCGATGTTCCTATTGTGTCCACAGTCCACACTTGTCTAAACAAGTCAATTAGTATAACCCTGTTCTTGGCAATGAGGAAAGCATGTTCACCAAGAAAAGAATACAGTGTGTGCTTCTACTTAACCTTACTTACGTTAAAACAATAGAAATTTTCTTCTAAAGATGCTTAACTCATCAGTTTATGCAATGTTTTTATGCACACTATTCCAGTTTTTTTTTTCAGTTGCATATGCCCCCCAACCACACTATTGCCAAGCACTGCAATGGCAAAGAGTTTACAAAGACGATAAAAGAGAAACGAAATAATTCGCCATGATCGCCGGCTGGCATTGAAATCTTATTCAACGACCTTGAAATCGAATAAATTTCATCAAGAAATTTTGATACAAACTTCGATCTAATGAAAGAGTGGCCCAATTGAACTCGATTTCACAGAAATGGTTTGCTTGAATATACACTTAAAATCACTTAAGAAAGATTGGACGTAAGCCGCACCGATGGCTAATTAATTCGTGAAAATATGTGTAAACGCTAAAAGTATATGTCTTCAATATGAGGCGTTGTGAAATGTGGAATTGGTTATTTAATAATGTTCGACATTGCGGCAGACGATCCTTATCGCCTTCATGAATATTCAAGCAAACATCTTCCTAATTATAATAATTAAATGCAACATTTAATCAATTAAATAAATCAAATTATATTATGGTTTTGTGAAATGGAGGCTATTGCAAACGTGAGCTCCACAAATGGCATCATCGTGGAGATCGGGTGTCCAATCAACTTTGGCAACTGCTGCTATATTTGTCGAGACTCCGGATACCAAGGACTAAAATCATGCTCTACAAAACCCTTATCTTTTTAATCCACTTATATGGAGCCGAAAGCTCGACGATAACCAAGACTGCAGACTTGATTCTTGATTGGTGGCGCGACAGTCCGAGGCGGACCTGGGCCTAATTTCTCAGCAACCACTCGTTGTGCGTGCTATTGTTCTCTCACGAGTGGAAGGGACTTACAGCTTAAGCCGACTCCGAACGGCAAAGTTGAGAAGCTTTTTCTAGACAGTTATTATTCTTTGAGCATTGTCAGTCACTCGAAAGAGGTGGGACCGTGAAAATAATTGTTGGTCGTACTGGCCGGGAATCGAACCCAGACATCGAGGTTAAGTTGCGTTGGGGTCGACGCATATACCCACAACGCCACGGCCACCACGTGCGTCCTTAGAAGCAGTTCAATATTCGCCAGTGCTGGCTTCCATACATTCCAGGCATGCAAAGACTCTGCGCCCCTCTCTTTGAATTAATTCCACTAGATGTCTTGCAAGTTTTACGTGCCAAACCAAAAGCCGATCTGGCCCAGACTGGATGACGCCAGGAGACTAGGTTTCATCGCAAAGGCCTTCTGTGGAAGGGGCATCCCTCCTTTGCTCCTTTCCGGCTCTGATTTATAGTAAATACAATCACTAGCTCCAGCTGGAGCCTCTAATTAATCCAAGTAAGAGAGACTTCACTTTGTTCACTTGGTCAGCTGGGATATGTGCAAATGCAATGCGTCAGTGGACGAATAAATTTTGAAATAACATCTCCTTTTCGCTTCTTCTTCTGTGGATCGACATAAACAACCTTTATGTCGATCCACTATTATCTGACAGCCAGGCAGTACAAAGGCTTTAAAGAACTCTATTTCTGTCCGAGTCTGCCTGGAATTCAAATGAAATTAATGATCCGTGCTCTATGTCTAATTTTCTTGAATTATATACACAGTCTAATTAAAAATGCATGGAAATATTAAAAATGTTTATAGCTTTTTTATTCGACGTATGAATACTGTGTTCCTCGCTACATTTTGTGCTACAGTGTGCCTACCATTGTGCCTCGCCACATTAACACCTTTTTTCCTTTAAACCCAATTTTTTTAACCGCAGAATTTTTAAAAATGCTAAAAAATCTGCTTCATCTTTTTTTTATGGTCAAATCCTGCAAAAATCGCAGGAAACTGCTAAATCAGGTAACGCTGATTACAAAGCACCAAAAGCACCTAGGTACTCTTAACTTTTTTGATTCTGTTTTTTCCGGTATGGACAAAACAAAGGCATAAAGACATCAAAAAATTATCTACGCAATCCGGGTGACATCTTGCATCAAAATCACTGACTTGTTGAACATCCCTCGTGTACACTCGCACAGCGTATGAATCAAACACACCCCGGTTTACTCTCTGAACTGGCATCACAGGGGAGTTGAGTGTTTCAGCAAGTATTCCCTAATCTCAGCTCGTAGTAAAACTACCTCCTCGCTGAAGCTGAGCGAAGTCGTGAAGTTTTTGATTCACTCTTTCATGTAAGCCATCACCATCCTTTTTTTTATCAAATTGCTGCATGTTACATGCTCGAAAAGTACATATTAACCATTTAAATTCATTTAACGGAAAAAAAGTCCATGCTTGCATCGCAGACCTGTTGAACGAGATACCCGAGTTGTCAAGCAAGCGAACATATGTCGCGAAATGCTTTTAGGTAACACCTGTATGCACTTACAAAATGAACGTTCACATAAAGATTACTTTAAATTCCTCTAAAAAAAGACTTACCGTTGTGAGAAGACACTTGGACTCTCGTATCGCTCCGCAGTATCCAAGGAAACTCAAAATGAACATAACTGCCCCACACACGATTAGTACGTATGCTGTTTGCTCTATCACCGCTGGCTGCGTAAAGTGCTACAAATAAAAGAAAAGACGTATAAATTTAATCCAATTAACTGTCGAAAGTTCCGTTTGTCTGATGTCCAGTAATTAACCCCTGACAAGGCAAAAATAGTCGTCTGGTTGGAGAGGTCTTTTCACTCAATTAAACGCGAAAAATTCATAGGATACGCATGTGGGTACATCCGTGCACGGGATGGTGTGCGGTTTTGATTCGTGTCATGAACATGTTAATTGGGCGTGCGGGCGTCGTACGTGATCGTTGCGGTGGTCCCTGCTTCGATGGGAGGAAAGTATCGTGGGTGGTAATTGTAAGAATGTCGTCAACAAAATGTCTTCTGGTCTGACGGTCAATCTACAGACTGAGGCTGTGAACCAATTTAGGAACCTGATAGTAGACGGGTGAGATTCGTGTGTCCCTGTGGTCTTATAAGTAGGACAAGGTTTAAGTCCAACCGTATGGCTTGAGTAATTGACTTGTATTAGAGCCGAATAAAAATCAGGCAGGGGTGATCGTCAAATTTCGATAGAGTGCCCCATTCCTTCTGGGAACGTATGCAAAACAATTCCAACAGAAGTAGCGAGCGAGTAATTAAGCAAAATTTAACCAAACTTAGCGTATCTGAACGAAGTACTTTTGATGGTCACAGTGTATCATTAATTCTCGATTGCTAAATTTATCTTTAGGCTCATTACGTCCATTTGGGATGGTTTTTTAAAATGTACACATTTCGACGTAAATTGAACATATAATATATAGTTCTTGTGTCACAGTGTTTGTAACGAAACTCCTCCGAAACGGCTTGACCGATTCTTATGAAAGTTTGTGTGTATATTCAGTAGATCTGAGAATAGGATTAAACTATTTTTCATAGCTCTAACTGCTCAGGGTAGTCCACCCCAAAGAGTTTTTTTCTTTATTTTTGGGCCAAAGTTGATTGCTTTAATTTTTGTATGATTTGACGAAAAAGTTGTCGAAGCCAGCGTTTCGAATGGCAACTTTCGAGGAGAAGATATATTGCTACCACGAATCCCTATTATTCCCATAGAAGTGCCAATTGAATTCAAACGAGTTTCAATTTTCAATTAGATTTACATTCGCAATGACAATCAAACGATGTCTGTTTGCGGCTTAAGGTTGCGCACACTTTGTTTTTCACACGGGCAATTACATGTGGCATGTTCTCGCGTGGGTATGCCATACGGTTTGTTTGTGTTGCCTACCGATAGACTCACTCCATTGCAATATGATACTGGTAATGTTTTTTTGTTTTAATTGTCATAGTTTGTGATGCAGATGCAATTTGAAATTTAATAGTGAAGATAATAAAAGCCCATTATAGGCCGTCATACGCAAAGAGGTTTCAGACATATACACAACCCCATACTCTTACAAAAATTTAGTTCTGTTTTTTGCCTTTCAAAATATTCACAAGAAATAATTTATATGGAAAGCGACCATAGATCGAAGGTGTTCTGGCAAACCATTCGCCGACTCAACATCATCGAAGGAGTCAAAGCCAAAGATGAGGAGGACGGCTTGCTTAGATAGAGCGAGCACATTCCGGAGCTGCTCAATTCTGAACGAAGCCCTGAGGATAGCAGACCGCAAGTCTTAAGTGAGGCGGAGAATAGTCCAACGGTCGAGGAAGTCATTTTGACGATAGATACTGGGGTGATTGTTCCTCTTTTTAAGAAGGGGGAAAAAGGAGACTGCTCGAACTACAGGGACATATCCCTCTTTAGTTTCCCAGGAAAGTCTACGCTAAGGATTTGGAAGCACGTTCTAGAGCTATGGTCGAGTCAAGGATCGGAGATGAACAGTGCGTCTTGCGAAAATTGAAACTTAAAATTGTAACGACCCTGGCGTCAGCGTATGGCTTCTCGGATACGTCAAACTGAACAAACCTAAGTGGAATGACACTGACATTTCTACAAAGGGTACACCATATTCAATTCGTGCCTTTTCCGGGTTTTCTTGCTTCGCCTAGGAGCCAAAGCCGCCGCCATGGGTCTGCCAAAAAATATTAAGTAAATGTAACCCAAAAATAATCACTTGCAAATATTGATAATAATGTGGGTCGCCGTGGCGTAGTGGGTAAGTGCGTCGACTCCTACGCGGAGTGTGCCAGGTTCGAATCCCCAATCTACCAACTTTCATAATTCACGGCCCTACCTCTTTCGAGTTACTAACAATGATCAAAGAGTACTCCTGTCTAGAAAAAAGCTTCTCAACTTTGCCGTTCGGAGTCGGCATAAAACTGTAGGTCCCTTCAACTCGTGAAAGAACAACAGCACGTACAACACGAGTGGTTGCTGAGAAGCTAGGCCCAGGTCCGCCTCGGACTGTAGCGCCACCCATATTATTACTATTAAATATTATTAAAACTGAATTTTAGATAATAAACGTCACCGAGGCAGTCGAGCGCGTGTGAGCGCAAGCCATTGAAGCCGTGTGTTTTATTTCCTCGCCGACGTACGTTTGTCGGTTATCCAGACCCAGTGCTCCAGGCGAAGCTGTCCCGCCAGGACATCCACGCAGACGCGTACAACCATGACAACCAAGAAGGACGATAATCCATGCGAATGATAAACGTGTAACTAAATTCATGTGATATGAAATCACGGAGGACGTTCTATTTTAAACATATGTTTGATTTCACAGATGCTCGTGGTCACGTACGCTGGAGGTGACGGCATTATTTATCGTGCTTCGTCAGTGGTGGTTGGTCTTGTTCATTCCTTGGAATACAGCACCAATTTCACCTTGTTCTGGGGATCTTAAACCACATACCACGTCTGGTTCCGTCGATACCCAGTGAGGTCAATAAGTTGGCGCTGTCGGGTTATTTTCACGGTAGATCTAATTTCTTTAAAATGATTATTAATAAGTTATTGGGTCGCCGTTGCGTAGTGGGTTGGTGCAACCCTTACGCAAAAGATGTTAGGTTCGATCCCCGAATTAACCAACTTTCATAATTCACGGCCCCACCTCTTTCGAGTGACTGACAATGCTCAAAGGGTATTCCTGTCTAGAAAAAAGCTGAAAAACTGAAGGTCCCTTCCACTCGTGAAAGCAATAGCACGCACAACACGCATGGTTGCTGAGAAGCTAGGCCCAGGTCCGTCTCGGACTGTCGCGCCATCAATATTTTTATACTATTATTAACTTGTTGGACTTCACAGGCTGATTATACTGCCCCAGTCCGAGCAATCTGAATTCGGAGGCGATGCACGACTATACCGCCACATAACATCTTTCCGATATCATCGATCTCTTTGTCGCAACCATTACTCCTTGTTTAAGATTCCAAACGAAGCGGCAAACGTAAAGCGCCAAAGATTAAATTGAGTAACCGCATATTTTGGCCCCACTCGTGCAACCGACTTGAAAACAAACTAAGCGCATTAAAAAATGAGTTTAGTTTCCAGGCAGCCGTTGTAAAAGTGAATGCGTTGCACGTCTCGCACTTGGACGACCACTCGCATTCGCACTTTATCATAATCTTGTCAATGTCAATGTTTACACACTCTCCACAATTGTACATTTTTTTTTTGTTAATCAATTTCACTTTTCACGTTAAAAAGATACATAATCACGAATGCACCTGTTGAGCACTTTCATTTTTCCTCAGCCTTTTCAGTTCGCCCGTTGCAGGCTGGGGAGAGGCTGGAATGGTTCCGTCGGGGCTTTGTCGGCGAGAAAGCAACGGCCAACACGTCATAATGTTTACTTAAAATGCAAGTGCACACTTCACGTGTTGTTGGACTTTTCACTTTTGTTTGCATTCAAGTGGTTATTTTCGTTTTGCCGCACCCACCAACGCTGATGTATGCTCAGGTTCACGACGTATAACGTCGTTATTCAGAGCTCGACAGTATTTATGATCAAAATGAGAAAATTATTGAATTACGAGTCGCTGTGGAATTAGCACAATTAGATGTTGAAAGTGGAGCACACGGCTCATAAAAATGCAACCCGTGTCAGGTGCACAGGCAGACGTGAATGGTGTCATACTGAACCGCTGACGAACCGGGAGTCAATGTTTGGTTAACGTTGAAAGCGGGTAACCACAACAAATCGACATTCCTGCCGAGTGTTTAATCAATTTTAGATTGATTAAGATACAGATTCGAAGGGCTGCCAGGCGATAACAGCAAGTTCACGGCTACTCTCATTCCGGAAATCGTTTCTGGACGAATAATGTGTCTTTTTCTATTTCTAGGGAATAGCAAAGAAGGGGAGACTGAATAACAGAATACTCGGGAATTTATGAGCGGAAATTTTCCGGAGACAAAGAAGATGAATGTTTTGAGCTACATTTAGCTGAGTGTACATTTGAAAGAAGTCGGAGCTCACTTCATTGTGTTCGCGGAGAAATAGATTATGTAGGTCTTCTTTTTTGTTAGTCATCGTTAGGGAAACTCATTCCTCTGCAAGCTATTTGTTATAGTTGAACTAACCAGATGTTGAATGGATTCTAAAGCATTTCCTCGTCCGCTAAGTTCGGATGTAAAAGCAACAAAACGAAATTCCTCGATTTTGGGTATCAATTTTAGGTTTGCTTGACAACTGTCATTTGATAATCTTGATTAAGTGTGCTTTTAGCAAATAAGTACGAGATGCGTTGTGGTTAAGTGGGAGTTCGTTAACAATCGATCTAGAACACAGCTTTGACACATGGTACCGTAGGTTAGCTTTTGGAAAGTTAGTGTGATGATTGAACATCACTTCCACTCGGAGGCTTTGGGCCCATTGTGAATCCATTCACTCAACCTATCCTGTCATGTTATGGCTTAAACCACCCCGTGCTCTTTACGAATCTTAGAAGATCCGATATATCTACATTAGCTAGGTTCGCTGTCTCTGTGAAGAATCTTTGGCCCAGCGAATCTAGGCGCCGATTCTAGAGAGCTGGGCAGTGGCAAAGCAGATGTTGGACCGTTTCGGTCTCTTCCTCGTCACCGCAGCTCCGGCTGAGATCGCTGGATTCCGTATTCCATATCCGGAGCACTGTTCCGATGGGGCAGTGTCTTGTGATCATTCTGACACGGGTCGAGTTTCGGTCCATCGCCAAGAGCTTCTTTGTTTTGCCGATGCTAAGCTTTGACCCTTGTCATTTCTTGCAAGCCGAAACGAGTTGGCTTCTTTTCTTATCGTTTCGGTTATGGACCGGTGGGTAAGGTTAAGGTTAAGTGACTTACATTGAAAGTGATGGATTCACTTAGACCCAGTAGTCCTTTGTGTTGCCGTCCGTTACTCCTGGAACCATTTTGTTTTTAGGACGACTGCCCAGATTGATTTAACATCGTTTTCGAATATATTCGTCATTTATTATGGAGAGCATTACATGGCAGTTGCAGAGTAGACGTGAGGGGTGTTCCTCTTCTTCCTCATCCATGCATCTGCTAAGACGTGGTAGTCATAATCTTGCAGCGTGTCTAACCATTGCGCAGTGTCCTGTGAGGACTTCAACTAGGTTTCTTAGGTTATTTCCTGCCTAGACTGAGTATGGCCGTGATCCTCTGTAGGTCAAAGTTTGGCCATACTTGTTTCGAGTGTAGGCACGTATTAAGATTATTCCATCTTTCATGCGCACTGATCGCTAGCTCTGTGATTTTTGATGTTTTCAACCTTAGTTTCAATTATCGTTCCATTTCTGGATAGCTCATCAGCTTCACAGTTTCCTGGGTTATCTCTACATCCAGGTACCCAGAACACCGTTAGGCTGCAATGTCTTGATATCTCGTTAAGAGAACTACGGCAGATTCTAACCAATTTTGATCTTAAAAATGGTGATTCAAGTGCCATAATTGCTGCTTGACAGTCGGTGAAAATGACGATGCTCTCGTTCGATATCTACCTCATCAAAAGCCATTCAGCGCCTTCACGAATAGTCATTATTTCTGCCTGGAAAACACTACCGTAATGTGGAAGTCTAAAAGATCTGCTGATCTGCAAATGTCCCGAGTACATACCCGCTCCCACTCCACTATAGGTCCATCTGTGTAGATTCCCTTGGCGTTGCTATTGTTCAGTACCGAGTTTGTCTCCCATAATTGTCTATGGTCCGGTATAATGCACTGATCGGTGGCTGTAGTGATGTGTCCTCTTCGCTGATGTCCATTTGAAACCCTTGTCTGTCAAATTCGTCCGTTCCCTCGATCCCTGTTATTGAGCTGTGGCCCGGGTCCTAGTAGAGTTTGACCCTATGGTAACTGATGGACATTAGTAACTCGCGGGAGTTTCTAGCAGAATCTCATCTGGTTGTACAGGATCCTATTGCCTTCAGTATAGCCTGGCTGTTAACAAAGATGATGATATCTGATGGTGGGATATAGGTTGCTTGCATGTGTTCGGGTGCCTTTACTATTTCCAGAATCTCTGCTTGGAAGGCACTGCACTTATCAGGGAGTCTAAAACATTCCTGTTTCTGCAGGGTGTCCAAGTAGATCCGACTCCCGTACCTGTATCCATTCCTGATCCGTCGGTGAAAAGGGCAATCTCGAGGTCGTTAATAACGGCAAAATAGAATCAGTGTTTTGAGCGAGAAATCATATATAGTCGGCTGTAGCTACGAGGCTACTGGAACCACCTCTCTTTCCCAAGTCATCTATTAGTTTGATTGTGGCCGTATGTCCGTAGCTGGCTTGTTTTCACAAAGAGGACTTTCTTAGTTTTAGAGCACTTTCTACAGCGCAGCAGGGTATGAAAACTATCGGATGGAGTTTAGGTTAATTTAGGTTTGGGTGATTGCCACCACTGTAGCAGTTGTGGTCCACTTAGATCTTGATTGGATTCTTTGTGCTATCTCTACCCGTTGCTTTCCACCGGCTTCTTTTAAAAGGGACTACGTTAACGAAAATGAAATAAACCTAGAGACTGCCTAATGGTATTCTAGTGTCCTACTTTGACAAGTCCACTCCTGTGCTGATTTACAGCCAATTTGTTTTCCTGATAAACTTAGCTTTGTCCAGTGTGACATTTCCTCGAGGTTACCGAAAAAGTAGTTGCCTAGTTTATCATTTCTAATTTTTACAAGGCCTGGACAAGTGCCAAGGAGGTGAAGCGTATTTTATTCCTCCTCCTCGTCTCTACAGCTTCTGCAGTAGTCGTTGTGGGAGGCTCCCATTCTTCTGGCATGGATGCCGAGAAGGCTCTGGCCGGTGATAATGCCCACTACGTTTCTTATTACATTCCTGTTTATTTTTAGGTGTGTATTTGTTTGGTTTGGATTTAGTGAGAGCCAAATAAGCCTCGAAGTCTTACGTGTGTCTAATTCCATCCATCTTCGATTAGCGGAGTGGTTATTGCTTGAAGTGAGGGATATGGGGTGTCCTGATTATTTTCCAGTGGCAGCTCCATCCCTATTCTTGCTCATACTCATCGGCCCTTTCGTTGCTTGGAGAACCACTATGCCCAGGTACCCAGCAAAGGATTAGGTTGCATCTATCCGCTATCTCCCTAAGAGATAGACTACAAAGTCTTACGGTCTTCGATTTAATTGACGGTGTAGCCGGAGCCTTAATGGCCGCCTGACTATCTATGTAAATGGCGATAGATAGTCCGTCTATCGGGTTCATCGATAATAAGCGGGCAGACTCTTGAATAGGTTTAAGTTCCGTCTGGAATAAACTACAATGGTTGGGCTGTCGAAGAGTCAGGGAAAAGGATATGACCGGCGATATCGCGAATACTCCTAGTCCGGTGCCCTCGTCTGTTATTGAGCCATCTGTGCAGATATCCAGGTAGCCTGAATTTCTTACCAGATCCTTTTTGCCAATCTTCTCTGTCTGGGATGAGTGTTTTGAACCTACACTCGAAGTCTAATGCGGGTGTTGTTTAATCTGTATGCGTTGATAGTCTCGCATTTCTGATTATCTCTGTATGACCTAAGCTGTGTGAAGTGCTCCAGCGGTTGCACTCCCTTAGCCTTAACGCTGCCTTGATGGCTACCACCTTCCCATGGATGTCCATGGGAAGAAGCTGTAGCAATGTTTCCATGGCGACTGTGGGGGTGGATCGTAATGCCAGTGTGATACAGATGCACGCTGATCTTTCAAGACTGCTTATCGATTTAAGATTGGATTTGTTATTCAGTGCTGGCCACCAAACAAGGATACCGTATGTTAAGATGGGTCTAACAACACCCGTATACATCCAGTGAGGCTTTCTTGGTTTAGTTCCCCATGTGGGGCCAAGGATTCTCTTACATGTGTAAATAGCTGTCGCCGCCTTCTTAATACGTTCCTTAATATTTGGTTTCCAGCTTAACTTGCTGTCTAAGATTTCTCCTAATTACTTGACTAGTGAGGCTGAGGTCCTTTTTCTTCAGCTTAGGGGGCTCTATCGGAAGGAGTTTACTTAATCATTAGTTCACTCAGAGATATCGTATCAAGCACTCGAACCAATCAAAATAAGTCGAAGTCCGATGCACATGTGCACCCAAAGGGTCACACGTTTCAGCAATTCCGGAAAGTTCGATCAGTTCTATTGTAACATCGAAACGAAATATTGTGGCTAGAATGAAGTGCTCTAATCCATGCATATCATATTCATATCAGACTATTTATACGTCTGTCGTGTAGATTTTACGTTTGAGTACATTTTTGAACAATAAAGCGGACAGTAAAGGAAACCCTAAAACGTTCAATTATTTTTTTGACTTCACCGCGAAGAAAATGTAACTTGGATCACCAGAGTGTTGAAAACCACTCAGTCTGCATTTAATATACGCCTCCACCTTCTTCCACTTGAACTACTCGGTAAACAAGAAGCAGTCATCACAGCCCTGAGACACTATCGGTCACTCAACCATTCTTTACAAATACAACTTCCTTCCCAACAACATTCATCGCCTGCTAACCCAAGTTATCTTCGAGAAGAAATTCTCTATCAACATTGTCTCCACATCGGATTGGATGTCTGATAAGCAGAGGCTGGCCGATGACTCTGCGAATATACGAAAGGGTTCGAAAGGGTCAAAATCTGATAACAGAGTAGGAGCTGGTGTCAGGGGTCAACATCCAGCCTACACATTCTGTGCAAGGAAACAACAATGTTCCAAGAAGAATTATTTGAAATCAACGAAGCTGCATTACTTACTTACTTAAGGTGGCGCTACAGTCCGAGGTGAACCTGAGCCTCAACCAACAAGGGACTCCAGCGAGCTCAATATTTAGCTAGCTGCCTGTAGTTTCGCACGCAAAGTTCGTTCAGGTCTCTTTCCACTTGCGTGCGCCAGCTGAGTCGCGGTCTTCCTCTTCTGTGCCTCCCTTCGAGGGTGGATTCGAAGACTTTTCTTTCGAAGACGAAGGGCAGTAGTGACAGAAAATCCACAAATACCAAAATATACATATCCTTAGACAGTCAAGCGGTTCTTCAGGCGCTAAGGAGTTACATATTTAACTCTAAGGCTGCCTGGGAATGTCACAAAAATTTAAATAAACTGGCTGTAGACTGAAAACTCTGAAACTAATCTGGGTGCCAGGAAGTGAAGACCGAGAAGGTTATAAAAAGGCTGATGTGTAAGCCAAGGCAAGTGTTCAGTTGTTCTTCTCTGAGCCCTTCCCCTCCCATCTCCTTCATATATGCAAAATAGATCAACAAAACAAATCCAGTTTTTTTAACAACCAGAAGTGTACTAAAGAATCGCAATTGACCGCTAGGAACTTTGCTGATCGAGGCTCCTTAAAGCTCTCAGAGATTCTAACCCTGCCAGGCGAAACAATCGACGAACAATGGAACCGTTGTCAAAAAACCATCCGAAAAGCTGCTCTGATGTGCTGGATTTAAAAAAGGCCACCAAAAAAAAAAACGAGTGCAGGCAGGCACATTCAGCGAAGCAAGCAGTATACAAGGCGACGCTGGACAGAAGGACGAGACCAGTTCGTGAGCTCTACGAACTTAAAAGAAGGGGAGAGCACCGGCTTCTCAAAAAGAAAAATGAAACGAGATGGAGAGGTGTTACGGCAGAAATGATGTTCGAAGGTTCTACCAACGGGTAAAGCAACTATCCAATGGATACAAAATTCGGACAGAAGCCTGTCGTGACGCAGAGGGACATCTCGTAGTAGATTCGCAGTCGATACTGAGAATCTGGAAAGATCACTTCAGTAGACTGTTAAACGGCGAGGAAAACCCCAATACCGCTGTCAGGCAGAATGTTCCACTCCACACAATTGACGATGATTGACGAGAATTCCGTCCCCCGACCTAGACGAAGTCAAGATAGCGATATCGAGATTAAAGTCGAATAAAGCTTCTGGTGCAGACGGACTGTCTGCGGAACTGATTAAAGCAGTTGGAGATGTGCTGGGAAGGTACATGCACTAACTCATCTGTACGATATGGTCGGGGGAAAGCATGCCCGACGCCCGATCCACAGGAAATGAGATTCCTTCAACTGCCCAAACTACCGAGGGATAAGTCTCCTCAACATCGCCTATAAGATCCTCTCTGCCGTTTTGTGTAAGCGCCTGAAACCAATTGTCAGCAACCTGATAGGTCCATATCAGTGTGGCTTCAGGCCAGGGAAGTCCACCATCGACCAGATTTTCACACTACGGCAGATCCTGGAAAAAACACAAGAGATGCAGATCGACACCCACCACCTATTCGTCGACTTCAAGGCCGCATATGACATCGTGCATAGAATCGAGCTATGTCTAATTTTCACATTCCTGCCAAACTCGTCAGGTTGTGCAGGATGAAGATCGAGAATTCTCGCTCCTCCATCGAGGTCGGAAGCGAACTCACCAAGACTTTCAATGTCAAAAAAGGTCTTAGACAAGGCGACGCGCTGTCACGTGACTTTTTCAACATTATTCTTGAGAAGATCGTGCAGAACTCACAAGCTAACACAAGAGGCATGATCCTCCAAAAGTCCGTACAACTGGTACAACTGGTTAGCATACGCGGATGACATTGGTGTGATTGGTCGAACACAGCGAGCCGTCAATGAAGTGTTTTCTGGTATTGAAGCGGAGGTGGCCAAAATGGTTTTAGCGGTGAACGAGGCTATAACGAAGTATATGTTGTCATCGAGAACGCACAACATCGACGACTTGGCCAGAACGTCACCATAGGCAGCTATAACTTCGAGGTAGTGAGGCACTTCGTCTTCTTCGGCTCGCAAGTAAACAGTACGAACAACACCAGTAACGAGATTAAACGCATAATTACCGAGATTAAACGTAGCGTCAAGAGGCAATTGAGTAGTAGAGCGGTCTCTCGAAGGACCAAGCTAATATTATATAACACCTTGATCATCCCTGTCCTGCTCTATGGTGCGGAGGCATGGACAATCACAAAAGCGGACGAAGAAGCACTTGGCTTTTCGAGAGAAAAGTTCTGCGTTCAATCTCTGGTCCTGTTTGCATTGACGGTTACTGCAGAAGAAGATTCAACTACGACTCTGAACCAGTGGTACAACGCAATAGAGGATTCTCACAGAACCGATGGCGCTACCAGGTAAAGAAGGACCTCAATTAACTTAGTGTGCGTAGTTGGAGAGAGCAGGCTCAAAGATCGTGCTGGCTGGAGAGGATTGTTGGTTGATGCCCAGATCCACCCGAGACTGTAGCGCCACCAGAAGAAGAAGAAGAAAAAGTGTACTACACTTATTAAATTATTTTATTTTATCTTCTTAATTCGTGCACGCATGCTTACATTACTATGAAGAGACTACAGAGGGCGTATAATTAGAATAAATAGACTATTAGACACTCTAGGACTATTTATGGAACAAAACAACAATCCAAAACGAGCCACAGAAAGTCTAGTGCTGAACAAAGCTGACCTTAGGACGCTAGGTGGAGCACTAACAGGTTACGAAGCATGTAAGAAATCTGTGAGCACTGTGGCCAGGCGAAAGAAGCTCTGGAACACAATTAATCGACTGCCCTAGCCTTGCCCGAGAATGATTCAAAATGATAAACAGAATGGGAAGAGACTTTCAAGAAATGCCATCTAAACAAGTTGTCAAATTTCTGAAGACAACACTGAAGTCGTAGATCAAAGATGTACTAGTGGCTGCAAGACACACCCGATTTCTTCCAAAGTTATTCAGTCCTGTCAATTGTCCTCGTCAGTTCTCTCTTACTTAAAGTCGTACTCACATTTATGTTCTCGCTGTCAGCCATCTTGAGTAGGGCTATCAAAGAAGCCTTGTCCACTGCCAACCATATTCCTGTACCAAGGACTATTGTCCCGAGGACCTGCGGAAGAAGAAAGAAGTTGTAATCAGTGTCTCATTATAGAAATCATCATGAATTGAAAACTTACGAAAAATAAAAAGTTGAATATGCACAGAACATATTTCGCAATCCAAATACCGCAATCAGAACCCATGGCTGGTGTTTATCTGAAAGATACAAAGTTCACAATTAGAATAATAAATTAAATAAGCTTCACTTCATCTTATGTCACATCGCAAGGCGGGGTTTAATTCGCTTCAGCGTCAGAGGAATGTGCGTGGCATACTGTCGCTGCTATGCACACACACACAGAGACAGATGTGTGCACACGAGCCTAAGGCTCAGCTCAGCCAAATGCTTAGATCACGATTTGCTTGAGAGTTCAATTAGTAAGATATGCTGAGTCGTTAATTTTTCAAAAAACATGATGGAATGGAATGTTTATTTTTAACCAGTAACTTGTTTGAAGACTTTAAGTCTTTTTGGAGGAGATTTACATGTGTTGTGGTTCGTCTTCAGTCTAGCTTCGAGGCCGCTTGGAGTTACAGGGTGCTTCTGTTTAAGGCGCGGAATTTCAAGATGACTGCAAAGATAAGCGTGGTGCTTTATTTAAAGGAACGTGATTTCGACACATATCTCATCTCGAAGTCTCCTTTTTTCCATTTGCACCACATCACCAAGAAACCAGGTTTAGCAACACACCTTAGATCGGAGTAACCCACGTTCCGTCATCAGTTCATCAACGAGTACTTCAAATCGTGTGCTTTTCATAGCCACACATTCATGCGCAAAGAGCATGAGTGTCTCTTGCTCTAAAGAAAATGATTAATTGCTTGTATCTAGATTGCATGAAGATCAGACACGCATGGCTTTTAGAAAGTGGGTGTTGGATGTCTGAGATGAAGATTGTGAGACACATAATGCAACAATTGTGGTGCAAGTTTGTAGACGCGCATCTGGGTCTGTGGACTGATGCAAATTCGACTGGAGACATGGCAGCTTCTTTGTGAACGTTAATTAATAAATTAATTCTTAGTGTCTGGGCAAAGTTTCTAAGTCTGACATTGATTTGTGGCTTTTTGCTCCTCACACGTGTGCAATATCAAGGCTTTCTGATTGATTGTGAAATTTCATAATAAGGTTGTCAAGAGTGAAACCAATGTAGAGCGGACTTATTTTATGGAAACTTATCTTACAGACAAAGTGAAGGTTTAAGGTTGAGAGTCTTAATACGGGAAGATCTGAAACAACAGCCAACGAGGAGTTAGGATACAAAGCTGGAAGTGACAGCACGATGAAGCGAAATCAGGTCGAAGTGGATCTAAGTGGAGAGCGGTTGTTTTTTTTTTATTAACCCTGCCTACCTACATATCCAAGGTTGATTTTCGCATAAACATCTGTTCGGTGGTGGAAAATAGAGTGATATATAAAAAATATCAGGCTTTCTGTTAACGAAAAGTACCGAACCCACCCCACGAGTGGTTGTTGTAGAAGCTAGACCTTAGCCCACCTCGGTGTGTTGCGCCTCTTATATAAATATGGTGGTGCCGAGACCTCAAGACCTCATTACACCTATAACTTCTAGACTTTCTAATTATATATCAAATGTGGTGGGTATGTGGTAATGGTCAAATCCGAACTCCACTTTTCTTGTCGCTTCTTGAGTCTCGAACATTGTTCAGAGGCTATAACTGCCAAGAAAAAAGCCGAAAACTGTGAATTCAACGTTAAAACTAGCTGATATTGTAAAAGTTAGATCAAAGTCCATTCTAGAGTGTACCAGCCTCCAAAGAAAGAATAAGTTCTATGAAGGTCCGCAGCCCAGTTGTCTAGGCAATAGGAATAAGCAATAACGCGGTGGATGTTGCCTTCTTCACTTTGACGACACCTAGACGTGACCATGCGGAAAAAAGTCGTAGTAACCGCCGATTCCTTGCGCCGTATTGTTGAGCGGTTACAAGCCATTCAATATTACTTCCGAACATTGACAATTGCCAGCGGCTATATTGTTGAAGCTGCATCTGTAAAATTGCTTGTCACTTATTCAGTCCATTTTCTCAGATCCAGGGGCGGACATAGCGTTCTACAACACATGAAAATGATAAAATGATGTTCTGTTCGGGTAAAGCCTCAGCGCTTTGCCATAAGACGAGGCCCAGGGAATGCGTACGTCAACAAACAAAATTGTCGAATTTAGGTCGATTTCAATCCACATGAGATCCAATAGCGTTCAATGCATTCCAAAAAAGTCACTATTTGGTGTGGATTTTGGGGTTTGAAGACGACGTTGTTCAGGCCATCACCATCAACGGCCAACCCTACAGAGCCATGGTTACCAAGATCTTTTGGCCTGAATTGGATGATATGGACACCAACGACATATGGATTCAATTCTCCACGAGCAATTTGAGGGCGTGGTCATCTCACGTGGAGGTGATGTGAACTGGCCAGCGAGAATGTATTTAAACGTGTTAGATTTTTTCTTGTGCGGTTTTCTGACGTCACTGGTCAATGTTCAGGCTCGAAGGACTAAGATTATGCTCTACAAAACCTTTATTTTGCCAGTCCTGCTATATGGAGACGAAAGCTGGAAGGTAAGCAAAACTGCGGAGCTGATTCTTGGTGCCTCCGAAAGAAAAATTCTACGTCGAAAATATGGTCCCGTCTGCGAGGAAGGCGAATGGAGGAGAAGACACAACCGCGAACTGTACGAGCTGGACCAGTATATGGATGTAGTCCAGAAGGCAAAGATCAGTCGACTCGACGAGCGCATAGACAACAGAGCTCCAGCTAAAAAGGTCTTCGAATCCGAGCCTTCGAGAATGAAGTGAAGACCGAATCTCCGGTATAAAGACCAAGTAATCGCGGATGTGAGACAGCTTGGTCTTGATGACTGGAAGCAGCGTGTACCGGACCGTCAGGAATGGAAAGCAGCATTCGCTCAGGCTCGGAACCTGCATGGGTCGTCAGCCTAATAAGTAAGTAAGTACGTAAGTAGTTGGTAACAACGAACTTCAGTGCCTTAATCCTTTACCTTACGTGAGATTAGAGTCCGGGCGTATTTATGTCTCAAAGCCTCTCTAAGCCGATCCCTTTACACGTTGTCCGATGTGTACCAAGTTGATTTAGGGCACTTCTGCTAATGGACAGTAGAAAGGCGGGCTCTGACTTGAAGACTTTTCGACTCTATACCAAGTTTGCTCATTCGCCATAACGGCCAATAACGTTCGGCAGGATGCTTCACTATACACTTCTCAGTATTTAAAGGACTGACTTTTTTGTTGCGGGTACTCATATGAAGATGAACCTACGGTACCTACTTTCCATTCCCGGTTCAACAAAAATAACTTTCTCGGACCCACTTCTCTCGAATCACTGACAATGGTCAAGGAGTACTCCGGTCTAAAAAAAAACTTCCAAAGCTTAGCCGTTCTTTTCGTAAAATTGATCCTATTTATGTATACGGCGCGAAGCGGCCTTTAGAAAACAATACCGTTTCACAAAACTTAAAAATGTACAGAGAACAGCATGTATAGGCAACATAAGCGCTATACTGTCGACTGCGTCAGATGCTCTGAAGGAAATGTTGGACCTACACATTAGAAACATTACAACACAAAGCGCCAACAGGCTCAGAGAGTCTGGATGCTGGACATCAAAACCCTATGGTCATAGCACTATCCTTGATCTTATCCCAAGAGATCGTCCGCTTGCAGAGGAGATGTACAGTGGGATGTCAAGCATTGAAGGCTAGTATATCTTCATACTTCTTTGAAACAGCAAACCTTGGATGGGCCGGACGGGCGTACTGTGCAACATCCAGGAAAATATGGCCTGAATAGAAGCAATCCAAAAGCAGAAGATCTCATTCGGCGAACTCGTCATGATATTTCTAGACTAGTGGCTGTCTGTACAGGATACTGGCCGATTGGAGATCATGCCGTTAAACTACGCCTACCACACAATTCACATTGTCGCAGCAGTAACAACACAGCTGAGAGGGAGACCCTAACACAATTCTTTTCGATACAGCCAGACAACGAGTGCTTGGTAGTCCCTCTTTCAACTCACTTGATGAGATTTCTGCGAAGAGTCAGAGAAATAATCAAAGAAATAATGTCCTTCCTAAATACCTCAGGTTGGATTTAGAGATATCACATATACACCTTACAAACAAGGTAACAGAGCTTTGGTATTAAAACGGCACATAGTGTTGATTAGGTTCTCACCGAACCACCACTTTATCTGGCCGTTCGGCGTCGGCATAAGACTGTAGCACAATACGAGTGGTTGCTGAGAAGCTAAGCCCTCCACGACCTATTAGTTTTATAAGAGTGGTTATTCAACTGCAATCAAAAAACATATTTAACTCATCCTACACTACTTCAGTTTGAACCATGCAACCATTCTATTTCGTGGCGTAATTTTCGCGACAAAAAGGAATCTCGTCGATCATATGGAATCTATTTCCAGCCAAAATCTCGTGACTAAAACGGCATGTCTGAACAGAGAGGAACAACGAGGAAGATAGAAATACTACGAGATCTTAACTAAGAATTGAAGAAGAACACTGAACTTGGACAAAGTCAAGGACCGATGACATTTGCCATTCCCCCATTGGATTGTAAATGTATATACAAAATGTTAATTATAAGAATTAATATGTAATAGTTAGCAGACCATTTAAGACCATCGCCCAGCAATTGTATGATGGGACTCTCACACGAATGAGGGGATCTTTAATTTTATTCGAATTCGGAACGCTCAGTTGCGCTTCTTGTCCGCTTGCGTGACAGCATTGAATTAAGGGAATTGTGCTTAAATTCATATTCACTTTGTTATTGTTTGGCTGTAGTCATGGCCACTGCACTTGGGTTAACTTCATACAAATCAACTCATTAGGTTTATTTTTTTAAATGCGTTCATGGCCACGAGACAATTGTTCTTAATTTTTTGAATTCAGCCTTTTTTGATATCATTGTAGTTTAAGTTGACATTTGCTGGTGCGGTAGCCGCTTATCTTTGATTATCGAGACCCACAACTAATGGCGAATGCGTTAGTCAAACATTTTTGTAGCACATTTTCTTTTCCGAATTCTTCTCTAAGAGTGAACACAAACTAAGCACTCAGTGGCATGCTGAGCAATGGGAAATCTTAGGCGCGATAAAAATGTTTTGTTTGGCATCTGTGTTCCACACAGCTTATCTTGAAAGTTCACAGCTTTTATTAATATAATTTGTAAAGACATAGGCTTAACTTCTGCAGAAATCACTCACTCGTATTGTAATTTAGAGTAAAACTGACTGACATTTAAGAAGATTGTATAAATTTCAGGGGCAATTGATAAAGATGTACCAGCTATCATTTGCAGAGCCAGAAACGAAGGACGATCGGTGTTTTAAATGTACGGGAGGTCTCAGTCTCTGTGATATTCTGAACAATCATCCTGATGGAACTGTTTGTATCCTGTATCAAACCACACGTCTACAGCATAGACGTCATCACACTTATCCCCTTGTCAATAACACCTACCTACCAACAAACTACAGAATGGCCATGCCCAGAGATTAAATATGTTGCGTCTCTTGAATGAATACCATCAATCCAGCACCACTGGAGGGAGTCTCCATCTTGATCATAAGACAGCACTGATTCCATAAGCCAACGGTGGATAATTTCACGTTAATTTCCGTCAGTCTATTTTTTTAAGAATCCAAAAAAAGCAAACCACTTCAACTGAGCCAATTACAGAGGGATGTGATCAAAAAACAGCGCCTGTTACGTGTGAGCGCCTAATCATTGTGATTCACTGATTTCAGGCAGGGGGATTCCACCATGGACCAAATCTTCACATTACGGCAGATCCTGGAAAATCAAAGAAATGCAGATCGAAATGCACCACCCCTTCAATTTCATATGCCAGCGTGGATCGAGACGACCTATAAAACGCCATATGTAGTTCTGACGTTCTCGAAATCACCGAGACCACCAAGGATTAAGACATGGCGACTGCTGGCATGTGTCATGTGAATTCTGCAAAATTATTCTTGTGAACGATTCAACAAATCGTTCGAATGGATCTATTCATTCGAATGAACTTTGTGTAGAATAGAATGAGCTTGTCTGACATTCGAATGCAAAATATTCATTGTCGAATGAACACTTCAATGAATTTGACTTTTTAAATCAACTGTTTGAAATTGACTCACATTTCTATATCACTCATTTTCAAATTTTGATCAGAAAATTTACCAAAACGTAGATAAGAGCACACAACTGTTAATTGTTTTATGTTAAAATAGTGAAGATGGCGAGGAGCAGGTATGTGAGAGAGACGAATTATGGATGCATTTAGTCCATTTGAGATACAAGATAAGTATATTTGCATGAAATCAGATATGTACCTTTGGAATGCCTGACACAAATATTTTTTTTTCCTTGCAGATTTGTTAAAAACTTTAGGCAAAGTTGGCAAAAGTGCATTAAAATACGTGTTGGACGAGATGGCTACCGAAATCCAAAGCGGGACATCTTCTTCTTCTTTATTTGGCGCTACAGTCCGGGGTGGACCTGGGACTCAACCAACAAGCCTCTCCAGCTAGCACGGCCTCTAGCTAGCTGTCTCCAGTCTCGCACGCCAAGTTGCTTGAAGTCCTTCTCCACCTGGGTGCGCCACTTTAAATGCGTGCGTCTTCTGTTGCCTTGTCCCACGGGTTCGGAGTCGAAGACTCTCCAGGCCGGAGCTGAGTTGTCCATACGCTCTACATGGCTTAGCCATCTTAGGCGTTGGATCCGAAGACGCCTGACTAGACTCATGTCGCTGTACAGACCGTACAGTTCGTGGTTGAATCTTCTCCTCCAAAAACCGTCAACGCAAACAGGACCAAAGATCGCACGCAGAGCTTTTCTCTCGAAGAGGCCAAGGACTTCCTCATCCGCTTTTGAGATTGTCCATGCATCCGCTCGGAATGATCAAGGTCTTGTACAAAGTCTGCTTGGTCCTTCGAGAGATGGCTCTACTACTCAATTGCCTCTTGAGCCCATAGAAACAGCGGTTGGCAAGAGTTACTCTGCGTTTGATCTCGGTACTGATGTTGTTTGTACTGTTTACTGCGGAGCCGAGGTAGACGAAGTCCTTGACTACCTCGAAGTTATAGCTGCCCATTGTGACGCTCTGTCCAAGACGTCGATGTTGTGTGTCCTTTCTTGATGACAGCATATACTTCGTTTTTCCCTCATTCACCGCTAGACCCATTTTAGCCGCCTCCGCCTCAATGCCAGCAAACGCCTCATTGACGGCTCACTGTGTTCTGCCAATCACGTCAATGTCGTCCGCGTATGCTAACAGTTGTACGGACTTCTGGAAGATCGTGCCTCTACTGTTGGCGTGTGAGTCTTGCACGATCTTCTCCAAGATGATGTTAAAGAAATCACATGACAGCCTTGCCCAAATCCTTTTTTGACATTGAAGGTCTCGGTGAGTTCGTTACCGACCTTGATGGAGTAGCGAGAATTCTCCATCGTCATCCTTCACAACCTGACGAGTTTGGCAGGAATGTCAAAACTAGACATGGCGTTGTATAGCTCGTCCCTATGCACGCTGTCATATGCGGCCTTGAAATCGACAAAAAGATTGTGGGTGTCGATTTGCATTTCTTGGGTCTTTTCCAGGATCTGCCGTAGTGTGAAAATCTGGGCGATGGTGGACTTCCCACACTGATATGGATCTATGAGGTCATAAACGGCTTCAGGAGAGTACACAAAACGGCAGAGAAGATCTTGTGAGCGATGTTCAGGAGACTTATCCCTCGGTAGTTGGCGCAGTCAAAGGGGTCTCCTTTCTTGTGGATCGGGCGAACGATACTGAGATTCCACTCATCGGGCATGACTTTCTCCGACCATATCTTACAGATGAGCTGGTGCATGCGCCCAACCAGATCATCTCCAGCTGCCTTAAAGATTTCAGTGGACAGTCCGTCCGCACCGGCAGCTTTGTTAGGCTTCTGTGGGACATCTGTGTCTATAAATCCATGTCGCACCGTTTTTAAAAGGCGGTGCGCAGCTATTAAGTTTCTTTGCAGCCTCTCTTCAAAAGCGATCCACATAAAGACGGTTTGATGAACATCCCTTAACTGCCTCGGCATTTTCATCCACCAAATCCGATCAGCAATTTTTTTTGCTCTTGGTTGGTCTAATTGTAAAGTGACCAATATATTTGTGCCTAAAAGGTAAAACATCTTATGTCGATTTTGTACACTTTTTGTAAACAAATGCAGCGGTCGGAAACGGAAAATTCTTCCGGGATTGTATGACATATTTATTTTAGAATATATTATATTATCCGTGATAGATTGAATAATTAGGTGAATAAATGAATACTTTTTTTTGACTTTTTCGAAGTTTTAGAAAATCAATTTTGCCAAACTAATATCAATCGTTTCAGCACCTTGGTCGAACATATTGCATGGATATTTGAGAAATAAATGTGGTAATTCAACTTAAGTCGCCGTAAGGACAACAAAAGTTATGTTGAAACCTGTTACAATTTCCCCATTTTTATTTTTTATTATTATTTTTTTCACCTGGATTGGCTTAAAAGAAAAAACCGAACGCGAAGAAAATTACGTTGGATTCAAATGATTCGATTGTCAGAATTAGCTTGACGTTTGACCAAAAGGTCTTATGTCAGAAACTGAAAGACAAAAATACAGATACTAAACCACATGTAGATCCTTCTGAAATATCTTCAAGCCTAAATCATTACCATGGTAAGTTTTTGACTTAAGACCTTTTTGCCTTACGTCAACGAATTAAGAGTGAACTTACGACTCGTTCGAATGTGAGAATACAAATCATCCGAATTCGTATCACTATCAAACGAAAGTGATTTTGGGACTGAATTTTTTAAGGGGTAAGCTTGCTTTACCACCTTTAGTGCCACTGCCTCTTCGCCGTAAAACTAAACAATCTCTAGTGGCACTTTCGAAAACTGCATTATAATCAAAACATAGAGTGATATTCATATTCGAATTCAGGCGATTTGCAGGCAATTTTTCGTAGATCTGTATGAACTTCCGTGTAAATGCTCGCCGAGGAGAACTTAAGGCCAAGTTTCAGAGCCTCTATACATCGCAAATCACCTGCTTCAAGAATAAGATGTAGAAGACAGTGTACAAAGCACATCATTCAAGCTCTAAGAAAACGTCTTGTAAGTGACTCGACGCAACTCTTCCCAGGCTCAATTCAGGTTCATTGGTCGTGTGCCTATCAAAGAAGTACATCCACTGCAACTGCCTTATCACTTACAGTTTTGTCTTACCCATTCCGAACAACAATTTACAACCGAAATAAACGCCAACACGCCAGTCCACACCAAATGTCAGACGACAAGAAACCAATCATCTGCCTCTCAAAGAGGCCAAGAAAACATTTTAATTCGTCGTGACTTTAGCGAAACAAAATCTACTGCAAGACCGATCAGACAAGTTTTCACTCGTTCAATCCATATACTCAATGACTGTGAGTCCCCTGAACTCTGGCATTTCCTTGCGAACACCACCGGCAACCCCGCGCGATTGGGAAACTCTCCGACAAATTGCACTCACCACACACGCACCACGTCGACGAATGCAGACATCAACCCCAATGGTTGTTCCCACAACACTTCTGGCGCGCTGGCACAATTGTCGCTGTTGTCTTTATTGTCGTCGTCGTCATCAGCGACAAACGATCAATCCGCGCGAATCAACTGCAATCAGGCGTGGAGATCAACGATCTCAAACTGGTACAGCCCAATGCAGCGGTTGGGCGGATGTTCACAGAGAAATTGAACCCTCGCCTCGGTTGGAAAGTTTCCCCAATTTTTGTGCAGAATAAATCGATGAACGCGCGGCGCAGTGGATGCAAGTGCAACAAAGGGAAATTATTGGACGATAACCTTTCTCTTTGCGGTTGCTTAGTGAGTGTAGTCGGCCGGGTGTGGGCCGGCGGCCAGGGGTTTAAATTGTTGTGGTGGAGCGTGTATTCAAGCGTTAAGCTGTGCAATGCCCGAAGTAGTTTGTGGTTTTACAACACAATTGTAATCAAGTAAACGCGCGATAGAATTGAATTGCACCTGTGCTTGAAGAAGAGACAGTCGATACTTCGGGGCACTAGAATGGGGAGTAGGATGCTGAGCTAAAGTCGAAAGCGGAGGACTCCGACTTCGAAAGACGGAGGACTGAATTTATTGAGAAAACACAGTGTTTGCGTTGAATCTTCGAAATTTTACCCTCACATTAATGAGGTGAAGTCTATAAGTCCAAGCTTGGCCGTTCCATTCAATTCAATTTATTAACAGAATAATAAAAGGGGTACAATTGAGACGTATGTCTTTTAAAGGACTATATTTTATCTCTCTTTACGGATGGCTACGGAGGAGTTCATTACCTGAGTGTCCAAAACTTTAGTCATCAGCCTTAGTCAAGGATGGTGGTTATCTTTGGGCAAAAGTCGGCGTTCACAGACTCGCAAAGCTATCTAAAAGGGAGAGATACGTGAAGTTACCGTCTCATATTAAGTGAAAAAAAATAGATAAGAGAGTCTTGGAACTTTTTTGATCCTGGATGCGGAATTTGCGGTCCTCTAACTGATTTTGTGCTGCCCCTCGCCGAGACCCTGGGTTCCTCAAAAGACTTCGCAATCCAGGAAGTGTTGTTGGTTGGGCAAAAAAAAAAGAGAAAAATTGATAGAGAGAAAGAGAGTGAGATAGATAGATACATCCAGTGAAACATGGACAGAGCGAGGGAGAGATAGAGAGAGAGAGAGAGAGAGGTATGCCATTCGATTTAGTGTTCGAAACAGAGTTGAGGCCTAAACCCATAAAATCCATCTCAATATACATCTCATAAGCTCCAATGAGTAGAACAGAGACAACCAATGCGTCCCACAAGTGGAATGCATCACGTTGGAAAAAATTGGTCACCTTTTACATTTTTGTTCGGTTGACAGATGCTCCATGGAAATTCACTCTAGCGCTTTATGTGTTGATTGTTTTTTGTTTTGTTTACCTACTATTGAATAATTCAGGAAATTTAAAATTTAAAATTTAAAATGTTTTGTGGGATCGAAAGGCACCCACGCAATGGACTCTATTGGTTAGGACCTTTCGCTCGCTTTTGTCGCATAACTATCCGCATTTGAACTCGGAAACATTAGCCTGTAGTCCGTCGGTATGAATAGAATGTGTACTATCGGAAAGCATATGCCTTATGGTCATTCAGACGAGACCCCATTTCCCAGCAAAATTATCCACGACGCCTTCTTTTCCTTACAACATGCGTACGAGAGGGAAGAGTGAGGAATGGTGTTTGCTTAGCTGGTTAGTTTTGGACCTGACTTCCATAAAAATTTGGGGAGATTTTTCTCAAAAAAAAAAACACAAACTCAATTCCGCCCACGTAATGACCGAAAGAATAAGATCGCGAATACAAGCTGCTGAGAAGATATTTCTCTTAGACTAGGCTATCCGTTTTGCCGCTCCTATGAAGAAAGGATTTGAAGTGTCCGCAGTGTCCAGCACATATAAGGGCATTTACACAGATGGGGAGCAGTGAGGGGACTTCTACCACTTAACTGGCATTTCTACCACTTCTTCAAATGTTGAAAAACCTACCAACCTCAACTCTAAATCTAACACATTTTGCCCATTACTCATCACCTAGCATTGTTTTGATTATGTATTAAGTTTCGAGAAAAATTTGGTCTGTTAGACGCTAAAATTAAAATTTTGAAATACCGAGATCCAAAAGGGTTTTAGCTTTAATAATGCCACAAGTTATGGGACTTAACAGATTTCTTTCCACAAAACACAGAGAATATTGAAGATAATAATGTATAGTGAATGAAATTTATACGCGAATGAAAAATAATAGAAACGACTGATGATGACAATGTGCCTTAATGGAATTTATTTCGAATTTTTAAACATGGCATGCAAAACTATCCTTACAATCTCAACAATGTGTTGCATCAAACACGTTTCAAATTTGTTGTTTACGGTACCTTAAGCTCAGCAAAAAGGATACCATGTATACATGAATGAATAGAGAAAAGATCGACCTACAAAATGGTACCCACAAAGTAATAAGACCGGGGTACTTGTTTTTAATTTTTGGTTTGTGTCGGGTTATTTTCAATTTTTTTTGAAGTAATTTTTAATGCCCTACAACCATAAGAATTGCTAAACGATTAAAACCAAATTAAAGGTCTGCCAATAAAAGGCCCTATCAAATCTGCTCAATAGAGATTATGGTTGAATTAAACTTACTAGTCTAATCCCCAATAATACAAAAAAGACTTGAAGAACAAAATTTCTTCGGAAGATGTAGTACAGTAGGCGGATGTAGCCCAGAGTAGCGCCGGTCCTTACCAAAAGCACAGGATAAACAATCTTAAATTCGCAAACCACTTAAGTTTCAAAAAGCAAACAAATATAAAATATTCATTAGTCCGGTGAGACAAAAGTGAACTTTGAGTTGAAATCTTCTAGAAGGATCTTGGTGTCGTTGGTAACGGTGTAGGGGAAGGAAGTTCCTAAGGGCCGTGGTGGTAGAATTGTTGAAAGATATTCACATCGCTGGATGTAAGATCGGAGTACCACCAAATCTGCATGGAAGAACGGAGCAGGAACGACGTTGACGGCGTTTTCTACTGACGTCGGCATGTATGGATTGAACCTATTGCTGTTCGGTGTGATAAACGCCCTCATGGAGTTTATTCACGTCTGTGGACGTCTATTGGCGACAAGATCGTTGTCTTCGGCCCTTCAAAAGCTTCGGAGTTCCATGAAATTCTGAGGAAACAGTCCTGGCACTAAATGTAAGCAAATGTTCATTTTGTCAAACTTATATTGAGATTCTAGGGTATCGGGTAGTGAAGAAGGGCTACTACCTGCGAGAGGGGATCACGACCGACATAATGGCATTCCCGACCCCCAAGGACGTCCATGGAGTCCAGAAGTTACTGGGACTCATACGATTCTTCCACAAATTCATGGAAAACTACGCAAGATGGGCAAATTTGTTGTTCGATCTTACCAGAGAGAATTAAGCCTTCGGGTGAACAGAAAGAAAGGAAGCTGCAAATTGCCTGGCTTTGTTCGACACGGAGTGTGTGTATGAGGTGCACACAGACGCATTCCTTGGGCTGTCCGGAATTTTACTGCGACGGGGCAAGGATAGTAAGGAGGAAAGGTGGCATTCCGCGCATACGAGCTCGAAGACTTGAACTCGAAGCTTGCCCCGGGTTCGGGTGTATTTCCTGGGACAGCGATTCAAGATCTTCACGGACTGCTGGGCTGTAGTTGAAACCAGCACGATGGCCAAGCTAATTCTTCGAGTGGGACGGTGGCTTCGACAACGATCCGGCTCACCAGCCAGGGAAGAGCCAATGAGAGACGCTCACGTTAATGCACTAAGTTGGCAACTAGCGGATGAAGAACGAGAAGAAGAGGGAGCGCCGGCCCAGATCCTGAAGGTGAACACCTGCTACGAGGATTGAGTGCCAACTATGAAGCAGAAGCAAATATTCAACGTTGGCCTCTGATGCTTGGAGTCGTGCCTGCTGCTACCGACGAGTCAATGCAGCTCCGATCTCGAGGACGAGGTCAATGATTGAAAGGCCGAGTTGTAGCGGTACTGTGGAGCGTATAAAAGCCTGCGACACTGACTGTGCGGGGGACAGTCGATAAACAGATCGAAGCGGGTTAATCCGAGAGCAAATAAAGTCATTGAACTTAACCGCCGTGTTTTATTTCGTAGTTCGGAACTTTCGCCTATCAACTCGTGATCCTATGTCATTACTAGATCATAAAAGTCATCCCTGCTTTCGTCAACGTTGGGGCATGGTGGCTGATAGTTCAGATGGAATTTATAATTAAGGTCAATGACCATCTTTAGAGGCTGAGTTGTGTCCGTCCTTTGCTTAAGTGGTTGCGCTTCACTCAAGCCCGTGAAGACCAAATTAGGCTACCCTACAGTTCAAAAGGTCCCTCCAGCTCATATCTCATATATCATCATCAAATAAATAAGTGAATTAAGATGGAAACCTTACGTGACGTGACCACTTTTCAACCACCTTTTTTTCTGCTTATCTACCACCATTATTCATTTCCTGGGGTCCCTTTCTGGGTCTCCTTTTCCGTTGTTGATCAGTGCCAATCGTAAAAAAATCTTCAAGAAAAGTGTTGTATATGTTGAGCACCAGGTTAGGGCATGTTTTGGTCAGTCACTTTTGTTAGTTCCGTTGGAATTCCATCTGGGCCGGGTGAGACAATGTGGAATTCTGACTACTTGGTCCTGTCGAAGGCGGTCTCCAGTCCATTTTCGGTTGCCCACTTTGTTTAAAGGACAAGGTGAGTAAGGTAATTCGTTGCCTTAAAATCCAAATCGTTGGAGTGTGCGTCAGAGCACCCAATAACCAACCTACCTACCTTACTTTAAACACCGAAGCCCTCTGTTATGCTGAACCAATGATCCAAAGTCAAGACCTCTTTGAGCCATGTGTTGCCTATTAAATGCCAAGAAAAAACGAAAATCTCGATTTTGTTTTTCCATTTTGGTATCACAACAGTTTGCCATCATAGTTTTGTCGCCTTTTCCGAGGGTCGTATCCCTTGTCATTCAATTACCGCCGCGCCAATCAACGCTGAAACTTGCTCCCGATCTCTGAATAAGTTAACAATACCAAAACCAAAACCATTCAAGCCAAATATGAATGAAGACGAAATGGAATACAAAACATAAAAACTTCTGTGTTTCAAATCGGAGGCAAGTTCGTGATGCAGTTTCCCTCCAAAACGTGACAGGGCGTGCTGACAAAGTCATATGCCGGGTGATTATCTCTGGGAACCTGTTTGTTTTTGCCCTCCCTCCCACCTTTCTTTCGTTCATCTCTCCCTCGAATCGGGTACAACGGGCAGAGGAGGCTGGAGGAGGGTGGAGAAGAAGGAGGACAACGAAAGCACATCGCTGCCGCATAGAAACGAGCAGAAAATACCTAAACCCAGTGGAAAGCGTTTGACACATTTAATTCTTGGCAGTTCGACTGTGTGCCGTGATATCTTATGAGAACCCGCGCGAACGATACCTACTTCAGTTGACCCAGATATTTATGTTGCATTTGTTGTTTTTTTTTTTTGTTCTTCATTCGCTTTTGTACTCCATTTGGATACGAGGCAACGACGATACCCACAATGGGTAATAGTGGAGATATGTAAAAGTTCTTGGAGTAGTTTTCATATCTGAACTCTGAAGTAGTAGGGCTTGTTACGACGATTTTTTGGGTTGCCATGGGCTCCGAGTGACAGGTTTGTTTGTTTAGAAAATTCATGCTGGGCTTGGCTGGGTCAAGATGATCTGAAAGTGCTTGCATTTGGGAACTTTGTTTTCATTCGAAAAACTAAACACAGCAGCTTACCAAATTCGTGGAAGTCAAAAAAGATGTTAACAGCAAGTGTGCACATAAGTCAATTACATAAGTTAATTAAAGCTTATGTCAAAACTGACAGAAGCGTCGTCTAAATTAAAGTTCCCATTAGTTGCTCTGGGACTGTGTCTTTTCAGTTAAGTAACAAAAATCATAATCAGCTCCACCGGCAAACGTACGTAAAGGGTGAAGCATAATAGACTTAAATGGGCTTAAGTCAGCTTCCTGAAATGTCCCATGTTGCATGTAAACTGATACTGCGTCACTGTAATGGGATTATGTTCGTTCGGGTTCGTAAAGTTATTCTCAATTCAAATGGAGCTTATGGAGGGTCCCAATGAAATGGAATCCGGTCGGTGATCTTCCTTGGCCACCATGGGGAAACGGTGCGGGACTTCTCAAGATAAATACGCGAAATGTTCTACAGTCATTTATTCAACTAGGCAACTATAATACAGTAAGAAGAGTTTTCAGAGGCACACCTCAAGGGGGAGTCTTATCTCCCCTTCTCTGGATTGTTGTAGTTGATGACATCCTTAAGAGATTAAGTGCAACAGGATGCAAACCCATAGCATATCCAGATGATATTGCACTAGCTTTCACTGGAAGATTTCCAGAAACTATAACTGACATGATGGAATCAGCCCTAAAAAATATAGAAAGACGGACGGACAGCGATGGACTTGATGTGAATCCATCTAAGACTGAACTGGTCCTGTTCACAAAGGGAAATTACAAATATAGAAGGAAAATAACTAACTTTCACTGACCGAGGGAAATACTTGGGTGGAGGCATAACATTTAAGAGCGCATCAGGAAAGCATCGATTGCACTATACACATGCAAAAAAAAATAGTCGCACCAATATGGGGAATCCGACCGAGAATAACACACTGGCTCTACACGGCAATAGCAAAACCAGCACTGACTTATGGAGTACTAGTGTGATGTAAGGCGCTACAAATACAGTAAAACCTTATCAGGATAAGCAGAATACAAAGATCGGCATGCATATGCATCACAGGTGCACTCAGATCAACACCCACGGCGGCCCTCGAGATCTTACTCAATCTCCTTCCCATCGACGTCCATGGGAAGCTTATTGCCACGCATGCTGCATTAAGACTGAGAGAGTGTAAGCACTGGGGAAAAGCCCCCATTAAAGGACTCATGGAGATACTTCATAACTCGAAGATTCACAAGCAATCTGATTACATAGGACTTCGAAATCAAGCTAACGAAACGGTAACCCCTCAAGAATAGAATGGGATGAAGGAAAAGTGTGCAACTCCACTGTCACGGAAATTTACACTGACGGCTCCAAGTCGGAAGAAGGCACATGCTCTGGTGTATACGCCAGTTCGCCAGAGCTAGCAGTAGTCATACGGCTCCCGAACCACTGCACAGTTTTCCAGGCAGAAGAATAACAGAGGCAGCCCTCCGGCTATCAATGACCCCGATAGACGCCAAATCTATTGTTATTTACATAGATTATCAGGCGGCCATAAAGGCTCTGGAAACACCATCTAACTCTGAGGGCGATAGCGGACAGATGCAACCTTACCCTGTGCTGGGTCCTTGGGCACATGGGTACTCCGGGCAACGAAAGATCCGACGAATCAGCAAGAAGCGGGGCGAGTCTACCATTGGCGCAAAAGGGGGACATTAACAGGCGCCATAATCACTACTAATCGTAGGTGGGCGGAACTAGACACCTGTAGTTCATCGAAAACGATGCCTACACTAGATCCACCAAAAACTAAAGGTCTCATAGAATTAGACAGGAGAAACATCAGTACAGTAGTAGGCGTAATCACTGGCCACTGCCGGATTGTCAACCAGGTCAGAAGACTTGGCGGACCCTATAACGACTTCTGCAGAAGCTGCATAGATGAGGGGGAAGAGGAAACCGATTTACACTACCTCGGAACCTGTCCAGCCCTTGCAGAGACAAGAAGAAAATATATGGGTAGCTACTTCCTCAATAGTCTTGAGGATCTAGCAACTACCAACGTAAAGGACATCCTCAAGTGCATTAAAACCACCAACTGGTTATAGGTAAAATTACACACACCAAAAAAGGCAAGTAAGAAAGAGTGTTGACCTACTACATGAAGTGGCGGGAAAGGCCGAATAGTGACAGCGCAACGGACCTTTAAGGTCTAATACCCAGGAGGGCTTTGCCAGTCACATCTACCTACCTACCTACCTAAGTCATTTATTATGGCCTCAATTATCTTTTTTGTGTGGCGATAGAGTCAAGGTGGGAGATGTGGTTTCAATCGACACATCTTTCGTCGACTACACACAAATTATTGTGACTCTTCACCCATCACTGCTTGGATGATTCGCTGACATCTGTGAGGGGGAGGTATCCATGCTCTACACATGGCCTGGTAGCTGTAGGATATTTAGACCTGGCTAGATTCCGTCGCTTTACTGCCCGTGCAGTTCGTGATTCAATTGATCAAAGATCGCATGCAGAAAGGACTTCCTTATTGAGTTGTTCGTGCTTCCACATCATAGAGAACGATAGGTATTGTCAATAACTTGTTCAAATTCACTCAACGTTTCACTGGCATCAACTTTGCCTCTTAAGTCCAAAACCTGACACACCAAACGTTTGATCTCGGATAGTGTTGTTCACACCTCACCACCTACCTTGTTTCTTTGGTGCTCCTTGGGGTAATTAAGACAAAAGTTACCATCCAGG
This sequence comes from Eristalis intricaria, assembly GCA_964034865.1. NCBI lineage: Eukaryota > Metazoa > Arthropoda > Insecta > Diptera > Syrphidae > Eristalis > Eristalis intricaria. The sequence continues at coordinate 37,744,535 of OZ035875.1, forward strand.
ATTGGAAATTCAAAATTACTCGTATAACTGGGTAAATACCGGTCGCAAAGCTGAAATCAGTGATCGAAAATGTAATCTTCCGATTGGACTGTGCACAACGTAGTCGAGGGCGATATTTACACGAAATTATATTCAGTAAATGTCAGACAGTGTTCTTACAGGTCGTACTAAAGTTTGCACCATCTAAATTCATTTTACGAGTTTTTATTTTATTTTTAAATTAGAGAACAGGTCTTAATTAATCAGCCATTATTGCCGCTGAGTCGAGTTAGATGAAGTTCCTGACGTCAATGACGATGTTGTGCAAAACGTCAATGTTGTTTGTCCTTTTTTCAGACAGTGTGTACCTCGTTCATCCTTAGTTCACTGCGAGATCACTTTTACCCACTTCTGTCTCAGTGTCACTAAAGGTCCTGGGTGCTCGGCAAATTTAGTCAATGTCATCTATGTATGCTAGCAGCTGAATCGACTTCTTGAAGATTGTTCCGTGATGGCATGAGTGGTTTCCACGATCTCCCCAAGATCGGTGTTAAAAAAGTCGCATGGGAGTGCGCAACTGCTATCTGCTGTCAAATCTTGAGCAATCAGTGTCATTTTAGTTTTGACAGCCATTCAAACCAGAAAACCACGTGAATTTCAAAAGAAAATGGGGAGAACGTTATTTTGTGTCCCGACTAAGCATTATTTTTGGGCAAAAAAACGTCGCCGAATATTCAGGTCGCCCAAAAAATGTCGTCACGCCACAAGTCGTCGATAAAATCCATGGAATGATAGTGAACAAATAATTCAAGTACGTCATGTAGCTGAGCATGTACATCACATCATCAAAAGATACTCGCGAGATTGCTCTGTCTCTCGACCACAATCGCAACCGTGTGCTCTCTTCAAAGTAGTGGCAATTCCATAAATTTGACTAAGAAACTGCTACACCATCCTGCATATGTTCCACATGTAGCCCAGTCAGATACAGCAGCCGTCGTAGTTGCCTGTTTGAGATGTGGGCGCCGAAAAATATGACTGTCACATGGGCTTTGGGAAAACCTACTACGATAATGCTAGGCGCTTACAAGCGTTTTCCGTCGTAGGCGATCATATGCGTTCTCTGTCGCAAGATGTTGAACACATAACTTTCATTGTGAACGAGCTAACATGACACCTGACCTCGAAAGTTAAAATTAATCATACGCACTGGCAAGAGTATCTACAAACTGCGATTAAAATCGCTATGATTAAAAAATTGTTGCAAGGTGTGGGTACTCATTTTTATTTATTATGCATGCATGCAACAAGCCCCTTTTTATACATAATTTTTTGGATTGCATGGATTAGCATGACTTAGACCAACTTTGCGACTACGATAGAAGTCTTGTTAGTATAAAAATTAATTTCAGGCGATGTGTCTTATGGCTCTTTTGTTGAGCTTAAAATCTAGAAAGAAGGGGTACAAAATATAGCGCCGGTCCATTATAAGTGAAAGATTGGGAAAGTTTCATCATGAATAAATATATTTTTAAATCGATTTCCTAAAGGGCCACAATTTAGGCTTATTTCTTGAATTCTACCAATTTCTCTGATCACCACTGTACGTTTAGTAGATATTTAGAAGGGGCTATCTCCCATAAAATTCGCCAATGGAGATAGCAAAGGTCGTGCCGATTGGCGGAAGTGTGCCAATAACATCAGGCACCCTCGGGTTCTTTACCAGCCTTGATCCCCAAACGACGCTGGAAGGGCGTTGACTGGGTTTAGGGCTGAGCTAGGTAGTTTAAAGTTAGATCAGGTTTAGGTTAGGTGAAGCTTAAGGTTTCGTAACCTACCTTTACTATACCTAATCTAACTTAAAACTACCTAACTCAGCCCTAAACCATGTCCACGGCCTTCCTTAGGTTAGGCGTAGTATAGGTTAGTTAGGTTAGCTCCACGACCCCTCTTCCGGTCTCCTTAGGGGATAGAGGCATAGGCGTTGAACACACTTTCTTCTTTCACTTTTCTATCTCCTCCTTTTCTTCTCCGTGGTCTGAATTAGGTTAATAGGCTTTCTTTCTCCTTATATCTTTTCTTCTCTCTCTTCTATCTTTAGCTGAGACGAGATTTTTTTTGTTTTTGCTTGCAATTGGGTGGTGTACGAGGAAGGGTACAAGAACCACCCCGTCCGACGAGCTTAGCCGTGCAAACACAAGCGTGCCGCCGTCCTTCTTCTCGACACTGAAGCTACCCGCTTAGCCTGCTGCAACAAAGTGGTGTGAGTTCCCTTAAGACCACCGTTCTCATTGTTGAGATGTTTACGTTGGAATAACGAATTCCTTAAAATGTTTTATTTTAATCTCAGTCGAGACCTATTTAAGCTCTCCAAAGGAGTGTTTTCCTAGGGTGTGCCTTATTTTCTTGCAAAAAATTTGTAACAAATTCTATTGCTTCCTCGTTGCGGCAGCATCTACAGAAGTCGCTGCACATTTTAGAAGCAACGCAACTTTGACACGGTCTCCGGTAAGGAGAGCCATAAGCATGCACACCCCCTTCCGACTAAAACTGACCATTGACAAAGATTTCCAATGTCGATCCAATGTTCAGCCCAAGCCGTCGATACCTGCCTCCATCCAGAGCTTGGCCGTCAAGTTTTTACTTATGGACTATTGGGCGTTTATTCATAAGGGACTACTGGAGATTCCTCGCGTGCTGATTCCTCTTTTCCAAAACTGTCAGTATCCCCCGGTACTAGGGTTACAGTGTACCGTGACCATTTGTCTGCATAACCTGACCAGTATCGATACCAGAAAGTCCGATGCTATGGCTCTGTTTGCCATGGGCTATCAAACAATATTGCAATTGACTTGTCGGTTTCATAGTGGTCTCTCAGACCAAAGTTTGCCTCGTGGATCGATGCGACTTTGGCTTGAAGGCCGTTACCGTCATTAATGTCAGATACTTTTCCAAGAGCTCACTGAAGACCAGCGTTCGTTTTTGGACCGTCAGTATACCACTTGCTCCTGTTATTTACAGTCCGAATCGGAAGCAGCTCTCTCATTGCTAGATGCTTAGGTGCCTCTACTTCATGAGTTCATCAACATGCCACTTTAACCATATAAGTTCATCTAGAGCAGTTTGCTTTCCACCACACACAATTACACTTGAAAGTCATCACTTCCTGAATGTCTTTAAACAGCCTCCTTCATACATAAGACCGGCAAATTGTTTGTCTGCCTCTTGCTATTGTCCGACGCACACAGTAACCGCCCACAACAAGTTTGTCTTATTGTTCACTTAAACCACTCATCATCAGCAACACCATCCACAGCACTCGACGACGACGCTATGCACTCCACAGAGTTTAACTTCCTCGCATCCAACAGGTTGCCCGAGGCCATCAGAGGCAGCAATCATACGCTTAAGAATTAATCAATCGCTTTAAAGCGATGTACCTGCCAGGCACATGCGCTCACTCACTCACTCACTCGCACGCACACCATCAAGATATTGCACTTTGCAAAAGTGAAAGTTTTATTCCCTGCCGTGGTGTGGTGGAGTTACAGCTGGAAAAATACGAAATTTTCCATCGACTCAGCCCACCTCAGATGGACAGGTATGAAAAGAAACAACGATGACCGAAGCGAAACAAGACCAAATTGTGGCAGACTGGTTGAAGCGATCAGACGCTTAGTGCATGTTGCACACGAGACCCATTCACCTGGTGTTGCGTCGAGCAGACACGCCAAGCGGGCCTTATGCAACTGAAATGCGATATACTGGCCAACGACTGGTAATTGAATCCATTGGATGACACGGTCCAGGTCATTAAGCTAATTCACTTGTTTCAATTGATTAACTGCAGATAGGCTTGGATGGGACTAGGAAGGGATTCTTTTCACATTTCAGATGAAAGCTCGTGCGTCTGTGCTGGCGGATGAACAGCCTGACTGATTTCATTTGAATGATGGAGAACTTAAAAGTGTCCTCTGCTTGTGCCATCGGTTGCACTCTTTGAGTGGGCAAGGAGCTGCCCTTCATAGTTCGCCTGCTGGGGAGGTACACGTTCCACTTGGAATAGTAAAAGCAGGCTAGTAAATGGTTAACTTTACATGGTCTCTGTTAACCAACTATGCAATATATCGGAAGACATGTTCAGAGTACAAAATATTAAGGACTTATGATCTTCTAGGGGATCTCGCACTGATATTGCTAAATTTACAGGGAAAAGTACGGGACACTGCCCGATAGGGGATCATGGAGTTAGACTAGGTATTCCTCATATCACACACTACCACTTCCTTTGCTCTTGTCCAGAGCTTGCCATGCTAAGGCAATAGACTCTAGGCAAACCTTTCCTTTAATCTCTCGTTGAGATATCCAGAATGAACATTAAAGAAATCTCTTATGATAAATTTCTAGAGTGTAGCTAAATTTCAGAGTGTGAGCTTAAGTGTCGATCTATTGCTAAACTCAGAATCAATAGACATTTCGTTTTCGCAGTGGAAATTAAGTGATAGATTCCACTTATCCACCACTTGTGTCAATCCAGAAAGTGCATAATTGCCATTAGCTTATTAAAATAATTTCAATAACAGAAAGTACCCAAATTACTAGATGCACGCATATTATACCAATATCCTTACATGTATGAACATTAGCTTGTTGAGTTGGTGTGTCCTCTTTTCCTTTCATCAGGGAGCAGGGTGCTGTTCGTGTTCAATGACAATCACTATTATGTTCACCATTTGCATGGTTATGGGATTCAATAGTTCACAATGCCAGTGAATCCATGGCTTACCTAAGCCAACCTTAAATATTGATAGTGTGAAAACGAAATATTCTTGAGTGAAGTTTAAGTTCGATCCTACACTTAGCTAAACCAGCAGATAAGGCTGCACTGCGGGTATTAGACTGACATTTTCTTTTTAGAAAAACTTTTCAGCAGCTTTTTGCATGGCATGCGAAAGATAATGCCTTCGTTCTCTCTAGTCGCTACTCAAATGAATAACGGATCAATTCTGGAGCTGGATTCTGGTTTTTGCATTTTGTTGCCTCTGTCTTTATGTTAGTTTTAGTTTGTTTGCAAATTTCTTCGACTGCATATAAAATTAGCTTGGAAAGTTTTTCAATATAAGCTGCTCAGATGAGATTTCTTCATGCTGTTGTGGACATTACTCGCCGGAATGGGGTGGAAAAAACGTCAGTACGCGAGGAACTCAACGTTGAGCAGTGGCTTCTTCGAACGGAAAGAGCCATGCTTCGTTGGTTTTGTCACGTGAGACGAATGTCCCCACCATCACGACTTCCGAGGCGGGCCTTGAATGCGATTCCATCAGGTATACGACCACTTGAGAGACCGAGGAAGAGAAGGTTGGACCAAGTCCATAAGCTCGCCTGGTTACGCTTGGGCGTAACGCCTGATGAGCTAGAGTCGATGGCGGAGGATCGACTTGCCAGGAGATCTCTCGTTCGTGGTTTATCCCCACGACCCCCCTTAAGTGGATCATGCGGGTCAGAAAATGCTTATGATGAACTTTTTCAGGAATTTTTCTCTATGGACGAACAACTCCCTTATCCGGGCAAATGTGATGCACTGTAGTAGCATAACGAAGACGCTGAGAATATCGTCCACCACCAATAACCACAGTAATGGACACAGTAAATCTCCCTGTGGTATTCTAAACAAATGCACTACGAACTCAAAAAAACGTGCAAAATTTTCTCTGCATTGAGTTTTGGCTATTTCGTCAAGTTGTGAAGATGTATATACAATCGCCTCCGTCTGTCGAATCTCAAAGGGATATCAAAATTAGTTCGAATTAGAGGGATTTCGACTAAACTCGTGTTTCTTAGAGAATATATACTCATTTCTTAGTTATTACTTATTACTAAGTAAAATGTTTTCTCAGTAATCATTACTGACTATAGCGCATTGAAGAATCGAAATCACGGCACCTCAACTACTAATCAAAAAATGCTGAAGATACAACAGACTTATCAGCATTTGTGTTCTAAATCTCGATATAGGATAATGTATCTGAATTTGTAATCCATCCTTTGTTTAATATATCCAGTGAATAAAACCATATTTGTACAAACAAACATTGGCAACCAACTGGCAAAACTATTTGAATTTTGACGTCTAGTACAATGAAAGTAAAGTCACGAACCAACTTTTGAAAGAAAATGTAAAATGAATACAAAGTGAGAAAAGAGCGTTCTCATTCAGATTCTCAATAATACACGCCTAAAGAATATGGTTATTTTTAATCGAAAATTGAAGCGTCGCATAATATGGGAAAAAATGAGTAGACGCAAATTCGAATTAGAAGGATGCGACTGTATATGCTGATCTATATGTATTAACGTATTAGATTTTTCTTTTCAAGAGTGCTCACAATGACAGTTGAATCTTGACAGTTCAAAAATGCTATACAACTCAAAATAACACCTTTTGTTGCATGCCGGGGTTAAGTGGATTCTCTTGTGTCAATTCTAGTCCACTAGTCTAGTACAGACGCACGTCAACGAGGTCACCAACTTATTTCGAGTGTCTAATGCAAAACCAGCTTTCTGAATGTCAATCAACACCAAACACTTCAAGAGAGTCCCCCCACCCCACTCTGATGCTAATCCATGAGCACTCCAAGTAATTCCCATGAAGACAAAAAAAAAATGTATTAAAGCCGTTGGATTCCAAGCAAAAACTGGAATAACAACGTCATGCGTTTTTGTGTCAAATGAATAAACGATCTCTCGAAGAAACAGACAATGGCCCTTAGGCAAACCTGCTCCCAAGCGATGGCTTTCGGTGTCAAGACCTTGTTCTGTAACAGGAAACCGATTTGAGCTTTTGAAGTACCCTCGACCTGGTAATGTTTACTTTCTTTTTTTTCTTATCAATTTCCCCCACGAATCAATCCATTTGTGGTCCAATAGGAATGTGATTTGATTTGAAATAGGTCTCGTTTTTTATTTGTTTACGGTTTCGGTTCTAAAAAGCACTTGCTGCTGCTTGGGTTGATTTTTTCCCCTCGACACGAGATGATGATTGTTTAGGGGGCAGATGGACAACAGACTCACACATCTTGCGCACAAAAGGGGCGGATGGAGCGAGTGGAACGGATGTGAGTATACATATCTAATGACACACTACCGTGGCATCACAATTTGCTTATTAGGTCATCGCCGCCATGTATTCTCTCATATTTATTGTTTTATAAGCACTCACAAGCGTTTGAAATTGAATTCATCTCGGGCACATGAAGTCTGAACGTCATGAAGTCATCGTTGGAGGCTCAATTATTCTGGCAAGAATTTCGTTTCCTCCCCTCGTCAGATTTTGTGGGAAAACGTCAGTTTGTTGTTTTGCTTCTCATCAAGTATGTACGCCATTGATTCCGACCGTAGACTGTGACCGATCATCACAAGGGGGTGTTATTGTTTTCGAGCGAGCTCGTTGTCTTGAGTTCAAAAGAAACAAAAGTGAAGTGGAAATTGAATGAAGATCGACGGTTGATTGCATGAAAATGAAAGTTATTTGTATTCCACTTTTGTTTGTTTGGGATGAAGCTTTGCTCAAAGTCCATTCGAAAATCCGGTTGTGTAAGCTGCTATGAGTTACTACAGTTTTTTGACATTCCGAGCCTGGCCTCTATTAACGACCATCGCAGATACGTTGTTTCCAGTCATGAAGAAGGAGTTGTCTTGAATCCAGGATCACTTGGTCTCTACACGGGCGATTCGGTCCTCATTTCCTTCCCGTGCCAGTAGGCTCTCTTAATTGGAAAATATGTGCTTCTGTGTTCTATGAGGATAAGCTAGTACAACCGGAAGTTGCCTTTCACATCTTTGTGACCACGCAACGATTAGAGACATGACCAAATGTCTGATGCAGCATTATTTCTTTGGGCTTACCTTGGTCTTTTGACCTTTTCTTGTTCTTCTCCTGTCGTTTAGCCGAATAGTTCTTTTGATCTGCTCTGGTTTTTGATTGCAGTGGCTTATAGCAGAGTTTTTCAAATTGTGGGTCGATACTATTTGCAGTCTTATGTTTAAATCGTTTTGCAAATTTAGCCTTTTTCTCTTCTAAGTTTTAGTGTCAAACAGTGAAGAGAAAGTGACTTCACACAGCTATGAAGCAGAAATCAAGTATTACAGAGATGCCCGACTTCTACCCCTCTTAACCCTTAACATTTTTTACAACGTACTGATAAACCAAAGCTATTCGAGAAACTTCTACTGAATCGAATACAACCACTAACAGAAGAAAGACGCCTTATCCCCAATCATCAATTGGGATTCAGGAAGAGTCATTCCACAATTGACCAAGTATTTGGAATAACCAACGAAATCGAAAAGCACTAGAGGAAAAAAAGGTGTGCTCCAGCGTTTGACTCGACGTATCCCAGGCCTTTGACAAGGTTTGGCACGACGGCTTGAAATACAAACTTACTAGGATATTTCCGAAAAATCTATATTGCATTTTAGAATCCTACCTAATAAGGTATAGGAATAGGATATTTAGAGTTAAGCACAGAACGGAATACTCAGACTTTAAAGACATCGCCGCCGGGGTCCCGCAAGGGAGTGTCCTTGGCCCTACTCTGTTTTGGTTATATACCCGGGACATACCACAAACTGGGGGCACAATAGTAGCTACGTTCGCAGACAATACGGCTATTCTGGCTACGGAAAGCACAATTGAGTCCGCTACCGTCAAACTGCAGCAAGCTGTAAGTAGAACTTGCGATTGGACTAAATTCTGGCGCATTGCCCTAAATGAGACCAAATCCACGCATATTAATTTTACCTACGAAAACATAGACAACATACCCGTCTTCATTAACTAGGTACAAATGCCGTACGCAAATGAAGCCAAATATCTCGGGATGACACTGGACGCTAAGCTTAAGCGGAAGGCGCACGTAAAGAAAAAACGTTACGAACTTAAGAATCGGTATAGAGAAGTGTACTGGCTACTCGGACGACATTCCAAGTTAAGCGCGTATAACAAATTGCTTATATATAAGAAAGTGCTAAAGCTTGTGTGGACCTAGTGTATACAACTTTGGGGTTGTACTAAAGCAAGTAATAGAGAATTCACACAGTCATTCCAAAACAAAGTTATAATGGCTGTCGTGAATGCTCCCTGGTATTTACGAAATAATGATATACAAAGAGATCTAGGGATCGCAACCGTGGAAGAAGAAATAAAAAACTTCGCGAGGAAGTTAAGAGTTCGACTTCATGGTCATTGTAACCATACCATACTCCAAACACTGGACATTAGAAACCTCGTGCGCCGTCTCCGACGAATGAAACCGATCGATTTAGCGCAATGAGTACAGACCGCTATAAACGGTTCCAGCAGGTGACTTTATCGAAAATCTACCTGCCTCACGCGTAAAAATAATGAAGTTAAGTCTACTGGATAGGGACTTGTAGTAAACAACAAAAACAAAAACAATGGGAAGGGTGTGTTTAGTCAGTAAAAATCTGACACAACTAAGAATACACGGGTATCGTAGTGTCTTATTGAAGATCCACACCAACCCACGAAAAAAAAAAAAAATTGACCAATCAGAGGACGGAATTTACGTTATTTCGTGAAAAACCGTCAAAAATTCATGAATATCTGTCAAAAAAGCACTCAAATTCGTCGATGGACTAGGGGGCAATCAGCTGTGAAGTCGTCTATATCTGTAATACTTAATTTCTGATATGAAGGGGCGAGTGGCAGTAAAAACCTCAAAGCCTCGTTTGCCAGCTAAGGATACTCTCCTCTCTTTTTTATCCAGAAATTGTCAATAGTTTTTTATTTGAATTCCATTCTCAGCATGTTATCTGCAACTAAATGTATAAGATTTTGTTTCATCCTTATCGATGGTGGATCGACGAGTTCGACTGAGATATTCTAAACAGGATTTAATATCCGAATGTAGATCAGAATCCAGTTCTGGAAAGTAATTTAGAAACTATTAATCTTCTCTAAACTATGCCAAATCTGTGCCATGAGATGAATATGAAAGCTTACTGATATTCATTCATTCAAATTTCTTCGAGTATCTTTTGAACGCAAGGAAAATTCAGAAATGTTTGTTCGTAAAGACTCTGACCACAAACGAAGTTTTGCGAGGAATCCTCTGATTTTGTCTTTTGCAGTTATAATGCTTTCTTCTCTCTCTCGGAAGCTCTTATTCAGTATGTGGTGATAAAGATCAGCGTAGAATGATAATAAATACAAGTGAGATCAGAAAAATGATTCGAATTTCCAGATTTTGAATCTTGTAAGAACATCAATAATAATAATAATATGGGTGGCGCTACATCCCGTATAGGGCCAGGGATTAGCTTCACAGCAACCACTCGTGTTGTGCCTGCTACTGTTCTTTCACGCGTGGAAGGGACCTACAATTTAATGCCGACTCCGAACGGCAAAGTTGAGAAGCTTTTTCTAGACAGGAAATACCCTTTGAGCATTTTCAGTGACTCGAAAGAGGTGGAGCCGTGAAATATGAATGGTGGAATCGGGTATCGAACCTGACACCCTCTGCGTAGGAGTCGACGCAATAACCCACTACGCCACGGCGTCCCACGAACCAAGAACATCAATAATTCAGCTTTTAATTCCATTAAAGATTTTAACAGGGCGATGAAAAATAAAACACAAACTGGTGTTTACTATTTATTGTTTTTACGCTTTTTACGACCCTACACGTCCGCGTCAGGATCTCGACTGACTGTGTTTCGAGTGTTTCTCTCTTTTGCTTACGTCATCTCTTTGGCCTGCTACAACTCGGGCATTCTGACTCACAATCGTCCCGCTTCCAACGAAAGTTTCCTCGAGATAATTACTCCCATATTACTTCCCATATGCCCTCATAGCGAATTTGCCCTAATTGATAGCCGTCTACATCTTTTACTACGTATCTGTCATTTTCCAATACCTTAGTTATCTTATATTTCCCTTAAATCTCGGAACTAGTTGCCTGCTCTATTTTCAAAATTCTTTGTCATGACATGTCATTCATGTCTCCCAAGTTGTACTTCCTATTAGTTCTACTCCGATCTTTAAGTTCTTTATTTCGTTTCTGTTTAGTAACTATCTTGTTCGCTGCCTCAAGTCTGATCTTTTTCAAATTTCTCTCTACTCCTAATATATCATTTTCTGCCAAACCTTCTTTGAAATGATCATCTGACCTCTGTCAGCTAAGGTTAACTCATTTCATCAAAACCTTGTGTAATTAAACCGAGTTTGGAAGGGAGAAACATTTTAATGTGGGGGTCGCCAAAACGTTTCTCGTACTCAAAAAGTTTGAAAAATACTGGCTTATAGTGCTTATATGCCTGAGAGTTTCTTCTTTTTGGTGGCAAAGTCTCTAGCTTAGCGACATCCTTTATGACTGAGTGGCAATGTGACCGAAGTAGACCTACCGGAGGTTCCGTTGCTCTGCGCAGGCTCTAACAACCTCCTCGGTGATCTGGATTTTCCATCCCTTTGACGAATGGAATCTAAGAATGAGAGTGTGCTCTAATGACTTCGTTCCTTACTCTGATATAAGGTGCTTGCCCAGATATCTTTGCTTTTTGTGGGCTACAAAATCCCATTTCTGGAATTTAATTAGATTCTGCACAGAACCTGCATAGTCTTTCTTCTGATGCTATTACTTTCCTTAGCTGCTCCCTGGGCCTGCAGTGCCCTGTTAGGATACTGAAGTTATTCTTGCTCAGCTTGATACATGTCTAAAACTTCTTTCGGTTTTATTGACAAAAAACGTCTTGGCCTTGGGCGTGTTCCTTCTTTCTAGTTCCCTGAATTCTTATCTGAGGGCATGGTCTCCTACATCGCCGAATGGTTCAGGGCCTGTGAAATGTTCCGATGCTCCTTTCCTAGCTAGGGTGTCGACCATGTTATTTTCTTCTATCCCTATATGGTCAGGTATCCACAGTGTTTATCTGTTTCTCCTGCTCAGCTCTTTAAGGTTGTGGGAATGCCTACAGTCCCACACAAGATTGGATTTGATGACATAGGGGTCTAGTCTAGCCAAGATAGCGGCTGAACTGTCCGACATTATTGCTAAAGCATCTGTCTATGTGGGTCTCCGTGGCGTAGTGGATAAGTGCGTCGACTCCTACTCAGAGGGTGCCAGGTTTGATAGCCGAATTTACCACCTTCGATAATTCACGGCACCGCCTCCTTCGAGTCACTGACAATGCACAACACTAGTGGTCGCTGTAGAAGCTAGGCCCTGGCCTTCTACGGAGTGTAGCAATACCGATTTTATTATTATTATTACTATTATTATAATCAACTTGTTGGACCGTGAGTCGCCGTGACGCAGTGGGTTAGTGCGTCGACTCCTACGCAGAGGGTGAGAGGTTCGAATCCCCATTCTACCAACATTCATAATTCACGGCTCAGCCTCTTTCTGTCTAGAAAAAGCTTCTCAATTTCGTCGTTCGGAGTCGGTATTCAACTGTAGGTCCCTTCTACTCGTGAAAGAACAATAGCAGGCACAACACGAGTGGTTGCTGAGAAGCTAGGCCCAGGTCTGCCTCGGACTGTCGCGCCAACCATATTATTATTATAATCGTTCTATGGCCTATGAGCCTTTGCCCATGAGTTCTTCATCACTTCATCATCTGTATACCATTTTACCGTATTGCTGATCAGTCTGTGGACTATGGATTAATTGCTCCAGTCCTTTTGGCGCTGAGCTTTATGGTAAAATTCTTTTGGATATTGAATATCCTAATCACGTTATCCTTCGGAATAGCCAAAGTACATCGATGTAATACACTTGTTTTTCCTATTCCTTCTTTTCTAGTACCCACACATCGAGCTTCTTTTTGTATCTAGCCTTGTTCAAGTGGTTCCAAGCAGTTTTTCAAAAATTGGCCTACCAGAGCGTGGTGCATCTTCGATATCGAATAGGAATTGAAGGAACCAAAACTGGGCATGGCTTAGTTTTACAATATCAGGACCATAAACCTTATTCACATTTTCATTCGCCCGGCTTGCGTTTTCGCCTTAATCGAAGAAAAATTCTAAAATTTGGCGTATTTTCTTTTCTTTGCTGGTGTCCATCTTTGACGTGAGCTCAAACAAAACTGAGTCAATCAATCACAAAACTGTCCGTAAGGTCTTTTTTTAGAACGAAGGCTTATCTTTTTAGCGGAATTTAGTTTGGTCCGATTGGACGTACACAACGCGATTACTAAAGTCATCTGTTGGAAAAATAATGCAGTCCCTCATTCCCCATATTTGTTTGCGTTTGAGTTCACAAGCGTCATAAACCTGCATTTGTCACTCCCTGTATTTGTAAAGTGTACCTAAATGTCTGACCCTCTGAATATTACTTCTGACCCGTTTACAAAAGCTCAAGTACAAATTAAATCTGATTTTGTAACCCTATTGCATGTTCTCCTCATTAACACATGAATTTGTCGACTTGGTGGTCTTTTAGAACGACACCCTGCCTCGTCACTCGTCAGATCTGTGAACTCATTTGACACAGTTTCAAACAAAATCTGTTTAAGAAATTATCGAAAAAAGCCGTCAAAACAAATATTCTCCAGTGGAGATGAGTGGAGATTGAGTGAGGTCCAAACGATGGCTCTCGCTGCTGTGGAGGCATTAACCCACTTACGTAAGAGGTATGCGAGTCAATCAATCGAATGGCTCATCACTCATCAGGCGTTTTTTATTTCTTGCGTGTCAGCTCAATCATTAGCCTCTACCCGTACTCTAACGTGACGCAATTGGAATTCAACCTAAGTGGAGGTATAACCAGGTTTCAAATCGACGGGAAAATACCTGGTAACCCGTTTTTGTAGGAACAATAAATTGCGCTTTGTAAACTCGTTAACTCTCCCCTCCTCGCCAGTTGTCACGCCTGGACTTCAGTGGACCAGGCAATATGCAGGCGGTATTTATTTGGGACAACTTGTCAGAAGATAAATACAAAAATGTATGTGAGCACGACAATGGAAACTGAAAATTCAAGTTCCACACCTGGTCTCGGCCGTGCAAGTTGCACAGGCACACTGAAACAATTCGCAAGTACGAGCACAACAAATGCAACGTCAGTTTAAGACTCTCAGAAATTGCAGACATCAGACATCACCACTCACCCGTTGAGCGTTAGAGGGGCTCTCGGGGAGAAGGGAACTTGTTTTATTTGCAGACCTTGTAGGCCAAGTACTAGAATCTGGTGGGCAAATCGCACGAACGGCGATTTAATCGAGAGCGACGATTTGCTGCTGATGATGAAGCTCTATGATTTATCACTTTTGGGAACATCCCTCTTCATTTCCTATTGCCACAAATCACCACAAAAGGAGAATGCCAAAAATAGCTATTATATCGCTTTTCAGACTCAACAGAAACCACAAAACACACAATTAGACCAGTCTTTAGAGGCACCACCTTGTTAGGAGCAGCGAACAATAAACTCTTGACAATAGAGCCGCCGTCACGCAAATTTCCGTTAAGTTGGCGAGCACTATGTTCTGCTGTTATGGTTCGGCGAACAGCCCGCAAAGTGTCTCGTGAATGCGTGTAATTACCGGAAACGAAATGAGTAGGATTTTGGAAAGACGTGGATTAAGTGGTTTTTGCTTTTTGGGCGGTGGTGCGTTGACACGTCACATTGTCTTTGCGGACTATGCATCAAGGTGAATGACACAAGACGTCAAAGTTCAACGAATCATAGAGGCCAGACTGTTCCGCCCGGGGTGGATGGAGGCTTGCTTTTCAGTTGGCATGATCCTTAACCAGCTGCCCCTAATTACATACGCAAATTGGCTGGGGTACTTCTCCACTTGTGAGCATCATCGCCATCGTTGCCGTCCTCTATTTCGAATTGGCCCACTGACGCGGAGTCGAAGACTGAAGGAGGGAATGTAGCTCCTGATTTAGGAACTTCCCGTTTAGCAAACGTCCTGGCTTCGGAACAAGAGACAAATGGATATTCCTGTGGGGTTGCAACGAGCTTTGTTGTCTTAACACCGACTCAACTTTTCCTCAGAGTGTACCGTTCAGGGTGGGCCATCTACTATTTTTTTTTTTAAATCAAACGTTATTTCGACACTGGCAGCTAATTCCCGCTCGAAATCTTCACAGAAAGTCAGTGTCATACCATCGCGGAACGAAGTGAGTCGCTTTACGCCTGACCAACGTTAGGAAATATTCAAAACTTTTTTTCCAATGTGAGCGCAGTGTTGCCCAGCTGCAAGCTTTTTGAAAATAAAATTTGTGTTTGTGCAAAAAGTTCGTGAGACTGGTATGCTAGTCGTACACTCACAGCCTCCGTCGCAGTACACCCCGTGCGCACAGATGAGAATGTGGCGATTGTGGCGGAGAGCATCATTGGATCATTTATCGGTCAACGGTGGGTGTTAGAGCCATGGTAATTGAAGACATGGATTTAGACGATCTCTGGTTCATTCAGAATGGCGCGCCCAGACACACAGTCCATTCTACAGTCGATCTTCTGTGCACCAAATTCCCACATCGTGTTATCAGCCGTCTTGGCGATGTCAATTGTCCGCCTCGGAGCTGCGATTTGGCCCCTTTGAACTTTTTTTGTTAAGGGCCGATGTTATGCCTCCAATCCGGAAACGATTCAATCACTGATCATCCAAGTGATCCGTGAGCTACAGCTCGAAACCATCAACAAGGTCTTGGAAAATCGGTGTGACAGAAAGTGCTACTGCGACGCCAGCCGAGGCAGACACTTGAAACACGTTATATTTCATAATTAATTTTGCGAGCAAGAGGTAAAAAAAACTAAGCACCGAGTATGAGACAAGGTATAAAATACCCCGACTGCAAGTACCACTAAAATGTAATGCAATATCGTTGATTGTATATTAAAACTTAGGTATAATTATTGAAATTATAAATAGTTATTGATTTCTCGACTTCATAAACAATATTATTTTATGAACAAAGAGTGAACGGTTGGTTAGGTTGAGGTGGCTCACTGTTGCGCATACGGACAGCAGACGCACTTAGGCCAAGCGATGGCCCATTGTGTTACCACGCGGATCAAGGGTACCTATTCCGCAAACCAATTTGTGCTTTTGATAAAGCGAAGAAGAGGGCTGATTCTGATTCCGCTCCGTTCAGCCAAATTAACAAAGAAATGGGCCCCCAGAAGTCTGAATTTACAGAATGAGAGAGCACTGCAGCTGCATAGCAAGTGTTCGATGGTTTCTTTCATCATCCTCGTTCATGCAGCTTCATTTAGTTTTATTAAGTGTTGATTTACTGCATATTCATTGTATTATAATAGAACAATGTCTTTCGCACATTACATACATTATTCCATATTACGTCCTACTAATATAGCAACAATTCCAAGGCGTTTTCTTTGCGTAATGCACGTGAAGAGTTCAGAGAAATTGGTTTCCGTTTAAAGCAATAAGTTAATTATATGTTATAAACAATTTCGTATAATAAATTCAAGCAATAAACGCAACCGACATAATGTATTATTCTTTAATTTTAAATATGTATGAATGAATGAATTTTCAGCAGATTACACTGCACTGAATACGTTTAAATTAATTTGTTTAACAAACTATGACGAAATAACACTTAATATTGTTCACCATTCAGGGTATATTGTGTTGAAGAATGATAAAATAACAACAATTTCGTGTCAAACTGGTGCTTTGTTTACACTTTTCAAAGCAGTATTCCTCAAAAACTATCACAAATAGACACTTGACAAGACTTTAAGTCAAAACTCCTGCATTTTAACTTGGCATTAAAACATTTATTAGAATAAAATATATTTATTTTCTATTTTTTTAATTGCCCAGTACGTAAATTTCTATCCCAGTTCTGACAGCTCAGAATCCATCACGTGTACATGGTACCAAAATTATCCGCAAGAGGTATAGGTCGATCGGTCAATAGCATAGTCTAGAGGCGTGAGTAAAAAAGGTAAAAACAGATCAATTCCATACAAAGTATGTGGTATGTGGCAGGGTGTGACATACCCGACAGCAGTTTATAATAACAATAATATGGGTGGCGCTACAGCTGGTAGAGGGCCAGGGCCTAGCTTCTCAGCAACCACTCGTGTTGTGCGTGCTATTGTTCTCTCATGTGTGCAAGGGACCTACCGTTTAATGCCGGCTCCGAACGGCGTAGTTGAGAAGCTTTTTCTAGACAGGATATACTCTTTGAGCATCGTCAGTGACTCGAAAGAGGTGGAGCCGTGAATTATGAAAGGTGGTACATTCGGGTATCGAACCCGGCACTCTCTGCGTAGGAGTCGACACACTAACCCACTACGACACGGCGACCCACAGCAGTTTGCGCACGAATATTCTAACAGGCGCACTATGGAACGGATCAGAGTTTATCCTCTCAAAAATCGATACCTTTTTTTTTTGTTTTTACTGATAGAAGGGTGAAACTTGGTATACATAATCTTAAGGCTTTGAAATAATAAAGAAAAATGTTAGTGTTTTTTTTTATAAGGCTTTGAAGGTCTGCCACGTTCTTCAGATGTTTACGGTATGGATTTAGGTTCACCGTCCAACCACGATGAATGGTACCAATTTAATTTTGCCTTAGTGTGAACTGTGGCTGGGATAAATTAATAGGTCTAGAATGAAGAAAGAATGGTCAACTATTGTTTTTCCCTCACCATTACTATATTTAACTAATGAATAAAACTCAATATACATTATTAGGTAGTTGAATCTCTATGTAAATATTAAACAACCGAACATTTTAAAACATTTTGAAAAATAATTTCTTATTTCTCAATGGAGTCTACACATGTCGACAATATTTTATTTAGAAACTAGACTCCATAAGCTTTTCTCAAATGCAAAACACTCATGTATTTACATTTGTAGTTATAGAGAATGAAGATGTTAAAAAGTTAAGTCCCAAAACTTTTTAGGCTAATGGTCAAAATTAATCAAAACAAATAATTTGGACATTTATCCCAACACGTTTTTATTAATAGAACAATTGAAAAAATTTTGAAAAAAGCATTTTTGAGACGATTGTGGGAGAGTTTCGTCTCATAGTCAGACATCCGAACGCTGTAAAAACAGAATCAACTTTTTCTAGACCGTGTTAAATCAGAAAACAAAATTTTGTGTACACAATATTTCTCTTGTTTGAAGAAGAGTGTGATTATGTAATTCGATACCGTGCTTTTAATGCAGACGGCTTAAACGATATTAGTTAATTTTTCCTTTCGAAGGAAACACGTTTTCGTTGCAAAAAATGTCCCCGAACAGACAATTAACCGAATATTGCAAATAAAAAAATATCACACCACTTAATAATTCACAGGAATGTGCACTTAAAGACTCTGAAGACATAAACCTGAACAAACAGAAGCAAAGGTCACATCACGTCAGTGAATGGCTGGCCGTTTCGACAAGCCAAGACGAAACGTAACACATTGCCATTTCGAAACGTACGTCTATCCACTAAATGATACACTCGTTAAGCGCAAGGACGTAACCCCATGCCACAGTCCCGACTGCAGAATGCCCAAGATGAATTATATTCGCAAAGACAAATTAGCATTTATGCATATGTTGCTAGACACTGCACCGTTAATCACCTACAGACTTTTTCACAATCAGGTTTTCTTCGCTCCTACCTAAATACACAGATCAGATCTAAGCCACATCAGTTGACCAGATCGTATTTCATGCGTTGGATAACAACGCCACAACACCACAACGAGCACAACAGCAAAACACCACGCGTGCTAGCATAAAAGAATTAATTATCGAACAGTGCTCTGAAGCCGGTATTTCTGGTATTCACTCACTTTGTGAGTTAATTTATTTGCATTGGCTTTTGGCTGGTCCCTCTGAAAGGTAGCGAGTGGTCTCTGGATAGCTAACAGCTCTCGATGGCAATTCCAATTGACGCCGTGCGTTTCGTTTTGGATGGTTTCGTAAAAAGCGTCAACATTTAGGTAAATTTTGACATTTTGCGCACGCGAGCGCAAATATTTACTTGGGATGTTGTTTGATTAGTTGCGCAATCGACGTGGATTATGGCATGATTGTCGATAAATGCCGCGATCGGTATGGAGCTTGTGTGGTTTCAAGTTTGAGTGCAGTGCGCACATATGGTGCTGCTGCAGCTGATGACTGAGATTGCACTGCGTATTGGGATGCAAGTCACAGATGTGAACTCATTTTGCGAGTGTGTACAGGGTGCCCAAATACAAGTTTCTTTTTTTTTAAATCGCTATAAAATGTAAACGTAAAAAAAAATATGTGTGGGTCGCAGTGGCGTAGTGGGTAAGTGCGTCGACTCCTACGCAGAGGCTGCCAGGTTCGATACCCGAATTTACCACCTTTGATAATTCACGGCCCCGCCTCTTTCGAGTCACTGACAATGATCAAAGAGTATTCCTGTCTAGAAAAAGCTTCTCAACTTCGCCGTTCGGAGTCGGCATTAAACTGTAGGTCCCTTCCACTCGTTAAAGAACAATTGCACGCACAACACAAGTGGTTGCTGAGAAGCTAGGCCCAGGTCCACCTCGGACTGTCGCGCCACCCAATGTAATAAAATGTAAAAAACCCGTCGAGCTTGGCAGAGTATCCCATACCCAGGCAGTTGAACAAATTTGTGTATACTCTTGAATATTCATCTGTCAACATTGGCGTTCTCTGTAGCTGGAGGCAATTGTGTTCGTGGAATAGTGGGAATAGTGCCGCGATCGCAGTGTAGCGTGGGACGTCTCACAATGGGATGGAAAAGCGACTATCGTCTCAAAAATATTTTTTTCAAAATTTGGATTTCAATGTTTACATGAACGAAACCGTTCAGATAGATGTCCAAATTATTTGTTTTGGACATCAATGTTTACTTCTCTGGGTGTCCGGCCAACCACGGAGAGTCAGATAGCCGATGAACTTGCTTAGCAAGGATAAGAGGAGCTACTTTCAGGACATGAACCTGCGCTGGGACTGCCTGCGTCCTTGGTCCATCGATGGTTGACCGAAAGCTCAACCGGAGGTGGTAATACTTTCCAGGAAGGGGAAAGAACAAGCACCTTTTTCTTCTTATATCTTATCCAATGTTGTCTTGGCCAGTACACCTTTGTCAAACACCTAAATATATTTCGGCTAATCGAAGAACCCCTCTGCGACGCCGGTGAAAACGACTCTGCAGAGCAGTTCCTCTAATACTCTCTTCTCGTCCCACCTTTGTTCGGATCAGACCCAGAAATTTCAGCAAAAAGTAGGTAGCTGCCTGGTAGTATAATGAACCAGTTTTTGAATCTGAGTTCTCAAGTGTAGAGAAGGAAATTGATGTCCTTTGCTCTATCTCGGATCATCGAGGAAATAAACTCATCATCTCGCAATCACTCTTCAACAGTTAGCGTTCGCAGTTCCTGGGTGAAAAGAAGTAGGTAGAGTCCACTTTCTTAAGCAAGATGTTGTGTGGAAGTCATTGAAGACTAGTCTCAATCTTTCGGCGTGTAATCATGCGAGATGCGGGAATTTTGTCCAACTGAGGTCGGGGTCTTGGAATAGATATGGCGGCGGACGAGCCGTATAGCCTTAGGGAGAGCGGCGCGGCGGCGCTCATAGCCTCAGCGAGGTTACCGGAACCAGGATACTACCCGACGCCCGAAAGTTAAAGAAAAGGGCCTGGTTTCCCAGTAGGGGGTTGTGAGTGACGATAACTCCTTAACCATGTAAAAAACTATAGGTTCAGAAAAAACCAACTGCTTCGGATCTGAACGTCGACCCCAGCAAACGTATGAGGGACAGAGATTTCCGATTCTGCACGTTGAATGGAAGGTCCCTTAACATACCATGTGCAGCCGAAAAATTAGTGGAGGCCCTGGACTGCTACAAAGCAGACATCACCGCAATTCAGGAAGTGTGGTGGAATGGCTCGAGTAAGTAGAGGATGTGAAACTGCGACACCATCATCATCATCTAGACGCTCTTATTTGGATGCGGAAGAGATGTTCGAGGCGGACATAACATAACAATCCGCTTTAATGTTTAATTCAGGAACATCAACCTAATATGTGCCCAAGCCCAACAGGGGACAAAGATGAAACAGGATGACTTCTAAGATCTCCTAAAAATGACATACGATCAATGTCCGAGCTTCGGCACCATGATCGTTCTAGGAAATTTCGACACAAAGCTCGGTAAAGAAGACGTCTTTGAAAGAGTCATCGGAAAGCATACCATAGTCCACACCACATCTGATAAAGCACTCAGGTTGAGGGACTGTATCACTGGGTTGAATCTCTCGGTTTCCACACCTCAACATCCATAACGGGACTTGCCAGTCCTTAGATTATTCAACTGTCAACCAGAATGAACACGTTGCGGCCGACGTCGGGCGCTCCTCCAACGTACGTGATGTCCGAACGTTACGTTGTCCAACATTGACTCGGACCATTACCGAGTTGTAGGCAAAGTAATAAGGATATCACGAGGACAGCGAAGTGGAGAGAGGATACCACGGTTTGAAATTGAAAAGCTACAACCGCGGCGGATATCGTAGGATCTTTGCCGATCGAGTTTTCCGGAATCCTTGTGCGCAAACAATCCAAGAAGATTGGAGGCATTGTCAAGAAGCCATCAAAGAAGCTGTCACTGAGGCTTGATTTTAGAACGAGCTGGCACATGCAACGAGGCCTACAAAGCAACGCTGCAACGAACAAGGGATGTAAAGCAAGACAAGAGCAAGAACAAGAGAATGGCAGGAAAGATGTCCGAAAGCTCAACCAGAGTCTTCGCTTCCGAACCGTAGGCCAACGCAACAGAAGACGCCCGCGTTCAATGTGGTGCACCCATGTGGAGAGGGATCTCAACCTACTTGCCAAGCGACACTCGAGGCAGCTAAGATATCGTGCTAGATGCAGAGGCTTGTTGTTCGTCGAATAAAGAAGAAGAAGAAAGAGTCGTAGTGACATTAATCAGCTGAAAATTACGTAAATGTGATATTTCCCACTTATTTGTAAAGTCATCGGAATTTTGGTAGTCAGCGTATAACTTTAATGAGTTGCTAGATTGACATCAAGCAAAGTCACCAAAATGCTATAAAACTGCTGATATTATTTCGTGAGTCAATCGCAGTGTCAGCGCAATGGAATTAGTTAGTCAGTTAAAGTCTTTCCTGAGTCTTAAAATAAGCTGAATCCAAATGCCAACGAAGTATCACATCAACACGATTCGGATGGACATCGAACAGTCGTTTGAATGGAACTTTTCCATTTTTTTGTTAGAGCCTTCGACATGGTCCGACGAGAAGCCATCTGGAACGCCCTGGAGTACATAGGAATACCACCATCCACTATCGAGCTCATCCAGGAGCTTTACTGGGAAGCATCTCGAACGGTGCGCTTCATTTACCAGCACCAGAGGTGTATGTTATCGCCCATGCTTTTCATCATCGTCCTTGACCTTGTCATAGATCACACAAACAACGCCGCCTCCAAAGGGTCTCTGATGGAGAAACTCCCCGACCTCGCTTACGCCGATGACATCTGTCTGCTATCCAACTCCTTAGCCGGCGCTCAGGAAAAAACTGGACCTCAACGGCAGAGGAGCTGCTCTGAAAATCAACGTAGCCAAGACAAAACTGATGAGAATAGGGTCAAGATGCGAGGCACCTCTCTTGCTATCGACTGGATGGCGCAGTTGGTAGAGGCGAGGTCCACGGTTCGAATATCAGTGAAATCAAAGTTAATACGCTTTTGCCTGGCCATTTGTCGTTGGGATCAAATTAAGGGCACTATCACTGGAGTAGTCAATCAGTGGTAGTAGTCTGACTGTGTGTATTACAATGGACCAATATGGTCAAAGTGTGCTGGTGTATGCATTAGAAGCCCCCCTGCTTAACCCTAACCCCGCTAGGCGGGAGCCCAATTGAGGATGTCAATAGATTCTGCAACCTCGGCAGGATTTTGTGCAAAGCTGGAGGTGCAGAAAGTGACGTCATGTCTCGAGTAAATTAACCCCGCCACACTTACTTCTCGCTAGAGATCACGCAGCTCTCCACCTCACTCAAGCTTGGGATATCCAATTCTAACCTGAAATCCGTACTGCTACTATACGGAGACTTGGAAGACAACCACTATCATTGTTCGCAAGCTTCAGGTCTTCGTCAATAATTGTCCGAATCCGGAAAGTCTTCTGGCCGGAAATGGCAGCAAACGAAGAGCTGCTGCTTAGAGCTTCACAGAAACCCATTGAAGAAGGGATACAATATCGAAAGTGGAGCTAGATAGGCGACACCCTACGTAAACCGGAAAAGGACAGAATGGCGCTCACTTGGGCACCACAGGGAGTGCACAGTCGGGGTCGACCACGCTCAAATTGGAGAGGGATCGTGGAGAAAGAAGATCAACAAAAAAGAACAGGCTGGCAAATCCTGGCCGGAAGTGACAAGGCTAGCCCATGACAGATTCGCGTACGTTCCATAGGAGCAACATTTCAGTATATTCAAATAAAATACTTTACATGTTGAATTTGTATATTTTGAAGGTTAAATAAATATAGATAGATGCACAACCATGAACTTCCATGTCTTCTCAAAGACAAGAAGTCGCTGCAGCTACCATCCAACAGAAGTCAATTGCAAGCACCCATAAAATGTTCACGGAAAATTAACCGTGACACCTTACGGGTGAAGGGAACGACCTCAATTCCATCGATGTCGCTAGGTCGTGCAACCTTTAGCCCACTTGTTGCCATTCCCTCTATCCAGCTCAGAGGTCACATGCATTAAACGCGTAAACGATGCAAACGCAATCTTGGCCAGCCGGCCGAAAAGCAAAGAGACCCCCTTCCTCCCCGAAGTAATCAATGCTAATGTGAATTACCCGCTTATTGAGCGACAATTAAGTCGCGCCACCTATCATTTGCTAGTCGCGCACAGCGAATTCGTCTCTAATGGCTTCACATGATATCAGCACGCCAAAACCAAATGTCACGCTTACCCATAAGCATTGGCAATTTGTTTCGTTCTCGTTGCACGAAGCTTCTGGTCCCGCCTTCAATCAAACATTCAATCCACGTCACTCATCTAATGGATCATTTTCTCCGAAAGCACACCGCCTGCGCCGCCGCCGGTTGAGAGTGATTATTCCAAACAAGGTACCACATGCGAGTTCAGACCGTTTGAAAAAAGCTTGGTTTTTTTTTTACGTGTCACATGGATCAGCATCCCATGATTCACGTATTGACTACCGACCGGCGGCAAATATTTTCCTTTCTTATTACCCGCATCGTGAGATAATATTTGAGTGAAGCTGATAACCAAGTAAATTGGGTTAAAATTCGGATAATTTATCTCACGTATGCCCGCCGGTCCTGGTTCAATGGAACCGACATAATTCACTCGGTCGGTGACAGCATTTTTGTCTAACCTGAGTTTTTATCTTGTTTTTGTGAAATTCTTTAAGGTTGCGTGATTGTGTACATTTCATAAGACACTGGGTACAGCAAATG
The DNA here is from genome assembly GCA_964034865.1 of Eristalis intricaria. Classification (NCBI taxonomy): domain Eukaryota; kingdom Metazoa; phylum Arthropoda; class Insecta; order Diptera; family Syrphidae; genus Eristalis; species Eristalis intricaria. The sequence goes on from OZ035875.1 coordinate 37,768,991, forward strand.
TTGGTTTTTAGAGACGCGCTAGATAAAGAAGAGCGTTTTGGTACGATCTAGATACGTGCATAGTCAGCGTCTAATGAAACGGAATGCGGCAAATTGTCGCGGGGAATCACGTCACGTGTCGCTAATTCACTCCAACTGTTGCAATTCACACAAAGGCATTTGTTTATACAGCGGTTTGTGTTGGCGCGGACACGTGGACGTCTTCCCAGGCAACAGATCACAGTGAGAGGTTTGATTGGTTTGAAGCATCATTCGGAGATTTGCATCTAGCAGTCGTGAGATGTTTATTTTTATCGGATGGCCTCGAATTCTGTTTACCACGTTCTACGATTAATGCCAAGCCAGTGCACGGTCGAAGGGAAGGATGACAGAATTTCAAACTGAATGAAGGTGAATTAAGTCCAACATTGTTTATGCTGAACTACAGACATACTTAGAGTCGCGCTACAGACCGTGGTGGACGTGGGCCTCAACCAACAAGCGCCTCCAGCCAGATCGATTTTTAGCTAGCTGTCTCTAGTTTGCCACTTGTTCCACTATGTCCCACATGCGTGCGGTCTTCCTCTACTGTGCCCTCCCTCGGGGGTGGATTCGAACACTTTCTCGGCCGCAGATTTGGTTTCCATCCCCTCTACATGACCTAGTCATCCCAATCGTTGGATCTTCACTCTTCTGGCAAGTCAATGTCGCTGAACAACTCGTACAGTACGTACCGAAATGAACTTCAGGCTGACTTAGCTTTGAATGTGAATCCTCCCCGTTGATCTCCTCGTGGCGAGAGGGGAGCAACATTTATGTGGCGTAAGAATTTAATTTCAGACAGCTCAAAACAAACGAGCAAAGCTATGTTCATGAAGTAGTTCATTAAAACCTTGAGCAAGTTACAATCTGAGATACTAGGATGTAATTAATGTATGCACAACTTAGTGTGTGTATTTTTGCATTTGAATAATACCTATGAAACGCATTCACACGATCAGGTAACTAATAATAAACAAATTATATAAGCGTCGGCTTGAATTACGTAAAATAAGAAGTTTCTTTGCTAGTTTTACATTTTACAAGAATAGCGACAGAAATTAATTGCAAATTTTGACAAATATTTGTATGCATTAGTAATACTTGCCATTGTTTGATCAAATTATTTAAATTGAACTCATGAGTTTTCAGAATTAACAGCGGACCTCATTTTTTGAGTTAATTTGTCAGGTATGCTCTATTAATTGGCTGTAAATATACTTAAGAATTAAATTGAGGCCAAATAGTTGATCAAATAGTTCCGGTTAAATGGGCATGTCAATACATTTTTACTCACGAGAGTGCATATTACAATAAACCCTCTTATATTATAAAATTCTAGAATAAGAAATTTCTCTTAAAAATTCGAGTCAACTTTTGAACACCCTCCGAACAACATACATGGATCGTGGCAAATTCAGAAATCTGCCGCCATTTTTTTCCCACTAAATTCACGAATCTGCGGCCATTTCCCACTAAAATCAACGAATCGGCCGCCATTGCGTGGTTGAACCAGGGTTTGTGTAGGAGTATTTGTGAAATACAAGGGAATACCAATAATATTGCATTTTTTTTCTGGTGTGGACTAGGGGAAAAAATGGCCGAAGTTGGATATCTCTATTATCCCCTATCTCTGCTTCTAACTTGCTCCAGTAATGATTGTTAATTCGCAACAATTGTACTTTCACTCTCATATCCACCCATAAACTAAACAAAACTAACAAATAAAAAAAAATGCAAAATGCAATAATGATCTAAATGTCTGGAAGTCGTAGGGTATAAACGATTACATTAGGTTTAAGTGACCTAATGGCATGCATACGTAATAAACAAAAGTAATTAGTGGAAAGCTCCAAACCCCCCTTTTGGCAAAATAATGATAATAGATACGTTCCTCCATACAATATGCAGCAAGGTCTGGTCAGACCTATTCCGTTGATGCTAGGAGTTGTTGTAGAAAAACTTTACTTTTCCACACCCACATAGATTTTGAATTTATGGTAAATACTATCAATTAATTACACAATCAATTAGGAAAAACTGGTTTCAAAAATGGAAAAGGTCCTGGCAGACCTACTTATTGACAGAAGGGTTAAATGCATCGAAAAACATTCTAACCAACGCAACTAACCGGGGATTAATGCATATTTTTATTTAGTAATTAGTAATTACATTTATTTTTCATTGGTTAACATATTTTGTTTTAACATAATTGTTTTAGAACTCAGCTTGAACAGAGATACGATAACATATTATCTTACTACTCAGAAATGCATTAAATATAAATGAATGAAAAAATGGAGTATTTAGTAATGAGCAGCATTCAAAGGAAAACAATGACAAGAACCTTCACTTAAATTTACAACTCCATATCACAAATTTTATTTCTTGTACTTTTTTTCGCCTTTGCACCACTGTGTTATTGCCCTGCTTACAAATCTAAATCCTGTTATTATGAAGAGCATTGCCTAGAAGATGGTGTACACAACAACTTGTAGATGAGATCGTTGGTGTATTTCCCCCCAAAGCTAGTCCTTGACCATCCCACACATTCGGGCGGCAGTCAGCCAATTTACACATGAAGTCAGCTAGAAACCTGTGGTAGATATATTTTCCTTCAAATTGAGCTTCAACAAGTTTAGTCGTTCCATCCATCCATCATTCGTCAAACACTGGGCTTGCGGCATTTTATTCTAAAAATGCTAATGGACCGTGCCAAGCCGCATTCCTCCCGAAGCGAGAATTTCACTTCAAGCCAGGATTACGATTAAAAACAAGTTTATTTTTGATCGATTCTCGACGTTCCATTGCAGCACCCGGTCGACCTTGAAAAGTGATTTGAATATTTGATTAGAATCAAGACAATCAGACCGAGCAAGAAGTGGCTTTCTAGACGAATGCCAGTGTCGGCGATAGCCCTAATTAGGGACCTGTACTAGCGACGGTGCGGGAGGAATCGATGTGTGACGGGGCTTATTTGGTTCTTACAATCATCACGAACCCACTGAAATCATATTATACACTCCAGTGAATGTTTATAGATCGTTAAAGCCATAATAAAGATCATAAACCACGGCGATGGCACTGGCGGTGGCTTTAGGAGAAAACAAAACAGCAACAAACGAAATACTACCTCGTAGTGGTTTCCGCTCGTTCGTCTTGTGGATGCCTTGATAGTGATAGCCTCGGCTGGTTATTACGATAGTAATCGCTTAATTTTCGCTTGGTGGTGCGATTGCACTGTATTGCGACCACACTCCGAGTCGTATGCGTGGAAGTGGTAATGTGTGAATTCTGCTCAATGAAATGGGTTAAGATCGTATTTTCGTTTGCTGTAGCAAAAACGATTGAGAAACACTCACGAGAGCTCGGATCTTATTGTGTGTAGAATTTGGAATGAATGGGAAGCAGTGGGAGTTGGAAATGAAGTGGATGAAGAGGTTGGGGAAATGATGATGAGGAAGAGGATGAATGACAGAATTTCGTTTGAAGCGTCACCTCAACTCTTGGGTTATTTTAAGTTTTTTTTTTTACATAAATGTGGAAATTCTTGAAAAGAGTCGTACAGAGAGATGCGGGTTCTCTGTGCTTTGGCCTTGAAGATCTGTGGCAATCTCTTAACTTTACAGTGTGTGGTGATACAGGTGAACTGATGAGCATTCCTGTCGAACAGAGTACTCCGAGTGAATTCATGGATGAGAGGAATGCATTTGGGCACTGTTTTACTTGTGCTTCGTTTGTTAAAATCATAAAACAGAAACAAACGAAAAAGCGACACGGTGCTCTACCGAGTCTCTTGCTGTTGCCCATAAGTTTTGATCGCTCGCTTTTGGATTCTGTGTACCTGGTGCAGAGTGACCTTTGGATCACTATCTCAGATAAGAGGGTTATACTTAAGTTAAGAGCAGTGCGGCGAGACATTTCCTGAATTCTTTGAGAAGACGCAGACAAATCGCATCTTCATTGATCGGTCCTGTTTCAAGAACCTATCGAGATTCCAGTGTGTTGACCTTCGGAGGCACGCGACTAGCTACACGCACGAAGTCTTTCGTTTGCAAATATGTAGTGCGCAAGGTTCAAGGATCTGATGAATGAAGCCGTATAACCGCCCTCTTCCTCGAGAACGAGAATTCTCGTCTTTCGCCATTCGGGGATAAACGTTGAATATTGAGACCTCGCTTGAGAGACACCAGCTGGCATACAGTTTAAGATGCATTGAATTTTTGTTGCCAGTCTGCCTACGGCCTTAGGTCATGCTTGTGAGTCTTGATTCGAATATGAGAAGCTGAGATTACTGTCATCGGAGAAGGAGTAAATTTGAAGTGAAATAGACAGGTCATTTATAATATTCTTCAAGACAAAACCTTCTCAGATACATTGAGGGCGCTAGATTTCGCAGCAACTTTAGGTACTATCGTCCGACCTAATGGACACCAAGGAGGTCAAACGTTGATACGACGCACTGCAACAGTGAAGATAGGCAGTGTTCCTGGACTCGCTAATGTGATCGCGAGGTCTGGCTCGTAATCTGCGTTTAGAGGTCCCGAAACATATTGCTATGCCCACTGAACACCTACGATAAACGAGTGGGAAAACAAACTGCGCCTAGATCAATAGACCATCGGTGAAGGTCTTGGCCAATCCAAATAAGCCATATTCCTATAGGGGAATACTCTGCCTCAAGACTAGTAACGAGCTTTCTTACTAGAGACTGTGGCCTGAATTACCACCTTAACAAAATAAACCTGAAGGATGAGACATCCGATCACATTCAATGTGAATATCCGGCGTTACTAGGATGTCTTCCGATAATTACTTGAATGGAGTAGTAGGTATTTGGACAAACTCGAACCCTTCGAAACAATTGATATCTTCAGGTCCCGGTGTCGTTGCCTTCTCGGTATGTTGGTTGTACAAGAAGGAAAAAAATAAAGAGTTACGGGGACCGCGCAGAACCTTGAGGAACACCAGTGTATATTTAGTGGAAGTCAATCCCATTCACAACAGATTGAATTGAACTGTGCAAAGAGTAGTTTCGAATTCATAAAGTAAATTGCTAGCGGCACGCATTTTGAAGAAACGACCTTGATATCAAACGCCGTCCAAGCTTTTCAAAATCAAGCGCTACGATCGTGCCTTCGCCTACAATGTGCAGAGAAGGACTCCACTCTTCGGTAAAAAAAAAGATATAAGAGGACCTGTGATGAAAAGTGATGTTGCTGATTACAAGCGTTTCCATGGCTTTAGAACGAAGGGACGAAAGATGCACTGGGCTGGTCTGAGAACTTACTTGCTCATCATACTTGATTCCAAACTCAGCTGGAAGTACACAAGGAGGATAGGACTCAAACAATGGGACCTGATACCTGATAGACAGTTGCTGATCTGGTGGGAAAACTCTGGGGAAGGAATGCCGTCTTTAGCAGGTAACAGAAGAGAATAAGAATAACAAGGTGTCTTAGAACAACACCAACTACTATTTTTTTCCATCCCCTCGACTTGTTGAGTGGCAACAGTTTAGCCTCATCGGCTCTGAGACTCGAAAAGGCGGGGTTCTGGAGTCAAAAACCATATGGTTACGCTTCCATACCAAAAGGCTCAAATGATGGACAGCGACACAACACACAACCAACATTGACCCCGAAGAACAGCTCCCACATACGTTTCCCTGACCGGAATTTATGGCAAGAACGACTGGTACTTAGACGTCTCAAAAATAAGTGCTGGTATAGAGTACAGATGCAGGGATCTTCCGTCTACTATTCGAGAATGCCGTGGCAATAAGAGACGACTGTCGCATTATCCAAGCTGGTGTAGCTGGGATAAACGTCATTACAAACAAGTTGATTTTAATTTTTTTCCTACAGTCAAGCGGCTATAAAAACCATAGCATCATGGCAACGGAGCTGTTCAGTCTATGCAGGCAGAGCGTCAGTGCCATATCCTCGACAAGCATGGTGACCCTATAGTGGGCTCGATGGCATCCAGGGAAACGTAAAAGCTGACAGCCTTGGATCTAAGGTCGGAAAATCTCGGGCCAATCCGTTACGCACTCATGGACGAGAGCCCGTGCACGTTGGCTCCGTCTGGAAATTGGAGCAACAGCAATGGCCTTGCAGCCGAGGCTTAAGCACTAAGAGATTAACATCACTGATTAGCTTTAGTTGTAAGGAAGTCCGAAAGCGAATAAGCCCCTTGGCAGGAACTGCGTCATAGGCAACCAAGCAGCGCGACTGAACACAGGTACCTCAAGCAAGAGCTACAGAGATGAGGAAGAAATATAATCTGGGAGTGCTCAGTGCTAGCAATGGAAAGAAAGCCTTTCTTGGGCAACCACTTCTTTCCAGAGCTGGAGGACCTTTGCGGTGTTGAATTGAAAAACCTCTTAAGATTTCAAAATAAATCCCTATGATTTTGGTAGAAGGTTTCATGGTAGTCTCATAGGCTCAGGGGACCCAACGTTTTTTTTGTTTTCCTCTTGCCGTGTAGGCAACGACACCCCGAACAGGGTAGACCTATTGTATCAAAGGGTTGGAGTTAAGACGAAAGACAAACCACTTCCCTCATGAAAGGGAGTACATTTTTTGTAGTGGAATTTTTTAATTCCACTGAAGTGAGTATCTCCCTATGGACGATGCGTTTCCTTAACCAGATTATTGCCGGACATTCACACATGATGTGCTCGGAAGTCACATCCTCTTCGAGGTAAGGTTTAGTTTGTTAAAGTAATATAGGTAGATTTGATTTAAGTGATACACGGCCTCATGAAGGCGGTCATTTACCTACCTCCCTATCTATGGTTTGCTGAGGTATTCCAACAAGTGGTCGCTTTAGATTTGAGGGGTTCAGACACCTCCTGTAGTCTTAAGTTCTAAGTTTTAGCTCCCATTGACTGATTTTTTAGACAAATCAACGATGGCTTGGCTCTTGTTCTGATAACTGAGTACACTTCGTGTTGTCAATATTTTTTCCAAACTGCTCACTGACAGCTTTCTATCTCCTAAGCTCAATCATCTGCATTTACAAGGGATCGTGATTATTAAGTGACTGTTCAGGCAACAAATCAATCAAACATCGTCTCCAGCTTCCATATAAACGATCCCTGTGTCATGACTTTAATTCAAGAATGAGTCACAATTCTCGCTGCGTAATTAACAGGCGTACTATGCACCGCTTTATTGTAGCCATTTTTTTTTTCATAAAATTAATAATCCAAATGAATCAACACGGTTGATGGCTCATCGAAATACAATCACTTGTCATTCCCATAAGCAGCATGACAGCTATCAAATTCCCCACACACAATGTGTCCTCCTTCATAGATCAACAGCCCTCGGTCGCCAAAGTCGATCCAGCAATTTAACCGAAACCGCATCACAACATAAACAGACAAGGAAATAAAACCAAGACCCACTTTGACAGGCGATTTCACTTATAAGCTCTTCAAAAACAAGATCACACAAAGTGGCACATCGTACTCAATAGCACGCACAAAAACCAGCAACAACATCAGCGTGGAACTGAAACAACACAAACAGTTCTTACCTCTCTCTGTCTCTTCCGCTCGGCAACGAATTCGAACCGCTATCGGTTGTATCCAAAATCAAAACACGAAGGTCAGGCACGACACGTCCTATTTTCAATCGCAACACCCAACGCACACGCGAGCACTTTTGCAGGAGCGCACTGTACGAGTGCGAGCACGAATTGCGCGGATTTCTGATGATTTTCCAACCGGCGAAGGTGGAAACGACAAAGGAAATTAATTTCACTACTCGCACATGGGGGCACACGGGGCACTTCTTGGTTTTCTGTTTTTTTTAGTTCCCACTGGAAAAATTCCTGCCAATTCAACTCTGCAGCAATTCACTTTTCTCCAAAAGAATTCCGTCGAGCATCAATCGCTTGATCGTGTCTAGAGCTTGTACCGTCCACGGCGAACCGACTACTGCGACGAAATGAATCGAAAACGAACGAGAGAAAAAAACGAGAAGAAACAGCGAACGAAAAAGGCGGTGGCGTGCAGAGACGATCTTCTCTTGTCTGACTCCAACAGCGAAAGCGAAGTGACAAATGGCGAACGCAAACTGGCGAAACGGCGCGGCGACGAAGAGGCGATGGAGTCAGTTGAATTCGATTTGAAGCCGCTTGAGCGCCGCTTGAGAGGATTTCAAAAGTTCCCCCGATTGCTGCTGCAGGTGGTGGGCCAGAGCATTGGGTTGGGTTGAGCACGGAACCTGATGGTGAGTGGTGAAGCGAGCTGCACCGGGGTTGATGCACACAACTCGTTGCATTCGAGTGATGTGAGTGTGGACTCCTGAGAATGAGTGGGGCCGAATGGTGTGGGGAGAGTGAGTGAGTTTGAACAGCTGACGACGAAAAAGCACTCGTGAGCAGGGTTGTTACAGGCAACCTGTAGATTGCGAATGCGCATCAAGGGGGTATGAAGTTTTCATTTTGAATGTTTCGACATTTCGTCGGTAGATAAAGGCGTCAGTTGCTTGCTTTGTGGTTTCTTGTATTTTCGAGGTTATACCTCTGAAGAAATTATTTATTTTCTGACCACTAGATGGAATTTGTGTGAGTAAATATTGTTATGTGTTTTATAGTAACATCATCGGCGTATGCGATTACTTTGGTTCCCATGTATCTAAGTTTTTCGAGAGTTCCATTAATCACACTGGGGGGCGAAGGCGACCCTACCTCCTGCGGTTCCGCTTGAGGCTCAGGCTATAACTTTGATACATACATATACAGTGCGACCTCAATAAAAGCAACTAATATAAATTCGGGCAGTTGTTTTTACTGAGCTTGTTGCAATAATCGAGTCAAAAAATGGAAGGTGCCAAAAAGTTGTCTGTGTGTCTAGTACGTGTCTAGCGCTGGTAAACACACCAAAACTAAGTAAGTAATTTTTAAGTAATTTTATTAATAAAAATTATTATATAAAATCTATTAGCATGGCTTTGCCGTCTGCCAGATTGACAATTATTACGTTACTAAACATTGCATCTAATTTCTTTAATTAAGGTATATATAATTTAAGTGTATTACTCTATCAATTTAGAAATTTTAAAAAGATTCTATTAATTATTAATATACTTTCCCTATATTTTAAAGCAATTTCACAGTATTTAAATAGCTTTATTACATTTATTTCATTAAGCAGTGATACTTTTTCCATTTCAGATAAGTAGTCTTTCTCAAAAACACTTCTTCTAGTCTCATTCAAAATTGGACACCTGCCTATGAAGTGCGTGACATCTTCTCTTTCATTTGGATTACACATGCCGCATAGTATCGGGAGGTCCTCCCTGTGGGGAATAAAATTAAGTTTTAGTAGTTCTCCACGCAGATTGAACATTGTTGATATTTCGCGGATACTATTCGAATCTTTGAAATAATTTCTACTCCCCAGGTTGTAATTGAGCCGGTTTTACGTACTGTGATGCGTTGAAGATGCTCCTTTGTCCAGAAATTTCTTTCTCGCCTGATCATCGACTTGTCTTATTAATAGGTGCAGTGAATGTTCCCAGTCCAGGCTTTCTACGTTCAACTGTACACCACATGTATGCGCTAACTCCAACCATTCTTGATACCACGCTGTTTTTCTCCGAATTGTTTGCAAATCCACTATTTTCGGAAGTCGGTTGTCTGGCATTTTCATTACCCGCAGTATGTAATTGACTTGCATCTTGAGTGTTTTTACAAATAGAGGAGATAATCCTGTTTCCAGCATAAGCATGTAGTTTGGCGTCATTGTAGGCGAATGGAAAATCCCTTTAATAAAAAAAAAAACGTTGCAACCTCTCCACTTCCTCATAGGCTTTATGTCCCCACACTTGCGCCGCGTATAACATTACCGCCTCCGAAACCGCTTCAAATACCTTGAATTTACTACTATGGTTGATGTTGGGATTATTGAAGCACCTCTTCCACGCCATATTTACAACAGTCCTTGATTTGTTGAGCTTTTCCTGGAGATTTCTCTTCATATTAAGATTACTAGTTAATAAAATTCCTAGATATTTATACTCTTTGACAACTTCTATATTTATTCTATTATAATGCCATTTCTCATTACGCGCTGTTCTACCGCCTCCTCTTTTAAATATTATTTATATTATCTTTGATTTTTGTAAGTTCACGTATAGACTCCATAGTTTGCAGTACTCATATAGCTTATTTATCATCAATTGAAGAGACTGGTGATTTTGCCAACAGCACAATGTCGTCTGCAAATAGAAGCGCTTTGAAGAGAATTCCCGCATATTCCACCCCACCAGGAAGCAGGTCCACAATATTAATTCATATTAAAAATAAAAAATTAACATTTTACTTGTATTTAAAAAATTGAGAAATTTTTGATTGTGTCTTTTTAGACCCTGAATTCCTTTCCACAGCTGACTCTGGTAAGTTTTGCAGAGCTATAATATTATTCAGTGAAGCATCATTTTCTTCAGCCCATTGAAGGCAAATGTTTAGATCTTGGATTGCAGCCCCTGCTTTGATTTTTGGCAGTGCGGATTCTTTAACTGCATTTTTGTCATCACTTTCCATTTCTTCGTCTCCCAAGTTGCTGGTTTTCGGCGATCCAATCATTTATGTCCTCGGAAGAGTCAATATGGGATAGCTCTTGAAGCAAATCATTTATCGATGGTATTATTTCGTGGTCTTTTAGGATTTGGTCTTTTATGACACTCAAGTCATCTTCATTATAATCATTGCTTGGGTTCATCAAAGGGTTCCAGCGGTTGCGGATTCCATGCCTTTTTTTTAAATTTGAAAACCAGCCATTGCTTGCATTAAAGGATCCTGGTTTTTCCTTGATTCTGTCGTGCAGTTTACATGCACATGCTTTTAAAACTTCTATGGAAATTGGCACGTTTCGATGTCGATTTTCCAACAAAGGGAAACATACAAATATCGAACGAAAAAAGAGTTTATGAAACAATAGTTGCTTTTATCGAGTCACTTCTTTTTCGAGGAGTTGCAATTACTGAGTCAACAATGGTAAGTCTTAATGTGTTGCTTTTATTGAGGAATTGCACGTATCGAGGGTTGCTTCTATTGAGGTCGCACTGTATATCGCATATGAATGCAATGATAATTATTTTGCTGAGCAGACTATGACGGTGGTAATGGATTGCTCGACTTTCAAGTGTTAATTTAATTGCCTTGGTCTCAACTATACCATACCACATTTATTTCATGGTCGAAGATCCCCAGGAGAAGTTTAAAACAATTGGTGCTGTTTTCCAGAGAGTGTATACGGTCAACGAGGTTCGTAGGCCGAACCACGATCTGGAGAACAGAGCCTGGTTAACCTTCTATCTCCGTAACGAGATAAGTCAATGGCGTTCGGAGAATCACGCTTTTACCAGATTCAATGACGAAAATATGGCAAACAATGCCGTACCAGATAGTGATTTCCCAAGGAGATCTCCAGGGGATCCTTAAATCTATGAATAATATGAAATCAGCTAGGATGGATGTATCCCGAAGATCGTGCTTAGTCATCTCCCTCCAGCGGCAGTAGAAATTTGCACTACACTGTTCAATAACGCGCTCAGTAATGCATATTACCCGGAACGTTGGAAGACAGCTGTGGTGCAACCAATCCCTAAACGGGACAAAGACAAAAGCATCCCGTCAAACCTCCGATCGATAAGTCTTCTTTCTTGCACCAGCAAGGTCTTCGAAAACATTGTTATTCGAGTCCTGAAAACGTGGGTCGAGGACAACAATGTTATACCGGACAATCAGTTTGGATTTAGGGCGGGGCATGACCACACATTTCGCGTCAAAGCTGGTATCCGACATTCAATGGAATAAAAATAAAAAACAATGTACGGGTGCCTGTCTGATCGACTTAGAGAAGGCGTTCGACACTGTTTGGCTAGAGGGCCGTCGCCTTAAGCTCGTCAGACTTGGCTTACAAAAAACATTGCTATACATGATGTATGACATGATAACAGGTAGAAAGTTCGTCGTAAAAAGTGGCGGCGTAACTTCCACCACAGTTTTTAATATCATTAATGGTCTACAGCAGGGGGCTGTTGGTTCCCCGATATTGTTTGCTATTTTCACTGCAGATCTCCTAAGGTCTATGCCGCACCTAATCGCGTTCGCCGATGACTTAGTGGCATACAGATCAGGTCCGAAGGTAGAAATCATTAATACCTTGTTGCAACGTGACTTTAACAAGACTTTAACATATTGCGATGACTGGAAGCTGCTGATCAACTTCCAGAAGTGTGAAACTGCCCTTTTTTCGTACCCCGCTGGCTATGTTCGCAAGGGATACGCGCGTAAACTAGAAGAAGTTTGGCATAGTTGACCCACAAGGTCAGCCGTTAGCCGTGAAAACTGTAGTTAGACATGTTGGCATTTTGGTTGGATCATTTTCTATATTTTGAGAAACATATAGAGAAGGCTTTGACCAATGCTAGAAAAGCCTTTGCTGTGGCAAGTAAGCTGTTTTACAGCAGCCAACTTGATACAAGGGTGAAGGTAATCTGCTACATGGCTCTAGTACGCCCAATTATGGTGTATGGTTGTCCCCTGTGGTTCAACGTTAGTCATTCCCAGATGGAAAAGATGGGAGTGTTCCAGAAACGTTGTCTTAGGACTTGTCTCCGGTTGTATCGAACACCCGTGTTTGAGTACAAGAAGTACTACCCTAACGTGGTCCTATACAACAAGGCAAACGTGAAGAGGATAGACAATTTTATAATTAAATTAATAAGATGTCACATGTCACATGCAAGAAGTATGACTTCTACCAACAGTCTGATCTTCGAGGCTTACTATCCCAATTATATGTTCCATGAGAGGGTGCGCCACAATGGCTTTGTTCCACCTGAGTCGTTCCTTTACTTTGATTCGATCGGCTGGATCCAGGACATGGAAGGATGTCCTGTAATCTACCACGCGGTGCGCCGAACAGTTGACAGGCGACTCCTCTACGAATTGGATGTCGTCCGTGAACACGAAGGTCTTCTCCGGTTCAGTAGAGCGATCCCTGCTCAAGACAGGAGAGAGAGTGATAAGGAGCGGCACTTCTTTTGGTGGTTACACCAGAACCAGTCTCCGCCTTCGCCGCCCCTGCCTATACGATATTAGATATCGTTTAGTTGGTATTATGGCCCACTTACCTAGAAAAAAAATTAATAAAAAAAAGGTACGTAAAGGCGTGTGGATTATATATGTTACGCATATACATAACATACACGCCCTTGTGTACACGTCCGTCGTATTACGGACATAGATTAAGTTAGATTAAGTTTTTTTAGGTGTTTTAATAGGTTATAGATTTAGGTTAGGTAATAATAAGAATGTATAGAGCGCCAAGTTTTTCTTGCTTTTCTTGGCCAGTAAGTCTTAAACAATAAAGTGTGTCCTAAGGCCAACAAAACAGAAACAATAGTTTAGACAGCGAAAGGCAAATAGTAAGTTAGATTAGAATATTTTAGAGTACCTTCGAAGGGTCAGTAAAATAGAATTAAGGACATGAATTGTTAGATAATAAGATAGATTTTTATGTCATTTTTGTCTAGTATAAGTCGTTCTGGGAATTAAATAAAAATTCAATTAAAAAAAAAATTAACCCACCGATAAGATAAACAGGTCGTATTACTAATAATAATAATATGGGTGGCGCGACAGTCCGAGGTGGACCTGGGCCTAGCTTCTCAGCAACCACTCGTGTTGTGCGTGCTATTGTTCTTTCACGAGGGGAAGGGACCTACAGTTTAATGCCGACGGCGAATTTGAGCATTGTCAGTGACTTGAAAGAGGTGAAGCTGTGAATTATGATAGGTGGTAAATTCGGGTATCGAACCTGGCACCCTCTGCGTAGGAGTCGACACACTTACCCACTACGCCACGTCGACCACTAAGAGGCCTTATTAGAAATATAAGAAAATTACATTTTTTGCATCGTGCTCTTTTTAGACTAAATGCCAAGGAAGACAAAATTAGGGAACAGAAAACTGGCAAAATGGTCGTCAGATGATATGGATAGGACCTTGAAATCTAACCAACATGAAGACAGTGTCAGAATTGTAGTGTTTGGTACCATGAATCTTGCGTCGGACTAATAAAGGATGACGAAGTATTCGATTGCTCTGAAAATTTAACTTTAACCCAATTTCGAATTTAGCTCTTAGTATAACCTTCTTATTGTTATTTGTATTTAATTATTTTGTTGAAGTCAAATTTATTTATTTTTTTTTTCTTAATTGTAATTTGTTGGCTGTGTATTTTGGTTTTGTATAAATTAATAGTGCATATGTAAAATATGCATAAATGACAAACTATCATTTTTTTCATGACAAAGTAAATCTTATTTAGCAGGATAACCAGAGTAATTGCACAAAAATAATGTATGGGCCGTACTCGGAACAGGTGTTGGTAATAAAGCCCTTGTCAAAGTTTTTAAAAATGTTAAAAAATAGATTTCAAATTGGGTTTTAACGAATAAATGTTATGTTTTCATATAGACAACTGAACTAAGGCTTATAATAATGTCAATTAATTAATTTTATTTTAGGAATTTGCAAGCCATTAACGAAAATATATAACGTGGGCCGAATTTGGTTCTCCTACCTTACTCGACGTTGTAGAATTTTAACACGCGACTGTACGCACCAGAGACATTGGAACTATGTACGCATTGCCTCTACACTCCAGCCATTGAATAATCGACGGAACTTATTAACGACACTCTTGCTGCACGTGAATCCTGTTCCTGAAGAATTCCCACGTTTCTTGCTGCAAATGGTTTCCAAGAGAGAAACGCCCATCTGAATCCAAATCCGAGATACCGATGACGTCACATCTCTCCCGACGCATCCGTATCAATAAATTCGTTTTCCGCTGCAAGAATTAATGTAAGACTTAATCCTCAGTACGGATGCCTGCCCACATTGGCCACATTCTCAACCTCATCTCACTCAACCACGTCTACTCATCCCCAGACGTCAACACACGCTCTGAACAGACTGACCCACAAACTGGTAAAGTTTCCTCAGACCAAGTCCCAACTCTTGTAATTGCTCCTAATTGGTTTAGTTAAAAACAAGAAAAAAAAATGAGTCAACTGGGAACATCACTCGGGCATACAGTCAGTGAGTGGGGAACCCTTTGAACGGGAGCGGAGTATTTAATTTACAAAGCCCCTGCAAATCGTCCCACATTCAGGTGCATTTTCACACGGTTTCCGATGTGCGGAATAACCAGATTACTCCCGTGATACTTGTACCGAGGTAGCCCTCATTCGCCAGAGCCCTCAAGAAAGAGAAGACAAAAAAAAACAATGAACGCACACACACAAGAGGTAGGAAGCAAAGTTGCTTTCAGGTAACTGTTAAGTGGCCATCATTGTCATAAGATATCACATTGCCGGCGGCTACGACGACGGCGACGGCTCTAGTTCTCTTAATGCCTCAATGAAATCGTTGAACTTGAAGCTTCTTGTGTTACTCCAGCCGGAAGGAGGGGGTGTGCGCTCTCCAGCACCCTTGGCCAGCAGGCAGACTTCTGCTGACCACTGAAGTGCAAATTTCCAGTCAGACACTTGTTAGCTCGTCTAAGTGCACATCTAATTAGATTCATTCACGAAGACGAGATGAAGTGAGTCGAGATTGAGATAAAAGATTGCTTTTTTCTGTTGTGCTCCATCTCAACTCCAGCTGGCAGCTGGCATGAAACTGGGCCAGTTTGCAGATGGGCTTAGATAGAATTGTGCACTTGGCACCGATGCCGGAAACGAAAAACAGTTTGGGTTGACTGACCCATGTCTCGTGGAGATCTGTGTGAGGTTCGAATCAAGGTGCTGTGGAATGCGAAGGTGAGGGCGTTTATAGGGTAATGAATGAGTGTGCAGAGTATTTCTTTCATCAGTTCTGAAATGGATATTCGTGACTGATCAAACATCACAACTACCCCACTTGACTGATATTGTAACGTGTCCCACCGGACCAGGAGTATTCGCTTTATCACAGTTAATCTCTTTCTCCCTGTACAGTCGATTGCTTAACCACTGTAGTGTATTCCAGGCAGAAGTAAAAGCTATCCAAGAGGTTGCCCGCTTACTGTCAATGAAACCGATACACAGTGTATCTGTAGCCATAAACAGAGACAGTCAGGAGGCTCTGGAAACACCATCAATAAATCAAAAATGGTAGAGTGGTAAAACTACGGAAAATAGCGGTCAGACCTTACCCTCCGCTGGGTCCTTGGGTCCCTGGGTATAGTGGTATTCCAGGCCACGAATGGCCGATGAGTTAGCTTGAACAGGGTGAGCCACTGGCAAATAATCAAGACACCCTCCCTACAAGAAATAAACACACTGTTACTTACAGATGCAAACAGATGCAAAGAATCTGGACATAGCAAAATTTATAAAAAATACTAATTGGCTGTAACCCAGCAAAGGATTGCATCACTAGCATGCCATTAGGTTTTTTTCCGGTGTCCATTTAGGGCCCTAACCGAACCGAGAACCGGTTCGAGAAATGCCGGCTAGTGATGTCACAATGCATCCATTCAGGACTTAATTGGGCTAAAACTGCTGCAGGTTTGGCAATCACTATAACCTCACCTAACTCAACCTACCCCAATGCCCCTGCTGACAAAATAATTGCAATGTATGTGGGTGGATTAATCCCCGCAGGAAAACGTCACCAAAAGTGTACAGAAGTCAAAGTTACAGCTTGGTGGGGAGCACTTCGTCACAAATATTACAAGCCTGACAGAGGGCAGGCGAAGTAATGCTACAGCTTCGAACAGAGGTGCTCCAAATCTGAAGGATGGGGCGATCGGCGAACTATATCTTAAATCCCCGTTATCATGGTGTCAAGTGAACCGTGACCATGGATAGTCCGCATCCAGTAGATAATACGTCTTAACGGACCATCTCCAAGGCCACCTTTGGGAGAAATAATGACCATACCACACTATTGCGAGACTCTGGCGTTGCCGTTTATAATTTCCTAAGCTGCTCGTGGGATATACGAGAGTAGTCAGATAAGTACTTACCCCTAAAAAGGAAAAACGAGCTGGAAAAATTACGTTTTATTTCTCAACTTCTCCCACTTATAATAATAATAATAATAATGTGGGTGGCGCGACAGTCCGAGGTGGACCTGGGCCTAGCTTCTCAGCAACCACGTGTGTTGTGCGTGCTATTCTTCTTTCACGCGTGGAAGGGACCTACAGTTTAATGCCGACTCCGAACGACGAATTTGAGAAGCTTTTTCTAGGCACGAATACTCTTTGAGCATTGTCAGGGACTCAGAAGAGGTGGAGCCGTGAATTATGATAGATGGTAAATTCGGGTATCGAACCTGGCACCCCCTGCGTAGGAGTCGACGCACTTACCCACTACGCCACGGTGACCACTTACAGCACATTTTATTTGATGAAATATATTTAAAGAGTTAAAAATTTAAATTTATTAGGAAACACTCTGTACTCGAATCGAATGGAATTATGCCCTTCAAATAAGTTTAAGTATATTTTATGTGGTGGCCGTTGCGTTGAGGTATGTGTGTCGGCCTCTACGCAACTGCCTCGGTTCGATTCTCAGCCAATTCGACCGAAATTAATTTTCACGCTCCCACCTCTCTCGAGTCACTGACAATGCTCAAAGAGTAATAACTGTCTTGAAAAAGCTTCTCAAACTTGGCCGTTTGGAGTCGACATGAAACTACTCGTGAGAGAACAATAGCAGACACAACAAGAGTGGTCTGAGAAGCTATGCCCTGGCCCTCTACGGGCTGTAGAGCAAGGCATATTATTATTATTATATTCTATGTAACCATGTAACTAATATAAATAATTTCTAACTGAAGCATTTTCGAATCATAAGGTGTGTTTTCTTGCAAGCGTATATACGCCTAAGTTTCAATTTGTATGTAAAATACACTGACAACAAATCCTATATCCGCTTAAGTTACCCCTCATATCTATATTTTTGTGTGTTATCGATAATTCATTCCTGAATTTATTCATTCATTCATTGGGTTGATGTACATATCCACAATATTATGCGCCTACGAGCATTTTTTTCCTTTATTTTTGAACATTAGTAGGCGTGGTTGATGTATTAAATAATTTTGAAATGCATCCATAAGTATGCAACTTTTTGCATACCCATGGGCTATGCATTACATTTATGTTTCGTAATCGATTCTTTGCATTGTTTCAAAATGTGTTTAAATTGATTATTAATTAAGTATTTTCTCATTTAAAGATATGGTCACGTCACACAATCGCAAACCGAAGATTGTGACCATTAACGATCAACCATCACTTTAAACGATTTTACCCTTGACTGCCACAAATGTCACTAATGTTGTCGGTGGTGCCAAGTTATTGATGAATTATTAAATGCCGATGACCGCTTTTGCTTGCAAAAAAAACACACCAAATGTAAGCAGCACTACTTGCGGTGCTATGGTGTCGAAACGAAAACTTCTCCTTTTTATTTTGTGTCTCAGCGTCGCGGTCTTACATACTTGATCCAGTGATGCTCCAACTTTTTTAACTCATCTGGAAAATACGTTTTCTATAGTTCTGCAAAGTAGGCTTCCATGGCGGCCATAAGTTCCTCATTCGCCTCAAATTACTGCCTGGCGAGTGACTTTTTCAAGTTTAGAAATTAAAATAATTCGTATGGGCACAAATCTGGAGAATACGATGGATGCGGCAGCAATTGCAAGTTTAATTCGACCAATTTGGTCTTTGGGACGGCACCCATTGCGTAGACACCTTTCTCATGGCCAATATTTCATCCAGAGTATAACGGTGGGAAGCCTTGTGACTTAACTAACTCGCCAATACAAGATCTTTAATTTTTGTCACGTTATCGTCTGAGGTAGGCGTTTTCGAGGTACCTGGCTCATCAAAATCCGACGTGCGAAGACATTGAAACTCATTGAACCAATTCTTGACGGTCGTCATCTAAGGTGAAGAGTCATCGTAAACAGCATCCCAGCGGATTTCGCTGCGCGATTCCCTGATCGAATCGTCCACCGATATTGCTCTTGTTCCATTCCCACACGCGGTCAAAACAAAACTACGGATCCAATTCAGCTGACAGTAGGGCTCAGTGGTGATAGCCCCAAGTGGTACCTTCGACGCCTTGAAAAGGGGAAGAGAGAAAAAAGGCAAAAGAGCATATGGTAAACGACCAGTAATGATAGCAGAAAGCAAGGAGTGTCCCCGAAGACGGTCAAGTCGGAGGCGGAACTGTCGAGGCAAGCTGTTACCTCGAAGGGCAGACGTTCCACAAGGAACAGGTGAGGGCAAAGCGGGGTTAGCAGTAACCGAGAGGCAGGCTGTTAGCCTTAACGTATGTGAAATAGCTCTTGGAAAGGAGCACAAGCTCAAACTAGGGCATTTCAAGTGCGGGAAGCTACTGGTGGACTGCTAAGCTTTTCACACAGCGGACTGGCTAAAACTGGTAGCACATGAACTTGGTAATTGGAATTAAATACGCTTTTATCTCATTTCCAAGTGCGGTCCAGTCACATTTGGCGTTGGGATCAAATGAATGGCACTTGGAGTGGTCGACCAGTGGTAGTAGTCCGACTGTGGGTATCACAATGGACCAACATGGTCTAAGTGTGTTCATGAATTCACCAACTCTTTAAAGAGAAGAGCGAGGAACCAATATCAAACGAGCAAAAAAGCTCCTCAAGCATACTTAAGGTGGCCCAGGTGAACATATAGCGATGTCTGCTGTAGGAGCAACGATGACCACTGAAGATCTAGGCTGCGATTTAGGAGCTATACATCTTAGAAAGAACAGTCAAAGACTGGCGTGCGGTATTGCAAAGGTAAAGGTAAGAAAGAGACACTAGGGCGGTAGTATCTGGTTGTGCACTGCAACAGTCTCCAACTACCAATACTTATTGGAGGAAATGCCAACGCCCATAGGGAAGCACTTGCTACAATTTAGTATAAGTAATAGGCTAGGCCATGTAGAGCGTATGGACAAATCAGACCTCAACCAACTTGGCGTGCGACACTGGAGACAGCTAGCCAGAGACCGTGCTAGCTGGAGAGACTTGTTGGTTGAGGCCCAGGTCCACCCCGGACTGTAGCGCCAAATGAAGAAGAAGAATAGGTAAGATCGCCTTTTTTTGCTGATATTTGAGTCGTCGGGCAAGCTTTCGTCCTCCCAAATTCTACAGATGATCTGGTGCATGCTCCCTACCAAAACATCGCCACCGGCCTTGAAGAGCTTCATCTAGGGCACCAAAATATAACTTAACAAATGTTTTGATTTTCTATTAATTATCTATAAATACAAAATATTGTCCAGCACCACTAGATTGACCGCATCAAACTTCACTCATTCAATGTAATAAAATGTTTGCAACATAAGCTAAGCTGGTAACTCTCATGTATTTCTGGGTTCAGGTCCATGATTTGCACGAAAAAACCAACACACACTGCATTACCATCCAGCCGATACCGCCACCAAATGCCACTACTCTGCCTGTACTGTACCACGAAAATAGTGAGTGCACAAACCAACGACCAAACCGTTCTTCGTTAAAACCAGCATGACCATCGTTGACATAACACAACCGCCCCTTATCAAGTCTCTCCCAGCGGACCACCCTCTGCACGACGAAATGAAATCACATTTATATCACTTACCGACACAATCGCAATTTTTTTCGTGCGCCTCACTGCCTCATCGAAAAGAGAAAAAGTTTAATTGTGCGTTAAGATGGAACTCAAGGAGCCGAGCACGATTTGCGGAGTCATCGCTTTGGGGGTGGAACCCTTCACAATGTGACACTGAGTGCGATGCTTTGTGGGATTAACTTCAAAATGCCGCCTCCAGCAAGTAATTAAACGACGACTGTCGAGGACTGGGGTTGTCGAGAACAATGCCACTCGAGGGGCACTGTGTGTCTTAATGGCCGCAGTAGAGCCACAAAGCGGTTTTTGGCAAATTGATTCCTAGTTGGGGCAAGGTCATGCCGGCCTCGTTACGCCACTCTGCATGGATGAAAGCGAATTGCGAGTCATTTATAAGTCATCCAAGGGAAGCGGCCCCCTTCGTTTGGCAAGTCACCCTGAAGCCGTTCGCACGACGGGCCCATGAGGGTGCTTAGCGAACGCAACCACCAAGATTTATGGTTGAAACTTCGTGGAGGAGAAGGCTAAGATGCTGTGGCTCTGGCTTTGCCTGTGACGTAGTGCCTTTCGAAATCACATCGCGGATGACCTTCTTGGTGGTAAATGAAAAACACACTTGTGGAGCACTTTGGCGCGTTTTTGACTTAAGAGAATTACCTCGGCATGCTGGGAGCGCAATAAATCTCCAAGGGTGTGTCTGCGTCGCAGTTTTTATGGATACTGTTTTTTTTACGATGGCGCAGGTGGTGAATGGTAATCCGTTGGGTTTTTAAGTAGTTTTAGCCCGTGAGTGGTGACGAGGTGACGCTGAGGAATGGTCCACCTTCACGCGTGGATTTACGAGACCATCAGAGACTGCTCATCGGCACCGAGTGAGGGATTGAAGTGATTATGGCAACTTAATAGGGGAATGTCCTTGTGCTCCAGAAGGGGACTGGGAAAGGAAATGCTGTTCCTTTGGCTTTGCAGCGGGAATTTTCACAAGTGCTTTGTGCACAGATGTGCCTAGAGTGTAAGATGGGTGAATGTTCCAGGACTATGGAAAATCCACAAATATATGTTAAGGAAAAAATTTTTATTTGTATTTGAAATCTCCTTGGCCTTGGCAAATGCCAGGTCTCTAGTTTAAATTCGTGTGTGGAAACCTGGCTACATTGGCCTGATCCTGAATCTTGGAAAAAGGCTGTGACTTTAGCAATGACATGAGTCCTTCAAGCCACATGCATGGCCGAAATCAGGACGGGGATGTACAACGCTCCGGTAACCCAACAGTAACTAAGCAAGAATCGAGCAAATTGTCTGTCTAAGAGTCTCAGAAAGCACTTAAAAGATCATAAACATAGCTTGTCAAGGGAATGAAGAGATGGAGGCTTTCTGCAGAATTGTCAAAGACGTCAGAAATATCGAACAAATATTAACTTTAACAGAGAAGCACGCTAGTTGGCACCACCACAGTTCACTGTAGTCTTGGCCCTGTATCCACTGGTATGCTGAATGTGTTTCCTTATTTGAACTATTTAAAGAGTAACCTGAACAGCGGGCATCTACACTGACGGTTCTAAAATATTCTGCGGAGTCGGTGCGGGTCTCAGATACTCAGAATTTCTGAATATTTCTAGAGCCCACAAACTGCTTGACAATTTTAGTATGTTCCAAGGGGAACTAAAAAATCCACCGATCATGCCAAGGCGGAAGGTGACCATTTATATTGATAGCCAAGCAGCCATTCAAGCTATTGCCTCCTGTGCTTCACAATCTAAGCTAGTACAGGATAGCTGAGATAAGCTAGAGTCATAAGAAGAAAATCTCCCTCATCTGGGTTCCAGGTCACAGTGACTTCCCAGGAAATGAGAAGGCCGATGAACTTGCTTGGAATGCAGGGATCTGCCCTTCAGTGCTCGCTTGCAGAGGAGGTGCTCGTTCCAATACAAGCAGTCAAGTATAATATCTCCAGGCACTACCTTGAAATAGTTTACCTCAGATTTGCCGGACTGACAAACTGTGCAACATCAAGGAAAATATGGCCTGAATTCAAACAAACCAAAACAAAAGATCTTCTTCGGCGAACTCATCATAATATTCCAGACTAGTGGCTATTTTTACAGGTCATGGTTTTTTGGAGATCATCCCGTTAAACTTGGCATCCCAAACAATTCACATTGTCGCAGTATAAGGGGATTAGAGGGAGACCTTATCACATTTCTTTGCGCCTGTCCGGCTAATTAGGTTCTCATAGAACCAGTACATCTACCTACCAACCCTACCTGAGTCAAAAGCGTTTACAAGCAAAGCTTGGAAGGGCCATTTATCGGTGATATATATTTTGTTAAGTTGTTTGATTACGATGCGCCGTCCCCATAGTTTTTGAGGCATTTAAGATTTTTTCCTTTAGGGTCCCGTTTGACATTATTTTTTGTTGAGAACGCATGCACCTTAATGCTGTGCACTCACTTTTGAGGCTGACTGCACGTTGAAAAAATAACTAATCTACGTTGATTTGCTGACCGTGGCGTTGTGGGTTTGGGCGTCAACTCTTACACAACTGAACCACGTTGCTTAAGTTCGATTCCGGTACGACCAAAATTGTTTCCACGGCACCAGCTCTTTGAAGTCACTGACAATGCTCAAAAAGTTATAAATGTCCGTCTAGAAAAACCACTCAAACTTGGCCGTTCGTTTTAATTAAGAACTTTTAAATTTATTTAACCCTTCGTCGGACACCTGGGTCTTTCCAGGCACATTTAATATTTAAAGCCCCATTTCACAGTGTGAGCTTAAGTGACGATCCATCGCTAAGCCCAGAATCAATAGAAATTTCGTTTTCATAGTGCAAGTTAAGTGATCAATTCCACTTACGCCATGTCTAGTTTTTTCATTCCTGCCAAACTCGTCAGGTTGTGCAGGATGACGATGGAGAATTCTCGATGCTCCATTAAGTTCGCTAACGAACTCACCGAGACCTTCAATGTCAAAAAAGGTCTTAGACAAGGCGACGCGCTGTCATGTGACTTCTTTGACATCATCCTGGAGAAAATCGTGCACGACACGCCAAGACACGATCTTCCAGAAGCCCGTACAACTGTGACATCCGCGATTTGCAGAACACAGTGAGCCGTCAATGAGGCGCTTGCAGGCATTGAGGCGGATGCTTCTAAAATAGGTCTAGCGGTACACGAGGGCAAAATGAAGTAAATGCTGTCCTCAACATCGACATCTTAAACCGAGGGTCATAATGGTCAGTTACAACTTGGAGGTTGTCACGGACTTCGTTTACCTACAACGTCAGTACCGAGATCAGGCGCAGAGTATCACTTGCCAACCGCTGTTTCTACGGGTTCAAGAGGCAACTTAGTAGTAGATCCATCTCTCGAAGGACCAAGCTGTTGTACGGCACGGAGGTATAGACAAACTCGAAAGTTGATGAGGAAGTCCTTGGTCTCTTCGAGAGAAAAGTTCTGCGTGCGATCTTTGGACGTGCTTGCGTTGACGGTTTTCGGAGAACAAGATTAAACCGCGAACTGTACGGGCTGCCAGCAACATGAGACTAGTCAGGCGTTTGCGGATTCAACGCCTAAGATGGCTAGGCCATGTAGAGCGTATGAACAACTCAAGTCCAGTCCGAAGAGTGTTCAACTCCGAACCCGTATTACAACGCAACAGAGGACAACAGAGGCCGCCCGCATTTAAGGTTGCGCAACCAGGTGCAGAAGGACCTCAACCAACTTGGTGTGGGACATTGGAGGCAGCTAGCCAGAGACCATGCTAGTTGGAGAGACTTGTTGGTTGAGGCCCAGGTCCAACTTAGACTGTAGCATCAAATAAATAAGAAGATGGATGGCCTTGTCAGCGCCCTAGCTGCTGAGAGCTTTTATTAATTGTTATATTTCAGCATCAGCATCATAATAATTCAGTCTTTAAGCAAAATCCCCCAGTCACCTGCACACATTTTAGTCAATTTCCCCTCTCCAAGCCCCCATTAAGTCGGAAGCATGACTCAACTCTTGAAAATAGTCGCCAGCGTAGGCTGTCAGCTGACTACTACCATGTATTCCCTGAAAGTCAGAGCTGACAACTTCAACACTGTTCAAGTTCAGTCTGTGCTTAGATTGCAAACGCAACTTCTTACTCTTTCCAGACACGTTCACAGAACGCGTTAACACCCTCGTAAGTCAACTCGACACAAGTCACTTGCCACATACGTCAAGCACTCCGTTTTGCGGCGTTTTCAAGAACACGCTCCACATCTGTCACAAAGACTTCCCTTCAGCGGTGCAACAAAAACCCACTTCGAACACACCCATAATAGCAGCACTGACACATTGGCTCCTCCGCCCAGCCATACCGGTGCTCTCAGTGACTGTCAATTAAGTGCATCTAATGCATTTCGCAATCGCCACCACTTGCACTGGCCAGGCACCCTCCCCTGAATACTTAGCTATCCCATATTTATGCAGAAACGGTGATGCCACCGGTGCACAATTGCATTAGAGATTCGTGCGTGACTGTATTTCCATGCGGCTGCATAAGGCGTCACCTCCTACTACAGCTTCTGCGGATTCCGTCCCAAAAGCGGCAACTCGGGGCTCGGTATAAAAGTAAAATCACCGATCACCACTGGAGCAGTCTATATTATCGCTTTCACTGATCACTTGACACTCCTCACTTGTCACTCCTCACTCGTAGTTCGTTCGGTTGTCGTCATGTTCTGTCGCGTAAGTGTCGTGTAACTCACTCAGAATCGAGCGCTAACTCTATCTCCCTCTCGTTCGTAGATTCAAGTCCTCCTCGCAATCATCGCTTGTGCCGCCGCCAAGCCGTCTGGAATTGTGCCCGTGCTAGGTCCTGGAATCGTGACAGCTCACAGCAATCAAGTCGTGGCAAGGACCTACAATGGAATTGTGACACCTACGCTGTCCCTGCTGCCGCCGGTAGCTGCTCCAGCGCCACGCTTCTACCCCATCGCGCCCTCTTATGTGCCAGCGTATGCGCCCGGATACTACCCCTATTCCCCAGTGTACAGGTACGGCTACACCTACCCCTGGGCTGGTGTGTATGGACCCACAGTGCTGCGATACCCCGGCACCGCCCTCTGGTGAGGTGGGCGTTGGACAGAGTCGTTAGGTTAGGTCGTCTTCTGCTTCTCCCACTCTACCATCGAAGATGCAGTTCTGTGAGATTGTAAAAATAAAGTGATGCTTAGCAATCCATTATTGGCGTTTCCCTTGAATGTGTTTCCACAGCCCCATCCCCCATCACCGGCTAGCGAGTGGAGCCCTTCCACAGGTGCCCTTTTAGGCGGTTAAACATTAAAATGCAATTAGCGGAACAATGGCCAAAAGTGCTTGGCCATTATTGCGGTGTCGCATTGCATGGTTCCGGTTGGCGGATCCCAACGTCAGGTAGAACATTGCCGCGGCACAGTCAATGTAGCCGAAGTGGCGTCACAGCTCCTGCCACCACCGCGCCTCACCGTCGGCTCGTGGGTGCCATTCATGTGAGCATCAGGAGGCAGTTTAAAAGCTTTTAAGGAGACGTTCGTTGGCTGAATTCATGGAACGTGAAATTTAATCCATTTTGATCCGTCTTTTGTTGGTGCGGAAAATAAGAGCCAGTGTCGTCGTCGTCGTCGTCGTAGAAATGAACCAAGACACACTCGGCGGCGGCGGCCGGGGTGTGTGGGCATGAACGACGTTTAGCGAAACACACTTAACACGACGAAGGAAGTGTCGGTGGCGGGTGCCATTTTGAAGTGAAGGAACAGGGATTAAAGGTAAGTGCGAGTGGGAATTTTGATGAGCACTCGCATTAGGAGCAGTCACCTTCTAAAAAGCGACCAGGAGTGAAACCTGTCATGGATTTTGAGATTCAATAAGGGCGACGCAGCAGGAGGCAGCTGGACGTGGTGGCATGTGCTCCAATTTGTTGGCGATGATCTTCTACTTACTCCTCTGTGGCTCTCTATGAATTAGTGAGGGGCATTCACGGAACTTGGGATTCGGAAAGGATGATGAGGAAGTAGACGTGGTTCTGCGGGAGGCTTGATACCTATTCCTTGGGATTCTGAAGCAAGCATTAGTTATAGGATCATTTTGCCCATAGTTTGTACTATGCCTCGAAACATAAAAGAAATTTCTAGGCCTCAGATAACGAGACTGGGTGTAAACACTGAACATGGAAAGCAGCACCGGGCAATCAATGTGAGCAGTAATGACGTCATGAGCGAAAATAACTGAATAATAAGTCCTTCTTACATGCAGTTGCTTTAGATCGATAAGCTGACATCTAGCATTATAATGTGGTATATTTGAATTCCACGACATCTTTCGAAGAGCAAACCTAGTAAATCTTTTTTTTTTATTCTCTCAATACGAATAGAGCTATTGTTATATAAAGGATTCCATATTAAGCAACAGTATTTTAATATAGAGCGAATTAACGAAACATACACAGACTTAAGAGTGTAAGGGTATTGAAAATCTTTTGAATTTCGAAACAAGAATCCAAGCATGGAGTTGGCCTTTGAAATAATATAGTCTATGTG
Organism: Eristalis intricaria; assembly: GCA_964034865.1. Classification (NCBI taxonomy): domain Eukaryota; kingdom Metazoa; phylum Arthropoda; class Insecta; order Diptera; family Syrphidae; genus Eristalis; species Eristalis intricaria. The sequence continues at coordinate 37,796,214 of OZ035875.1, forward strand.
CATAGAAAAAGTCAGTTGAACGTCGAATATAACCCCTAGATCTTTAAGATTGTATTATCAATCTTATATTTATAGATAATAGGAGATAAAATTCTAAAAAATGTCATAACTGAGTATTTACTAATATTGAATTGTAGTCCATTCAAATCGCACCAGTTCTGTACGGATGAGATATCATTTTGCAACTCCATTGCATCGGCCAAAATTTTTAAATCGTCAGTGTATAAAAGGCAGTTTGAATGTGAAACATAGGAAGGCAAATCGTTAATAAAAAGAAGAAACAGAAGAGGGCCGAGGTGACTACCTTGAGGTACCCCAGAGAAATTGAAAACTACCCGTAACAGATCACTTCCTATTTTTACAAACTGTCTGCCATTTGTAAGGTAGCTAGTTATCCATTTCAAGATTTTAGAATGAAAACCAATCATCTCTAGCTTTTTTATGAGCACATTATGTTGAACACGGTCAAATGCCTTCGAGAAGTCAGTGTATATGGAGTCAACTTGAAGTCTCGCTTCCATGGAACTTAGGCAAAAGTTTGTAAATATAACCAAATTGGTCGAAGTTGATCTTCCACTCACAAAGCCATGTTGAAATTGTGATATTTGACAACAGCCTCGAATAATTTCGGTATTAATTGGAGTTTAGCTATTATACTATAGTCTGTAGTTGACAATAGAGTTTTTAGGTCCAGATTTATGAATTGGGGTGATGAGAGAATCCTTCCAGCAATCCAAAAAATTCGCCGCGAGTGAATTGCCAGTGACATATTAAAAATGATAGTCAGGGGCTAGACTAATTTGTCCTTATTAGGCGCTAGTCTTGCACTAAAATCCAGTGAGGACAGCTCAGAAAGAATATCATCATTCGTCAATTCTAATCGCCCTATATCTGTGATTGTATTTGCCCGAAGTTCTGACCTGCAACCTATGCCTAAGTCAACAAAGTTTGACTGGATATGTGATGCAAACATATCTCATATAACCTTACGGTCATCAGTAGATACATTATCGTAGGACATATTCTACGGAATTCCAACAGAATTACGTTTAGTATTGATAAACGTCCAGAAAGTGTTTGTGTTCTGTTTGATTCTTGACTCAAGAGAAAATATGTGTTGCATGCAAACAAATCTCTTCAGGAATTCACATTCTTTCCGCATTCGACACAATACGCCACGCAGTGAATTGTCTTTAGCAGATCTCTTACATATCTTGTTTAAAGCATTTTTGAGTCTGCATAAGCTTCGATTGAACCAGATAGGTTTTTTGGAATCAGCGGATATCTTAATAGGAACAGACTTGGATATGGCACCTTCTAATATGTTTCGAAACTTAGTATAAACTACGTTTAAACTTGGGAAGTCAAAAGTTTTATCCCAGTCGACTGAAAGGAAATAATTATTTAAGACATTGTAATCAGCTTTTATGAAATCCAACTTAGGCTAGATCTTCGGAAGGACCAGAATCAAAGGAATTAAAAACAATCATATTAAATGAAACTAGCAGTGCTTTATGATACATACTATTATTCAGTAAAGGATGATCAACTTCCAAGACAACAGCATCTAGTTCTTCATCAACAAAAATTAAATCTAAAATTCTTTCCATTGAATTACGAATTGTATTAGCCTGCCTAAATAACATAGCATTCATTGCGTCGAACCCAATCAACGAGTGGAATGATGTTGCTCTACAGAAAGTTTTCCGATCGTGTGATCGTGACAAACATGAAATCCGCGAGAAAGGATACTCCGCTGAGACGGAAGTGACTAAAATGTTTGTGCCGTTAAAAAACCCTGTCGATGTTCAATCTTCGGGAAAGGGCGAACATGGCCAGAATACCATAACGAGTATGGGTAATAATTACTTAAGGGTATTCGGATCTGTCTACCGCATCACTTCTATCAAGAGCTCTGTGTAAAAGACATCACGGTCGAGGTCATACGGAGAGTTCAAACTCTTGCTGCTTTGTTTGCTCTAGGTCATGCTCACTGAGACCATCTCTGCTGTTACTTTCGGCTTTATATTTAAAACCCATTTACCGTTTTGACCTTGTTGTCAGGGATTTGTTCGGCATTTACAATTTATTCTGACAGGAAAATCTGGTCGGAATGTTAACCCACCCAAAGCAGAGCTAGTACGTTGCACAATAATAATAATAATAATATGGGTGGCGCTACAGCCCGCAGAGGGCCAGAGCCTAGCTTCTCAGCAACCACTTGTGTTGTGCGTGCTATTGTTCTCTCACGCGTGGAAGGGACCTACAGTTTAATGCCGAATCCGAACGGCGAAGTTTGAGAAGCTTTTTCTAGACAGGAGCTGAAGAAAAAGAACTGAGTTTCACTAGTCAAGCCAAATACTTAGGCGTAATTTTTGACAAAAAGTCAACTTGCTAGAAAACGGAAGTTAAGTTTACACATGTTAGAGGATCTTTGGGCCCAAAAGGACGTACACAGCAGTTGTCGGACCTATATTAAAATATGGTGTCTTTGCTTGGTCAGCACTAAATAACAAAAAAGCCAATCTTAAATGTATTAGCAGTATTCAGAGTTTAGCGTGTATCTGCATCACGGCGGCACCCGCAGGCTGCGAGCATCCAACCACGGGACCACAACCTAGGCCACACAGAAATAATTACAAATGAGAAGATACAGACGCATATAGATAATACAGCGCCCGCTTTAGACTTCGAGTTTGAGTATAAAACACTTATCCCAGACAAAAGAATTAGTTAGGAAATCTGACAACCGGGAAATTTACACAGATGGCTCAAAAATAGAGGAAACGATACTAGACAGAGCCGGTTATAATATGGTAATAAGTGTATAGAAAGTGCTTCTAAAAACTTAGCCCTTCGGAGTCAGTATAAAGCTGTAGGTACCTTACACTCGTGAGAGAACAATTGCAAGCACATCACGAGTAGTTACGCCAGCTTGGCCATGGCCCTCTACGGGCTGTAGCGAGACCCATATTATTTACTATTAATTCTTTTTTTCCCCGAAAAGAAAAAGGAAACTAAGAAATTAATAATAAATTTGTGCAGCTGAGCGTTGGTGAAACATGTGAGCATATATTTTTTGGGAAATATTTTCGTTTTTTATTAAAATATTCATTTCAAAGGCAAGCTAAAAAGAATAGGACAATACTAAGCCTGATTAGTTTGAAGTCTGTATTGGATTTATGTACAAACATGAAGCTTAGTCCAAAGCTGGTACATGTATTAAATTCCAAACGCCAATCGTTGCGGGGTGGGTCGCCGTGGCGTAGTGGTTAAGTGCGTCGACTCCTACGCAGAGGGTGCCAGGTTCGATACCCGAATTTACCACCTATCATAATCAACGGCTCCACCTCTCTCGAGTCACTGACAATGGTCAAAGAGTGTTCCTGTATAGGAAAAGCTTCTCAACTTCGCCTTTCGGAGTCGACATTAAACTGTAGGTCCCTTGCACACATGAGAGAACAATAGCACGCACCACACGAGTGGTTGCTGAGAAGCTAGGCCCTGGCCCTCTACGGGCTGTAGCGCCACCCATATTATTATTACTATATCATCAGGTCCTAGGGACTTGAAGGGATTAAAACTGCTTACCTATTTCTGTTTATGCGATGTCAATAGAGTAGGTGCTATGAGTTTTAGGTGCATCTTCCAATCAATGTCATCATCGGAGTTGATGAGTTGAGTTGGCTTTTTTTTTCTCGCACTGCAGAGTCTCTTCACTAGAGTCGGTCCAGACTCCGGGGGATTTTTGTATGTATGTAGGGAGACATTGTCGGAGCTGAGTAGTTTTAAACGACCTCATCCCCTTGCGTTTTCAATGCTACGACAGAGTGTTTTCCAGCTCTCTTAATACATTTTTGTTTTGGTTTTTAGGTCTTAAGGCTTTGCTCAGTCTGCGGGGATGTTACCTTCGAGGCAAAAACCTGGAGGGCTGCATCCTCATTTAAGCCCCTAAGCAGAGGGGCCGCTGAGTATATATCAGTTAACATCTGGGCGCTTGCCGTAGAGCCTATCTAGATGACACTACTCTGTATGCATAGGCTCTGGATACACAGGCCCATGCCCTCCAACCGATCAGAACCGACAATATTAAACAGAACGCCAAGAAAAATTTTAAATGCAGTTTTCGAAGTTAATAAGTGGTGTACATAAAGCAAAAAGAAAACATCAGGGTATCTCAAGAACTATATGCACAGCGAGTAATTCTTTTTTGTTTAAGTACGTAACTAATTGCTTTAAAAACTGCATTTACGATTACATTCTTTTGGGGTTCCACGTGAATTAAATATTAAATAAAACGCAGAACATTTTTAGGATTTGCACTCACTTTTGACGCTGACTGTATTTTTTCTCTCCTCTGTCCAAGATACCTACAAAATTTGTTGACATTGAGGATGTAAGTCCTGAAGTGAAACAATTTAGACGAAAGTAGTCAGAATTTTAGGAGCAAGCCCTTCACACTGACGCTCAAAAGTCTTAACATAAATCTTCCGAAATCACCTCTTTACACGATATAGCGTAAGGTCTTAAAACCGTTCACTAATTCAATCATCAATCGCCGTAATCTCCTGCACAGCCATCGTCCACGTTCAGAAAACGAGATAACAACGCTGATTAAAATTAGATGTCCCTGTTTAAACGCCCGTCACTGTACATTGTATACATCACTTCGTACGTGTCACTGGCCCTCCGGAAAACTCCTTCTGTATTCATTGGTCCATTTCAGTAGCAAACCTCTTCGCACGTACGGTACGTGAATCAAGTATCAAAATTCCCAAAATAAATCAAATCACCATCCCGCAACTCAATTACGTCGCAAATGCCTCCACTCCCCCCCTCCGCACAACCAAAAGAAAACGCACAAATGTCACGCAGTGTCATCAACCCATCACCGACAGGCTGACAGCCGACGACGACGCGAATTATTTCCCCAAAATCCCCAAGAACCCCATCGTCACACACAGACGCGAGCGTAGCGCGTTGCTTACGTATTCAGATCACATTCAGCCACCACTCTGTACGTATGTACATACGCGCAGTTGCTGAGCTGTGGACATTGCGCTCCAGTCACCATCATCGGCCGTCCGACGTCGGACGCAGTTGGTCTGGCTTAACGCTTGAGAAATTTATTACCTATCGGTTACCGTCCGCAGGGTGAATGCCAATTAGGTTCCCCGAACTGACGCAACTTAGATCGGGCGGGTTGTGCAACTCCCCCATTGAGTGGGCCAAATTCGAAAACGCTTGTCAATGTAAACAAACCTTTGGATAAGAGTACACCGCTTTGTAGGCCATGTTCGGGTGACATTGAAAACGGCTCGCTGTTGAATGTCAAGCAATGAGAAGACAGAGTATCTTAGTGGTTCAGAGGTGTTTATTGTCAGTCTTTGGCTTAGAAGAAGTATGGAGCTGGAGCGGCGTAGCCCAGAGGAGATACGTACTTGGCTGCCAGTGGAGCGGCAGCATATCCGTAGGCTGCTGGAGCCACAGCTAGTGGGGCAGACACGTACTTGGCGTAGGGAGCAGCGACCAATGGAGCTGAGTAAGCCAATGGAGCGGCTACAACCTTGGCAGCGAATGGTGCAGCAACTGCGACTGGAGCGGCTGCGATTCCATTATAGTTCCTTGCGATCACCTGGCTACTGGTGGCTGTGACGATTCCGGGAGCGGCAGCAACAAGCGGGGATGAGTATGCGAGTGGAGCAAGGTGCCCTGGGCTGGCAGCAGCGCAGGCAATAACGGCGAAAATGACAATTGTCTAAAAGAAGAATGCAAGCAATCAGTTGAAGGCTAGGATGACGTGTCAGGAGTACTTACGAACTTGAACATCTTGAGTTTGTGGATGGGTTTCTGTTGCTTGCTCCTCGGAAGGTGAAGGAATGGAATATGCTCTTACAACCGAAAGCGACGTGGTTTTATACGAATCGATACTCACTGAGCGGGCTTGCGGTTTTGGCCACTTTTGCATGCAGAGCAGTGCTGTTTGACGCCGACTCAGGAACCGCATGGCCTTCAGTTGACGCGTGCCTGTGTGCGATGGCGGCGATATGGGATGGTGTTGTAAGGAGGTGCGTGAATATGACAATGATCAATGGAAAGATGATATCTAAGATTGGCAGCGAAATGAGTTCGGTGTGTGTTTTAAGGCGCATTTGTGTTCGACTGGTGGGTTTGGTCATCATTTGAAACGTGTCTCGAGCGGAAATGTCTAGGAAAGGAAGTTTATGAAATCTGTGAATGATGCGAATGCATGGAGAGATACATGTTGCTCTGACAATAGGGTGCCTCAACCAAATAGAGTGATCCCTGGGTAGCTACATCCATTTTCGCATTCGAAGTGGATTAGATCCTTCTACTCTTGGGTGCGCCGTCCCATCCAGGACTCTCATAGCGTAACTTTTCAGACGACTATCGTCCTTTTGATTCACTTCGATGATATCGTCGACAACTTGCTTCACGTATGACACTCACTATCGTCTAGTCTATCGTTACAGTTTGAGTGGTCTGATAATAATATCTCTCACGTAAAACTGACATCTGTGCTCTAATTCCTCTCAAATTTCACTTATACATTCTCATTTCAGTCTGCGAACAAAACTAATACAAATGCGACTTATCGCTCTAATACATTTTCAAAAGTGTTCAACAAGATAGATGTGTATACACAATTTGTTCTCATTTAATAGGAGACGATACTGAAATAGGTATCGCCAAAAAGCAGTCGTCGAGACGATAGTTACTGACAGTTTTTAGCTTACGCAGTAGGCAAAACCGATATCTCTCAGACGCTATCTTTTTTGTATGCTTACATACATGAAGGAAAACTATCGTCTAAACGCTTCCGCGATTAGAGCCCAGAGCTCTTCTTCTTATAGTTCCTCTCCGAAGGTACATTGTTAAAGTACTTTTATTTTCTACACCTCTCATTATATCTGCCCTTGACAGCCATTCCCGCACGATTGATAGCCATGTCAGCCTTTGTCTACCAACCGATCTTCATCCTTCTCCCTTGTAGAATGTATTGGAATAACTGGTATTTTTCGTTCCTCAAGATGTCTCGTTTTTATTGGGAATCTTAGATCTCTTTTCATTCCTATTCGTCGTTGTACATCTTCGTTGGGTATCCTGTCAATACAAGAGGTAAGCAATATTCTTCCTTAGATGCACATTTCAAAGGCGTCCAGTTTCCTTGTTGTTGCTCTGAGCAGCGTAAATGTTTCTACTCACCCATTAAACTTTAATCAACATGAATATAGCTACGCCAAACTTGACACAGTACCAAACCCAATAATTTTGGTACCTTTCCTATTGCAGTGGGACACACAAACATGACCCACCAACACCAAATAAAAACTATTAATTCACTTCCAACATCATTCGATTTTAGGTCAAACGTTTTGTCGAAAGCATGTTTTTCTTATCGAATTGTTTTGATTCTTAATACCAGTTTTTTTTTAAATTTGCGACAGAACACATTAAATTTGCTTGGTCTAAAAGAGCGGTGTCCTACATTTACCTTTTGAGTATAATTTTGTGGAAATGTTGCCACGACTACGGCGCTTAAGACCATTCTGAAAGCTCTGTTGGACCACTCCGCTCATTGTGTTGCGTCTAGTACTTGCGAATAATGTTGGATTTCAAAGCTTGAACCGGAGCTGGCTTATCTTTTGGCGAAGACTTTTGACTTCTTATAACCTGTAACCATACATATCCACTACGTCACAACAACCACAGGCTTTACCAATGTCGTATCAATCACGTACAACTTTTGTAATAATCCAGTAATTTTTTGACATTATCTCTGAATTGTAAATTGTACGGTGGCTCGCTTTGTAAACCTATGAACGAACTAAAAATGATTGATTGATTTTGTAGACTATGTAGGTACGGATATATTTCTCTGTTAAGAAACCGTTCTTGTGATTTAGGGTAGCTAACCCTAAACTGTTTTATTAATTTTGTTTCCACAAACTGATATTAAAATTCGGGGACTACACAATGTTATACCACCGTGCAAACTCAGATTTCAGAGAGTTTATCTAAAACACTAAAATTTGATTTTTCGAGTATACAGAATGCTTTGAGTTTCTTGGTATTTTATGTATTCTTTCATTCTTGGATTTGATTCGAAGTGGGCGGGAACGAACTATGCATGTATGTAGTTTTTTACATTATTAGTCCGAATTATATAAAATCATTCTATAGCATCGATGTTAAAGAACATTGATGTTTTGAGTGCGATTATTATCGGTCATCGATGTTCAGCGAACGATGTTGACATCGACGTCGGTATCGATGTTTTGCCAACATCGGACATTCCTATTCTACACACATTTTGGTGACCAAGACTGACCTGTGAAGTTACAAGAACTGACAGCCAGTTCGAAAACGAATGGAATTAATGTGTAGTGCAGGTGTATGCTGATCCTATTGTGAGATATTGTGGTAGGCCATACTGCGAATATCAATCATATATCGAGGACCCTATGCTAAAATAAAACGAAATCAATTGTATTGGAGAATAAAAAACTTGTTCGTGTTTAACATTGATTGGTCGTTTTTGGACTACCCTGTACTTGCTATCATTCGTAGTGTTGCAATGCCTTTGTTGCAGTCCTTTGGAATAGTGGAACGCGTCTTTGATATTACTTTTTCTGTTTAGTTTTTTATTGGTTTCGAGTAGAGCCTAAGAGTAAAAGTTACCTGAGAAATCCCTTCTTAAGTTACTCTACTTAATTAATGCCGCGCTTAGACTTGACCATGTCCCTAGTCAATGGAAAGTGGCGAAGTTATAATGGTTCCAAAACCAGGGAAAACACCAACGGATAAGAAGTCCTATAGACCTATCTCACTACTAAAAAATTCAGCTTAGACCTTTAAGTCCAATTGTCGAAGAAAAACAGCTCATACCAAATCACCAATTTGGGTTTAGAAGTAAACACTCAAATATTGACCAAGTACATCATATAACTGATGTAATAGAAAAGGCATTTGAACAAAAGCTCGTTTGTTCAGCCACATTTCTCGATGTCTCGATGCCTTTGAACAAGGTTGGCATGAAGGCTTGAAATATAAACTATTCCGATCTCTACTGGGGAAGCTTTATAGTATTTTAGCGAACTATCTCTCTAATAGGATCTTCCGTGTGAAGCATGGAAATTAATACTCTGCTTTTAAAAATATAAATGTTGGTGTACCGCAAGGGAGTGTTCTTCGCCCACTGCTATACCTACCGTACTACTAGTGACTTACCACAAGAAGAACACACTGTTCTAGGCACATTTGCTGACGACACCGATATTTTGGTAACAGCCAAGACGGTTGAAAAGTCTACAGCAAAATTACAACGTTCATTAGATCGGGTACACGAATGGATGAACTTATGGCGAATAGTCTCTCAGTAGTCCATATTAACGTCACTTATAGGCACGTTAATAACTTGCCAATCTTCCTAAATCGTGTCCAAATACCTTTTGGCAATGAAGCGAAATACCTCGGGATGACTCTTGACGTGAAACTCAGGTGGAAGGAACACGTTAAGAAGAAACGTGCTTTATATTTCACTTCAACTGGAAGTGAAATATAAAGATCTATACTGGCTTATTGGTAAACATTCCAAGCTAAGTTTTGCTAAGCCAATCCTAAAACCTGTTTGGGCGTATGGCGTACAACTTTGAGGTTGTACCAAAGCAAGGAATTTAAACATAATACAGACTTTTCAAAATAAGGTGCTTACAACTGTCGTTAATGCACCAAGGTATATCAGAAACGATGATATCTACAGAGTTCTTGGAATATTACCACTCCAAGATGAACTTAAGAACTTTGCTTATAAATATAAGCGCCGCCTAGAAGAGCACATAATCTCTGCAGTTTACCCGATCCTTGAGGAAACTAATGTCTTGCGCCGACTGCAAAGGACTTGACCCCTTAATCTCGTGGGATAGTCTCCACCCGCGCATGGTTGCGGTGTTAGCAGGAACTTTCACTTTAGAGTAACGTGCCGATCAGTACCTACATCATGAAATACACACTACTGGTTAAGTGCTTCACTTAGTTGTTGTCTTAATAAATTCAGGGGGGTTTTTTTAGTGAGTAAAAATCTCACACTTTTATATAAAAAACAAAAACTGATATGAGATATCCGGCGTTCGACCCGTTGAGGTTTTGAGCCTGAGATATCCCACCTTTTATCGCGGACGGACCTGGGAACGCTGGAGATTCGGTTTTTCTCTTTTTCTCGAATCAGGAAGCTCAAATTCGAAGACCCTTTTTGCTGGAGCTCTTTTGTCCATTCTCTAGATGTGGCCGATCCAGTGCAGTCGACAAATTTTTGCCTTCCGGCTTATATCCACATACCGGTGCAGCTCCTAGAATTCGCCGTTATGTCTTTGCCTCCAATCACCTTCCATTTACCATTTATCTGACGTAGAATTTTTCTTTCAAGGCGCCAAGAGAATTAGCTCCGCAGTTTTGCTTATCGTCCAGCTTTCGGTTCCATATAACACATTTTGGCATACTGGCAAAATAAGAGTTTGTAATAATAATAATATTGGTGGCGCGACAGTCCAAGGCGGACCTGGGCCTAGATTCTCAGCAACTACTCGTGTTGTGCGTGCTATTGTTCTTTCAGAGGTGGAAGGGACCTACAGTTTTATTCCGACTCCGAACGGCAAAGTTTGAGAAGCTTTTTCTATACAGGAATACTCTTTGAGCATTGTCAGTGACTCGAAAGAGGTGGAAGCCGTGAAACACGAAAGTTGGTAAATACGGGTATCGAACCTGGCACCCTATGCGTAGTCGACGCACTTACCCACTACACCACGGCGACTCCACACATTTTAAATAAGATTTTGTAAATAAGAGTTTTGTAAAGTATAATTTTGGTCCTTGGAGTCAGGAGTTTTGAGTTCAGTTATTTTGATAAACCGAAGTAATAGCGGTTGCCAAGGGCAATCCTACCTCGGATCTTCACTGTGATGTTGTTCACAGATGTTTGTCCCATTTTTCAGCGACCAATTTCAAGAACTTTCTTACAGTTCATCACGTATCAAATAAAAGGCATTCTCTCTTCCTGCATTTTTTATGATCAAAAGCTATGACAATAATAAGTGCTCCCATTTCGAAAATACCTCGGAACCTGAAACAACACTTCTCGGTGTACGAGTATGATTATAAGCCCATTTAAATGCGATGCGAGGATCTGAACGGTTTTGAATATGCCCCATCAATAAAAACGTTATGTAAGTCGATTCGGAATCTCTCGCCAAAGTCAACAAACAACATAAGCCATCATCGTCTATGCTGTGGTGGTTTGTGAACATAAAACGCCGTAAACGACCATTAAAAGGCGATAAAACTCAGCGTCTAAGTGATGCGTTACGCACAACACCGACCTGCGCAACGGAAATGATGTGTTTTGTGGAATGCGGAGATGCATGGAGATACTAGCTGTTGACAAGTTACCTTTGTTTTTCTGTTGAGAAACGGAACTAAGTGCGTACCATGCGTGATGTAAGAATTATATATATACAGTGGAGTCTGCTTAAGTCGAACTCCCCCTAAGTCGAAACTCTCTCTAACTCGAACTTTTTCGACATATTTTACATACATTTCCCTCAATTTTCCTTACAAAAACCTCTCGCTAAGTCAAACTCCTCCTAACTCGAACAAATTATGTCATCCCGTGACAATTCGACTAAGGGGGAGTCCACTGTAACTGCATTTAGTAGAACAATTTATTTGAAAGGGAATATAGTTAACAAACGACGCTGCTGATGAGAACGAATCATCTTCGACCAGGGTTCCCAAAGTCAGTTAGAACGTCTTCTGGAAGGCAGTTAAGGAACAGTTGTTGATAATCCAGTTAAAAATTAATAAATAAAATTAAAAAGGCACTCAATTCTTGATATTTTTTGAAATACATAGGCTTTGCTTTTTTTTCCGTTGGTAGGTTGAAATCTTCGACAAGACTCTATGGCGAACGTTCGCACATGGAAGTGTGTGACTTTTACTCACTAAAACCACCTCCCTGAATTTATTAAGACTACAACTAAGTGAAGCACTTAACCAGTAGTTTGTGTTTCATGATGTAGGCACTGATGGGCACGTTACTCTAAAGTGAAAGTTCCTGCTAACACCGCAACCATGCGCGGGTGGAGACTATCCCACGAGATTAAGGGGTCAAGTCCTTTGCAGTCGGCGCAAGACATTAGTTTCCTCAAGGATCGGGTAAACTGCAGAGATTATGTGCTCTTCTAGGCGGCGCTTATATTTATAAGCAAAGTTCTTAAGTTCATCTTGGAGTGGTAATATTCCAAGAACTCTGTGGATATCATCGTTTCTGATATACCTTGGTGCATTAACGACAGTTGTAAGCACCTTATTTTGAAAAGTCTGTATTATGTTTAAATTCCTTGCTTTGGTACAACCTCAAAGTTGTAGGCCATACGTCTAAACAGGTTTTAGGATTGGCTTAGCAAAACTTAGCTTGGAATGTTTACCAATAAGCCAGTATAGATCTTTATATTTCACTTCCAGTTGAAGTGAAATATAAAGCACGTTTCTTCTTAACGTGTTCCTTCCACCTGAGTTTCACGTCAAGAGTCATCCCGAGGTATTTCGCTTCATTGCCAAAAGGTATTTGGACACGATTTAGGAAGATTGGCAAGTTATTAACGTGCCTATAAGTGACGTTAATATGGACTGAGAGACAATTCGCCATAAGTTCATCCATTCGTGTACCCGATCTAATGAACGTTGTAATTTTGCTTTAGACTTTTCAACCGTCTTGGCTGTTACCAAAATATCGGTGTCGTCAGCAAATGTTCCTAGAACAGTGTGTTCTTCTTGTGGTAAGTCACTAGTAGTACAGTAGGTATAGCAGTGGGCGAAGAACACTCCCTTGCGGTACACCAGCATTTATATTAAGCAGAGTATTCATTTCCATGGTTCACACGGAAGATCCTATTAGAGAGATAGTTTGCTAAAATACTATAAAGCTTCCTCAGTAGAGATCGGAATAGTTTATATTTCAGGCCTTAGTGTCCAACTTTGTCACTCATGTCAGTGAGAAGTAAAGTAAGTAAAAGCGACTTTGTTTGTGCCTTTTCAACTGCGTCGATGTTTTTCATCGATGCTTTGTTGCGTACCGATCGAATAGTTCGATGCATTACATCGAATAAAGCATCGATGTATTTTCTGTATGAACATTTCTAGTCCTCACCGAACCATCACTTCTATCTACCAAGCTTACTAAACAACAAATATTATGCTTGCTTAATCCGGAAATAGAGATCGTAGCCACGCAAGAAGAAGAAGAAGTCGAGGGCGACAATGTCAAAAGTGATTGTCAGACATTTGAGGTGACCACAATAATTGTCTAGTGAATCCAACCATGGGGCGGTTGATACCATGAACAACTGAATACAATCGTGTGGTTTTTGGCTTCAATATAACTCAATCGAAACAAAAGACCACATAAAGTTGTAGGTTCATAACAAACTGGCCGAATTCTTGCCCAAAACCCCTTAGGTCCACAGCGGACCTGGTCAAGCGTATATTTTCTCATTTGTCTGGGACTCAATTAAAGCTCCATATGAAACTCATGGTAGCATCTTGCATCTCTGGAGCAACCTTTTTGTTCCAATAATGAGACTGGATATCAAATTCATTCCAAACAATGACCCGCAACGAATGAAAACAATTTCGCCTTACGACCCATTACAAACTAAATCCCAATTCCTAGCCAAGGACATTCATTAACCAAGAGCTTGTGACAAACCCAAGCCCACTCTAGCAGTTGCCAGGGCAAGACCGCAGAACTCTAAAACCACACAAGAACAGCTCATCGCCAGGACTTTGATTGTCTGCCAATACTCGTCGTCGAGAGCACACGAAAGGGATGAGCACCGTTCCATTGGCATCCACTCCAATCAACAGCGGTCCAGTTCCACTGAAGTGTTTCCTCTTCATTTCTGCTTTCTTTCCCATTTTTTTGTTTTTCCAGCAAAAATTGAATATCTTCATGAATAAAATTTCATATCCACTCAAGAAATGTTAAGAGCTCTCCCCCAACTGTCGCCGCATTCTATGGACTCCGTGTGTGTCGTGTGTCCTTTTTCGACTCAACCTTTGATCCGTGTCGTCCGTATCGGCACCTTGGTGTGGGTTGGGCACGCTTGTGTCAGCACTTACTTACTCGTACTCCGTTTTATGTCGGAAGGACTCAACTGGAATTATTTGTATAAAACATAACTGGCCGGAACGAGAACAACGACAGGAACAAAAAGGGACATTGAACAGCAGGAAAAGTGAGAGGTGTGGTTTATTTGAACCCTTGTAGCATTGTGCTGCCCTTGATGTTCATTTCCATCCCCCGTCAGCTTGGATGTTCGTGTACTTGACTTAATTTTAAATTAGAACACCAGTTATGCCAGATCACGTAGCAACTACTCGCTGCTTTGCTAATTAAATTTTCCTTGCTAATTTATTGGCATTTATCTCTGTCAGAGTAGTCGAGGGAATTTCCCGGACAATATCCTACGAAAGATCCCATTAGGAGATACAAACTGAAAGAGGGCTTGTAGGTGGCCCTTCTCGTGACGAGAACTTATATCTTAATAGTCGACATCGTCGTCGTCGTGTCGTCGTCAGCGTCGAACAGAGGATGTGCTCGATGTGCGTGCATTAATTAAATGTAGACAGCGAAACATTAACATTTTTGGAAACTTTCAGAATCTATGTTCTCACTCTCTCCCTGGAGTATTGATAGTTTCCGAGACTATTCGGTTGAAATTGAATTGATGGAAGTGCTGACGCAGCAGAAATTCATTGCCGTCGGATTTTGATTGGTTTTATGGCTCGATTGTATCAGCGGAATAATATCGTCTGATTTGGGGAGAGTTTCAGAGGATGTGTTCGTTCGTGAACTCCATTTTGGATAGAGAACAAAGACTCCTCACATTATCGCCTCACTCATGGCGGTGAACGTGACCCATTTTGAAATGTCAATTAGGGAAAGGTGTCACATGAAAATTGAGAGCCGGAGTGACATTTGGTACTTTCACTTGTTTTTTTTTTAAGTGGTTATTATGTTCAGAGTGAAATTGTAATTCATGGAGTTAATGGATATTAAGTGACTAGCCTTCCCTTCAACGAATAAACTTCATGCGAACATTATATATGAGCAAATTTCGATGGTCCTTTCGGTTTTGAATGAATCATAGGTTGTTTTGACACTGACAGCTGTTTCCTGCTCGAAATCTTGACAGAAAGTCAGTATCATACAGAGATAGCCGCCTTCCCAGCTGATTGCCCCCTATTCCATCGACGAATTTGAGTACCTTTTGACTGATATTAATGAATTTTTGACGAAATAACGTAAATGCCGTCCTCTGATTGGTCAGTTTGGTTTGAGAAAACGTTATAAAAAACAGCTGTCAAACATTTTAAGGCGCAAGATAGGTAGAAGTCGGACATCTCTGTAGTACTTCATTTCTGGCATCATACCGGAACGCGGAACGAAATTAGTCGACTTACGTTTGGACAACGTTGGGAACTATTGAAAACTTATTTCAAAAGTAATTGATGTCTAGCCAAAAAAAGGTATTTTTAAAAGAAGTTTTTTCCGAAATGCAACATCCACCGCAACTGGTTACGTAATTAAATTTTCAACTCTAAGCTAACCTATTAAACCAACTTTTACGTGTCATACCTCCGATAGAGCTCCCTAAGCTGAAGAATAAGGAACTTAGCTTCATTAGTCTCGCCAAGTACTTAGGAGTAATCTTAAACAGCAAGTTAAGCTGGAAACCAAACATTAGGGAACATATTAAGAAGGCGACGGCAGCTGTATACACATTTAAGAGAATCCTTGGCTCCACATGGGGAATTAAACCAAGAATGGCTCACTAGATGTAAACGGCTGGTGTTAGACCCATCTTAACATACGGTATGCTTGCTTGGTGGCCAGCATTGAATAACAAATCCAATCATAAATTGATAAGCAGTATTCCAAGATCAGCGTGTATTTGCATCACAGGGGCATTACGATCCACCCCTACAACCGCCATGAAAAAAATTGCTACAGCTTCTTCCCATGGACATCTATTGGAAGCTGGTAGCTAAAAAAGCCAGCGTTAATCTTACGGGATTGCAACCGCTGGAGCTGTTCCCACAGCTTAGGTCATACAGAGATCAGCAATGAGAGACTACCAACGCATACAGATTATATAACACACGCCTTAGACTTCGAGTTTGGGTTCAAAACAATTATGCCAGACTTAGAAGATTGGGCAAAAGACCTCGTAAGAAAACTGCTGAGAAGCTAGGCCCATGTCCGCCTCGGACTGTCGCGCCACCAATATTATTATTATTAAGAAAACCAGGATACCTGGAAATCTACACAGATGGCTCAAAAGGAGACGAGGGCACCGGACTAGGAGTATTCGCGATATCGCCGGACATATCATTTTTCCTGTCTCTTCGACTGCCCAACCATTGCAGTGTTTTCCAGGCAGATGTTAAAGCTATCCAAGAGGCTGACCGCTCACTGTCAATGAACCCGATAGACGGGCAATCTATCGCCATCTACATACATAGTCGATCCAGATCGTTAAGGCTCTGGATACACCGTCAATTAAATCGAAAATGGTAAAACTTTCCCGTCTATCTCTTAGGGAGATATCGGTTAGATGCAACCTTACTATATTCTGGGTCCCAGGGCATAGTGGTATCCCAGGTAACGAAAGGGCCGATGAGTTAGTAAGAACAGGGATGGGGCTGCCACTGGCAAATAATCAGGACACCCCATATCCCTCACTCCAAGTAATAAATACCATGTTACTTACAGATACCTTTGACTCCCACACACACACATGTCACATGTCAGAACTTCGAGGCATATCTGGCCTCACTAAATCCAAACAAAACAAAAACACTCCTAAAACTAAACAGAAATGTAATAAGGAACGTAGTGGGCATTATCATGGCACTCGGTACTCATGCCATCCATGCCAGAAGAATGGGAGCTAGAGGCGGAAATAGAGGAGGAAATAGAGGCGAGGAGGAGGAAGAAAATAAGCTTCATCTCCTCGGCACTTGTCCAACCCTTGCAAAAAAAGATAAACTAGGCAACTACTTTTTCAGTAACATAGAAGAAATATCACACTTAAAGATACAAGACATAGCCAAGTTAATCAGGAAAACTAATTGGCTGTAAATCAGGACGGGAGTGGGCTTGTCAAAGTAGGCCACTAGAATACCATTAGGTAGTCTCTAGGTTTATTTCTTTTTCGTTAGTGTAGTCCCTTTTTCATAAGGAGCCGATGAAAAGCACACGGTAGCACAAGGGATCCAATCAGGATCTAAGTGGGCCACAATTGCTACAGTGGTGGCAGTCAATCAAACCTAACCTAACCTAAAGCAAATTTTGAGATCTGTGTTTAAAAAAGTCTCCGAAGTACCAACTTTTCATGTTCGTAGCGGACAGGTTTGGTAGAGTTCACGTCAACCTATACTTCTTCTCCAGTCATTGATGATGAAAAATATTGATATACTAAAAAATGAGGTTGTAATAAGTTCGAAAAATGCGTGTTTGTACTGACTATTTTGTACTGTGTGTGATGTTGCCGTTTATACGAGTTCCGACGGAACTACTGAAGGCTTTGTTAGATGACGTGAAATAAGCCTTTTTCCACATGGAGAGCTAATAATTATTACAGTGGACTCTCCCTTAGTCGAACTCTCCTTAAGTCGAAACTCTCTCTAACTCGAACTTTTTCGCCATATTTTACATACATTTCCCTCAACTTTCCAATCCTGCAGAGGCCAACGAATCTATGTAATAATATATGAGGTTGATCATTTCAGAATTTTAATTGTAAAATGTTTTTTTTTTGCACCGTTTAAAAAATTGTTCAAATTTAGTTTTGAAGAACATGATTCAATTAGACAAACTCAAACTAAAGGCAGTGTCGCAACAGTCAGTGGTTACAGTCAACGGTGAGTAGTAAAGAGACATGGTTACTAACTTTTTTTCGCTAAAAGATAAGAAAGCGGCGGGGACAGATTGTATCCCTGTCGAATTTTATAAATACAGTGCTAACGATCTGAAAGAACGCCTAAAGGGCTCCTTCAACATAATTTTAAATAGGAGTATAGGTTTAAGGAAGCGCTGATGTTCCCTATCCATAAGAAAGGTGATGTGGGGGATCCAGCAAACTATCGAGGCATATCCTTTTTAAACGCGTTCTTTAAAATGTTCGCAAGTACTCTGCAGAGGAGACTTGGAACGTGGATAGAAACTAATAACCTACTTAAGACATTTCAGGCGGGTTTTAGACTTGGCTACACAAGCGTCGACTACATTGTTGTTCTGAGTAGTATAGCAGGTACATACATAAGGCAAAATAGGAAACTTTTCACATTCTTTGTTGATTTCAAAGCAGCCTTCGATTCTGTGAACCGCAATGCCTTATTCTACAAATTGTATGGAATCGAAATGTCATCGAAATTCGGAAGGGTTCTCCAAAACCTGTACGAAGATAATAGGGCTGCGGTATGGACCGGAGTTGAGTTATCCGATTGGTTCCAAACGGAAACAGGAGTAAGGCAGGGTTGCCCACTAGGCCCAACCTTATTTGCCCTTTTTATAGAAGATATTGTTGATTTTGTTCCTGGAGGCGTGGATTTGGCAGGGGTGCTCATTAAAGCTCTCATATTTGCGGACGACATCGTGCTGTTAGCGAACTCACCGAAATCCCTGCAGTTGATGATTAATCGATTAAGCAAGTACTGCAATCTATGGAGTTTAATCGTTAGTATAGAAAAATCACAGATAATGATTATTGAAAGAGGTAGTGGGACAGTTGCCCCCAACGAGAAGTGGCATTTTAGGGGGATAAACCTAGAGGTCGTCAAAGAGTATAAATATCTGGGAATCTTGCTTACAAGCAATTTTAATATAAAAAGGCATCTGAACAAGAAACTTACTAAGGCTTAAAATTCTATCAGTGTAGCCTGGAAGAAATGCTTCAACAATCCTAATATCCAGCACAGCAGTAAGCTTAAAATATACGAAGCTTTATCCGAGACGATAATGCTACACGCGGCGCAGGTTTGGGGGTATAAGGCTTATGAGGAGGTGGAGAAATTAATAATAATAATATGGGTGGCGCCTAGCTTTCTCAGCAACCACGTGTATTGTGCGTGCTATTGTTCTTTCACGCGTGGAAGGGACCTACAGTTTAATGCCGACTCCGAACGGCGAATTTGAGAAGCTTTTTCTAGACAGGAATACTCTTTGAGCATTGTCAGTGACTCGATAGAGGTGGGGCCATGAATTATGATAGGTGGTAAATTCGGGTATCGAACCTGGCAACCTCTGCGTAGGAGTCGACGCACTTACCCACTACGCCACGGCGACCACAGGTGGAGAAATTGCAGCGCATTTTTATAAAAAAAATATTTAAGCTCCCACTGAAGACACCGAACTACACGCTCATGGTTGAAACAGGCATATCTCCACTATATATAAAAACATTAAAGATGCAAATGAATTGCATAGTCCGAGTAATGAACATGGCAGACAAGAGGCTCCCAAAGATAGTGGCGATGCAAACCGTTCGAAATAAAACTGTGTGGTTCAAAGAGTGGATTAAATTATCTGGTGAATGTGGAGATGGTGGTAATTGGGGTAACTCACTATGCCAATCAATAAAGCAGGTCGACGAGCAGGCAAGAATACAGTTCTTAGAAAAAGCGGCGGATCAATACATCGCATTACATACAGCCGGCTCAACCACAACCTGGGGAGTCGAAATTACTTTAATGACATTTATAGCGTCCAGGAAATTTCTGTGATGTTCAACCTTAGAGGCGGAAATTTGTACCGCATAGAGAGGATCTCACTATACTCTCCAGTTGTAATTTGGAAGAGAGAGAAGATATCATGCATTTCTTAGGCAAGTGTCCGATCCTAAGGGAAAATAGGAGTTCCTATTTTGGAAAGAACTACTTATCGGAACAAGAAATCCTATCACTCCTAAACGAAATGGACGTAAGCAAGTTGTTTAAATACTGCAAAATATCACTAAAATACAGAGATAATATCCTAGAACTTTTGAAATAAGCATTTTTCCACATGTAGAGCTAATAATTATTACAGTGGGCTCTCCCTTAGTCGAACTTTCCTTAAGTCGAAACTCTCTCTTACTCGAACTTTTTCGCCATATTTTACATACATTTCCCTCAACTTTCCATACAAAAACCTCTCTCGAAGTCAAACTCTCTCTAACTCGAACAAATTTTGGTATCCCGTGACAATTCGACTTAGGGGGAGTCCACTGTACTTGTACACAATAAATTATAGTCAATCCGACAGCAAAATCAATGCTGATTTTGATTTTGTTGTTTGTTTATTTCAACGCTAAGTGCATCTTCAATATCTGTCACTTGACACTCAGCATGGATTAGAAAATCATAAAGTATTATTTATCACTGAAATCAATCAAGAAAATTCATAAAATAACATCTGGCCTTTTATGCCCATCATAAAATAAAAACCCATTAACGCATCTAACACTTGACACTTCGATGCTGCGCAATCCATATTTGCCTGGATCAATGGGCACGCAATGAACGCATGATCACATTGATAACGAAGTCAGAGTCTAGCGTGAGATATTCTCAAGATTCATTCTTCAGTCATGCTTTAGTCATAGAGAGTGTATAGCTTTTGTACGTTAGTCTTAAGAACATTATTTGATTTAAATAAATTAATTTTGTCATAAATTAACTTGTTGGTTAAAGTTAATTTCTTCTAAGCTGAATGCACATCACATTTTTGTCGATGTCAAAGCCGCTTTCAACAGTATTCCAAGCAAGTAACTATTCGATGCGATGGCCGAAATCGGGAACTCGGGGAAAATTATCCAGTGGTGAATCACCAAGCCAACACCATCACACTGCGCCATGAAGTTCGGCATAAGGATTTTTGGTATTATCTTCTACACGTCCTCCCAACTGTACAGTGGAGCGTTCACGGCGATTATAAACTAGAAGAAACTCGCTGGTCTTAATGGGTTAAGGTCAATGACGACAAGAAAAGAAAATATACGCTGTCGATAAAGAATCGCTCTTCAAATTCCGAATCAAAAATACCCTCCCTGAAAAAGAGCCGCTGCTGAGTGAAAAACTGTGAAGCAGAAACAGAAATAAGTCCTTACTCAAGTAGGGGTAGAGCGAGGAGACCACACGCCGGACGTCTATTGCCAGAAACATCAAACAACTCATAACCCACTCGCAATCGCAAACAGTCCTAAGCAGAGCATTTCCTAGCTTCGTGGCACAGTTAATCAAACTTCAAGGTTCGCCAGTGACTCAGCCAGTAATGTAGTCCTCGGCAGCGGCGACAACACGCCGCGTGTACCATTCAGTGCAAAGTGCAAGGCCAACTAGCCAAACCACGAAAATTCATTCATAGACACATCCAGTGGCTTGCACAATCGCTTGCTACACTCCCAGTATCCGCCACAAACTTCCTCATTACATATGCCGCACATGCCCTGCACGTCTGATACCCAAAATTTAAGTATAAAATGGAGCGCCGCATTCAATGAAAGCACAGTCAAACCGCAGCAACTCGCCAAGACAAACCCAAACAAAAACAAAAACCAACCACAACCAAAAATGGCCAAATTCGTAAGTAGACAGTGAAATAGACGCACTCATGTGAACGTGGATAACATTTCAACCAATTTCAGATCATCGTCCTCTTCGCTCTCGTCGCTTGCGCTGCCGCCAAGCCCGGCCTTTTGTCTGCCCCATTGGCCGCTGCACCAGTCGCCTATGCCGCCGCTCCTTTGGCTTATGCTGCCCCATTGGCCTACAACGCCCCTCTGCTTGCGTCAGGAGCTAGCAGCCGCATCGATATCCAGAACAATTACGCCTACGCCGCTCCTCTCACCTATGCCGCCCCATTGGCCAAGATCGCCGCTCCACTCGCTTACGCTGCTCCAGTGGCCAAGTTCGCCGCTCCACTCGCCTATGCCTCCCCATTGGCAGCTGCACCAGCCATCTGGTAAATCCTCCAAAGACTCATGATCCTGAATAAATAAATCTAGAAACAGTATTAGCATCACTTATGTAACCGCCTTTTCACTCTCGTCCCCTTCCTTCGAGGTGTCGCGACATTTTCTAGAGAAACCCCTCAGTCCTGGGCGACGACGACGTCACCTCAAGTGGTGGCTGCCTGTGTCTGCAATCAGAGACGTGGAATCATGAGATGACATAAATTTCGCGTTCTCCTTGGAAATTAAGGCGCTTTGGGCAACCAACCACGAAGGGTGGTGGTTGTGTGCTCGGGCTGCCGAGTCACTGGGGAAGGCACGTCGCGCCCTCTTTGTGGATTCATTGAACCCAACGTGATGCTTTGACTGATTCACGAGATCGAGACGAGAGAGCAGCGTTGGCTGGCGTGCCAGTAGCGTGCCACGAACTCAAGAGGCACGACGACGTGAGGGTGTTCTCAGATTTGATTAATTTGCTAAATTATCCTTTTCAACGCAGCGCAGCGCCGTGATTCATGGTTTTGAATTTTTCAACACGACCCGACGGTGCGGTGAGCTGCTAATTTATTCAAATCACACGACGCTACGCTAATGCGTAAAGGTGTCACATTGTCCTGCGGGGGTGACGATTTCATCTCATTGACGGCGACACGGTGCGCGGTAGCTGCTTTTGTTGTTTGGAGGTTGGGGCGTGGAAATGTTGCTTCAAATGAATGGGAGTATTTGCGAGTGCATGTGACACACGGAAAGGGGGCAAGAGGAATGCGATGACTCGGGTGGTTAAGTGGGTGGGTAATTTCGAGTGCCTCTGGCGGCTGGATGGTCCATTAAATTTGCTCCGCGGTCTGTGGTGACGTGTGGGTGCTGTAATGAAGAGGGGAGAGAAACTGGAGGGTGCAGGTGCTACGGTGGGATGGACCTGGTGTGCTTCTCATCATCTCGCGTTGAATCACAGAAGTTTGAGACAACGTGAGTCATTCAATCATGTTTAATGGGGGTCTTGAGGCATTATGATTCATCGTCGAATTCAGGCATGGATCCAAATATGCATTTAAAATTCGATAATTATTGCCATACATTGGGGATGCAACAAGGTTCAAGTTGCAACATAGCTCTTTAATTGCACACATCTTTTCCGTGCGCAGAAGGTGTCTCCAAGGATGTAGCAATCACAAATATATATAGCCCGGGATATCAACATGCACGGATCGAAAACCGAAGTACTCGATTTCGGGAATACGCCTACGTACTGACCCACACGCTGCACTCTTCAACTACTTTCCCCATGGATAAGTTTATATTACTTGGCGGTTTTGGAGAGGACTACACACAGCACATACTTAACATACCCAATATGGCACAACATCTCTAAGGCCAGCATGAAGAAGCTCGCAATTTTCGAAAGGAAAATTCTGCGAATATGTATCGGATTCACCTTCGATAGGGACCGTCAAAGATACCAAAGCATCACAACAGTCAAAGATACAACTTTACGACTAAACACGGATCATACCACTACAATAGTACATGGTGACACTCTTCAGACAGCAACTGCTGGACATCAACAACCAATATAATGAAGCAATCAGGAACTTACTAAACACAATCCCCGGACAACGCCACCTCAACGCGCTAAATCTGCTAAGCGAGCAGAACTTTCCAACCACGTCGATCAACGAGTTGACTGGATTCTTCCAAAACAGCGACCCAAATCCCAAATGGACCAGTCAATGTAGGATATACAAAATAAACAACAAACGGATAATAATAATAAACGTTAAATTAAACAATGAACATCATTTGGCCCATATTGTCGAGCCACCACCCTAACCTTAAGTTTGTAAGTCTAGTTGTAATCTCAATTCCAACCTTTATCGTTCAAATAAAATTTTATCAAAGCGCTTGTCTTTTAAGAGTCGAGAGATTTCATGTGACACCTAAATAGTTGTGACTCTAATGTTCTTATGTTCGATATTAATGTTTTGGAAAAATGCATTTAATTTATTTTAATACAAGATTTGTTTTAATACCCATTTCTCGCCGATCACCATACACAATAGGAAACGTAAAGGGACTTACAAATTTTTTGCAATTGAGGATACAACTAGACTTGTAAACTTAAGGGAAGGATGTTGGTTTAACAATAGTGGCCCAACTGATGTACATTGTTTAATTTAACATTTGGTATTGTTATAGGCTTGTTGTTCATTTTATTTTTTCATTTATTCATCAATGGATACATAATCTTTTGACTACAATTAATTATTATTAATATTGTGTATGTCCTGTAATGTTTAATGCTTACATCGGGTTGTTCGAATCCGTCTGCCCATGGTATCGGATACGTATGTGACAGTCAATGTTGACCATCAAAAGTGTGATGGTCAACTATACCCTTACATGATTCAACCCCTAGAAACTTTGAAACCTTTGAAGACGTCATATACTTGCGATTATGGTCTAATGTGAGAAATTGGGTATTCATTCAGTTATCCACTCCTTACCCACTGAAATTGATGGTGCAGAGTCAAAATAGTAATTATCAAGCTTTTTTTTGGTTTCGGTTTCTTTGCGCAAGCCCACGTCACGTGCAAGTCACGTGCCGTCCCACGTAATTTACTTTGTTTCCAAGTTCGTTTAAATGCACGAGGTTGTCTGCTTTCAATTGCTGTCTAAGCTATGAATAGTCTATTTATAGTAGATTGCAGCAGTTGATGGGGTCAGTGTTGCATTTCAAATTAATACGCGGGTAATTCGAAAAGTCGCTGACTTATCAAACGACCCTTGTATCATGTAAGCTTTTATGACAATCCGAAGATTTGTTACGGGTGATTTGTGAATTTATGACAATTTTTATTTTTTTTTCCTCTTCGACGTTGACTTTTGTGAACCTGGGTGGAATCGTGTTGGGTGATACATCACATGGTCAACATCAGTGATGGGACATGGGAAATGAATAATAGTGGTAGATGCCTAGAAAAAAGGTGGTAATAAAGACAAAAAAGGTTTAAGCAAAAATAGCTTAAAAACAAGGTAACATACATCTAAAAAAAACACACAAAAGGAAACAAAAAAACACACATAGGAACAGCTAAATTTAATTTTTTCCAGCAGCAGCGTTAGGGTGTGGTAAATAATAAATTTGTAAAATATATGATGCAATGTTTTGATAGTTTTCCATACTTTCTTGCTTATCAGGTGATCTATGAGGGGTCTCAGCCTGAGCAATAACTGCTTTCCATTGCTTACGGCCCTGGGCATGTTCCTTCCAGTCATCAAGACCAATCCGTCCTGCGTCTGTGATGATTTTTTCTTTATACTGACGGTTCGGTCTTCCTCTCGACCATACGCTCCATGCTCTCACTGGCTACGTCCACATCTTGGTACAGCTCGTACAGTTAGCAGTTGTCTCTATCTCCATTCAGATTCCAAGAATCAGAATTATCCCTAACATTCAAGTCCACTAAGCAGCTGATGGAAGTGCTGCCTAAGCTCATTCACTATTTTTCGCGGGTCAGTAACAGGGCTGCCGTCACTGTTCCGAAGAGCTTTTCCTAAAACCAGCAGCGAAGCTCTTTGCTTTTTTTTATAAAAGGCCCGAATTTTCTGCCTATCCCTAGACTATTCGCTATGCTTGAGCTGGGAAGTTGCGAGGGACCATTTCTTCTGGCGTTGAAGTTTCTTCTTCCACCATCTTCAAAGCCACTCCTCTTGTGCTGCTCTTGTTTGGTTTTCTATAGGTGATCTAAATTTCGTTACGTTTTTAGTTTATGACCGCTGTACTCATAGTTTTTGAGATATTCTCATTGATAACAATGCTTTTGAGTACATAAGTAATTGCTTAAGAAAACTGCATTTAAGGTTTTTTGATACCACAGAAACATTTGTACTATACACTCTCTTTTCACGCGGACTGTATATTGGTAGGTTTTTCAACATTTCAAAAAGTGGTGGAAGTCCCATCACTGGACAACACTGACAGTCACATACATTTCCGATTGTGTATGATGATCGCAAAAGATATATTTTAACTTGGCATCACCACTATTCGGTTGGTGTATGTGGTTTTAATATTAAGCGCCTAAAAGCATTTGTTCATGTATTTTTTAACATTTGCAAGGGTGGTTGATGTATGAAGTAATTTTGAAATGATTTTGCATTCATAAATATGCAACTATATACGCGGCATGTCTGGCCCATTGTACCGTCATATAGGTGTTTTAAATTAGAGATGGTTCCCTTGATTTTTGACAACTTGCCAGTTTTCTCAAGTAGTTAGGTAGGAGCCTGTAGTGGTTATCCTAGCTGAGGCAAGAGCAATACAGTAGCAGAGGAGTAGCTGGATGCTATCCTCCTCCTCTACGGCTAAGCTACTATTACCGAATTCGTTGGAGAATAGGCGTAGTCTTTTTACGTAAAATCTTACTGGACAGTATCCATTAATTGTTCTCACCACAGTGTTAATTTTGGATCTGCTTAGGGAGAACATGCTACTTGATCTTTTGTGATCGATATGTGGGCAGATTTGATTTTTGAGATTCGACAAGTGATGCCTATCAACCATCTGGCATTGGTTTTGCATTGTACCTTGAATTTAGCTATGGGGGTATCTATGTTACGAGAGAATCCATCAACTGGCAGTAGTGGATCGTTTGGCGAGTTCATCAGCTTTGCAGTTTCCCCGGATGTCGCAATTGTACCCAACACAGGCGAATGTTGAATTGTTAGGATAACTCGTTAAGTTGATGTAATACGTAATTTTGAAATGATTTTGCATCAGTGTGCATCTTTTGGTATACGCAGCGTGTCTGCGATGTGCATTCCATTTATCTTTCGTATTCAATTATTTTCAGTGCCTCTTTCATTCGATGAAATATGTGTATACAGTGGACTCTCCCTAAGTCGAACTCCCCCTAAGTCGAAACTCTCTCTAACTCGAACTTCTTCGGCATATTTTACATACATTTCCCTCAATTGTCCTTACAAAAACCTCTCTCGAAGTCAAACTCCTCCTAACTCGAACAAATTATGTCACCCCGTGACAATTCGACTTAGTCCACTGTAAATTGATAATAATTAAGTGGTTTTGCATTGGAAGTGATGGTCAGACACAATCGCAAACCGAAGTCTGTCACCGTCAACCATCAACCAACACCTAACATGATTCCACCCCTGAGCCTCAACCAGATGATGGTCTCCAAATTCTTAAATCACTCCGGCTTTGGGTCGTTTGACATATGAGGGACGTATTAAAAGAGAGTGTGTTCAATTACACTGCCAAGTACTTCTTCTGGTGGCGCTGCAGTCCGGGGTGGACCTGGCCTTAACCAACAAGCCCCTCCAGTCGGCACGATCTTTAGCCAGCTGCCTCCAATTGCGCACACCAAGTTGGTTGAGGTCCTTCTCAACCTGGTCGTTCTATTGCCTTGTACTGGTTCGGAGTGGAAGACTCTTCGGACTGGAGAAATGCTGTCCATGCACTCTACGTGGCCCAGCCATCTTAGGCGTTCAATCTGTAGACGTCTGGCTAGGCTCCAAAAAAAAGGACCAAGTGCTTCTTCATCCGCTTTTGAGATTGTCCCTGCCTCCGCACCATAGAGCAGGAGAGTGATGGTCAAGGTGTTATATAATGTTAGCTTGGTCCTTCGAGAGAGGACTCTACTACTCAATTGCCTCTTGAGTCCAAAGAAACAGCGATTGGCAAGAGTTACTCTGCGCCTGATCTCGGTACTGAAGTTGTTCGTACTGTTTACTTGCGAGCCAAGGTAAAGGAAGTCTGCCTATAGTGACGTTCTGGCCAAGTCGTCGATGTTATGCGTCCTTTCTCAGCATATACTACGTTTTGCCCTCGTTCACCGTTAAACCCATTTGGCCGCCTCCGCTTCAATACCAGCAAACGCCTCATTGACGGCTCACTGTGTTCAATCACGTCAATGTCATCCGCGTATGCTAGCAGTTGTACGGACTTCTGGAAGATCGTGCCTCTAGTGTTGGCGTGTGAGTCTTGCACGATCTTTTCCAGGATGATGTTAAACAAATCACATGACAGCGCGTCGCCTTGACTAAAACCTTATTTGTCATTGAAGGTCTCGGTGAGTTCGTTACCGACATTGGTGGAGAAGCGAGGGTTCTCCATCGTCATCCAACAACCTGACGAGTTTAGCAGGAATGTCAAAACTAGACACGGCGTTGTATAGCTCGCACGCTGTCATATGCGGCCTTGAAAGCGACGAATAGGTGGTGGGTGTCGATCTGCATCTGTTGGGTTTGTTCCAGGATCTCCCGTAATGTGAAGATTTTGTCGATGGTGGACTTCCCCGGCCTGAAACCGCACTGATAAGGACCTATCAGGTTGTTGACGATTTATTTCAGGCGCTTGCACACAAGGGCAGAGAGGATTTTATAGGCGATAGTTGAAGGGGTCTCCTTACTTGTGGATCGGGCAAACGATACTGAGGACCCTGTGTGTGAGTGGAACATTCTGCCTGACAGCGGTCCTTGCCGTTTAACAGTTAACAGAAATGATCTTTCCAGATTCTCACTACGAGTTGTCCCTCTTCGTCACCACAGGTTTATCTCCTAATTTTGTATCCATTAGATAGTTGTTTTACCCGTTGGTAGAACTTTCGGACATCATTTCCCCCGTAACATCTCTCCATTTCCTCGATTGCTCGCTTCTCATACTCTTTCTTTTTCCTTTTGAGAAGCCAGTGCTCTTCGCTTCTTTTAAGTTCGTAGAGCTCACGAACCGTTTTCGTCCTTCTGTCTAGCATCGCTTTGTATGCTGCATGCTTCGCTGAACGTGCCTGCCTGTCCTGGCCCTGGTTAGACTGTATGAGAGCTTCAGGAAGACTCGATCGGCAAAGTTGCTAGTACTATCCAACACTTTTCTTTCCGGAACCAAATCCATGCACTTTACAGGACCTGGACGTCTTAGACGAAGACAGACAGAATAGTTCGCAAATCCTTCGCTAGACTCATTATCTGCAGGCAATTAACCCGCTTCCAACAGTCATTTTAACGGTCCACCTTCTACCTGTTATTAATCAGATGGAAGATATCTTGAAGCAATCAAGTGGCAGCTTTTAAGGCCAGCGCAAGAGCAGTTGAAAGAAAAACGAATTAACTTATCGGTAAGGTACAAGGTTTATTTAACGCGCAATCACACTCAATCACACTCAATCACTATTTGTCTTACAAGAGAACTGGAGCGGCGATCTTGGCCAATGGAGCAGCCAATGGCGCGGCTAGAGGAGCAGCAACAGCAGCTGGGGCAACAAACTTGGCTAAGGGAGCGGCATAGGACAAAGGAGCGGCGTATGCGTAGTTGTTTTGGATGTCAATGCGGCTGCTAGCTCCGGCAGCAAGGAGTGGCAGATTCTTGTAAGCTACTGGGAATGGTGCAGAGTAAGCCAATGGGGCGGCGGCGTAGGCCAATGGGGCGGAGTAGGCCAATGGGGCGGAGTAGGCAAGTGGGGCGGCAGCAAGAGGGGCAGCAAGTGGAGCGAGTACACCAGGCTTGGCAGCAGCGCAGGCCACAAGGGCGAACATGACAATGAACTGCAAAAGAAATTCAATTAAATCAAAACGCCTTCCGACAGTTTAACGAGAATCGAAAACACTTACGAATTTGGCCATTTTTAGATTGGGTTGTGATTGCCTCGAGTTGTGAACTGAATATGCCCAAAGTACTCACGAAGTGAGTCTTTTATACACCCAACGAGTGCGACTAATGACTCTGGCTGTGCGTGTGTCGAATAGATATGTGGTTTCAATCCGGAGCCGGGCCACTTCTTCGATGGCAACACAACTGATGACCAAATTCACACGGCAATTAGGTCAGTTTGGCTTTTGAATATTTCCGTGCATTAATCAGGGATGCGTTTTCTCCTTTGAAGAAATGGAAATGTCTTCAGCCGATGACATTACATATTCATATTGCTGATTGATGGGTGTCGGTAGATTACTTTATTTTTGTGGAACTGTGAGAGTGAGGAAACTCAGAGACGTGCGAGGGTGCTGTACATGTTGACATTGCGAAAGAAGTTTAATTTGAAGTACTTTGCACGTGATTAAACTATCGCCATGTAAGGGCATGCAATAATGTGGAGCAAGGTCAAATGTGTGCACTCATGTTGCAACGCACAGAAAAATATAGCTTTGGAATGTGGTTTTATTGGGGGAATGACGAAGGTGACGATCGTCTTAGAGGGTTGCCTTCCGAATAGTGCGATGTGCGCTACTCCCATCTGCAAAGGATATTCAGTATGATGTCTTGATACGAGTCTGACTGTCATGCAAAACGTTGGGAACTATTTCAATAAGTCAAAGTAGCAAAAGGAGCTCGATGTATGGATCCGGCTGGCCAATAAGCAATGTATCGTGTGTGGTAGCCTCGATTGCACTGCAAGATCCATTCTAACACATATGGTATGAAAAGAAGAGGTGACAAGACACACCCTTGACGGAGTCTAGCGCCCACGGTGAAAGGCTTTGATTTCACATTACAGGGCACTGAGGATGGCAGACCCGCTGTCTTGCGTGGGGGGAATATAGTCCAGCGGTGGATTAAGCCATTTTGGAGATTGAATCGCTTAAAGTTGGTGAATTCGCCAGTGTGGGTGTGAATCCGGGTCTGCCATCCTCAGTGGTCTGTTCGGGATTGAGCAGCTCCGGAAAGTGCTCACTGTGTGTGGAAGCTATTCACCTCATTCGTAAGTAATGCACCATCTTTGGATTTCATTCCTTCGATGATGTTGGTTTGAATTGTTTGTCAGAACACCATCTACGCAGATCTATGGTCGCTTTCCAACTTCTCGTTGAACTCCTTCCAAGACTGTTCTTTAGCTGCACAACCAACTTGCAAATTCCGTGCCAATCACGAGAAGCAGAGGCCCACAACAAAAACCATGTCTTCTTCTGCCTCTTATGGCTTCTCTTTGAACCACACTTCACTCCTGATACATGCCGTAATTATAATTCCATCAAAACCTGTTAGGTATGTACCGTGCATAATGTTGCAACAACTCATTGTTCTGTAGTTTCTTCCATCGTACGCATTTAAGCACTCTTAGTTTCCTTGGCAGAAGTGAGACTTTATTAGTGATACACAGCAACCAGATGATGATCAGTTGACCGTTTGTTCCGTTTCTCACACGATAGTATCACGAAAAGATTTATAAACAATGTCTGTTGAAGACTCTGACGGTACCACTGTTTTGTGAAAGAATAATGAAAACTCAATGTTTCCCAACATTCTTTATCTCAAAAAAGTGCGCTACCAAATCCCGATACGATATATATATTTGTATATATATAGGCAAAGCCCATTCAAATATACGCAAGAGAACACGGCACATCACAACTTTAAACTGGGTGGAAGTAAACAGGTGTGTTTTTGTGGCCTTGTGAGTGTTCTCGGAACGGATGTCCGTATGCGAACTCTACTGGTGGGCTGTTGATTACAATGATCTATGCATGGCTGCAAAATATTTAAATCTTAAAAGATTACATTTTTGCTTATTACTTCCGTTTTAAGTTTCACAGAATAATGACCGATACATCAATCTCTTCGCCAGGAAATGTACTAACCGAATAAATAGAATAAAGTCACATTCAAATCCGTTCAGGCGGTTTGTAGCAATACGTGTGTAAGACACAGAAAAAACGTTTTTTTCATTTAAAGGGTTTTAAAGCCCCCTGGTCCACCATTGATCAGATTTTCGCACTACGGCAGATCCTGGAAAAGACCCAAGAAATGCAAATCGACACCCACCACCTTTTCGTCGATTTCAAGGCCGCATATGACAGCGAGCATAGGGACGAGCTATACAACGCCATGCCTAGTTTTGACATTCCTGCCAAACTCGTCAGGTTGTGCAGGATGACGATGGAGAATTCTCGCTTCTCCATCAAGGTCGGTAACGAACTCACCGAGACCTTCAATGTCAAAAAAGGTTTTAGACAAGGCGACGCGCTTTCATGTGAGTTCTTTAACATCATCCTGGAGAAGATCGTGCAAGACTCACACGCCAACACTAGAGGCAGGATCTTTCAGAAGTCCGTACAACTGCTAGCATACGCGGATGACATTGACGTGATTTGCAGAACACAGCGAGCTGTCAATGAGGCGTTTGCTGGCATTGAGGCGGAGGCGGCTAAAATGGGTCTAGCGGTGAATGAGGGAAAAATCAACGTCTTGGACAGAGCGTCACAATGGGCAGCTATAACTTCGAGGTAGTCAAGGACTTCGTCTACCTCGGCTCCGCAGTAAACAGTACAAACAACATCAGTACATCAGTACCGAGATCAAACGCAGAGTAACTCTTGCCAACCGCTTTTTCTATGGGCTCAAGAGGCAATTGAGTAGTAGAGCCATCTCTCGAAGGACCAAGCTCACTTTATACAAGACCTTGATCATCCCAGTCCTGCTGTACGGCGCGGAGGCATGGACAATCTCAAAAGCCGATGAGGAAGTCCTTGGTCTCTTCGAGAGAAGAGCTCTGCGTGCAATCTTTGGTCCTGTTTGCGTTGACGGTTTCTGGAGGAGAAGATTCAACCACGAACTGTACGGGCTGTACAGCGACATGTGTCTAGTCAGGCGTCTTCGGATCCAACGCCTAAGATGGCTAGGCCATGTAGAGCGTATGGACAACTCAGCCCCGGCCCGTAGAGTCTTCGACTCCGAACCCGTGGAGTTAAGGTGGCGCACCCAGGTGGAGAAGGACCTCAACCAACTTGGCGTGCGACACTGGAGACAGCTAGCCAGAGATCGTGCTAGCTGGATAGGCTTGTTGGTTTATATAAAGAAGAAAGAAAGCCCCAATAACGGAATTTGGATACTGAAAACCAAAACCAAAACCTATTTCACAGAATTCTCAACAAAGTTGCCAAGGACATTAGTGCTCTATCTTTTACCATTTAAGAGTCTATAAGGCCCAAACAAACAAACATTGATTTTTATGTATAGAGAAGGAGATTGTCTTAGATAAAGTGGATGGTTGATCCAATTGAGCCTTTTATCCAATAATATAGCCAGGAATTTGAAGCTTTTAACACATTCTATCTTAAAGCAGTTGCTGCTACAGGATGTAAACGGTGGCGCACCAACTGCACTACAATAATAATAATAATATGGGTGGCGCGACAGTCCGAGGTGGACCTGGGCCTAGCTTCTCAGCAACCACTCGTGTTGTGCGCGCTATTGTTCTTTCACGAGTAGAAGGGACCTACATTTTAATGCCGACTCTGAACGGCGAATTTGAGAAGCTTTTTCTAGACAGGAAATACTCTTTGAGCATTGTCAGTGACTCGAAAGAGGTGGAGCCGTGAAATATGAAAGGTGCTAAGTTCGGGTATCGAACCTGGCACCCTCTGCGTAGGAGTCGACGCACGTACGGCGACCACACACCACTAAAATACGAAACTCAAATAACTTATTTTCTAATGTAATGTATTTCATGAATCATCCGTTGGAATGACCGTCTGCTAACTCCAATCTATGCCGATAAGTTTTGGGTAGAAATGCTTGGGTTTGCCTGAATTGAGGATGATACAGCCGCCTTCCAGGCAACATATTTACCAAACATATTTACCAGCCTCTGGTCCATCTACTCGGGAGAGTAGCGCTAAACAACCGCCTGAATTCCCTTTTGAAGGAAATGAAGGACTCAAGGCATGGTACCGCTGCACTATTCAAATTCTCTTTTCTGTATCTCAAGCATTCTTTTTAATACATTTAAATAGCCTACCTTCTAAAATCAAAATAATCCGATTACTCACACACAAAAAAATGATCGCGTTTATTTAGAAATTTTATTGTTATTTTTTGTTTATTAATTATTGAGTCACTGTATTCACGCTCAAAATTCCTCTGAGTCACTGTACCACACGCATCGCGCCACATTTGTGCAGTTGCGCTTCTGGATCGGACCATAGTTGCAGGGAACAATGCGTGGGCGGCTAGTCTAATCGGACCATTTACGCACACGCGTTTGATGGAATGCGTACGATGGTAGCATGTGGATGGATGGTAGGTGCTGCTGGGCGATTACAGATGGTCTCGGTCACTTGGATCTCGACCGCAACACCAACCACATTTTTTTTGTTCTTGAATATTGTAATCATTACATCATTTGTTAATTAGCTATTAGTGTTTAAAATAAAAATTTTATAATATATGTTGCTCAAGTAAATTGTTGTTCAACAGCGTTGTTATTGTAGCACGATTTGTGCGCCACCCTGTATTATAATTAAAAGAATAACATTCATTGTCACCCGACAGCCGAAAGCGGGTAGAACCCGCAGTGCGATAGAATAATTTCTCATAACCTTAACACGTCGGGTATCAAAACGTCTTCATTCCTCCGCCGCTCGATGGCTCCATGATGGGAGTTCTTATGAGAATAACAGGTGTTTTTTGTCTCAACTTTTAGGAAACCGGGATCCTTCTAGTCACAACTGAGCCCCTTGACTCAACTCCCCATCAATGAAACAACACACGCCAGAGAGAAACAAATGGCTCAAAGCAGTCGGCAAAACTAACTTCATAACTCTCTTAGAGCAATTTTTGTAATTGCTTATCTTTCCAAAAATACGAAAAAACTTCTTTCGTCATCTGCAGACCAGAATTCAATTTCCTCTTTCCACAAAATCTAGGTCAATGGGAAAAAGAAACTACTCCTCCATCCGGCTAATAGGAGTTTATCCACTTATCAGTAATTATACTGCCAACCAGAGAGAGAGAGAGAGAAGAAAAATCCTGATTTACTGTCCACGCCCGGTTCATAACTAGAACAAACGCGTGGATAGGACACTCCACAACAAGATAAAGTCATTAAATACAATTTATTGC
The DNA here is from genome assembly GCA_964034865.1 of Eristalis intricaria. Classification (NCBI taxonomy): domain Eukaryota; kingdom Metazoa; phylum Arthropoda; class Insecta; order Diptera; family Syrphidae; genus Eristalis; species Eristalis intricaria. Next base: position 37,831,137 of record OZ035875.1, read on the forward strand.
ATCAGATTATCCTCCAAAGTCATCCTCCTGCCGTTCGAGATAAAAGTGCAAGTGGGGAGAGAGATAGAGAGAGGGAGCATAATTTTAACGATTTCCAAACAAAGTCCGCTCTTGGGACTCGGGGAATGCGGGGGTATTCATGCAATTGCACATGCGACTGAAGGAAGTCCGGGACAGGCTGCCCTCTGAGTGGAGACGTAAACGTTTTATGTTCATGAAGAGATGTGATGTCACTGAAGCCATAAAAATACAAAATCAGAAATGATAATATGGCTTCCCATTTGCAAAGGAATCTCTCCCAGATAAGAAACTCATGGGAATTCAAATGGAGTGGTGATGACGACGGGACCTGTGGGACGCATCTAAAGTGGGGCATACAAGTTTTGAAGGACTTCAATTACACTCAGACCCCAACAGGTACAGCCCGGACCACACACAGAAGACACAGAAGACAGGATGGGGTCTGTAAATCAATGTTGCTGCCTTGGGAGAACTTCTAGTCCTCGGCCAACAGTCAATAATGCTTGCACTCTGAGCAGAAGAGGAAATCTTCTGTGCCTAGTGTACGATTTCCATCCGATTCCACAAGCCTGAGATGTATGTACTCATTTGGAGGCATTTTTTCGATCTTTTTTTTTTCCTTAATTCATTTGCGAAAAATCCTGCGCCAGGACCGGAATGATCTAAGTCAAGAAGAATGTGTCAGGATTTTCAAAAGTAGGCAAAGTGTATCCATCCCAAATGTGTTCTTGGACATCGAAGGAGCCTTCAATATCATGAGAAACAAGAAAATCGAACTTGCACTTGAAAAGGCCAAAGGCTACTGCTCTTCTTTTTCTCTTTTTCTCACGATTTCTGGCTACCTACCTCCAGTACCGCACGCCAAGTTGGTGGAGGTCCTTCTTCACCTGGGTGTGCCACCTTAAACGCGGGCGTCCTCTGTTGCGTTGCCCCACGGGTTCCGAGTCGAAGACCGGAGGCCGGAGCTGTGTTCTCCATACGCTGTACATTTTCTAGCCATCTTAGGCGTTGGATCCGTAGACGCCTGACTACTGATTGAATCTTCTATTTCAAAAATTGTCAACGCAAACAGGACCAAAGGCCGCAACACGAGACCAAAAATTTCCTCATCGGCTTTAGAGATTGTTGTACAGCAGGATTGGGATGATCAAGGTCTTATATAAAGTCAGTTTCGTTCTTAGAGAGGTGGCTATATTACGCAATTGCCTCGTGAGCCCATAGAAACAGCTGTTGGCAAGAGTTACTCTTTGACGACTCGCTGTGTTCTGCCAATCACGTCAATATCATCCGCGTATGCTAACAGTTGTACGGTACGATTGGCAGTCGTTGTTCCGTGTGTGATTTCAGCAATCATGTTCTTGGTACTGCTTACCGCAAGGCAGCTTCTGCAAAAGTCGTTATGCCTACGTTATGTGTACTTATGGCACAGTTCTGTTAATACTCGTATTAGAATGCTCACTTCGATGCTACTAAAGCCGCTTTTTTCGTTTTGCTCAGCCTCGTCCATATAGTCCTTGCTCATACTGTGAAATATGAAAGGTGGTAGATTCGGGTATCGAACCTAGCACCCTCTGCGTATGACTCGACGTACTAACCCACTACGCCACGGCGACCCAATAAATAAAGAATACAGTTAAAAAAAAAGTATTATTTATTTCACATTTTAAAAATATATTTTGTTCTTTTGTATTCACTTTTTGCAGTGCATGCAAATTTGTTGTTGTTTTTTTTTAAATACTTGTATCAAAGAATTGAATATGACAGATCAACATGAAATAATGGGTTCGCCTGTCAAAAGAGGCACTCGATTGTCATTATCTAAAGCAGACGGACGTAAATAGCTAAAGGAGAAGAGTTAGAAGAGAGTACTTTGCATACCAGTTTAAAATATTATTAACGTAGACTTTTAAAGTAATATTTTTTGATTAACACAAGGATTGTGATTCTATTTGATTCTTTGAATAAAATACTGTTTTGAATTGTAATTTGAGTTAAACTTGTATAAATGTAAACATTCTGCCTCTAGGTTCATAAGGACAAGGAGTTAATCTTGAATCAATTCTATGTTATTCAGCTCTGTTCCTCTCCTCTCACCACTTCACATTCAGGACCGAAAGTACTGTTTCAGTGAATGCTGAAGCAGCAACATGAGATATCATATAGGATAGGTAAATTGTAGTGGCCTACTGGTGTGCCACACTTGGGCCAGCACAGGCCCCTTAGTCACATGCTTACAACTATACAGACTGTACTATTTTTTACCACAGAACGAAAGCCAAGCCAAGCCGAAGCCATGTGCTTGCAACGACCCAAAGACGCTCCCAAGCATAGGCAGTCGCGTGATGTTTGTGTCCATTGGATCAAGAACGGTAAAACCAAGCCGAGCGACAATCCCATGAGGCCAACCACGCTATGCAAGAAACTGCTGATCTCATGCTATCTCATTTCCGCTGCATGTAAGCTTGTGCCCTAGAACACGCTCTGCTTTCATTTCATTTTCATTTTATTTATTCAGGTAACTGCACAATTAAGCATAAACTTATAAGCTTGTGCAGGAATGATTTTTTCTTAAAATAACAAATTTCTACCTATCTTGACCTAACTTAATTCTAATGAAAGATTAGGAAAGGAAATAAGGAGGGGGAAAGGAGTCAAATTAATAAGAAGAGAAAGATGAAGATAGAGAAAGTAAGAAAGTAAAGAAAGCATATACTGAAATCATTGTTATTTACTCGTAAGTGGTTAATTCGTTTTATAAAATTCAAAAAGTTTTTTTTCCAAAATAGTTCCCTGTACCTACCCTTTTAATTTCCGGAGGGAGTGCATTCCATAAATGAATTGCGCTAACCACAAACTGCCTTTCGGTGTTCAAAAACTTATGTTTAGGTGGTATTAAATTCAATGTTCTTTGAGAACGCGCAAATTGTAATTTTGTGTACAAATATTCAGGTGCCTGGCGGTTTATAATTTTATGTAAAGCAAGAACTGTACGATATTTAAGAAATACATTAAGGGGGCAGCCAATAATTCTTTTAGCGAAATCTGAAACGTGGGCGTACCGATCTAGATTGAAAATATATCGTGTACAATTGTTGAAAGCAACGTTTAACTTGTGGGAACATTCAAAGTTCATGTTTGAAAAAATTTCACAGCCGTATAATATGAGAGGAACTACGAATGACTTTATGAGTTTTAGTTTGACTTCAACGGGTTTTGTTTGGTTGGACTGAGACCTCGTAACACACAATAGATTTTGCGAACGATACCATTTAATTTATCATTCCAGCTAAGATGTTCGTTAAAGATGATTCCAAGATTTTTTTATTTTAGAGACATCTTCAATATTGCTGTTGTTAGTACAAACTGGGTCGACGGCATTGCACAGATTTCCTCTGCTTATTTGGAGAGCCTTAGTTTTGGAAGGATTCAGGGATAAATCATTCATTTTGGACCAAATAAATAAGGAGTTTAGATCTGTATTGAGATCACGAAGTGCGCTTGCCTGAGTGGAGAGTTTGAAAACTTTATAAAGCTGTACATCATCAGCGTATATATGATGCTCGCAGTGTTTTATGCTTTGAGAGATATGGCTTATGAATCAAACAAACAGGAGTCCTTGCGGTACGCCTGTGAGCACGGGTAAGCTTTTTGAATACTTATTACCTTTAACTACCATCTGAGTTCTTCCATCAAGATATGACGCCACGAGTCTACAAACGGATTCCTCAAAGAAAAATTGTGATTTCAATTTGTGTAATAAAATAGAATGATCAACAGAGTCAAGCTTTTGAAAAGTACAGAAAGACAATCACAGACATCATATCACTATCGAGTCCAGATCGTATATCGTCGGATACTTTTAGAAGCGCAGAAATGCAGTTGTGCTTACTGCGAAATCCTGATTGTAACTTGGTCACCAATTTCTCTTTCTCCAAGTATGCTTTTATTTGGATACTTATTATATATACTTATTACAAGAAAGACCTAGTTATTATAATGATTGATTTTAGTGTTTCATTTTTTTTTTGGGACCACGACTGGCTTCCACACATATAACTCCTTGTGCAAACTAATTAGTGCTTTTAATAAGCCAGAGAAGATGGCTAATTCTTATGCTACAAGTTTAGCCAAGTTATCAAAACAGCAGGCCTCCAAAAGTCTAAATCAGCGGAATGAGAGAGCATTGCAGCTGAATGGCACGTGTTCAATGGTTCCTTAAACAACCTTATTTCAGCAGCTTCTGCAGAAATCGTTGTAGTCTTAGTCTATAGGTGTGAGTTCCGTAGCGCAATTCCCTGTTATAACGCATGCATAACCAGGCGAGTTTTTGGACTTGGTCCAACCACCTAATCCTGGTTTTGACAAGCGGCCGCCTACCTGATCGAATCACGGTCAACGCCCGCCTCGGAAGTCGTAATGGAGGGGACATTTGTGCTACGTGACCAAACCATCGAAGGATAGCTATTTTCGTTCGAGGAAGCAGTTGTTCTATGTTGAGTTCCTCGAGCACTGCCGTTTTCCTCAATCTATTCCGGCGAGTAATTCCCACAACAGCACAAATAAACCTCATCTCAGCATATTGTATTGACCTCATGCCTTTGACACCAAGCTCGACCTTCCTGCTTACATATCTTCCTTGCAGATTCAAGACCAGCTTGACCAATCCTTCAAGAAACCTTAGGATTCTCACTCATGCAACAATTTGTTTAAATAAATAAATTCATCGGGTGGTTCTTAAAATAAATTACCATATTCTAGAGTAGTTTTTTTACCTGAGGCTTAGGCTTTTCTCACAAAAGGAAGTCCTTATTACACAAATAAGGACGAACGAAGTTTCTCTATTAGAATTATAGGTTATAAAGCACACCTACATGAAATAGAGTACAATACTCTATTCCAGAGTACGGTTGGCAACCCCACCTACCGGTGCTATTTTCCGACAAGGGGGTAGTGAACAACTTATAAACCCTCCAACAATTCGATTGACCATGTTTACACATACGGATCGGGGATTCTAAAAGGCAAAGACTCAGGCATTGTTAAACATGATGTAGGTAGTGTGTAGGTGTTACGGCCTTGCGGCAGCGGGCCACTTGGACCATCATGTTGGACCCATTGTGCCCTTGATGGATAATGTTCCATTTTGCTTTCCTTGAAAACTTAAGTATTCTTTTCAATTCTACACTTCACAAATCTTCCCCTTCTGCAAAGTAGTGTCTTCTCAATAACTGTTTTCTTTTCCTTACTAGGACACTGGAAAAGCAGATACAGTGAAACTTCTCTTTACGGACACCATCCTACAAGGGACACCTCTCTTTATGGACAATTCGTCAAAGCCCCGGCATGAATGGATTCGTGTATTCCAAAAACTTTATAACGGACACACCTACATAACGTTCACCTATGATGATCCCGCTGCTGTCCGCTGTAGAGAAGTTTTACTGTATTGGATAGATTCTACTTATATTTCTTTCTGATCTCTGCAGCTTCTACAGAAGATGTTGTGTGGTATGTTCAGTCATAATGCATGCGTGCCGTGCCTTTACAATGCCCGGATTAGGACCCATAATAGTGTTAGCACTTTTTCGCGTCTAAAGCTGATCAGTGATGATGATCTATTTTTGTTCAGCGTCAGCCACACGGCCCATGCTATTACTCGGATTTTCAGACTAAGCCGTGGAGATTTTACTCAAACCAGGGCTTCGTCTTCCAGTTTTCTTCCCGTAGAGCTAAAAGGCTCAAGCTCAAACGAGATTTTTCAAGCTTACATCTATTTTTCGTGAGAATGTCCACTTTTCCGTTGCCTGGATACCAGTACCTCTTTTTATCCACCATAGGATCACCGTGTTCACTAAGGATATCATGTTGACTCCTTGTCTGCATAATCGGACTAGTTTCGAAGTCAAGATGTTCGGCTTTTACGGATTTCGTCGCCGCTTGGCTGTCTGAGAAAATTGAGATCGCTATATTAGTTATGTTGCGTTCTCGCAACTCGCGTGCTACTTTATGTATCCCAGCAACTCCAGTTTGAATAACTCTGAAGTCGCTAGACTAGGCTACAAGTTCTTCTGGCCATTTATTCCGATCTGGGAAGTTCCTTGAATTTCTCCGTAAGTGGACGGTCATCTCCGGGTCATATGTTGATGACAAGTGCACCGTCTGCTTATTGTGTTGTGTCGATGTCCATCTTTTGAGTTTGCAAGTCTGACCGCCAATTACTGTTGTTAGCTGCGTTAGGAGATATTTCTTCTCCAGAGCTTTCCACCCCACGGGAGAACCGAAGGTCAGGATGAGTCTTACTACGTATGGTCACTAGTGGCCTGAGACCCATGTTTTACCAAAGGCACGTTTGTACGTATAAAACCCCACATACGCATTCTCTCTTGCTCAATATACTCCCCCATTTCTAGTCCAGGCTATCTTAGACATCCGTCCCCAAGCTCCGTGTTAGGAGACGGCAATCCCATCCCAGCCCAGTTGATCGCCTTCGTAAGCCGCTTTGAATCACGTTTGTTCTGTTGGGTCGATAGAAACTTATGCCTCCACGCCCATTGCGAATTAAGCCAATTAGACCTACTTCATGGCGCATTGTGGCCATCTCTGTGACATAACAAGGCCAAGGATACCAAGCGGCCTTCATCGATTTCAACTCAGCCAAACTAAGCTCTTCATTTGCAGTCAATTTCCGAGAAAATCCTCCCATTCGGAGGACTTAAGCACTCTTCCACTCAGCCAGAGGTCCCTTTGTATGTCGTATCAGTCGATCCGACTGTATTAATTGAATATTCTTTGACCGGTCTGGTCACGAATCCTATTATCGTTACATATGTGCCGTCGTGTGTGGGCGAGCACACGTGCTCTCGTCTTTAAAGACCACCAAACGACCAAGCTGAAATTTAACTTCTAACTGCAACTGACATGGCTTTCGAGACGATACACACATGCTCCCATATCTCTGGGATGCAAAGGAAGATTGGTTATTTTCCCATTAGCCCAAGCAACTCAACCTCATCTGGCTGATGCTGCACTTTGCCACTTCCCCAACAAAGCCACCGCCACCACCGCCGCCGCCGCCGACAACATGCATGCATTCACTGCATCCTCAAAGCATACTCGTAGTTCCCCCTCCGATAGTCAACGACCATCATCTCGGCGGGCGATGAGGTGCTCTTTATGGTAATTCTCCTGACAAGGTATTGGTTGCGAAAGCATCCTTTTACCTTGGAATGTAATCATAATATTGAACGGAATAACCCGCACAAAGTAAAAGCAATAAATCGATATTAAGGACGAGTGGCTCTTTGACTCCGCAACCTTTTTACCTTCCCTCGCTCGCCCCCTCATCAACTACTGCCACTGCCATTTGCCGGTGCAATGGGGGTGAGCTTATGGAATGAATTCCATTTGAGGGATTCCGTTTGCAACAGCTATGCAGTTAATTTCTAGGGAAATGTCGAAGATTGAAGGAGCTTAATGCATATTGAGTTCCCGTCATGCCATTAAAAGTGACTCAAGGATCGAGGAGGCACCAGATGTCGACGGAGAGATTCAAAGGACACTGCTAGTGCTGACAGATATGAGCTAGAGTCATCCGTCTGTGGTGTCCTTTGATGAGGTTCCACGCCAAGTTCAAGGCATGCCGGGGATGCGGCAGTCGCGATGGGAATTTGAAAAAAGACACGAGGTTTAGTAGTAAAAAATATGAGTTTTATTTTTGACAATCAATCAATCAGTCTTCCTGGATCTTAATATCTGGTCACTGGAGCAACAGGAGCTGCAGGGGATTGGCCTTCTTCAGATGCTTCGCTGGCTACGGAATCAACTGGAGCTGGGGTGGAGATCGATGGCTCTTCGCTGGGTGGTGCTGGGGATGCGCTCAGTTTGGCGGAGATTTCCACGGTATCGTCAGCGATGGGAGCAACTGGGGCAACTGGGGCAAGTGGGGCAACTGGGGCTGGAGCCACACCGGCGGCAACTGGAACTGGAGCAGCACCCAATGGAGCAGCAGGCAATGGAGCGGCAGGCAATGGAGCGCCAGCCAATGGAGCGGCCGCGTACTGGAAGGGGCTGTATGGAGCTGGAAGGGCGTATGGCAGAGGAGCGCCAGCGTAGTATCCAGCAGCGAATGGGGTGGCGAACCTGGCGAAAGGAGCGGCAGCCAATGGGGCAGCAACTGGAGCGGCGATCTTAGCCAGTGGGGCAGCGACAACTGGAGCGGGAGCTAATGGAGCAGCAACTGGAGCGGCGATCTTAGCCAGAGGAGCAGCTACTGGAACTGGAGCCAATGGCAGAGCATAACGAGCGAAGTTCTGTTGCAGGTCGATGCGGCTGCTGCCACCTGGAGCGAGACTGTAACCAACTGGGGCAGCATATGCCAATGGAGCTGGAACTGGAGCGACGATCTTGGCAGCTGGAGCAGCAACCAATGGAGCGGCAACTGGAGCGGCGATCTTAGCCAGTGGGGCAGCGACAACTGGAGCAGGAGCCAATGGAGCAGCAACTGGAGCGGCGATCTTAGCCAGAGGAGCAGCTACTGGAACTGGAGCCAATGGCAAGGCGTAGCGAGCGAAGTTCTGCTGAAGATCGATGCGGCTGCTGCCACCTGGAGCGAGACTGTAACCAACTGGTGCAGCGTAGGCCAATGGGGAGGAGTACGCCAATTGAGCGGAATAAGCCAGAGGTGAGGCATACGCCAAGGGTGCACCGCCCAAAGGAGCAACTACACCAGGGTGTCCAGCAACACATGCGAAGGCTGCACAAAGGACAATGATCTACAAAATGCAAAGGAAAACAAAATAATCTTTAAAACAAATCTGCTCCTTTTTCAGAGGCCACGATCGACTACTTACGAACTTGGCCATTTTCAATTGGGGAGGTTTTGACTGCTTTTGGTAACAGGCTTGAATTGATTATGCTTAAACCATGTCCGGTGAGCGGTTTATATAGCAAAACTCCGTCTAAGACCCGCCAGTGCGTGATCTGCATCCGATTGGAGGCGCGCTCGTGTGTTATAAGCGCACACAGCCCCGTCCACCCATGATTGCATGAAGCGAATTTCGTGTTTCGCTGTTTTTGAATGTTTAAACAGGCCAAACCGACCCAGAGCGGTCAAAGTATAGAGTAATGCGGCCACACTCACGCGGCCGCACTCACACATAAACGCGCTGCTCTGCTAATGAGTGTGATTGAGGCAAGAAGTTGGCTTGCTGATCGTATCTAAAGTTATTCTGGGCCTTTAGGTTGGTCTTCATCGACCAGCAGCGACGGGCCAACGCGACCAACGCCAGCCAGCGATTCTCCCAGCCCATCAGTATTCTCCGAACGTGTGGGTGTGCGGTGATTACCTATTGTTTTTGGCCGAGTTACATGCGCTTTGGTGCTGCGGGCGCGGGCACAACCTTTCACTTCTGGTGGCAAATGTATGTTATCACTTGGTGAACTTCATGCTCTTGAATGTGTCATGTTGCATCGGCCTTCAGGAGTGGCAATTTTTTTCGCCGAGTTGAGCCAAGTTTTCGCGGTTCGCCTATGCGTGGGTTGGCGGCCTTGATTCGTGAATGTGTCACAAGCGTTCACCTCAGTGTCTTGTAGTTGCCACCAACCAAGAAAATGTCCGCCTTTTGCGGCGAACTCTTGAATAATTCACAAGTCGGTCGCCTTCGACACTCAGCCGAATTGCTTTCAACGAATTTCGACTTTCTGATGGCATTCAAGCATCCGTTCTAAAAATGCCTCCTTTTCTTGTGTGGTTGATCTGCAAGCTTTCGTTTTGAATATTTCCATTGGCATTCAACCGAACTTCGATCGGTATGCTCCGTGATTGGCTTTGCTTCCATCTCGTGTGTCCATCTGCTGTTCGATTGGATACGATCGGTGGTTTCGTGGTCACGTTCCGGAATGTGCAAACGTCATACGTCTGCTGGAGCGGACGTGGGTATCTGCTTCCTGCTAAATTTTAAGATCAAAAAATTTGCTGCGTACGCATCCACGCACAGGTTAGGTAAGGTGCGTGCGTAGACGAGGGGAATGCCACATTTCAGTGAGGTCCTGTTGGACTCATCGTGATGCCTGTAACCGAACGTAACCTCTTTGCTCAGTCATCCTGATATCCTGACAAGCCTAAAAAGAGATTATAGAGGGGATTATTAGATCCTGAAGGTCCTAGAAGAAATGTTCTCCCCGTGTTCTCTGTCTCAACTGGTAGGGACTGGTAGTTGACGGAGGTAGCAAGGAGTGACCTCTCATGGGAATCAGAATCAACAACGACAGAAACAAAAACACTTCAAGGAACTCTGATGTTGTTAAGTCGGGCAACGGAGAGCTCCAAAAAGGGGAGGGAAGAGAAAAGCATTTTACCCTAATGTCTTGCAAGGAAGACAGCGGATGTAGCTGGTGACGAAGCATTGGACGTACTTAATCATCGTGGACGATGCGCCTTGCTCGGTTGCCAGCTCATCCAATTTCTCGGTATCGTCCGTCAACTCCCTACGGAGCAAGATCCACAACTGCAGACGGACGATACATGGGCTATGTGGAAAAAAGGAAAAGTATTGCACTGTTAAAGGCACCCGCGTGTGTGTGTGCTGGCTGTTCTGGGAGAACCCAATTAGCACTATCTGCCGTTTTGATACCACAGCTCTATTTTGTTTATAATTACGTATGTTATTAATATTCTTTTACAACTACTCTGCAACTAAAAATTTAGAAAGTTGATAGCTCCTCCGAGGGGGAAGGAGGATAGCTCCTCGTAAAAGGGGTTGCCCAGAGTTTGCCGCCTGACTCTAGCCAGCGCTATCCCAGGCCACTCCTCCTTTGTGGGAAGAACTACGGCAACGTGTTTATTAAAGCCATGATAAGGTAGTGTATAGTCTGCTTGATTTGGTGCTAATTCCATCGGTATCGAGTCTAGGATACAACTGTCTCCATATGGTTTCGGGGTCCATACCCTGGATTCAATATCTTAATCTAACATCTAACTGCGCTATTTATAGTGCTTCTATGTATGTGGAGGTGGGTTCCACTCAATATGGACGATGATCGACGAGAGTTCCTTCCCTCCGACTTAGACGAGGTCAACATAGCAAGATAAAGACTGAAGTCTAACAAAGCTGCCGGTGCGTACGGACTGTCTGCAGAACTGTATAAGACAGCTGGAGATGGTAAGGCACATCCACCAACTCAATTGTAAGATATATTCGGAAAAAAGCATGTCCGACGAGTTGAATCTCAGTATCGTTTGCCCGATCCACAAGAAAGGAGACCCCTTCAACTGTGCCAACTACCGAGTGATAAGTCTCCTCAACATCGCCTATAAGATCCTCTCTGCCGTTTTGTATGAGTGCCTGAAACCATTCGTCAACAACGTGATAGGTCCTTATCAGTGCGGTTTCAGGCTAGGGAAGTCCACCATCGACAAAATCTTCACATTACGGGAGATCCTGGAACAAACCCAACAGATGCAGATCGACACCCACCACCTTTTCGTTGATTTCAAGGCCACATATGACAGCGTGCATAGAAACGAGCTATACAGCACCATGTCTAGTCTTGACATTCCTGCCAAACTCGTCAGGTTGTGCAAGATGACGATGGAGCATTCTCGCTGCCTCATCAAGGTCGGAAGCGAACTCACCGAGACCTTCAATGTCAAAAAAGGACAAGGCGACGCGCTGTCATGTGACTGTGTGATTTAACATTATTCTTGAGAAGGTCGTGCAGAACTCAAACGCTAACACATGAGGCACGATCTTCAAAATGTCCGTACAACCGCTAGTATACGCGGATGACATTGACGTGGTTGCCAGAACACAGCGATCCGTCAATGAAGCGTTTGCTCGCATTGGGGCGGAAGCGGCCAAAATGGGTCTAGCGGCGAATGAGGGCAAAGGGAAGTGTATGCTGTCATCAAGAAAGGACACACAACATCGACGTCTTGGACAGAGCGTTACTATATAACTTCGAGGTAGTCAAGGACTTCGTCTACCTCGGCTCCGCAGTAACTCTTGCCAACCGCTGTTTCTATGGGCTCAAGAGGGAATCGAGTAGTAGAGTCATCTCTCGAAGGACCAAGCTGACTTTATGCAAGACCTTGATCATCCCAGTCCTGCTGTACGGCGCGGAGGCATGGACAATCTCAAAAGCGGATGAGGAAGTCTTTAGTCTCTTCGAGAGAAAAGCTCTGCATGCGATCTTTGATCCTGTTTGCGTTGACGGTTTCTGGAGGAGAAGATTCAAACACGAACTGTACGGGGTCTACAGCGACGTGAGTCTGGTCAGGTGTCTTCGGATCCAACGACTAAGGCTAGGCTATGTAGAGCGCATGGACAACTCAGCTCCGGCCCGGAGAGTCTTCGACTCCGAACCCGTGGAACAACGTAACAGAGGACGCCTGCGTTTAAGGTGGCGCACTCAGGTGGAGAAGGACCTCAACCAACTTGGCGTGTGACACTGGAGACAGCTAGACAGAGACCGTGCTAGCTGGAGAGGCTTGTTGGTAGAGGCCCATGTCCACCCCGGACTGTAGCGCCAAATAAAGAAGAAGAATGTGTGAAGGTCTATGAGCAATAGATGGAGCATGACAGTCATTGCATTCGAAGGAGCTGTCCTTAGGGCGCCTGTATAGTCCCTATGCATGTCATTCTTTGCACTTTGTTTAGTTTCGTGAGAGAGTAAGCCACCGTTCTAATTATCCGTACATGAGGATTGGACGTACTACGGCAGTGTAAAACCAGCCAATCAGCTTTAAGCCCATTTTTAACCAGAGGTTTTATTATAGACGTAGACAGCTATTCATGCTTACTTGGCCCGTTGATCAAGGTTGATCTTTCAGCTGAGTTTAGGATTTAGTACTCCTAGGTTAAAATTCCACTCTTCAACAATGTATCGATACAACAAGCAACATGACAATGGACCTGAGAACGGGTGAGATAACGCCTTCTTGGAGTATGCCTTTGCTGGCTATATTGGATATAAAACAACTCCCTAGCGTAGCCGGTATATTCCTAGTACTGAGCATAAGGCTGTCGAAGAATTAAGATGTTCTTACCCACCACCTTTTCATTGATTCTTATACGAATTTTAATTTTACGAATTTTTATGATGAATATGTAAGTTTCTCAAAATACCTTGGGATACATTTTCTTGCTCTCCCCGCGGTCTTGCCGTTAGGTATTACTTCGCGGGGCTGGTTAGCATATCAGGACATGTGTTCTATATTTGCTAATTCGGCTTTTCTTTCTCTTTCGAGCCTTCTTAGCTCGATCTGCACGCTTGTATAAAGGATCAGGTCACCAGCCATTTATCAGCTGACTCCGCCATATGGCTAACTAGGAGCTCGGGAGTTGATAGACTTCCTCTCGCCACGGCAAAGCGTCTGCAATGGAATATTGCGTGCTCTGCATCATCATCTTCGCCCGCGCATTCTGGACTAGTGGGTGAGCTGTCGTGACCGTGATTTGCAGTTCTGCGTAGGTAGATTCTTTGCATTTCGGTGGCGAGAATGTCGATCGGGACCATACCCGAACGAACGTACGGAATTGTTCGCAATCCGCTGATTGCTCTTATCACGCAGAGCCTGTATGATGTAGAGAGCTTCCTTGCTAATTCCGTTTTCGCCAGGGCCCCGTCCATACTAGTGTAGCGCTTAAAAATGATTGAGCTTACCCCTCGCATACCCGGTCCTCCAATGTTGGGCAGAATTTCGGAGAACGCTGCCTGTCAGTTGTCGAGCAGGTATAGTTCCCTAGGTATTTTGGGAACTCCTTCGATCTAATTATCTGGGAACCAACCCGGAAGTTCGCGTATTCCACAGTATTTCGGCTGATTATTAAGACAGCCCCAGTCTTATGGTCAGCTAGTTCTAGGTCGGCGGATTCCCTCCAATCCTCGATCCTGGCGATCGCTTCGTTTGTGGCTGCTACCAACTCGTGGATGTGCTTGGCCATTGTCACGACCGCAATGTCGTCAGAAAAACCGATGACATTGACTCCATGTGGCTGCGTTAGGCTTAGTACTCCGTCGTACATTAAGTTCCACAGGAGGGGTCCAAGGATTGAACCCTGTGGAACGCATGCCGAGACTTCGTGGTACTTAATTCCTTTGTCAGTTCCTTAGTTTCCTGGTGGTGAAATAGCTGAAATAGTGCTCCGTCGTACATTAAGTTCCACAGGAGGGGTCCAAGGATTGAACCCTGTGGAACGCATGCCGAGACTTCGTGGTACTTAATTCCCCTGTCAGTCTGGTATCTAGGTTTCCTGTTGGTGAAATAGCTGACGATTATCTTCCTCAAGTACTGCGGTGTGTTCATTATATTCAAGGCTCTCATGATGCAGGACCAGTTCGCTGAGTTACACGCGTTTTTTATGTCCAGCGTAACTACGGCACGGTAGTTTTTTGTACTGCCCCTCCATCTTGAACCCGTTATCGCTTCGTTTGCCACCTCTTTGATGGCGTCGATGGTATAGAGCGATTTCCTAAAACCGTACTGATGGTCGGACAAGGCTCCTCGCTCCTCCGCCACGCCGATTAGCCTGCCGTATATGTTACTCTCCAGCATCTCTCCCGTGGTGTCCAGCAGGCAGATTGGTCGATACCCTGACAGTTCTCCCGGGGGCTTAATGCCTTTGGGTATCAGGACCAGGCTTTGGAGTTTCCAGCAGTTGGAAATGTTTCCTTCTTCGAGACACCTTTGCATTGTCGCTGTAAACAGCTCAGGGCTCTTCTCAGGGGCAGGTGGTTTTGTTTTTGGCAATTTTCCTGCACGCATTCTGCAGCTCGTCAACCGTGACTGGTGGGATTTGTTCAGAACTAACTCCTTGTGTGAGGACGAATATTGTTGGAGGTTTCCTGGGGAACAGGTGTTTTAATATTGTTCTGAGCATCAGTGGGCAAGTTAGTTGAGGCGTCCTACTTCCTTTCACTTTCTTCATTATCATTGTATATGGTCCTCCCCAGGGGTCTAGATCTGCTTCATTGCAAAGATTCTTGAAGTAGTTTGCTTTGCTCTGCTTAATTGCCTCTTCCAGACTACGCCTTGCCAGCCTGAAGGCAGCTAATTGTTCCTGGAACTCCGGTCTACCTCTGAAACGCTGGATCTACAACGTGCTTTGCTGTGTGCTATGTGCGATCTGCTGTGTGTTGCGTGGTATGTACGACGTGCGGGTGTGGTACGAGCTGGCGTCATGTATCATTTGTTGTTGTTGATCACAACACATTAGTAAAGATTTGAATATGTTGGTATTTTAGTTAAAACATTTGTATCCATGAGGTTAGTGGAGAAGGGATGGGGTACACTCATATGTCCCCTGTCACTGAACACATATGTTAATAGGGTCTACAAATTTCAAGTAGCTGCCTCGGATGGATTCGCAAAAGCGCATTCTCACCCAAATTCTCAAAGACCTTGTTGCTGGTTTCGTGCTGTAGCTTACGGATTGCTGGTTAGGGATTGCTTTGATAATGGCCTTAAGTTCTTGAATTGTTTCTGGCATAAGATCCCTCCCTTACGGTTCCCCCCAAAAATAAATCCAAAGTGTTCAAATCGCACAT
The DNA here is from genome assembly GCA_964034865.1 of Eristalis intricaria. Classification (NCBI taxonomy): domain Eukaryota; kingdom Metazoa; phylum Arthropoda; class Insecta; order Diptera; family Syrphidae; genus Eristalis; species Eristalis intricaria. Next base: position 37,846,704 of record OZ035875.1, read on the forward strand.
CCGAGGCGGACAATTGATAACACCAAGATGGCTGATGAAACAATTTGGGAAGTTGCTGCGCAAAGCATCGATTGTGGCTTGGGCTTCGGGGCATGGTGCGCCTGTATGAGCCATAGTTCATCCAAATCCATGTCTTCGATTTCAGTAAAAAGGATAATGGGTTAACATGGCTCTGTAGCGCCTACCCTTGACCGAAACGTTGTACCCAGCCACATTTTCCAAGGAAAATTGTCCAATAATGCTCTTGGCCACAGCAGCCATATTCCGTACGACGACGGGGACCATGAGGCATACCAGTCTCACAAGCTTGCGTAAATCATTTCGTTCACAATCACCGAACACATAAATACATAGTAAGTCGGTCGGTCATCGATACCCAAGTACCACGGGAATAATTTCGAGTTTCCGAGTAGAGTGCGGTTATCGTCTGGCCCCTTGCCGATTGACTAACGGCCTCTCTGCAGGAAGAATAAATCATAATCGGTAATCAAGCTAGGTTAGGTAAGGTTAGGTAGGAGGGCTACTAGTGTATTCACCAGCAAACGTAGCCCATTGTGATACCCATAGTCAGACTACTACCACCGATTGACTACTCCAGTGATAGTGCCGTTAATTTGATCCCAACGGCCAATGGTGACTGGACCAGATTTGAAAACCAGATTAAAGCCTATTAACTTTGCTTTCACTGGGATTCGAACTGGGAAACACGCTAACCAGGAGCAGACACTCTACAAACTGCGCCATCCAGGGTAATCAGGCTAACGTTGAGGAAAAGGTTAAAGGCAAGGCTATTATCTTCAAACCTACCATTGACGAAGTTGCTGGGACATTCCATAGTGCGCGCTGGGGTGCGGGCGAGAAACAACAGCCGATTCTTGTAAGGCAGAGTGCAGCTATCAATCCGTCAATTTTCTCTACTCCGCACAACGCCAAGAACATCTCCCTCATTAATCCAGGTCTAAATGACTCCCTCAAGGCTGGTCCCCAAAGGCTTATACGTAGACTCAATTGCCGCGATCATGACGCCTTAAAGGAGAGAGAAAAGGGAAAGCTCGCAAGGGCCAAGGAAGGAGGATCCATTGGTGGAAGGCCAATGAGATCGGCCCAAGTTGTAAGCCCCAAAATTGGCGACGGCGCTGCTAAAAAGGAACAGGAACTGATTCCATGCTGTTTTAGTCTAAGGCCTGTACATACCAGAGTTAGGGAGATCAGAAACGGGACCCATTTAAGTGTTACGTGTGCTCCCTTGGAGTGCTCTAATGAAACAGGTGTCATCTCTTGACTTTGCCTCAAAAAACTACATTTTTTTCCCATCGCAGCACATCCAAGGTTTGTTTACACAGTGTCTCTGTAGGACTATAAGGGACGGCATTCTCCAATTCCTTTAGCAAAGTGCAAATATCTCGGAGATAAACTCTTGACTTCCATTCGTTTGCCTACTGCTTTGGCGCCACTTTGAACTTTTGACTTCCTTTCAAGGTCTTACTTCTTCGTTTGAATGTTGAATTCAGATCCATGTCAATCTTTGAGTTGAATCTCTTTGTGAGCTCCAGTGACCGAGAGAACAAAACATTCATCAGCTTTCTCAAATGCAAGAAATTTCTCATGTCTCCGAACTGCGCCAAGCACCAGAATTGAATTTCAAATTCCCCCCAAGGCGCACAAGCTACAGAGCGCCATCAAGCTTTGAAATAGCATCGCTTCGCAGTTACTTCACCTTCATCTAGTGAAGTGTGTGTATTCTGATGCGAGAACAAAGCAGGTGCTCCCATTTAATTAAACAGACAACATTCCTGCTCGACAAGGAACAACCCATCCAAGACGTGCATCCATCGCATAACCACTTAAAGAACTCCTCCACGATGCCAGGTCGGGCCATTACCAACTCAATAAGACGATAGCATGTTGCCAACGGCGGGCGGTGCGGCGTGTCACTGACACACCCATTCGCCGGCACTATCCTCTGCCTCACATCGAATCGCCAGGAGAATGGTAATTTTCAGTAAAAGCTCGCTCCTTTCAGGCACACTGCGCTCCGTTCTCAGAACACACACACACACCGGCACACAAACAATGTCCTCTTTGTTTTGAAATTATTTTTATGTTTCGGAAATTTTAGGTGCACCCAACACAAGACTCCCTGGAGCAGAGGACGGCTAAAATATGAAAATTATTCGCTCCGGAGAGTCGCTGTGCACGCGGTGAACTGGAGCGGGGGATGCACACCGCACGGAGCTATAACCCAGCCAATACAGCCAGCCGTAGCCGGAACCGTAGTGCTCGGTGCGTGTTTTGTCAAGGATTCCCTTTCAGCTCTGAAAGAGTCCAAAATGAGGTCTTATTTCACAAGAATTGCCTCCAACAAACGAGTAATTACATTGAGCGGAGAATGGTTGACGGCCTGTGGAGGGGGAGTGATGGGAGAAGCGAACAAAAAGGCATCCAAAGTCCTGCTCTAAGGCAAAGTTTTGACTGTTGGCAGTGGCTCCTGCTGGTGTTTTACTCCTCTTCAGCTAATTAATAAGGATTCTTGAAGACGACGGGTGCAGTGCAAGTGGAGCAGAGTTTTGTTTTCTTTTCCTGCGAATTTCTATATCAAAAGGAGCGTTTTTTTTCAAACTTCCCCAGGGGACTGTCTAATATTTCCAAGTTTACAGCTTTAACCCACTGCGGGTGGAAAATTGTGTTTCGAAAAAGGGTTTGTTGACAAAAGGGAGTTAAGTTGAATTTTTAGGTAAAATGGGGGTTGAGTTTTTTTTTTTTTGACCAAGTAACAGGGGGGTTGACAAGATGGGTGACCGGGTATTGGTACGTGTGAACGGGTGTACAGCTTCTGCATATTGTAGATCAAGGCATTCTTTGGAAGCTCATGGTGACTTGCAGTTTTTATTTAAGAGTGATTTCTAAGGAGTTTTGTTGTTAAATGTCAAAAAACAAGGAAGAAAATTTAGCAAAGGGCACAAGATTATTATTTGACTTGATAAATCCATGCTTGCCATTTACTCGACTATTTCATGCAAATGTTAACGCCTTTAAGATCCTGTCCAACGAACAGTGTAAACGTCTGAAGCCGTTTTGCACTGCACTAATCGCCACGTTCTAGCGCGGTTTTCGGCTCGGCAAATCGACCATTGATAAGTAAAGAAGTTTGTCTATCTTGGGGCGAAAATGAACTCCACGAATGACATCTCAGTGGAAATGCGATGTAGAATCACACTTGGCAACCGATGTTACTTCGGTTTGGGGGCGAGATTCGATCTGAATCAGGGAGGTCTTATCCTCCAAGACCGCTATACGTAGCTTTGAGTCACAACCTGCACGAGGTGCCCCTGCTTCTACCGAATATAGCGGATCTAGAGGGGAATAACTCTATAAGACCCGCAATCGCACGTGTGCAACTATCGTGCTTACGGACGACCTTGTCTTCTAACGGTGAACTCCGGATTCTGTGGCACTCCGCTTTAAGTCAATTCCTCTTCACTACATACAGGGGGTGTCTGTAGTGCGACAGCTTCTTCCCCCTTACTCGTGGGTAAAAAATTATCTCCTTAAACCAAAATATTTCAAGGAACTCTGGTGCAAATGAGTCAGGCACCAGAGATATCCATGAAACTGACTCAACAATTAAAGACATTCCTTTAGACACTCCTCTTGAAATCCCCCGCCACTCAGACTTCGGATGCAGCTGGTAGCTGTACAGCGGACGTGAGCCTAGCTGGCCTCATCATAGTGGATGACGACTCCTGCTCAGTTGCCAGCTCATCCAACTTCTCTGTATCGTTTGGCTCCCCGATGCGCAGTAGATCGCGCAACTGTAAGCAGACGATAATTAGGTTGCAGGGTAGGGCAGATTTAACTGAGCTTGAAAAAGCTGTTGACTTCCTCATGGAAAGGCCGCAAGGTAGGGACCAGCACTCTGCTATCCAACCGAAGGCTGATTCGCAGAAGGTCAACGAAGCTGAAGCACTGAAGGCACCCCTCCCACCTATGTGGACGAAGCAATTCGATGCAGGAGAGGAGCGGTCTCACCAGTCAGCATATCACCCGAAGAGGATGAGGGCTCTCCATCGACGACGGTGCCCGGCATAGCCCAGGTATATCTCCCATTGAAGCAACCAAGGATAAACCAGGGACGAGTCAGAGCTTAGCGGGCATACAGCAAGCCTCTGCTCAGTCTCAGGGTCAACCCGCCTTTCAATCTTCCCAAAATTGAGGGTACAACCCTCACTCTAAGGGAAAGTGCGAAGTACCTTGGTCTAATCCTAGACAGGAAACTCAACTGGAAACTAAATATAGAAGAAGGAGTAAAGAAAGCGGGTTTAGAGGTGCTACTGGATCTTCTTCCACTCGATCTCTATACACAGATGACTTCCGCAAAGGGAGCCATTAGGATCTCCCAATCCAAAAACTGGCACCCCAGCCCCTATAGTCATACATGTATTCTTGATAGACTTTACATTGAACAAATAGAAAGCGACTATTCTCTCCTCACCCTTGACTTCAAAATACCCTTCAAAAAGTACTTCCCTGCAAGGGAGGAGTGGAGCTCAAGTGAACCCTTCACTGACTCGAGTTCAATCCATGTCTATACGGACGGGAAAATGCTAGGCAATTCCATGGCCTTCCCCACCTCTGTCTGACATCAAGAGAAAAGTGGACAGGAAAATCATGGAGTTAGTTAACGAAAGGTGGAGTTCCATCCCCACCTGTGAGACCACTCGTACGATATGGCCTAGATTCAACAGCACTAAAACCGATTCCCTCCTCCAATGTAGCAGGAAACTGCTGAGGATGATGGTCGGAGCTGTCACTGGTCATAACCATCTGAGGTATCATGAACACAAAATGGGACTTACCCATGACACCATTTGCAGAGGCTGTGGGGACGAAGAGGAGATTGAGGATAAATCCCACTATCTTTGTCAATGCCCCAGTCTATGCAAATTGAGACAAAGAACCCTGGGAGAATTTTTCTTCCATGACCTCCACGACTAAAATCTCTTTGCAGGTTTATTAGGATCTCTGGATGGCTGGATGGAGGAGGACGATAACCAACAACCTTGCAGTCAGGAGGTTTTTCATCATCCGGAGAGTGGGATGCTAGGAAGGGTTTCACCCCATGGGCATCACAATGGGTCCAATAGGACTTCAGTGTGGCGCGGCCCCGCCGCGTCAACCCACAAACCTAACCTAACCTAACTTCAGTTTGTCGAAACGGCTTGGCTAAAAACTCCTGACGCGAGGGCCCAAGATCATGCTATATAAAAATCTTATTTTGACAGTCCTGCAATATAAGTCCGAAAGCTAATCGATGAATGACGCAAAACGACGTGAGGGTAAGTTGATTCTTGGGGCCTTCGAAACAAGAATGCTACGTCTGATACATGATCTAGTCCGCAAAGAAGGCGAATGGAACAGAAGACATAACCGCGAACTCTATGAGCGGTACCCGGAAGTGGATGTAGTCTGGAAGGAAAAAATCCTTCGACTGCACTTGCTCAGGCACATAAAGCGCATGGGGACCAACTCGCTAGATATCGACGTCTTGGACAGAGCGCCACAATGGGCAGCTATAACTTTAAGGTAATCAAGGACTTGATCTACCTTGGCTCCGCAGTAAATAGTACGATCGACAGCAGTACTTAGATCAAACGTAGAGTCTTCGCTCTTCTTGGGCTCATGACGAAATTGAGTATTACAGCCATCTGTCGAAGGGCCAAGCTGAGTTCATATAATACCTTGATAATCCTACTGAACGGCACGGAGGCTTCAATCAAGTCAAGTCCTTGGTTTCTTCGAGAGAAAAGTTCTGCGTGCTATCTCCGGTCCAGTTTGCGTTAACGGTATTTGGAGGAAAAGATTAAACCACGAATTGTACGGGCTGTACAGGCGTCAACGGATCCAACGCCTAAGATAGCTAGGCCATGTAGAGCGTATGGAAAACTCAGCTCCGGCACGAAGAGTCTTCGAATCCGAACCAGTGGAACAATACAACAAAGGACGACCGCGCTTAAGGTTGAGCATTCAGGTGGAGAGTGAACGCATCCAGGGATCAAAGCGACCACTAAGTCAATTTCTGAACGACACGTATAGTCTGGAATGCGCAATGAAATTTCGGAATTCGTCACACTGTGTAAATGCTGCTAACAGCGCATGATTCAGATACAAAATCGAACACCTGTAGCTACCTATACATACCTCACCAAATGGACGATGTCGTTTTTACATACGAGTACAGAGCTTGTAGCTTGCCTTCTAACGTGTTCGTTCGCTTCGCTCTTCCCGGCACCCACATAAGTTGGATTATATCCTTAAAGGATATGCGGAAGTTAAAAGTGAATGAGCTCTGAAATTTGATCTCTGTCTGGTTATCGGAACAGATGACAATACCTGTGCTAGATATTACATTGCTAGGGCAGAGCTTCCTTAATCGCTATAGTTTCAGCCTGAAAGACGCTACAGTCACTCGGTAATCGCAGACATAGTTGGATGTTGAGATCCTTGAAATAGACGCCAGCACCCACAACTGTATCCACCTTTGATCCATCCGTGAACATTCTTAGTGGACCGCCTACCGTCTGGGGTTCAGACTCTCTGTAAATTCTGGAAAGGGACTCTTCACGAAGTGGAGCTTAGGTATCGTTAGGCCAGTGTCAATGGTTAAGGAACTATACTTGGAGACGATCGTTGAGTGTGCAGACCAGAGTTCTTTCCAGACGTCCAGTGATCTCGACCTGATCGACGTGTTAGTTACTATCTGCCTACCGACTATCGGTGGTAGGTTGAGGAGGTGTATGTTTAGAGCTTCACGCTGATACGAATCCGTGCCATCGCTGTCGATTGATATGAAGTTAATGTTTTTTCTTTTCGAACATCAACCTCGTACCATGACAGTATGATTTTTGAAATTGATCTGTAGTGATGCATCACAGGTAATTATTACTCGTCAAAAAACTACTATCACCCAGGCGTATGAGCAACTTTTTGAAAGTGAATATATTAATTGTAATTTGGACTCTGTTGCGTATACGTAATATTTTCGATTTTAATCTAGTTGTCCAGTCATTTCGAGTACTTCTTAACACAAAAGTCGCAACACGGGTGAATAACAAAAACATTTTTCTCCCTTCTCTTGACGTAGCAGTAAACATTGTTTTTTGTCAAAGGATTCATGTGTTTCCCAAGTGCTTTAGTTGTGTACGCTCACTTTTGTGTGAGTTAAACGGGTTATTTTTTGTTGTTTTTGAATGGGTAATATTTTTGAACTTTGGATTTTATTTCATATAATAATAAACAATATGTCGATAAATCTAATTGTATTTCTGAATTGCCTTTTAAGACACCTCTTGACATCAGAAAATCCGAAATTAAATCCATGCAAAGGGCGTACGCTCAATTTTGTGAGTATGAACCTTATATCATGAAACTTGAGCGATAACTCTGTGATTATGTGCTTAAGATTAGTACCAAAATTGTGTAGACAATGTATTTTGCGTTAGTTTAATGCAATCAACTGAATTGACTGTATTAAAAGAAATAAAAAATAATTAAGTTATATGAACCTTATATCATGAAACTTGAGCGATAACTCTGTGATTATGTGTTTAAGATTAGTACCAAAATAGTGTCGGGAATGTATTTTGCGTAAATTTAACGCAATCAACTGAATTGACTGTAGTAAAAGAAATAAAAAATATTTAAGTTAATACATTATTTCTTGTCGTGTATTGTCATATCCTAATCCATTTTGCCCGCAGTCAATTCGTTACAACTATTTTGCGTCCCAATACATCCTCCTAACATCAGAGGCGATGTATTCAGGGTTAAGTGAAATAAATCGTCTCTAAAAACGTTATTTTTTAATTCCAAACTGCAAAAACTGAGATACGTTGTTTTTGATTCTAGGAGACACAGATGTCTAGATTTCCCTTCAATTTTCCACTAAAATCTCCACTTCCTGCTTATTTTTACTTGCCGTGACACAAAATCGTTTTACATGCATATTCATTCTAACATTCTTAGTCGAGAAACATCGATCACAAAAAACTATAGTCGACAGTCGACAACGAGCGGTTATCAGTCGGCAGTCGACAATCGCATTCAAGGGCCCTATGCTTTGTTTTCCTATCGCTTTGCGGTCTTCTTTCTTATGCTCTATGGAGTATGTGATGTTGGTGATTGGGATTGTAATGACGTGTGTATGGCACATGTGTGAGCGACGCGAGTAGAGTAGTACAACGAAATGAAACTCGACATTTTTAGGCTTACTATGCTTCGTTTTGCTATTGTATGGTAGAATTAGTAGCCCTTATGAGCTGTTGTAGGAAACACAGACATATTATGTTTATATGCTTACATTAAGATTCATGTTGCTTGTAATGTTGTTACGTTTTAGCAAAAGCAGCATTTTACAAAGGTATCTAGGAAGGAATCGCTTGCATAAGAAAGCCACTGATTCCTACTGATATTTCTATTGATCCTCGGAACACATGAAATGTGTCTCCTTGATTGACTCACAAAACTGTCTGAATCCGAAAAAAGTCCAATACCCAGATGACACAAGATGTGTAAGCGGATGTGTTGCCCTTTTATTGGACTTAATTCCATTCCATTTCCGATGGGCATTTGTATCACAGTCCGTTGCGTCTAGACGCATCGAGGAGAAAGCCGTAAAATCGATGCCGTATTGCAATGTATTATGCAAAATCAATCAAATCGCTGTGTCTTCACCCAAGTCTGTGGTGGTCTTTTACTTTCAGACCTTGATCGCGATAAAGTTTTCAACGGTTCACTCGTGGAATTTAAATGAAGCCAAAATGTAGGATGGATCTCAGTTATAAAAGTCGTTACCTAATGTGGGTGAATCAATCAATCACTGTCCCGCAACCGACGAAAGTAGTAGCTCACTCTTTGGATGGGTAAGATGGTTAAGGAACTATATTTTTGGAAGTCAAATCAAACTTGTATTTTTTTCTTTTTTTCAGAATGAAGATTCCAATTGGTGTCACTGGCAGTACTTAAGGTTAAGAGATTAGTTAGCATTGATGACGAGGTTCGAGCAGCGTGGAGTGAACACAATACACACAAAAATGATCGATCTTTAGACTCTGATTTGATTGGTCAATGCGTTGGTTTGTGACAGTGCAGTTCGGTTAGGATTTGGGCCTCAATCAAAAAATTTCTGCCGACTTAGTTTGAGGTCCTTCTTCACTTCGGTTTGTCACCTTAAATCCTTCTGTTTTGTTGTCCTTCTGACTCTCCATCACTTTGTTGTCCCTTGCCGTTTGATCCCCGCTCGCACTGTTGTCTGCATGGCGTGACCTCCCCCCACACCCATAATGGCTCACGAGGCCATTGACGGGTTGCTCGTAGTTTCTTCGGGCTAAGCCCGACCGTCTGCAGAGCGGGACAGTGTGGCCGACAGACACTCACATACTGTCATCATTTAGGCTTGGCTCCAAATGGGGCCCTGACGTACCGAGCTAGGCACCGAGGCCAATCGCCTTCTTTTTGTCATCCTGGGGGAATGCGCTTCAGTAGCCAGGTTTGTGCTGAAAATAAATTCATACACCCCGAGCCTGTTGCCGCCCCCGACCACGAGGAGGTTAGCTGCCGGGGGGACAAAAGAGACTGCTGCAACTACAGGGGCATTTCCCCCTTAAGTCTCCCCAGGAAAGTCTACGCTAAGGTTTTGGAAACGCGTTCTAGAGCTATGGTCGAGTCAAGGATGGGGGATAAACAGTGCGGCTTTCGTCCTGGCAGAAGTTTTCCACCCAAGGAATGGTACTTAAGAAAGCTTGGGTGTATGCCAAATCCATCTACATTAGTTTTGTAGATTTGGAAAAGTCATATGACCGAGTTCCTCGAGGTAAACTCTGGAGTGTTCTGCAGGGGTGTGGGGTTGAGGGTCCTCTTTTGAAGGCCATTCAATCTCTATATACAAACTGTAGAAGCTGTGTTCGGGTTAACGGTGCTATATCAACACCTTTCACCGTGGGCATTGGACTTCACCAAGAGTGCGTCTGGTCACCTCTCCTTTTCATTGAATTTCATTTCACGGAATGTTTCACATTGGGAAAGTTGAGGGTAAGTCTTCTTCTTTTTGCGGATGACTTAGTTATCCTCACATCTTCCCAGACTTAACTCCAGCGCGCACTCGATAGGTTTGTGGCCGTATGTGCTGATTCTGGGATGAATGTTAACGTGGACAAATAAGAGGTTATGGTAATTTCCAGAACAGTACCCTTCATGTTAGTCCCATAGAAGCAGGTGGAGAAGTTCAAGTATCTCGGCGTCTTCTTTCACGAGTGATGGGAGGAGTAATGCTGAACTTTCCTGTAGGATTGGTAAAGCTGGGTCAATTTTAACACAGCTTGGGTGAGCTGTAATCAGGAAGGCCGAGCTTAGTGTGAAAGCCAAGTTGGCAGTTTTCAACTCAGTATTTGTTCCAACTCTCACCTATGGTCATGAAATTTGGGTAATGACCGAAGAAATAAGATCGCAAATATCGATTTCTTCGTGGTGTTGTGGGACTTACGCTCACCGGAATAGGGTGAGAAACACGAGGAACTCAACGTTTAGCAGCTGCTTCTCCGAACGTAAAGAGCTATTGGTTTGGTCACGTAGCACGTGACCCACCATCACGACTTCCGAGGCGGGCCTGGAACGCGTTTCCATCATCATCATCGGTAAGATTCTCTGAGTCAATTGCACTTCACACGGATATAAATGCAAATTATCCATGCCACGCACGGTGGTTCCAAGACGCCAGCTCGGTACCACTTCAACTACTTCCTTGGAACGCCTTGGGTGCTGATGCACGAACAACGATCTCCCACTGTTCCGTGCTCAGCAAAATTCGACACTACCCAACGAATAATGTTGTCAAACCGTGCTTGTGGCCATCATATTCTCGACAAATATTCACGTTGAATTAGTCTGCAGCGTCAATGTTACGGCGCGTTTTTTTGGTGTGAAGCGATTCATGGTTAATCAATTGTAGAGAGTTGAAGTTTCAAAAACATGTCGATTCAAGACAATCGGTTGATATATGTCAAAGTTAAAGATCGCTGAAGTCATATCATGAATGAAAGACTACAATTCTCTCTCTCTCTCGTCTCTCTGGTTTCTCCTCACTTCCTTTAGGAGAGGACAATGTGTGAAGTGAATGAAAATCTGCCGCAAGTTGTGGAATTTGTTCAAAATTTTTTGGGAATTAATTAAAATATGTTCCAACGAATTCGTGTCATTGAAATACAAATAATGTTGAGGAAGACTATATAGTGCTCTGTGAATAGACATTTTCTCACAATCGATGCAATCCTGTCTGTTTCTCGTCCACCTTAGACAAAAACTCATAAAGAGTCTATTTTGAAAGTGTGTTGTTTTCATTTAACAACTGGAAGTCAATTCGCAATTGGATCTTGTATCAGCTCCTTGAATTCCTTGTACCAACGTCTTTTCCGCCTAATTGTGTATAATGCAACAAATTTTTGAGTGCCACATGTTGATTATCCACGTGTAGTTTCAAAATTTTAACAAATGAAGATGATAAGGTTTCAATAATAAGTTGCATTCTTATGTAAACGAAAGCATACCTTTGTGTAGTATCTTAAACTCCTTTCAACCGTGTCGTAACCCTAGGATCGCGCTACTTGCATCATAATTGATCGGCACAAATACATTAAATGATTCAGCCACTGCTAAGAAGTCATTGCAGTTCACGTTATGTTGTCATGCTTCATTACGTGCTCTACCAGGACCCTTTTAAATACCGTTACCGTTGAATTAGCTATATAGTTAGAGGGGCTGCTAGTGGATTCACCAGCACGATAAGACCATGTTGGTCCATTGTGATACCCACAGTCAGACTATTACCACTGATTTACTACTCCAGTGATAGTGCCGTTAATTGTATCCCAACGGCAAATAGTGACTGGACTAGATTTTAAAAACCAGATAAATGCGTATTAACTTTGCTCTCACTAGGCTTCGAAGCGGGCAACCCACTAACCAGGGGCAGGCACTCAACCAACTGTGCCATCCTGTCGTTTGAATTAGCTAGGTTGACCGTTAAATTCAGCGGTTGACAGTATTCTCCGAGTCGGTCAATCATACTTTTTAATGTCTTGCTGAGTAAGCGAAAATTACGACATCATCCGTATATAGAATATAGCTTTATTAAGACTCTTCTCTCGCCTTTAATAACATAGAACCCCACGCAATAACCCGAGCATTCAACAGACTTGGGATCGAAAAGCATATAGTGACTTTTATCCATCGGCTTCTCAATAACAGAGTGATAAGCTCGAAGCTTGGTGATACCACGATCCGCAAATCTGTGAACAGAGGGTGGTGTACTCTCCCCTCTACTGTGAAACAGTGTTGGTCAACGAACTGGGACTGGGTGTAAGGTCATTGCCTATGCAGAAGACATTGCCATGGCTGTATCTGGAAATATTTATCAACGATCAGGGATATTATGCAATCTGCCCTATCCAAGCTAGTGAAATGGATTAGAGAATGCGGCCTAGGTGTCGGAAACGGATTTAGTCCTCTTTACCTTAAATTCGTAACTTTGACCCTCCCACACTATGCGGGCCCCCTTGGTGCTAAGCGACAGCGCTAAATTCCTAGGCCTTATACTAGACACGAAGTTAAGTTGGAAGCTAAATATCCACCAACGTGCCAAGAAGGCCTCCATGGCTCTCTACTGCTGTAAAAGGGCGATTGGGTGCAAATGGGGACTGCAACCCCGAATGATTCATTGGCTATTTACATCAGTAGTCAGACTCATATTGCTGTATGGTGTCGCAATTTGGTGGACCGCACTCGATAAGACAATCAACATCATCCCACTCGCTAGAGTGCAGAGGTTGGCAGTCGTTTGCATTAGCAAGGCGCTAAGCTAAATCTCTTGCTCAAACAAAACGCGGATGGACATCTGGCACAGGATGCCAAATTACCAAACAACTCTGGCCTATGATCGGCCCCAAGCGATCGCTTAGCTTAATCAGATGAAGCAGGCCAAACCTCAGATCTCTTTTTGGCGATTTCACAGGGCTTTGTGCCATCGAAACACTCGCCTCTAGACTAGGCCTTCCCTACAATAATTTCTGTCGAAGCTGCATGGACGAGGATGAGGAAGAAACCGTTGAACTCTTACTATGCAGCTGCAGTGCTCTCTTATCCCGTAGATTCAGACTTCTGGGGCTCATTTCTTTGTTAATCTGGCTGAACTGAGCAGCATCAGAATCAGCCCTCTTCTTCGCATTATCAAAAGGACAAATTGGTTTGCGGATTAGGTATGTAGCGGGCCATGTAGAGCGCATGGACAAAACTGCTCCAGCCCGAAGAGTCTTCAATTCCGAACCAGTAGGACAACGCAATAGAGGACACCCACGAAACCGATGGCGCATCCAGGTGGAGAAGGACCTCAATCAACTTGGTGTCCGCAGTTGGAGGCAGCTGGTTAAAAATCGTGCCGGCTGGAGAGACTTACTGGTTGAGGCCCAAGTCCACCCCGGACTGTTGCGCCACCGGAAGAAGAAGAAGAAGACAAGAAATCAGTTAGATCATCGATGAACAAGACCAAGAGATCTAAGTGATCGGTCTAAGTGATCACCCTTGTCTTAGGCCCATCTTCCACTCAAACCGTTTCGAAATACCCACCCGCTTCCAAACCGCAGATCTATTTCCGTCGTAAAAATGTTCAGACACTCTTCCAAACTTACTTGATTTGTATTCCTGTATTATATAGTTTATAGAGTGATCGATCGGGTCGAAGGTGGGTTTGAAGTCAAGGCGAAATAACGGGACCCATCATCTCAATCAGTCAGTCAGTGCAAGTATAACTCCGTTTACTAGTGCGTGGCATGGTCTTCCCAAATGAGAACATCATTGAATTGAACTATCGAAAGTTGATCGCCGATCGGTAAATATCGATCGATAGTAACAAAGCAATAAGAACAAGTTTCTGGGATGAGAATGCGAGGACAGGCCGAACGACGCAAGGAAATTAAAACATAAAACATCTTATCCTTGTTCGTAGCGGCATGTGGCGTACCCTTGAACGATGATGCTGAGTATGAGGCACACACCAGTCGCTCAGACTCATCGCTCCATCAGTCAGTCATTCCTTCTAGATTTGCTCCATCGCTCACCGCTTACTGCGTGGTCTTAGCCTAATAGAGAGCAAGTGAATGTACTCAACTGCATCAGAAGCTTCTCGTGCTCTCATCACGTAGGACCGATATAATAAAACGTGAACGTCTGCTTTTAGGTTTAGTGGTTTTTCTGACTTTCATGCATCCATTCCAATGATTGACAACCACCCACCAACGTCATCCGGCTTAGAGATCGCATCTAACCAAACATTTACGCTGAATCATGGAAAAGTTGAGCTGGCTCTTTAACAGACTGGCTGGCGAAAAAACTATCTCGCCACTTATGTAACACGATCTGATTTCCTCACATCCTAAGCATGCACAGACGCGGTTTCCTCATTTCTGAGGCGACTTAATTTCCCGTCCTAATTGGAAAAGTTCCCTACCAAGCATGTTACCGCACGGTTCATCCCATTTGCTAACCAGAAACCGACAAAAACTGAAAACTTTCATCGCAAAAGAACACATCGTTGCACACTCGCATGCAGTTCGTCACTAAAGGCACAAAACAAAACAAAAAAAAGCTGCTCCCTCTGCACGCACCAAACGAAGACTGACACGGCATTCAGCGTCAAAAAGTTTCCTTTCATTTTGATGTTCGCTTCGAAGCAGGCGAGCAGTGTGAGTCGTCTGCGCTGCCACCACAAGGAAACTGCATCGCCCCTCGTCATTTTCCTGGCAAAAGTTTCCTGCTAAGGACTTCCCTCCGAAGGAAGAACCAAACTTTAGCTTGTGCGGTTGCCGCGCGAGGGATCATCTCTCCTCGTCTCCAATGTCACGCTCGGTGTGTACGTGTGTATCGATGAACCTCTTCGTAATCATCACGAGAAACTATGTAGACAAAAGTTTTCCGTTAGTTATTTGCATACAAGATTGGAATGAAGCACGAATCGGTTACGGCCGCCAAGAGAGTACAAGGAGGGGAATGGGGTCCTGGGGCTGAGGGATATCCTGACGAAGAAGGATTATTAATTTAAAACTTAATTAAGCATGCAGAATGCTATCCATTGTGCCTCCGAATTGAAAACTCCTCTCTATCGTTATCCAGGGAGAAAAGTTTGGCATGCATTTCGTTCCCTGCCAGTGGCCCGAAGCGGGCTAGCACCGAACATTGAGAACTGCTAATGGCTTGGAATTCGGTCTGACCGCATGCAGGTGGTGGCTGTGCATTGTTACCTGAGAGCCTTGTTTTCTTGTTTTTGCAAACAAATTGTTTGGAGGAGGAAAAATTCAGGACGAGAGGGACGGAGTATCACTGCGGGATGCTTGATACTTTTTTAATTCAGTCCAGTGTGTCCTCGTTTTGTGTGAGTATGAGTATGTGTCCCTCCCTCCTCACCCCTACCGAGGGATACGTTGTGTCGTTACATGGGGAACTTGAAAGTGCAGCCATTGTCGTTTGTGAAATTTTAATGCCCTCGTTACCAAGGATATTCACCGGTTTTTATTGTACTTTTGAATTGAGGCACGTAAAAGGACAAGGTTTTAGGTTTTCTCCAGTTGCTACGAAGCTCTAATGGGCCCCATCTGTTCCACAGATAAGAACAGGACTACACGCTTTCGGTTTGTGTGTGGGCTTGTGTCCATAATTACTGGTAGTTGTTGTAGTCCCTGCCTACGCCATCACTAACGAGGATGAGGATGAGGATGAGGATGAGGATGAGGATGAGGATGAGGATGAGGATGAGGATGAGGATGAGGATGAGGATGAGGATGAGGATGAGGATGAGGATGAGGATGAGGATGAGGATGAGGATGAGGATGAGGATGAGGATGAGGATGAGGATGAGGATGAGGATGAGGATGAGGATGAGGATGAGGATGAGGATGAGGATGAGGATGAGGATGAGGATGAGGATGAGGATGAGGATGAGGATGAGGATGAGGATGAGGATGAGGATGAGGATGAGGATGAGGATGAGGATGAGGATGAGGATGAGGATGAGGATGAGGATGAGGATGAGGATGAGGATGAGGATGAGGATGAGGATGAGGATGAGGATGAGGATGAGGATGAGGATGAGGATGAGGATGAGGATGAGGATGAGGATGAGGATGAGGATGAGGATGAGGATGAGGATGAGGATGAGGATGAGGATGAGGATGAGGATGAGGATGAGGATGAGGATGAGGATGAGGATGAGGATGAGGATGAGGATGAGGATGAGGATGAGGATGAGGATGAGGATGAGGATGAGGATGAGGATGAGGATGAGGATGAGGATGAGGATGAGGATGAGGATGAGGATGAGGATGAGGATGAGGATGAGGATGAGGATGAGGATGAGGATGAGGATGAGGATGAGGATGAGGATGAGGATGAGGATGAGGATGAGGATGAGGATGAGGATGAGGATGAGGATGAGGATGAGGATGAGGATGAGGATGAGGATGAGGATGAGGATGAGGATGAGGATGAGGATGAGGATGAGGATGAGGATGAGGATGAGGATGAGGATGAGGATGAGGATGAGGATGAGGATGAGGATGAGGATGAGGATGAGGATGAGGATGAGGATGAGGATGAGGATGAGGATGAGGATGAGGATGAGGATGAGGATGAGGATGAGGATGAGGATGAGGATGAGGATGAGGATGAGGATGAGGATGAGGATGAGGATGAGGATGAGGATGAGGATGAGGATGAGGATGAGGATGAGGATGAGGATGAGGATGAGGATGAGGATGAGGATGAGGATGAGGATGAGGATGAGGATGAGGATGAGGATGAGGATGAGGATGAGGATGAGGATGAGGATGAGGATGAGGATGAGGATGAGGATGAGGATGAGGATGAGGATGAGGATGAGGATGAGGATGAGGATGAGGATGAGGATGAGGATGAGGATGAGGATGAGGATGAGGATGAGGATGAGGATGAGGATGAGGATGAGGATGAGGATGAGGATGAGGATGAGGATGAGGATGAGGATGAGGATGAGGATGAGGATGAGGATGAGGATGAGGATGAGGATGAGGATGAGGATGAGGATGAGAACCACAGACTGTGACCAGGAAGGACTACCATCCCATTTTCCATTGCCACTATCTGAGGTAGCAGTTGTCTGTGAGATCTCGAATGGGTCCCATTGCCACTTGGTTAATGGGAAAACTACATCCAAGCCCAGGAGCCGCACTCGCCTTCACACTGCCAGAGAGTCCTTTATGCGAATATTTCAACTGTCAGAACGCGCATAATTGCCACACTGTGCCCAATGTACGAACTTTTATCGTGTTTGCATTTTAATACCGAATGAATGTGAAGAAATGCTCAACTGGTAGACGTCGTTGAGTTTGCTGCATACTCCCCGCGCTGTGGTCTGGTCTTGAACAGAGATTTTAATTGAATCAGTTAATGAGGACCAACGTTGATCAGATGGAATATTTCTTTCTGTATAAAGGGACAGAACGAGCGGTGGAGGGTTGTGCAGTTCAATAAAGACCGATGGCTTCAAGGGTGTGACACTTAATTTCCGCCCCAGGGCAGAGCTCTATAGCGGTTGGCGGTTGGGAGGACCATCAGTTCGTGTAAGAGGATGTAATTGTAAGTTCGTAAGTCAATGGAAAAGATGCGGCAACATGGACTGGTTAACGCAGACATGCCAATCGAATTGGTTCCACAATGTTGCTCTTAACTGTCTACTCTGTGAGTGGAATGGATGTGATTTCAGTGCATTGAGAGAATTTCATTAAATTGATGAATGCTGGAAATTGACTTCGAATGATGGTTGTCTGTGATTGTGGGGATGCAATGGGAACATGGTTCGAAGTTATTTCATTACACTCCACTCTGATGGTTGTTTTTGCCAAAGTGACTTTCTGTAGAGTGTTCTGTTGTTTGAGAAAATTTTCGTTTGATGCGTTCGTTCTGTTGGTAGTCGTTTACTGTCAGTGGTTGTAGTACTTAATTGTCCCTGTGACCTCCGTTGATGCAGGCAGCTACTAGAACGAATGACATCGGCAACTATAAGCCCATCTCATTTTTTTCGGTTTTTAAAAAAATTAAAAAGTTTTGAAAGATAAGGTAATGGGTTTTAAGATAAAACTAGGTTTTTTAAGCCCGGGCAATTTGGGTTTTTAAAAGGCAAATCGACTGAAGATGCCCTGTTACAGTTCTGTTCGCAAGCTATGACACACCTAGATGGTAAGAAATGTACGGCTGGTTTATTTATTGACACAACGCAATCCAATTATTACACAACGCAATCCATATGGTCAAACAATTTTTTTTATCGTGAAAACTGGAATATGCTATTTTTCGTGACTTTATCATCCCATGGTTTAGTTCAAGTGCAAAGAGTAAAGTTAGACAAGATAAGGAGTGGAGTTAGGTACTTTAATCAAGCCATTCCTCAAGGCTCAGTTTTAGGTGCAGTTCTGTTCCTCGTCTATATTAACCATCTGCGACTGACGATTGAAGACAAGCTGGCTTCAGGCCTAAAGATACCTTAATACTGTTGTGGTTGACTTGTAGACACTTTCTATATCACAACATTGCATTCGCACGGCACGACCGCCAGCGTAGCTCTAACGCACGTTTAAGCATACGACAGATAGGTACTGTGAACGTAAGAGTCCACTTGAAAAATGACGGTGCACGTCAGTTGCTCACCATCTGCAGTTCTCTGTTTTAAGGGTTCACCAACAGCTTTTGCTGACGAAATTGACATTTCTCATGGACGAGACATTCCATTGGACTTAGTGTGTGTTCTAAATTTGGATCTTAATTTATTGAATTCTGCAGAAGTTGCAGCTAAGAGGAACACCGTCTCTGCCATTGCAGTGCCCTTTCATCTCGCGGATTTGGACTTGGACGCCCCATATCACAACGACTTGACAGAACTAAATAGCATTAGCATCAAACAACTTCATAGCTTTATTAAAAGCTCCAGATGGTTCGCGTATTCTTCTTTGTGGTATCACAACGGCCCTACTTTTGGCTACCTTTAAAGTTATCAGCCACTCTTACCTAACCTAACCTAGTTTATTGAGACAATAGTTAGTAATATAATAAAATTAAGTATGACAGATGGGTGTTAAGAGGTTAACAATGCCACTCGAGAAAGAAGAATGATATTGCTTGTCAAAATGGGCACTCGATTGACATTGATAAAAGAAGACGGACGTACACACCGAGGACAATAAAGAGTAGTTATTTTGAAAAAATATTTGGTATATTTTACGTAGAGCCACACATTGTAATAATAAAAGAAATGTACCTTTCATTTTAAAGTTAAATAAAAATATGTTTGTGAACAACTTAAAGTTAAAGTAATAAGATCAAAAACTACGATAATGGCCCTTAGTTTATCCTCCTAATGAACATTTTTATTTCATGCAATAGATGCAAACTACCTGATTGTTATTGTTCGTCCGGTTTTTCGATGATCTATTGATTGCATTCGAGTGATTTTATTTCACTTAAATCACTCTTGTCATTTACAAAAAATAATCGAGTCCTACTCGATAGGAATGCGGCTCAGTTTACTTGGCTGTAAATGAAAGATCAAGTTTTAAAACTTTGAGCACTTCAGAAGAATGCAAATATTTACCTCTTACTTATGGAATCCTTTGCGAAGGGGAACTCCTAACTAAATAATAATAATAATAATATGGGCGGCGTGACAGTCCGAGGCGGACCTGGCCCTACCTTCTCAGCAACTACTCGCGTTGTACGTGCTATTGATCTTTCACGATTGGAAGGGACCTACAGCTTAACGCCGACTCCGAACGGCTTTTTTTCTAGACAGGAATAGTCTTTGAGCATTGTCAGTGACTTGAAAAAGGTGGAGCCGAGAATTATGAAAGTTGGTAAATTCGGGTATCGAACCTGGCACCCTCTGCGTAGGAGTCGACGCACTTAACCACTACTCCAAGGCGACCATCTCTTAACTTAAGAGATGTTATTTCAGGGGAATTGATTATAACAAGACAGCTCGTTGAGTGTCTCTTAAAGGACAAAGGAGAAATGACAAGACGACTGACGAGTGTGAGAGTTGCTAGCAATAATATGAAAATACGGTGTTGTCATGTTGTGTGGTTATGGATGTCCAACAGGAACTATAAAAACTATTGA
This sequence comes from Eristalis intricaria, assembly GCA_964034865.1. Classification (NCBI taxonomy): domain Eukaryota; kingdom Metazoa; phylum Arthropoda; class Insecta; order Diptera; family Syrphidae; genus Eristalis; species Eristalis intricaria. Next base: position 37,866,945 of record OZ035875.1, read on the forward strand.
AAAAAAAAAATATTTCGTCCAACTTATGAAAAAATAAATGAAGGTTAGAGAACACCCTTTCAGAAAGCACCGAAGTCGCTAGTACACATTAATTCTTCATTGCGAGCCTAAATAAGGAATGAAACATACTTTTTCTCTGATGCCAGAACTTCAGTAAATCTTCTTTTTCTGTCTAGATATGGAAGCTCGAGAAATTGCTTTATTAAAATTGTAGCAGAAGAAAGATTCTTGCAACGAAGTGCGTTCATAAGTTTTTGGCTTGTTATTTGAATAGCCACATGTGGAATTTGTATCTTTTGCGTTTCAATTTAGCTTCTTTCAAATGCAGACTACTTACTAAAATGTTCTATAAGACAATTCAATTCATCAGTCCTCCATTTAGAAGACTTTACTGCTTTACTTTCCAAAGTAAACCTATATAAAGGTGGCTTTTACTGCATTATTTTTTCTCCTAATATATGTTCTTTACTTCTAATATACCCAGCCGACAGATTGCTCCCAATGATGATGTTTTAAGGGCAGCTGCCATGGGCGCCTTTTCATTAAACAAGTCAGAACGTTTTGAGGAATGACAAAAGACATTGTGTACAAAGGTGTACAAAATTTAATTTTTCTTTGAATGCGACACAGTGGTGTTATTTGTGTTGAATTGTTCACTGAAATCGGTTATGCTACTCGAGTTCAAATGGACTAGGAAAGGAATTGAAATTAAATTACTCGTTTCATTCGAATAATACACAAATTGAGACCCATAGAATATCGATGGCCGTTCAGACTCAAGTCCAAACAATCCATGAACCAATTCCAAGAACCCTCTAGGTCCGTGTTGTTTCTACGACATTCAATGATTATGATGAAATTCCAGAAAATTATTCAAAATACCCAATTACTAGGTTTTTTTTTTGTTAAAATCGAAGACCGATGTTTTGTTCTTAACATCGATTATCCGATATTTGAAGAACTTAAACATCGTTGTTAAAATATCGATGTTTTATGAACATCGAAAATCCCCATATGGTAGTACCTTGTCTCGAGTTCTTTTGTTAACCTTACTTTTATTTTAAAAAACTTGCTTTTCGCCCCAACTCCGTTCGCGTTAATATCAAAAATATCATCTCGAACAAATTTGATTACCATAAAGAGGTTATAGTGTGTCAATCTTAAGCCATAGACATATGCTTCCAAAGTCTTTTCTTTAGAGCATTTTAGGAAGAGCAATTCTATTATACATAATTCTTGCGTAACTGAAACCGCTCACGCAGCGCACGCAACGGAAGCCCTCAATAGGGAATCATTTTTTTCCGGCTTTTGCAACATTTTTCATTGATGATTCGCTCCTATGTACAGCATAAAGCCTTCCTCGATAAATTAACTATCTAATACAAAAACAATTTTTCATTTCCAGCAAGTAGTTCCTGTGATTAGCGCGTTCAACCAAAAAAAACTCTTAAGCTTTCTAAAATTAGTAAAGATTAGGCAATCATTTATTTTCATTCATGAATAACATGAATAACAGGCTACTTTAAGTAATAACTAGCTGCATAAACTTCACTCCACCATATTTCATTTTTCGAATACACTCAATTCTCTTTTTATGCGAATCTTTTTTATGCGGTTTTGAAGTTATGCGATTTTTCCTGAGAATCTAATTCTGATTTTTTTGTACAAGATTTTGAAGTTATGCGTTGTTTTTCTATAGTATTTTGTATGGGATTCCCCTTTTTGAATATTTCTTCTATACAGAGCAAGCAAACAATAGTTACATATGCTCAATGCTATTTGTGTAATAATGAATTATCACTTGAGCTAATGATTTCGTTTAGTAAAGACGCGTTTGGTTGATTAAGAACTTTAATTTTTTAAATCTTAAAATAAAAATTTGTTTGAAGATGGAAAATATAAAGCAGCAACGAAAAGCAATTTCCTTAGAAATAAAAATTGCAATTTTAGATTGCTTAGTGAAAGGAGAAAGATTTACTGATGTTGGGAGGCGTTTTGGCTACGGTGAATCGACAATAAGAGCCATTGAAAAGAATGAAGTTTCAATAAGGCAGTCTGTAATATCCGGTACTAAATTAAGTTCCAAATTTTCTTCATATTCAAGAAGTATTTTAATTGAAAAAACTGAAAAAGCGCTGGTGGTTTGGATTGAAGAACTTACAAAAAAAAGGATTCCTTTAGATGGTAATTTAATAAAAAAAAAAGCTCTTTGCTTTTACGAGAAGCTAAAGCAAGTGGAACCATCTACTACTTCTTGCACTCAGTCTGGTACAGGATTTTCAGCGAGCACAGGATGGCTGACTCGTTTTCTAAAAAGAAATGCTTTTCACAACGTGAAGATTACCGGCGAGGTTGCATCAGCAGATGAAGAAGCTGCAAAACGTTTTCCTGAAAAGTTGATTAAAATTATTGAAGATGGTAGATACTGCCCCGATCATGTTTTCAACGCAGACGAAACAGGATTGCTTTGGAAAAAAAATGCCTACACGAACTTACATTTCGAAAGCCGAAAAAAAGCAAGTGGTTTTAAAGCAGCCAAGGATAGAGTTACATTCCTACTTTGTAGCAATGCATCAGGTGATCGAATACTTAAACCCTTGCTCATTAATCGATCTCTTAGACCACGGGCACTAAAAGGCAAAGATTTAAAAAAATTACCGGTGCATTGGATGTCCAAATAAAAAGGCTTGGGTAACATCTGCGGTTTTCACTGACTGGTTTAATCAATGCTTTGTTCCAGAAGTAGAAGCTTATATGCAGGAAAAATCACTAAATTTTAAAGTTTTATTAATTATTGATAATGCTCCATCTCATCCGCATTTAGAACATCCAAATGTTCAGATACTTTTTATTCCACCTAATACAACGAGCATTATTCAACCACTAGATCAAGGCATAATTGCTACGTTTAAGAAGTATTATGTAAAACATACTTTTAATTTTATTTTTCAGCAAATTGATAGTGAGCCAGTAACAGTAACCGACGTTTGGAAAAAGTTTTCGATTTTAGACTGCATAAATCATTCTTCTTCTGCAATCAGTGAAATAAGACCACAAACTTTAAATGGCTGCTGGAAAGCAATCTGGCCTGAATGCGCGGCAAGGGACAATGCTACTAATCAAGCAATGACGGTTTCAACTGAAATTATTGCTTTGGCACATGAAATTGATGGCGAAGGTTTTGATAGCCTTAACGAGATTGACATCAATGAGTTGCTTGTAGATGAGCCCCCAAGTGATGATGATATTATTGAAATGTTATTTGATTCAGTCGAAGAACCAGAAAATAACAGTGAGAAAGAAGATAACAATCCTTCCCCATTCACTGCAAAAATAGTTCGAGAAGGTCTTCAACTTTGCAAAAAATTAGAAACACATTTTCTTAATAATGACCCGAATACTGAGAGGGCATTCAAATTCCAGCGTGAGCTGAATAATTGCATTTCTGGGTATCAAGAACTTGATAAAGAATTACGGAAATATTCGCAAAGCTTAATAACTGATTTTCTTATCAAATCAGGAGAACCTTCAGCAGGCGAAACTTACGTTGAATCTATTGATGCAGTAGCAATCTCGTCACAAAATGAACTGACTGTCTATTCTAGTGATGATAATGATTTCGCGCCAGTTCACAAAAGGTTGCGGGTGTTATCAGAAAGTGAAAAAAATGACTAAATATAAAATTTTTATAAAACTACTAATTAAAGTAATGTGAAATAAATATATTTAATTAAAAATAAAGTAATGTTATGTATTTGATTTGAATTTACCAAAACTTTATACTCTGCTCAAAAATTCTCAGATATACTCATTTTTTATTAGTTGATATCGACTTTTCTTTGCGATTTTTTGGTCCTATGAACTTTTAAAAAATTTTGGAACGCAACCCTAATTTTATAATGTAATTAATGTCTTTTTTTATATGATTTTTTGGTTTTATGCGTGTTTGAAAATAATGGAACACATCCCTTCTTTTACACTACATTAGTGTATTTTTTATGCTATTTTTTTTGTGCGGTTAGTTTTGGAACGTATCTACCGCATAAAAAGAGAATTGAGTGTACTTTCGAAATCTTATTATTAAGGTTTTACAAAACACGTTAAATTTACGATTAACGTCAAATTAGAATACATTGAAACCTGCTCATCCTGCATCATTGTCCTGCTTTCAATGCTGTTTTCCATACAATTTTCCCTCTATAATCGGGAAACCCGCTAATGGGACCATGGGCAACTAGTATAACTTGCGTTGCTTAATGTATTTACCTGAGGAATTAATACCCAAACCTGAAATCCCAGAAGATCATTTGAGTATGGCGGAAAATGTGGAAATGAAAATGGCTGGTCGCAGAACTGTGAAATTTGTTTTGATATTTCCTAAACTCTCATGTGGTCTAATGCCTTCAATGATTTTTTGTGTACCATCTTGCATTCATCCCAAACGATCAATATACATTGCGGCAATATTTTGATCATCGCAAAATACCTCAAATGGTTGCAAAGTAAAGTTTCATTACATATATGGTCGTATTGTAAACGGACGATTTTGTCTTATTTTTTGCCGTGAAGTAAGTTCAGTGCAGCCTCGATTATCCGGAAACTTGCCAGCCCGGACACATAAGTAGTGCATCTTGCGAGATGGATTCAGTTTGGGGAGGTATTGGAGAGAAAAATATTGAAAAGATTTGCTCAATTTGATGGCATATCCACTCGCACAGTTACTGCAACAAATTGACTCTGATATATTAAGCAACGCATGTTACACTAGTGGTCCATGGTCCAATTTGCATGTGTCCCGAATATAGAGGGGAATTTGTACGAAAAACAGCAGTAAAAGCACTACACGCGGTCTGAATAAAAGGTGGTCCGATTATAGTGTCCCGATTAGCAGGTCTTACTATATTTTAATTTGACGTTAATTTTGACTGATTTAAATTGAACGTGCTTTGCAATATATGCAATTATAATAAAAGGTTCTCAACAGTATCGTCGGAAAGAATGTGGTGGCACGAAGTTCGCCGGGACAACTAATATTTTATAATCTGTTTTTTTTTATATATTTATTGTTTATGTCGAGTGTATAAGAAAAATAAAATCCTACTACTATTAACATGAATTGCAGCACATTAGTGTGTAGGAGGAGGAAAACTCCAGCGAGGACGACAAAGGATAATTTAAAGAAAATAAATTAAAAATCGACTTCACAGCCGTGCTCATGCATGGTCGTCGAAGCACCCTCTTGGAAAGGAAACGACGAAATCGAATCGCGTTCGCCCCGAAAGGAAATCATAAATTTGTGCTTGAGTCGTGGGTCAAATTCGTTGGGCCACATCTCCTCTCAAACTTGGCCCAGGACTCGTGCATCCTCTGCAGCACTATCGTGTACATTTCGGCGGACTCGTGCGCAATACCTTCGCCGTTTGTCCCAATAAATGTCCGCCGTTTACTAGTGGCGCAGCTGCGAAATGCGGATCGTCCCGCATTCGCATTTGAAATATGAATGCTCCATCACCGGAGCACGTAGCCCGGTAGTAGACTCATGAATCTTCAGAAACAATAGAGTGCAGTCCATATCGTACTCCGGGGCAGATAGACTCTGGCGTTTGTAATTTTGCTGCTTGGACACGCCTTTGCATGACAAAGTGTCGAGCCATTGCGCTTCTCCATTCTTCCGCCTGTGCACTCTCAATTAGGGAAATTCACAGTGATGAATATTCCAATTGAGTTTCAAGGATGCACAAGCATCCGAATGCACCCGTGATCGATATTCCAAGTGTAAGAAGCATCGATAAATTCCTCTCCCATTTAGCGGGGGAATCCTTTCTCGGTTCACAATTTCACGGAATGTCCTGATTTCTTGATTTTATTTAATTTAACTGAATTTCGGTCGTGTCCGGGATGGGATTTCCTCCATTAGATTGGAATCGAATCGAATCCGATGGAATATGTAATCCTTTTTTTTACAGATGAGAAACTGTTCGGCGAAGGTATCCTTCTTCGTATTGACGGGGAAGGAGCTATCATTTTTGATGCATTATGGATGAGGGAGAACCTGTGACATACAGTGGCGAACATTTGATCAGATGGTTCGGAGTGGTGTTCCGCATTGTCGTCGAAGGGGGTTAAAGGAAATCCGATGGGAGGTTTCGTGAGCTCCTTGATTCTGTTTCTCATGGAAATTAGATAAATTCGGATTTTTCCTCTTTTTTGCTCTTAATTCCGAACACCTGCTAAGGGAGTGGGTTTTAGTTGTTCAGTGGAGTGTGCTGGGATGGTGTTGTCGTGGTGATGAGGGTTGCATGTGGTATTGGATTCGGCGGGGGAAATAGGCGATGCGCTTGGAAAAAATGGGACTAGCGGTGAATGAGGGAACAACGAAGTATATGCTGTCATCGAGAAAGGACGCACAACATCGACGTCTTGTACAGAGCATCACAAGGGGCAGCTATAACTTCGAGGTAGTCAAGGACTTCGTCTACTTCGGCTCCGCAGTAAACAGTACAACATCAGTACCGAGATCAAACGCAGAGTAACTCGTCCCAACCGCTGTTTCTATGGGCTAAAGAGGCAATTGAGTAGTAGAGCCATCTCTCGAAGGACCAAGCTCACTTTATACAAGACCTTGATCAACCCAGTCCTGCTGTACGGCGCGGAGGCATGGACAATCTCAAAAGCCGATGAGGAAGTCCTTGGTCTCTTCGAGAGAAAAGCTCTGTGTGCGATCTTTGGTCCTGTTTGCGTTGACGGTTTCTGGAGGAGAAGATTCAACCACGAACTGTACGGGCTTTACAGCGACATGAGTCTAGTCAGTCGTTTACGGATTCAACGTCTATGATGGCTGGGCCATGTAGAGCGTATGGACAACTCAGCTCCGACCCGAAGAGTCTTCGACTCCGAACCCGTGGGACAAAGCAACAGAGGACGCCCGCGGAACCGATGGCGCACCCAGGTGGAGAAGGACCTCAACCAACTTGTCGTGCCACACTGGAGACAGCAAGCCAGAGACCGTGCTAGTTGGAGAGGCTTGTTGGTTGAGGCCCAGGTTCAGCCCGGGCTGTAGCGCCAAATAATGAAGAAGAAAGCTTGGAAAATACATTTATGTTGTCTTCAGTTGAAATGCAAACTTTTAAAATTCTCCGAATACCACAGGGCTGTTCTCTTGGACCAGGTTTATTTTTATTTCCGTAAACTTGAGAACTATCGCGAATGGACAGGTTGGAAAAATCAGAAATCACAGTTCACCGGACTAATAATATACTGGTAATTTGGAAGAGCTTCTGAAAGACTTACTTCGCCTCTTACAAACTTCAGCTATCTTGGCTCTATGACTGATTGCGGCATTTGTATCAAACACTATGTGGTCAAGCACTAGATCGCCGACGCAGTGTGTAGTTCCAGAACGAAAATCTTAATTGTGGTTCTACTATCAAGAAAGCCTACTGCACTTATAGGGGCGAGCAAAACTGGATACAACATTTTATTTTTAATTAATAAAATTGCTTCCTTACGACGGATTCGATTGAAATTGTCAGTTTCCGTCGGATTGGAACTTGTGATTTTGACTAGTTTCTGGTCTTCTGCAGTTCAGCTTTTATGTTGTTTGCAGAAATTTAGTCGGGCTTATATTATTTTCTTATGTCTTTATGTTTTTTCAGAGTCCTGAGTTTTTTTTTATAGTGGAGACCACCGAAATTCTGCCGAGTGTCCTTTCAGTTTTCAGTGTTTTGTACACCGATCTCAATAAGTAGAGGATCAACAGTGTTGGGCATATTTATTATGCGCGGTCTCATTTTTTCTTTCTTTGGACCATATGTACGGCGCGACGACATAGACCGAATTTCTGTGCTTCTTGCCATGATTAAAGTCGTTTTTAAACCAGCAAACCCGTGTTGTTCGGAATATTTTTTATATATTTCTATATATTATTTTTTAAATTTATACTTCAACATTTTGGAATAAAAGGGTAATTTTTCAACTAGAATGTCGCTGCTACCACTCAGTATGATGCCAAAATAAGAATGACGGAATATATCATATTGTATGAAATGTCAACCTTAGACTTTAACGGTGAATGCACAAAAGAAAGAAGGAACTATTAAAAAACTGGATACATGCGATCGGCTTGGTTCTTGTTTTATTTTCGCCGTTGTAATCATACGATTTCTTTCACTGATGCCTCTATCTTTTAGTAATTAAAAGAAACTTCAGTTCATTAAGGAGACAATTTTATTGATAAAACACGACAAGAACCAAAATAATGTATCCAGTTTTGCTCGCCACTGTAGATGTAAATAGAATGGTTGACATGGGAACTCGCTTATCTTAGTAAAGGCCCAAACCGATAGAGTAATAAAATCGTAGTTGCCAGATTGCAAAGAGGTGCCAAATAAATACGTTGCGTACGCAATCCACTCTTACATAAATCTAAGAAATTCGAAATTTTAAAGTTCCTGAATTATTAAGAAATATTCAACAACAATTTTAAATAAAACAAAACGTATTCTTTCATTCATAAAATATCGTAAAAACAATCACATAAGGAACACCCAAATGGATTTCCATGGAAACATGTGAAAAACGCACAAAAAGTTAAAAGTTTTTGAATTCCATCTGTCGTGGTGACTTTCACTTGTGGGCTGCGTTTGCTGTCTCTCTCCCTCTCATCATGTCATAAGCTTATGAGTTGTCAATTTTCTGACATGACGCCAAGCTCGCGACGGATTCAATGGGTTTGGGCCTTAAGTTAGGTGGTGTATATACCAGTGGCTAGGTTCTACAGCAAACACTCCTGCTGCCTTCAATTCTTCTCTTACGAGTGGAGGGACCAACATTCCTACTATCTTCCGGTAATTTCTTAGCCATTTTAGGAAAGAAATTTCAAAATCAAAGCTTTGTAGAGACTTGATGAGTGATACTTGACTATTTCCAATGTCTAATAAACTGAATATAATTAACGTATCTTCTTCTTTACAGTCCGGGTGGACCTGCGTCTCAACGAACAAGATTGACATGTAATTCTGCTTCACGAATTACAGAAGAAAAAAAAGTCCAGCTTCGAATTACTTTATCCACCTCCTTTGATACGTAATGTTTTGACCAACACAAACGTAGAGCGTAGACGGTTATTTGGTGAAGAATGTGCTAATATTGATGACACCGAATTCTTTGCATTCATTGGCGCACTCTGGAGTTTGTCGACCAAACAATTAAACCTCTGAAAGTTTGTGTACATAAGCCTAAAAAAAATATCAAGAGTTACGAGACAGAGAAACTAGGAGTGGAAGACAAGTGTTGGATAAATGGTCCCAAGAAAAATTAAGCACGAAAATCAATTATAATAATATGTCTTTATTGACTTGAGTCCACACATCGAGGGAGAGTAAAACTACCTTAATACTAAGTTTCCACCGAACAAAAACAGCGAGAATCAGATGAACTTATACGGAAACCTCAATAGGTCACCGAGGTTGAAAGGGATTCGCTCTCAATATTCGAGTCATTCGCTCTCAACGTATAATTGGCCGTCAAAACAAATGTCACTCGCTCTCAATTTTCAAATGGCCCCCAGAAAAGCTGTCTGTTGACAGGAAATAATAAAGCGAGAACACTAGCAAATATAAAGAGATGGAATGAGAAAATTACCACCAAAATAAACTGAAGTTCACTCTGTAGGCTTGTTCTGTTCGGCAACCTCTCATGGACCAATAAAAAAAAACCTCGTTGCAGCCTCGTTAGCAACGAGCTCGTTAGCAAAGCGTGTTGTCGAGCACAAGCTCACATGCGGCTTATAAAACAACAAAGTGAAAATTAGATACCTTGATCAACAGCTTCTTCTTATATAGCGTGTTTGGCCTCACGGAATTATCGCCTGGCCATAAATGGCTTAGCGTTTTCGCGTTTAGCGTTGAAAGGAAAGCATGTAACTCCCGGGACCTATACAAGTCTTAGTGAATTTTGACTGACGATAAAATTCAGAGAAGACCATCATCCTTGAACTATCCTGGAAGCCTTTAAAAGGTTCAGCAAGGCCTAAAGCACGGTAAAGCTGTCACTATAGACACACATACATGAGGACGGCAAAAGTTCTCAATGGAAAAACCCGACGCAAATTAACCTATAGGGGTGTGCAGTCTAATGTTGTCACCTTCCACTAAGGCGCCAGCGGCAGACCATTCATTGGTTTTGGAGCCCTCTGTGACGACGACTAGGGTTCTTTTCTGGCCAGAGCCAGTCCTGAGCGCAGTGCAGTGAAAGTCCACCTTTCAGCACCAACTGGGGTACTGGTCTCCGTGCATCAGACGGCAAACATATGACTGTGGTCAACGGAAATCTGTTGCGCAAGGACCACCTATTTTTAGGCGGAAGATGGCTTTTTTTGGACTTACCGAGAATTCCCTTACATTGCTAAGCTGATAGCGTCTTGGTAATTTTCGACTCAATGTGATAACACATTCCAGAAGAAATTTTTTATCTAGAATAACACCCAGCCTTTTAGTCTCATTGGGACCAGGCCGCTAATTTGGGCGGCCTGGAATATGAAAAGATGTGATTCTTAGAGGAGAAATTTTCCGCACAGGACACCTCAGCTAATCAAGGACATCGTGGATAGAGCACTTCAGCATAAAGGTTTCCGCTTTCCAGAGCACAGCTCTACACTTGAATACAGGCATCCTCCCCATTGGCGAGCTCCCACAGTTGATCATCACAATGCTTATACTCTGCGTCGGTTGTACTGTTGCCATGGCCGGATTTCCAGATTTGAAGCGCTAGGGAGGAATGCATGGTGCTTTTCCTTTTGGTTGGTTTTCCTTCATCAGTCAGCTTCCATCCACAAGAGCTAGTGGCCTTACTGGTTGTAGCAGCGATTTCTTTCGGATCTTGAGCAAAAGAAAACCGTTACCAGATGTGAGGATATCTCTGCTGGTGGCTCTTCCCGCGTGTTCCTTTCCTTGGCCACCAGCACTGCGACCTTTGAGGGTTGCAGCACTATGTCATGCGGAAATTGTATACAAGGAAAACCATCAGCCGAGGAATGAGGAGGGTTTTATCCATTTTTCATTTTGTTCCGGGTAAGCTGGCTGAAGAGGTGGCAGCGTTGGCTTCCGTAGACTGATCGGTTTCCTTTGGAGTGACCTTTGCCGACATTAACCGACGCCACCAAAGGGGTGCTACTCTCTTCATACGTAGACAGAAAGGTTTAAAGCCCGTTTAACATTTTCGATTCTCAGAGCCTTGCCACCAAAACACGCTGATTAATTGGAGTTGGACATTAAGCGTAATCTACATATTTCGAGCTCAGGTCGATATTGCGAGTATCGACTATCGACCGAATTGCTTGTCGACAGATTTATCGACTGATATCACTTTTGGTATTGCGTAACTCAGTCGATAGATAGTTATATGACTGTGAATGAAAAAGTTCATATTGTGAATATTTTACAATTTGACAGCAAACACTTCAATCGTTTGTACATTTTTCAAAGGATATTGTTTTGTTTGCGACATTTTTAATTATTATATTTGAATAAAATATTGATTGCATAAAATATTAATTAAAACAAAACATTTAATGACATCAAGACAACTGAATCGGACGAAGACATTTCAAGTGATTTTCTTGAAATTGCACGTAAAAGGAGCCGGCTAAGGGGTACTTCTATCCTTTGGCAATATCTGACAAACTGTAAGTAGGTTTATTCATAATGCTGTTTATTTAATAATTATATAATCTTTACAGCTTTCTGAATTACTGTCTACATAGGCATTCAAAGACCTCCTGGATGAAAAAGAACCATTCATAAAATACATGAAGATCAACACATGCATATGTGCCTAATATCATTAAACTTGCGACAACTCTGTGATTATGTGCTCATGATTACTACCAAAAAAGTGTCGGCAATGAATTTCGCGTTAATTAAGTGCAAGCAACTGTATTTTCTGTATTAAAAGAAACTCCTATATAAAAAGAAAATAAATCGTCTTTCAAAACGTTCTTTGTTATCTGCAAACTAATAAAAGTGAGATACGTTGTGCTTGTGTTACGTTCTAGGAGACACTGATGTCTGGATTTTCCACTTACATCTTCAATTGTTTTTTATTTCTTACTTGTCTTGAACTAAAATCGCTTCACATTGGTTCGCTACACATTCACATGCAGGAATATACTTGCATTTTCAGGCTAAAATTCTTAGTCGACAACCAACGATCACAAATTTGCAATCGCTAAGAAACTGCTGTCAAGTCGACAAGAATCGACTACGAACGACATTCGCAATACCAAACTTCAGAATCGATAGTCGACAGTCGACAACGAGCGATTATCAGTCGATAGTCGACACTCGCAATAGGGGCCTCAGTCTACCAAACGTTTCACAGAGTAAGTGGAAGAAATCTTTGGCGAATCTATGGCCAGTAGCACTAGTTGCAAATGGATTGGTGGGTGCGGGGAGACATTCAGAATCCTTGCTGGATGTTTAATATTGTGACTTCCACCTGGAGTAATGGCTTTTCTAAGTTGGTGTGGTCATGGGTGGGTCGCCGTGGCGTAGTGGGTTAGTGTGTCGACTCCTACGCAGAGGGTGCCAGGTTCGATACCCGAATTTACCACCTTTCATATTTCACGGCTCCACCTCTTTTGAGTCACTGACAATGCTTAAAGAGTATATCCTGTCTAAAAAAAGCTTCTTAACTACGCCGTTCGGAGTCGGCATCAAACTGTAGGTCCCATCCACGCGTGAGAGAACAATAGCACACACAACACACGTGGTTCCTGAGAAGCTAGGCCCTGGCCCTCTACGAGCTGTAGCGCCAGCCATATTTTATTATTATTATTAAGTTAAGCTATGACGGCCATAGCAATTGTTTTCTGACGAACCGTCAAAGTCGAAAAATTTCTGACTTTTCCTACTGTCCAGAGGACATCTAAATACGTTTCCATCGGTCAACTAGCTTGTCACTTATACCTGACGTTCAGTGTTTGTGAAGCCACTTGTAAGGCTTTCATGAAATCATCCGTAAAAGCGGCATTTTAGGGTAAAAATATTCAAACACACATATTCTTGTAAGTCATTTATCTCTAGCCACTCAGCTTCATTCGTTGTAACCCAACTCGTTCACATTTTTAACAAACACCCTAATTGAACTTTCCCAGATCGACGTGATTTGTGCACAAAGACCCTCACGATGAACGAAAATCGACTCGCATCAACACAATGGAACGTATTGAAAGCATTAAGGGCTACAATGTCAAGCCATGTCCTTGGCTCACACAGTCAATTTCGATTACTATTTTTTCCCTAAATTCCGACTCCGACTGTCGTAAATTTTCTTCTGGAATTGTCTACCACACACGTCCAGCCAATCTGATATAACACGTCCACCGTCGCGACATCAACACAAATCCTTGACACTTGGCCAAGAAATACGAAACATCGACTCAAGTGCACATCAGAAATTGCATTCCGTGCGAAATGCACACGCCACGGTGCACACGTTACATAAATTAACCACGAAATACGTGCGTAGACGCGTATAAAAGCCGAGCGGAATGCACCGAAGAGCGTATTCCAGTCACAGCCTTATCCAGCGTCGCAGAGTCAGCTAATTATCTTCACATCAAAATGGCCAAACTTGTAAGTGCAATCTCTTCAATATCAATCAATCGCATTCAAGCACTCACCACTTTTCTCTCCTTCAGATCCTCGTCACCCTCTTCGCTCTTGCAGCCAGCGCCGCTGCCAAGCCGGGCACATTGATTGCTGCTCCAGTTGCGGCTGCTGCCCAATACGCAGTGTCAGCACCGTTAACCGCAGCCTATTCAGCACCAGTGGCCTATGCACCTGCCGCCTATGCATACAGTGGCTCCCTCATCACTCCAGGTGGCAGCAGCCGGATCGACATCCAGAACAACTACAACGCAGCCCTCGTTGCCGCACCCTATGCGTACGCGCCCCAAGCTATCGCTGCTCCAGCCGCATACACCGCTGCCTACTCCGCTCCAGTGGCAAGGTTTACCGCTGCTTACTCTGCCCCGGCCGCCAGGTTCGCCGCCCCATACGCCTATGCCGCCCCCTATGCGTACGCCGCTCCAGCTGTGGCCACAGCTGCCTACACCGCTCCTGTGACCCGAATCGCGACTGCTCCAGCTGCTATCGCCGCTCCCCTTAAGTACACCGCTGCCCCAGTTTTGTTGTAAATTCGATACCCGGCAGTGATTGCCATTAAGAAACTCAAATAAACGCCTGCCCCCTGTCCCCGCACGACCGACTATCTTTTCACCCGAATTCACAGACGAGTTTTAAAACCGCCTCTGGATGTGCGAGGTTACATGCCACTCAGGCAGAAAGACGGCTCTCTCTTGTCTCACCTCGCCTCAGCTCACACATCGGCGGATGAATTGCTCAGCGAGGCACTCAATCGGATTAGGGAGTACCCCAGCCAGACGGGAGGGAGTGGTACAGACGAGGCGTGCCTAACGCCTGTCCCCAAATGTGCACATGTGCCCCGGAGCCGTGCAAAGGGGTGGTGGTCTTCGGTTTTTATGTTTCCTTCTGTGGCTACTCATTCTCCGACTGAAAATTTCCATTATTCATAAATTATTTCGAGAGTCCTTATCGCTGTGGACAATTCGGTGATGATGATGCGCTCGGCGGCCATGGTCATGCCGAGCCGAGTGGGACAACGGTGTCAATGCTGGTGCGGGGCAAATGCGATTTGGTTGGGATTTCGAAATTTCTCCAGAGAGCTGTGAATGCCGTCTCATCTAAGTTTGCGAATTCATGAAATCGGTTACGTGCTGCTGTGTCAGCGGCAGGTGCTGACAGTCGTTTCCGATAGCTGAAGCGCCAGAACATTTTTTCTTAAATTTTTAAAGAGTATGGACTGGGGGATTTTTTGTTTGGCATAATTGCATGACGAGGATGTGGATGTTTGTGAGGCACTGGTTAAGCAAGCTCTTTAATGAACTGAATCTATTTGAGATGAGTGAGCCAACGCACAGTGGTCCGGAAACGAATTCACTGTCCCAAAAATCTGTAACTTTTTTGTTTTTAAAGATAAAAGGGTGAAACTTGGTACACGTGATCTTGACTATTTAGGGTTCAAAGTGATGAAACTTTTTTATGTTTTTATAAGGCTTTGAAGGTCTTTCACGCTCTCCAGATGTGGATGGATTGGATTGAATGCGTGAAGATGAATAACAGTTTCATCGGCTCACTACCTACATATTTACATTACCACGTACGTCATTGATCAATGGACCGTTATGAGAAAATCTTTAATAATAGCCAATTAATTTCATCACATGTCCAAGTGACACACATTTTTTTTGAAAAAAAGGCGGAAAAAGTTGTTGAAATTGGAATTAAGACTAATTAAATGTTTTAATCAGAAAAGTAACTACGCTGCGGCTAACAGTCAAATGCCTGTTTGAATATAAAAAAGAATTCTAAAAAAGGTGAAGTTTAAAACAACCAACATTATTATTGTCTTATTTTTTGTAAGAACTTTAAACTCTGTCCTTTCAAAAAATGTAGAACATCATATGCAGTACGTTGTCACTAAACGCAACTCTTCGATTTTCACAACAGCTAAATTTAATTTTTGATCAATATCGACGCAGTTATCGCAACTTTTCAAGTAGACAGAACCTCAATAATTGCAACTACCCCAGTTTCCAAAAGTGATGTTATCAACCCGGGTTAAAAAAAACGAATCAAACCGACTCAGACCGAGTAATATTTATTTCAAATCGAGTTGGCAAAACTGATGAAACGAACCGAATACATTAAAAAAAATTCTTGTCGGTCGAGCCCGGTGCGAGCATATGATGCCGAACCGAAACTAACCCCAAATCGAATTAGACAATATGTTGCGTTTGAGGAATGAAAAATGAACGAGCTCTTTTCTATTTCGATCAGCTGCAGGCTCCCTGCACCGTACATTCTGCATCCCCTTGTAACCTCCGATCGTACTTCCTGCCCACGGTCAATCGCGTTATTGAGTTGTCTTGGCTAACCGTATTCGGTATTTCGTATTCGTATTCTTGCCTTTACTCAGTGGGCAAGAATACGTAACATGTGCAATTGTCTTTTGACGCCCCATTGCATTATTGCGTTTGACCTGTATTCTTACATTTGCTTGTGAGTCATGTTCTTGTAAGAATACGTAACACATTTGAGAATAGTAACACTTGATTTGGCACTAGTGGCCTACTTATATGTTATGTCACATGTTTGTTCTCATGTAGGTGCATATCCACTTGGTGTTGACACAACAAATACAAATCGATTTACCTCATTCCATATTGGTTCGGGTCGTAGCCACCACAGCAGGCTGCAGCACTAAACTTTTCGCGTGTTCTGTCCTTTGTATGTGTACGCAATATTCTTTCATTTTTTGTGTGACGTGTCAAAGCATGTAAGCAGAAATAAAGTAAATCTTGCCTCTTAAAATTGTTGACAACTGTTTTTTATATCGTTTTCTCAAAGCAAATTGACCAATCAGAGGACGGCATTTAGGTTATTTCGTGAATAACCGTCAAGAATGCATGAATATCTGTCAAAAAAGTACTCAAATTCGTCGATGGACTAGAGGGCAATCAGCTGTGAAGCCGGCTATCTCTGTAATACTTCTGTTTGAGTTTAGAACTTTGATATAATTAATTTAATTTAATAATTATTAATAAACATAAACACTACATTATCTTATTGAATTCCATATGTATAACAAATATAACATGTATAACATATAATATGTATAACAGAAAGGCAAGAAGTGTCAAATAGAAATTGATAAGAAAGAAACATTGCCGGTCACTTTAAATTGAACATTCGTACAGAGCAGAACTAATAAAGTAATTTATAACGTACTCTAGATGTGTTTTATTGGATACATATATCTATATCACTCAAGACTTTTAAGTATTTCACTTCATTTGTTGTAAAATGCGTTTCGACGTGCGAGCAGAAGAAAATACGAATAGAGATAAAAGAGAAGAGAGAAAAATTTAAATAGCCGGTATTGCCTGGGCTATGCCTACCCCATGTGCCTATCGCTTCCCATGCCAACACAATCGCCTTAGGATACACATAGAACACCGAAACCAACCGAAACAATTATTTTATTTTCTCTCAGTTCACCGTTCAGACCGAGTTCGTCAACCCGGGTTACAACTCGGTCTGTTTCCATTTCAACTCGGGTCAACACGGTGTGTAAAACCTTCGGGTTGCCACACCACTAGTTTCTACTGGTTGCGATAATCGAGAATGTACTGTACTTCTGAATGAAAGGTTTCCAGGAAACGCTTTTGAAAAGTCTGCACGCGTAATTCAGTCAAATCAATATTCTGACCCATTGCATTTTGGTGATTGATTTTAATAATTTACTATGTTTAAGAAGTGTGAACATGCAGTAAATAAATCAATTACTTGTGGAAGTTCAAATAGTTTTAGAAGTGAAACAAAAGTCTTATTAACATTTTAATGAACGGTATAAGGTAGTACATCGGGGAAAACAGAGGTTTTTAGGTAAATTTATGTAAAACTTATTTTCTTTGTCTACATTGTCAATCTAAACAATGTCGGACAGTAGCGCCGTTATCTTGGCAGGCCCCTACCCCCTTCATCAAATCAAATCTGATGTGAGAATGGCTACAAAAGCTAAAAGAGTTGATAGGAGCAACAGAGTAAAACTCTGCTAGATATACATAAGCAATTAAAAGAAGGTATTTCTTCATCTAAGGATAGAGTACTTAAGTCGTGCTGAATTGAAAAACATCCTGGGATTCATACATGAATGTGGCTGATAGAAAGAGTACAGTAGATCTCACGGTAGCTTGACACTCCCTACTATGGGCAAAATGTACCCAACAGTTGGTCTAAGCGACCCGCGGCAAGAAGGCCGTCAGGACACCCAATTACCTACCTGCCTACCTACACTTTGCTCAGAAAGGTTTGTTATATTCGTATGTTGTTTTTGGTATAACCCCAGCGGAGTATACTATTTATCTAGAATCTAGATGGTCTTAGGCCTTGCTTATATACAAGTTCTCAATAGTTAGCTTGGAGTATTTTCCTATAAGCCATACATATCTTTTTATCTGCTTACAGCTTTTCGCGTATCTTTTTAATACGGTGGACTCCCCCTAAGTCGAATTGTCACGGGATACCAAAATTTGTTCGAGTTAGAGAGAGTTTGACTTAGAGAGAGGTTTTTGTATGGAAAGTTGAGGAAAATGTATGTAAAATATGGCGAAAAAGTTCGAGTAAGGGAGAGTTTCGACTTAGGGAGAGTCCACTGTATTTTCCTTCTGATTTAATTTTATGTCGAGAATCATTCCGAGCTATAAATATATTTTGCATTATTTATCGAAACAATTAGGACAGTTCATTTTGCGTTAATTAGGACAGATTTTATTTGCGTTAATGTACCTGATCTAAAGCTCGTTAGAATTTTTAGCTGTTACGTCCGTCCCATAGTCGGCAGAACATATGCCAAGTGCGGTTCCTTCCTCTTGGGGTATAATAATATAATAATATGGGTGGCGCTACAGTCCAAGGGGGACCTGGGCCTAGCCTCTCAGCAACCACTCGTGTTGTGCGTGATATTGTTCTCTCACGCGTGGAAGGGACCTAGAGGTTAATGCCGACTCCGAACTGCGAAGTTGAGAAGCTTTATCTACCCAGGAATACTCTTTGAGCATTGTCAGGACTCGAAAGAGGTAGAGCCGTGAATTTTCAAATGTGGTAAATTCGGGTATCGAACCTGGCACCCTCTGCGTAGGAGTCGATGCACTAACCCACTACGCCACGGCGACCCACATACCCTCTTGGGGTATATCACAAGTATAAAGCAAGTGTAGAAGTAGATCAAGAACACTTCCTTGCGGTCCTCCAGTATTATAAAAATTATATTTGTATGTGTGGTACGACAGTCCGAGGCCTGACCTGGGCCTAGCTTATACAGCAACCACGAGCAGATGGAACCTACAGTCTAATGTCGACTCCGAACGGCGAAGTTGAGAAGCTCTTTTCTGGACAGGAATACCCGGTGAGCATTGTCAGTGACTTGAAAGGGGTGGAACCGTGAATTAAGAAAGGTCGTAAGTACATTCGAGTATCGAACCTGGTACCCTCTGCGTAGGAGTCCACGCCCCAACCCACTACGCCACGGCAACCAATCCAGTTTAGACTTTATACCCTTGAATTCAGGGTATTTTTGTATGACAGATAACGACACGACTTGTGTTTTGGTATATGAATTTGAAATCAATACATATGTACATGTATCGAGTCGAATTATTCATTTA
This sequence comes from Eristalis intricaria, assembly GCA_964034865.1. Lineage (NCBI taxonomy): Eukaryota > Metazoa > Arthropoda > Insecta > Diptera > Syrphidae > Eristalis > Eristalis intricaria. The sequence continues at coordinate 37,886,254 of OZ035875.1, forward strand.
AAAAATGTTATACTGTTCTGATATAGAGTGGACTCTCCCTAAGTCGAACCCTCCTTAAGTGGAAACTCTCTCTAATTCGAACTTTTTCGCCATATTTTACATACATTTCCCTCAACTTTCCATACAAAAACCTCTCTCTAAGTAAAACTCTCTCTAACTCGAAAAAATGTTTTTATCCCGTGACAATTCGACTTAGGGGGAGTCCACTGTACCTGTGCAAGGTATACCGTCTCTGTGAAATTGTCGTCTGACTGACTGTCTGCATTTTAATGACACGCCCGACCCATCATAATCAACGTGAGCTACATTTGTAATAACCTGCTCTGTATCGCGTTTGTAAAGTTTTCTCTTTTCACACGCTTCTTGGTTTTTTTATTTATTGCGTATGGTTTTCTTACAATCCATATTAAAAGATACCCCTTTGATTGAGATTGAGCAGGATTACGATGGAGAATTATTTCAAAAAGGAATGAAGGCGCCACCCTGTAACCTTTTCAATATCATTGTGGAAAAGATCTTTCAAATTTTACGCTCGAATACAAGTGAAATGTTCTTGCACAAGTCCGAACAATTGCTAGTCCCCAGGGCGTCTTTGACTAGATTAGTCGATCACAGCGAGCGGTCAATGAGGCATTTGTTGGCATTTGAATCGAAGGAGACCAAAATTGGTTTAGCGGATGATGAGGCTAAAATAAGTACTTCAGTCTTAATAATTTCATCCCAATTAGGCGGCTGTCCCGATAAAGTGATTTTTGAATAAAGCGGAATCCCCTGTATGTGCTGTCTTCAAAGAGGGACGCACATCATCGATGACTAGGCCACAACGTCACCATAGGCAGATATACATTTGACGTATATAAGAACTTCGCCTACTCCGGCTCCCCGGTAAACAGGACGAATACCATCAAACCCGAGATAAAACGCAAAATAACACTTGCCAATCGATGCTTCTCAAGAAGCAATTAAGTAGTAGACCCATCTCTCGAAGGACCAGTCTTACTTGATATAACACCTTAGTCATCCCTGTCCTGCTCAATGATGCGGACCCATGGAATAAGCTCGTGGTAACTACGAGAGAAAAGTCCTGCATTTAGTCTTTGGTTATGGTAGCGGTAGTAGCATTTGGAGAAGAAGATTCAGTCACGAACTGTACAGCGACACGATTCCAGCGTCCACGAATTCAAAGCCTAAAATGGATAAGTCATTTAGGAACCTATGGGACAATGCAGAAGAGGATGACCAGACCAGACCAGAAAACCACAAATTGAGACGGACGTCAACCAAATTGGCCTACATGAGTAGAGACAGCTAGCGAAAGTTTGGGCTAGCTCTAGAGATCTAGACTGTTGGTGCTCATCGAGGAGGACCTGGTCTGGCTTCTACAGAAATCACGTGTGTTGTGCTTCCCATTGTTCTCTTCCGAGAGAAAATTACTTACAATGTCTATGGCAAATAAAGAACTCTAATTCGACCGTGGGTCGCCGTGGCGTAGTGGGTTACTGCGTCGACTCCTACGCAGAGGGTGCCAGGTTCGATACCCGAATTAACCACCTCTCATATATCACGGTACCACCTCTTTCGAGTCACTGACAATGCTCAAAGAGTATTTCCTGTCTAGAAAAAAAGCTTCTCAACTTCGCAGTTCGGAGTCGGCATTAAGCTGTAGGTCCCTTCCAAGCGAGAGAGAACAATAGCACGCACAACACAAGTGGTTGCTGAGAAGCTAGGCCCTGGCCCTCTATGGGCTGTAGGGCCACCCATATTATATTATATTATTATAATTCGATCACGGAAAGGTATCATTTATTCCAACACCTCATATACTCACAGACACGGGACGAAAATGAGCAAAACTTGAATTTCCCTTGGACATTAGTTTCTTCATGTATAGCATTGGATAGGATTCTAGAGGGGTGCAGCTGTGAATTGTGAAAATGTTTTATGTCGGGAATTGAATCACGCCAATCCGGACACGTTACTAGACTTGCAAGGTCTGGTTCTGGCTCGCTGATTTATTTCTACCTTATAGACGGAGCCACGCTAAAAGGATAAGGATACGAAATTGTGCAAGATTGAATTTTATAGTTGGGATCTTTTTCCTTAACGGCGTTACCTTCTAATCATGGACCTCGAGCTTCGTGCCACCATATCATAAATCTGCCTGTAATCATTCGCCGTAGGTAATGTTTTGTTGTTGTTCTTCTCTTTCGGGTTTTCGAATGCTTATACGTCGCTTCCATTTCACAGTGAAGAACTCAAGTTCAGCTGAACCTTAAATTGAGTTAAAATGTTCGGTTTGAGACGTTCGGTTTCAGAGTGAATTCAGAACAGTCAGTTGGACTTCGTTTGTTCAATGCGATAGAAAAAATGCCAAACTTTCCAACTGGGGCGTAAATGTACACACTACTTGATGTATTTGTTATACTTTGAAGGTTTGAAGTATCATGGGTGCAGTCCTTTGGAGCTTTAGTAAGCTTTTGCTAGATAGATAACAATCCATCCCTGAGTCCGAGCAGTGAAAGGCAGATAATAGAAAAATGGAAGCAAGAAAAAACACACTCGCTATGCATAAAAAAGGAACAAATAATTTTTCATCGAATGTCGAAAATAAATAAAGTAAATGGTAAATGGATTCGACTATCGAACATCACTTGTATTCGGAACAAAATGCTCTCGCTCTCAAAAGAGAGGAACAATAATAATGCAGCTGTGTTGCTGAGATGTTTTACGTTTAACTCAGTTCAAGGGAAGAAACTCACTTTCAGACTGGGCATTAGGAAAACCGAATATGAAACGTTTATTCAAACGTATTCAAATAAATTGCTTCCATCCGGATTCGAACACACAATCTACAGAATAGCGAGCAACGCAACAACCCACTCCGACAACGAACCACATTAGTTTCAGGCTTTTTTCTTCGCCCACATTCGGTATAGCTGTGACACACTTACATACTTACATACATAACGCTTTATTATAGTAAATAAGTAGCCGCCAGCACATCCCTGACACTTAAGGCACTCCGACTGTGGACTGATCTCTCCATCGGTCACTCAGCCATTCTTAATGCATATAACTTCCACCGTAACGCCACCGACCGCCTACAATCCCAAGAGTAATCTGCGTAAAGTAGTTCTCCAACAGCATTTCCTCCAAATGGGTTTGGATATCCGATTAACCAGAAGCTGGCTAATCAACTGTATATCAACACGGGCTGATTGAAGACGGGTGTAGGGGCCAACTCCAAATACCTTTATATTATTCTGTCCTTACAGTTCCCTGATCACTGTAGCATCTTCCAATTAGAACCCATTGTGATTAAAGATACAATGACATGCCTCAAGACCAATATTTTTTTCCGTGTGTAGGTGGAAATAGTCGATCATACTCTATGGCGACCGTTCGCACATAGAAGTGTGATATTTTTACCCACTTAAACAACATCCCTGAATTTATTAAAACCACAACTAAGTGAAGCCTTAACCTTCTTCTTCTTCTTCTTCATTTGGTGCTACAGTCCGGGGTGGACCTGGGTCTCAACCAACAAGCCTCTCCAGCTAGCACGGTCTCTGGCTAGCTGTCTCCAGTGTCGCACGCCAAGTTGGTTGAGGTCCTTCTCCACCTGGGTGCGCCACCTTAAACGAGGGCGTCCTCTGTTGCGTTGTCCCACGGGTTCGGAGTCGAAGACTCTCCGGGCCGGAGCTGAGTTGTCCATACGCTCTACATGGCCTAGCCATCTTAGGCGTTGGATCCGAAGACGCCTGACTAGACTCATGTCGCTGTACAGCCCGTACAGTTCTCCTCCAAAAACCGTCAACGCAAACAGGACCAAAGATCGCACGCAGAGCTTTTCTCTCGAAAATACCAAGGACTTCCTCATCCGCTTTTGAGATTGTCCATGCCTCCGCGCCGTACAGCAGGACTGGGATGATCAAGGTCTTGTATAGGGTCAGCTTGGTCCTTCGAGAGATGGCTCTACTACTCAATTGCCTCTTGAGCCCATAGAAACAGCGGTTGGCAAGAGTTACTCTGCGTTTGATCTCGGTACTGATGTTGTTTGTACTGTTTACTGCGGAGCCGAGGTAGACGAAGTCCTTGACTACATCGAAGTTATAGCTGCCCATTGTGACGCTCTGTCCAAGACGTCGATGTTGTGTGTCCTTTCTTGATGACAGCATATACTTCGTTTTGCCCTCATTCACCGCTAGACCCATTTTAGCCGCCTCCGCCTCAATGCCAGCCTTAACTAGTGGCTTTTATTTCATGATTTAGATACTGATCGGCATGTTACTCTCCAGTGAAAGTTCCTGCTAACACCGCAACCATGCGCGGTTGGAGACTATCGCACGAGTTCAAGGGGTCTAGTCCTTTGAAGTCGGCGCAAGACATTAGTTTCCTCAAGGATCGGGTAAACTGCAGAGATTATGTGCTCTTCTAGGCGGCGCTTATATTTATAAGCAAAGTTCTTAATTTCATCTTGGAGTGGTAATATTCCAAGATCTCTGTGGATATCATCGTTTCTGATATATCATGGTGCATTAACGACAGTTGTAAGCACCTTATTTTAAAAAGTCTGTATTATGTTCAAATTACTTGCTTTGGTACAACCCCAAATTTGTATGCCCTACGAGCAAACAGGTTCTAGGATTGGCTTAACCAAACTTAGCTTGGAATGTTTACCAATAAGCCAGTACATATCTTTATATTTCATGTCAAGTTCTGCAAGTTTCTTCTTAACGTGCTCCTTTCACTTGAGTTGCACGTCAAAAGTCATCCCGAGGTATTTCTTGCATTGCCAAAAGGTATTTGGACACGATTAAGGAAGACTGGCAAGTTATTAATGTGCCTATAAGTGAAATTAATATGGACTGATTTGCTTTCATTGGGCAGTTCATCTATACGTTTATCTGATCTAGTGAACATTGTAATTTTGCTGTAGACCGTCTTGGCTGTTACCAAAATGGCGGTGTCGTCAGGAAATGTGCCTAGAACAGTGTGTTTTCTTGCAGAGGCCCAAGAACACTCCTTTGCGGTACACCAGCATTTATATTTTTTAAAACAGAGTATTCATATATTCATCAATACTATACAGTTTGCCCAGTAGAGATCCACATAGTTTATATTTCAGGCCTTCATGTCAAACTTTGTCATAGTCTTGATAAACATCGAGACAATTGGCTGAACAAACGAGCTTTTGTTCAAATGCTTCTGCTTCTAAAACTAAATTGGTGAGTTGGAATGGCCTGTTCTTCTTCCATAATTGGACTTAAGCCTCTAAGCAGAATGTCTGTAAATCATCATTTGTAAGGACCATCAGGCCACAATTAATTGCTTAAGCATTTCATTATACTCCTCATGTGAGTGTCGATGAACCGAATAGAAGAAGCCGATGAATTCGCTAGTGTTGAGCGATATTTCACGAGGAATAACTTTCCTTAATCGACTCAACCAACAACATAAACTACACTCTTAGCCCTTTAAGTCCTATCCTCGCCTCTAGGCGGTGTACACATTTGCAAACGTTAAGAACTAACGGTTTAATTGCTTTCAAGTTTAAGCATTGCACTTTCTGTTGCAATGTATTTTATGGTTGTAGTGCGTTTTGTTGTCAAATAATAAGTTATTGGTGGGTTAAGTGACAGAGAGGGTGGCCAACGATCGCGTGAATCAAAGAGGACATACATTGGCAATCGTCTTTGAATCCCGAAAGTAAGTAAGAATTCGTCTCTAATACTTGTGTTGTACAACCTCTATTTATTTACACATAGGTCCTAGACAACTTCAGAAATCTCCAAGAGATAGGGTTAGGTAGGGAGGCTGCTAGTGCATTTACCATCATAATGGTCCATTGTGATACCCCTAGTCAGACTACTACCACTGATTGACTACTGCGGTGATAGTGCCGTTAATTTGATCCCAACGGCAAATGGTGACTGGACCAGATTTTAAAACCAGATAAAAGCGTATTAATTTTGCTGAGATTCGAACCAGGGACCCCGCTAACCAGGGACAGACAGTCTAAAAACTGCGCCATCCAGTCGTTGACCAACTGGTTCCAATGTTAAGAGATGTCAATCCGCGTGATATCACCATGGCCTACTTTGGCCTAAGTGTGACTGCCTTCTGCACTCAGCCACTACAACCTAACCAAACCTTACAGCCATAAGATTAGCCCCGTGACAGCGGACGTTGTCTTTAAGATCCACAGGACCAATGATGATTCCTTTTGATGTTCAACTTCGTGTTTCTCAAGGCACCAAACACGAAGTTGTTTCGAACAAACTCCACCGGGAAAGGCCAGCCAAAAAATTGTCCAATAAATTCGAATAAATTTAAAAATGAACACGTTGTCTGGCTTCGCCTTTTTGTCAGAAAAAAAAGCCCTTTGTTTGCTCCTTGAGCCGAATAGCACATTTCAAATTAAGGCCCGCCCAAAGCAAAAACTTTGTCATTCTGCCTTCCTGCTGCATCCACAATTCATGCACAACCTTAAGCAAAAAGCAGACAGAAAAACGAAGTAAAACTGCCGAGGGAGCACTGGATGGTGTGCATCCCAGCCGGAAGTAGGATCAACTTTTAACCCCTCAAGTGAATAAAAATTTACATCGCAGTCACCACCATCACAGCGCATGGCGGACTGTGGGCTTCATCCGTAAATGTTTGCTAACTAATAAATAAAACCACCGGCCTGTGAAAGCACTTCAGGAGAAATTTCGTCGTCGATCCTATCTCAGGAGAATCCTTTTTCATTTTTTCCCTAGTTCGCTTTTTAGTCGAATTTTTTCGGGTTCTCCTCCATCTCGTCCTCTCTACCACCCACTGTGCATACACACGTAAGTAGGGGAGAGAAAAAAAAAAGTTTACCGAGCAAAGAATTATTTGCCGGGACATACTTTGAGTTTACTCGACGAGAAATGGGGAGGAAAAAGTGGATTTGAAAACCAGGAGGGAACACTCCCAAATTAGAAGGAATATCCTCGCATAGGGAACGACACGGGAGAAAGGACCCAGAGAGCGAGAGAAAAAAAGGGTGAACAAATGCAGAGGAAAAACCTGTAGGAACCGACAGGAAGAACATTTAATTGGACGACTAATGTCCTTTTCGGAGTTTGTCATGCGAGAATTTTAAGGAAACCCCACGTCGTTAGTACGCTCTTGTATACTTCAATAAGTTCACCTCCCACCCGTCAATGAATGGGGAGGGAAGCAAGGCGGGGTGACAAACATAACCATTGAAAAGGACGAAAGGAATTGTTTATTAAGCTGTCCATCCAGCAGGAGCTTTAGGGTGGATTAGACCACCCGTGGCGGGCACCGGGACGGGGATGTTTGTTTAGGCGCTTGGAACAATATGAGTGTACTTTGGCGTGGGATTATTTGCTGAAACTTTGTGGGGAGGATACGATGCGAGAGGATGCCTGTGATGTGGTTGTGCTGGAGCACCTGTCGAAGATCTAGTGACAATTTGCTGAATAATGCTGATGAATCATTTAACGAGGCCGCCTTAGAGGTCATTAATCGCAAATAGCACGGCACGTGGCCACGCAAATAGCAGGATAACATTATCCTTCACAAGGGCACAAGAGGAAGAGGCCTATGCTTTTGCCATACGTTGAAAAACGATGCTCGCTGACACGTGGGTGGGAAATCAAGGCAGTTCTGCTGTCAGAAGCCATAGACCAACGTGCATCAGAAATCGCATAAGAATGTCATGTCGTCATAAGTTGAGATCATTCACGAAAGAGTGTGTTGGTGTTGAAATGCCCTTTTCTCGATAGGAGAACTCTTTGGTCTGTCCGTTGACTCAAAAGAAGTGAAACCGTGAATTAAGAAATTTGTTCGTGTCAGGGTGGGGCAAGATGCCATACATGCCGCGTCCAAGCTAAATAAGAATACAAATTAGCTTGCCGGACGTTCGACAACATTTGCCTGCAGGTCCTCTTCCTCAAGCTGGTAAGGCTCGGCATAGGTAACCCAAGCGAAACAGGGTCTACAGATCAAGAAGGACTGAATAAAAATCTTGTTGGAGCGTGACTTCTATAAATATCGCCGGGCATTTCCTTTTCCCCGTCTCTTCGACTGCACGAACATTGTACTGTATTCTACTGGTCTTTTTTCGTTTACCGCCATTGAACCTGATGGACGAGATATTTATCGTCATCTACATAGATAGCCATGCGGCCATTAAGGCTCTGGATACACCATCAATTAAATTGAAGATGGTAAAACTTTGTCGTCTATCTTTTCAGGAGATAGCGGTTAGATGCAACCTTACCATATTCTGGGTCCCTGCGCATAGTGGTATTCCAGGCAACGAAAGTTGGCACTGGCAAATAATCAGGACACCCCATATCCCTCACTCCAAGTAATAAACACCATGTTACACCATGATGCCTTCAACTCCGCTAACCGGAGATGGATATAATTAGATACATGTAGAATTTCGAGGCTTATTTGGCCCTCATTAGATCCAAACAAAACAAATGCACTCCCAAAACTAAACAGGAATTTAATAAGGAACGTAGTGGGCATTATCACCGGCCACGGCCTTCTCGGTATCCTTGTCAGAAGAATGGGAGCCCCCCACAACGACTACTGCAGAAGCTATAGCGACGAGGAGGAAGAAACTACGCTTTACCTCCTAGGCACTTGTCCAGCCCTTGCTACAACTAGAAAAGATATACTAGGCAACTACTATTTCAGTAACCTAGAGGAAATTTCACACTTAAAGATACAAGCCATAGCTAAGTTTATCAGGAAAAAAATTTGGCTGTAAATCAGCCCAGGAGTGGATTTGTCAAAGTTGGCCACTAGAATTCAATTAGGCAGTCTCCAGGTTCATTTTATTTTCTTTAGTGTAGTCACTTTGAATTTAAGAGGAGCCGCTGGAAAGCAACCGGAAGTGATAGCAGAAAGGATCCAACCAGGGTCTAAGTATGCCACAACTGCTACAGTGGTGGCAATCACCCTAGCCTACCATATCAAGAGAATAAGGTAGCTTATTCCAGCCCATATTTTTGTGAGCCGCTATCTAGTCTTTGATTGGTAACGAAGCCATTTTCTTCTTTCAGAAACCCTTTGTCAATAATAGGTTATCAGGAATTGAAATTTGTAATTTTTAAAATTTTTTTAAATAACCTTTCTGAATTTCATGTTCAGCTGCTCTAGAAATAGATTTTATAAAAGTCTGACATAATAGCTACATCCATTTGTTCAGGGCTTTGATCAGAGTCTCGACTCAAATTCAATGTGATTTAGATTGTTGTTAATCCATGATTTGAATGACTTCCAATTGGCGGCAGAATCTATATACAAATGCGTGCAGCCCACTTTTTTGGAACGCTACTTAACCGAATAACATCATACTTAGTTGAGAAGCTTTTTCTAGACAGGATATACTCTTTGAGCATTGTCAGTGACTCGAAAGAGGTGGATCCGTGAAATATGAAAGGTGGTAAGTTCGGGTATCGAACCTGGCACCCTCTGCGTAGGAGTCGACACACTAACCCACTACGCCACGGCGACCCAGAACCGCCGATAATAGATTTTAAAAAATGCACAAAAAATGGTTTTTGCATCAAACCATTTCAAGGTGTGTATTCGTGTCAACCATCCTCCAATGTGTTGTTACTTCGTTATACAGACGATTTTTCATATTTAATTTTGCTTGAACCCTTTATTTCGTTTGACGTCTGAATCGCTAGCTTACATATACAATTTTGTTGTTGGTGTACACACAAGGCCAGCTATGGATGGGGGCACAAACTGGCGCGCACACACTTATGTCACTCATATGGGTTACCAACCGCTTTCTCTACGGGCTCAGGAGGCAATTGAGTAATAGAGGCCTCTTTCGAAGGACCAAGCTTACATTATAGTTGATTGTCCTAGTCCTGCTGTATGGCAAGGAGGCGTGAACAATCTCTAAAGCCGATGAAGAAGTCCTTAGTCTCTTTGAACAAGAACAGCTCTGCGTGGTATCTTTGGTCATCTTTGCTTTGAGGGTTTTTGGAGGAGAAGATTTAACCACGAACTGTACGGGCTCTACAGCGGCATGAGCATAGTCAGGCGTCTAGGGATCCAACGCCTAAGATAGCTAAGCCTTGTGAAGCGCATAGTCAATGCTGCTCCACAAAGATATTCGACTCCGAATAAAAATGCAATAGAGGATTCCCATGGAACCGATGGCGCACAAAAGCGGAGATGGACCTCAAACAACTGGGCGGGCGAAATTGAAGGCGGTGGCTTGCCGTGGCGTAGTGGGTAAGTGCGTCGATTCCTACGCAGAGGGTGCGAGGTTCAATACCCGAATATACCATTCTGATAATTCACGGCTATACCTCTTTCGAGTCACTGACAATGATCAAAGACTATTCCTGTCTAGAAAAAGCTTCTCAAGTTCGCCGTTCGGAATCGGCATTAAACTGTAGGTCCCTTCGACTCGTGAGAGAACAATGTACAACGAGTAGTTGAGGTTGAGTTTGAGAAGCTAGGCCCAGGTCCGCCTCGGACTGTCGCGCCACCCGTGCCAACTGGAGAGGTTTGTTGGCTGCGGCCCAGGTCCACCCCGGGCTATAGTTCCCTTAGAAGAAGAAGATTTGAGCGATGCTGTAGATATCTCAACTGTGCCACTACGATAAAGCAATTTATAAGGAGTAATAAAAATCCAACATATTCTCGAGTGTTGGCCGTGTTGGGCCTTAAGACTACCTCATATATTGAATTATTTACTTGTTACATAATTTAACTGCCTTGACTGATCAGCACATCACACAATCTCCACACATGACGAAGTCACAATTGCACCTCATTGTGTAGCCGTATCCCTCGTTCTCATTCCTCATTCAGTCCTTCCGCGAAACATAACACTGCAAAGAGTTCCACTAGAACGAGCACTTTCCCATTCCAAAGAAGTGTCACAACAAATTCAAAATCCACAATCAAAGGTTTTTAATCAAACCGTCTACGGTTTGGTGACTTCTATCTGAACATGAAAGCGATTCCATCTCTTTCGGATTTTCCTTTTACTGTCTGCCATGTCCCTAAGAAGGAAACCAATTTCTTTGAGCATCGGTCTTAATTAAAAACACAGCAGCACAAAAAAAGCCTCACTATCGTGTTCTGCTGATGACATTCCTTATTAAAAGCAATCACAATGCACAATCCAGCCCACCCCCACCACCAACGTCAAGGAATGAATTTTAAACCAACTGTCAACCCCGTTTGGCTTTGTCACTTTCGCTAAATGAAGAACGTTATCAAAACAAAAACCACCAGCCTGCGGGAGGTGGCCTGCGAAAAAGTAACACCGCACGGGGGAACGATGTCCTCATCCTCAACGCCGAGCCGTCGTAATCATTGTCAGCGAATCGTTATCGCGTCCCTGAGGTATGCGACGGGCATTCAGCGCGTTTTGCCGATGAACAGTGAACGGGTTCCCGGGGAAATGGAAGAGCAGGAAGAGGTGTGCCGTGCGATCTAAATGGCGCAGGAGATGCATCGGGCGTTGACGTGTCCTGGTGTCTTAGGAATTTTCAAGTGGGAAGCTGACTTACAGGAGGCAAGTGGGAAAATGCACACGCCTCCATTTAGATGTAGATTCATTATTCATTGGACGCCTTCTGTGCGAGCAGCGTTAATTTGATATTCACTTTGTTTATCATAGCGATGACGATGATGGCTTACAAATTTGAAAGATTAACATTTGAGGAAGCAACCACTTTTGCCTTTGTGGAGGCCTTTGCGAAAACGAAATACAGCCGTATTTATAACATTTGTGTCAGAAAGTGCATTTGGAATAAATAAAGCGTGTACAAAGCGTTGATGTGCCACTTTAGGCGTTTGACTGTCTTGGGATGAGGAGGGTTTTGCGAAGCTATGTCGTATGAGCGGCTTGCAAAGTGGAGTTACAAGAAGTAGGAAGAATGCGAAGCATGCTTATTATCGGTTTTTAAATTGTTTAAAATTCTATTAACGGTTTGGAGAAAATAAAAACTTTATGTTTGGAACTCGACGTCGTTCATATGTCCATCAAGGGCACGTTTCCATCGGTCGATTGGCTTTCGATGACTCAGACACCCATTTCCACAGGAGCGGCCGTATATGTATATATTGGCTCAGAGCTCCTCTAACGACGTAGGCTTGTTGTCATAGACCGATTATTTAAGGTAGACCCATAAAAGAAGTTCAGATGTGTTAAATCACACGGTCTAGGCGGCCAATGGTCAGAACAGACGGAACACTGTTTGAATACCACGCGTTCTTTGAATTGAGTTTTCAATAACTTATTTTCTTACTTAGTAGGGCGGCGACGTAGGCGTAGGCCCACGAAGGCCCCGAGCCTGAGCAATTGCAGACGCGTCCTAGGCACGCTACTTCCTGTCATCAAGATCAAGCTCTATTTCACCCGCGATTACTTGGTCTTAATACCGGAGATTCGAAAATCCTTTTAGCTGAGGTAAACGGATTTTTGCCTTTCGGACTACTTCCGCATCCTGGTAAGGCTGTCGACAACAAACAGCAGGACACGCAAATTAATAGAACTGTAGGGCATGATTTTGGTCCTTCTAGTCAGGAGTTCTGATGCCAGCTGTTTTGACAAACCGAACTAACCTAGGCCGATTCTACGTCGGATCTCCACAGTCATGTCGTTTGTGGAGTTCACATTTCCCACAAGGTAGACAAACTCTTTAATAATATAATATGGGTGGAGGTAAGGGCAGGGCCTACAGTCTCAGTAACCACTCGTGTTGTGCGTGCTATTGTTCTCTCACGAGTGGAAGGGACGTGGGCAGATGCCAAACGGCCAAGTTTGAGAAGCCTTTTCTAGACTAGTGGAAATTATTTTTGCTCGTACTGGCAAGGAATCGAACCCTAGCAGGAAACCGCCGAAACTCCTCTCGTTATCCCGAAGATGTGTGAGCATGCTACGAGTCGTTGCTCAACTTGCCGGAAAACTGGAAGTTGATCAACTGCGGAGTCTCAACTCGGGGCTTAACCGACGAGTTGAAAATTGCTTTTGTTCATTATTTCAACTCACAGTGTGAAATTTAAAACCCAGAAGCTGTGCCACTTTCAGTTTTCAAATTTCCCTGAGATATTTTTATCAATTCACACAAACAATTACATTTTCAAGATTGAATTTATGGTGTGTGCTGTTCGAGTGCGCTATGAGAAGGAGAATTGAGAGCGAACGTTTTCAGCAGAGATAATGATCGGATATCTTATCCTCCATTGTCTCTGCAGGGTTTGTTATGGAAAACAGCACAAGCGACTATGTGCATTTGTAATGCTTACACTGATAAAGTCTGCATTCACCTATTGAATGGATCCGAGAGCATAATATTATAATCCGATTGGTCAGTGTGTAATTACTCGTAATTAACGAGGTTTGTTAACATATGAATAATAATCTATCAAATACTTCATTCAAAAGTTAATTCATCAAATCGAAAGGGCCAGTATCTTCGGCAATGAGTACTCATATCTTGTCACAACCACATCTTGTATACAAACAGGTAGGCAGGCAACTACGATAATGTGAGAAAAGGGAGAGAGAGAGCAAAATCCCTGATTTCATCCCTTAACTTCAGCTATTTCCGTAAGTTGAAGAAATGAGGAGTTAGTAAACTCACCAGTTGTAAATTGAAAGTTGCAACCATAAACATTTGAGTGAATGAGAAAAATCCCAAAGATGTGTCTAACTTTTGGTGAAAAAAATGACACTTAGTATTGCCCCTAAGCTTTCCATAGAAGTAGTACTACTTGCTAACGTACATACACGCCAGTAAATCTCTGGATTCCGATTAATATTACGATAGGGCATAAGGCAAGGTAGGTCTGACAATCCCTGTCTAAAATCAAAGTCTCTGATTAACATTTGACTTGCAGTTGTCTTAGATTATTTCGAGGGAATTCTCCCTTTCAGTCAGAGTGAAGGTAATGCCCTCAGTTACTTGTAGCCCTTGTGGCAGAAAAAGGCAAACTTTATTTTTTGCGGATTAACCCCTAGGCCACAACATTTGAAGCCTATTAGCCAAAAATCTGCTTCAACACTGAGAATGATTTTGTGATGAAATGGATCATATTCTTCCAATCCGATAACATGCGACGCTTCATATGATTTAGTGGCTTAATGAGTTAATTTTGTAATTATCCTTTCGCATTAGCCCCGATGCCCAGTTCATTAGACTGCCATCATATCGTTTGCGACGCAAGCTTGAACATCAACAAATAATGTCGGCACTTCTACCAAACCGTTGTCTCATTGGCTGGATCTCACTGGTTCGTGAGCCTAACCAGGATGGGAATGTTGTTTTTACTGATTGCGTAGATATTGACAGTCTGGTCATTGGCTTAAGCGTCCATTCACAGTGAATTTCCAAAGTTGTCAAGTAACAATTGGAAAACTTTCACAGCTATAAGTTATGTTGTTCTCAACCAACAAGATTTTTAATTTTCTTTCTGTCGTATCTGTCGGGACCAATAGACTCCCTTCGAAAGCCCTTTCTCTCGATTCGGCTGTCCTTCACAAAATTCCCATCAGACGCACTTACTTCAACACTGATTGCCTAAGACCACAGCTCTTCTTATCAAATTGACCGAATTCCACCACAGAGCACATTCAAGCACATACCCAATGACTTCTTCCATCAGTTTCGTCAATATGTTCGAGGACCACACTGCCGTCAAACCTCATCTAATGACCCAGCACCGGGCGCCACCCAATGGCGATGGCTTCCTCAGTGCTCACTATCAAATTACATTCATTCGTCTTTGAAGAGTTCCATGCAAGTTAATAAAACCAAAGCTCCCAGACCAAACCCTTAATGCGAATAATGATTCTCTCGGAGAGCCCTTCAGTCCAAGTCATAACTCAGAGCGAACCCACGCCAGAGGCAACAGAAAGACATCAACTCTGCCCCCATGGACATGTCTTCAAGGATCCTCGCCTCGGTCCACATCAGTCCTCCTCTTTTCGTTGGACGGCGTCGTCCTTTGCTCTGAGAGAAACACTTTGGCATTCCGCTCACAGTCCCTGCTTAATCCAATACGATTGTCCAATTGTGTTGTGCTCCAGCCCTGTCATCCCAACCAATTTTCGGAAAATTCAGCAATTTTCCGCAGCTTAATTTGATTGCACCCCTCCCACCCACCCTCTTCCCAGCCTTGCTCACCATTTACAGCACAATCTTACCCAAGGCCAACTCCCGCCCTGGGAGGGTCTGGGACGACCAAACTAAGGGCGAGACAGAGATGCCACGAGGCCATCTAATTGAATGTGCCAGCACCGATTTCTTGGGAGTCCCTCCATTATTAAAATTGAACAAGTTATGTTAGCCCGGCCCACGAGGACCGAGAAAGGGGTCCTACTCGACTCAAGTGCCTGTGACACCATGAGAAGTGTTTAATTTTAATGGCGGCGATTATACGAGTACATGAGCATCAGATGGGGTCACATGTCGAGGAGGGCCTGAACGGGGACGAACACATGCCCGAAGGAGGTTTACTGAGTGACCTACATCGGCGAGGCCGGGAGCCGACGAAAACATGTGCAAGTCGACTGGTTCCTCCTAAAATAAAATTAAGTAGTCCGGGATGGCGGAGGACGGAGGGGGGTGCGTCCTCCGAATGACTTATCTGGATTATTTATGTTTAGCGGTGGCGGCTATGCCAGGAAACGGGGAGTCATGAAAAATATGAAATTTATGCTGCGATGCTTTCGCAATTTATTATCTTGGCCTTAGCCTGGTTATAAAAGAGTACACCGGAGAGTGTGCGCGACGGCATGTACGCCGCGCCAGTGCGGGTGGCGGTGGGACCTTGAGTTATTTTCGGAAACACATTTTCCCAACTATAGTGAGGATGTAGTACATCCTGCAACGAAGTTGGGGTATAAAATGAATTTTTATGAGACGTCAACGGCTGGCTGCGGGTGTGGGTCCTGGTCCGGACGGGCGGTACGCTGATGATGAGGCATGGTCAATTGGGGACTCGCTGAGTTCAATGGTGCAGTGCGGATTTGCTAGGATTTATCCTTCATTTTTTGAGAAGTTATTGGTGTTCGGTGTAGTGCTGGAGAAGGCTCTGTATTATTGCATGAAAAATGGATAAAATTGTTTTATTAAATTTGCTTTAGAAAGTGAGTGGCAGTGATATTAGTTACTGGGGATAGTGGGATGTGGATCCACTAAGTCATCGACCTGTAGTTGGACCCAAGAATAACCTATTGTCCTCTCTCCTGTATACCTGGTACTGCGAAGAGACAAAAGATTACAACGCCTTGGACCCTTTTCCTTGGCTGAGCTCAGCAACTTACAAGATATATTCGTCGATGGTCTACTTTCATAGAAAACTCGAAATGGTTTCCTGCTGGCAGATAGTTGGAGTGAGCCTGGAGCAATTCACTTAGAGGCCGAATAGATTTACATATTTCGTTGTCGGTGCTCTCATCTACTTAGCGAAGGCGTGTTAATATTTTTTGCAACAGTAAGATTGAAGAAAAAAGAATTAGAATTTCCACTTAGGGCATTTGTCTTCACTAATGATCAACATGCCGAAAACTCTAAAGTTGAAGTTGAGGGTGGAAACATTGTTGTTGTTTTTTTTCAATATATACATTCTCAACTTAGAGGTTGAAAATTTCAAGTTGACCTAATTGAGTTTTTTAAAATTTCCTTGGGGTATTTTCGACTAATATATAAGTTTCAACTTTAGATTTGAATTTATTGTGTTTACTGCGACTTTAAGTTGAAATTCGGCGTTTATTTGTGTTATGGTAAAATATGAAGCAGCAGCAAAAGCTGTGGTAATAAGTTTAAAGAGAAGTGGAAATAGAACAGGTGTACTGATAATGTATCCGCCATTCGAGGTGTTTCATGCATCATTTAAATGGTCTCTCGTTCGTTACCTTCTAGTTTCAGGAATTCCCTGTCCAAGGTTTCATTGAAAGACAATGAGTCATGCGGAGAATAACGGAGCAGATGACGGCCAACTTTTCCAAAAATAGATTTATTGAATTATTAGACTTTAAAAATTTGTTTGAAACAAATTCTGATTGAAAATCATGAACATCTTAAGTTTGCAAATTCTCTTTTTCCGGGAGTTGAGAAAATCTCACAATGATCAACTCTGGAGTTGAAACTATCGACTTTGAAAAACATTAAAGCAAATGGCAAGTTGAAAAAAAAAATTCAAGTTGTGTAACGTAAGCAGCCCCATGAGTTATATCTGTCCCTCAACACAACTGCCTAGCAACAGCAACAGAATGGGAGCAAGTGTCCAAATAAAGTACCACAGCATTGGTAAACATGCTGTTTTCACCAATCGAGCCGCTATCCACATGCTTCCTCGCGAGACAGCATGGTAACAGAACACACTCCAAAGAATGCTATGAGTGAATGCTATCAGCCGCATGCATGTTGTTCACCAGTTATGGTACAGTCCCAACCTGCAACCACTAGTCCACCTGTTGGCTTGGCTTTGTTGTGCTGCAGTTGTCGCATGATCGTTTCCTTCTTTTGTTCTCTGTTCGCTTTCTGTTTGTGTACTATTTTTCTGTACAACGTATGTTAGATGCAAGCTAAAAGCAAGTTGTGCATTCACTTTTGATTGGCAGTCGAAAATAAAACACGTTTAAAGAAAGGATGTAAAAGATGTATATGTATTTAATTTTTATATATATATAATAGTCATGGTATCAAATTATTCTTATTGAATATTATTATTATTATTATTTATTACAATATAAATAAACTTACATTATAAGTGTATGTGCAGCACTAGCTACCAGGGCTTTCGGCTGGGTTATTGAATATTGTTTGACAAACCATCGTGGAAAAATTCATACCTTAACAACGTCTCCGAATAAGTCAGATGATGAAAGTGGTGGCCGTCGCGTTTTGTGTCTGTGCGTCGACTCCTACGCACTTGAACTACGGTGCCTGTGTTCGGTACGACCACCTCTTTCGAGTCACTGACAATGTTCAAAGAGTAATAAAGCATTACTCAAGGTAGGCCGTTTAGAGACTACATAAAACTGTTCGTCCATTCCACTCATGGGAGAACAATATCACGTAGAACACGAGGGGTATCTGTAGAACCTATACCCTTGTCCTCTACGTACTGTAGAACCATTCATATCATTAGATTATTGCGTACAACGAAAATCAGCGTTCTGATAAAAATGTTTTTCTTGCACGTAGAGCATCATCAACATCCCGACGCTCAAATTCGTTTCTCAGCGTACGTTAGTGCATGAAACGCCATGGAATACCCCACATCCAGCCCGATAAGCCGGCTATTCTCTAGGATATGTTAACAATACCACACTGATAGCAAAGAAAGAAGCAGTGATCCAAAATTAGACCTTCAAAATGGACTTTGTACGGCTTAGGCAGACACTGTCGAGTATGGCGCTACAATTCGAGTGGAAATGGGCCTCAACCCAACATGTCACTCCAGCCGGCCCGATCTGTCGCCATCTGTCTCCAGTTTCGCACACCAAGGCGGCTGAGTTCCCCCTGCTGTGTGTGCGACCCTATACGTGGACGTCCTCTGTCGCGTTGCCCCACATGCCCAGAGTCGATAATTCTTCGGGCTGGAGCTTCAATGTCCATACGCTTACATGGCCATCTTAGGTGTTTAGCATACCTTGCGGTAAAGAGGGAGCTTGACGGTGTGACATCGTCATGCCGTTTGCCGTCACGGCTTAGTAGTCGGTTTTGCTTTCAAGGAGCAATGTTTCAAAAAACAGGTTTTAATGCATCACAAATTAAGGTGTCAATAATTTCATTTCATCTCCAGACTTGGGTTTAAAACATTTGCAAGGAGTCAACGTACGCCAGTCACATCCCAAGCGAAGGCAAACCTCGATTTCCTTTCTTCACCACTGGCCACTTAGGTTGAGAAAACCCCACCTACGACCGCATTCGACTACACCTTCGCTCAATACGCTTGAGGTGACTTTAAGAGATTTCCAACCACTTAAGCCTCCTTCGGCAGTCCCTCCATTTGAGCCAACATCAAGGATAGACACAAACTGATATAGACCGCAATATGCTCCAGTTACCGAAGTGTGCCCTCTTCGCCGGCAAAATAAGAAAAAAAATCAGCGCCATTATTTCCCATATTTTCCCTTGTGGATTAGTGTGAAATCTCTCCTCAGCACAGCGCCCGCCCACCCAGCGATTGTGTGTGTTTGCTTTATCCGTTGCCGCCTAACCGACAAAATAAACCGAAATTCGAGTAACTGGGTTAATGGAATACTTACACAATCCTTAGAGCGAAAAGCCAAACCCAGGGGTACGAGCAAAAGGCGCTCGGAATCGTTGAGAAAAATCCCTCAAAGACGGAGCAGCGATTCTTCGAGAAGATCTCAATCTTCCGGCATCGCAGGAATTCGGGATGAAATAAAATTCAATACAAGTCGCTATCGATGTGCGGGTACTGTGGATTGAATTGTGAATTGTGAATGGCGACGACGCTGGTGCCACCGCTCGTTCTCGTGCACCGGCATGCCACGGGGGAAAGGCGTTTAAATTTATTTATTTGTTCTGAGGCGTTCGGATGCTGAGAAGGGCCGCTGCTGGTGGTGCCATTCCATAGCCGAAGGTGGATGCGTATGGCGGCGTACATATCATCACCCGCCGACGTGCCCCAGATACAGATCTCGACTTTCAATTGAAATTTGTCCGCGCGAAGATGAAATGCCGTTGCCGTTGCCGATGGCGTTTAGGTGGGGTTGAACTGAGAAGGTTTAGCTTTGCAGGCATTCGTCGTGACGTGCCGGGCGGGAGGGACGATGTGGTGGCGATGTGGTATTTATTTGTTTCGAGCGTTTATTGCTTTTCAGCGACATCTGTTTGCATGCAGAGGAGCACCGGCGGAGTTGGCGGAGCAGACTTTTGAACTTTTATGACGCGCCCATAAAGCAGGAGTGATTTTCATAAGGACAACTGCTCCTCGTGGACTGGTTTGAGTGAAAACTTTTATTAAATTCTATAAGGAGTCGACTTGACGTTGCCTCGTAGAAGGGTAATCAAAATTTGAATAACTTTGAAGGGAACTTTCTGAGATGAATCGTGAAATGTCCTCTAGGAGGAGGAGGAGTAGGAGCAGCACGTACCCAGTGCTCTGTTAATGGTCGCTCTTGAATAGGGAACAGCCCGGAATAACTGTTCATGGACAAGGTGACCGTTTGTATTTGACTGGTTCGATTTTTTTCGAGGGAACTCAGTAATTGACTGTAAAGTCTTTCACAGCATAAGAGGAAGTATCCGAGAGATTGAGACGAAGGAAGGAAGTGGGAGTTTTTCCTGAAGAAGTTGGACTCGGATAAATTGTTCACACTCCTGCGAATCAGTTTGGGCGCATATGCTCTCAGGTTAGGGTGGTTACAGTGGCAGAGAGTGTGACATAGATAGGGCACATGGATTTGATATCTCGGACTACTAAGACCAGTTCTTTCGATAGAATTGGCTGACGATGATGTTATTCAGTGCGTTCAAGTTGTAGCGACGAGGAGGAGATCTATTCTCTCCCCTCCTTCTCATCGCCCTTTTAACTAACTACCAACAGTCATTGTTTTGGAAACCGATGAAAATATCGTGCTACTCTTTACTTCGTCAACGCCAGAACAAGGCGTTGCTCATATCAATCTCAAGAGAAAAAAAGAAATGTCATAATCGGATAGCTAGACTGATACGATTCGTTCATATGATAGTAAAAGTAATAACGCAACCACTGGGAAAGACCACTTCAGCTCAGTGACGATCGCTATTAGAAATCCTTGATGTTCGATATTGGCAGGATCATAAACAAGCGGTGGACGGTATGCTAGTGGCATATCCTGGATGATGCACTCCTTTGCTGGGTTACAGCCAGTTAGTATTTTTTTTATAAATTTTGCTATGTCCAGAATTTTAATGCCAGACATTTCCTCAAGGCTATTGAATGAATAGCTGCCTAGCGTGTTTTTCCTTGTCCTGGCAAGTGCTGGGCAGGTGCATAGTTAGTGAAGTATAGTTTCTTCTTCCTCTTCGTCCCTACAGCTTCTACAAAACTCATTGTGGGGGTGGGGGGTTCTCATTATCCTTGCGTGTGTGCCTAATAGGCAATGACCAGTAATAATACCAACTACATTGCTTACATGATTTCCTTTCTAATTAGATTTAGGATTGTGTTTTCTTTTTTGAGATTATTAGCCTTTAAGTCCTGCAAGTACCTAATTCCATCCATCACCGATTGGCGGCGTTGATGGCATCTGTAAGTAATAAAGTGCTTATTACTTCAAGAGAGGGGTATGGGGTATCCTGATTATTTGCCATTGGCAAACCCTCCCCTGTTCCAGATAGCTCGTCGGCCCTTTCGTTGCCTAGAATACCACTATGCCCAGGGACTATGCCCATAGGGTTAGGTTCCCTAAAATATAGACGGCAACTTTTTACTATCTTAGATTTGATTGATGGTGTATCTAGAGCCTTGATTGCCGCCTGACTATCTATGTATATAACGATAGATAGCCCGTCTATCGGGTTCATTGACAGTAAGCGGGCAGCCTTTTGCATAGCTTTTACTTCTGCCTGGAATATACTATGGTGGTTGGACAATCGGCTGAACAGAGAGAAGAATATTTCCTGCGATGACGCAAATACTATTAATCTCTTGTGTTACTGAAATAGTTTTTCGTTTTAAGTGTCTTGCATCTCATCGTTCGTTTTATTCAGAGTAATCGTTCCTAATTAATGAGCTTTTACTGTAATGAAATGTTTGATAGATTCTCATTCATCTGCTAACAGACCTCATGAATTGTAGGCAATTAAGCACTGACGAATCATGTTACAATATTATACACTCTGATCAATAGGCGAATTCAGACTTTATCAGTGTAAACATTACAAATGCACACAGCCGCTTGTACTATTCTCCATATATATATATATACCCCGCAGTAACTGAACATCAGAGACAATGGAGGATTAAGATATCCGATCATTATCTCTGCTGAAAGCGTTCGCTCTCAATTATTCTCCTCATAACGCACACGAAAAGCACACACGTTAAATTCAAAGTCGAAAATGACATTGTATGTGTGAATTTTTAAAAATAGAAGAAATTTAAAAACTGTATGGTGCACAACTTCTGGATTTTTGAAAGACTGTGAGCTAAAATAGTGAACAAAACCAATTTTAAACTCGCCGATTAATGCTCCAGTTGAGACCAACTCGGAAGTTGATAAAATCCTCAGTTTCGAAGCAATAGTGGACAAATCGACACTAAATGCTTTGGTTGTGAATCTGCGAAAATTTCCAGGAGATGCTCGCTACATGTATACTCATCTGTATCTTTCGATCCTTTGAAATGTCACTCACTCCGCATTTTCATAAAACAGCCTTCAGTCATTTCAAACACCTTTCTCACAGCATCGACCACCGATTCTCATCAATCCCAGCAAAGGAGTAGTTATCATTGAAGTACCAGCCATCCAATTTAATTAAACAACATCATCAGTCGACAGTCAGCCCCATCATCAACATCTGTCGCGCTACTATAAAATCTTTATATCGCCAAATGTCTTTGAAAATGAATCCATAATTCCAGGCAATCACTTAAACCCCCTTAGCGACATCGAAACGAACCGCCAGCCCCTGCGCCCGCAGGTGGACGAAAGAGGTCGAGAAAGTTCTGGTACCGCTGTGGGCGGCAACACTCGCGCAGCTGATGGCTAAAAAATTAGAAAACTTCCAAAATTGCTGTCATAAACTTGATGAAACTTCGATGTACCACGCAGCGACAAAACAAGGCTTTGGCGCTCAACTTTCCACACAGACACCACTCTCCCTGAAGCTAATCCTTGGTAAATTCCATCTTGAAGGAGGAAATTCAAAAATGTATGCAGGCCGTTGTCAATGCTGTGCGACCGCACACAACACAATGGCCCTTAATCGACATCCTGGCGGAACTTTCACCGCCGTCGTCGTCGTCATTGTCTCCCGGCTTCATGCGCCTAATTGGCGCAAGTTTTCGGCCGCAATCTTCTTCTGCAGTGGCAGAGCAAATATTAACTGGGTCACCCAGAGAGAAGGATTTGTCATCCTGTCTCCCGGCAGGCATTTACAGCAGCAATTTGCATTTGCATGGAATATTTCCAGCTTCCGCCACACCACAAGGACGATGCATTGCAGAAGAATTCCATCCCCTCACAGCCTGCGGCACACGACGCCAAATGCAAAAGGGATGCCAAGCGAGAGCATGCATAAGAAGTCCTTTGCACGCGCCGCCGCCGCCACACTCGACGACTTGCCAAAATAAATTTGAATGTCCTTATGCACGTGGAAGAGTGGAAATTCCTTTAGAGATTCCATGTTCTTTCTCGAATTGAATTAGGTGCGCTCGGTAGCTGCAGGTCACGCCGCCGGGACTCAGTGTTTGGCGATTTGTATTCCAGTCACGTTTCGTACGTTCCCATCATCAGATACTATCAACTTCAACCCCCATCACTGCCATCATCATCATCATCGTCGTCGTCGTTGTAGTCTTCATCTTCATTGCAATCGTGTCGTCTCCGTCGCAATCACCCCAATGGGCCCAAAGCCGTGAGTCGAGTGGTAGCCGGGTCGAAAGGATCCGGGACGCCGTAAGGCAGTGCATTAGACCGGAGCCAATAATCGGAAAGATAATCTGATTCACAAAAAGCAACTTATGCGAGCGGGGTGACTGACTGGACCGGCTACAGGTGGATCCAGCCGAATTGATTTTGACTTCCTTCGCCTGTACCTCCCGAGTGACCGTACGTGAGGATGTTAAGGTTGAATTTGATTTCGGAGCATTACGAAGTAATTTTCGGTCAATGAAGATTCTGAGATTTGATCCTCTTGGATGGAGAGTGTCGGTCCAAGCAGGTGTGGCCGATTTGATTTTATGAACATCCCCGCTTCGTTGGATGAGTTTGGGAACCACGTACAGAGCTTTATGATTAAATCAATTTTGAATCACTCGGATTTCAGATAGACACGCAATGGGTGTTGTGTTTCACCAGGATGACTCTAACTTGTGTTGGTTTTAAATGAGGCTCTAATGATTCGGTTCAGTCAGTTTAGTCAGTTCAGTCAGTTCAGTCAGTTCAGTCAGTTCAGTAAGATCAGTCAGTTCAGTCAGTTCAGTCAGTTCAGTCAGTTCAGTCAGTTCAGTCAGTTCAGTCAGTTCAATCAGTTCAGTCAGTTCAGTCAGTTCGGTCAGTTCAGTCAGTTCAGTCAGTTCAGTCAGTTCAGTCAGTTCAGTCAGTTCAGTCAGTTCAGTCAGTTCAGTCAGTTCATTGCGTTCAGTCAGTTCAGTCAGTTCAGTCAGTTCATTGCGTTCAGTCAGTTCTGCCAGTTCAGTCAGTTCAGTCAGTTCAATCAGTTCATTCAGTTCAGTCAGTTCAGTCAGTTCAGTCAGTTTAGTCAGTTCAGTCAGTTCAGTCAGTTCAGTCAGTTCAGTCAGTTCAGTCAGTTAAATCAGTTCAGTCAGTTCATTGCGTTCATTCAGTTCTGCCAGTTCAGTCAGTTCAGTCAGTTTAGTGTGTTCAGTAGTCAGCCTTCATTCCCCTTTCCTCAATTATGCACTCCCTGTCTGAGTTAAGGGACCGAAATCCTTTCAATTACCGACCAATTTGCCTCCGGGCAGTATTTACTACCCTCGAACCTAATATGAGCGCTCTTGTCTGCCAAATCCACTTACGGACTTTCGATTGGCCGCCCGAAAAAGTTTCTTCAAACTCGGAAAAGTTCAAACTTAAGTCGACATCAGATTGCAGAAACTTTTCATCAAAAGTGTTGCAAAAGTTCTCCGTTACTGCCTCGCCTCTACACAGTCTCACACAGGAAGCAGACCAGACCATCTCCACCCAGTCGTCGGGTTCAACTCCAACTCATCGGTTTCTTATTCGCTTAGTAAATTTCATTTAACTCCCTCCGGACGATGACTGATGACGACATCTCGCCACTTGTCGATGTACATTCGCATATCCATCTTAATCTCGAGCCACCGTTCCGGATGACGAGACGCAATATAAACGAGAAAACTTTCGTTTGATTACTTGACACCTGAGTGCTTGCGAGTGGCAATACTGCAGTCGTATTTATCAATCTGAAAGGTATCGTAAGAAAGTTTCATCTATTCCCGGCCGTGGGTGGCTTGGGGCCATCCTTAAATGGAAACTTTTCGATTAGTGGACTCTGACATAATCCGGAAGATGGATGCTCAATTTAATTAACGGTAGTGCTTCGATGCAATCGCACATGAAGTTCACCGCAGTTGGAGCATCGTCTCAAGTTCAGTTTCACTCGGTGATGGGTAGTCCTTGGAGAAGTGGCTGAGAAAAGATTTCTCTCTCCCTGCCAGTGCCGTGCGGATATGATGACTTAATGAAACGGCAAAGGAGACGTGGAGCGATGATTGTGTGGATGGTTGAGATTTGAAATGTCTTGGGATTTATTGAAAATAGTTCTTGGAAAGTGGTTTCCTCGGGAGGGGGAAACTTGGTGGAGAGGCACGCCACAGGACATAAAACCCTTCGAACTAGTGGATAACAACTTTATTGACAATTAACAGAACTTCATGGGATATAACAAAAAGATACATTCTAAGAGCAGTTATGCATATCACAGTCTTTCACGCCTCTCTCGGACTTACCACGCAACTGGCGCAGCTGCGGCGGCATAACGCAGACCAGCTGGATAGGCCAAGGGTGCTGGTGCAGCGGCATAGCCCAGGGGAGCAGCCAGTGGTGATGCGACGTACCTGCCAGCCAGTGGAGAGGCATATTGAGCGTAAGCCAGAGGAGAGGCGCCTGCGATCAGTGGAGAAGCAGCATACCGGGCGGCGAATTGTGCAGCGAATGGAGCAGCCAAGGGAGCAGCAGCATAAGGTCCAGCGGCGACGTATCTAGGGGCAAGTGGGGCTGCAGCCAATGGAGCGGGAGCCACAAATCGTGCCGCGAGTGGAGCCGCAATCGGAGCAGCGAAGGGTCCTGGTGCAAGCAATCTTGGTGCGGCAGCGATAACTGGAGCAGCAGCAATTCCATTGTAGGTCCTTGCCACGAGTTGGCTACTTGCAGCGGTGACAACTCCTGGTGCGCCAATCAGCGGAGCAGAGTAGCCCAGTGGCGAGAGGACTCCTGGCTTGGCGGCAACGCATCCAATCAGAGCGAAAACGAGGGCGGTCTGTGGAAGGGTAAGAGAAAATCACGTTAATCCTTATGAGCTCCCGTGGCACCGTGTCCCTGCGATCGACTTACATATCTGAACATATTGATTTTTATTGAGTGATTGTTGTTTGGTTTATGAGGTTCCTCCAACTGATGAGTATCTGCTGTCCGCGAAGCTCTTTTATACAGAAAAACAAATTGTCAGCCAATTTGGCTGGCCCCAGTGCTGCGCTGGCACGCGCCCTTACCTCATGCGCTCAGCACAGCACCTTTCCGTGCTGAAAATTAATATGCGACACGCACGCTGGGAGTGGGCTTATGGAGTGCTCGCATAAGAACTCGCATAATAATACATGCACAGACAGTTAGTCGACCTTAGGCGACTCACGACAATGTTCGCGATTGTACAAGCCAAACTTACTTGGAGTGGAGCGGGTGGTGGGCGGATGTCATATTTGGGATGGCTTCAGCTTCTTTTGTTCGTTCCGAAATGGCTGTGCTGACCTTGAGTGGTGGTTGGGCAATAATTGCGCTGAGGAGGTGGGAAAAGAAGGGGAAAGTCGGTGGAGACAACATCTGTTCGGGTGTCTGAACTTGAAATTCTTTCGGTGACTCATTGGGGTTGATGGAGAGAGGGGGGGGGAGGGGGGGTCTGAGGAGTTTGAACTTGGTATTGTTTTAGGTTGGTTGGTTGGTTAAGTCTGTCAGGGGTGCTGTGATCCTTGCAGCATTAACTATGATCTAGGCTATCAAGAGTGTAGCTCTCATCAAATATAAGACTCAATGGTGGAAGAGAATAAGAGAAAAAAAAAATCAATGGTGGCTGTCGATGGACAAAAGGGGGTCAGTACTTTTTGCCAACTCTATCGCATAATGTACAGAAGTTGTACGAGTGTGGGACTTCTTTGCGAACACTCTGCAATATTTATCCTACCGGAAGTGCTTGGTTTCGTTGACTACCTGGTCAGGACACCCACTTTCCCATCACATGGCGTCAATCACAGTTCGAGACAAGTGAGTAATTTTTTTGTGACATGATCTGTTGCCATACGGCTTATATGACGAGTTCTTTTACTCCAAAGGACCAATTTTTCTGCGCTGGACCACAGGCCAAGTTCATGCTTATAGACATTCTTTCCACCTTGTGAGGCTGATCAAAAACATCTGCCGCTTTTTGGGTCGCAGCACCCGTTTGAGATCTGCAACTCCAAATAAATTTGGATCATACCTTTCACGTCCCGGAGCCGCACACTTTAGCCTTCCTGATAGACCTTCAACCTCTAAACTTCACCAATATCGGCTTTGGGTGGTAATACACAGCCACCACGATTCCCCCACTTGAGGCCCAAAGTCAAGTGATCAGGTTTAGACCAATTCTGATCTTCCCGTGGAACCAGAATATAGCTTCTGGCCAAGCTACCAGTAGGATGCCATAACATCCCAGGACTGGAGGCCATATTTTCATTTCTTATGCTGGATTCATAGCGATAACATTTTTAAGCATTTAATTGTGGCGCTTTCTATTAGCTTATGCATTAGCATTCAGCATTTTCAATAAAAATATTTTAGCTTGAGCTTTAAGCCGTCTATGCCGTGAGCATTGGAGTACAGACGTATCCTAAACCAATCAGTCAAGCTCAGGGATTTTTGTCGCCTTGTACAACAGGCAAACCTTAACTCGTGCATATTCTTGCCCCTAACCCGTTGGGGGAAGTGTTACATGCACAGTGTAACTCCTGATGAGTTATGCCGATGGTGGAGGATCGAGTTGCTTGGAGATTTCTCGTGCATGCTTTACCCTCCCGACGCTTTTAGTGAATCTTGCGGGTCATAAGATGATGATGATTATCCTGTTGTAAAGAAGATGTAATGAAGCTCCATGTGGTGTTACGTTGTACTTCTATGTTAATGTTTATGCTTCTCTTTTCCGTTTCAATGATAATAAAATCGAAATCGTTGTTTGGCAATTGGCCGAATAAAACCTTGCCAAATACCAAGCCCCAAATCCGAGAATCATTCTCCATGTCGTTGCATAGAAATTGGCGGTGTTGGATTTGAAACTTCCAGTCATTCTGTACACTGTTCCACAAATGGCCCTAGATACCTATCCATTAGTGCCTCCCACACTCTAGATTGAAGTCAGCGCTTCCCTTCCGAATGGCCCTCGTGACCCAGATCTAATACACTTTGTCTTAAAGCTGTCGGTATGACAATCGCTACTCGTAGAAGGCTGTTATCTAGTTTACACAATTTTAAAAGAAATTCAAAAAATTAGTTTTTAATATCAGCAGTCGAATCGTCAACTTTTACACTTTTAACAGCTTTCATGAGCTCTTGGTCGCTGCAGTTTTTAATCATCTCGCTTATTGTAAGTGCGTGCAGAATCGCATTCTCGATAGCACCACGGTTACTGTACTCACAATGGGTATCAAATGATTCAGCCTCTTGAACCTTGCATAGCCTTAAAAATGAGTCAGTTATGTTCGACTTACCCGTCTGATATATCACTTTAAATTTAAAGGATTGAAGTCTGAGTACCAATCTTTCAATTCGAGCTGGAGGTTTAATGTTGGTTTCAAAATTGCTTCCAAAGGTTTAAGCTCGGCTCTGATTACAAAAGGATACTTAAAAAAGACTTTCTACAGCCCAAACTACTGCCAGACATTCCTTTTCAGTTTTGTTGGTGCCTAATGAGATGACTTGAGGGTACTCGCTGAAGTTGTAATAGGACTGCTCGTAGAGCTACTGGGCTTGCATCTACTATAATGCGGGTGCGAATATTTGGGTGGGATCGCAAATCAGATGTTGGTTAAATTCAGCTTTTGCAAAAGCGGTTGTACGCAGTGCCCGGTAACGATTCCGATTTAGCGTGTGTACATCATTGCGACCAACGCCGATGAATGATGTTGATTTCACCATTCGCCACAGATTCCTCCCAGCCAGCGATTATTAGTTCTCTCCAGGGCTTCGTCTTCTAGATTTTTCCGTATAGAGCTGGGTGGCGTATACGCTTACGAGATTGCTAGAGAATGTCTAGCTTCCAGCTCTGAAACCTTCTTCGCAAGACTGTCCACCTTTTGGATTTGGTTGGTATTCTTCGGTGTTTGTCAGAAGTCTTTGAGAAGTTGATGGCAACGCACCTCGTAAAATATCTGTGGAAGATAGTAGACTGTGTGGAAGATAGTAGACAGGATTTTAAGATTGGCACACTACTGTGTCTACTTGACTTCTACAAGGCTTTTGACAAACACCCAATCAAGCAATGTGTCCCCCTAGATCCAATCCTGGCTCCTACTCTCTTTAGCTTATTTATAAATGACCTACCCCTCGTGTGTAAATATACCACTGTCCACTTATATGCTGACTATGTTCAACTATACTTATCGAAGCACACACATGAATTGGCGGACCTAATGAAACGAAACAAATGTTTATCTTGCCAGTATCCACAGTTGGTCTGCGACAAATGGACTTTACCTCAAGGAGAAAAAGTCGCATGTCATTCCCATTTGTAGTAAAACAGTATCCCTCAGTTCCTTCCCTTACACTGCTCTTGCTGAGGACAAACTTGAGTTTGTAGAAACTGTTACCAGTCCAGGCTATGTTTTAAATTCCAAGTTGTCAGGTTATGACCATATAATGCACCTAATCAGACGAATATACGATTGCCTTCGCAAGCTCTGGCTTACCTCTAGATATACACCTGTTGATACAAGAAAAAAAACTAGTCTCAACACTTATTTTGCCACTCATCACCTGTGCTGATGGTACTTTTTTGTAAGGTTGACTGCATAGCTCAACGAAAACTGCAAGTAGCGTTCAATGATGCTGTCAGATATATTTATTGACTAGCTTTTACCCACTACTTCGTCCGTGTGGAATAGTTACTTTGGGTAGCCTTTTACAATTTTAGGATACTAATTTTCCGAATATGGTCACCGTGGCGTAGTGGGTAAGTGCGTCGACTCCTACGCAGGGGGTGCCAGGTTCGACACCTGAATTTACCACCTATCATATTTCACGGCTCCACCTCTTTCGAGTCACTGACAATACTCAAAGAGTATTCCTGTCTAGAAAAGGCTTCTCAAATTCGCAGTTCGGAGTCGGCATTAAACTGTAGGTCCCTTCCACGCGTGAATGAACAATAGCACGCACAACACACTAGGTTGCTGAGAAGCTAGGCCCAGGTCCACCTCGGTCTGTCGCGCCACCCATATTATTATTATTATATAATTTTCAGAATAATACAATACATAACTGCAAATTACCGTGTAAATATCTTATTTTAACACATTTTTATAAACTACATTTTTTGTTTTTCATCCTCTGCTAAAACATAAAGATCTTCTGGGCATGATACTCTTGAGAAAGCCACATAGAGTTGCCCATGGGAAAAAAACAGGTTTTTTGTAAATGTATACCTGCTACTTTAAGCGTTTGTCATTCAGCTTTATTTATTGTCATTGGAAATGCTGCTTTTAGGGGAAACTGCACTCTTTTAAACTGAAAGGGCAAATCAGTCGGAATTTTTGGATGACGGGGAATTAAAACATTTTGTCCTTTTGCCATTCCAGTCACAATTATTGCTTTTATAATATTGCGTCCCAATTGAGTAACTTGTAGCCGTGTACCTTAACACAGCATCGGTGCGTCAAGGTTTCTCATTAACAGGACCGGAACACCTACTTTTAAGCTCAACTTATGAGAAGGCTCTCCTGATAATTCGAAAGAATTCAAAAATTCTAAAGAGTACGACATTTTTTGTTCAGTGTCCATAGCATTGTCTACCGAGAGATACTTGACAACATCCCACTCCACGTATGACATAATTTGTTCGTTTACCTGCCACACTGTCTCATTTGTCGGCACTAAAATTGCCCTTTCATACAACCATTCTCGATTACCCCGCTTAAGGAATAAGCGCGGATAAAAACAATGCTTCCAAACATTATTTTCTGTGTGTTCATCCCTGAATTCATTCATTCATTGCTTAGGTTGTTGTATGTGGCTTAAATCTGCAGGTTTGGTGCATGCATTAGATAATTTTCATTTATTTTGGCATCCATAAGTATGCAATTTTTGGTATACCCAGAGTGTCTCAGCTATACATTCCGTTCAGGTTTCGAAAAGGTTATTTTCATTTGATGAACTTTTTTTTTATTTTATAATTATTAATTGTTTTGGCTTTTAAAGTGATGGTCACGTTACACAATCGCAAACCGAAGATTGTGACCATCAAAGATCAACCATCACCTTCCACGACTACACTCCCGACTGCTTAGCAAATGTCATTAATGGCGTCTAATGATCGTTTTTTTGTGCACTTCAAAATTAGGCATATATACGCTTGCAAAAAAAAACACAGCTATTATCGACAATTTGACAGAATTCACGGCTCAGTGTAATCATGCCGTTAGTGTCTGTCGCCATCACTACCAGCCACCAGCTAAAAGTACCACCATCCCTCCCATAATACTCTGGTTGCTCTTAATATCGTTCATAGTGTGATCTAGTGCTTCGATTGCTCTTTTATAAGACATCGTACATTCATCCCAAACCAACAGTCTACACGCTTGCAACAATCGTCCACGCTCACTGTATTTTCTAATGTTACAAACTGACATTTCCTCATGAGCTTACTCCAAAGGCAGTTTAAGAACTGAGTGCGCCGTTCGTCCCCCATTGAGCAGCGCAGCAGCTATCCCAGAGGAAGCTACTGCAACACCAATTTATTTTATCTTTCCTGACTTGTGCTAGTAAATTTAAAAGAAAGGTTTTGCCAGTGCCTCCTAGAGCATCTAAAAAGAACAAACCACCTTCGCGACTTTAAATTTTTTGAATAAATTTATCAATGATTAATCTTTGTCCTGTGTTCAAAAGTGGAACGGCATCCATTATTTGTCATTTTAAAGAATCAGTATAGTAATCTAGTTCTCGCATTAAATCTCTACTTACTTCTCCAATTCTTTGTGGTCTGCTCATCCCAAAATCAGAAAAAGCAATTTTTCCGCTAATAATAATAATAATAATATGGGTGGCGCGACAATCCGAGGTGGACCTGGACCTAGCTTCTCAGCAACCACTCGTGTTGTGCATGCTATTGTTCTCTCACGAGTGGAAGAGACCTAATGCCGACACCGAACGGCCAAGTTTGAGAAGCTTTTTCTAGACAGGAAATACTCTTTGAGCAATGTCAGTGACTCGAAAGAGGTGGAACCATGAAAATATGAAAGGTGGTAAATTCGGGTATCGAACCTGGCACCCTCTGCGTAGGAGTCGACGCACTAACTCACTACGCCACGGCGACCCACTTTTTTTCCGCTAATAACTATCACTTTTTCTTCAACCTTTGTTAAGGCGTCATTGTAAATTAAATTACTATAGGCCGCATTAAAAAATTATATTTGGCCGCACCACGCCGCAGTCTGCCTTGGTGACAATCGACAACAATCATGGTGTGGGGGTGTCTGTTTTTGTTACGATTTTAAAGAGAGTACACACTGGAATTTCGAATTCGAATATATATATATATACTAGCTGTACCCGCGACTTCGTACGCGTAGACATTTCAATTTCCTGACGCGATGCCTTGTAAGATTACGTTCATGTTTATGAGTCCAGCAGGCATTTTGTCAGCTCTTATGAAAAATCTATGATCGTCCGACGGCATTCTGTCCAATGCCGTTTTAAACAGTTAGCAATCCGTTATGCTGATGAAAATAAACTTGCAAGTCAGCAATTATTTTCTCGAGTATAGTGCGCGTTTGATCAAATTCGTCATTGCAATTCCCACGAAAATATATTTAAAAAACAGGTGGACAATTCAATGCCGACAATCTAATTGATGAAGTGATGATCCATTTGGCTTTTTCTTTTTTTTGTGCGAGGGTAGGTGAAAATCTTCAAGAGATACTATGGGGACCGTTCCCGCATAACGAAAGGGATTTTTACACAGTAAAAACACTTCCCCTCAAATAAAGTATTGACATTGAGAACATTTTTATGAAGTACAAACATAAACAGTTAGTGTGCTAATTTTCATTAGAATTAGCCTTAAACGGATTTAAATAAAAGGCAAACATATGTACATGTGCATACAACCATTTTTTTTTAAATTAAATAATTAATATATGCAAATTTTCCTACTTATTTATTCGTGAGCAGGCTACGTCTAGTTGTCCATGGGAAAAGCATTCATTGCTCAAATCAATACCGGTAAATTTGACCGTTTGACCTTGAGCTTTATTGATAATCATAGCAAAACATAACTTAATTGGAAACTGTAGCCTTTTAAAAAGAAATGAGTAGTCCGAAGTTATCATCGGTATTCGTAAAATAAATATATTCTCATCTGTGCCTGGTCCGGTTATAATAATCGCTTGAATTACATTAGGTCTTAAAGCTGTTACCAGTAACCTTGTTCCATTGCACAGCTTTGGAGGACACAAATTTCTAAGCAAAATTATTGGCACTCCAACTTTTAAGAAAATGATGTACCCTGGTAGTCCTTCTGGATTCGTAGAATTTAAAAATTCATCCGTATTTACAACGGTGTCAATGGACCGATAAATTTGCACGTCACCGTTGATCTTGCTTAAAATGAATTCATTGATTGACGCTGAATCATTTCTTAGAGCCAGAATAGCTCTTTCTCTGAACCAAGAAGGGGTCTTGCTACTTATATATTGAACAGAGGGATAGATCGAGATCCACCAATTCATTAATATCTCTTTCTTGCTTCCCAACGGAAAGAGTAACTTCACCATTTTCTTCTTGTACCGTACCGTATACACTCGCCGATAATATACTTACCTCCAATAACAACATTCGGATTTATGTACATACCTTGTGTTAAATACCACTTTTTTATTATTTATTAATTTTTGTTATCACTATTCTTATTTTCACAACGTGTTCACTACTGTGGTGTAATGCATCGAAAATAACAATATTATATGTAGCTCAAGTGGTATAAATTCACATACATACATTTCTCAGAATGAACACGCACATCAACGAACGCCGCTTGGGCACCGATACTAGCAATGGTCCGTAGCAGAGATAACCTATAATAGAGATATCCAACTTCTACCTCCCTTGCCCCTTGATTTCATCTGAAAGCGTTTCTTATACGCTTTTTTTCCCCTGTCTGTGAATATGTGTGAGCTCTTGAGAACAGCTGTGGAGACAGCTGATACCCTTCCCCACCTTAGTAATGGTGTGAATTAGAGTTCTTATTTGAAAATTCGCTCGTTATTTGAAAGTTTTTTTCAACTTTCGGTGTTCAATTTTCAACACAGTGTGGAGGGGTAAACGAACAAACAAGGCTTATGTTCATGAAGTCGATTCATTAAGACTTTGAGCAATTTACAATCTGAAATACTTGGACATAATTAATGAATGTACAACATAGTGTGAATTTTTGCATATGAATAAAAATTAATAAAACATTCACAAGTTCAGTTAACCAATAATAAAAATATTATTGAAGCCTGAATCACAAATAAGATGCTTTGACAACCATTTTTTAGCATTATTAAAAGTTGCAATATCTTGCCATTGATCTTACCAAATTGTTTAAATTGAATTCATGAGTTTTTCAGAATTCATGATTTATGCGTATACAGCGGGCTTCATTTTTTGAGTTTATTTGTCAGGTATGGTTTATGAATAGGCTATATATACACTTAAGAGTTAATTTTAGGTAAATGGACATTGCAATACATTGTTATTCACAAAAGTCCATATAACAATGTAAGAAAATTCCCTTAAAAATACTAGTTAACTTTTGAACACCCTCCGAACAACATACCCATGTACATTACATGGAAAGTACATGGATTCCCACTAAATTCATGAATCTGCCGCTTTTTTCCCACAAAATTCACGAATCGGCCGCCATATTGTTGTTAATTGACGAGCGTTGTAAATGTATAAGTGAAATACAAGGGATTACCACTACATCTTCGTTGTGGGCTAGGGGAAAAAATGGCCGAAGTTGGATATCTCTATCATCCATTATCTCTGGTCCGTAGTATGAATACACGCATAAACACGAACGCCGCTTGCGCACTGGTATTGGCAATGATCTCCACTCATCTTATTCGCAAAACAATGCCAATAATATATGTTTTATGTTGTAACTTTTCTCTTAGACACCGTACAAAGATACCATATATGGATTCGTTAATGAAAGTTCTACACAGATATGTAAATTAAGTTAAGTTCTGTTCGGTGAGAGTCAAGAGAAGTTGAAATGAACCACCGAAAAATGGGAAAAAAATCAAATTTATTACTTAACATGTTTATTTAAAGGGTTTTTGTTGAAATAAAAAACTTAATATGTGGTATAGAAAAAACTCCGCAGAAGAATTATGAAGCTATAGGAGAAAACTGCGCTCGAATCCGTTGAGTAGATTCGGAGATTTTGTGTCGGATACATATATACATCTAATATTAACTTCCTTTTATAAAAGTAAGTGATATATATATATATATGCTACTGCATGCGTAGAACAACACACAAACAGACACCATGTCAATAGTCGCCACTGCTGGTTGATTGTTGCTGATGGTCTGTAATGATGGAAATTTTTTAACGATGATTAGTTGCATTCTTTTGAGCATTGCTCAGCTTCAGGACAATGCAAAAGGATGCTTGATAGGTCAAATGAATAAGGGATAAATTTACTGTAACAAACTTTTTATTTTAGTTTTTCAA
This sequence comes from Eristalis intricaria, assembly GCA_964034865.1. Taxonomy (NCBI): domain Eukaryota; kingdom Metazoa; phylum Arthropoda; class Insecta; order Diptera; family Syrphidae; genus Eristalis; species Eristalis intricaria. Next base: position 37,922,160 of record OZ035875.1, read on the forward strand.
TCCGATAAGCCATTAATGAGCCAGGACTGTGTAAAGATGTGAAAAAATGCGGTTTTTGCCCCATTTCCCCCCTAGACCCGGCACAAGGAGACCAACTACATCTCCAAGATACAATCTATCGCTCTACCTAATTTAGTAAGTACATCTCCAATATAAAATCTATCGCTCTACCAATTTCATCAAAATTGGTGAATTGGTTTAAACGTGAAAGGGTAACAGAGACAGAGTTACTTTCGCATTTATAATATTAGCAAGGAAGTAAGGATTACGAAGACATGATCACCTCTGTTGAACGTTTCATTGACGCAAGAAACTGAATTTTCTTGCACAACTTAATAAAAAATAAGACACCCGTATACTTTTTTGTAAAACTTAATTTTGTTCACTCACTTAGAACCCGTGCTCTGATTCCATCTCGCCATCGCTTTACAAAGCCATTTCTACTATGGAAAACACTACCTTTGACTATACTAAAAAATATTTCCACTGAACGCAATTGACGATGATCGACGAGAATTCCGTCCCCCGGACCTAGACTAAGTCAAGATTAGCGATATCGAGACTAAAGTCGAATAAAGCTGCTGGTACAGACGGACTGTCTGTGGAACTGTTTAAGGCAGCTGGAGATGAGCTGGTAAGGTACATGCACCAACACATCTGTAAGATATGGTCGGAGGAAAGCAATGCCCGACGAGTGGAACTTAAGTATCGTTTGCCCGATCCACAAGAATGGAGACCCCTTCAACTGCGCTAACTATCGAGGGATAAGTCTCCTCAACATCGCCTATAAGATCCCCTCTGCCGTTTTGTGTGAGCGCCTGAAACCATTCGTCAACGGTCCTTATCAGTGCGGTTTCAGGCCGGGGAAGTCCACCATCGACCACATCTTCAGATTACTACAGATCCTAGAAAAAAACCCAAGAAATGCAGATCGACACCCACCACCTATTCGTCGATTTCAAGGCCGCATATGACAGCGTGCATAGGGACGAGCTATACAACGCCATGTCTAGTTTTGACATTCCTGCTAAACTCGTCAGGTTGTGCAGGATGACGATGGAGAACTCTCGCTGCTCCATCAAGGTCGGTAACGAACTCACAGAGACCTTCAATGTCAAAAAAGGTTTTAGAAAAGGCGACGCGCTGTCATGTGATTTCTTAAACATCATCCTGGAAAAGATTGTGCAAGACTCACACGCCACCACTAGAGGCACGATCTTCCAGAAGTCCGTACAACTGCTAGCATACGCGGATGAAATTGACGTGATTGGCAGAACACAGCGAGCCGTCAATGACGCGTTTGCTGGTATTGAAGCAGAGGTGTTAGAAATGGGTTTAGCTGTGAACGAGGGCAAAACGAAGTATATGCTGTCATAGAGAAAGGACGCACAACATCGACGACTTGGCCAAAACGTCACCATAGGCAGCTATAACTTCGAGGTAGTGAAGCACTTCGTCTACCTCGGCTCGCAAGTGAACAGTACGAACAACACCAGTACCGAGATTAAAAGCAGAATTACTCTTGCAAAACCTGTGTCTGTGGGCTCAAGAGGCAATCGAGTAGTAGAGCCATCTCTCGAAGGAACAAGCTGACTTTATAGAAGACCTTCATCATCCCAGTCCTACTGTATGGCGCGGAGGGATTGACACTCTCCAAAGCGGATGAAGAAACACTTGGTCTTTTCGAGAGAAAAGTTCTGCGTTCAATCTTTGGTCCTGTCTGCGTTGATGGTTATTGGAGAAGAAGATTCAACCACGAACTGTACGGGCTGTACGGCGGCATGAGCCTAGTCAGGCGTCTACGGATTCAACGCCTAAGATGGCTGGGCCATGTAGAGCGCATGGACTACACTGCTCCAGCTCGAAGAGTCTTCGACTCCGAACCAGTGGGACAACGCAATAGATGGCGCCCACGGAACCGATGGCGCACCCAGGTGGAGAAGGACCTCAACCAACTTGGTGTGCGCAGTTTGAGACGGCTGGCTAGAGATTGTGCCGGCTGATGAGGCTTACTGGTTGAGGCCCAGGTCCACCCCGGACTGTAGCGCCACCAGAAGAAGAAGAAGACTATACGAAATATCATAAATGACAAATGTTTTAAATATGCTGTTCTTCTACGCCTCTCCCCACCCAGTCCTCCCACTCCCAATCCACTTCCCTCTTCCTCATTCTTCCAAGTTGTTTTAGTTCTTGGTCTATTATTATTGTAAATCACGCTGAATTCGTAAAAACTTAGAACTATAAGAGACATATAGTTAGACACATAATCTTAATTGGACCCCTTATTATTTATGCTTATAAATTAAATTGAATTGAATTGATTCCATTATGCGGGAAATAACCAGTAGAGGTAACCTACTTAACCTACTTCGGTGACAGAATGTCTGAGGCTATGGCTTTCAGAAAGGATGGTTGTCGCTTCGCTGGTTACGCTTTGGACCCTCAACGCGATTGGCGCCTCCTGTTTCGCAGCGCCTTCGTCTTGATTCGGATTTCTCGAAGAGATCACAGAAGAACCAAGCGCCTATACATGCACTCATCTTAGAGCCGTCAGTGTATAGGTCAATTTCTTCCTCCGCTGTTGCCACTTGTTCCGTCTATTGTTCCTGGTCCGGAAAAGTTGATAAATTCCTTTCTCTGTAGTTAGGATGGAGGCACGAACTCCAATGTCTTACAATCGCTGAAAAGGAACGCTCAAGGCACTAGCAGAAACCCAATTTGCTTGTGGCTGCAGTATGGAAATAGTGTTCACATTTCCTACAAATTGTTGTTGTTTATTCAAACGTTCCCCGACGCCAGCAGTGTGGAAACCCTCCAGGACTTTCTGCAAGGGATGCTCCCCTACTCCAGGCAACTGTCTCGTATTTATATTCCAGCCTCAAGAAGGAACTGGGTAAGCGGAACGAATCGGTAGACAGCTCTCCCCTCAAAGAACCAAACATCTGAAACTACTTCGCTGCCACGCTGCATCCGCTCCTCCCGCCAAGTGCATGCAGAAAATCAATGCAACTCAAAGAGGGACGAAATTACCCGACGAAGCGTTTCAATTTTCCACTCCATAAACCCTCCGCCACAGTTTCAGGCGCCAAAGCACGCAGAGCATCCTTTGAAATCGCACAAGGCGTTCCACCCACCTAATCTGTGAATCGTTTAAAAGCTCCGCCACAGTCATTCGTACATCCATAATCCGCGCCACAACCGCGGGCTATCACCGCAGCAAAAGCAAAAAGAACACTCCGCCTGATGAGCGTTGATCCTAAAAGCAAGCGAAATCATTTCAAACCTTGAATTCAATCCCGGATAATCCCGGTACAGACCCTCAGCAGCGATTGGAGAGACATTCCACCGCCCGGTGGTTTTTTAATCACATTATTGCCGGCATCCTCTGTCCCGTCGGGCTGCCCTGAGGCTGCCAGCCGGCGATGCACCTGCGTCGTCCAACCGCAATTATTCGATCGATGGATTAATCAAATTCCCGTTACTAATTCTATAATTGTTAATTTACGCGTCGGCATGCACACGGCAAACAAACGACGGATACATCCCGATTGCACACCAAATCCGTCACATTAGCAATTCCAATCAACGGCGCCGTCGGCTGTTCGACGGCTGATGAGCAGAGTGAGAGGGCGGAGGGGATGCAAATATCGATTGGGTGTATCCTTCGTTCAGAGCAACACGTGAGGGAGCTCGTGTCACTTGTGCACATGCACCGCACCATTGGGCTGTGGCCATCTGCAAACATCGTAGTAACCTCACCACATCCCAATTGTGTGTAGTACTACGTCGCTGTCGAGGGAGCGCTCCCCAATCGTGAGCATCCTTCGCGCCACTGCGTTCCACACATGCACTGCGGGTAGTCCATTGATTAATTTTGGTCGCCTAGTAGCACGCCATCCCCGCCGCCCGCTCCCGCTCGACGTGCAGTGGTCCAGTGGACTCCCTCCACTTTCAGTACGAGTGGCTGTTGCGCCACAACAGCGCTGTCCTGCGAGTGGGTGGGTATTGATCGTTGTTCCGGCATGGAGTGCAGCCGCGTAGCAAGCCCAGCTCCGTCGCACCATTGACAAAGGATGTTCGACTCAAATTTCACAAATTCCATGAATCCACGTGACGTGAACCCAGCGCTAGAGTATTACTCGTCGCGTTGGTTCCAGTGAATGGAAGAGCCTGTGTGTGGGTGCGAATGAACTCTCCGTCTTCCACGACCGTCAAGTGCGCAGGACACTATCGTCAAAAGGTGCAGGGACAGCAGAAAGCGGGACGGGCTATTTTAGCTGTGCTGGCGTGTCGGTGAGTGATACTTTCATTGAGAGTTCTTTCAGAGGTGTTTGTGCATCAGTTTCCGACAGTTGATGCGATGCGGGGAAATGAATTTTCGTCAAGAGCTTGCCGACGTAGAGTGGCTCCCCGTTTGATTGAGTGAAAGGGGCAATTCGCTCAGCGATTGATGGTGAAGAGATATCCACGAGTACTGGACACACTGGACGGTGTTCTTGAACACCACGATGCGCATCACCTGTCCCAAAGGCTGATGCTAACAGTGGTTGAATGGAATTCGTTTAGCGAGTGTGTCTGAGCCCTTAGCACTGATGGGGTTAAGTCAAGAATATAACGCGGTGATTCGTGATGGACTGACCAGTATTTTTGAATAATTTGGCTTGAATACTAGAGTAATGCTTACTCTACAAATTTTCATGTCGACAGGGTATACGATAGAGTTGTATCGGCTTCACATCATGTGATTAAATGGTGACGTTTCTTTTGTTATGCCGTCAGATTGTGATCAGTTCATATGCGTGTGTGGATAAAATGTGATTTCATACACATCCTGAGGCTGGCCTATATGGAAGTCATGCAAAAGTCGGAATCATCTAGCTCTCGGGTCGAAGTAGTTCCGCTGGATTGTATCCGTGTTCTTATACTCGTAGACACATTAGGTCTACACCACCGTCTCCAGAAACTCGTGCAAAGCACGTTCCACGATAAACGCCGTTGATGAAGCCATAAATAGAGCGGAAAAATCTATGGAAGGAAAACGATGGAAGGGCGGCAGTAAACAGTACGATGCAATCATCACGTTGGATGTTAAAAACGCCTTCAATTCCGAACTTACCGCCAAGAGAGTACCGGACTTACCTACTGAAGACAGTGATGCACCATTTTCCAAAAAGTATACTGCACTACGTCTTGAAGATGGGATAAGGCAGTATAACGTCACAGGCGGTGTACCCGAGGCCTTCGTATTAGGTCCTCACTGTGGAATCTTATGTACAACGACGTCCTCAAACTTCGAATCCCGAAGTAGTCGAATTTAATTTACTAATGGTAGCCAAACATCTGGAAGAATTTGAATATGATTGCAGTGAAGCCACCGGGGTGGTGCTGGACTGGCTAGTAAGCATGGACTTATAAAGGAAAATACGGAGAAGCACTTAACAGACGGGCTATGAAGAGTATAAGAGTGATCGTGGGCGGGCACGTTGTAGTTTCTAAGCCAGAATTAAAGTATCTTGCAGTTACTAAAGATGGAAGACTAATTTTTCATCATCATCTGCAACATGCAGCCCAGAAGTCAGCGGGAACAAACACTACTCTGCCAAAAATCATGCCAAACATTAGAGGATCGATACAAAAGAAAAAACTACTCTTAGCCAGAGTAACCACTGACTGACTCCCAAATATGGGGTGAGGCAATGAATACCAAATCATACAGCTCAAAGGTCGAAGCAGGTTATAGAGTCAATGTTTTGAGAGTATGCAGCGCCTTCCGAAAAACCTCATACGACGTGGCGAGCGTACTATCTGAAATGGTGCCAATGGATCTTCTCACCAGAGAAGCTGTATACAAATATCGTGCCAACAGAACGAGAAGGCCTACAGCGACGAGCCGAAGTAAAGATGGAATTCCGAGCAGAGAAACCTTCGAAGAAAGATGGAACTCTTATGGCAAAGTTAGATAGACGCATAGATTGATCCCCAACATCGCCCCTTGAATCAACGGAAACATGGAGAGCTGCATTCTGACATGACGCATATGATACTGGTCATGGATGTATCAAAGCTCATGATTCATCAGATTAATCAAATCCACTATATTGCTAGGCTTTTTGGTTGAGTAAAGTTGAACATCATCTGCATAAATGTGGACTGTGGAATTTTACACGCAGAAGAAAATAGACTAGGTCCCAGAATTGAACCTTGTGGTATGCCTAGGTTGACTAGCTGTCGGAGTTAACAACAAAAAGCTGTAAATTGGCCTGACTGCACTGTCACTAAATGAGATGAGATGTCTCAACTTCCAGCGAAGTATCTTCTGATTTACTTGGTCAAAAGTCTTTGAGAAGTCAAGAAGACATACAGTACTCCACAAAAGTTTGCGTACAATAATGCAATTTAGATAAAAAGCGCTGTCATTCACATAGTATAAGTTAAGAATATTTATGAAAGATATATTCCAATAAAACAAGGTGAATGGCTTCAGTTTTTGACAAAATTAATGGATATTGTTATTCGTTCAAAGAATACAATAACAAAAACCAAAAGAAGTCGGAAAATTATATCTACAAAAGTTTGCGTACAGGTGAAAATAAATGTAAAGAAGGTTACTGAAAGTCGATAAATAATCTTATTTCTTTTGGTGCAATTATTAAAAAGGATATCCTCTTAGCCTTATGACCCTCTTTAACCGGTTTAACATGGGTGCTACCAATTTTGTGGTGTAAGAAATGCTTATATTAGTCCACTCCACTTATAAGGCCTCTTTTAACATCTCTTTATTACTGGTATCGTGGGTACGAATCTTTCATTCCATTGGTTCCGATATATGGTCTCTGTTTGAGGGTTCGTAGCATTTTGATAGGACTATATAATAGCCGTTCGATAGTATTGCTTGGTTTAAGGGCTCGACTTAGCGTCTCCATGCCTTTGAACGGTCGTCAGACCCAGAAACGACTTATTTTGATTCGTCGGAAAAGACAACATTACGCCAGAAGCCTGGCGACTTATTAATATACCCCTTTGCAAACTGTACCAACTGTGTAACCCGAATGCGAACTGTTTCTGTTGATTGGACATTTTGGTCAACAGATTTTTACAAGTCGACTTTCACCGCTTTTTAAATATTACTCTCCTTATTTTTTCTGGATGCGTTAGATGTTATTAACAATTTCAAGTTATTAGTCATTATAAATGGTTTTTGGACCACAATTCGTTTGATGACACGCTTATCTCTTGGAATGAGTTTCGATGGACGGCCTATCAAGGCTATGATTCGACCTTTTCATCATACCTTAAACGATCTATACTTCCTCAGCTATGTCAATGCTCAAATGAACAAGCAACCTATGTGAAGAAACTATCTACCATTGCATTAAGAGTGTTAAATGTACAAGTATTTTCCCTTATACGCAATCTGTTGTGGAGTTAATTTTGCGACTTCTATTGGTTTTGGTTATTTTATTTTTATTTTTTGAACGAATAACAATGTTTTATTTATTTTATGGAAAACTAAAGCCTTTCACCTTGTTTTATTGGAATATCCCAATATTTTTAACTTATACTCAGTGGATACAAGCCATTTTTTTCCAAATTTCGTCGTTGTACGCAAACTTTTGTGGAGCATTGTAGAAGACAGGGGTATCTTTTATCAAAACTCCTTCTGATATGATCCAGCATGTCAACCATAGCAGGGGACGTACTATGGTTGCCTCTGAAACCAGACAGCTTCATATAGTTGGTTATTAAGACACTCGTATTTTAGAAGCTGTTTCGCTATGAGTTGTTCTTAGACTTTTGATAAGCACGGATGGATACTGATAGGTCTAACATCTGAAGGGGAAATTATGTATCGTCGTTTTACGACAGGAATTATACGGTTCTGGAACTTTCCAGTATCCAGGCAAGGTAAATGTGTAACACAATGGTTGATAATATGGGTTAGGTGGGATAGTCTGAAAAGTAGGATTAAATTAACAAATTTCATATGTACTCCCCCAATGGCGTTTGATTTTATATCCCTAATTGAATTTTCAACCGCTTCCACTTAAATTTATGCAATTTATGTACTTCATGACTTTCTTACACCGTTTTTTCCGAACTTATCTACCTTGTTTGAACATTTTGAACATTTTCCCGTAATAGTCTCTGTTGCAAACTTATCCGCACAATTGCTTGCAGCTGTGGCCACACAATCTCTGCGTCATCACTCTATTTGGATCGTTCTGCCTGCAAGCACGACAAAAACGAGCTGATTGTCATCAATCCACAAACTTTCGCCAAATGAACATCAATTTCATGGGCTGTCACCACCCAGCTTCGACTGCAGACAGCAATTTATTTGTCAGCACACCACAACCTCCGCCAGAAAGCCTCAACAAAAATTAAATTATGACACACGTCACTGCCTGAATGCCAGAGGTTACGCTTGTCCCGAATATGTTGTGCAATTCACTAGCTTTCCGTGCGTTATTTCCACCAAATCAACTGTTAACAATAATTTCCACATATTCGTGCCTCAAGTTTGAAGGCCACTCTGAGGCGACACCGACTGCTTGCCGAGGAAACAAACAAATTACCACCGCGTCCTCGGCGAACCTTCCGCGAGGCATCCGTCTTGACTAATTGTTTACGTTACGCTCGAAACTGACCTACATTTGCAATTAGCGTATGCTCACATCCAACACAGCGAAGCGGTGCGCACACCCACCAACGAAACCGAGAAACCAGACGGTCCCATGGCAACCAGGCTGAAGCCAGCGAGCGCTGGGTTCGTGCGCCTTAATGGTTCGTCGGAGAAACTAGGTTGCCGGAGTTCCTTTTACTTTCGCCTTGTTATTTATATCTGCCCCTCCACCCACCGCCGTCGAGGAAGCGACGACCTTCGTGCAAGCCAACATATGCAGAAGGGATGTATTTATAGCGCGCTTTATTGGCCATAGACCGGGTGATGTATTCCGGGCAGGATAGAACGAAAATCGAATTAGTCCTTACGCGACATCTGCTCGGCGTTGTAGTCAGTCCGGAAAATGCTTGAAAAATCCAACTCCGAGGAGAGCCGCGAGAACGGCGACGGATCGGTGGCGGTCTACAGGGACGCGCAGTACTGCAGCCGCAAGACGTGGATATCTGTGGACCGGATGAACAGCCTGCGGAAGCAGGCCCAGGACGCTATCCACACGAACAGGACCTTCACCATTCGAGGATGCTTCAACTCGATCCGGAACGCACTGACCTCTCGAGGATGGGTTGAGAAACTGGACATGCACCGGAGACAAGGGCCGTCGGGGACGTGTGCAGTGACCTACGAAGACCTCGCCCTCAGCCTACCGAAGCGGAAGTTCAGCGAGTCTCGGCGGCAGTATGTGCTCAAGTGCGAGCGCAACGTCATGTCACGATTCCTGGAGCACGTGCCCATCGACTTCCTGTGGACCGCGAGGAAGGAGAAGTGCGACTACATTGACTTGGCGAAGAACCCCGTCATGACCATCAACAAGATCCAGCGGGTGCCCTTCACCTCGAAGGAGGGCCTCTGCAGCCACCTGAAGGACTTTCATTGGTTCTACGAGGAGGGCATATCGGAGCTCTTCTTCCCGCGCTGCTACAACGCCTGGAGTCCCGAGGAACTGGCCGAGTTCGTAGACAACTTCAAGATCACCGCCAGCATCTCGTTCATCAAGTGGCTGGTGGAGAAGTTCACCGAGGGCGGCTTCGACGCGGTCTTCTCTCCCACCGGCAAGATCCCCTTCAGTGCGATCGAGTTTGCCTTTAAGAGGTGCAACGAGTTCGTCAACGCCTGCAACCATAACGACATCGATTGTGAGGACGCGCCGCACGTGTGGGAGCACGACTGGGACACCTTCCTGGCGCAACAGAATACTCTGTGCAATCAAAATGGACGCATCTTCTCGGACCCGCAGCGGGTGATGGAGAGCCTCATCCGCACGGGGAGCTCGGTTCTGGAGAACGTGAAGAAGAACTGGCCACAGTACTGCCTGGACGGCTATCAGAACATTTGGATCGTCAAGCCGGCGAACAAGTGCCGCGGCAGGGGCATTCAGCTAATGGACAACCTGCGGAAGATCTTGGGTGTCATTAACCCCTCTGTGGCGTCCAAGAGCAGATTCGTCATACAGAAATACATCGGTAAGTGAATGACATGATAGATAGTAGGTCACTCTGTAAAAGTAGCGGCCTGAGCCCAGAACCCTGTGGAACACAGCATTAAACTGCTTCCTTCCTTTGTCTTCCTTCAGAGCGTCCGTTAATCATTCACAACACGAAATTCGACATCCGCCAGTGGTTCATGATCACCAACGTGCAACCCCTGATCCTGTGGATGTACAAGGAGAGCTACGTGCGGTTCAGTTCGCAGGAGTACAGCCTCACCAATCACCACGAGTCCATTCACCTCACGAACCATGCGATTCAGAAGAAGTACACCAACGGTAAGCGCGACAAACGGCTCCCCAGCGAGAACATGTGGGACTGCTACTCGTTTCAGGCGTACCTCCGTCAGATCGGCAAGCACGACATGTGGTCCGAGAGGATCTATCCCGGCATGCGCAAGGCGATCATCGGGACGGCCTTAGCCTCACAGGACACCATGGAGCGACGCCAGAACACATTCGAGGTCTTCGGGGCGGACTTCATGATCTGCGAGAACTTCTACCCGTGGCTGATAGAGATCAACTCCAGCCCCGACTTCGGAGCTACGACCAGCGTCACGGCCAGGATGTGCCCACAGTGCTTGGAGGACGTTGTAAGAGGTAAGCGGTGAGGTGGTCGTTGATTCTTAATCAATTCTTCTGCTTGCAGTTGTGATCGACCGGAAGCACACGCCCAAGGCGGACACGGGTAACTTTGAATTGGTCTACCGTCAGATGATCCCCCCCTCGCCGGCGTACATGGGGCTGAACCTCTTCGTTAAGGGAAAGCAAATACTGCCAAAGCCGGCGTACATCCACCAGCGCATGCGCAAGGAGCGGGCAGCGTCCACAGCCCAGTATCGCCGTATCCTGCAGTCCACAACCACGGTGCACGCGATGACCGCATCGGTGACCAACCTCAAAGAGATGCCAACATTCAATGCCACAGAGAATCTAGAGAAGACTTTGCAGCCCCGCATTGCCAAGAAGCAAGATGGCCCCCTGCTCATCAGCCCCAGGGACAAGGGCTACTTCACCACCAACTCGAAGGCTATCACTCCTCGCAAGCATCAGGGCCGGGTGAACATCGAGGTTCACCGCAACTCGCTCAAGTCGCGAGCTGTTTCGTCGCCTCTGACGCCTCGCAAGCGGGCCGTGATCATAAAGCTGACCAAACAGCGGAAAGTCGACCTTCAAAAGGCATGCGAGGTCCGCCCCCCCGACGTGGAGAACTTCAACCCGGCCAGTTGCTACACGTTCATCACGTCTCCGACGAACACCAAGCACACCGAAGGAGCTGAGTTGTTTTGCAAGTCCGCCACCCAGGCGAAGGGCTCCCGCAAGGGTTCGGCGAAGGCGGCAAAGAAGTTCCGCTACCTCAGCACCCAAAGCCTGGTGACCCGGCGCCAGCAGATGGAGTACATCTCCTCCTTGAAGACTGCCGACTTGAAGAAGAGGAAATGCTCCCTTCAGGTGCCTCCGATGGAGTCGACTTCCTTCCACGCCGTCGGAAAGGGCTTCTTGGCTTGGAAAGTTAAGCATCCCCCCAATCGCAGTGCACCTCTAATCTTCAGTTCGAAGCCGGGAAGTGATGCCAAGCGTTTTTCGGCGCACATCTGCCCAAGTACATGATGCGAGTTGGTGCCGACGTTTGCTTTTGACATTCAGCTTCCCCCGCCACGACCTTTGTTGATCCTCCCTCGAGGAGCTTTGTTAAACTTGTTTGTATAGTTTTGTGAATAAAAAGTTTTTTAAAAATAAATCTTCTTAACAAAAAAATGCCTGTGCGTTTGGTGAGGTGATGACTACTGACTTCATGGAGGAAGTTATTCAAACTTTGTCAGTCATGAGGAATTTAAGGGTTGTCAACGCAGATCATGGTAAGTGGTAACTGTACGTCTTAGGCCAGGCATTCGGTGAAATTTAGGAATACTTGTAATATGGAATGGGGTCACATAATCCCCTCAAATGAGGGTCAGTGAAAAGGCGAAGGAGGCTGCTCTGGCCAGAGCCTGAGGAACGCCAGCCCTTAAAAAGAGAATGTTCCTTAGCACCCAACTCTTTGTGAGGGTAATTGTAATTTGCTAAGTGATCGTTGGTTTCGGCCATACGAGTATAGTACCTTGGAACTTCATAAAGCCATTTCTGCCGTTTTCTGGTGTTAATTCTCTGCTGTGTCTGCCATCTGTTCGCCAAGATTGCCAGATTATATATCTGGGAGATGCTTAGTAACCGTATTCTCTGACATGATCCTTGTTGATCATCGATGCTACATCCAGTTATTTAAGCCAGTTTTTGAAGTTTTGCATGAGTTTGATGCTTGAAGGAAGTATTCTGTATCTTAGGTGTGATTCTACAAATCCAAAATAGCATTGTTTGAGTACTGCTGGCCTGCTGCGGTTGTTTAGGTGGAAGAGTGCTTAGGTTAGGTTAGATTGACAGCAGACACACTTAGGCCAAGCGAAGGCCCATTGTGTTACCACGCGGATCAAGGGTACCCATTACACATTTAGCGCTTTTCATAAAGCGAAGAAGAAGACTGATTCTGATGCTGCTCAGTTCAGCCAGATTTTCAAAGAAATGAGCCCCCAGAAGTGTGAATCTACGGGATGAGAGAGCACTGCAGTTGTATAGCAAGTGTTCAATCGTTTATTCCTCAAACTCGTCCATGCAGCTTCGTCAGAAATCATTGTAAGGAAGGTATGGAAGGATGAGTTCCGGCACAATACCCTTCTAACAGGGTATATAGAGACTAACAGCCAATAAGAGATCTGAGACTTGGCCTGCTTAATCTGATCAAGGTCAGCGATCATTTGGTATCGAAAATAGGCCAGAGTCGTTTGGTAATGCGCCATCCTCCGCCTGATATCCATCCGCGGTTTGTTTAAGCAATCGTTTCAAGCTTTAGCAGATGTTTTATAGTAGCGATAGACGTGGATGTTGGGTCTCCACCCGGAAGGAGTACAGAATTTGTGCCCTTTCTAGTCTTGTCATCAGAGTCATTGAAAATATGGACCATCGGATAGAGGTATCGAAGCCACCGAAGCCATGGCCAGCATTTAACCGATATTTTGTTTTAGACATAATTGTCATAGATCCTTCTGTCATAACAAAAAATTTAAATATAAATCCCTGAAAACTTTTTTGTTTTATTAACAGTTAACCACCATTTGGTACAGTTGACGGATCCTAGTCTCCCGAACTACATCCACTTTTGTTGCATTTCATAGAGTTACTGCGTTCTTCTCGAAGGCTCTTAGTTTTTTTTTGTCCGTAGGTAGGTAGAAATCGCTGTGTCGAACGTTCCCACAAAGGAGTGTGCGATTTTTACTCAAAATCACCTCCCTTGATTTATTATGACTTCATGATTTAGAACAATTGTCAGGTTACTCTCCAGTGAAAGTTCCTGCTAACACCGCAACTCTTTGCGGGTGTAGACTATCGCACTAGATCAAGGGGCTAAGTCATTTGAAGTCGGCGCAAGACATTAGTTTCCTCAAGGATCGGGTAAACTGCAAGGTTTGTATCCTCTTTTAGGTGGCGCTTATGTTTCGCCGTTCGGAGTCGGCATTAAACTGTAGGGCCCTTCCACTCGTGAAAGAACAATAGCACGCACAACACGAGTGGTTGCTGAGAAGCTAGGCCCAGGTCCGCCTCGGACTGTAGCGCCACCCATATTATACTATATTATATTATGTTTATAAGCAAAGTTCTTAAGGTCATCTTGGAGTGGTAATATTCCAAGATGTCTGAGCATATCGTCGCTTCTGATATACCATGGTGCATTAACGATGGTTCTAAGCACCTTATTTTGAAAAGTCTGTATTATGTTCATATTACTTGCTTTGGTACAAGCCCAAAGTTGTACGCCATACGTCCAAACAGTTGGTTGTCAATACTTAACTTGGATTGCTTGTTTTTTTTTTATAATTTGGGCGTGCTCAAGGGATTGCCTTATGAGTCCGGGGTCAAGACACAGCACGGGCCGAAGGTATAGAGGGAGAAATGGAGAGAAGGTACCTGTACATATTGGTCTTAAATATCTGCGGGTTGTAGTCTGTGGGAAATATTAGGCTGGGAAGAGCATTCCATATCCGTGCAGTGTGTCTGAAGAACAAGTCTCTGAATTAGACTGTGCGTTCGAAAGTAGGCTAATGGGTATACTGATGGGCATTCCTGGCGAGACGGGTATTGCGGTTAAATTCATGGAGAGGAGGAATGCAGTTGGCCAGCTAACTTGAGCATCGTTTGTTGAAATAAAGATAAAACCCGGACAAAGAAGAGACGGTACGTCGATGTTCGAACGAGTCTAATGACTCAGCGATATTATTGTCTCCTATAAGTTTTAACGCTCGCTTTTGGATTCTACCAAGTAGGTGCAGGGTGGTCTTGGGGCACCAGACCAGATATGAGCGTTGTACTCAAGCTTGGGGCGGATGTACGCCTTGTTAAGTAAAGCCAAATAAGAAAGGGTGAAATATTTCTTGCATCGATTAAGGAAACCTAAACATTTCGCAGCATTTTTGGCTACCTCAAATATGTTGTGTTGATACACATACCCAGGATTTCCGGTTTCATCGACACAAGCGCCAGTCATGGATAATGGCTGATTATCAAGGGATCGCTTGAGTGACAGCAGACAGCATTGAGTTTTTGAAGCAATGAATTCCACTCTATTTCTTTTTTCCCCAGTTAATTATGCTGTCAAGATCGGAATTAAATTTGGTTTACATACGCTGCCGTTCCAATTCTACGGCCGAAGGGCAGGGTCGTGAGTCTTGGAACGAATATGAAAAGCTGAGTCAGCGAAGGAATGGATTAGATTAGAAGTAGCAGACAAGAGATCATTTATAAAAATGAGAAATAGTGTCGGAGACAGAACTGAGCCTTGGGGAACACCAGCATTTATTTGGTGGATATCAGACTTGAAGCTATCCAAAACAACTTGAATTGAAGGGTTCGAAAGGTAATTTCTAATCCATAGAAGAAGCGATTCATCGATACCATAGGCACGCATTTTCGACAAAAGAGCTTGATGTCAGACTGTTAAATGCTTTAGAAATATCAAGCGCAACGATCGTGCTTTCGCCTGCATTGTTCTAAGGTTCCACTTTTCGGTGAGATCCCCATTTACCAATAAGCCAGTACAGATCTTTATATTTCATGTCAAGTTCTTCACGTTTCTTCTTTACGTGCTCCTTCCACTTGAGGTTTACGTTACGACTCATTCCGAGGTATTTCGTTGCATTGCCAAAAGCTGTTTGGGCACGATTTAGGAAGCCTGGCAAGTTATTAAAATGCCTATAAGTAAAATTTATATGAACTGATTTGCCTTTATTAGGGACAATTCGCCAGAAGTTCATCGATTCGTGTATCTGATCTAGTGAACGTTCTTATTTTGCTGTAGACTCTTCAACCGTTTTGGCGTTTACTAAAATGACAGTGTCGTCAGCAAATGTGCCTAGAACAGAGTGTTCTTGTTGTGGTGAATCATTAGCATACAGTACGTATAGCAGAGGGCCAAGAACACTCCCTTGCGATACACCAGCATTCATATTTTTAACCGCGAGTATTCATTTCCATGCTTTACACCGAAGATCTTGTCAGAGAGATCGCTAAAATACTATTAAGTTTCCCCGGCAGAGATCGGTAGGGTCTTAATTTCAGGCCTTAGTTGACAACCTCCAGAATAATGGCTTGGAGATCAAAATTCTGGTACCTTTAATCATCAGTTTAGAGTTTAGAACCAAGTTCTCTTCATAATCAAGGAGCAACGGTTGCCAAGGGCGTTTTCGTTTCTACGCGCATGGGCACACTGTGATCACACTACAATTTCGATGTCACCTCCTTTGATCAACATGTCCCCAGTTCTATGGAATACATCACATGACAGCTCGGTCGCATCGAATAGTTCCATAGGCGAATACCAGGTTTTAAACGACGAGCGATCGAACAGTGAGCCTGACACTCTGATAAGCGAGTGGGCTTTTATTCAGCGCCGTCGCTTGAGCGATGGCAAAAGAAAATGCTACCCTCACCAACCCACCACCCCACCCCACAAGAAAAACTCTTAGATTAGAGTTTGAATCAAGTTGAACTGCAGTCAAGCAAAGGCGCATACAACAGCTGTGAAGAAGCGTTTTATTGCGTCGCCTAATTACTGGCGATGCACACCAATTCCGCTTGCGAAAGTCAGATTTTCCTTTCAAAAGCGAAACTTTCCAATACGCCAACATAAATCCTCATAATTTTGCAAGCCACCAGACCATGTCCTTGTCTTACATATTCCCCACGCACCACAGTGCGAACTCGCGACGTCTTTCTCAACTTACAGTCGTCGCCATTAAAATGCCACCACGGCTGTCACCAAAGCGTCCAAAGCGTCGTCGGCTCCATTCGGCTAATCAGCATGCAGCGCGAGTAGTGGCTACACACAAAACGCGTTAAGAAAACGTTGACATTGAAAAGTCCCCAAACAGTGCACAGCAGTCTGCAGCGCTTCGGCGACCAAGTCGGAATGCCCATTAATCTGGGCATTTGGCCATTTCTTGTGGCCAGAGTGTGCGCGCAATCCGAAGGTGTCTCTCGAAATGGGGATTCCCCCGTTGGTGTTGTTGCCTCAGGTGTTGCCAACGTACCTCCGCTCGGTTGCGATTAAATTGCTCGCTCTTGTCTGTGTTGCCTGCAGGGTAAATTAAAATCAATTCAACTTCATCCACCCCCGCGGCCGCTCCTGCTGCACGATGGTGACTAAAGACAGGTGACCCATTTCGAGTCGCGCTTGCCGCTGCAGCAGAAGCAACACCACCACCTCCACCACTGCCACAATGGCCATCAACGACAGCAGCAACAGCAGAAGCAGCAGCAGCGGGAAAGGAAACGCTTGCTGAATGTGAATTTGGCACACACGCATCTAGCACCGTGTCGCTGATGGCTGCAATTTAAAATGCATTTGGAAATCCGTATCTGCGAGCGGTGTGGAGGCGGGGGACGGGCCCGAGCTTGCGATATGCTTTTGTTGGACACGTTTGTGAACTGCAATTTGGGGGAGATACGTGTCCTCATTTCGCTTTCATACGATTGTGCTGGATATATGTGCAATGGATCCTCGGTTGTATTTATTTCTGTTTCGGGCGTTTCTGCTTTTTTGTTGGTTTCAAATTAAATTTCAAGTGAAGTAGTTGAAATGTGCACTTACGAGTGTGCGGACGGAGGAAGCCATTAAATGTGAATTCGTTGATGGGGGACACATTTCGAACAAGGAGCATGATCTTTGAATTATGCTTTTGACAAGGAAGGGGGTGGCGGCGTACATGGCACGAATAGTTTACAACCCTCACACGGATGGAGTAGGGCGACGTGGACCCGTGGGATAGAGGACTTGCTATAGAGTGGGCAATGCCATTACAATTTTGAGTGTGTTCAGTGAGTCGTAGAGGAAGCAGTTTTTCAAGTGTTTTGGGATTGAGTTTCTAGCACCTCCCGTGAGGAGGGTTATTTCAAGGGAAGGGGTGATTCAGATGCGAGAGCGTGTTGTAATTACTTCTACGATCAATTGAACTGGCGTTAGGAGAAGGGGGTTTGTTACAAGACATGTCGTCGTTCCTATTTCATACACAGACTGTAACTGCCACATTCTGATTGGACTCTTATTTGGGTACCCAGGCCGCCAACAGTTAACCGGCGATTATGATCCATCGTGTTTTAAACTAATGCGGGGCTTGTTTAGGAGGCGGAAAACTTTGCAAGTTGGCGACATTGTTTGCTGTGGTACCTGATTTGACAGTTCTCGGTTGTTTCGAGGTTAGTTTGGTTTATCAATTCATCATGATTCATGAATAGTCGCAAGTCAGAGCAATGTTTATAAATTGTGCAAATTTGAAACTCATCAAATGCCACATATGGTAAGTGCGGGAAATATGGCCCATTATATTGCCTAAAAGTGGAAAGCCACAGAGTTTAACTTAATTTCACGACAAACATATTAGAATCGGTTCTGCCTCAACCTATCGTTGTTGGCCTGGTGCGAGAGATTTGAAACATAGGAGTATAATTGTGTTTTTTGTATTATATTTGTATATTTTGTTTTTTCACAGTAAATGTTCGTTGATGTCATGATATATTTTTAAGGTTACATAGTACTCAATGTGTTATTTTTTGATAGATAGATATTTATTTCGTAATAAAATGTTTACATTGGTTTTAGTTATCGCACAGTATCGATTACAGAGATTTGATATATATGATATCTTACTTCTGAACAAAATATAAACATGTTTAAGAGTACACAAAATTAGTAAAAAAAATTTCCTAAATAAGCAACTTGAAGGAAAATACAACAAAACCCTTCAATATAAAGATAGAAAAAAAAGGAAAAGAAGCAAGAAAAATTAAATGCATAAATTAATATACTAACAGGTCACACAATAAAGGTAGATATTGCTGTAATTAATAAATTAATGTATAGAAAATAAATAATAAATAAATTAATAAAATTTAAGTAAATAGAATAAATAAATAAATAAATAGATAAATATATATACATATATATAAGTGAATGGTGAATAAATAAAACTTCATTACTATTGACAGTGTAAATATATCTCTATGCGTACACACAAATGTATGAAATAGATTACATTGAGGAAATAGATTGAGAGGAATGTTTGTACTTAAGTTATTGACTAGAGGATTGTCAGCAAGCACGCAAGAATCCATAAATTTATTTGTCAGTCACGAAATCCTTGCAGAGATGAGTTCAACATCAGCTTTTTTGTGGAGTCTGGTGGTGGAATAATCTCGTGGAATGTTTAACATCATTTTTAAAATTTTGTTTTGAGCAATTTGGAGCTTTTTAATGTGGCACCAAGCAGATTTTCCCCATATTGGGCAACCATAAAGGTTTAAAGCTCGTAATATAACCTTGAGTATGATAAGTTTGTTCGACATGGACAAAAAAGATTTTCTATTTATGAAGGGGTAAAGAATTTTCGTTGCAATATTAACCTTGTTAAGGGTTTGAGTAATATGCTCACGAAATGTCACTTTGGTGTCGAGATGGATACCAAGGTATTTAACAGAATTCTGCCACTCAACGCTGATTCCATTTACCTGAATACTAGAGACAGGAAAAAAGCAAGCTTTTCTTTTTCGAGTGGCTTGCGGTTTATCTCTATTTACCCTAATCCTCTATTTATCACAGTATCTATAAATTATTTCCATTGCATATTGAAGATTGCTCTCAATATTAAGAGCTAACTCATGAGGTGAAAAAATAGCTGTGTCATCAGAAAAAATAGCCTTTTCACATTCAGGTAGTTCAGGAAAGACCGATGTGTTCAAGTTGTAAGTAATTGGCCCTAAGACAGACCCTTGAGGAACACCAGCATTGTAAAACATTATTATTTTTAGTCATATCAAAGTTAAACAGTGTGCTTATGAACTGTGATTAAATTAATCATTAGTAAAAAAACAAAATTGTGTGTAATATGGCCTACGTCATCTGACTGCAATATTGCTCAGTAGGCCTTATTTAAGACATGACCTTCGCCAGCTGTATCTATTGCGCCAACTTGCGTAGAAAGTGTTGTTAAGTGAGTACAAGAAGACTGTACAGCCAACAAGCAATATTGTATATGCGTTCCGGTGCTGTTAAGCCCAAAAATCATTACCAGGCCATATTTAACACCAGGTAGGCCGTATTAGCCGCGCGTTTTTTGAAAACACTATATGAGTTTACTTTAGTTTTTTCGGTATATCTTTTTGTTATGTTTTTTAAAAGGGTTGATGTTACTTAAGTATGAAGATTAATTGATTTTAATGATTATAAAAAAAAATAGTTAAAAGAATTCATAATAAATTGAAGGTTTTATTTCGAAAAATATTAAGGGTCGCCATATTTGCCGAACTTGTTCTACAGAAAAATTCACATTTTGGTAAAAAAAAATACTTACTTTTCCAAGTGACAGTCAGGTGATTATGTAAGCTATGCGACGTATAGTGGGCCCAATTTAGTACAGTGAAACACGTAAAGTTGGTCACCTGCCGAACTGGAAAAAAAAGCATTTCCTACTCTCAAATCTGAACTCGTTACCATTTTTGCTATTCGAATATGTGAAAAATTTTTTAATTTCGAGAAGAGGCGACAGCAGAAAGAGAATATTGCGCCATCCCAGAGCAGAATCATTGTATATCTTATGCTCCATCTAATAATTGATATTAATGAACAGCGCTCGTTAAAGTTATTTTCGTTGGCTCAATAAACACTTTCGTTGGCTGAATGAACTATTCGTGAAAATTCACTAATGGATGATCGTTGACTCAACGAAATAGTGTTTATTAAAAGTTGAAATTTTCTGTAAGCATTTCCCACGAAATCGTACGTTACATCAATGAAAGTCTTCATTGAGGCAATGAAATTGTTTATTTGTTCTAAGCGACCGACCGTGTTTATAAGCGTTCTTCTTGAGTTGTGATTTGTTTTGAAATGTATCGTGACATCGTCATCACCATCATCTTTTTACATTAGGAATATTAATATTTGAACCCACATCAACAGAAAAACTCCCTACAAATGACGACACAGGAATACAAGCAAGTATGTAATATAGTTAATTCAAATACTAGAAAACGTGCATCTTTTATGTTAGCATACAATTATTTTTTTTACAGTAAGTTCCAGAAGATGACCTATGATCGATCCCAAGCGATCGCTTAGTTTCATCAGATTAAGCAATCTCAGATCTCTTATTTTCGTTCTAACAGGGCATTGTGCCATCGGAACTGAAGACTAGGTCATCCTTACAATGATCTCTCTCGAAGCTGCATGGATGAGGATGAGGAAGAAACCATTGAACACTTGCTATGTAGCTGCAGCGCTCAGAGAGCGTAAATTCAGGCTTCAGGGGGCTCATTTCTTTGATAATCTGGCTGAACTGAGCAGCATCAGAATCAGCCTTCTTCTTCTCTTTATCAAAAGCACTAATTGGTTTGCAGAATAGGTACCCTTCATCCACGTGGAAAGGCAATGGACCTTCGCTCGGTGTAAGTGTGTCTGCTGTCCTTCTTCGCGGCAGTCAGCCACCTCAACCTAACCTAAGTTCCAGAAGAAAGAACATCAGTTTGACCCCTGCTGCAAGGAATGCAGTCAATTGCGGATCAATGAAAGGTTCGTAATTAACGTACTTATTGTACGTACTTTTTAACGTACTTATTAATTCAAATCCTTTGTCTCCCGACGATTTTTTATTAATTTGGCTAATCAAAATGTAATACGTACTACTTGAATTATTCCATTCAAAATATATATCTAATAATGACTATTATAACAGATTGTCAAAACGTGGCGAACTTGTGGTTGTTGCATGGCTACCTGATTACAGCAAAAGTTATTCGGAAAGACGTGAACGGGAAAAAATACATATTTTTAAATGTATTTCTATTTATATTTATTTATATAATACATCCAGTTCCAAATAAAAATTCAATGGAAAAGGATGTAAAAGGGGTAAAGTGGCTATAATTTTATAGTGAAGTCATTCGTTGACGGAATTTACTATGTTCGTTGGGTTAATGTACATGTACGTTGGATCAATGTACTTTGTTCATTAAATAAACGGACAATTCATCAAATATAAAATAATAATTTTTTATCGAACATCCATTCGTTGGCTCAACGAACAACTTCATCAGACAAGAATTAATGAACTTTTCGTTGGCTCCATGAAAATATTCGTTGTATCTACGTACATTTTTACGATTACGAAATTATTACGATTTTGAAAAAATGTCCAATTTGGCTTCCCAGTATTAGGTCCGTCGTAGAAGTGTAGGGTTACAAAATCCACAATAAGTCATAAAAAAAACAAATTATTTAATCTTAACAAAACGGAGGAGAAAGAGAAAATCCTTAAGAACCCCATGCAATAAATGAAAACTGCCCTCTTTGAATGGCTTAAGAGCCAGCGGGGAAAAATGTGCAAATTTCGACTAAGAACTAAGAACTTACTAAGAAATCAACCAAATCATTTTAACAGTCAGTTTAATAAATCTCCCAATTTAAATGGTAGTTACAGGTGTCTGAAAAACATGAACTTTTAAAGCTCTTCCTCGAAGAATTTCAACTGAACCTATTTTTATTTCGAGCTCCATAACTGCATTAGACTTCGAAAATGGAAAATTCTTCACGGAAAAACTCTTTTGCTGTGCAAAGCGGCAACTGCACCACGTATATAAGTGAAGAATTCCTTAATGCTAACCTAAGATGCATGTGCATTCATTTTGTTTAATGTATTTTTCGTAACAAAAAGTTCTTGTTTTTCCGATCTATAATATGAATCTCTCTAAGTTGACCAAAATTGCTTGCACCGCTGCTGGACAATTTCCGCTGGTTTCACTGTAAGTTGTTTACACTACTTGCACACAGACTCAAAAAGAAAACTCACTGCCCAACCCTGGAGTGCGATCATTCAAACGAGCGTACAACTTAGTACATGGAGATGACATTGACGTTATTGGTCGACATTGACGCAGCAAGGCGCCAACTATGCGTTTGCTATCATTGAGATGGAAGCTACTGTAATAAGTCCAGCGGTAAAACGGTGCCAAAGTGGTATGTACGCCGCTTTCAAGAAAGGACGAAATATTGTTGTCTTGGAAAAATGTTCGAGATGATCAGGGAGTTGATCTTCATCGGCTGCACGATATATTTATTTATTTATTTATTTCTTCTGTCTTTCAAGTACCAAGCTTTTTTAGACAGAAACATTTCATGAAAATAATAGTGTATACTTACTTACTTATCAGGATAACGATCATTGGAGGGTTAGAGCCTACCTTATTGACTGCCTTCCTTCATTGACCCGCTGCTTCCAGTCATCAAGACAAAGCTGTCTTCCATTCGTGATAACTTGTTCCTTATAACGAAGATTCGGCCTTCCTCTCATTCTCGAAGTAGGAAGCTCGGATTTAAAGACCCTCTTAGCGGGAGCTTTCGTTCCCATGCGCTCGGTGTGGCCGAACCAGTGCACTCGACGGATTTGTGTCTTGCATGGCCACGGTGGCGTATACTTAACATTTTCCATTGGGTCCAGGTGACGATATTGCGTGGTCGTATCCAATAAGCTCTTTAATCCACTTGCAGTATCTTGGATTAAAACAGGTTGAGCAAAGAAAATTTTGAATTGTGTTGACCAGCACTCGCTTGTGGTCGTAGCGAGATGTCAAAAGAGCCCATGCTTGATCATAATTCCCTTCGTCTACTTTAAAATGCTGAAGAAGTCGTTCACCTTCGCCCTGGACACTCGATTTTAACTAATGCAATTTTTAAATCTCTGACAGTGAATTATTTCTATGAATTAATGATTCAAAAAGATAACTGAATGACTTCCATTCCTCATAATTTGCATCAAAAGTTGGAATATTAATTTTTGGTAGACGTAACACCTGGGCATTACTTTTAGCATGAACTGAACTTACCGAAGCTCCGTTTGAGTCACCTTATCTAGGCCGTCCAGTAGTTCAGTACGAGCTTCGAGGTAATTTTCCTTGATTGCTTCGCAGATTTTTTCGGCTTCTTCGATTTTTTCCTGTTGTAATGATGAAACTGCCTCAGCGTTGTATGCGGTGCTTGCCTTGAAATGTTTCTCCAGTATTAGAGATACTTCGCGTTTGGATATAATTGTTTGTCCTTTGCTTCTCTGATCTTTTGCCATAGTTAACAATATCCTTTTGTATCTGAGTAAGGATGTTCCTCTTTAGCTTCAGCCAGTCCACTCATGGCAAAAAAGGTAAGTAAGGTAGGAAAGTAGACACCTCTGAGAAAAAGTATTGAACCGTACTTACAAGTTTCTGGTCCAGTATACGGACAAGCGGATGTTGGTTTTCCTCACGGTTGTAATCCTGTACAAGTTGCAGTAATCCTGTACAGTGTTGCGGTATGTGTTGTGGTATGTGTATCTAATAATGAATGCAGCGAAAATATACTTTCCACTATCCAAACGGACGAAACGGAAATTACTGCTTCCACTTAGAGGGAAACACTGATTTTGTACTCAACCGAATAAAATTATTTCACGACGCGTGAATGCCGTTTGCGCACTTTATTATAGAAAAAAAACTCACAATTGTTTAATGTTTGAATTAAATAAATTTTCTTCACCCTGTTGTTTTTTTTTACTGAGTTATTGTGTTCACTCAAGGTACGTTTGTAAATGTCAAATGGTATTCTTTATGCACTTTGTACTTTTATTTTCACGGTAAGAAGGACCAAATGTTTTTCGCTGATTGTATTAATTTTTAATAAGCAAACTCGATAATCTCCAACTTCGTTATAATCTTTATTTAAACTCAATGGGTCGATGGTTGATCTTAGAGTGATCTTAAAGAATTACATGATATGTCAACGATATGTATCTAATAACAAAACAGCCGTGAGTTAAGAATTTTAGTACATAAAGGTACAAACGTATTATTCATGACAACAATAAATTAAGTATAAATTATTGAACTACAATATGAATTTCTTTTACACTTTTCGTAATAACAATCACGTAAGGATAGTCTTTCATGGCTTCGGTGGCGTATGCGTAACATTTTTCATCAGGAAAGCAGGTAGATTTCCACTACTTATGTGGTATTTATCGATAAACTTCTACTGTGAAAATGAAATGTTTTGTATTGATTAGAAGTTTATCCATTAGTCGAAGTTTTGTTCCATAAACGTCCGTCCGTCAGTGCGGGCTCAAGGGACTGAAATAGGCATCAAGGACGTTTGTGGAACAAAACTTCAATCCAAAAGTTACTCTACAACTTAATAATGCGAACGATAAACAGAATATCCATGACAGTGAAATACTTCCCAATAAGTCCAAGGTAACAACAGAAGAAAGTGCAACAGATCTTTATGGTTACAGTAATAGTGTCTTTTATGACACACCCCGAGCTCTTGAATTCAATTCAATTACAGCGTTGCTCCTCGTTCCATACCAA
Organism: Eristalis intricaria; assembly: GCA_964034865.1. Taxonomy (NCBI): domain Eukaryota; kingdom Metazoa; phylum Arthropoda; class Insecta; order Diptera; family Syrphidae; genus Eristalis; species Eristalis intricaria. Next base: position 37,947,293 of record OZ035875.1, read on the forward strand.
TCACTTATTTTCTTTCATATATTCTTAATCCCTTTTTTTGTGTGGCACTACAGCCCGGAGTAGACCTGGTCCTCAACAAACTTCTCCAGCTAGAGAGCTTTCTGGCTACCTGCTTAATGTTATGCACATCAAGTACGCTAATGTCCTATAGTTCGCATAAGACGTGGACGTCCACCGTTTCATATCCCTCAGCTTGGAAGTCTGCAAATTTCACAAACTTTCAAGTCATCACTTCATCCTGTCCAATTTCTAAGGACAAGTTTGGCCTCTGGATGCACAGCACTAGATTGTGTTGGCCGAGAGTTCAGAGATTCCAAGCTCAGAATTTTGCAGCATTAACCTATGAAAACCTAGAGCAACAAAAATTGCACAGCAATTAGAAACATAAACCGATGTGATTTCTGCTTGATAAATATTGCAGAAATTAGTGAGTAATTACGGTAATGAGGTGGTAAACATTTAAGTCCTTCTCTAAGCATGGTGGTGTTCTTCGACTCCGAACCCGTGGGACAACGCAACAGAGGACGCCCGCGTTTAAGGTGGCGCACCCAGGTGGAGAAGGACCTCAACCAACTTGGCGTGCGACACTGGAGACAGCTAGGCGGAGACCGTGCTAGCTGGAGAGGCTTGTTGGTTGAGGCCCAGGTCCACCCCGGACTGTAGCGCCAAATGAAGAAGAAGAAGCCTGGTGGTGTGTATGCCGCATCCTTAAACCGGAACACCCTAAAGCTACAAGTATTTGACTAATACTCCGTCATGACACGTGGAAGTAAGGCTGCCAGTTGTGTGAAGTGAGAGGAGTTAAATGGAAATCATTAACAGTGACAACAGAATGGTGGGACGAATTTTAGGTGAGTGACCTTTTAGAAGCGTGTTTCATCATTGATTCATATTGTATGTGTTTAAATGCAATTCGTCAATTTCGTGAAATTTAAGACGGAATTCCATGGAACCTCAAGGAGCGTTCTTGTCTTGACTAAGACTTCCTCTCGAGGGCAAGTCATCCAAGGGAGCCGAAGTCTGATATGGCGTCAATATGAATTCCTGAAATCGGCACCACATGTGGTTGTCTGAAAATAAGTGTTCTCAACTTATAAATCAGCCTGCTTCGCCTCTTCTTCAGCTATCGTAAATGCTTCCACTATGGCACGTTGTCCGCATATCCCAACTCTCCAGTACTTTAAACGGCTCGGAAGGCCTTGAGACAAACTGCACGATGCACCGCGTATTTGTTAGCTTAGTGCGACACAACCGGATCAGTTTTCCCGGGATCCCAAATTCGGCCATCGCATCAAATAGCTCGTTGCGTTGAATGCTGTCGTATGAGGGTATCAAATCGATAAAAAGTTAGTATTGATTTAAAACTCGCTGGTCTTCTCAAGGATTTTAATGTGGAAGCCGCACTGGTAAGTGCCGATTAGTGCGGTGCAAACGATTTTAGACGCTGTATCAGTATCAGTACGCTGGACAGGATCTTGTGGGCGACGTTGAACAGGGATATGCCTCTATATTTGTCGCAAGTGATAGCCTCGCCTTTTTTGTCGATGAGTCAAATGGAGTTGATACTCCAGTCCTCGGGCATGAATCCGTCTTCCCAAGATTTGCAGATGATCAGGTTCATGCATCCTACCAAATTCACTTTTGATTTGCCTCAGAGTGCCAGTAGACTAAGCACTTATTGAATTTAATACTATGTGCATTTGCAAATTAATGATGCCTATACTGGGCGAAGTGTGACTTGAACATACCCCACCTTTAAACAAGATCATTCTTTATAGAAGAGGCAGGACATTCGCAAAAATTAATGAAGACATCCTTGGTCTCTTCGAGAGAAAAGGTATGATGTGTGCGATCTTTGTTCCAGCTTGCCTTGCAGCAGGAGGTTAACCATTAAGTTGGTTGGGAAATGTATAAACTCGCTCCTTCCCAAACAGTCTTCGCATGCGAACCAGTGAAACAAGACAACAGAGCACGCACATAAGTGGGCCTGTTCCGAAGTATCTGTTTGATCTCAATCAAACCTGCAAAAGAAAGCGCTCGACTCAGTTCTTGAAGCTTGGAACCCCACGTCTAGATTGAATACAATTTGATATGACACCTTTTTAGAGAACAGCTTCAAGTCCCCTTAAACCGAACCATCGAATCCCCCTCGCAAACAGGCGCAATTAGATGCACTGAGACCAGCCATGAGAAATAAAGATAAAGAAGCAATATTCGGTTTCAGCCAAATTCATATATTTCCGTTGTCACTATTTACTTCAGCAAAAGTGGGGCGACAGCATAGCCCAAGGGGGAGGCGTATCCCAGAGGAGCGGCGTATCCCAAAGGAGCTGAGTAAGCCAATGGAGAAGCGTATCCCAGAGGAGCTGAGTAAGCCAAAGGAGAGGCTACAATCTTAGCGGCCAATGGAGCGGCAACAGCGACTGGAGCGGCGGCGATTCCATTGTAGTTCCTTGCGATCACTTGGCTGCTGGTGGCGGTGACAACTCCTGGAGCGGCAACCAAAGGAGCAGAGTATGCGAGTGGTGCAACGAGACCTGGCTTGGCAGCAGCGCAGGCAATGACGGCGAAGATGACAACGGTCTGCAAAAATAGAAAACTCTTTAGAAATGTCCTTCCGCGACGTCCTTTCGGGTTGACTTACGTATTTGAACATGTTGATTTGGTTTGGGTTTGGTTGGGCAGTGAAGTAGTCCAAGAGGTTGATTGTTGAATTGTGTTTTTCTCGTCCACGCCGCACGCTTTTATATGCACGAACGTTGTGCTCGCGCAACATTTGTGCCTCATTGAAATTCTCACGATTCGCCTCAGTTTGGTGAGGTAAGTGGGGGTGTAGAGAATTGGGTTTGACCTTTCTAGGTGTCGATTGGTATGTGGGGTATGCAATATTGGATCAGAGCAGTGTAGCCTTATGGTCTCTAAGTGTTTCATGGATCAAATAGACAGCGACTGAGCAGCTAGATATATGCTGTCTCTATGTTTTACTTAACCATTGAGGTAATCATTGAGCGGCTAATTACATATTGCACCCATCCAACCGTGTCTCGCACCAGAAAACGTCTCCATTTCTGACCGATGTAGTGCAAGGCTTATACATTCGTTATCCCATCCTGTTCTGCGGGTAATGGGAAGGGGTTTTGACAAGGTCTTTACGTAAAGAACTCATCAGCAATCTAAGATCTTGATGGGGATTGGAGGAGAAGATTCAAAAACGAACGACCGCATATATTCCCATTCCTGTTCTGCGGGTAATAGGAATGGGTTTTGACAAGGTCTTTACGTATAGAAGTCATCAGCAATCTAAGATCTTGATGAGGATTGGAGGAGAAGATTCAAAAACGAACGACCGCATATATTACTTTGGCCCGCATCTACAGGTTAATCGCTCAATGTGACCATTTAGGCCATGTAGGGCAGATGAACAAGTTGATTACAGCTGGAGAGTCAGATGGTCAGATTTCAGTCAGATGGCGACACTTTAGGGTGGCACCAGCAAGCGTGAAAGCACTTGACCGAACTTCGTATGAGAAGCTGGACTTGATTCTTCTTGGATGTCGACCAGGTCCTGGTCTTATTAGAGATTTATATGAAGAAGAAAATTTTGGCATTCCACGTCACTTCCAATAAGGCAGTCATAATATTTAGTTGGCCTTCAGCTCCTGAGCCGATAGGTACACCAGAGATTTGTGAACGAAACGAAAACCAAAATAGACAATCGACATTCGCAATCGGGGCCAATTTTAATGGTCTTTCTACCTGAAACCAGTACAAACAATTTGCATCGTTTTATACAGACCAACTTGCATATGCAAAGAATTTTTATTTTACATCTCCTAACAATCGAACTTTCAAAATTCAAAATACACAAAAATAACAAAACAAAAACACACTATTTCTTACAACTTCACCTCTTTCTATAGAGCAGAGATAATGGGGCATAGATACAGTGAAACCTCCTAAATGGGGCTCTCGAAGGGATTAAGAAAGTGCGAACCAATTTGGAGGTGTCCCAATTTGAGAGGACCTCAAAATTGGGCCAACTATCATTCTGTCCCAATCATACATTGTTCTGAAATATTTTATATATATTATTATTTAATAATTAGTAAATAAGTACACACTGCTAAATTTTTAAATACATATTTATTATATAACATCTGTACATACTGCAAACATAAGTATGTACATGTATTGTTGTATTTATTGTGTGTTTGTTTATGTATGCTTCCAATATTTAAAAAAAAAATCAAAATTTTGTACTGAGTGCTTTGTGGCAACAACAGAACAAGAGCAGGGATTCATAAACGAATTGCCGACATTTCGGTGAAAGCGCATATTTTTTGCACCATGCACACATCTAAACAATCAGCTCTGATGTTTGTAATTTTGTACCTCTATTTGCTTTTTGTCCCAATTTGGAGATCCGAGTGTATGCATAAAGTGCGATTCATTTCGGAGGTGCCTCAATTTCAGAGTGTCCCAATTAGGATGTTTCACAGTATATTCATCTTCTACTTCCTTTGCCCCCTTGCTTTTATTTTACGGTGTCTTTTTTTAATGATTAATTATGTGTCTGTGAATACACGTGAGCCAGGAATCTTATTAAAGTGTGTGCAATGCATGAGGGAAATACACATACACCCTTATTGTTTACTCATGGCTCAATGACGCCTTGGACTAGAGGTAAAAATGGCTGAAATTTGATATTTTTATCCTCTGTTATTTCTTCTATAGATAGACTAGAAAATATTGGAAAACCAAACAAACACGGAGCGACTTGCGTATGTCTCTTAACGAGACATCAAGACATTGCAGCCTAACGGTGTGCTGCGTTTCTGGTCATAAAGATATCCCAGGAAACAGTGAAGCAGACGAACTAGCCAGAAGCAGAACAACAATCATTAGACATATTGCGTACCAAACTCAAAAAACAAAAATCACAGAGCTAGCGATCGGCAGTGTCCTTGAAAGATGGAATTATCTTAACACGTGCCTACATGCGAAACAAGTATATATGGTCAATCCTGGACCTACAAAGAAACACCGCCATACTCAGTCTAAGCAGGAAAAACCTAAGTAACCTAGTTGGAGTCTTCAGAAGACATTGCGCAATAGGTAGACAAGCCGCAAGATCCTAGTCTTGCTACCATACAACGACTTCTGTAGCAGATGCATGGATGAGGAAGAAGAGGAAAACTCTATGAACTAACGGATACATCCGAATCAATCCAGATGTCAAATCAAACTGGCCACAAAAAACACGGACTCACACTACGGACTCAGTGGCAAAACAATGGAGCCCTGGGTCTAAGTGAATCCATAGCTTATAGTGGAACCACATCACCTAACCTAACCTAGTGGTCTGTAGAACAATATCGGGAACCTGTTTTTCAAAATTGGATGCCTAATTCGAAAGTGTTACTCAGTTAAAACTAACTGTGCATATTTTGGCGCCAGCGGGTTATTTATTTGAGCTAAAACTATCACGTAGCCGTGACATAGTGGGTAAGTGCGTCGACTCCTACGCAGAGGGTGCCAGGTTCAATACCCGAATTTACCACCTTTGGTAATTCACGGCTCCACCTCTTTCGAGTCACTGCCAATGCTTAAGGAGTATTCCTGTCTAGAAAAAGCTTTTCAACTTCGCCGTTCGGAGTCGGTATTAAACTGTTAGGTCCCTTTCACTCGTGAAAGAAAAATAGCACGCACAACACGAGTGGTTGCTGAGAAGCTAGGTCCAGGTCCGCCTCGGACTGTAGCGCCACCCATATTATTATTATAAATATATCACGAAAAGGAAAGAAAATCCATCCACAATCATCTCCATCGATTGATACATTACATTTCTGCATTATAGTACAGGCGTGATAACATTTTCCGCACTCACAATCACGATTACACTGTGCATGATTTGTTACTGTAGAAATGATGGTTGCAATGGCTTCAAATGATCGCTTGGAATTAGTGGTTTATGTATGCAATCAAGCAGAAAAATATACACAGTCACGAAATTTATTAGAAAATCACTTGTCATGAAACTGATATCTGTCGATTTGCATTTTGTTGAGCTTGTCGTGTTGGTTGATTAATCGATACGTTTCGAAATAGAAATTCGTTATTTTTGTATAATTAGGGAACACCCGCTCGAAGTCCTCGCGGAAGTGGTCGAAGTCTTTGAAGATAAGGTAGAAGTAATATCCGCTGACCCCCATCCACACGACGATCAAGATGGCTGACGTGACGTATTCAAAATGTACGCTGGGTGCATTGTCATCCGATGGAGTCCTGTGGAAAATTGTAATTAGTTTGTGTTTGGGAAAGGAAGAATGAACGAGGCTACTTACATATTCAGCGGCGAAAAATTCAGATTTCGCAGACTTGAAAAAAAAAAAAAAACAAATTGTATCGCTTGACATATTTCGCAGTGACCAAGGAATCCTAAGGATTAAAGTGCCAACCAGAAATGAAGTATCAAAGAAAGGCACGACTTCTACCTCTTGAAACTTTAGCATTTTTGTCAACATTTTCTCAAACCTAATTGCTCAATCAGAGGACGCCATTCACGTTATTTCGTGAATAACCGTCAAAAATTCATGAATATCTGTCAAAAAGCCACTCAAATTGAAGAGTGTCAAAGAGGCAATCAGCTGTGAAGTCGGCCACCTCTGCAATATTTTATTTCTGGTATCAACCATGAGTTTATGTACATAAGTAAGTTAATTTTTTAAGGTTTCGTTTAAGAAAACAAATTTTATTTAAAAATATTTTTATTTGAGTTGTTATAAATACCAAACTGAATCCACTGTAGTACTAACCACCCAATAGCATATTGAACGTGGGTGAAGTGCATCGGTATCATGATTCCTCAGACGGAATGTGATGTTCTGCATTTCCTTAGATGGCATCACGGTCCATGCGATGTTCGGTTCATATTCAATTTGACCAGGTCGTGTAGTAAACAAGTGTCAATAAGTAGTGGACATAGAAATTGCGTGTGAGTGTCAATCCGTCACGACTGATTGGCGCAGTTGGTTAGTGTCCCCGGTAGTGCGTCTGATTTTCAAATCTGGTTCAGTTACCATGTGCCGTTGGGACCAAATCAACGGAACTATCACTGGAGTGGTCAATTAGTGAGAGTAGTGTGTCTATGCACCAGCATGCTCTAAGTGTGCTGATGAATTCACTTGCAGCCTACCAAGTTCTCTCAGCATTTTGGAGGGAACACTCCATTTCGTGTGAATAAAACTAAATTTAGTTAAGTTTTATGAAAACCCTTTTTGTCCATACAGATGAAAGGTATAAAGTGAACTCTTGAAGAAGTTGAGTGTGCATTGCAGGTAAGTTCAAGAGAGAAAATATTTAAAAAAACGGAAAGTATTATTTCGATGAATGCGTTGACGGATTAAGGAAAAAACCATAAAAAAAAGAAATAGAAGTACTTGCCGGAAAAAACACAAACTTCAGACATTTTGCGTTGGAAGCTCGACAAAAAAACCATCCATAGACTTGATTTTGTATGTATGTCTTTATTTCATCTTCGAGTTTGCCTATACATATATAACAAGAATCTTCTTAATTATAATTGTACACACAATTCTTCTGGACAATTCTTCTTCTTCTTCTTTATTTGGCGCTACAGTCCGGGGTGGACCTGGGCCTCAACCAACAAGCCTCTCCAGCTAGCACGGTCTCAGGCTAGCTGCCTCCAGTGTCGCACGCCAAGTTGGCTGAGGTCCTTCTCCATCTGGGTGCGCCACCTTAAACGCGGATGTCATCTGTTGAGTTGTCCCACGGGTTCGAAGACTCTTCGGGCCGGAGCTGAGTTGTCCATACGCTCTACATGGCCTAGCCATCTTAGGCGTTGGATCCGAAGACGCCTGACTAGACTCATGTCGCTGTACAGCCCGTACAGTTCGTGGTTGAATCTTCTCCTCTAGAAACCGTCAACGCAAACAGGACTAAAGATCGCACGCAGAGCTTTTCTCTGGAAGAGACCAATGACTTCCTCATCCGCTTTTGAGATTGTCCATGCCTCCGCGCCGTATAGCAAGACTGGGATGATCGAGGTCTTGTATAAAGTCAGCTTGGTCCTTCGAGAGATGGCTCTACTACTCAATTGCCTTTTAAGCCCATAGAAACAGCGGTTGGCAAGAGTTACTCTGCGTTGGATCTCGGTACTGACATGGACAATTAGATATAATAAATATAGTTGATAATAAATAAAGGTATAAATTCAATAAATAACAATTATTTAATAAGACAACAGCTTGAACAAATGAAAGAAATGAATTTGAACAAGAGATCTGGTATTGACTTTTTAAATGACATTCTATCATCACATAGATCTATTTCAGTACATTCAGAGTTTTGAATGCATCGTGTTAGCGGCCCTAGGTTAGGTTAAGTTGAGGTAGCTGACTGCCGCGCAGAAGGACAGCAGACATACTTAGGTCAAGCGAAGGCCCATTGTGTTACCACGCGGATCAAGGGTACCTATTACACATTTAGTGCTTTTCATAAAGCGAAGAAGAAGGCTGATGCTGCTCAGTTCAGCCAGATTATCAAAGAAATGGGTCTGAATCTACGGGATGAGAGAGCACTGCAGCTGCATAGCAAGTGTTCAATGGTTTCTTCCTCATCCTCGTCCATGCAGCTTTGCCACGAGTCATTGTAAGGAAGGTATGGTAGGGCGAGTTCCGGCACAACGCCCTGTTAGAACGCCAATAAGGGATCTGAGATTTGGCCTGCTTAATCTGATCGAGCTAAGAGATCGCTTGGGATCGAAAATATGCCAGAGTTGTTTGGTAATGAGGCATCCTGTGCCCGATAGCTATCCGCGGTTTGTTTGAGCAAGCGTTTCAAGCCTTAGCAGATGTTTGTTTGCGATAGGCATGGAGGTTGGGTCTCCACCCGGAAAAAAGTACAGAATTTGTGCCCATTCTTGCGAGTTCGTCCGCTTCGTCCGCCATTCTCTGGAATGTCACAATGTCCCGGCACCCACATAAGTTGGATGTTAAAATACTTGGGCATCTCATTAAGAGATGGGCGGCAATAAAGGGAAGTCTTGGCGTTAAAAGTGACTAAATTCAGAGGTTTGATCACTGTCTGGCTATCGGAATAGATGACGATATCTGTAATCAATATTAAATTGTTTTTCAGCCAGGACAGGGCTTCCTTAATCGCTATAGTTTCAGCCTGAAAGACGCTACAGTGATTAGGTAGTCGGAAAGGATATTTAGATCCTTGGAATAAACGCCAGCACTCACACCTGCATCCATCTTCGATCCATCTGTGAAGATTCGCAGTGGACCTCCCAGCGTCTGGTGTTCAGACTCCCAATAAGATCTGGGCAGATTTTTACTGACTAAAAACAATCTTCCCTTTTAGGTTTTCTGTACTACAACAAAGTTTCCTTATCTAGTACTTTACTTTTAAGGATGTTTTCGCGTGTTGCAGGTAAAAATCACTTGTCGTAACCATCGTTAGGATGGTTTATTGCTATTGCGCCAGATGGAGCGGTCTCGTACGTTGTAGTCGGCGCAACAAACGTCTCATGTTCAAAGTTTGGAGGATGGCATTGTTACAATGACCATGAAGTTTTATACTTAGCTTTCCAGCGGAGTTTGTTATTTCTTCGTCGACGGTAGGTCCCTTTGTAAGTCACAATTCCTGAGATACCAGGGAGCTTTCACAATAGCCCGTATAGTTTTATTTTGCAAGGGCTGAATAAATCCTCTGTTACATGCTTTGGTATTTGTATGCCGTAAGTCCATATAGGCTTCAGTACCTGCTTTTATAATAGCAGTTGTTGTACATGCTAAACTTGGAGTGCCTTCCAAGTAACCAGTACATTACCGGTGGTCGAGCTCTTTTTGACGTGGCTCTTCCACTTGAGTTTCGCATCGAGAGTCAGTCATAGCAAAATTTTTTGCAGAATTATTGAAAACTGGTGGATTTTCTATATATTTCTGTAGGTAAAATTCATATGCGTTGATTTAGTCTCATTGGGAGCATTGCGCCAGCGTTTTGACCGTTCGCTTATATTTCGAGAGCTCGTGAACTGAACTTCTCGTTGCCATGATGTTGCGGTGTCATCCACGAATGTAGTCACAGGTGCACCCTCAGTTTGAGGTATGTCTCAAGTGTACAACAGGTATTATGTAAGGCCAAGTACACTCCTTGAGGGAATCCTGCTCGGATTTCTTTAAGATCGGAGTATTCAGTTCCGTTTTTAACTCTAAATATCCTATTATCGAGATAGGATTCTAGTATCTTATATAAACTTGTCGGTGATAAGTTTGTATTTTAGGCCTTCATGTCAGACTTTGTCGAAGGCCTGGGAAACGTCAAGTAGGGCGCACGAGCGGATATTTTTCTCCTCTAATGCTCCTTCAATTTGCGTTTATAATGGTTAAAAAAAATACACACCGTCTCCTAGGCTGAGTCCCCATATTGCGGCCAGATTTTAGACGAATTTTCATTTTTGTTTAAATCCACGAGGTTGTCTACTGTCAAATGCTGTCAAACATAAACTCAAAGATGCAGCTTCATCAAAACTTGACAGAAGTCTATTAATATGTGTCAGTTGAGGATAGATGCGTTCTATTTAAAGTTCCTGCGTATGTAATTCAAAGTTTCACAGAAAAAATACACGTGTAAATATTAAATTCTCACTTCCTGTCTAAAAGCTGCAACAAATATGAAAATTGGGTGTTAGGGAGTACTTACGTACTTCTCAGGTCTGGGACCCATGGAGTGTCTGAACCTGAGCGATTGCTGCTTTCTATCGTTGACTGGCGGAGGCACACTCCTTCCAATCATCAGACCAAGCTGTCTTGCGCCTGCGATAACCTGGTCCTTATACCGAAGGTTCGGACTTCCTCTCCCTCTCGAAACAGGAGCCTCTTATTCGAAGACCAGGATTAGTGTCAATGTGGTCGATCTGAGGGTGTATTCGACCGATTTATGCCTTCCGGACTACATTCACATCTTGGTACAGCTTGTGGAATTCGCGGTTTTTTTTTCTCCATTGACCTTCCTCGCAGACTGCAAACAACGAAGACGATGCAACCTACAATCACCTCTGCTGTATTTGCTTATCGTCCAGATAACCTATAGCTGGCAAAATAAAAGAGATTTGTGGAGCATTTTCATGATATTCCCGAGTCAGGATTTTTTACGCTCAATTGCTTCGACAAACCGAAGCAGTGCCAGTTGCCAAGGGCAATACTACGTGGGATCCCCACTAGCGTGTCGTTCGTGGGGTTAAGGTTTCCCCTGATTTCTTTTAGAGACAAACTCCAATGTTAATGCCCCTCGTGCATTATCAGTTGGAAATTTGGAAATGTTTGGTTTCTGCTGCAAGTTCAGTTCAATCATTGAGGCAGTCTATAACATCAATTACTGAGAGGTACGCACGTTACATACATACGTATGTATGTATGTACTTATGGAGCCAACACTGTGTTCTCAAGGATCGCTAATCCCTACGTATTTATTATCAAAAATGCACACGTGGCCTTTGTTTTTCCAAAATGTTGTGGTATTTGAGATAAACAAAAAGCGACAATCGACTTCACAAGGCTCTATAAAACCAAGCGTGAGTACTAAAAATTATTTCGAGTGCCAAAAATGCAAACCAAAATGCCGCACTGACCATTTGGGGTACCATGGCGGCGAGAAAACTCTCGTGTGCCTTATTGAAAGAAGCTACAAGCAACCGTGCCAGGTTTTCCAACCAAATTAAATCAAACATAGGAAATATTTTTTGGCAAGTTTCAAGGTGAAGAACAAGTCGATGTATTTTTTTCCGTCCAAACAAAAGTCTCCCATTTGTCCTTTAACTGTCAGAGATAGATATTTATTGACCGACTGTTAGATACGAGAGGGAATCGATTCTCTGCCACACACAAAATCAATCACCACACGCCATGCAGGCACACATGGCGTCTAATTTGCCACACCACCCTCAGCTGAACCCATCGCAGTCGCCAGACACCGAACAAGAAGAGAAAAAAAAAGTCTTGGCAACATGACGCAAGCAACGACTGCAGCGTGAACGTATTCAGAATCAGTCGCCAAGGGAATTGGTTTTCCGAGAAAATGCCTTTATGCTGGTCGCCAGTCCTTAAGTCAATTCATGCAAACGAACCGGCACCGGCACACAGACCACTTGCCCGCACACTCATCCCACATCGGCAGCCAACGATTTAATTCCTGAGAAAAAAAATCTAATTACAGTCCTTTTTCTGCAAGAGAGAAAAAATCAAAAATTCAATTTAACCCCCGGGCACTTGCTATTTCTTGTTATTTTGCCTGAAACCCCATCGCGCACCTAATCCCACAAAAAGGCGGCCGCCCCCGCGACGAGCTGAAAAATCCTTTTCGCTGTTTAATTTCGCGCGTCCTGTTCCTCTAATTAACAGCGGAAAAAAAGTATTTATCACGAAGGCAGCATTTTAACGCTATCGGCGATCGCCGGGCGAGTTAGGCCCCTTCCCGCCACCCACACCGCACCACGAACAATGCGAAATTACACCAGATTGGTGGGTCTGTGCCCGAAAAAAGGGACAAACCAGTGTGGCTGGACGCAGCGATTTATGTTTGAAAAAAAAATGAAGAAATCACTGGCAAACAAAACAAAAAAATTGGGGACGCGTCCCCAGAGGGTGGGTCCGTCCACATGCTTACCAGCGCAGGTAGGAGGAACACCCTAAGCCGCAAAACCATCGTAATGAGCTTCTCCTAGACTGCCGCGGTGGGCGCAGTGGCCGGGGTGCACGTTGGTTAATGTTTGTGGTGGCAGTAAAGGGCTCTTAAAAGGAACGAATTCCACAAAAAACCAGGATTTTTAGCTATCGGCGTTGTCGAGGATTAAAACAAAAAAAAAATGAAAACACACGCCGCGCGCCTTTCCTTAGAATGGCAGAGGATTAACTGGAAAAACCATCATCATCACCACAGGAGCTCAGGCAGCGTTGTTTGTTGTGGCGCACCAAGATACGGACGAGTGCGGTGGCAATGCGAGTAATTTTCTAGGAAACTTGCAATGTAAGCCCAGCGGCTCAGCTTCAAGCCCGCCCGCCCCTAGTCTCCTATGTATGAAATTATGCATTTTAGCCAGCATAATCCGTTGGATATAAAAATGTTGCACCCACTCCACGAGCTGCAGCAACGCTTCAAGGCAACCTAAACGTTGCAAGTCGCTTGTTGACTTTTGTCTTTGTGGCGAGTCCTTGTAGTCGCTGAATTACTGCCTCTCGCCTCGGGGGGTGGTGGGTGAGGGTTTGTAATTAGAACGTGTGTCTACAGGGGTTGATGACTCTCGCGGTTTGAACGGAAATGTTAATATCGCCGAGACTGAGATTATAATTGCAGCGCTCGTGGAGAACACCTTTTTAATTGTTTTTCAAGGAAGGATATTTAATTTGGCATGCAGATGCCTTGCCAGCAGGCCGTGGTACCCGCGAGAGTCGTAAAATGCAAACAATTTTGGCTGCATAAAGACACAATTGTCGAGGAGTGGGAGAGAATCGTAAAAAGTATGTACACCTTGAGTGGGGTTCAGTCAAGTTGATGTAATATTTTTTTTCAACAAAATGGAATGAATTGGTGCTTAAGGAACAAGGCTTCTCCCATGTAAGGCTGACAACTTCCATGCCATTTTCAAACGACCTTAGAAACAGTATTTTACCAAAGTTTCCACTCGTGGCTGACTAGGTATATAAGTGCCGTTACATAATATAATTTTTTTCTTTTACCGATGAATACAATTTAATTCGTTTTATTGGGTTAGCTGTAAATACGCTAGTAAATTTAGAAAATGGTTTACAAGGTGATGTACTTTAGATCGATTTCTCAAAAGCCTTTGCTTTTCAACGAGCTAAGTCCTTGGGACTCCACTCGTCAATTTTGGGTGGATTTTCCTTAAAGAGCAGAAAGCATTTGGTGAAGATCGATCGTTCTTATAACTCGGGTAATAAAGTGTACATCGGGCGTCCCACAAGGTAACCATGTCGGCTATTACTATTTTCTTTTCTTCTTTTTCATAAACGATACATTCGCAGCCGACTTTAAATTGTACTTACATATCTATGTACAGTCTAACTGATTGAATTGAGTTCTAATTGGATCAACATGCACTACAGGTGTATACACAATGGATTTAACTGATTTTTGAAAAATGCAATATTTTTACTGCAGACCGAAATACATACCTGTCTATGACCATTTCATATTTAATCTGAAAAAAAAATGGTATGCCAAACCCATGTACAGCTGCTTTGTAGATTTGGAAAAGTCATATGACCTAGTTCCACGAGGTAAACTCTGGCGTGTTCTGCGGGAGTATCGAGTATCGGGTCCTCTTTTGAGGGCCATTCACTCTATACACAAACTGTAGCAGCTGGCAGATATGATGATTCAAGAATAGCAAAAAAACTGTTTTTGTACTTGTTCAGGAATGCAGATTGGTGGTATGCAAGGTGGCAAACAATTAGCAACGACTGTGGCGAGACCATACATATTGACATGGACAATCTACGTGTTTCGAAAAATCAACTTTACCGCATTATTCAAGCAAACGAAAACAACACCGAAATACGTTAAAATAAAGGCTCAAGAGTCAGAAAGCAGGATACTATACAGTCAACTAAATTATGATCTGAACCAAAGGAACTATTTTAATGACTCTTTGATATTCAAAGCAAGATGTGAAGATCTTTCACTAAATCGTAACCCTTATAATTAAATAATAAATAATAAAAGTTCAACCAATTCTGTACGCTTTCATATTATAAGTAATTGTCCAATATTCAGACCACACACAGCTTTCTTTGGAAAACAGACATTGACAATGCTCGAAACCTTGCAACTTTTAAACGAATGTGACTGGAAAATTCTTATCAGTTTCTTAAAATCAGTTTATAAATATATAATGCTGTTAATGACTGAATATGCTTGAATTGTAACTTAAGTAAAGTAAAGTTGTAATCTTGACTATAAAGCAGAAAGTTTGTGTGTCTGACCGACAAAGGCTCCGAAACTACACGTCGCAGAGCTCTGAAATTTTCAACAAAAATCATTCTAAAATTTAGATGCTGAATGTGACAATTTTTTTAAAGTCTTGCAAGGCAAAACTCCAGCGCGCACTCGATAGGTTTGTGGAAGTATGTACTGATGGAACGAAGTTTAACGTGGACAAATCAGAGGTTATGATAATTTTCGGGACTCCTGTTCAATGCACTCTACATGTTAGTGGAGTCCCTGGAGATGTTTAAGTATCTCGAGTGATGGGAGGAGTAATGCTGAACTTTCCTGTAGGATTGGTCAAGCTGGGTCAGTTTTGACACAGCTTGGGAGATCTGTAATCAGGAAGGCCGAGCTTAGAGTGAAAGCCAAGTTAGCAGTTTTCAACTCAGTATTTGTTCCAACTCTCACCTATGGTCTCGAAATTTGGGTAATAACCGAAAGAATAAGATCTCGAATACAAGCTGCTGAGATGAGATTTCTTCATGCTGTTGTGGGAATTACTCGCCGGGATAGGGTGAGAAACACGATAGTGCGCGAGAAACTCAACGTTGAGCAGCTGCTTCTTCGAACGGAAAGAGCTATGCTTCGTTGGTTTGGTCACGTAGCACGAATGTCCCCACCATCACGACTGCCGTGGAGGACCTTGAATGCGATTCTATCAGATAGGCGACCACTTGGCAGACACAGAATGAGATGGTTGGACCAAGTCCATAAGCTCGCGTGGTTACGCTTGGGCGTAACCCCTGATGAGTTAGAGTCGATGGCGGAGTATAGAATCGCCTGGAGATCTCTCGTGTGTGGTTTACACCCGCGACCCCTTTAGTGGATCATGAGGGTCAGAAAATGATGATGATGATGAAAAAAAAAAATAACAATATCGAACCCGAATAATAGCACATCAACCGTGCAACACAGTATTGTGCCATTAATCGGGTTGTGCCCTTAACAGGTGTTGGTTTCCCAAATTCCAGCAAGCTCGCATATATGTACACAACAAAAAATGGTGGCACACTTCCAGGCAGGGTTGCCGCTATGCGACTTTAGTCGCAATTTTACCCTTTTTGGACGCAGAGACACCGTGGCACGACTTTTTAATAATACCTCTATTTTGACACGTTTTTTTTATTATTTCCTTGCGACTTTTGGAGCCTACGTTATAAGAGACGTTTTTTCCATGTAACAGATTCGGAGTCGGGTCAGAATCAGATCAGTATCCTTTGTGGATTCTGATGAAGAGCTACAATATTTGAAATTAATTTGAAAAGGAATTACAGTGGACTCTGGCTAAGTCGAAACTCTTTCTAACTCGAACGTTTTTGACATATTTTAGATGTCTGTAACAA
This sequence comes from Eristalis intricaria, assembly GCA_964034865.1. Classification (NCBI taxonomy): domain Eukaryota; kingdom Metazoa; phylum Arthropoda; class Insecta; order Diptera; family Syrphidae; genus Eristalis; species Eristalis intricaria. The sequence continues at coordinate 37,963,666 of OZ035875.1, forward strand.
GTCTTAAAAATTCATTTTTATAATACTCTTTCATCATGTGGGACTTTCTGTATGATACGCAAAAACTCAGATTCGAAAGAGTGCAAAATATTTTCACGAGATAGGTATGCTAACATTATATTTTATTGAAGATCTCCTTAAATATGATGATAAATCTAAAATGATAGGCTAGCAAGCGTCAGAAATGTTTATGCGCCAGAATAACTTATCCTCAGGAATAAATAGGCTCCTCAACATCCGCAAAGATCCCTTCGGGTGAGGAATTCACTCTACGATAAGAGGCATCGAACCAACTATGATTGTAATGAACCCATTACAACGTGTATAAACACATTTTATGAACTTTGCAACAAAATTGATTTTAGCTTGTCTTTGTGAGAGATATGAAATTCTGTGTTGGCATGTGATTGAAGTTTGCTTGAAGTGCGTTTCGTTACGGTTGACAACTAGGTTTTCCTATGTCTTCGGCTAACGTCTCCAATCGAAAATCGCCCACAATGGTCAGTAATACAATAATCGAACGCAGAACATTCCTGTCGTAAGACCAAATGCATTCTTCAACTGATTTCGATGTTGTCCATGTCATCGTGTCGTACGAGAGGGCTGAGGTGATCAATGTATTGGCCTTGCACTACATTTCTCCCCGATACAGACGTTTTCTGGTGTGAAAAAAATGTTTGATGAGTGAAATCACTCGCCGCTCACTCGCTGTCTAATTGATCGATGAAAAACGTAGAGACCATATGGCTACACTGCTCTGATCCAATACTGCAAGCCCCATACCATCGACACCTAGAAAGGTCAAACCCAATTCTCTACACCCCCACTTACCACACCAAACCAAGGCGAGGCGTGAGAATTTCAATGAGGCGCAAATGTTGCGCGAGCACTACGTTCGTGCATATAAAAGCGTGCGGCGTGGACGAGAAAAACACAATTCAACAATCAACCTCTTGGACTACTTCACTGCCCAACCAAACCCAAACCAAATCAACATGTTCAAATACGTAAGTCAACCCGAAAGGACATCGCGGAAGGACATTTCTAAAGAGTTTTCTATTTTTGCAGACCGTTGTCATCTTCGCCGTCATTGCCTGCGCTGCTGCCAAGCCAGGTCTAGTTGCACCACTCGCATACTCTGCTCCTCTGGTTGCCGCTCCAGGAGTCGTCACCGCCACCAGCAGCCAAGTGATCGCAAGGAACTACAATGGAATCGCCGCCGCTCCAGTCGCTGTTGCCGCTCCATTGGCCGCTAAAATTGTAGCCTCTCCTTTGGCTTACTCAGCTCCTCTGGGATACGCTTCTCCATTGGCTTACTCAGCTCCTTTGGGATACGCCGCTCCTCTGGGATACGCCTCCCCCTTGGGCTATGCTGCCGCCCCACTTTTGCTGAAGTAAATAGTGACAACGGAAATATATGAATTTGGCTGAAACCGAATATTGCTTCTTTATTTTTATTTCTTATGGCTGGTCTCAGTGCATCTAATTGCGCCTGGTTGCGAGGGGGATTCGATGATTCGGTTGAAGGTAACTTGAAGCCGTTCTCTAAAAAGGTGTCATATCAAATTGGATTCAATCTAAACGTGCCGTTCCACTTCAAGAACTGATTCAAGCGGTTTCCTATGCAGGTTTCATTCAGATCAAACAGATACTTGGAAACGGGCCCACTTGGGTTGGCCATATTTAACCAAGGCTTGGTCTGTTGTCTTGTTTCACTGGTTGGCACTCGAAGACTATTTGGGATGGAGTCAATTTGTATATTGCCCAACTAACTTAGGCGTTATGCTCCTGCTGCAACGCAAGCAAGAACAAAAATTGCTCGCATACACAACTTTTCTCTCGAAGAGACTAAGGATGTCTTCATCAGAAGGACTGGGGTGATCATGGTCTGGTGCGGTAGGTTCAAGTCACATTTGGCCCAGTAAGGGCAACATTAATTTGCAAATAACGATAATATAAAATTCAATAAGTGCATTTAGACTTAATCTACGGGCATTCTGAGGCAAATAAAAAATGCATTTGGTAGGGAGCATGGACTTGATGATCTGCAGATTTTGGGAAGACAAATGCTTGCGCGAGGACTGGAATATCAGCTCCATATGCCCCATCTACAAAAAAGGCGAGTTATACCCCTGCTCAATGTCGCGTACAAGATTCCGTCCAGCGTAATGTGTGAACGTCTTAAGTCGTTTTAATCGGCACGTACCAGTGCGGCTGCCAGCCCGGCAAATCGACCATAGGCCAAATCTTCACACTAAGGCAAATCCTCGAGAACCAGCGACCAGCAAGTTTCAAAGCCATACGCACCACCTTCTTATCGATTGTAAGACCGCATGCGACAACATTCATCGCAACGAGCTATTTCATGCGATGGCCGAATTCAGGATCCCGGGTAAACTTATCTGATTGTGTCGCACCACGCTAGCAAATACGCGAGGCACACTAACAAATACGCGAGGCACCGTGCAGTTCGGGTAAAGGTATTCCGAACCGTTTGAATTGTGTCGTGTGATTTCTTTAATCTGGTACTGGAGAAGATAGTGCGGCCGGCAGCTGCAAACACGGAAGGTACTATCGTCTGCATGTCAGTCCAACTGTTGGGATATGCAGACGATATAGACACCGTCGCGAGTTCCCAACGTGCTGTAGTGGAGCATTTACGGCAATTGAAGAAGAGGCAAAACGAACTGTTCTTAAGGTAAATGAGGATGAACCAAAGTTTGTGCTGTTGACCAAAAAACGATTCGTCACACACCACCTAGGAAAAATATCACAATCAACAGCTACAATTTCGAGGTAGTAAAGACGTTTGTCTACCTCGGGGCAAACGTGAACTCCGCAAACGACATCACGGTGGAGTTCCGACGTAGAACCGCCTTTGGCAACCGGTGTTACTTCGGTTTGTCAAAACAACTGGCGTCAAAACTCCTGACTCAAGGGACTAAGGTCATGCTCTACAAAACTCTTATTTTGCAAGGGCTGCTATATGGAGCCGAAAGCTGTACTATAAGCAAAACTGCGGAGCTGATTCTTGGTGGCTTCGAAAGATAAATTCTACGTCGGATATATGGTCCCGTCTGCGAGGAAGGCGAATGAAGGAGAAGACACAAGTTCGAGCTCTACGAGCTGTACGAGGATGTAGATATAGTCCGGAAGGCAAAGATCCGTCGACTTAACTGGCTCGGCCACATCGAGCGTGAGGACAACAATGCTTCAGCTAAGAGGGTCTTCGAATCCGAGTCTCCTAGTAAGAGAAGAATAGGAAGACCGAATCTCCGGTAAAAAGACCAAGTAATCTCGGGTGCAGGATAGCTTGGTCTTGATGACTGGAAGCAGCGTGTCCAGGACCGTCAACAATGGAAACCAGCTATCGCTCAGGCTTGGACCCTGCATGGGTCGCCAGCCTGATAAGTAGGTAAGTAAGTTTGTTTATCGTTGTATGCAGTATACCGTACAAAATGTTTAGTCTATCCTTTCGACGGAATTCTTCATATGTATGTATATGATGCGGAAAATATTTTAGTGAATATACAACTGTGTACTGCGTACATCGATACCTCGTTAAACGGCTATAGCATGCAATACTTCGGTTTGATGCGATGCATCGAATAGCAAACATCGATGTTTGCAATGTATCGATGTATAATGAGCATCTCTACACTGTCTCCACCTGCTAGCAAACCCAGATGAAGTTCCTCGTGTACCGCTAGCTAAATCAGGATCTGCATGTGAACGAGGGTAAAATGAAGAATGTGCTGTTCTTGTAAAAGGACATATACACCGATAGTCACAATTCCGCCAATTGTACAGTCTGTGTACAGCGACTTGAGTGTAGGTAGAAAGTGGATGACAACAGTGAGTGATGATTTCTTTCGATCTTCCGAGTCCGGAATGTGAAAGCAATTTACTTCCCTAACAAATAAATTAAAAAACGTTTTTATGTTCAGGTGGCGTTGTTTATTTTGATAGTCGTATCCCTGATTCCTTAGAACAGGAGTGGGGAAGCATAGCCCAAAGGAGCTGAGTAAGCCAATGGAGCACCATAAGGTGAAGCAAGAACCTTAGCGGCCAGTGGGGCAGCGGCGTATCCGAAAGGAGCAGCGGCCAATGGAGCTGAGTAGGCCAATGGTGCAGCAACTGGAGCAGCAACATACTTGGCAATTGGGGCAGCAACAGCGACTGGAGCGGCAGCGATTCCATTGTAGTTCCTTGCGATCACTTGACTACTGGTTGCGGTGACAACTCCTGGAGCAGCAGCCACCAATGGGGCGGAGTATGCGAGTGGTGCAACTAGTCCAGGCTTGGCAGCAGCGCAGGCAATGACAGCGAAGATAACAACGGTCTGTGGAAGAGAAAGAAATCCCATTCGAATGATAATCGTCCCTTCACCGGGCGGTCCTTGTGCGACTTACGTATTTGAACATATTGAATGGATTTGGTTGATTTGTGGTAGCTGCCGGCAAATGCTTTTTTGGGTTATGCTTGCCTATCCATGGTCTCGGTTGACTTTTATACTCAACAATGTCGTACGTGACGTGGGATTTCTGTCAGTATCGTATCGTATGCTGAAAGCCATATGCGACCGAGTGCTGTTCTCATTTGTATGCCGAGTGCGTGTAATTTGGATTTCATGAGTCATTAACTCACCACTTGACCAATTGGATGGGAATTTATTCACGCAACTGAAAGGGTTTCTGTGAGTGAATGGCTTAGCATGTGGGTACCTTGAGTGAGCAGTGAAATACTTGGCATGGTTTGTAGGATTTCCTATGGCATACATTCTAATTGACGCCAAATAGACCATTATTTTTTTTGTATCGTGAAGGCAATGGTGATGGTTAATTGATTTTGAGTTTGAATGAGACGTGGTCAATTGGGGAGAAATGAGAATGCAAAGTTTAACACTTCTTAGCCCACTAAGCATACCTAATTGAAAAAAAAGTTTTGTTGGCGCACTCAAAGGGGTTTATCTCCCTTCTCCTAATACTGAGATTCCACTTGTCGGACATGCTTTCCTCTGACCATATCTTACAGACGAGTTGGTGCATGTACCCTACCAGCTCATCTCCAGCTGTCTTAGAGAGTTCTGCAAACAGTCCGTTTGCACCAGCAAATTTAATCAACTTTAGTCTCGATATCGGTGTCTTGACTTCGTCTAGATCGGTGGGACGGAATTCTCGTCGATCATCTTCCTTTATGTGGAGTGGAACATTCTGCTTGACACCGGTATTGGGGTCTTCCTCGCCGTTTAACAGTCTGCAGAAGTGATCTTTACAGATTCTCAGTATCGACTGCCACTCTATTACGAGTTGTCTCTCGTCGTCCCGACAGTCTTCTGTCCGAAGTTAATACCCATTAGATTGTTGTTTTATCCGTCGATAGAACTTTCGCACTTCGTTTCTGCCGTTTCACCTCTCCATTTCCTCGATCGCGCGTTCTCTCATGCTCTTCCTTTTTCCTTCCATGGGTCTTCAAAATCCAAAAATTAGCATGGACTTTGCCAGGCATTTGTTTCTTATCACTGAGACTTCAAGGAAGCCACCTTTTGAGGTGAATGCATCCTGAAACTGTAATGTAACTCATAGGACCATAGGTTAGGTTAGGTTAGGGTGATTGCCACCAATGTAGCGGTTGTGGCCCACTTACATCTAGGTTGGATCCTTTGTACTATCACTTCCGGGTGCTTTCACCGACTCCTCCTTAATTCAAAAGGACTACACTAAAGAAAAGAATAAACCTGGAGACCCCAAATGATATACCGCCTAATGGTATTTTAGTGGTTTGGGACCATAGCTTCAAGTGTATTTATTTATTTTTTCATCACTGTATATATAAGGCAATATACTGTTCTTCTGTTTAAATTTGTTTTGGTCCAACAAAATCGTACTTCCTCGATTCTTAAATCTAAAATTACGATTTCTGGTGAAAATCATCTGGCAGTACTGCACGCGACGAATTTCTCTCACTTCTATAGCGGGAGACAGTGACCCTTACCCGGATAGCATAATATTTCCTCATAGGGCAGACCTAATAATGTGTGATATTTTATCGGTTTGGTTTTTTAGTCTTCTATTTTTGACAGCTCAGGAGCAGACATAGATTAATTACGCATACTTATTCGAATTAACTACACGCCCGATTTGTTTCATTGATTAACTACATTTGTTACGGGTGGATTTTGGAGTGTTTTTAGAATGTTTACACATTCTTCACATACAAGCACAATTGAACTGACGTTAAATTGACATCTGAACTGCATTTTGACATTTTCTCTGCGTATACTACATTAACTACCACAACGAGTAGCTGAATTAAGAAAATGAAATGCGTCAAAGTCAAACATGCTCAGTTAGAATTGCCATTTTATTATGAGAAACTTTTAAACTAATGCAACTTACTATCAACATTCGTGTTCTATGAACAGCAAAGAAATTTTGTCAAATCGTTCGAAGTTCTGGTAACTTTAGATATTTACTTATCATGCTGGCGACCTTCGAACCAGGCTCGGATTCGAAGAACCTTTTAGCTGGAGCGCTGTTGCCCATGCGGCCGATGTGGTCGAGCAAGTGTAGTCGACGGATCTTTGCCTTCCGGACTACACTCACAACCTAGTACAGTTCGCGTTTGTGTCTTCTGCTCCATTCATCCAGACGGGACCATGTATCCGACGTAGAATTTTTCTTTAGAAGGCATTAAGAATCAGCTCCGCAGTTTTGCTTATCGTCCAGCTTTCGGCTCCATATAGCACGCCTTGCAAAATAAGAGTTTTGTAGAGCATGACCTTAGTCCCTCGAGTCAGGAGTTTTGACGCCAGTTGTTTTGACAAGCCGAAGTAACACCGTTCGCCAAAGGCGGTTCTACGTCGGAACTCCACCGTGATGTCGTTTGTAGAGTTCACGTTTGCCCCGAGGTAGACAAACTCCTTTACTACCTCGAAATCGGAGCTGTCGATTGTAATGTTTTTTCCTAGGGTGTGTGTGACGGATGGTTTTTTGGTCGACAGCAGAACTTGGCAGACTTTGTTTTATCCTCATTGACCTTAAGACCAGCTCGCTTCGCCCCCTCTTCAATTACCGTAAATGCGTCCACTACGGCACGTTGGGTACGCGCGACCGTGTCGATGTCGTCTGCATATCCCAACAGGTGGACTGACTTGTAGAAGATAGTGCCTTCCGTGTTTACAGCAGCCCACCGCACTCTATTATATTCTCCAATACCAAATTGAAGAAATCAACCGACAGAGCAGCATCTTCCTGCCGTTTCAAACGGCTCGGAAGCCTTGAGCCGAACTGCACGGTGCATCGCGTGTTTGTTAGCGTAGTGCGACACAGCCGGATCAGCTTTCCCGGGATCCCAAATTCGGCCATCGCAAGAAATACCTCGTTGCAATGAATGCTGTCGTATGCGGCTTTAAAATCGATAAAAAGGTGGTACGTATGGATTTGAACCTCGCTGGTCTTCTCCAGGATTTTTCTCAGTGTAAAGAATTGGTCTATGGTCGACTTGCCGGATCCGCAGCCGCACTGGTACTTTCCGATTAGTGCGGTGCAAAACGGCTTTAGACGTTCGCACATTACGCTAGACGGGATCTTGTAGGCGAGGTTGAGCTATAGTTGTCATAAGAGGTAGGGTCGCATTTTTAGTGGATGGGAGCTGATATTCCAGTCGTCGGGCATACTTTCGTCCTCCCAATGATGATCTGGTGCATACTACTTACCAGAACATCGCCACCGGCCTTGAAGAGCTCCGATGGTAAGCCATCTGAGCCTGCGGCCTTGTTGTGCTTCAGCCTTGGCTGTGCCGACTTCTTCAAAGCTAGGTGGGACTAATTCATCGACTGGAGATGGGATTTCTTGATTTCCTATCAATCTTTCCTGGTACTACAGTGGTGCCAAAAAAAAAGTATGTCATTTCCACATATGGGACACTCTTTAATTGTCGGGGTTATAAGGTTAATTTTTTGCAAAGTTTAAAAAGGGTATTTCTTAACATTCCTACAGTGGTGCTCATAACATTAAGCAATCTCAACATCCTGGTAATACCAATGATAGCAATAAAGGTCTACAGACAGTTTTTTCGTAACGCTGAAATAAGCATCGGAATAAAGTCATAGGCATAACGTTCCGCTAGATTTGCAAAATTGCACACTGTGCGGCGGCATGAGGATTATTTCTATCCGGGCAGGAGCAATCATGATACAAAGTCCAATAAGGCCGTCGTGCAGTCCGAGGCCCTTTCCCAATGACCAACATTCAAAAACATTCACATTCTAATAAATACACACAGGACTGATTTTTATTAGTTCACTATATCGAGCGTCTACTGTTTCTGGTTCACTTTTATATTTATATTTTGTCTTACTAGTTTAATGAACCCATGCAATCAAACTCTGGTATTGAACCCTGGGTTGAAGTGGTTGTCTGCTGTTAGGAATATCAGCAGCCAGACTTAGGCCAGCATAGGCCCATTGCGCTTATTGAGTCCTAAAAATTAAAACAAAAATAAGTCTATTTTATCTTCATTGCCACACAATTCCAATGACAACAAAAATCAGAACCCAGATTTCCAAAACAATGATTATTTCTTTATCTCATCAACAGCAACGCAATGTCAGCCGCGAACTCTATTTACCGAATCGTATTTCGAAAATTCACTTGATAAAATTAACTTCGTATAGGCTCCCAATTCCCGAGTCACCCTGTACGCACACACAATCAGGAAGTCGAACACTTCCTAGAATTTTCTCCAATCCCATAACCGCCTTCGATTCAAACGAAAAACATCAGCCAGCAAAGAAAACGCTGCTGTCGACGTCAAACCCGCCTCTGATCAGCTGAATTCGCTGAATTCCATTCCCACTTTGACTCAATGTTTGAAATTCAATTTACAGACGTTTCATTTTCGCGGAGAAGTGCCACGCAACGCATTCGGCCACGCACCAAGCGATGAGTTTTCTGGAGCAGATTCAAGGCAGCTGGTTCGAGAACTACCAGGTCAATGGTACCAAGTACCTGAAGAATTCCCGACCGATGCCGGTGAATATTTTGGAGGAACTCCTACAGTGTGCCGGTGAGGTAAGGTTGCAGTGACTTGGCTTATTCCATGCTGTGGCTGAATTCCCGTCGACAGATTTACTTGAGCAGAATCCCGGAGAATGTGACTGCGGAGCAGGTCGCAACCATCGCTTGTCTCCTCGGGGAAATCTACATCATCCGCTTCAAGGTGAACTTCGCTGGACAATCACGAGGCTTTGCCTATCTGCAGTACACTAACCCCGGACTGATGAACTTGGCTATACAGCGGTAAGTCAATCACATGCGCCCTTTTACGGTGATTCAAGCTCACATTTGTTCGTTTTTCGTTAGATTGCCACAATTGTTCTCCCTGAACCGCCTAGGGCACATCAGAGTCCGACAGTCGAAGAATTCCTCGAAGCTTGTTCTTCGGCACGTCCTCGACATGACGCCGCAGGTGGTGGAGCAGACGCTGAGGACACTTGTGAACTTCCGTCAGGTCAACGTTCGTGCCCTCAGCGGGGATAAGTTCGAGTATCAGATCGTGTTCAGGTCCAATGAGGACGCGGTGCAGGCGCGCAGGATCATCGTCAGCAACATCTACCCCTTCGGACGAGCGGCCATGGTCACCTGGGATCGGCCGGGGAAATAAAAGAAGCGATGCGCCACGAGAAGATTAAAGTGAATCCGTTTTACCTTTTAGTTTGGAAAGATTAATGTTTATCCACTTGTTTCGAATAAAGATTATTTTTTGCCATGAAAGTGACCACAGAGTCGGCTTAGGAAATAAAAAAGTCAAAGTTTTGGTCATGTTCAGGTGGTATCATATATTTCTACAGCTACTCGAATCTTCTTACAGGTACAGTGGGGACGCATAACCCAGAGGAGCTGAGTAAGCCAAGGGAGAAGCGTATGGCGAGGCCAGAACCTTAGCGGCCAGTGGAGCGGCATAACCGAAAGGAGCAGCGGCCAATGGAGCGGAGTAGGCCAATGGAGCAGCAACTGGAGCGGCAACATATTTGGCAATTGGAGCAGCTAGGGCGACTGGAGCGGCAGCGATTCCATTGTAGTTCCTTGCGATCACTTGGCTGCTGGTGGCGGTGACAACTCCTGGAGCGGCAACCAGAGGAGCAGAGTATGCGAGTGGTGCGACGAGTCCAGGCTTGGCAGCAGCGCAGGCAATGACGGCGAAGATGACGACGGTCTAGAGGAGACAAAAATGAAATTCATTAGGAATGTTCTCTCGCAGTGTCCTTCAGCGACAACTTACGTATTTGAACATGTTGATTCTGTTTGGGTTTTGGTTTATGGATGTATTCCAAACGACGTGGGTCTGAATTATACTTTCAATAGCACTTTGCGGTCACCTTATATAGTTAGCCTACAATACGTGACTCCGTTGGACAGCGCGGGCTCATCACGTATTCTGCTGCTGTGCCAGTTGCATTGGCTGTGTGTGCGGGCGGTGGTGCCTCAACAGGTATGTGCGGTGCGGCCTTCAAAGATTGTCATCATCCGTTTAAGCGGCGTCGCGTCGTAAGCACATGTGTAGCATTCCGTTTCGAGGAGAATGAATTCTTCGAGTGGATGTCGTTGACTCGGAGCTCAAGTGAGTAGCCATTGAGAGCGATTTAGATTCATTTGGGAAGCATGAGGCGTTTACAAATTGCACGGAAAGCATGGGCGGTGCGGGCTTGACACAATTCTTTTGATTTATCGTGTCAAAAGGATTGCAATTCAGCTGGATGCTCCGAATGGTTTTTATGACTTTATCAGGCATCTGATTATGCAATTTGTTTGACTCATCGCCAGACGTCATGTATCATGGATCAACGTGATCCTTTCGACATCTGCTGCTTGGTTGCTGACATTCAGGCGATGTGGAAAGGTGTTTGCGATGCATTGCAGACGTCGTGAGTCGTGAGCGATTCAAATACACGCCAGTCCTTAGTTATCGATACAAATGTGGTGTTTCATGCAATGTTGAAGTCTGGAGCAACAAAAGTAGGAAATTCCTCACGATTTCCGTTTTGTTTAGACCGGCAGTCTGCAGTCATAAAACTTATGCTGATACATAAATACGTCGCTAATGGTGTATTTAATAGGATTTAACTGAAAAATGGAGCTATGAACTAATCGAGCGAGAAGTGCTTCAATATTACACGGCGAATAATCATAAAACTGTGCTGCCAAAACAAGCAGTGGGAACGTCCAATAATCCCACGTTGGAATGTTCCTGAATTTGCGGTGACATGCATTCGTCATCCCAGTTGGGATCATTGAATGATTAATGTAGGTCCTTCCATAGGATGCTGGTGCTCCTTAATGACCAGATTCGATTTTTGTTAGGTTAGCTTAGGGTGATTGCAACCACTGTAGCAGTTGTGACCCACTTAGATCCTGGTTGGATCTCTTCTGTTATCACATCCCGGTGCTTTTATCCGGCTCCTCTTTATTTCAAAAGAACTAGACTAAAAAAAAAAGAAAAGAGTACCTGCAGACTGCCTAATGGTATCCAGAGATAAGGAATATTATAGGCTATCTCTGATGGTATCCTAGTGGCCTATTTAGATGAATCCACACCTGTACTGGTTTACAGCCAATTTGTTTTTCTGATAAACTTATTCTTGTATGTTTAAACGTAACATTTCCTTTAGGTTACTGAAAAAGAGTTGCCTAGTACATCTTTTCTAGTTTTTGCAAGTGCTCGACAAGTGCCGAGGAGGTGAAGCATCTGCAGTAGTCGTTGTGGGGGCTCCCATTCTTCTGGCATGGATACCGACAAGCCTGTGGCCGGTGATTATGCCCACTACGTTCATTACAACAATCCTCTTTAGTTTTAGGAGTGTATTTGTTTCGTTTGGATTTAGTAAGCAAAAATTAAGCCTCGAAGTTCTTCATCTGTGTAATTCCATCCATCTGCGATTACCGGCGCCTGTAAGTAACATGGTGTTAATTACTTGGAGTGAGGGATATGGGGTGTCCTGATTATTTGCCAGTAGCAGTCCCACCCCAATTCTTCCTAACTCGTCCGCCCTTTCGTTGCCTGGAAAAGCACTATGCCCAGGTACCCAGCATAGGGTTAGGTTGCATCTAACCGCTATCTCCGAGCAAGACGGCTAAGTTTTACCGTCTTCGATTTGGTGTATCCAGAGCCTTAATGACCGCCTGACTATCTACGTAGATGGCGATGGATAGACAATCGTGTTCATTGATAGTAAGCGGGTAGTATCTTGGATAGCTTTAACTTCTAGTCGAAGAGATACGGAAAAGGATATGTCCAGCGATACCTCTCTGTTTTTGAGCCATCTGTGTAGATCTCCATGTAGCCTGGTTTTCTTACCAGATATTTTCCCCAATCTTCTCTGTCTGGGATGAAGGTTTTGAACCCAAACTCGAAGTCTAAAGCGGGTGTTGTATGATCTGTATGCGTTGGTACTCTCGTATTTCTGATTATCTCTGTATGTCCTAAGTGATGTGATCTGATCCAGCGGTTGCAATCCCGTAGCTTTAACGCTGCCATGGTAGCTACCACCTTCCCATAGATGTCCATGGGAAGAAGCAATGTAGCAATGTTTTTATGCCGGCTGTGGGGGTGGATCGCAATATCCCTGTGATGTAGATACACGCTCATCTTTGAATACTGCTTATCGTTTTGCTGGCCACCAAGCAAGGATATCGTACGTTAAGATGTGTATACACCCAGTGAGCCATTCTTGGTTGAATTCCCCATGTGTGGCCAAGGATCCTCTTACATGCGTAAACAGCTGCAGTCGCCTTTTTAATGCGTTTCTTAATGTTCGGTTTCCAGCTTAACTTGCTGTCAAAATTACGCCTAAGTATTTGCCCTGACTAGTGAAACTACGTTATTTTTTCTTCGGCTTAGGGGGTTCTATCAGAGGTATGATACGTCTTCTCGTGACATGAAAATATTCGCCATCCATGTCTTGAAGAACGGTCCTGAGTCGGAGGCACCGTTTTCGAGATTCTGGTGCTTATTCAGAAGTGTGTGTTAGCGATTATTCATCTCCTAAACCGCCTCCTACTCCGCCTATTGGACTCCTGTGGAGCTGGAGGCTAGTTGAGGGGCTAGTAGCAAAAACCTGGCATGAAAATATTCGCCATTGGCTCCGCAATACTATATAGATACACCCTCATCTTTGAATACTGCTTATAGAATTGCTGGCCACCAAGGAAGGATATATCGTACGTTAAGATGGGTCTAACAACAGCCGTATACATCCAGTGAGCCATTCTTGGTTTAATTCCCCATGTGTGGCTAAGGATCTTAACTTGCTGTCAAATTTACGCCTAAGTATTTGGCCTGACTAGTGAAACTAAGTTATTTTTTCTTCAGCTTAGGGGGTTCTATCGGAGGTATGATACGTCTTCTCGTGAATAGTACGACCTCTGTTCTGGTCCAGGCCGGCTTTTGCTGTCCACTTCTCTATTTTATTTAGAGAGGAGTTCAAGATATCCCTAAGGGTGTGATGAAATTTTCCCCTTACAACTAGGGCTATGTCGTCTTCATAGGCTATTGGCTTACAGCCTGCGGGCCAACTATGTAACTCGATTCTAATTCTGTTTCTATTCGAAAGTTGTTTCCGATTCTACACTGCATTGGTACCATGTATGAAAGTAGAATTGAATGCCGGGTATGCCAAGTATTTTGTGTAAAATTTCCTACTTTCGATCGAGTATGATTTTAAATTTGACAGAATAAATGTCGAACTAAAAAATTATTCCAAAGAAATTTTTTAAGTGTAAATATAAATTTGTTTGTGATTTGATTTTAGTGATTTGTGCTCAATATGGAGAGTGTTGCATTGTGGTTTTACCATGAAGAAATTACTAAGCGGAAAGAAACAATTTAACAGGGACACCTCAAATATTTTGGAGCTCAACAGAAAAAGGTTTCTCCCACAAAATGTGATTTCTTTATTATCTGAAAGTATTTATTTTATTTTCAGTTTTCTTAAAAATTATCGTCTATCCAAAGAGAGAATCCACCAGTTCCTCCCGTTTTTCCTCAGTTTTGATTTTGTATGAACCTTGAAATCAGCCCAAACCTTGAATAAATAAAAATTAACGTTGGACTGAATAAATTCTTTTTGCTTTTCATTGCACCTTTTTCCAACCAGCTACATCGCGTTGAGGTGGTTAAATCATTCGCCAAGTTTCTCCATAAATTATTCGATTTTTGTTTCGCTTCTGTTGACTTCAAATACCCTTTTGATAGGTCCGGATGGTTGCACATATGTTCTACGTGGATTTCAAATTGAGAGACCTTTGTGTTAGCTGTTTTTGTTGAGGGGTTGAGGGGGTACTCCCCACAGGGGGGGTTCCCCTGAATATCTTCCTGTTTATATCGTGGTGACCTAGTTCGAACTGGATATACCTTGGGGATAGGACATAGATTTTAGTTAATATATATAATATATATATAAATAATAATTATACATACAATACAGTACGTTCTCTATTAAAGTAGTTCCTCGATTTTCGCAAAATTACTGCGTCAAAATCACGTAGACAGGACCTCAATAATTGCAACTACCCCAGTATCTATTAGTTTCGATAATCATTACCTAAGCATAATATGGTTTGGCATATCGCAAGGATATTGTAAATAAAATATATTTAATTGGCGATACAGAGGGCTAGATGCCAAATTTCTACATTAATCACTTGTATTGTGCAAACTATTGTTATCACGTATTCCCGTGAAGGGGGTTACATCAAGCAGCTTCGCTAGGTTTGCAGGAGTATCCGATGTTTTTTTTGCCGGCATTAGTTTCTTTCCTATAGAGGACAGCGTCCATGGTGGATTATAAAAGGTCCATCTAGTTCAGGGCATGCTAGATAACTTGACTTCTATTAAAGCCACCCTTAGCGTCCAATATGCTCAGGCACTAATTGCAGCTTGACTATCGGTGCATGTATCAATCGCTGGCACTCTTTCAGCGCGGAAGTCGCCGCTTTGCACAAATACTTTGTCAACGAGATGTCATATAACGCCCGCCGCTCTGTCTGCGCTCATCGAATTTCATCGTCCCTCGTCTGCTATTACACATCAGCGCAAAGTAGGGGTAGGGTTAGGGTTAAGTAGGGGGGCTGCTTATGCATTCACCAGCACACTTAGACCATATTGTTCCATTGTGATACCCCTAGTCAGACTACTACCACTGATTGACTACTCCAGTGATAATGCCGTTAATTTGATCCCAACGTTAAATGGTGAGTGGACCAGATTTGAAAGCCATATAAAAGCGTATTAACTTTGGGGCAGGCACTCTATACCAACTGTCACCCAGTCGATCAAGGCTCCTGTAATTCACACGAACATGTCATCCATCTCACCACATCACTCAAAAATGAATGGTAAACCGGCCGCTGCCAACAAGTTCCACGGCCCTCTGGCCAAAGGTGGATGAACATTGCTCAAAGAGGATAGACAACTCACTCAGGTGGTATTTTCTTTCAAACTCACATTCAGTGTGTTTTAAACTGCAGATCTAGTCTTTAATGTCTTCGCTACTATTTACCATGTATTAGATTCAAATATAGTAATTTTATGGCGTGAACATAGGTTTTATGAATGAATTCAGCCATAGCCCTGATGATAAACAAAGCTAGCGATACTACATCACTTCACTACTCTTATCCATTCTACAACATATCCTCTACACACTTCACCATTCATAGACTCCAATCGACACCTGGGAAGGTCAAACTCAATTCTCCACACCCCCACTTAACAATGCAGACAGCGAGGCGTGAGAATGTCAATGAGCCCCACACGTGCGCAAGCACAACGTTCGTGCATATAAAAGCGAGCGCCGTTAAAGAGGAGAACATAATTCAACAATCAACCTCTTGGACTACTTCACTCCAAAACCAAACCCAAACCAAATCAACATGTTCAAATACGTAAGTCGAACCGAAAGGGCATCGTGGAGGACATTTCTAAAGAGTTTTCTATTTTTGCAGACCGTTGTCATCTTCGCCGTCATTGCCTGCGCTGCTGCCAAGCCAGGACTCGTCGCACCACTCGCATACTCTGCTCCTTTGGTTGCCGCTCCAGGAGTTGTCACCGCCACCAGCAGCCAAGTGATCGCAAGGAACTACAATGGAATCGCTGCCGCTCCAGTCGCTGTTGCCGCTCCATTGGCCGCTAAAATTGTAGCCTCTCCTTTGGCTTACTCAGCTCCTCTGGGATACGCTTCTCCATTGGCTTACTCAGCTCCTTTGGGTTACGCCGCTCCTCTGGGATACGCTTCCCCCTTGGGCTATGCTGCCGCACCACTTTTGCTGAAGTAAATTATGACAACGGAAATATATGAATTTGCCTGAAGCCGAATTTTGATTTTTTTATTTCTTTTGATTGGACTCTGAGCTCGTTTGAAGGGGAATTGATGGGTTCCGATTAGGTTCAACCCACTGCCTTCTAAAAACTTTTGAAACTGAGTGTAGTTCGTTGCTTTAAGTCTAGATCGAAAGAGACGCGGTTCTAGTTTAACAATTACGTCAAGTCTTAAGAGTGCTTCCAAGGATTCTTCGGTCTTGAAACAAGCAGAGGCGTTTTCAGAAAATAAGGAGCTTTGATGTACCATGCAAAGAGCAAATCTATTTAGAGAAGAATATGACACTGTAGTAGACTAGGAGGCAGTATGTTTATGTATTATGATGAATGATCTCTTACAGGAGATGGTGTTTTCTTAGCACCTATGCTAAAACCAGTAAAAGCTTTAGTAGAGATAATGGTTTATGCTAATGGGACACTTACAAAGAAATATGCAGATGTTGTGGCAATGAACAATTAACAAATGATAATCTTCATTATATCTATTACACTCCGAGTCTTAGTCATTAGAGAAATAGAAGCTTTTTCCATCGCTCTCGGAGGTAAAGCAAGCACGAGAGATTTTCAGACAACTCTATCCTCTGCCATCGACTCTAACTCATCAGGAGATATGCTGAAGCGTGACCAGGCGAGTTTGTTGACTTGGTCCAACCAACTCGTTATAGGTCTGCCAAGCGGTCGCCTTCCTGGTGGAATCACATTCAAGTCCCGCCTCGGAAGTCGTGAGAATAGGGGACATTCGTGCCACGTGACCAAACCATCAAAACATAGCAGTTTTTCTGTTCGAAAAAGCAGCTGCTCAAGGTTGAGTTCCTCGCGTACTGCCGTGTTTCAAACCCTATCCCGGTAACCTTCATCCCAGCATCTGCTGGGGTTCGGCCTGGGAAGATATAAGAATAACTAAGTCATCTGGAAAAGGAAGATGATTTACCCTTTTTTGCTCTCAAATATTACTCGAGTCGGCTACCCTGCAATATTCAGTCCGTATATCTATATAATGAAAAGAAGAGGTAACAAGACGCACCCTTGGTGAGGTCCAACGGCAACGGTGAAAGGTGTTGATTTAGCACCGTTGAACCGAACACAGGTGCTACAATTTGTCAGACTGAATGGTCCTCAAAAGGGGAACATCAATTCAACACTCTTGCAGAACATTCCAAAGTCAACTTCAATATTCACAATACTACTGTAGATGGTCTGTTGTGCCTGTAGTTGGAGCCATTAGTAATTGTGGTTAAGAAACAAAGCTTGCTCCAATCTAAACCTGTATGATAAAGTAGAGATAAAGTAAAATTGAATGAATAAATATTTTGCTCATAAGGGTGAATTAATCAACGATGGACGTGGTATGTACAGTGCTGTCTGGATAGCGTGAACTAATTATTGCACAGGCCATTCAAGCAAAGAAGACTTTATCAAATCGTGTTTAATAATAATAAAATTTTTTGGGGCGACAGTCCAAGGCGGACCTGGACCTAGCTTCTCAGCAATTGCTAGTGTTGTGCGTGCTATTGTTCTTTCACGAGTGCAAGGGACTTACAGTTTAATGCCGACTCCGAACGGCGATGCTGAAGAAGCTTTTTCTAGAAAGGAATACTTTTTGAGCATTGTCAGAGACTCGAAAGGGTGGATCCGTGAATTATTAAAGATGGTAAAAATTCGTTTATCGAACCTGGCACCCCCTGCTTAGGAGTCGACGTACTTACCCACTACGCCACGGCGACGGTGTTCACTTACCCAAAAAATACACTTGGATAGTAGTTTAAGTTATATTTATTAAGATTTAATTTCTGTTCAAACTATTACTTTTCTGTTTTTTTTTTTTTATTTTCTGTACTTTCTGCACAGTTTTTTCTCTTTTTTTCAAAAAAGGTAGTAAAAGTGTGTCTCAGTGATATTAGATTAAGTCCACATTTTCTTGCTCGATCAGTAATTGGCTTTAACCGTTATTATCGTTGATCGACCAATTCTTTCAATAATTCAGCTAGTTTTTCTTTGCCTTGCCTACTTTGTTTAGGCCAGTAGCATTTGTACACTCTAAGAACGTAATCCGAGCTGTCTCTACTTTGCAGCCCTGAGCGGTTTTCTCAGACAACATCACCCAAAGCAAGCCGGACTCATGGGTATCATAAATTTGGTTCTTAGACAGCTGAAGCTCATGAATTATTTTTGAATGGCGCAACTGAGCCACAATCCGATGAAAGTTTTCCCCACAGATTTTTAAAAGTCGAGCTCCCTGACGTTAGTTGAGTATGCCACAGTTTCACTTTTTCTTTCAGCATTTCTCAGCCAACTGGTAAGTTTTTACGCCGCTGCTTCAAAAACCATTTATATAACGCTCGTTCCATACGAGGATGTTTATTGTAAGGTTTTCCTTTTCAACGAACTGATTTGGCTAGTAGTCACTTTTAAGATTTTGTTCTTTTTTTATTTTTATTGAAATGGTGGATTTATCACTGATCGACCAATTCTTACTTACTCGACCAATAAAAGCTGTCTGGAAATGCTCTCTCCCGTTTCGCAATAGCTTCTTATTTTAGGAATACTCTGATGATGTACTTACACCCGAGACAAGCTCAACGCTCTCCAATTTCTCTTTTTTCTTTCAATGATAAGAATGTCTGGTTTTTAAAAGACATTTTTGCAAAGAAACACTTATCTGCATTGCACTGTTCTAGTTGTATGCAAAATTAGATCGGTAGGTAGGCAGAGCTGCTAGTGAAGTCACCAGCATACTTAGACCATGTTGGTCCATTGTGATACCCACGGTCAGACTACAACCACTGATTGACCACTTCAGTGATTTTTATCCCAACGGCAAATGGTGAGTGGACCAGATTTGAAAACCAGATAAGAGCGTATTAACTTTGTTTTCACTAGGATTCGAGCCTCGGGGACCCCCGCTAACCAGGAGCAGGGACTTAACCAACTGCGCAATCCAGTCGCAAGAACTGACAACCCATTAAACGAACCTATGAACATGTTCCATTATGTGAATACATTTCTGGTTCACGTTATCGAGGTTTCTATTGTACACGCTGTAGTGTTCTCTTTATAAGGCGGAGAATTCTTTATCAGGGGTTCACGCTACCCAGACACTTACAGTAGTGTTTAAATACTAAATAGTGATCAGCTGGAACTGTTCTTCTTCGTGGTTGGACGGTAAATTTAATCAGATATTTGATAGCGAGAAACAGTCATCACTTGGAGAACGTGAAAAAAATGAAAAAAAAGCCTAATAAAAGAAAAGCCTAAAAAAGAAGGTTAAGAAAAATGCTGAAGATTTTGTTTCGGGCCGTGCACCGGGAGAATACTTCTTCCATGGCATTACAACCTGTTATGTTTCTCCTATTTTATTAAAACATCGGGATGGTTGATAAGTCCTCAAGAATAATTGGTAAATATAACGACTTATGGTAGCTTGAGGACTATCTAACGCAATCCCAGTACAGTGAGTCCAGCAGGATCTAAGTGAGGCGCGACAAATGCTTCACCTAGCACTAGTCTCTCTTACACAGATTCTTCTGTGTAAATAAGTGCAACGGTTTCTGCCTGGATAGTGTTTAGTGTTGTGTAACTCATACAAGATGCACTACAAATGTCCCATACATCACTACAGAAATGCCTCAACACCACAAAAAAAAAAAAGAAATATTTGTCTGACTTCAATTTTTGTCATACTCAGAGATACTTTATCCTTTTGAGTAGACGAAGTAGCAGTTAAAATCAAAGTGTGTTGGTTCATTGACTACAGCTGTCCTATTGGCTTGCAGTTGGAACATTTTTGTTTCTGTTGTCATTTGTGGGACGCTTGCAGGAAAATACAATTGTGTAGTTAATAGAAGCAAGGAAAATTGATGGCACATTTAACTGACAATTTATTGTGTTAATAAAAAAATCCCATATTATTTAAATCGTCCAATCATTTATTCTCATTTGTGGCAACACTTGCAACGCCATCCAAATTATGAAGTACGAGAGTCATGTTTATGTGACAAACTTTACACCTCAGATGATGGGGGACATTGCACTACCTCACTTTCTGAAATGGATACCTCATACAAACTCATAACAAATACGTGTCCTACCCAAGACCAACACTAGACTGTTCGAATCGCTTGAAATATTTTCCCTAATACCAAAAGTCGAGTTTGAGAACACTGACAATGGCTTACTTAATGTTGGCTAACACAAAAACTGTTGTATGGTTAGGAAACTCCACTAGCTACATTCTACAACCGCATGTTACGCTCAAATGGAGTCGTCGATGTCGCACTTTAACTCACACATATCTGATGCAGATCTTTCTCCCTTTGTTTACACCACTCTCTCTCCGAGTGTCCTAATGTGTCCCGCGTGTCCTTGTTGTCCGGAATTAAATTCACAGACACAGACAGAAAGTGAAGTTTGACTCTCCTGCAATCGCAATAAATGTAATTTGGAGTAAGTGTGTCATTCACTCGTAAAAAAAACTTAATATCTTCTTCACCCGCTTTCATAGTTGTCCACGCTCTCGCTGCTCTATCCTGATCAAAAAACAGCCAGAAACATCATTTTGGAGGAGCTGTGTGGGATGAAGGCCATGCCTAATGTGTACCAAGAAGTTATAGCTGCCAGGTTGGGAGCAATTCAAAAACTTTATCCTGTGTGCATTGGCCCTGCCCTCCCTACACAATGACCAAGTCATCATCGATGCTAGACAAGTTGGTCTTGATGACTGGAATCAGAGCTCACGGGACCGCCAAGGATGTAATGCAGCTATAGCTCAGGTTCAGAAGATCCATTGACTGCAGCGATCAGTCGTCAACCGACGCTTTGTGTTTTTTGTTGCGGCAGATGAAGTACTAACTCAGCTAAAGAGTTTTCCCATTTCAGAATTTTGTGAGTGAGTACAGTGAAATATCTCAAATATTAACATCCTATGGACTTGAAAAAACAGCGATTGAAGCATTTACAAGAGCAAGTTACTCCTCAATTGTATGCAAATAACCGAATTAAAAACTCAAGCCGCCGCACCGTAGTCCAAACCCACGTCTATACTGTAATTAATGATCTTCAACAACATGCACCACCATGTACAATTAAGTCCGGCTCAAAGCGAGGTCAACCTGAATTTAGTGCAACACCACCTAAGACAAGATACATCACGGGAATTTCAATGAGCCCCCCGCCAATGTGAGCGACATGGACGATGATCGCAGCGTCGTGCATATAAAAGTGTGGTGTGTGAACGAAGAAATCAGACTTCAACAACTAGCCTCTTGGAAAACTTTACTCCAAACCCAAACAAGTTCAAAATGTTCAAATACGTAAGTTCCTCAAGAAGGATACCTTTTAAGGATATTTTTAACATTAATTTTCCACTCTCTCTAGACCGTTGTCATCTTCGCCGTCATCGCCTGCGCTGCTGCCAAGCCAGGAGTCGTCGCACCACTTGCGTACTCAGCTCCAGTGGTCGCTCCTGCTCCAGTGGTTGCTGCTGCTCCTTTGATTGCCGCTCCCCCAGTTGTCACCGCCACCAGCAGCCAAGTGATCGCAAGGAACTACAATGGAATTGCTGCCGCTCCAGTCGCTGTTGCTGCTCCAGTTGCTCCTTTGGCTAAGGTTGTAGCTGCTCCAGTTGCTGCCCCACTTGCCGCACCAGTCGCCGCTCCATTGGCCGCTAAGGTTGTAGCTGCTCCAGTTGCTGCCCCTCTTGCTGCCCCAGTTGCTGCTCCATTGGCTTACCCAGCTCCTCTAGCTGCTGCTCCCTTGGCTGCTAAAGTCTTGGCTTCACCTTACGGTGCACCCTTGGCTTACTCAGCTCCTCTAGCTGCTGCTCCTTTGGGATACGCCGCCGCTCCCTTTGGATACGCCTCCCCATTCGCTGCTCCTTTGGGATACGCCGCTCCCTTCGGCTATGCTTCAGCCCCACTTCTGCTCAAGTAGAAGATGACAACGGAAATATACGAATTTGACTGAAATTTTAATTTTTGGCTATTACTTGGGTCTTGGTCGATAACTAGTGGCTCTGGCCGATGTAATCATAAAGAGGTTCATATTCGAAATGGAGTAGGACATGATAGGAATTTTATCGATGATATCGGGAAGGCATAGCGTACCAAGCCTACATGATGATCTGAATCAAACTGGACCCCAAACACTCCCAGCTCCAGTCACCACTTAATAGATGAAACATTGTGGTTAGAATTATAGGGCACTGCCTTTTGGGGGAACTCTTCAGAAGACGACGCACGATTACAAAGAATTTCTGCCGGAACTGTTTGGATTAGGGTAGATAGCAAGCACAACTACCCAGGTTACAAGGCAGCGATGGCGTTCATTACTAGTCACAGCTTGAATTCGTGCAAGGGAATGACACTTGTCCCTTCTGCCATTTAAATTTTGTACATTACAATGACATTTTTGATTGCATGCCGTGTGTGGACTTATGTCCAATGGCACATGAAGTTGAGCCTGTCTTAAACTAAGATTCCAATTATTTGATGTCCACAAATCACCACTGCTGATATGAAGTAACTTCTAGTCAAACGTACAGCCAGACTATCTGGCCCTTGAACCTGATTGTTGTTTCAAATCATGTTTGAATTTTGTGAGAAGTAAAATTCAAGGAACTAGGACGAAATGATCTTGAAGTTAGGAGCTTCATATTTCTGGTGGATGGTGATGGTGTGTATGAAATATGGGCATCCAGGGTCCAAAGACGGAGTAGGGTGCTGTTAGCGGCATCTTTACCAAGGAACTAAAAATCAGTATACTGGCTCGACAAAGGGGAACTGGCCATCATCATGACGATATATATTCTTGCTTTGGGTTATACGCAGGCGTTGATTGATGATAATGTTAAGTTAGGTTAGTTGCTAGAGTAGACGTGGGTAGGCCACGTCTTACTTAGGTCCTTTTGGACCTATTGTGATGCCAATGAGGGAAAAAATAACCTTAGGTTGCTATTTCCAGCTTGTCATGTTGTTATTCCTATGCTGTCCAGTCATCTGGAAATTCTACGACAATGTTGGCATGATACCCCGTAGTGAATAGCACTTGAATAGCACCATTCAAATTGTTCAAGACAAATTAGGAAACCCTCTGCCTGCTGTATGGTTTGAGGCAGTTCGATTTATGATCAGGGTACATCCACATTAGAATGTCTACGCCATGTCGAATGACTACAAAGTTCTACATCATTGGAATTTATTACCTATGGTTACCGCAAGGACCACCACCACGTATAATTTAATTAAATCCACATTTTTATTACAAACATCATGAGACAAGATTGGAAAAGGAGCACACAATTTGTTTCCAAAGACAGTTGTGCTAGGAATATACGTACACTCAAAAGTGTGAACAAAAATTGCTTACCAAATTTCATATATGTGGGATTTTAAAAGAAGTTATCAGGAAAGTATATCTTGTGGAACCAAATTTTTAAGACGTAGAAGAAGTCTATATCTTTGCTTTAGTGTGTAATGCGGACTATCGACCCAATCATTTTAATTCGAATACATCGTATATTTGACCAACATTTAAAAAAGGTCTTTCAGCCAGTTGTCAAATCTCACAGGATCATATTGATCCGAAATCTAAAAGAAAGATGTTGATTGATATTGTTAAAATTATTAGATTTGCTTTTAAAGATTTGGCAGAATGATGGGGGTTTTAAAAAATCTCAAAAACGGGTACAAATTAAAACC
The DNA here is from genome assembly GCA_964034865.1 of Eristalis intricaria. NCBI lineage: Eukaryota > Metazoa > Arthropoda > Insecta > Diptera > Syrphidae > Eristalis > Eristalis intricaria. Next base: position 37,987,737 of record OZ035875.1, read on the forward strand.
TTTCTGATGAAACAATATTTGTTCCAAATTCCTTGCAACAATACTTAACTGGCAGTTGGCGCAAGCGGCAACTTCTTCTGCTGGGGCAGTACGGCAAAATGGACTTGGGCCTCAAAAACACCAAGCCTATCAATCTTTAGTTTAAAAAGCTCCTTCTACACTGAAAGTATCTAAGTTCAAACCAGCAACACTTAGCGGGTGGCCTTAAGCCGTCGCACATCTCTTGACGAGATATCCGAACAGTTTCGAATTCGCCCGTGTTAGGTCCCGGGCCATAGAGACACTATGGCAAACACTGCGAAGCTGTCAAACTCGCAAAAATTGGCACAACACTGCCAGATGACGAAACCTTCTATAATTTACGTACTCCAGTAGCTTCCTTTAAGTTACACCTCATTAACCAAAGCAAACTAAAAGTCAATGCCAGATGGAATAAAGGCAATACGTACCAAATTACCAAACAAATCTGGCCCAGTCTTGACCCCAAAAGATCTGATAGTTTAATCTCCTTAAAAATACCTAAAGTCGCAGTGGCGACTACACGCGAAAATACTAAGACTATTTTTTAACGATTTCTGCAGAAGTTGCCGATACGAGGAAGAAGAAGAAAGTGTGCAACACCTTCTATGCAACTGCCCTTTACTTGCCTCAGCTAGGAAAGCCACTCTAGGCTCCTACTTCTTCGATAATCTAAGCGATCTGAGAGAAACAGCAAATCGCTATTAGACTTCATTGACAGATCTGGCTGGCTGTCGTAATAACCACGCCGGCCCTGCCCCTCTCTTTTAAGGCAAACTCACGCGGTAGTACAACAGGCCTACTTTGGCCTAAGTGCATTTAAGCCACTCTCTACATACCTACTTACCTACCTAGCGGGTGGCCTTGAGCCTTGTTGATGGTTATGACAAATGCCGGACGCACTAGAAACTGTAATCGCTTGAAATCAAAAGGCAAGTCGGTTGAAAAAATTATAATTGCTGGTACCTACATGTCAGGAAATTTTCTCCTTTACAGTTGCTACTGAGGATTGTGCCTTCGTCTAGGTAAGGTTAGGGGTTAGGTTTGGGTAATTGCCATCACTGTAGGTGTTGTGGCCCACTTAGATCCTGGTTGGATCCGTTGTGCTATCACTAAACGGTGCTTTACACCTGCTCCTTTTAAAAGGGTCTACACTAACGGAAATGAAATAAACCTGGAGACTATCTAATGGTAAAGTGCATGTAAACTCCAGTGCTGCTTTACTTTTTTTTTTTAGTTTTCCTGGGAAACCTAGCTATGTCTTGTATCTTTAAGTGTGACGTAGAGGAAAGTAGGTTACTGAAAAAGTAGTTGCCTAGTACATCACTTCAAGTTTTTGCAAGGGCTGGACAAGAGCCGAAGAGATGAAGCGTATTTTCTTCCTCAAGTTTTTGCAAGGGCTGGACGAGAGCCATATGCTGGCATGGATACTGAGAGGACAGTGGTCGGTGATAATGCCCACTACGTCCCTTATTACATTCCAGCATAGTTTGAGGGAGTGTATTTGTTTTGTGTGGATTTACTGAGGGCCAAAAAAGATTCGAAGTCATATATGTGTCTAATTCCATCCATCTGCGGAGTAGATGGAATCTGTAACTAAAATGGTATTTTTTACTTGGAGTGAGGGATATGGGGTGTCCTGATTATTTGCCAGTACCAGTCCCACCCCAATTCTTGATAACTCGTCGGCCCTTTCGTTGCCTGGAAAACCACTATACCCAGGTACCCAGCATAGGGTTAGCTTGCATCTAACCGCTCCCTAAGAGATAGACGGCAAAGTCTTACCATCTTCGATTTAATTGATGGTGTATCCACAGCCTTTATGGCCGATGACTATCTATGTGTATTACAAAAGACATCCCGTCTATAGGGTTCTTTGACAGTAAACGGGCAGCCTCTAGGAAAACTTTAACTTCTGCCTGGAGTACACTACCATGGTCGGGCAGTCGAAGGGGAAAGGATATGTCCGGCGATATCGCGAATATTCCTAGCCCAGTGCCCTCGTCTGTTCTTGGTTTTGTTACCAGGCCGTGTTCCCAATCTTTGCTGCCTGGGATGAGTGTTTTGAACCCAAACTCGAAGTCTCAAGCGTATGCTGTATGCGTTGGTATTCTCGCATTTCTGATTACCTCTGTATGTCCTAAGTGATGTGATTTGTTCCAGCGGCAACGCTGCCTTGGTGGCTACCAGCTTCCCATAGATGTCCATGGGAAGAAGCTGTAGCAATGTTTCCATGGCGGCTGTGGGGGTATATCGCAGATTCAGATACACACTGATCTTTGGATACTTATCAATTTAAGATTGGTTTTGTTATACAGTGCTGGCCACCAAACAAGGATATCGTATGTTAAGATGGGTCTAACAACGTGCCTTCGTCTAAGTTCGACCAAAAATGTTTAGCAGCAAGTCATGTTCCATTGCACCATTTATCTAGGTTGCGATTGTTTGGGATGTGTGGCGGCATTCCGGGTTGTCCAAAAGCTCTATTGGATGTTTTCACACACGCATTTAGTTATTCGGCTGGTGTTGATATTGGAATCAATACATTTTTTTTGATCAGCAGTCAACAGTTGTTTCTGAGTACCGACAAAATTGCAGAATTCCTTAGATCTAGGTACCAAATCTCTGTCTATCACGTGTCGTTGCTGGTAGTCCAGGCTAACAAAGAATTTTAATAATGATCGAAATACATCTTCTTTAAGGAGGGTAATAGCTTCATTGAAATCGTCATGTGAAATCATAATAACCACATTCGGATTCGTTATACGTCCTTGCCGCTAATGCTTTTCTTGTCCTACTCTCTAAGATTTTCTTGGGTCAGAAGACGCACAAGTCGTTAAAATAATTTCTGTGTGAAGTAATATTCTAGTAACATTCAGCGTTAGGTGGATGTACAGAATATTCTGGACGCAATGCATCAGATGCAGGAACAACAGCGCCTCGCTTTCCAATGTAAAACATTTAGCTTGTTGTGATCCAAGTGTTCTTGACATAGAAGTATTTTCACAAAATTATCAGCTTGACACAATTGAAAAAAGCCGTATTCTGTGGCTGTGCTGCTCGTTCTTCGGAATTTTTTTCTTAATGAAGATCAAATATGTTGGTGTGGTGCATACGGAAACCAAGAATTTGTCAGACAGCTTCTTTTCCTTTGTTGTAACTTTTTTTTTCGTTTCGTTTTAAACGCTATCATATCAATGCGTTTGTTTATATATTTGCATATCAGTTGGATGGTTTCAAAGCCTTTGTGTCTTATACATATAGATAGAGAATCCACTGACGTTTTTTTTGAAAACCAGGAATATTTTAAGCTCACTTCAGCATATTTTATTTTTACCCTTTTTAAATTAGATCGTAAAAGCTGGAAAAAATGGGCTTAATTTAAATAAAAGCATAACTTTAAATGGAAAACAAAATTAATCAAATCGGTTCGGACGTTTGGATAACGCATTAAGCCAACTACACGCATGCCCCGAATACTGCTGCTTAAGTCCGAAATCGCAACAGTCGGCTATTTTTACCAAGCATCTCTTTGAAGATGACTCAGATAACTTCTACGCCTGTACCTAAGTTTGAACATCATCAGTCGAATTTATGCTCGTCTAGTACCACCTGTCTCCTGTTACACACTCATAGCTGCCACGTTGCCACACTGAGAGACTGTCATCATATATTTGTTGTACCAGAATATGCGATCAATGGCAAAGTGTCGACTATGAACATGTTTTATGCGAGGTTCGGATGAAATCTTACTGAAACTTCAATAGGACGTTCCGGGCGAGGTTAAAGTTCGCCCGGCTTCGCTCTCAATTTTCAAGTCACTCGCTTCAAGTGCCCGGCACAGCAAATGTCACTCGCTCTCAATTTTTGAATGGCCTCCAGAAGAGCTGTCTGTAGACAGGAAATAATAGAGTGAGAACACTAGAAAATAGAGAAAGACAAAATGCGAAAATGAACAACAAAATGACTTGTTCGGCTTGACAACCTCTTATGGACGGATAAATTCAAAGGGGCAGCTATGAAGTTTATCAGAAACCGCAAAATCCAATCAAATCCAGACCCCGAAAATGTATGGCGAATCCTGTTAGTTTCGAAGAAAATCGATGATAGAGGATAGCCCATCCATACAAGTAGCACCTATTCTCTTTGAAACTCGCTTTCAGTGTATTTTAAACTGCAGATCTAATCATTAATTTCTTTGCTTCTATTTCTATTATCCTCAAATAAAATCATTTTATCGCATGGACATAGGTCTTATGAATGAATTCAGTCGTAGCCACGCTGATTAATGAAGCTATCAATCACTTCACTACTCTGATCCGTTCTAAAATATATCCTCTTCACCATTCATAGACTCCGATCGACACCTGGGAAGGTCAAACTCAATTCTCCACACCCCCACTTAACAATGCAGACAGCGAGGCGTCAGAATTTCAATGAGCCCCACACGTGCGCAAGCACAACGTTCGTGCATATAAAAGCGAGCAGCGTTGATGAGGAGAACATAATTCAACAATCAACCTCTTGGACTACTTCATTCCAAAACCAAACCAAATCAACATGTTCAAATACGTAAGTCGAACCGAAAGGGCATCGCGAAAGGACATTTCTAAAGAGTTTTCTATTTTTGCAGACCGTTGTCATCTTCGCCGTCATTGCCTGCGCTGCTGCCAAACCAGGTCTAGTTGCACCACTCGCATACTCTGCTCCTCTGGTTGCCGCTCCAGGAGTCGTCACCGCCACCAGCAGCCAAGTGATCGCAAGGAACTACAATGGAATCGCCGCCGCTCCAGTCGCTGTTGCCGCTCCATTGGCCGCTAAAATTGTAGCCTCTCCTTTGGCTTACTCAGCTCCTCTGGGATACGCTTCTCCATTGGCTTACTCAGCTCCTTTGGGATACGCCGCTCCTCTGGGTTACGCCTCCCCCTTGGGCTATGCTGCCGCCCCACTTTTGCTGAAGTAAATTATGACAACGGAAATATATGAATTTGCCTGAAACCAAATATTGCTTTTTTATTTTTTGTGATTGGTCTGTGTGCTAGTTTGAACGGGAATCGTTGGGTTCCTGTTGGGTCTCTAGATCGAAAGAGATGCGGTTCCAATTTAACAATTAAGTCAAGTCTTGAGGGTTCTTCCGAGGTTGCTTTAGTCTTGTGACAAGCGAAGGCTGGTAAAGAAAATAAGGCGCCCAGATTTACCATGCAAAGAGCAAATCTGTTAGCAGAAGAATGTGACACTGTAGTATCCTAGGAGGTAGTATACTTATGTCCTTTGATGAATTATATTTTACAGGCGATGGTATTTTATAACTACCTATATCATTTAGTGCAGCAGAGGTTAAGCCATGAATGACACTGAATAAACACTGAATGGACACAGAACCCAACTATCAGACTAGCTATCTTGAACTCTCTGATTGACAGCCGTCTTCCCTTGTGTACGCCACTTTATTTGCGTCGCACAAGTTTGTAATGGAGGTTGCAACGGGTCGGACCTAAATAGACACAGAAGAGGCCAGGTATGTAACATAGCTATCCCTTGCAACTACCCAAACAGTTTGGAGACTTTCAGGCGGGAAACATAGTGGGAAGGGAGGCACTGTCCTGGCACATGAACAATGTTATACCAAAATGGGTCCTCACAATTTATTCAGAGAGACTGCAGTAAAGTCCCCAGACAATGTAAATTGCCGCTAAGAACATTGCTTGAATTACAGCTTTTTCTCAACGAGATTACATTAGCATTTCAATGGATGCCAGGACACTACGAATTGCCGTACAATTGCAAGGTCGATGTCCTTGCTCAGCGTAATACAACCTTTTTCCTTTCTCACCAACAGAAGATCCACCGTTCAAACCTCCCGCAATAACCTACCATCTTCTACATGGCCAGCAGTCCATCCCAAACATTCACAGCAGTCCTCCGGACCCTCATCGGCGTCCTAATAAGGAATTCGGCATTTAGCTCGCAAGTCCCATACAGTGATTTGGAGCGATTATTGATCAATACCCTCTTGAAACTCAAGAAAGAGCATAATAGGTTCCTACTGTCGATTATTACCTCAGTGCGGTATGCACGGAGCTGACGAGTTGAAATCCTTGCCTACCTAGAAGTTGTAGCTACCCATTGAGACATTCTAGGCAAGTGGTTGATTATGTACTTCATTACTCTTAGACAAAATGTGGTTCAGTTTCCCCCTTTTTTTTTATCGTCAGACTAATATTAGAAGCTTCTGTCGCAAAAAATAGCCAGAGTCGACGGTGTGGATCTCTGCCCTGTTCCCTAGGACGTTCGCTAGATATTTTGGCTCATCATGGCAAGGGGGGATGGTACCTACAGCTCAAGATCAGACTCTCCATGGGTGGCGGGATTGATAAATAAATTAGTAGGTATGTTCCCACACTTTCTCCTCATTTGCTGGACAGTTGACGTAAAGGAGAATTCTTCAACTGACTTTTTGCCTTTATTTTTGAAAACGACGCTGATCCACATAAGGAATCAGCTCACTAATTCAGCATTTATTGGCATTGGAAGTAAATGCTGGATAAAATATTCTTCAATTTTGTACATTCTATAAGTTACAAGATGTCCAATATTGAAGTCAGTCGAAGTGCAAGTCAATTTTAAGCAAAAAAAAAAAAAATTAAAAACCAGAGTCGCCATTACCCAAATTCCCGCCTGTATCTACTGCAACAACATGCAACTCCACTGGCGTAAGCAAAGCAAGGTCACCTGCAATTTAATACAACACGACTTGAAGCAAGATAATCATCACGGGAATTTCAATGAGGCCCCATGCGAGTGAGCGCCATGGACGACGATCGCAGCGTCGTGCATATAAAAGTGAGGTGTGTGAACGAAGAAATCAGACTTCAACAACTAGCCTCTTGGAAAACTTTACTCCAAACCCAAAAAAGTTCAACATGTTCAAATACGTAAGTGACTCCCGAAGGATACTTTTTAAGGATATTTTTAAGAAGACTTTCCCACTCTCTCTAGGCCGTTGTCATCTTCGCCGTCATCGCATGCGCTGCTGCCAAGCCAGGAGTCGTCGCACCACTTGCCTACTCAGCTCCAGTGGTCGCTCCTGCTCCAGTGGTTGCTGCTGCTCCTTTGATTGCCGCTCCCCCAGTTGTTACCGCCACCAGCAGCCAAGTGATCGCAAGGAACTACAATGGAATTGCTGCCGCTCCAGTCGCTGTTGCTGCTCCAGTTGCTCCTTTGGCTAAGGTTGTAGCTGCTCCAGTTGCTGCCCCACTTGCCGCACCAGTCGCCGCTCCATTGGCCGCCAAGGTTGTAGCTGCTCCAGTTGCTGCTCCATTGGCTTACCCAGCTCCTCTAGCTGCTGCTCCTTTGGCCGCTAAAGTCTTGGCTTCACCATACGGTGCCCCCTTGGCCTACTCAGCTCCTCTAGCTGCTGCTCCCTTCGGATACGCCTCTCCATTCGCTGCTCCTTTGGGATACGCCGCTCCCTTCGGCTATGCTTCAGCCCCACTTTTGCTCAAGTAGAAGATGACAACGGAAATATACGAATTTGACTGAAATTTTAATCTTTGACTTTTACTTGGGATTGGGTCGAAAAATAGTGGCTCAGATCGATAAACATCATCATCTTCGCAGCTGCTTCGTTTGAAAAGTGAATGGACTAGGACTTGATTAGAATTTAATTGATGATTGCTAGAAGACTCGGCTCACCAAGCCTGTGTAATGATCTGAATTAAAATCTACCCAAGACACTCCCAGCAATAGTCTTCGCTAAATAAATGAAACACTGTGGTGGGAATTATAGGGCAAAATCTTTTGGGAGAACTATCCGGGAGGCGAGGCAGGATTTCCAAACGCGTGGATGTGGATAGATAGTAGATATAAATGCATAGGTATCCACCGGCTTAAGCGACTTCAGTGATATTCGAGTGTTCGTATAACTACATGTTATTTCTTTTAGGAAAGTTAGAATTTCGACGGGCGACTGTATGTCCCTTCCGAAGATCAACTGGCTTTATATCGCCAGGCTGACCAAGAACGCCATTCCGACTGTGACCCCAAGGATCAAAACTATGCTCTCTGAAATCTTTTTTTTACCAGTCAAAGAAGCAGAGCTGATTCTTTGTGCTTGCATAAGAAAAACATTTTGCGAGAAAGGTGAATGGAAGAAAAGCTGTGCTGTGAGGTGCTGTGCGGTGTGCAGTCGTTGGAGTGCATGGTTAACAATGCTCCAGCTAAGAAGGTCTGAAATGCGCTCCAACGCATCGGATTCTGTTAATACACACGCGAACACATCACCAAAGGTGTTTTTAAGTGCTAGATAGGTCTAATAGGGCCGATATGGCAGTTGGAGGATGATCTGAACGAAATGCCAGCTATGGACTCAACAAACCTTGTCTTTGATGACTCGCTGCGCCAAGTCGCTGGAACACTGCAGTAGCTGACCACCCACTCATCTAGGAACTTTGAACAATTTTGTCGATTGATGGTTTAAAAGGTAATTTCTGTTGTCACAAAGCAAAACTTTTGAAAGGTCTTTAAAGGTTTCAATCGATCTAGAAATGTATGAAATTCTCGATTAAATCCAATTTCAAGTTCTTGTAACTATTATTGGGTGAACATAAAATCAATATAAGACCAGACTATTCCTTAACTTTCCATACAGACGTAGGGCTTTAAAAGTAACGACAAATTGACTGCCCATACTTATTCGTTACTTTGAATCTGAATACTCGTTACTTTAATATACAGCAGAGTCTGGGTAGCGTGAACCACTGATTGCGGGAATACTCCGCCTTATAAAGAGTACACTACAGCGTGTACAATAGAAACCTCGATAACGTGAACCAGAAATGTACTCACATAATGGAACATGTTCATAGGTTCGTTTAATGGGTTGTTTTTGCGACTGGATTGCGCAGTTGGTTCAGTGCCCGCTCCTGGTTAGCGGGATCCCCGGTTCGAATCCCAGTGGAAGCAAAGTTAATACGCTCTTATCTGGTTTTCAAATCTGGTCCAGTCACCATTTGCCGATGGGATCAAAATCACTGAAGTGGTCAATCAGTGGTTGTAGTCTGACCGTGGGTATCACAATGGACCAACATGGTCTAAGTATGCTGGTGACTTCACTAGCAGCTCTGCCTGCCTACCTATCTAATTTTTGCATACAACTAGAACAGTGCAATGTAGATACGTGTTTCTTTGCAAAAATGTCTTTTAAAAAACCGAAATTCTTATCATTGAAAGAAAAAAGAGAAATTGGAGAGCGTTGAGTTTGTCTCGGGTGTAAGTACATGAACAGAGTATTCGTAAAATAAGAAGCTTTTGCAAAAACGGGAAAGAGCATTTCCAGACAGGTTTTATGTTGCTCTTTGTACGTACTACCGAGACAAACTCAACTCGGCAGTACAAAGTCAAATCCACCATTTCAACAAAAATAAAAAAAGAACAAAATCTTAAAAGTAGTGACTACTTGCCAAATCGGTTCGTTGAAAAGAAAAACCTTACAATAAACATCTTCGTATGGAACGAGTGTTTTATAAATGGTTTTTGAAGCAGCGGCGTAAAAATGTACAAATTGGCTGAGAAATGCTGAAAGAAAAAGTGAAACTGTGGCATACTCAACTAACGTCAGGGAGCTCGACTTTCAAAAAATCTGTGGGGAAAACTTTCATCGGATTGTGGCTCAGTTGCGCCATTCAAAAATAATTCATGAGCTTCAGCTGTCTAAGAACCAAATTTATGATACCCATGAGTCCGGCTTGCTTTGGGTGATGTTGTCTGAGAAAACCGCTCAGGGCTGCAAAGTAGAGACAGCCAGGATCACGTTCTTAGAGTGTACAAATGCTACTGACCTAAACAAAGTAGGCAAGGCAAAGAAAAACTAGCTGAATTATTGAAACAATTAGTCGATCAAAGATAATAGCGGTTAAAGCCAATTACTGAGCAAAAAAAATGTGGACTTAATCTAATATCACGGAGTATTCCGACACAAAAGAGAAAAAACTGTGCAGAAAGTACTGAAAATAAAAAAAAAACAGAAAAGTAATACAAACTTTTTGAATAGAAATTAAATCTTAATAAATATAAATAAAACTACTGCACAAATGTATTTTTTTGGGAAAGTATAAACGATTCGATAACGCTACCAATCTTGTTTGCGTGAACGACCTGTAGACAGCAATGTAGATACTAGTTGTTTTCGTTTCATTCTTCAAAATTGATATTTTTATGTTAAAATTGAGACTGATTTCTGATTATAGGACCTCAAATAGGAACTTTGTGTTTACCTGAAACAACAATATATTTAGGTAGGCATGCATTTTTTCTACTTTTTTTTATTAATTACATGAAACAAGCACTCATAATGGCAGCATGTTCACATAAAAGATTACAAAATTCGCACAAAAATTAACCATAAAATAACCATAGTTTTTGTTAATAGAAAACTTTTCACTAACCTACCTCTTTAAAAATAACAATGGAATTACTCTACTAAATCAAAACAAACGTCTAGAACATATTCGCAGAGGGTGCCAGGTTCGATACCCGAATTTACCACCTTTCATAATTCACGGCTCCACCTCTTTCGAGTCACTGACAATGCTCAAAGAGCTCACTTGCTGCTGCTCCTTTGGCCGCTAAAGTCTTGGCTTCACCAAACGGTGCCCCCTTGGCTTACTCAGCTCCTCTAGCTGCTGCTCCCTTCGGATACGCCTCTCCATTCGCTGCTCCTTTAGGAAACGCCGCTCCCTTCGGCTACGCTAGTGGGTAAGTGCGTCGACGCCTACGCAGAGGGTGCCAGGTTCGATACCCGAATTTACCACCTTTCATAATTCACGGCTTCACCTCTTTCGAGTCAATGACAATGCTCAAAGAGTACTCCTGTCTTGAAAAAGCTTCTCAAATTCGCCATTCGGAGTCGGCATTAAACTGTAGGTCCCTTCCACACGTGAAAGTACAATAGTACGCACGCACTCATATTATTATAATTATAGTATACCAAACAAATGTATAGAAACGTTAACATACCGCATCGATATCTACCGATGCGAATAAATAAAGATAGTATTCCACATTTTTCATTCAAGAGAGGAGTAGAATACACACAGCCCGGAAAGGGTATAGTATCAAACTTTATCGATGTGTGATGTGGCAGACCGCAGAACACATCCAAACCATATAGACACAATGTATACTACAAGAGAAGAGAAGAAAGTGAGTCGTTAGTACATGTAGGCAACAAAAGAAACGACACCTTAATAGTAACGATATACATTGAGCAGTAACGTTTCGTTACATGGTGCTTTATTGAAAAGTCGTTACTCAGTAACGAATACATACATTTTGCTACAGTACTATACAGACGTGATTTACTGACTTAATTAACCAGACATTAATATTTCGGTATACAGTGAAACTTCTGTACAGCGGACAGCACTGGGACCGAGCTGTCCGTTCATAGTGGGGCAACATATAAACATATAAACATATAATACATATAAACTTCACTTCCAGTTTTTGTTGAATGCTGTTTAACGCAGCTTCCCTTTTCAACCGGATCGGTTTCGAACTTTGGGAGTCGGTCTTCCCCAGGTTTAGAAGCAATTTGTTGTCTGCAATATATCTGCGGTTGACTTCATCTCTCTCTTTCAGGCGTTGGAACATGATTCCATCTATTCCCAGCGAAGATGCGTCAATGTGAACCTCGTGTTCACACGTGGGGTCTTAGATGAGCAGCAGAGAACATCTCAGCTGCTGGAATCCCGCTACTAAAGGTACGAAGCAACGGTCTGTTTTTGTTATCTACGTCGATGGCACAGCGATGTGGAAATATTTCTCCACAAACTTTCTGAAGAAGCATGTCAGCCACTGGAACTGCCTGAAATCGTGTAAATTTTACGGTGTTGGATTCAATTCAGTTTCGCCGATTTGATACCCGACAAACAAAATGTTAGGAATACTATACCTCTACTTACATTAAGTGCTTCAGAGACTTTAGGAACTGCTCAGCCTTGTCTAGTCTCTTTCATGGTCTTTTTAGCTTCGAGTGTCCGTTAGTAGTGTTACAACAGCTCAATAAGTGTTGAAATGTCCGTGTCCGGGCGAGTCAGTTGCAAAAGGGTGGAAAAAATATGAAAAACCATATCTTCAAGCTGTGACCATGACGAAGTGTCCGTTAGGAGAGGTATCCCTTTAAGATGAGCGTCCGTAAAGAAAAGTCTGAGTCCAAAACTTACCTTAGCATCTGCTGAAATCTCAGAATATTCAAAATAAATTGAACCCCATTGTCAGCGGTCACGTTTCTTATTTGCATTTATTGCATTTTTCCTACATATGCAAATTGAATTCAAAAAAAATACATACCAAAAAGATTTGTACACCTATCCATACCAACTTAGCGGCAAATATAGGCCGTATCTCTTTCAAAAGAGTAAAGTTTTATCAAATGCAATGCAGTACAAAGGAAAATGTCCAAATTTAATTTTCCCAATTATGCCGGTGAACGAATTTATTACCTTTACACGATCATTGCTTTGAAGTGTCGAATTCGTTTTCAGCGTACGCCCGAAGGTCAACTGAAATGGAATGGTCTCCTACCTGAGGCAAGATAAACATCGCGGGAATTTCAATGAGCCCCCATGCGAATGAGCGATACGGACGACGTTCGTATCACCGTGTATATAAAACTGTGGTGCGTGGACGAAGAAATCAGACTTCAACAACTAGCCTCTTGGAATACTTTACTCCAAACCCAAACAAGTTCAACATGTTCAAATACGTAAGTGACTCCTGAAGGATACCCTTTAAGGATATTTTTAACAAGACTTTTTCCACCCTCTCTAGACCGTTGTCATCTTCGCCGTCATCGCCTGCGCTGCTGCCAAGCCAGGAGTCGTCGCACCACTTGCCTACTCAGCGCCAGTGGTTGCTGCTGCTCCTTTGATTGCCGCTCCCCCAGTAGTCACCGCTACCAGCAGCCAAGTGATCGCAAGGAACTACAATGGAATTGCTGCCGCTCCAGTCGCTGTTGCTGCTCCAGTTGCTCCTTTGGCTAAGGTTGTAGCTGCTCCAGTTGCTGCTCCACTTGCCGCACCAGTCGCCGCTCCATTGGCCGCTAAGGTTGTAGCTGCTCCAGTTGCTGCCCCACTTGCTGCACCAATCGCTGCTCCTTTGGCTTACTCTGCTCCATTGGCGGCTGCTCCTTTGGGTTATGCCGCCCCATACGCCGCTAAGGTCTTGGCTTCTCCATATGCTGCTGCCCCTCTGGCTTACTCAGCTCCTTTGGCTGCTCCTTTCGGATACGCCGCCCCATACGCCGCTAAGGTTCTGGCTTCCCCATACGCCGCTGCTCCCTTGGCTTACTCAGCTCCTCTGGCTGCTGCTCCTTTGGGATACGCCGCTCCTTACGGTTACGCTTCAGCCCCACTTCTGCTCAAGAAGTAAGTGATGACAACGGAAATATACGAATTTGACTGAAATTTTATTTTGTATTATTACTTGATTTGTTTTGCGACGATCTTGGTTTTGTGACGTGACTTGCTTCATCGTGGTGAGATATGCAGTGGTAATCACGAAAGCTGTCGTGTCTCGAGGCAACAAAAACTTGGCATTACCGTACACATCTTGATGGCAGAGTGTGCAAGAAATTGGGTGATGTACACAAGTGGCAAGTGGATCACGTGTGATCATCCACTTGCGACAGTCAGTCTTTCAAATAAAAATTAAAGTGGCTTAATGGATGATTATAATGGGTTACATAGAGAGTACATTGACCGTCATTATCGTCACGGTAATCTGATTGAGATTTGTCTCAGTTCTTGTATGCGTTTATCATCGGTTTTAGAGTTGACAACATCGACAACACACATCGTCTTAACTATTCTTAAATCAGTCGATGTGCTCAGAACCCGCGCAAATAAAACAAACGAGTCCCTCTACATGTACCGCCGAGATGATGACAAGAGGAGGGAGCGTGCCTTTGTTACATTCGGGTGCCATGGTATACGCCACCACATTACATAAAGAACGTTTTTAGTACCATAAAATTAAATCTGTAAGTACGTACATCAACAGAGTATTCGTGAAATAAGAATCTTTTGCAAAAACGGGAGGGAGCATCTCCAGACAGTTTTTATGTCGCTCTTCTGCGCGATTATCTGTCGTTAGAGTTTGTTTACTTTTATGCGTTGTAGCTGTCATTTTGATTGAGTAAAATTAAAGAAAGAAAACTTGAAATTATTCTGACGAATGTGACGAACACCGTACTGTAGCTGGATTGTGCACACAAAGATTTGTTTTTTGTAACTTAGATTGATGTGGATATTTAAAGACCTTCTGTGGTCGATAGTCGTGGGAATGTTTTGCTCAGTCAGCAAGACCAGACTGTATTGCTGTTTCTCGAATTTAGTCCTTACTCAAACCTCGACTCAAACTTGGCCCTTCCCTTCCTTCTTGAACCAGGAGGCTGTGGATATTTTAAAGCCATCTGTGGTCGATAGTCGTGGGAATGTTTCGCTCAGTCATCAAAACCAGGCTGTTTCTCGAAGTTAGTCCTTATCCAGACCTTGACTCAAACTTAGCCCTTTCCTTCCTTCTCGAACCAGGAGGCCCGAATTTAATTCGAGGACGCTGCTAACTGGAGCATTGGTGTCGAGTCAGTCTAGTCGATGCATACTTGCCTTTCGGACTACATCCACATCCTTGGCACAGCTTGTAGGCTTCGCAGATATGTCTTCTCCTCTGCTCAGTTCTGCTGTTATGCCTATCGTTCAGCTTTCGGCTCCATGTAGCAGGCAAATACAAAAACTGGCAAGTAAAGAGCTTTGTAGAGCATGATTTTAGTCCTTCGAGTAACGGGTTTTGAGCCCTGTTGTTTCTACAATTCCGAATTTCACTGAGATGTCATTTGTGGAGCTCACGTTTACTCCGGGGCAGACAAACTCTAACTACTTCACTACCTCTAAATATGTATAAGATGTACGTGGTGTTTTGTCGAAGGTAACGAGTGACGGAATGATTTCAGAGCGACAGCATCCATTTCTCTTCCCTCTCAGGGTAAGCTTCCAAAACGACACTTTCTCACGATGGCATCAAGCACTTAAAAGGACTTGTAGAAGAACCGCCTTCCGTATTTACAACTTACCGTCGCACTATCTTTCCCAATACCAAATTGAAGAAACCATGTGACAGCGCATCTCCTTGCAGTAATTTACTGCAAGTTTCAAACGTCTTCGAAGTATTTGAACCGAACTGCATGGTGCATCCATCATATGAGCTAGCGAGATACGACACAAGCGGATAAATTTTCCCGGGACCCCGAATTCCACCATCGTTATGCATCGCTTTAAATAGTGAAATTAAATCGATAAAATGTTGGTATCTTCTTCTTTTTCTTCTTCTGGTTGCGCTACAGTCCGGGGTGGACCTGGGCCTCAACCAGTAAGCCTCTCCAGCCGGCACGATCTTTAGCCAGCTATCTCCAACTGCAACTGCTGCCAAGTTGATTGAGGTCTATCTCCATCTGGGTGCGCATCGGTTCCGTGGGCGTCCTCTATTGCATTGCGTTGTCCCACTGGTTCGGTTTCGAAGACTCTTCTGGCTGCCATGCGCTCTACATGGCCAAGCCATCTTAGGCGTTGAATCCGTAGACGCCTGATTAGGCTCATGAATTCTCCTTCTCAGAGCGCACACGAACATCACACACCGTAAATTTAAAGTGGAAAATAATAGTATGTGTGTTTTATCAAAAATATAACAGGGGAAATTTTAAAGCTGAAAGTTGGACCAGTTCTGGACTTTAAATTTCATTTCATACTGTGAGTTGAAATATTGAACAAAACCACGAGTTGGGACCAACTTAGGAGTTGATCAACTCCCGAGTATCCGGCAAGTTGAGCTATTGCTCAAAAGACCCTAATGCCATCATAGGTGTGGTGCCAGTGTGCTACCGCTAGTTCCTGCTCCGAATTTATACTTCTTCAATTTAAATAAGTGACACTCAAAATGAATCATGTTGAAATGTAAGGCTTTAAATGACTATTTGTCCGAGTACATATGGCGCGTCTTTTAGTTTGAATTCTTCGAGTGAATGTCGTTGACTCGGAGCTCAAGTGAGTAGCCATTGAGAGCGATTAAGATTCATATGGGAAGAATGAGGCGTTTACAAGTTGCACGGAAAGCATGGGTGGTGCGGGCTTGACACAATTCTTTTGATTTATCGTGTCAAAAGGATTGCAATTCAGCTGGATGCTCCGAATGGTTTTTATGACTTTATCATGCATCTGATTATGCAATTTGTTTGACTCATCGCCAGACGTCATGTATCATGGATCAACGTGATCCTTTCGACATCTGCTGCTTGGTTGCTGACATTCAGGCGATGTGGAAAGGTGTTTGCGATGCATTGCAGACGTCGTGAGTCGTGAGCGATTCAAATACACGCCAGTCCTTAGTTATCGATACAATTGTGGTGTTTCATGCAATGTTGAAGTCTGGAGCAACAAAAGTAGGAAATTCCTCACGATTTCCGTTTTGTTTAGACCGGCAGTCTGCAGTCATAAAACTTATGCTGATACATAAATACGTCGCTAATGGTGTATTTAATAGGATTTAACTGAAAGATGGAGCAATGAACTTATCGAGCGAGAGGTGCTTCAATTTTATACAGAGGCGAATAATCATAAAACGGTGCTGCCAAAACAAACAGGGGGTACGTCCAACAATCCCAAGTTGGAATGTTCCTTAATTTGCGGTGACATGCATTATTCATCCCAGTTGGGATCATTGAATAATTAATGTAGGTCCTTCCATAGGCTGCTGATGCTCCTTAATGACCAGATTAGATTTTTGTTAGGTCAGCTTAGGGTGATTGCCACCACTGTAGCAGTTGTGGCCCACTTAGATCCTGGTTGGATCCCTTGTGTTATCACATCCCGGTGCTTTTATCCGGCTCCTCTTTACTTCAAAAGAACTAGACTAAAAAAAAGAAAATAGCACCTGCAGACTGCCTAATAGTATCCAGAGATAAGGAATATTATAGGTTATCTCTGATGATCCTAGTGGCCTATTTAGATGAATCCACACCTGTACTGGTTTACAGCCAATTTGTTTTTCTGATAAACTTATTCTTGTATGTTTAAACGTAACATTTCCTTTAGGTTACTGAAAAAGAGTTGCCTAGTACATCTTTTCTAGTTTTTGCAAGTGCTGGACAAGTGCCGAGGAGGTGAAGCATCTGCAGTAGTCGTTGTGGGGGCTCCCATTCTTCTGGCATGGATACCGACAAGCCTGTGGCCGGTGATAATGCCCACTACGTTCATTACAACAGTCCTCTTTAGTTTTAGGAGTGTATTTGTTTCGTTTGGATTTAGTAAGCACCAATTAAGCCTCGAAGTTCTTCATCTGTCTAATTCCATCCATCTGCGATTACCGGCGCCTGTAAGTAACATGGTGTTAATTACTTGGAGTGAGGGATATGGGGTGTCCTGATTATTTGCCAGTAGCAGTCCCACCCCAATTCTTCCTAACTCGTCCGCCCTTTCGTTGCCTGGAAAAGCACTATGCCCAGGTACCCAGCATAGGGTTAGGTTGCATCTAACCGCTATCTCCGAGCAAGACGGCTAAGTTTTACCGTCTTCGATTTGGTGTATCCAGAGCCTTAATGACCGCCTGACTATCTACGTAGATGGCGATAGATAGACAATCGTGTTCATTGATAGTAAGCGGGTAGTATCTTGGATAGCTTTAACTTCTAGTCGAAGAGATACGGAAAAGGATATGTCCAGCGATACCTCTCTGTTTTTGAGCCATCTGTGTAGATCTCCAGGTAGCCTGGTTTTCTTACCCGATATTTTTCCCAATCTTCTCCGTCTGGGATGAGTATTTTAAAGCCAAACTCGAAGTATATAACCATAACCTTTAGTTGTATGTTGAAATCTTTCCGAATTTTAATCTAGCCTCTCATACAATCTTTTGATAAATGCAAGAGTACCAAATACCATGATTTCAATGTTGAACTCGAGTCACCACTCCAGCACCGCTTGGATCCGCACCATTTTCTCCGCACACCAAGCAATTCAATGTTAATAAGCCCAAAATCGACACTAAGAAAGGTCAAATTTATTTTATTACACCCCCACCCGAGTCACGAAAACGCGAGGCGTGAGAATTTCAATGAGCCCCAAATGTTGCGCGAGCACAACGTTCGTGCATATAAAAGCGTGCGGCGTGGATGAGGAAAACACAATTCAACAATCAACCTCTTGGACTACTTCACTCCAAAAACTAAACCCAAACCAAATCAACATGTTCAAATACGTAAGTCGAACCGAAGGGACATTGCGAAGGACATTTCTAACTTTTCTTATTTTCCTCAGACCATTGTCATTTTCGCCGTCATTGCCTGCGCTGCTGCCAAGCCAGGTCTCGTCGCACCACTCGCATACTCTGCTCCTCTGGTTGCCGCTCCAGGAGTTGTCACCGCCACCAGCAGCCAAGTGATCGCAAGGAACTACAATGGAATCGCCGCCGCTCCAGTCGCTGTTGCCGCTCCATTGGCCGCTAAAATTGTAGCCTCTCCTTTGGCTTACTCAGCTCCTCTGGGATACGCTTCTCCATTGGCTTACTCAGCTCCTTTGGGATACGCCGCTCCTCTGGGATACGCTTCCCCCTTGGGCTATGCTGCCGCCCCACTTTTGCTGAAGTAAATTATGACAACGGAAATATATGAATTTGCTTGAAACCGAATATTGCTTTTATTTTTTTATTCCCCTGGTCCCTTTTGAATCTGATCGTAATTACTTGCGCTACGTTTAGTTTAGGTGTTTCGGTGAGTTGTTGAGAACCCAATTAGGACTATGTGCCTTTTTAATGCCACCGCGATATTGCTTTATTTATAAAGTGTATTTTGGGGGTATCTCTTAATCCATCCTGATGTATTTAAAAAGGAACCTTAATTCCTTAATATCCTTCGCCAAGTGAGTTTATCTGACACCTGCAAGTGCCGGGCAGGCACAACGTGTTAAGGTCCACTCTCAGCTGTGTGTTCTGATGATGATCTCCTCTCATCCAATCTAGCGATATCATGACGAGTTCGCCTAAGGAGATCTTTTTTTTGGATCGGTTGAATTGAGCCCAATACGGCAAAATGATATACAGAAAAATCAAGAACTGATGAAGGAACAGGGGCAGGGGTATTTGAACCCCAGACAAAGAACTACGAACCCATGAGCAAACGCACTAGTATCTTTCGAGAAGAAGTCTATGCCATTGACAGATGTGCTCACATCAATCTTGACAGGAACTACATCAACTGCGAAATAGCAATAATGTCGGACAGTCGTGTCGTTATCCTGGCACTAAACTCCTTAATCATCAAATCCAAGAATGTGCGGGAATGTCTACAGAGGCTTAAAGAACTGAGCAAGAATAACAGAGTATAACTCTGCTTTATACTTGGCCACACAGGAATACTATAGAAGGCAATGAAACGGCCACCTTCCTTCCATCGGAACCTTTTACAGACCCCGAATCCCGGATCATATCCCCAGGGAAGAAGGAACCGTGCATATAGCTGGAACAACGCGAATGGACTGAAACAGGCCAAGACACTCTTGTGTCAACATAACCAGAAGAGGTGAGAGGGATGTATGAGTAAGAACAACCTTCGTATCCTAATAGGCGTCCTAACAGGGCACTGTAAGCTCAGAGAGCACCTAAGGAAACTAGGTATATCGAAAGAAGGTCTCTGCAGATTCCAGAACATGGACTGAATTTAAGTCACTAAAACCATCTCTCATTCTAAGATTCCTAAGGAAAACCGGCTTAGAGAAAAAAATCTAGAATAAATCTCTTCCACCTTCGCGCAACAGGAGCCTATAACCCTCAATACAACTCTGAAAAGAACTGCATGTGAGGAGGACTCTTAAGGAAGTAAAGGTAGTAAAGGGAGCACAATAGATCTAATGGTCGAGGGGCAATATACCTTAGACAATAAAAAAATAATACTGAGCCCATATTTTTCTTCATGTTCCAAGGCTTGTATGACCCATTTGAGCTTTACCATTTCAAAGGTAAGAGTAGATATGGGATGTGCACTTCTTCTAATACAAGCGATTAGTGAAAGGTTCGGCCAGTTCATCGGACTTTCCTGTTCAAACCTTGAGCTAGCCTACCAATGATGTGAGCTAACGTAACCCGGCATCCCTGTACTAGTTTCAAACATGAAGTAAATAAGCTTTGATGACTAATTAACTATAAAAAAAAGGCTATTTGGGTGTATTTTGACGACACGCATTGAACACACTGGATTTATCCGGCAGTCTTTGAAAATCCCGCCTATTTCACTACGTTGACCCATTCCGGTCTTTCGAGAATTAGAGTGTCAAAGCCATTCGATAGATTTATATTGGAGACGATATAGTCTGTGGAGGATGATACGAGATCAGTAACATAACTATCATAAGGTTTTGGTGCCCGGAATCCCCGACTCTCTGAACCTGATGGTGTTGTGTGTTGTTCATGTTTAGGCCCAAGGATAGAAAATGTAGCATTACCGTGAAAGCGTCGACCACGCACTAAGGATTAGTGAGTTGTAAAAAAATATTTTCCACATTAGGTTGCTTTCCCATGCGGTTACCGTTTTTTCATGTAAATGTGCCCACCTGCTAGGTTTGTTGTAATGATAAAGCCCAGATAGTTCAACATTTTCATAACTTCGATAGATTCACTGTCTAGATATCAGTTTTCCCCCTAAAGAGCTGATTCCATGACCAAACTATAAGACAAGCATCATTTTAGACTTCGAGGTGTTTATCTCTAGGTTCCAAATGTCGCAGTAGCATTTCACTTTATGTATTTATTTGTAATTGAAGAGTATGCGAGCTATCAGCCAAGATAACTAAATCGTTCGCATACATAAGAGATGCAAATAAAGATAAACATAAGATAATAAATGGTTGGGGATGTACATATATGTAGCTCCAACCCCAACACTACCCGGTAGAGAATTTAGGGCATATAGAGCAAAAAAAGACTCGGACTTAGCACGCATCCTTGCGGGTCTCCTGTTTTCATATCGAATTGGTCTGATACTACGCTTCCATTTCATACAGTGGCTGCTTCATGAGCTCTCCATAAACTCTGATAAGTTTGCTCGAAAGTCTAAATGTCGATAGTTAGTACAGTAAAAAGGTCCTATTAACTGTATCGAAGACAGCATTGAAGTCTAAAAAGAAGGCATTTAGCTTTTTTCATCTTTACTTGAACCTACCACCAAAAGTTGTCAGTGCGAAAATTAGGTCAACAGTTGAAAACCCTTAACGAAAACCTGTTTGGAAAATGCTTATGCAGTCTTAGTACAGCTTGTCTAACTAACTTTTACCCTATAACACTATGCGGAACCTCCTTTGTGCTAAGCGACAACGCTAAATTCTTAGGCTTTATACTAGACACGAAGTTAAGCTGAAAGCTTCAAATCCAGGAACGTATCAAGAAGGCCTCCACGGCTCTTTACTGCTTCAAAAGGGCCGTGTGTGCAAATGGGGACTGCAGCCTCGAATGGTTCACTGGCTAATTACATCAGTAGTCAGACCCATACTGCTGTATGGCGTGGCAATTTGGTGTCCGCATTCGATAAGAAAATCAACATCATCCCACTCGCTAGAGTGCAGAGGACGGCTTGCGTATGCATTAGCGGAGCGCTAAAGACTACCTCTTCCAAAGCACTTAACATATTCCTCAACCTGCCACCCATAGAACTAATTGGCAGACAGACAGCAACTAGTACGGCGATCAGTTTGAGATCGCTGAGCAGCTGGAAAGAACTGCAGTCTGGATATTCAACGATACAGACCTCACTTTACCTAAACTTCTCTTCGAGAAACATTTCTCAACCAGTATAGCGTCCAGATCGTATTGGGAGTCTGAACCGACTCCGAATGGCAATGTTGAGAAGCTTTTTCTAGTCAGGAATACTCCTTGAGCATTGTCAGTGATTAGAAAGAGGCGGAGCCGTGAAATATGAAAGGTGGTAACTTCGGGTATCGAACCTGGCACCCTCTGGGTAGGCGACCCACATACATTTCATACAACATACAAAACTGTGATACATCACACAATTTTCTGTTTCACAGATTCTACTCGATATGATCTTTGTTGTATGATGGGTATTATTTTGAATTAAACCCAGACACCATTCAAACAACTAAATAATGGAGTTCCTCAATAATGAAGAAAAATATGATTTCGAAATTATTGAGATTAATTCTATCATAACAATATTACATTATTTTAAATCCAAATTTCTTGACGAACTAGCATTCCTTGTTCCTAAATGTGTAATTTAAAAAAAAAAGATGATCAATCATTCATTATTCAGAAATCATTTTTCATTTTTCTCATTTGAAAACTCATTTTTGTAGTGACTACAGTAGTTTTAAGTGCTGTATGAAATGTATGTTCAAATTTGAAAGAAACTGCTGTATGATGTGTATGATATTTTTCTGTGATACAGAATCATACAACTTTCCCATATTTCCAGTGTAAACTTTAGGTGATACACGCTGTATTACAGCGGCTCATACAACAAATCTGAGAAACAGAAATCATACAGCGAGAGAATCATACAATGTATGAGATGTATGTTCTGTGAAATAGGCCCCTGCTTACGTATATATATCCCTATAATTTTCAATATAATTTCTCCTACCTTATTTGAAAATGGGGATCATAAAAGAATGTTTCCAAATAGACGGAAAAATACTTCATACCTGTCTTTAAGGTTAAACATATGACATACATACAATTTTATGCAATTGAAGGTCCCATTGTTTTTTGAGAAAACCAGAAGGAAGATCATCCGGCCCTGAACTGAAACTAGAATCCATTCTAGGCAAACCATCCAGAGTATCCTTCCCTGAAATTTTTAAATTATGTAAGAGAGGAGTGGAACTTAAGCCGAGGTAAGAAAAGAAATTACTGTCAATAACAGAGTCTTCATTTGAGAAGACAGATTGAAAGAAGAGACCAAAGCTATTGCATATATTTGTAGAGGAATCCATTAACTCACCGTTGTATGAAAATGCTGCTGGGTATCTATCATTCTTATTTTTAGAGTTAAAGAATAGGCAGAATTTATTTGGCCTACTTTTAGTACAATTTTGTCATGTATATAGACCAGGTAAGAGCGATAGGGGAAGGATTTGAATTCGGACTTTAAGCTCCTACAAAGCATGTAGTCGTCACCCCGCCATTTCTATAAGCTCGATTTTTTAGAGTTCTTAGATTTATGTATATTATCCTAAGGGCAAAAATCCGCTCGCTTACTATTTACACAAGAAACTGGTACATATTTAAAAATTATGTTATTGATATCCCGATAAAATTGAGAACAAGGTTCATTAAGTCATTAGTTCAGAGTTATATAACCTTGCAGATTATCTCCAGCTGCCTTAAAGTGTTTCGGTGACAGTCCATTTGTACCGGCAGCTTCGACTTAAATCTTTTTAGAAAATGTCCCCCATCATCCTAAATTTGACTACGACTTATTCCATGGAGGTGGAAGTACAGATGCATTCATGCTCGCATATCCCCCCAAGGTTGTCTGTTCAAAAACATGGTCTGTTTGACTTTACTTACTTTAATCACAAATGCTTAAAAATGTGCAGGTGGGCACCAAAATTATGAATGCCACTAGCAACAACAACAAACAACTTTATTTCTTTATCATAATGATTGTAACTACAATTAACATCGCTTTGTAATGACACGGCCAACAAAACCCAAGTGCACAAAATTATTCACCAAATTCCCCGAACATGTACGCCATTTATTGACTAAATTCAATTATACTCAATATCGAATAATGGAAAGGTCAAACGAGAAGCTACGCAGCGCCAGCTGATGCAAGAGAATGCGAAACGCGGGAATTTCAATGAGCTGGTACGTGCGCCGCAAACCGCTGTGATTGTTGATATAAAAGTGGTGGTGCGTGGACGATAAAATCAGACTTCAACAACTAGCCTCTTGGAATACTTCAGTCCTAGCCCAAACCAATTCAACATGTTCAAATACGTAAGTGACTCCTGAAGGATCAATTGCGAGGATATTTTTAACCAGACTTTTCCACTCTCTCTAGACCGTTGTCATCTTCGCTGTCATCGCTTGCGCTGCTGCCAAGCCAGGAGTCATCGCACCACTTGCGTACTCAGCTCCAGTGGTTGCTGCTGCTCCTTTGATTGCCGCTCCCCCAGTTGTCACCGCCACCAGCAGCCAAGTGATCGCAAGGAACTACAATGGAATTGCTGCCGCTCCAGTCGCTGTTGCTGCCCCAATTGCTCCATTGGCTAAGGTTGTAGCTGCTCCAGTTGCTGCTCCACTGGCTAAGGTTGTAGCTGCCCCACTTGCGGCACCAATCGCTGCTCCATTGGCCGCTAAGCTTGTAGCATCCCCATATGCTGCTGCTCCATTGGCTTACTCTGCTCCATTGGCCGCTGCTCCTTTGGGTTATGCCGCCCCATACGCCGCTAAGGTTTTGGCTTCACCATATGCTGCTGCCCCTCTGGCTTACTCAGCTCCTTTGGCTGCTCCTTTCGGATACGCCGCCCCCTACGCCGCTAAGGTTCTGGCTTCCCCATACGCCGCTGCTCCCTTGGCTTACTCAGCTCCTCTGGCTGCTGCTCCTTTGGGATACGCCGCTCCTTACGGTTACGCTTCAGCCCCACTTCTGCTCAAGAAGTAAGTGATGACAACGGAAATATACGAATTTGACTGAAATTTTATTTGCTTGTTTGTTTGTTTCATTTTTACCAACATTTATATCATCTTCTTCAATCGTATTGGGTAGGATGTGGCAATAAGTGGGTTCGTTTATAGTACAGCATCACATTGGCAACAGACAGTGCTTTGCATTTGAAGTGAGTGGCGGTGTCCAATGATCTGTGTGAAAAGACGCATGCTGTTCTTCCTTCCAAGGCAAAATGGTTGCTATGCTGAAAGCGAGTCATTTGGAATCAATCACGTTATGGTGTACTATGCATACACCTGCGGTTGCTGTTGCTGAATGCGCTCAACCTTAATTTGCAACTGTTGAAATACAATAAATTTGAAGGTAAGTAGAAGGAAATTAATGAATTTAACAGACTTTCTCAAGAACAACGAACAGTTGTACCCAGTTGTAAATTGGTCGGCGTAATTGTTTCTGGGAAATTTATTCCATTCAAATCATGTCAATAAAACAAGCCGATTTTTCTTGCTGTTTGATTTTTCAGTGTTCCATATTTGACACCACTGGCGTGCTTTGTGACATGTGAAGGAGCTGCACTTGGTCGCTGCAGTGCCACTTCGTTACTGAAAGACTGACACGGGAAAAAACGCTTACAAATTATTGAATTTTTTTCATCGAAATCTCTGGCTCTGTGGAAAACATTTTCGCGCCGTTTCACCGGCCGTCGTAATCAACCTAGTCAGTAAGCAATTCAAGCCATGGTGGTCAAAGTTAGCTACAGTTTCGATTTATTGGTCGTTTTTTCATTAAGTTACAAGAATACCATATTCTACAGCAGATTGATCTGTGGTAGCATACAGTTTGCTCGACAATGATGATCAAATTGTTGAGCACAAAATAGTTCACCATAAACCATGAGATTCTGTGCTAGTATACGAAGATGATCCTGGGGACAATGTCACCGTCAATAGTGATCGAGTTCTGTGCCGCAACATGCTGCTGCACTTTCCACTTTTGCACTAGTCTCTGTCGATTGCCAATTCTGTCGATTTTTCTCTCGATTGGCAATTCTGTCAATTTTCCCATTCTCCCTATGTCTCTTCTTACTTCTAATAGCGTCATTTGTCAATTTGTTACAAATTCTTTTGTTTAAATTTTGCTATTCTTTTGGTCTCCTGCTTGTTTCCTTGATCTCCTTTTCCTATTGTCTAGTTCGTTCGATTTGAACGGGAACTCGGGCTGCAACAACAGTGACTAATGGAAAATCATATCAAATCGTCGTGCACAAAACGGCACTTATGGGTCCAAGCGAAAAAAACAACGTGGGGTATGGTTTTGGGGTTGTTACATCAAATTTGTGGAACATCAAGTAAAGTCCACTCATAGAAAAATAAAATTAAAACAAAAATATAAAATTGTTGTGGATTATTGAAGCTATTGACTTTCCACCTGTTTATTTTCATCCAATTCAAACTGTGTAATTATTGTTTTCAAAGTGCGTGTATACTGGGCAACCAATTGTGAATAGTATCCATCGGCAAAGTCGATACTATTCAAAAATAATTAAATTTGTTCAATAATATTTCACATCAGTGTTTTTCTTTGATCTTTAGCTTTCGCTCGAAAAAATAACTCTCGCTATCGTTCATTGATTTCGAATTTCGTTTTATCTAAAATGCACGCGCTGAACCTGCTCGGCTTGGGGATCCAGCACGATAGTGCTACGTGGTACGCTCACAAGGCACGCTCTCGAACAGGACCAATTGAGAAATGATCCTGGATTCTGTTTATCGTATTGTGATTTCATTTGCCTTCTAATAAGGACGCTGTTAGTCGAAATTGAGCGTTCTTTTCAAAATTATCATTAATTCACACGGACTTGAGGAATCGGTTGTCCTTAGCCCCTTAAAAACAGATTATGTGTATGGGCGTAGGGCACTTTCTGACTGGAAGATGCTTATTAATCTTTAGATGATTTCGATGAATTAAATTGATTTCATATGTATTTTACATACATTCCCTAATTCGTTATGGTCTGTCTTCTTTTCTTACTTACTCGGCGTAACTTACGTTGCCAACACTTACATGTCGTTCTAAGCAGCAAATCTTTCATCCTACGTCTTAGATGGGTTAACTTCTAATCCGTCACTGTCTGACCAATTTTATAATACTTGAAGGGATGATTTGATGGGTGGTCTACTTCTACTACAGCAAATACTGGTGGTATGTGTGCATCCTTCATGAGTGGATGGTACCTACCGTTCTAGAGCCATAGACTTATAATCACGTGTCATAACCATCGTTAGGTTGGTTTATTATTATTGCGCCACATAGAGCGGTCGTGGGTCGCTGTGGCGTAGTGAGTAAGTGCGTCGACTCCTACGCAGAGGGTGCCAGGTTCGATACCCGAAATTACCACCTTCGATAATTCACGGCTCCGCCTCTTTCGAGTCACTGACAATGCTCAAGGAGTATTCCTGTCTAGAAAAAGCTTTTCAACTTGGCCGTTCGGAGTCGGCATTAAACTGTAGGTCCCTTCCAAGCGTGAAAGAACAATAGCACGCACAACACGAGTGGTGGAGAAGCTAGGCCCTGGTCCGCCTCGGACTGTCGCTTCATTCATATTATTATTATTATAAATAGAGCGGTCTCGCACGTTGGAGTCGACGTACTAAATGCCTCATGTCCGAAGTTTGGAGGATGGTATTGTTACAATGACCATGAAGTCTAATAATTAGCTTTCGAGCAGAGTTTGTTATTTCTTCGTCGACGGTAGTTATCCATAGGTCCCCTAATCCCTGAGATACCAGGGAGCTTTCACAATAGCCCCTACAGTTTTATTTTGATAGGAGTGAATAAATCCTCTGTCATTTACTTTGGTACAACCCCATAGTTGTCTGCCGTAAGTCCATATAGGCTTCAGTACTTGCTTAACTTGGAGTGCATTCCAAGTAACCAGTACATTTCTCTATACCGGTGTTCGAGCTCATCCCGTTTCTTTTCTACGTGGGCCTTCCACTTGAGTTTCGCATCGTGAGTCATTCCAAGATATTTTGCTTCATTAGCGTACGGTATTTGTATTGAATAAATGAAAACTGGTAGACTTTCTATATTTCTGTAGGTTAAATTCATATGCGTTGATTTGGTCTCATTGGGAGCAATACGCCAGAGTTTTGAACGTTCGTTTATTTTGTCTTGAGCTCGTTGGAGTTTTTCAGTTGAGGACTCAATTGAACTTCCCGTTGCCAGGATAGCGGTGTCATCCGCAAATATACATCCTGTACATCGGCCACAAGCTTACCTTCAGTTTGAGGTATGTCTCAAACTACAATGTAGACAAGAGGTACAATGTAGGGCCAAGGACACTCCCTTGAGGGACTCCTGCTCGGATCTCTTTAAAATCGGAGTATTCAGTTCCGTGTTTGACTCTAAATATCCTGTTTTCGTGATAAGATTGTAGTATCTTATACAAGCTTGTCGGTAGATGCCTGCTTAGTATGAATTTTAGGCCTTCATGCCAGACTTCGTCGAAGGCCTGGGAAACGTCAAGTAGATCCAAGCAGATCCTTTTCTCCTCTAATGCTCCTTCAATTTCATTCGTTATTCTGTATACCTGGTTAATTGTCGAGTGTTTCGCTCGAAACCCAAACTGATGGACAGGCATTAGTTGCTTCTCTTCGATAAATTTTTGAATGCGTTTTAATAGGAGTTTTTAAAAAATTTTAGATATTATTGGTAAAAGCGATACGACTTTTTGTTGTATCGGTTTTGGAACCATAATCAATTCTGCAACCTTCCATGAGTCTGGAACATATAATAGCCTAAAGGAAGTGTTAATTAAATAGAGGAGTTTAACTAGCGCCTTTTTTGGCAAGTTCTTCAGGATTTGTCCGGTTATTAGATCACAGCCAGGAGCCTTGTTTTTTTTTTTAGATTTTTGATTGCCTGGCAGAGTTCGTTTAGCGAAATTCTTTGTATACTGCAGCTGTCAGATATAGTAGTTATACTTGGATCATCTTCTAACATTTGTCCATCAAAAAAATGAAATGTTTCCCCCAAATGTTCGGTAAAGAGATCCGCCTTTTCTTTATCACTTTTTGTCCACTAATCATTGTGTTTCTTGATTGGCGCGACTGGAAAGTGGTGAAGTCGTGAATTATGCATATGAGTCGAAGCACCTACCCACTAAGACACGGCATGGTAGCCACTATTATCTTTGATAATGTGATGAGATTTTTTCGTTCCCGTCTAAAGCGATCATCAGCTGCTACTAGAACAGTCTACTCCTATGGAGAGACGGTTTTCCTCCATGTGGATTCTGAAGGAACAAGTTGGTTGTGCTTTGTTCACTGCTAGGCCACTGCATTGGTCTTTCGATCATCATGTCGCCCAACTATTCCTTAACTATCCGCGAGTGGTGATTTGATTTAGTCGTATGTCTGGGGTGAGTGAATTTCAGCTACACCCTTTTATGAGTTCATCACCTGATCCGTTGTCGAATGTGTCCCTGTGACACGTGACCCACAGTATGGATTTCTCGCAAGGGCTTGAGTTTAAGTTTTTCGCAGCACTAGTTTAGACTTGACTTCTATTGACGAAATTACTTTAATGGTCACTGTCAATGTGAATAGTATATCAGCTGGTATCAAACTCCTCACATCCTTGGCCGTACGTCCGCTTAGAAAACACTGCCATAGCGAAGGAGTCTGATTGAGCATGTCGGTACACCTCTTCTTGGTTGAGAAGTGACACTTAGAAGGGTTTTCAAAAGCATTCAAAAGCATGGCAAGAACATGTTTATCAACAATACTAGCCTAAGCAAATCTCGACGTCTGTGTAACTGAGTCAGAAGGCTGCTATCGCAACACACACCCGCCTTCAAAACCGCCAGCTAAATAGTAGATAGGTAGTACTTATTGCAGATGGGACTAATACAGGCGGAAGCCTCGATTTTCGTTTTATGTCTTTCAGGGCAGCCTGTGATATGTCGGAAAGGGTCTGACAAGCGCAGTGTACATCCACAAGATTATCCTGGGGTTCGATACCCATTTCGTTCTCTCTAAGCGATCTACTACTCTGACAAAATACTATATGTCTCTTCCATCGAGTCGTTCGAGGAATATAATCAACTAGATCCGCGTAAGCCTATACTGGCCTTAGTGTAACTGCTGCCGGCATACAGCCTCTTAACTTAACATAACCTTTTGTTTACATCTCCTGCTGATTACTCTGGTGTTCAGACAGATGTCGCAAGAGTTGTCCGTTGTGCCCAATGGACTCGTCAGTGAACTGCAACCGGCATACTCAAGTTGTACATACACAAGAAGCGGCATAAGCGAATGGTATAATTCCAAATAATTTTCGGAAACATCGACCGCTTCCATTTCACGTCGTTTGCACGAACCCACCATTATATCCACGTCCCTATGCAACGCACATAAATATCGCCAAAATCTTTTGCGGCAACTAGCACTTCGGATGAACAATCAGTCTTAAGAAACAGCACTCAATAGTAACTGGCACATATCCGCACATCTCTGATGGTAATTTCCATGATAATCGCTTAAAGCAATCATTTCGGCGCCAAAGTCAGAGAAGCAAAATAAATATCGTTCAAATCAGTTAGGAAAGCACGACAGCCGAGCTTTGCCAACACAAACCAGTTCAAATTCCTGCAATCTTTCTTTGGCAATTGCCCAGCCAGTGATTCACTCACCACCAATCACACCAATCAACAAATTGCTCAAGGACTGCAATCTAACGGTTCAGCGGCTCATTGCAATTCACCCGGATGTGTCTAGCAATCTCTCAAATGCCTCCACGAAGCGACAACGCATCCATTTGCATTGCAAAGTCACTTGGAAATATTTTCCAAAAATCCACCCACCTTCCCACGAGCAGCTTGCAGAATACAACACATCGTCGTCGCCAATGTAATCCGCCATCGAGTTGCGTAAGCCCAATCGATGGACTTAATTGAAAAAAAGCAGCCAAAAACGGAGTACACGCCAAGGCCAAGGGCAGTGGGCCGTAATAAACTACGCCTCCAAATACAATGCAGCGGCGAGACGACGACGACGACGACGTCTCGAACGAACCGACCCACATAAAGGTCAGCCGAAACGCAGAGGCTCCCCACCCGCTTGGCGCGGCCTGTCGCAAGATAATCATCGTAAGAATTTCAATGAGTTCCCGCGCTCGCGGCGAGCACGTACGGCGTGAATATAAAAGTCTGGCGTGCGGATGGTCAAAACAGAATTCAACAATCAACCTCTTGGACTACTTCACTCCAAAAACCAAACCCAAACCAGTTCAACATGTTCAAATACGTAAGTCGAGCCGAAAGGACATCGCGAAAGGACATTTCTAAAGAGTTTTCTATTTTTGCAGACCGTTGTCATCTTCGCCGTCATTGCCTGCGCTGCTGCCAAACCAGGTCTAGTTGCACCACTCGCATACTCTGCTCCTCTGGTTGCCGCTCCAGGAGTCGTCACCGCCACCAGCAGCCAAGTGATCGCAAGGAACTACAATGGAATCGCCGCCGCCCCAGTCGCTGTTGCCGCTCCATTGGCCGCTAAGATTGTAGCCTCTCCTTTGGCTTACTCAGCTCCTCTGGGATACGCTTCTCCATTGGCTTACTCAGCTCCTTTGGGATACGCCGCTCCTCTGGGATACGCCTCCCCCTTGGGCTATGCTGCCGCCCCACTTTTGCTGAAGTAAATTATGACAACGGAAATATATGAATTTGCCTGAAACGAAGTGCTCTTGTGTTTGGTTCTTATTTCGATGTTGGAATTTCTCAGGTAAAGGACCTGCCAAAGGACATTCGACAAGCGATAGGCGATACCCTGCACCGGGCTTCCCCTTCAAGATGTGACCGTATTTTCCCCAGTGAACGAGCACACGACTCCATAATCACCCCAGCCGAGCGGGAGGATAAGTGAATTGATCTTGAAGCAATCACTTTCCGCACAGCATCTGCACCCGCAATTAAGTGGGTTGC
Organism: Eristalis intricaria; assembly: GCA_964034865.1. Lineage (NCBI taxonomy): Eukaryota > Metazoa > Arthropoda > Insecta > Diptera > Syrphidae > Eristalis > Eristalis intricaria. The sequence goes on from OZ035875.1 coordinate 38,019,467, forward strand.
GGGCTGAGTCTCTAAATGGGTGAACTGCCGACATCATCAGCTCTCTCTCGCCTGCGTTCATGCGAGAATTTAATTGGCGTGTTGTGGATACCCTTAGCAATGTGCACTCTGTCGCTCGAAGATCGTTGCTCCCAATTGAATGACGACGCAGCAGTGGGAAAATAGACTCGGCTCTCTACCAGTTTCCGTGAATAACTCAGGCGTTTAATTGCATTATACGTGCTCACCTTGCTCGACTCTGTGCAATGTGGATGACATCTCTGCTTCTCTGCTCTCACACTCAATGCAAGATGGCCGTCGAATTCCGGGGTGAGTGAGGAGTGCACACATTCGCTTAATTAAATTCTTAGTGTCGCTGTGTTGTCCTCATCAAATTCACTCCGTTCGAAATCTGTTGCAGCCATAAAAAGGAGCCTTTCTCCGCAGCTGTCGTCGTCGAAAGCACAGCACAGCGTTCGCGGTGTTCCTGAAGTGGCTGATGAGATGTGTGTCTCTGAGAGACACTCGTGTTTATTGAAGAACCATCTGGCGTCGCCCCAGCAACGACCCCATCATCGTCATCAACACTAACAACACAATCCTTCGTTCCTGCGAAAAAAATCCCCGAGAAATCCCTGAGAGTCATCCGTCAGGTGTGTGAGTGTGTGGCGGAGGGGACGATGGCGTGTAAGATAAGTCTGACACGTACACCATATTTTCTTAATTTATGAATAAGCTTCCATTTGAGGGGGATGCGCCGACGGGGAACCACCGCACATCAAGTCATCTGAGGAGTACGTTGAGTGTGCTATTGTTTCGTCATTTATCCTTGCTTGAGGGATGGGGTGGTGGGTGGTGATGGGCGGAGACACGGTAATGAAGACATTAGGCAAATGTGTAATAAATATCCTTTTGTGTGTTGTTTCAGCTCCTGCTCCTGGTCCTACTTCAGCTTCAGCATCAGCTCATCCAGCGACTACAGCTGCAGATGATGATGGGCCCGTTAAATGAATCTATTGTCCTACCGAAGGAGCAGATCTCCGAGCTTGTGCGGGCTTAATTCCAAATTGTGCACACGTCTCGGTTTGCTGCTGCGTGACTGGGAAGGGTTTACACGTAATTATGGATGAGTTCCGGGTGGATTCCTTGAAGGATCTCTCAGCAGTTTAGTGCAAGTAATGATGTAATTTTGGTAATTCAATTGTGGGATGCAATGTGTGTGCATGGGGATCCATTTGGGACATGGAGTGGAACACGTGCTGGGTGTGAATGGCGCATCATTGTCGGAGCTTGATTGGAACCACTTTCTGCCAATTGAGTGTGGGAAGTGGCTGCGCACTTAAGTGAATGGAATTTCGAGGAAAGGCAGGACTTGGACTTGGACTTGGACTTGGACTTGGACTTGGACTTGGACTTGGACTTGGACTTGGACTTGGACTTGGACTTGGACTTGGACTTGGACTTGGACTTGGACTTGGACTTGGACTTGGACTTGGACTTGGACTTGGACTTGGACTTGGACTTGGACTTAGACTTGGACTTGGACTTGGACTTGGACTTGGACTTGGACTTGGACTTGGACTTGGACTTGGACTTGGACTTGGACTTGGACTTGGACTTGGACTTGGACTTGGACTTGGACTTGGACTTGGACTTGGACTTGGACTTGGACTTGGACTTGGACTTGGACTTGGACTTGGACTTGGACTTGGACTTGGACTTGGACTTGGACTTGGACTTGGACTTGGACTTGGACTTGGACTTGGACTTGGACTTGGACTTGGACTTGGACTTGGACTTGGACTTGGACTTGGACTTGGACTTGGACTTGGACTTGGACTTGGACTTGGACTTGGACTTGGACTTGGACTTGGACTTGGACTTGGACTTGGACTTGGACTTGGACTTGGACTTGGACTTGGACTTGGACTTGGACTTGGACTTGGACTTGGACTTGGACTTGGACTTGGACTTGGACTTGGACTTGGACTTGGACTTGGACTTGGACTTGGACTTGGACTTGGACTTGGACTTGGACTTGGACTTGGACTTGGACTTGGACTTGGACTTGGACTTGGACTTGGACTTGGACTTGGACTTGGACTTGGACTTGGACTTGGACTTGGACTTGGACTTGGACTTGGACTTGGACTTGGACTTGGACTTGGACTTGGACTTGGACTTGGACTTGGACTTGGACTTGGACTTGGACTTGGACTTGGACTTGGACTTGGACTTGGACTTGGACTTGGACTTGGACTTGGACTTGGACTTGGACTTGGACTTGGACTTGGACTTGGACTTGGACTTGGACTTGGACTTGGACTTGGACTTGGACTTGGACTTGGACTTGGACTTGGACTTGGACTTGGACTTGGACTTGGACTTGGACTTGGACTTGGACTTGGACTTGGACTTGGACTTGGACTTGGACTTGGACTTGGACTTGGACTTGGACTTGGACTTGGACTTGGACTTGGACTTGGACTTGGACTTGGACTTGGACTTGGACTTGGACTTGGACTTGGACTTGGACTTGGACTTGGACTTGGACTTGGACTTGGACTTGGACAACTCGATTTCTTTAAGCCGTTTCGCCACGACTACAACTGCAATATTGTCCGCAAAACCTACGATGGATAATTCCATACATACATCGCGTTACACAGTAGGCGACCTAACACTGATCCTTGGGGTACGCCCCCTGTAATTTTATAAAATTTCGTCCCGCCGTCGGAGTCGTAAAGGAGCAACCTATCGGTAAAGTAGCTCCTGATTATTCTTTATATGTAATTCGGTACATTTAGTCTTTCGAGGCAATGTAAAATACGCGACCACTTCGCCGAGTTAAAAGCATTTTTCACGTCAAGTGTAACCACGGCGCAGTACTTTTTACTGCCTCCTTTCCATCGTCTTTCTTCTATAGCCGATTGGGCTATTACGACTTTAATCGCGTCGATTGTCGATCTTTCTAAAGCCATACTGATATTCCGCGAGTCCATCATTGGCTTCAATGATAGGCTGTAGTCTGTTACATATAATTCGCTCGAATATTTTGCCCATGGTGTCGAGCATACAGAGCGGTCGATAAGATGAGGGCTCCTCAGGTGGTTTAATTATTTCCTTTCGGTCCAAGTCCGGACTTGGACTTGGACTTGAACATTTACATGTAATTGGACTTAGTAAACCTTTAATTTAATTAAAACAGCAAATTTTAGTCATGTTCAATCACAGATGTTTATTTTTAATGCCATCTTTTAAGTCTGGCCTTACAGTAAAAGTGGTGAAGCGTAACCCAAAGGAGATGAGTAAGCCAGTGGAGCGCCGTATGGGGAAGCCAAAACCTTGGCGGCCAAAGGAGCAGCAGCCAATGGGGATGAGTATGCCAATGGAGATGAGTAGGCCAATGGAGATGTGTAAGCCAATGGGGATGAGTAAGCAAGTGGGGCAGCAAGTGGAGCTGCAACATACTTAGCGATTGGGGCGGCAACGGCAATTGGGGCGGCAGCAATTCCGTTGTAGTTCCTTGCAATCACTTGGCTGCTGGTGGCGGTGACGACTCCTGGAGCGGCAAGCAATGGGGCGGAGTATGCGAGTGGAGCAACTAGTCCTGGCTTGGCAGCAGCGCAGGCAATGACGGCGAAGATGACAACGGTCTAAACGAAGTGAAATGATTTCTTTAATAAGGTCCTTTTTTGATATCCTTTTCGAGCAACTTACGTATTTGAACATGTTGATTTGGTTTGGTCTGGATCGGTGTATTCCAAGAGATGTGAAGTCGTGGTATGCTTTCTTCAATTCAATTCAAGGCAATTTATAGTAAAACACATTGATGGGCAACACGCGGCCGTGACGGCTCATTAGGCATTCATGACAGCTCCGCAATTGGACGCCTCACCGACTCATTGAGAAACCGCGGTTTTTCTCAACTGCGTGCTCTTGACCTTTAATTGTAAACGACAAAAGTGTTGAATTGGAGTGTGCTTGCTCCATACCTGTCGTCTGTCGTTCGTTAATTTGGTTCAATCCCCGCAGGTGGGCTATTGCGCTTATTGATTTCCGTCGCCATCCTTCATCGTTTCATCGGTGCTGCAATCAAATTCAATCGAACTCGAAGCCCACCCACCAGGTCCGACTTTTCGATTTTTGTTTTTCTCTCTTTGTATCTTTTCGTTTCGTTTGCGTGATTTGCTGTGGATTTGGGAATGTAACATGCTGTGGGCATGTGGGTGTTAATTCGATGGATTTTGTACAGCTGCTGCCTCGCTCGCTGCCAGTGGAATAATATCCTTTGATGTACGCATCCAAACTGCAATCGGCTAGGCCCGTGAAACTGCGTGGATTATAACGATGGGCAAACTGATTTTAATGAGCAACTTAAGTGATTGTTGGTTTTGTGTGTGCGTCGCTGTGTTTTTTGTATGTTTTCAATTTTAATTAAGAATTTGCATTGATTTAATGAAGTTTAAAAATATAATGCTTAAATCGGCTTAACGTTGGGAATTTCATCGGGCAGCAGATGTATAAATTAAGAGCGTAGCTAATGAAGGGGCTGTGGGGATGGATCTATACAGCAGCATATAGTGAATATGGAAGAAGACAGGCTGCTCCTGTTAGGTGAGCAAGGAACTCAGGGGAAGCTTCAAAAAATTCTGTAGGCGACGGGCTTCTTGAAGAATTCTTAGGATGATCGTGCTGAATTCACTGCCAAAGACTGGACGCTGATTTGACAGCATTACGTACGACGAAGAATATTGGCAAATCACACTGACTTGATTGCTTGATCACAGCCTACTTGTTACACCGATTTTTCCACCTGCGGGCGACATCGTCCAGGAGGGTGCCTGACAAATAATTTTTCCGCGAGCACGAAGGCACACCGCCACCGACTCAACCAGTTTTGACTCCTTTTTTTGTTCTACTTAATGCAGCGTAACAATACCGCAAATTTCACGAAAGGCACCCGGTTCTAGCAATCGATAGTCTGGTCTTGGCTTACATCACCTGATTATTGAAGAAAACAACCCATACAAAAGACTGCCTAACACAAATATGTACGTGCAAAAAGAATCAGCGAGAGACGAGCAGATAGCAACAAATATACACCAAATAATACCGAACTCCAACTAGGAACCAGACAGGACAGGACAGGACGTGTATGCGCAATGTGCTCACTTTGTTTTACCAAACCCAAAGCGAATGTGAGCTCACTGCACTCCAAGTCGAATGTTTGCAGTTTCCATTTAACTCGGTTTGGATGTAGTAACTCGGGTTGACTCGGTTTATCAACTCGATTTGAACAATTACTAGTGGCTGGTTTGGAAGCAAATACTGGATTCATACTTCTACAAGCAACATTCTTTGAAAACTGGAGAGGAAAAGGCATTACAACTGACATCTGTTCTCCGATATCACTATGGGTCTATGATATGAAGATTTTTTTCAACAAACATTAGGAAATATGAATGTGAGGATAATAGAGTGAACTAATCCAATTAATGATAAGTCTGTGCTCTTGAACGGACACTCTTTAGCGTGGACAAAAATCTCTGGGTCCTTGGCTGTCCACTTAACACATTGGCTGCCATGGTTATCAAATATAATAGCTACATATAATTTTATTCGAGGCTCTGCTTTGCAAATAAAATATATATATAAAATAAAATAAATATAGCCCCTACACACAAAAGCGGTATGAGGCGTATTTTGCCTGACACCCCACGATAGTATGAATGTTTGTTGAATGAAAGCCACGCCACTGGCTCAACGTGAGTGCAAGCTTGATGGACAAAATTGTTGAGAGGGCTTGTCTTAGGGCTTGCCTTCGGCTTTATAGAACTCCAGAGTACCAGTACACAAAATTCTACTCCAATGAAGTGTTGTACAAAAGGGCAAGCCTGATTCAAGTGGAACATTTCCTGTTGAAGTTGATTCGAGGTCATACTGCTACAGCGATGAACTCGGCCAATAACTTGATCTCGGTGGCACACAATACCTTGAAAGGGTAAGTCACATTGGCTTCGTTCCCTCAGAAGCTTTTGTGCACCTATCAACATTGAAAATTCTGGTGGCTGGGTAGAGAGGGAACTCCCTCGTCGAATCCTTTAGATTTGGCTTAAAAAGGGTATTGCTTATCCCCGAATGGAGGGGTAGTCGGTCTCTGTCTCATAATGAATGAAAAAGAAATGGTTTACACGTATGTAGACTTGTTTGTACTTTTGTGTATACATTTGTACATACAGTGGACCACCCCTAAGTCGAATTGTCACGGGATACCAAAATTTGTTCGAGTTAGAGAGAGTTTGACTTAGAGAGAGGTTTTTGTATGGAAAGTTGAGGGAAATGTATGTAAAATATGGCGAAAAAGTTCGAGTAAGGGAGAATTTCGACTTAAGGAGAGTCCACTGTATACATATTGAGTATATATATATGTTCATAAGTATATATACATATAAATATATATATATATATTTATATGTATATATATATATATATATATATATATATATATATTTAAGTTAAGCTTAAGGTAGTGTGTACGTTAGTATACATGTTTAAAATAAAATAGTTCTGTCATTAATTTTTTTTTGTTTAATTTTCTTAGTTGTAAATTTTCAAAAAATAAAAATAGATGCGTTGTTAGATTAGGTCGAAAGACATAGCATAAGTATATAGCTTATAGTGCCCGCCGAGGGCCAGTAAGTTACAGTTCGTCTAAGTTACAGTTCGTTTTAAGCATTTTTGTCTAGTATTTAAGTATATCATGAAATCCCCAATACAAATGAATTTAAAAAAAAACCCTGGGTATGGTTTAACATCACGTAGGCAGTTTTTGTGGAATCACCTACCTCCACAGTTTAGGTCTAAGGTCGAATACAAACAATTTATAGATAGGTATTTATTTCGTTCGTAAATATTTTTCAAGGTTTGCCACAACGCAATTTACATACAGAGATATGATATTAGATATATCTTTCAACTGAAAAATTAATTTATAATACTGGTCGTGTTTTTTTTCACAAATCTCTAAATAGTGAAGTAGAGTGCACGTAAAGCACATACAACAACCTACTGTGGCAGTGAAAAGTGGCTGCCGATAAAAATTCGAATTCGAATTTTTTTTCTTATATTGATCTTATTTCTTATATTGATTGATTCGAACATATAAATTGTTTTCTGCATGTATTCTGACAGATAAAAATCAAAGCCAAAAAAAAAGAAAACCCAAAAAACACGGCTATTGTTTATGAATCTTTTATTCTGTGCTTTTAAGTATTTTTCGAGGGGAAACAACGAAAAAAGCCTCTGATATAAAGAAAAGAAAAAAGGAAATGATTAAATAAGTAAATAAATAGAGCAATAAATAATTAAATAAATATATAAATAAAAATAAGTAAAGAAAAAATATGTATAAATTAATAAATAAATAATTAAATATTAATTTTCAACAGTAAAAACAAAAAATAAATAAATAAATGCATAAATGCATAAATTCTCATATACATTGTTATATTTATACATATATATATTCCACGCGTGAGAGAACAATAGCACGCACAACACCAGAGATAACCTATAATAGAGAAAGCCAACTTCTACCTCCCTTGCCCCTTGATTTCATCTGACAGCGTTTTTTATACGCTTTTGGTCCCGTGTCTATGAATACGTGTGAGCTCTTGAGATCAGCTGTGGAACAGCTGATACCCTTCACCACCTTACTAAAGGGGGTGAATTAGAGTTCTTATTTGAAAATTAGCTCGTTATTTGAACGTTTTTTTTAAATTTCGGTGTTCAATTTTCTACACAGTATAGAGGGGTATATGAATTTTACAATCTGAAATACTTGGACAAAATAAAAATGAATAATACATTCACACGTTCAGTTAACCAATAGTAAAAATATTATTGAAGCGTGAATCACAAATAAGAAGTTTTGACAACCATTTTTATGCATTAGTAAAAGCTGCAATATCTTGCCATTGTTCTTATCAAATTGTTTAAATGGAATTCATGAGTTTTTCAGAATTCATGAATTAAGCGTATAAAGCGAACTTCATTTTTTGAATTAATTTGTCAGGTATGGTTTATGAATAGGCTGTATATACACTTAAGAATTAATTTTGGGTCAAATAGTTCCAGTTAAATGGCCATTGCAATATATGTTTATTCATGAAAGTCCAAGTAACAATGTCAGAAAATTCCCTTAAAAATACTAGTCAACTTTTGAACACCCTCCGAACACCATACCCATGTATGTTACATGGAAAGTACATGGATACCCACTAAATTCATGAATCTGATACAGACAAATTTGTTCAGCTTGTTATTCGTATTTTTCTAACTCGAACTGAAATGATTCCTAATTCTTAACTTTAATTCTTGTCCATTTGATGCATTTAAATTCCAAATTGTAATCTATTTGTAATCTATTTGGAAGCATACAGGAGGATTGCCCGATTGATTGGTTTAATATGAGTTGCATCGCCAATTTACTTTATTCATTACGCATCTCCACCTTCAATTTCAGATCTTCCATAGCAACTTACGCGACCTCTACTCTCAAGACCATCTAATAAACCGACATCAATGCCCTCGGCAGCCGACGATTCTTGTCAAATTCTGGTTAAATATCCAAATACAATTACCCGCAAATGACGTTCAGAAACGACTGCTGGAGCGTGAAGACGATACGACAACGACGAATTTTAATAAAGTCCAAGATTTGACTGCGCACATCTCCATGTCACCCCGATGATGGTGATTTTCATTAAAGGGTCCTAACTGCTACTGCTACTATCTGCAACTCAATCGCTCCCCAAGGACCCGTAATCTGGCCTTCAGCTGCCCCAAACAATCCGCCTATACCCGAAAAACCCTCGTTAATCAAGGTCAGCATGTAATCGGCCGAAGAAACTTTCACTTTCGGTTACAGTTTCTATCTCTTATTCATGCTCCTTCAGAAAATCATTACCCAAACCCGTCGAGTCGCCTCAAGGGTTCAGCCACCAACCCCCCTTACGACACAATCAAAAAGTTTACAACAAATTAAACTCAAACACACATAAAGTCAACAACTACCACCATCATGGCCCTTCACTTAGCCCTAAGTGCGTCCACTTAACAGCTCAGTAAAGCCGCTTTACGACATCGACAAAAACCGCCCGATTATAAGTCCCCGACGAATGCCAGACTAGTCATGTGGAATACGAAATTACCATAACGAAAAACTATCCCGAATCCTTGTCTGCTTCGCTTGTGTCTTTCACGAAACAATAAAAATCTTCAGATCCCTCGACCGTCACACACACCCAAGCGCACGAACACAAAAGGCACGCACAAGAATTCCGACCGAGAGCCGCTTCGACTTCGGTTGTCCGTCGTCTCATAAAATCTTCCAAATGAAGGACGACATGAACATCGATGGAGGAGGCGGTCGGCAGTGATGCCAACGACGACGCCGACCGTGCTATCTACTCATCAGTGGACTGGTGCAGGTCCTGCGTCGTCGTAGTCGTCGTCCCTCAATCGTCTGGTGTTGCTCTTACCTCTTGGTTCGAATCGTTAAGGACTATAATAAATTCCACTCGTACATTGAGGTATGCGTTATGAAATTTAACGAAGTAAGCGACTGGGAAATCGTGGGAATGGCCGGGAAGCGGAAGACGAATACCAGGTCAAGCAAAGCATTCTTGGGAGGGCGCGTGTGAGCGATGGCGGGGGCTTGCATTCGCACCTTACGGATCGATATCCCAGAATCAGACGGATGGAATTCGGTTGGGGAATGCCGGAGCCACAAATGAGAAATTCTAATCGAATCCAAAAGGCGCTCGAGAGCGAAGCACACACCCGGACAGAGAATGGATGCGGCAGGGCGAGGGCGTATGTGTGGTGGATGCGAGGATGTGAAGAAGTTTGACGGCTCTGAATTCTTCGATTTCGTGGGGAATGTCTTCGGACGGGTAAAGAATGCTGCTGGCATTCGCCCCAATGTAATTAATTGCTCTTGTGGAATCCATTCCGTCTTAATGAGATATTAATTGTAGGTTAGTCCGGATGTGGATAAGTCATGACCACCGCAAACTTAGTAATTGGGAGAAGCTTAATGTTGCTGATCCCCGCAATTAAGGATCCAGGCGAGTAGGTTTGCCAGAGAGCAAACCGAGAATTTATTGTGGAAGTCATTTGAGGGCTTTTCCATGTTTCCCTGGCCAGGGCCTGGACGGATGCCAACGCAGTTCTAATTCGTATGAGTTGGGATACGGATGAGGATGAGGATGAGGATGAGGATGAGGATGAGGATGAGGATGAGGATGAGGATGAGGATGAGGATGAGGATGAGGATGAGGATGAGGATGAGGATGAGGATGAGGATGAGGATGAGGATGAGGATGAGGATGAGGATGAGGATGAGGATGAGGATGAGGATGAGGATGAGGATGAGGATGAGGATGAGGATGAGGATGAGGATGAGGATGAGGATGAGGATGAGGATGAGGATGAGGATGAGGATGAGGATGAGGATGAGGATGAGGATGAGGATGAGGATGAGGATGAGGATGAGGATGAGGATGAGGATGAGGATGAGGATGAGGATGAGGATGAGGATGAGGATGAGGATGAGGATGAGGATGAGGATGAGGATGAGGATGAGGATGAGGATGAGGATGAGGATGAGGATGAGGATGAGGATGAGGATGAGGATGAGGATGAGGATGAGGATGAGGATGAGGATGAGGATGAGGATGAGGATGAGGATGAGGATGAGGATGAGGATGAGGATGAGGATGAGGATGAGGATGAGGATGAGGATGAGGATGAGGATGAGGATGAGGATGAGGATGAGGATGAGGATGAGGATGAGGATGAGGATGAGGATGAGGATGAGGATGAGGATGAGGATGAGGATGAGGATGAGGATGAGGATGAGGATGAGGATGAGGATGAGGATGAGGATGAGGATGAGGATGAGGATGAGGATGAGGATGAGGATGAGGATGAGGATGAGGATGAGGATGAGGATGAGGATGAGGATGAGGATGAGGATGAGGATGAGGATGAGGATGAGGATGAGGATGAGGATGAGGATGAGGATGAGGATGAGGATGAGGATGAGGATGAGGATGAGGATGAGGATGAGGATGAGGATGAGGATGAGGATGAGGATGAGGATGAGGATGAGGATGAGGATGAGGATGAGGATGAGGATGAGGATGAGGATGAGGATGAGGATGAGGATGAGGATGAGGATGAGGATGAGGATGAGGATGAGGATGAGGATGAGGATGAGGATGAGGATGAGGATGAGGATGAGGATGAGGATGAGGATGAGGATGAGGATGAGGATGAGGATGAGGATGAGGATGAGGATGAGGATGAGGATGAGGATGAGGATGAGGATGAGGATGAGGATGAGGATGAGGATGAGGATGAGGATGAGGATGAGGATGAGGATGAGGATGAGGATGAGGATGAGGATGAGGATGAGGATGAGGATGAGGATGAGGATGAGGATGAGGATGAGGATGAGGATGAGGATGAGGATGAGGATGAGGATGAGGATGAGGATGAGGATGAGGATGAGGATGAGGATGAGGATGAGGATGAGGATGAGGATGAGGATGAGGATGAGGATGAGGATGAGGATGAGGATGAGGATGAGGATGAGGATGAGGATGAGGATGAGGATGAGGATGAGGATGAGGATGAGGATGAGGATGAGGATGAGGATGAGGATGAGGATGAGGATGAGGATGAGGATGAGGATGAGGATGAGGATGAGGATGAGGATGAGGATGAGGATGAGGATGAGGATGAGGATGAGGATGAGGATGAGGATGAGGATGAGGATGAGGATGAGGATGAGGATGAGGATGAGGATGAGGATGAGGATGAGGATGAGGATGAGGATGAGGATGAGGATGAGGATGAGGATGAGGATGAGGATGAGGATGAGGATGAGGATGAGGATGAGGATGAGGATGAGGATGAGGATGAGGATGAGGATGAGGATGAGGATGAGGATGAGGATGAGGATGAGGATGAGGATGAGGATGAGGATGAGGATGAGGATGAGGATGAGGATGAGGATGAGGATGAGGATGAGGATGAGGATGAGGATGAGGATGAGGATGAGGATGAGGATGAGGATGAGGATGAGGATGAGGATGAGGATGAGGATGAGGATGAGGATGAGGATGAGGATGAGGATGAGGATGAGGATGAGGATGAGGATGAGGATGAGGATGAGGATGAGGATGAGGATGAGGATGAGGATGAGGATGAGGATGAGGATGAGGATGAGGATGAGGATGAGGATGAGGATGAGGATGAGGATGAGGATGAGGATGAGGATGAGGATGAGGATGAGGATGAGGATGAGGATGAGGATGAGGATGAGGATGAGGATGAGGATGAGGATGAGGATGAGGATGAGGATGAGGATGAGGATGAGGATGAGGATGAGGATGAGGATGAGGATGAGGATGAGGATGAGGATGAGGATGAGGATGAGGATGAGGATGAGGATGAGGATGAGGATGAGGATGAGGATGAGGATGAGGATGAGGATGAGGATGAGGATGAGGATGAGGATGAGGATGAGGATGAGGATGAGGATGAGGATGAGGATGAGGATGAGGATGAGGATGAGGATGAGGATGAGGATGAGGATGAGGATGAGGATGAGGATGAGGATGAGGATGAGGATGAGGATGAGGATGAGGATGAGGATGAGGATGAGGATGAGGATGAGGATGAGGATGAGGATGAGGATGAGGATGAGGATGAGGATGAGGATGAGGATGAGGATGAGGATGAGGATGAGGATGAGGATGAGGATGAGGATGAGGATGAGGATGAGGATGAGGATGAGGATGAGGATGAGGATGAGGATGAGGATGAGGATGAGGATGAGGATGAGGATGAGGATGAGGATGAGGATGAGGATGAGGATGAGGATGAGGATGAGGATGAGGATGAGGATGAGGATGAGGATGAGGATGAGGATGAGGATGAGGATGAGGATGAGGATGAGGATGAGGATGAGGATGAGGATGAGGATGAGGATGAGGATGAGGATGAGGATGAGGATGAGGATGAGGATGAGGATGAGGATGAGGATGAGGATGAGGATGAGGATGAGGATGAGGATGAGGATGAGGATGAGGATGAGGATGAGGATGAGGATGAGGATGAGGATGAGGATGAGGATGAGGATGAGGATGAGGATGAGGATGAGGATGAGGATGAGGATGAGGATGAGGATGAGGATGAGGATGAGGATGAGGATGAGGATGAGGATGAGGATGAGGATGAGGATGAGGATGAGGATGAGGATGAGGATGAGGATGAGGATGAGGATGAGGATGAGGATGAGGATGAGGATGAGGATGAGGATGAGGATGAGGATGAGGAAGATTCTAATTAAGTCGTGTGTAATTTTCTTCTCCCGTTCCCTCTCCAGCCTCAGATTGTAATCAATTGATGGTAAATCGTGGAGACCTCCTTCCTACTCATTTAATTATCCTTGGCAAAGGAACTCTTTATTTTACGCATTATCTTCCTTACTCCTTTTGTCCTTAATTTGTGAAAAATAGTTTCTACATTTTTCTTTCGGTTCTTGTGCAACCATTGCCAGGATAACATCCCTTCCAAGAAGCTTTATCCTTCGGGCAATGCATTCCGAATGGAGTGCGGTAGAACGTTGACTTTGCAAATGAGTCGCAAGGAGGAAATCAAGGCAAAAAGTCGTCGAGAATTGAAATCAGGATTCGTTGAAAGCACTTTCGCTCTTCACACAACGAAAGTGGGTGTAGCATCGGATTGGGAAAATGTGCGAGGGTGTGGAAAATTAATTGAGAATTTAAATTGATGATGAAGAGACTCCTCGAAGGGATTGCAGCTTGGTCTTTGCGTTTTCTGTGTGTTCTTCTCTGCATTGGGACGATTGCGTTTGCCGTCTGCTGGCAATTTGCAGCAATTTATTTCGCGTGAATCTGAATTAATGAAGCACCGAGTAAATTGAAAATAAAGAGAAGAGAAAGGAGAAACAAAAGGCGACATGAGATTGGAAGGAGGAAGGACACTCCTTAATTAAGAATCAAACACATGAAGAGCTTTGTGATTTCTTTTTTCTCCCTTTTTTGAGGAGAGAAGTCGGAAACGGGGTGGTTTAATTAGAGTGAAGATAGTGGAAATGGGGTGAAGGGGGAACACAGGTCAGTAGTCATTTGTCCCAATCGACCTTGGATTTCAAGATATCATGGCGTAAGTAGTGGCATCCCCGTGGATGGAATTGTCATTCAGACAGCTAAGGGTGCGACAGAAAAGACCTTTTGGAGAATTGATGGTCGTCGGGCTTGTAGGTCTCTCAATTCAATTGAAAATGTTTCAACAGCAAGGTTCTTCCCTAAATGTCAGTAGTCTCCATATCTGGAGATCAATAATCCATTTTTTCCTCTCCCACTTCTGTCAGTTTCATGTCCCAGTGTCCATGATGCTCCATTCCATTTAACCACTTGTATATCACTTCAGCGACAAACTTTTAATTGTCCTCCCCAACTGGCTCATGTCAAACCACAACAGAAACTGCACCTTCCCTGGTCCATGCATCAAGTGATACCAAACAATTCCCAAAGATGTCAACACTTTCAAATTTTGAACTTTCAAACTCTCCGTAGTCTAGCTCCGGGCACAATGTCTACGAAGAGTGTAGAGCACACCCCAAAAAGTCATTTTTTGCCCCCGTCTCATTCCTGTTCGCCGCTTCTGTCGTTCCCACTGAAGGCCCATCCACCGAAGTGTACATTTATATGCACACACACTCTACATCTGTGTAAGCACTTGAGTTGACAATTTTCGTCTCAAGGGTATACTCTGTACTGCAACGTTGCAGAAGCACCCACGTCAAAAATTCCACCCCCCACCCATCGCACGATAGGGGTTAAATTTTATAAATGCAACATCAAAGCATACAAGTTTCCATGGTTGCGTGAGTCGTGCCAGAGCAACGAGTTGTCGGTGTGACAAAAATAGATGTTGGCAGGACGATATCGCTGCTCCCCCCATTCAGAAACCAAGCCCCGTTCTCCGCTGGAACTGTGTGTAAAAGTTGGAAATATTTTTTACAGAAAAAATGTTTAAAAAAGTTTCTTTGACACCTTTTGGCTATGAGAACATTCTGCCCGCCTGTTTACCCCCTTTTGAGGGTGATGTTGGCAGAAGCAGCTCCATCTTCAAAGCGAAAAGTTAGTGGCGATACATAGTTAAACAGGGGAGATTGAGGGTGTAGCCAAATGGAGACGACTGTGTAACGAGTGCACTTGCTTTGGCCCGACCGAGAGCGCCTTGCATCACAACCGAGTGCTGTCAATGCAAATGGATCCGAAGTGTGTATCGAACAGAAACATAGGAACTGATGGAGCAGCTTTGTTGTGCTCCCCGTCGCTGGCAGGAGGTTTTAAAGCCTGTAAGTGCATTTTGCAATTTCAGCTTTTAATGTGCATCTTCTGCGTAAACGGTGCGGTTGTTGATTTTGAGGAAAACATCAATAAGAGCGGTTTGCGGGCACTTTCTTTGAGAGCACCGATGCACATTTTTCTTTTTGCTCACATTCTCGTTCCTTCGGTGGGGGGAGCGTTTTTTTGCATCAAAGGCTTGTGAGGTAGCGAAGGAACGAGTTTCGAGAGTTTGATCTTAAGATGTGCCGATGCCTGTGTCATTACTTGATGAGACGCTCTGAAATACGAGCGTATTCAAGATCCATTAAGGCCTTTGTTCTCAAGAGTACCTCGGGGGCTTTCGTTGCGGCACTCTTGGATGCAGCAAATGGGCTTCCGAATTCATCAAGGTCGATGGACGGTGATTTTTTCGATGGCGTAAGGCAGCGTTGTGCTGAACGAAAGTAGTCCATGGTTTGGGAAATTAAGGTTAAGGGCCATAGTTCCTGTGTGACAATGTTGGTAGTAGGATGGTGGGTTGCGATGATTTTTTGCAAGCACCTTTGATCGTTGGTGGGCTATGTTTTGTAGATTGATCTGAATCTTTCCCTTGAAAGTTGAACACTAAATAAAGCATTTTCGAGCGGTACGTTTCAAAACTTGATCGATTCTAAGCGGACGCCTTTTGAGAAGGGTTTCAGCAAGAACATATCCGAGTTCTCCACTATCTAGACTAACAAACCCTGGTCCCAGCACAACAAATGCAGCACTAAATGCAGATTGATGTCGCTTGTTTCAGATTCTGGTTACCTAAGTTTCAGTGAGTGGGTCGCCGTGGCGTAGTGGGTTAGTGCGTCGATTCCTACGCAGAGGGTGCCAGGTTCGATACCCGAATTTACCACCTTTCATATTTCACGGCTCCACCTCTTTCGAGTCACTGACAATGCTCAAAGAGTATTTCCTGTCTAGAAAAAGCTTCTCAACTTCGGCGTTCGGAGTCGGCATTAAACTGTAGGTCCCTTCCACGCGTGAGAGAACAATAGCACGCACGAGTGGTTGCTGAGAAGCTAGGCCCTGCCCTCTACGGGCTGTCGCGCCACCCATATTATTATTATTATTAAGTTTCATATGGTGTGGTTAAAAGCCGTCTACCAGATTGACTTATTATAATACAAAATATTTTGATTTGTTTGTTTTCGTTTGAGACTTTTAGCTCCCTCAATTATACGTTTCCTATATCTTAACGCAGAAGCAAAATATTTGTACAAAATTTCCCAGCCAATTTTGCCATTTAAAACGTTAACCACTTCGGCCATATTTAATGAACTTACACCAAAGTACATTAGTCGGAGGTCCTTTAAGATGGGACCCCTTGCGATGAAATGGTATATGTCCTCTCTCTCGTTCAGATTACAGGGATCACAGATAACTGGTAAGTCTGATCGATGCGGTATGAAATTTAATTGCAATATTCCACCTCTGGCTTTAAAAATTGAACTTATCATATTAATAGAAAAGCGGTTGTGGAAGTACGTATTTTCTTTCAAATCAAATTGTAACTCCCTGTATACTGTTCTGAATTGGGATGACTGTGCTTCATCTATATATGCATCTTTCAGAGATTGGGTGACTCAATTTTTCCAATTTGGTGTTAAAGTGATTTCTTAGTGATGTAATGCTTATATTTTCGGAAATACATACCGCAACACCTAAGTCATGTCCCAGATCTTCCCAGGTTTCAACAAGCTGTAGCTAAATCATTATTTAGAATAAGCTTGGGCAGTCTTTCCTCATCCATTCCAAACATTTTTAGTATGTACTTGAAATGCAATTTAAGAGTGTCTAGAAACAGGGGAGGCACATTTGCTTCCAAATGAAGCATACAAGTTGGAGTGTAGTTTGGCAAACAGAAGATTCGCTTCAAGAAGTATCTTAAGAATTTTCCACTTCATCAAATTGCTTTCATCCCCAGATTTGAGCACCGTAAAGCAGAGTAGAAAATGCAGTAGCTCAAAATAGCTTTATCTTTAAATCATGTTCAATATATTCGTTGGTAATACAACGAACCCACCGAAGAAATTGCTCTCTTCGCCTCAGCTAACTTGCACTAGAAATGCTTTTTCATATTAAGACTTGAGGCTATTAATGTAATAATAATAATATGGGTGGCGCTACAGCCCGTAGAGGGCCATGGTCTAGCTTCTCAGCAACCACTCATGTTGTGCGTGCTATTGTTCTTTCACGCGTGGAAGGGACCTACAGTTTAATGCCGACTCCGCACGGCGCAGTTGAGATGCTTGTCTAGACAGGAAATACTCTTTGAGCATTGTCAGTTACTATTCCACCTCCGATTGCCTGAACAATGTAGGCGATTTAATTTATAAATAAAATAAACAGTGAGAGTACTCAAGACACATCCCTGCTTGACTCCCATTGTGTTACTAAAGCCTTCTGAAATGGACTCTTCATCCCAAACGTATGCCGAATTACTTTTCTTTTTTTTCAATGTACTTACTTGCTACACAACATATGCTTAAAACGAATTCTATTTAATCCTAACCTACGAACCCTATGCGAGTACTCTAAGCTATTCTAATTTATATATATCTGTGCCTTTCGGCTTAAACAACCTTTTTTTTAGTCTTTAATTAATATTATGAATTACCAAGAAAACTTGAAAATCTTGGATTAACCTAGCTAACATATGAAAAAAATAACTTAAAATTAACTTAATCTACAATAAACCTTAACCTAACATAACCTTAAGACTACCTTAAATATGTATAACATATACATCTATACGCCGTGGTGCACCTTTTTTTGGATTGTTTATAAATTTCATCTTAAACTAAATTAATTCTATGTAAGTTGGCCACCATGGTCAACTGTTTCGCCGTTTGGAAGAGTCAACGCCGGCGGAGACCGGTTCTGGTGCAACCACCAATAAAAGTGCCGTTCTTTGGCACACTCTCTAATGTCCTGAGCAGAGATCGCTCTACTGAAACGGAGGAGATCTTCGTGGCTACGAGCGACATCCGGCTCCGTACGCAGCCATCATAGTGATGCCTCGTTTGAATCGTCAAATAGCGTTGAATAGATGAGGTCTTGGAAGTGGTTTTGGAGCTGAGCTGGACCGTCTGCATATCCAAGTTTGCTTCAGGTTGCGTGGCTACTGGGACCGGGGTAACCTTCGGCACTGTCTGTTGTACCGGCCGCCTACCTGATGCCATTTGGGCATAAGAGACGGCTGGAGTAACAGTGGTAGCTTCAACTCGGGGCGTTGGCCTCGCTTCTACCATTTTTGTATTCCTCTTACCTCTTCGGATCTCTTGGAGTTAAGGGCCCGATAGTTAGCAGGGTACCCGCTGGTCTGGCAGAGTATGCATGTCAGCATGCTCCTCTCAACAACCTTATCCGTTCCTAATGGACATTCTCCTTTAATGTGGGATCCTATGCATTCGACGCAGCGAGACTCCATACTACAGTTCGCTGCGGCATGCCCGAACCTTTGACAGCGAGCACACTGGAATGTGTGCTTTGTTCTTTCTAATGTTGCCCATTTGACTTCAATAGTGCCTAAACGATTGATTCGCTTTAGGCTATCTACTTTGCTAGCTGAGCTGATCTGGACTATGAGGAACGGAAGATTCCTGCTCTCTCTTCTCGATGCCGCAGTGATGAAGGGCTGAACCCCAACAACCTGGACATTGTCGCTCTGCGCTTGGCGCAGCATAGCGAGGATCTCCTCGGGATCAGTATCGGGATCCACGTTCTTTAGGAGCATGGTCTTGAGTTTTTCCCCTTTTGGGGTATGTGAAATGAACTCGACCCCGGTCGTCGTTAGCTCTTCTTTTACGGCACGGTTATCTGCGACTGATGAACATTGGACAGAAAGCCTTAAGGGCCCTTTGTACTTAATATAATATGATGTATTTTTGGTGGCCAACTTACATAACTTATCGAGATCCTTAGTCTCCACTATGGCTCATTGCTTTCAGCATATTGATGATCTCACTTGAGATTCCAATCCTATAGAGCTTATACCAAAGGGCCTCACGCGAAATCGATTTGAAAGCAGCTCCAAAATCAACAAAAATGCATAATAATATTAATATGGGTGTAGCTACAGCCCGAAGAGGGCCAGGGCCTAGCTTCTCAAGTTACCACTCGTGTTGTGCGTGCTATTTTTCTTTCTATCTGACCTACAGTTTAATTCCGACTCGGAACGGCGAATTTGAGAGGCTTTTTCTAGACAGGAGTACTCTTTGAGCATTGTCAGTGACTCGAAAAGAGGTGGAGCCGTGAATTATCAAAGGTGGTAAATTCGGGTATCGAACCTGGCACTCTCTGCGTAGAAGTCGACGCACTAACACACTACGCCACGGCGACCCACACAAAAAATGCATACAGTTTCTTATTTCTTCGTTTGTATTTTTCTGCGATGTTGAAAATTTGGTCCAGGGTAGAGTAATTGTGTCTAAATCCAGGTTGGCATTCGCTCAAAATTCTTTTATTCTCTACCCACTGTGTTAGTCTTTTAAAAATAAGTGCACTAAATGCTTAACTGAAGAATTCAAAAACGATATGCCTCTGCAGTTTTCAGGATTATCATAGGGATTCATAGGGATTCTGCTATCGGCTTAGCTGATCCGAAGATCGTTTAAATTAATTAGAATCACCTTTCCAGTCGTTCACAATTCGATATCGGACATTGCATTCTATTTCCGTACTATCTTCGTATGCGACAATTATCTACAGACAGAAAAAGATATTCTCAAAAAAATTTAAGTGAATGTCTAAAACCGGTCGTATTTCTTTCTTCATTTGTTTGCCGTTGGATCCGTAAACGGCTGAGTTGGCTCATCGCTCGTCGCTGTACAGTGCATACAGTTCTTGTACGTGGTTGACTCTTCCCCTTTAAAACCGTTAACGGGAACAGGACTAAAGACCACTGGCAGAACTTTTTTTCTCGAAGAGACCTGGGTCAGGTTAGCTTAGGTTAATGTGATTGCCAGAACTGAAGCAGTTCTGGCCCACTTAGGTCCTGATTGGATCCATTGTGATATCACTAATCGTCGGCTTACGTGCCGGTTCCTCTTTGGGAACTTACTAAAACACCTGAAGATACCTACTGGTATGCTAGTGGCATATCCTGGGGCCTAGTGGCATATCCTGGATGATGCCCTCCTTTGCCAATTAGTATTTTTTATAATTTTTGCTATGTCCAGAATTTTAATGCCACACATTGAATGAATAGCTGCCTAGCGTGTTTTTCCTTGTCCTTGTAAGTGCTGGGCAGGTGCCGAGGTAATGAAGTATAGTTTCTTCTTCCTCTTCGTCCCTACAGCTCCCACAAAAGTCATTGTGGGGGTGGGGGGCTCCCATTATCCTTGCGTGTGTGCCGAATAGGCAATGACCAGTAATAATGCCAACTACAGTGCTGATTTCCTTTCTATTTAGTTTTAGGAGTGTGCTTGTTTTTTTTGGGATTTATTGAAGGCCATATTAGCCTTGAAGTCCTGCAAGTCTCTAACTCCATCCACATCCGATTAGCGGCGTTGATGGCATCTGTAAGTAACAAAGTGCCTATTACTTGAAGAGAGGGGTATGGGGTGTCCTGATTACTTGTCAAACCCTCCCCTGTTCTAACTAACGTCGGCCCTTTCGTTGCCTGGAATACCAATATGCCCAGGGACCCAGCATAGGTAAAATTGTATCTGACCGCTATCTCCTAGGACTTGCTTATCCGCTTTTCAGATTCTCCATGCCTCTATGCGGTTGGCAAGAGTTATTCTGCGTATGATCTCCGCAGTGATGTTGTTTGTATTACTTACCGCGAAGTCCCTTACTTTCCATTCCTCGATTGGATGTCTGCTTGGTAGCAGTCCAGGGCCTCCGCGAGTTCTTCGGCTGGACGTGGCCTGTTAATCGTTGTCCTTCATACGTTTACTGGGATCGTCAAAATGGAATCCGTCCATATACGTGGCATGTGGTGGTCTCCTTAACCTCATACACAATCCCTAACTAGGAGGCCATGCCTCATTTTTCGACCCTCGGGCGAAGGGTCTGGGGTATCCAGTGTCGATGCCTTCGCACTCCAAATTAAAACTGCTTAATGACAATTGGTTATGAACGAAAGGATACAAACTTATCCCACAGCAAAACTCATGTATGAATAACCTTGCATTGGAATTGCGTCAAAGGAGCTTTCATCATATACAAGACCAAATAGTTCCGAATTGACTTGTAGTCTTAATGGGCGTCTGAATCAATCATCGACTGAATTTGAATCATTTTAGTTATTCCTTCTGGTGAGCATTGAAAATCGTTTTATTGTCCTCATGTCCTGTGCAAAGTTCAAAGCAAGGACTCAATTCAACTTCATTCATTATTTCAATTATGTATTGCCATCTCAGTAGTATTGTCCTCACATTTCGAACAGCAGCAAGTATTCCGTTTTCTACTTAAAAAAAGGCTTCCCTGCTGCGACATCGAAGCAAGCCCGTGCATGCAGACCTCTGTGCAGGAAGAACGCATGCATACAGGACCACTATGCTGCAGTCTAAAACACTACTGGCACACAAAAAGGATCTCTTACCGAGCATAATGCCACTTGATGTTGGCATAGATGGCTGTGTGTACAGTTCACCAAGAACGCATTGAAATTGAATCCTGTTTGTTACCCAACCATCCTCCGACCCAGTCTGCAAGTAGAAGCTCCAAGCTGACTTGACTAGGGGATTTGTGTTGCTCTGAAGGTGGTATCCGAACTCTGTACATCCTTAGCACATGTGCACTTCATTCTGGAAGTGGGAAAACTGAAGTCGTACTGAATCCTGGAAGGTGAAGGAATTCCTCTTGCTCACATTCATACTTTCGTAGATGAAAAAAAGAAGAAAGGATTAAGACTGAAAGGTGAGAGGAAGAGAAAAGATGAAGAATGTGTACTGGGGTGGTGGAAACTGAAGGCGAACGCATAACATTTGAAAATAAAACAAAAATCATACATCCTGTACACTGCCATTCAGTGTACACAAGATGCTCACAAGCACAAGAAGTGGATTTCATTCACAAGGACGGTGTTGCCAGCCCTGATGCGAGTGCTTTGAAGGTTTCGCGAAATTACGAGAGGAAATGTTTACATGCTGACTGCAGCCTTGGTTTAGTGACGCACAATAAAGCAGTGAACGTCTGCAGCTGGATGAAAGGAGTGGGTTCCTTATCCTGATATCGATTTACCTTTTCTTAGGGGTAGGCTCCCTAGAATTTACAGAGGGAAGGGATCCGACAGAAAATCTGTCTGAATACTCTGCTTACCTTTTTCTGGACATCAAAAAGGGTGCTCGAGTAACGTAGTTTGTGAGTCACTTGAATAGAACAGACGGTTGATAATGGTCTAGACACATCCTTTCTCATTCTTCGGATACGACTTTATACGCCATCGGATGATCATACTCCACCATCTACCGAAGCGTCTGGCATTGGACTTACATAGTAAAATTCCAGCCCAATATAATTTACGGCAGTAATGTCGGTACTAATGTTACCAGACGAGGAACATAGACATCCCTCTCTTCATCTGCAACGTCTGCCTTCGTGGGGAAGTTTCAAAATGGCACAATTCAATATTCAGAGTACGCCATATTTGTTTTAAATGTACTATTTTAATGGCTTCACATTTTCCAGTTACCTTTTGGCAAAGAAAACAAATATAGATATATATTATCACACAGTGGCGGATTTATAATAATATAGGTGGCGGACCTGAACCTAGCTTCTACAGCAACGACTCTGGTTGTTACTTACTTACTTACTTATCAGGCTGATGACCCATGCAGGGTCCGAGCTTGAGCGATAGCTGTTTTCCATTGTTGACGGTCCTGGGCACGCTGCTTCTAGTCATGAAGAGCAAGTTGTCTTGCATCCGCGATTACTACCGGAGATTCGGTCTTCCTTCCTCTCCTTCTCGAACCAGGAGGCTCGGATTAGAAGACCCTCTTTGCTGGAGCATTTTTGTCCATGTGCTCGATGTAGCCGAGCCAGTGCAGTCGATGGATCTTTGCCTTCCAGACTACATCCACATCCTGGTACAGCTCGTAAAGTTCGCGGTTGTGTCTTGTCCTCCATTCGCGTTCCTCGCAGACGGGATATATATCCGACGTAGAATTTTTCTTTCGAAGCCACCAAGAATCAGCGCAGCAATTTTGGTTATCGTAAAGCTTTCGGCTCCATAAAGCAGGACTGGCAAAATAAGGGGTTTGTAGAGCATGATCTTAGTCCTTCGAGTCAGGAGTTTTGAGGCCAGTTGTTTTGACAAACAGAAGTAACACCGGCTTTTGTTACTCTCCACAGTGATGCCGTTTATGGAGTTTACGTTTGAACCGAGGGAGACAAACTCCTTTACTACCTCGAAATTGTAGTTGTCTATTGTAGTATTTTGTCCTAGGTGGTGTGTGACGGTCGGCAGCATATACTTAGTTTTGTCCTCATTGACCTTAAGAACAGCTCGCTTCGCCTCTTCTTCAAATGCTGTAAATGCTTCCACTACTGCACGCGAGACGATGTCGATGTCGTCTGCATATCCCAACAGTTGGACTGACTTGTAGACGATAGTGCCTTCCGTGTTTACAGCTGCCCGCCGAACTATCTTCTCCAGTACCCAATTGAAGAAACTGCAACTGCATGGTGCATCGCGTATTTGTTAGTGGAGTATGACACAACCGGATCAGTTATCCCGGGATCCTGAATTCGGCCATCGCACCGAATAACTCCTTGCGATGAATGCTGTCGTATGCGGCTTTAAAATCGATAAAAAGGTGGCGCATATAGATTTGGTGGATTCAGGATTTGCCTTAGAGTGAAGATTTGGTCTATAGGCGATTTGCCAGGCACTGGTACGTGCCGATTAGTGCGGTGCAAAGCGGCTTTCGACGTTCACACAGTACGCTGGACAGGATCCTGTAGGCGACGTTGAGCAGGGACATACCTCTATAGTTGCTGCAAGAGGTAGGATCGCCTTTCTTGCGGATGGGGTATATGGAGCTGATATTCTAATCGTCGGGCAAGCTTTCGTCCTCATAAATTCTACAGATGATCTAGTGCTTCCTCCCTACCAGACCATCTCCACCGGCCTTGAAGAGCGCTGATGGTAGGCTATCTGAGCCTGCGGCTTTGTTGTTCTTCAGCCTTTTAATGGCTGTGCCGACTCCTTCAAAGCTAGGTGGAAGGACTACTTCATCGATTGGAGTTGGGATTTCTTAATTCTCTATCACTCTCACTCTCCTGGTCAGGCCCGTTAAACAGCCATTGGAAGTGCTGCTTAAATACATCCCTGCGGGTCAATAACCAGTTTACCCTCATCCTTTCGAAGAGCCTGGGTGAATTTCCTAAAGCCAGCGGTAAGGCTTTGGGCTTTCTTGTAGAAGGCCCGTATTTTATGCTTGTCCCTAGACTCTTCAATGTCCTTGAACGACTCCTGTTGTTCGTGATATTATTCTTTCACGAGTGGAAAGGACCTACAGTTTCAAGCCGACTCCGGACGGAGAAATCGGAAACCTTTCTCTTTGACAGGAATACTCTTTGAGCATTGCGAATGACTCAAAATAGGTGAAGCCGTGAATTATGAAAGGTGGTGAATTCGGGTATCGAACCTGGCACCCTGTGCGTAGGAGTCAACACACTAAGCCACTACGCCACCGTGACCTACGAATGTATAAACATTTTCCGTATGTACCTAGGCAACAACCAACAAACCTCTCCACGTCCCAGCCGTCCGTGTGTTGCTTCGGAGTCGATCACTTTTAGGGCCAGGGCTAAGTTCCAGAAGTCCGTACAACTGTTAGAATACGTCGATGACATTGAGGTGATTGGCAGAACACATCGAGTGGACGTTTGGTCGAAGGCGTTTGGTGGCATTTAGACGGTGACTGAGGTCAAGAGGAGATATATGCTGTCCCCAAGAAAGGATATACGACATCGAAGTCTTGGGCAGAGCGTTGCACTGGCCAGTTTTGACTAACTATGTAGGTAAGGATTTCGTCTAGCTCGGCTCTACAGTAGTCAGTACGAAAACATTAGTACCGAGAACAAACGCAGAATAACTATTGGCAGCCGCTGTTTCGGGCTCTAAGTAATGGATTCTGAGTAATAGAATATAAAACAGTCTAACAGGGGCAGGGCCTAGCTTCTCAGTAACCAAGACGAGTGGTTGCGTGCGTGCTATTGTTCTTTCATGAGTATAAGGGTCCTATAGTTTTATGCTTACTCCGAAAGGCCAAGTTTGAGAAGCTTTTTGTAGACAGTTGTTACTCCTTGAGCATTGTCAGTGACTCGAAAGAGGTGAAACCGTGATAATTATTTTTGGTCGTAATGGCGGGAATCGAACTCAGGCAGCGAAGTAAAGTTGCGTGGAGCCCACAACCACACGGCCACCACTCTGAATATTGTAACTGTATATGTGACCACGTTGACTCTAGAACACAAGACACTGATTATAGCAGCTCTGCAATACGTCGCAAATGCATTGATAATCTCAAAAGTGGATGAAGAAGTCCTTGGGCTCTTCTAGAGTAAAGCTTGGTTCAGCTTGGTATATTTGGTCCAGATTGCGTTGATAGGATCTGCAGAAGAAAATTCAAATACGAGCTGGTCGGGGATGGGCCTTAAAGCCTAGACGACATGGACCTAGTCAGACATCTACGGATACAACACCTAAGGCGGCTAGTCTTTAAAATTGCCAACCATTCCTCGAAGATTATCAGTTTATTGATTATACTAAGTGAGCAATGATGTCTTTTTTTTAATCGAAGGTTATTTTGACACTGGCAGCTGTTCCCTTTCGATATCCCATCTCATTCGATCAACGGTGGGCGAGAGAGCAATGTAAATCGACTTTTTTTAACGGAAATTGAAGACATTGACTTGGACGACCTCTGGTTCATTTAGGATGGCGCGCCATAACTCACAGCCCATGACACATTCGACGACATTCCCAAATCGTGTTCTCAGCCGTCTTGGCGATGTCAATTGGCCACCTCGGATCTTCGATTTGACCTCTTTGGACTTTTCTTTCGCGGAGAACCGTTAAGGGCCGATATTGTGCCAGCAACCGGGAATCGATTCAAGCACTTAAGGCCAATATCATCCAAACAATCCGTGAGCTACAACTCGAAGGCATCTACAATGTCTTTAAAAATTGGGGCAACAGAATTCGCTACCAGCCGAGGCAGAGGAGCGACGAACGGGCGACCACTTGAACGACGTTGTATTTCATAATTAATGGGATTGTTTAATTTTATTCATATCATTGCATTTTAAAAAGAAACTTGTAATTGACACACCATGTATTTACAATCTAACAATAGCTGCGTTTTTTGTAAGCGTATATACGCCTAATTTTGAAGTGCACAAAAAAACGATAATCGGTAATCGCTTAATGATTCATCATAAAATCTTGGCAGCACCGTCGAGTCGTGGAAGGTGATTGTTGATCTTTGATGGTCACAATCCTCGTTTTGTGACTGTGTGGCGTGACAATCACTTTAAAAGCAAAAACACTTAATAATTATAAAATAAAAAATTGTTCATCAAATAAAAAGAATCGTTTACGAAACCTAAACGGAATGTATAGCAGAGACACTCTGGGTATACCAAAAATTGCATACTTATGGATGCCAAAATAATTAAAAATGATCTAATACATCAACTAAACCTGCAGATGTAAGCCAGATACAGCAACCTAAACAATGAATGAATGAATTCAGGAATGAACAGACAGAAAATAATGTTTGGAAGCATTGTTTTTATCCGCGCTTATTCCTTAAGCGGCGATGGATATGATGAGTAACTTAAGCGGATATAGGACTTGTTGTTAGTGTAATTTATATGCAAATTGAAATTTAGGCGTATATACGCTTGCAAAAAAACGCAGCTAATATGGTTTAACTTGCACTACAAATAGTTTTTGGGTACATTATTAATCCAATCAATATGCTTCCTTGAATTATAAAAGGTCACTCAAAAATTATATTCAGCCCAAAATTCGGGACTCACACAAACACTTGGCTTGTATTTGGATGATCAGTGTGTTTGGCGTCTCCAACTGCTCCTGTCTCCCTGAATTGGTAAACAGATCATTCATAGTTGTCGAACTTAAAACACTATTCCTACCATATTTTCCATCAAATTTTGGAACTGCGGCCGCCAAAGTTTGAATTTTTTCAAATTTTTCTCATTTTTACTAAGCTTAAGCAATCTGCTGTCAAATTGTTTTCTTTTTTTCAATGCTACCAACAACTGACTGCACAAGTGGCGGCAAATTCAAAACGTGCGTTAATTTTGGGCCTCCTTTGGTAGCGAAAGATCGATGAGAGGGTGCCCCTTCCAGAGACTTCTGGAATGTCAAAATTTCCCGCTGCCGACATGAGATGAATCCTAAAAAAAGTGAGATAGGCTGATATTCAGGAAAGTCTTCGAGTTCAGTTGCATCTACTGCATCCTGGGATTTGATCACCGCCTGGCTGTCAGAACATGCAACCACATTTCTCGTGCTTCCTCAATTCTCAGATCCAGTAATTGCAAACATAATTGGATTTTTAGATTTATAGAGCAGACACCTGCCTCCCACTATTTTCGATCCATATAGCTCCATATCCCCGTTAGAGCAAATTGGCAGACAGACAGCAGCTAGCACGGCGATTAGAGTAAGTTCGCTGAGCAGCTGGAAAGAACTGCAGTCTGGACATTCAACGATCCTACGCAGGTATGCCTCTATACCCATAGATACAGACCTCAATCTACCTAAGCTCCCCTTCGAGAAAAATTTCTGAACACCTGACGCTGGAGGCGAATCTTCACACATGGATCGAAGATGGATGCAGGTGTGGGTGCTGGTGTCTATTCCAAGGATCTAAATATCCAGCTATATGTCCGACTACCAAGTCACTGTAGCGTCCTTCAGGCTGAACCTGTAGCGATTAAGGAAGCCCTGTCCTGGCTAAAAAACAATGTAATATCGCTCACAGATATCGTATATCAGCGATCAAGTTTCTGAATTCAGTCACTTTAACTCCAAGACTTTGCTTAATTGCCGCCTATATCTTAACGAGATGGCTAAGTATTTTAGCATCCAACTAATGTTGGTGCCGGGACACTGTGACACTCCAGAGAATTGTGAAGCCGACGAACTCGCTAGAGTGGGCACAAGCTTCGTGCTCTTTCCGGGAGGAGACCCACTCTCTAAAACACCTGCTTAAGCTTGAAACACTTGCTCAAACAAACCGCGTATGGTATATCCCAAGCAATCGCTTAGCTTGGTCTGATTAAGCAGGCCAAACCTCAGATCTGTTATTGGCGTTTTAACAGGGCATTGTGCCATCGGAACTCACGCCTCTAGACTGGGCCTTCTCTATAATGATTTCTGTAGAAGCCGCATGGACAAGGATGAGGAAAAAACCATCGAACACTTGCTATGTAGCTGCAGTGCTCTCTCATCTCGACCATTTCTTTGTTAATCTGGCTGAACTGAGCAGCATCAGAATCAGCCCTCTTCTTCGCTTTATCAAAAGCACAAATTGGTTTGCGGAATAGGTAGTCAAGATCCGCATGGTAACACAATGGGCCTATGTGTGGCCTAAGTGTGTCTCCTGTTCAGATGCGCGACAGTCAGCCACCTCAACCTAACCTAACCTAGCTCCATATAGCTCCATTCTGACTCATTTCAGACTTTCAAGAATGTGTGGTGGTTCAAAAGTTCTTCTCGAACGGAAGTTTAAATAGTATTTCTCTGAGGTTTGGCTGATAGAGTGTCCAGAACGGGATCAATCTGAGCGCTGTGCTTATGTCTACCAAGATAGACGAGTTCTGTACCTTTTGCCTTTTTTCGGACCAATCAGAGAATGCTATTCACATAATTTTTTCCCTACCTCTTGCAACCTCGAAGTATCCGCGAACCCCTTAAATTCGTTAAAACCTTGTCTGAAATTTTCAGCAGCTGGCAATACCATACGCAAAGCCATTGAAGGGACTGGGAGCACAAAGTAAGTAACAAATGGCACGAAGAGGAAATTCATGGATTGGAATTCAATTATTAATTTTCTCCGTCTATCAATGTTTATTCTTTTGCTCTCTGTCTCTCCTTCTCTCTGATGTGAAACCATCAACCACCGCCTTCATTCAATCCACCTGTGCAGAGAATTTGCATTTACAAAGCCAAACTTCGCAGAGGATGCATTCACCATCTCCTGAACACAGCCCGATAGAGTGCGGATGAATATTCATTCGAGAGCAATTCCAATTGAAATTCCGTTGTTTTATTATTTTCAAATTACTAAATCTAATTGCGCGCGACAAAGAAGACGGCCAAGCACCTGAGAAGTGTGCTCTTGAGAGCTGGCTGATTGGGCGTGCTCCTGCTCCTGATTGCGCGGGAGGGGCTGCGAATGCAATTAAGGATTCGCCTGTGGGATTCGTTTGTGGTTAGCTCGACTGTGATTATGTTTGAACACAGATTCCTTTTAATTATTTTTCTCGAGTCTTTGGTAACAGAGAGGAAAAGACACCAACAGCACTTTGATTTGTTGTTGCCACGTCCTTCATTCGGCACGTCTGCTGGCATTAACCTGTTGCGTGGTGAGGGTATGGAGCGTGTTGCTGTCCCACCCACCGGAGGAGACACATCGTCCTCGGGTAACCTAATCGGATGGCTGACGTTGGTGCTGCAGTTAGTGGCGACGAGACGCGACGGTGGAAATGGATCAAGATGTGGAACTGCAGAGAGCACAGTGCATCTGGGACGAGACGTGTTTGAAATGTTCAATTGCTGGTTGGTGGATGGAGTGGCATTGGCTAGTGGTGGAACCATTTAATCATGGGCGAGTGCGATTTCTTTGGGCGCACAGCGTGGAACTTGGCTTAGGCGCTCGAATCTTGATGCCCGTGTTATGGCCGGGCAACGATATGATAAATTGGAATTGTGAAAGGAATGCTTTGTGGTGCGTGGCGACTGATGGGAATTGTTAAACGAATCGCTTAACTCAAATTCAGAGTGTGACTCTGTGAATTCAATTGAATCGATGGTGGGGCTTTGGCCTTAAGAGTGCACCTAGATCGGTTGAATTTAGTCGCTACTGCGGCTGAGATGGTTCTTGACAGAGTGCTGAGGATTTAAAGAGAACCGGAAGAGTCATTTTTGATACTAGTGTGCTTTGTTTAAGAAGCACGTCTTCGTCTTTAAATACTTGAAGGAATGCAGACAAACCTGTTTCCTGCTGTTCTACATGTGACAGACATTGTTGAGGACTCTAATAACAGAATTACGGCATAGGTTCCTCTTCATAAGTCGGTAATTGATCTAATCAAATATGTTGTGTAACTTTCCAAAGCCAACTTGGGCCTCAAGGTGAGGTTCGAATAGGTAAGGTAATCTCTAATCTAAAGAAGAAGAGATTCATCGGTAAGAACGCATTTTCTACAAAAGAGCTTGAAGCCAAATTCTGTCAAATCTCTTAAATAAATATCAAGCTCAACGACCTTGCAGCGGCAGCGGCAACCGTTCTGCCAGTC
This sequence comes from Eristalis intricaria, assembly GCA_964034865.1. NCBI lineage: Eukaryota > Metazoa > Arthropoda > Insecta > Diptera > Syrphidae > Eristalis > Eristalis intricaria. The sequence continues at coordinate 38,050,444 of OZ035875.1, forward strand.
ATTGGGAATAGGGAAGCTTGCGCGATTCAAGATATTTCACAAGCTGACGATTTATCACAGTTTCCTTGACCTTGTAAAGAAGGAATGGTAGGTTAGTTTGGGATGGGTAGAGGGGCTGCTATTGAACTCACCAGCACACCAAGACCATGTTTGTCCATTGTCAGACTACAACCACTAATTGACCATTCCAGTGATAGTGCCGTTAATTTGATCCCAACGGCAAATGGTGACTGTCGTCTCGTCTCCTTCTCGAACCAGGAAGCGCGGATTCGAAGACCCTCTTAGCTGGAGCATTGTTCTCCATGCGCTCGATGTGGCAGATCCAATGCAGTTGATTTTTGCCTTCCTATATCCACATCCTGGTACAGCTCGTCGAGTTCGCGGTTGTGTCTTCTACTCCAGTAGCCTTCCTCGCAGACGGGACCATATATCCGACGTAGAATTTTTCTTTCGAATGCACCAAGAATCAGCGCAGCAGTTTTAATTATCGTACAGCTTTCGGCTCCATAAAGCAGGACTGGCAAAATAAGGGGTTTGTAGAGTATGTCGTTAGTCCTTCGAGTCAGGAGTTTTGAGGCCAGTTGTTTTAGCAAACCGAAGTAACACCGGTTGCCAAAGGCGGTTCTACGTCAGATCTCCACTGTGATGTCGTTTCTGGAGTTTACTTTTGTTAAAAAGTAGACAAACTCCTTTACTACTTCGAAATTGTAGCTGTCGATTGTAATATTTTGTCCTACGTGGTATGTGACGGTCGGCAGCATAGACTTTGTTTCATTCTCATTGACCTTAAGAACAGCTCGCTTCGCCTCTTCTTCAAATGCAGTAAAAGCTTCCACTACGGCACGTTATGAACGCGAGACGATGTCCATGTCCTCTGCATATCAAAACAGTTGGACTGACTTGTAGAAGATAGTGCCTTCCGTGTTTACAGCTGCCCGCTGCACTATCTTCTCCAATACCAAATTGAAGAAATCACACGACAGCGCATCTCCTTGCCGAAATCCGGTGCAGGTTTCAAACGGCTCGGAAGTCCTCGAGCCGAAATGCACGGTGCATCGCGTTAGCGTAGTGCGACACAACCGGGTCAGTTTTCCCGGGATCCCGAATTCGGCTATCGCACCGAATAACTCCTTGCGATGAATGCTGTCGTATGCGGCTTTAAAATCGATAAAAAGGTGGTGCGTATAGATTTGAAACTCGCTGGTTCCAGGATTTGCCTTAGAGTGAAGCCGATTAGTGCGGCGCAAAGCGGCTTTCGACGTTCACACAGTACGCTGGACAGGATCTTGTAGGCGACGCTGAGCAGGGATATACCTCTATAGTTGCTGCAAGAGGTAGGATCGCCTTTCTTGCGGATGGGGCATATGGAGCTGATATTCTAGTCGTCGGGCATGCTTTCGTCCTCCCAAATTCCACATATGATCTAGTGCATGCTCCCTACCAGAACATCGCCACCGGCCTTGAAGAGCACTCATGATAAGCTATCCGAGCCTGTGGCTTTGTTGTTCTTCAGCCTTTTGATGGCTGTGCCGACTCCCTCAAAGCTAGGTGGGCGGACTACTTCATCGACTTGTGTTGGGATTTCTTGATTCCGTATCACTCTCTCCTGGTCAGGCCCGTTAAACAGCTGTTGGAAGTGCTTCTTAAACACTTCCATTATTCCCTGCGGGTCAGTAACCCGGTTACCCTTACAGTTTCGAACAGCCTGGATGCATTTCCTAAAGCCAGCGGCAAGGCTTTTGGCTATTTGTGGAAGGCCCGTATTTTATGCTTGTCTCCAGACTCTTCGATATCATTGAGCTGGGAGGTTGGAGTAGAAGAAGCCTTTTCTCCTCCCTTCTCCTAGCCCGGTACTCCTCCTGCGCTGCTTTAGTTTTCGTTGCAGCGTCTTTTGGAATGCCTCGTCAGATGCAGGCTGCTTCTGCTCACACTCGCCGTGTAGTGGCAGTATGTTATTGGGTTGGATTCCCCATTTGGGTCCGACGATTTTCCTGCAGGTGTGCAATTGACGCTTTCTTGTCTGTTATATCTCCAGCTTAGCTTTCTCTCGACAATAGCTCCCAAGTATGGCGCTGGATCAGTGGAAGTTAATTCTTGCCCCTTCAGCATTGGTGGAGTGTTGGCTGAACTTTTGTATCACCTTGTGAACATGACCAGCTTGGCCTTGGTTGGATTTACATCAATTAAGGATTAGGCATACGATATCGTACAATGTCGAGTTGAGTGATGAACGATGATGCTATGTAACGAAATCATTTTTTTACTTCTTTTTTGAACGACACAACTGGACGACTGGATGGCGCAGTTCGTTAAGTGCCTGCCCTTGGTTAGTGCGTCCCTCGGTTCGAATCCCAGTGAGAGCAAAGTTAATACGATTTTATCTGGTTTTCAAATCTGGGTGGATCAAATTGACGGCACTATCACTGGAGTGGTCAATCAGTGGTACTAGTCTCACTGCGGGTATCAAAATGGGTCGTGTGAATAAAAACTGAGAAAACACTCCGAGTAAGAGTCGAGTATTTTCGTTAAAGGAAATACTCAATTTGGTATGAATAAAAAATTTCCTCAGGCTAGCTACCCTCCCTTAAGTTGACGTTTGAAAACTAGAGTACTTGGCGTTTAAGGATGAGTGCAAAGTCAGGTAAAGGTGGGTGTAAAGTATATGCAATAATGTTTTTAAACATACAAACAAAAAATTATAACTCATGTTCTTTAGGGGACACAGGGGATAATTTAAAGAACGTGTATAGATTCGAGTTTAATAACATGGAATGGTTAAGTACTCATTTCTGAAGAAACCGGTGGTGGGGCCATACCTTTGATTGTTTTTGGTCTTTTAATGTAATGGGAAGATTGCTCGTCTTTTTCTTATCGCTTTTTGATTTCAAGCGGGCCTTCATGTTATCAATTTTTTTCTTTATTTGCCAGATGTTCAAATTAAGCCCATGGATTTTTTTTATTTCTTCTGACATAGTTTTCAACTCATATTTTTCATATCGGGATTTTGGCTTTTTTTCAGCCAGCACGGATAAAATTTCAAACACTTGACGAAACCATCATCGTCCATTCCAGATTTCCTTTTATTTTTGAAAATTAAGGTTTAATCCGTCAAAGTATTCCTCTTCCGAAGCAGTTTTTTCCCATTATTTAAAATTAGCTGTGTTTTTTTGCAAGCGTATATACGCTTAATTTTCAATTTGCATGTAAAATACACTAACAACGAATCCTACATCCGCTTAAGTTACTCATCATATCTATCGCCGCTTAAGGAATAAGCGCGGATAAAAACAATGCTTCCAAACATTATTTTCTGTGTGTTCATTCCTGAATTCATTCATTCATTGTTTAGGTTGCTGTATGTGGCTTACATCTGCAGGTTTGGTTGATGTATTAGATAATTTTCAATTATTTTGGCATCTATAAGTATGCAATTTTTTGTGTACTCAGAGTGTCTCTGCTAAACATACTGCTTAGATTATAATCTTTTCATTTGATCAAAATTGTTTTTATTTTATAATTATAAAGTGTTTTTGCGATGGTCACGCTACACAGTCAGAAAACGAAGATTGCGACCATCAAAGATCAACCATCACCTTCCACGACTACACCCCTGACTGCATAGCAAATGTCATAAATGTCGTCGGTGCTGCCAAGATTTTATTATGAATTGTTAAGCGCCGATGATCGTTATTGTGCACTCATAAATTAAGCGTATATACGCTTGCAAAAAAACACAGCGATTGTTTTCAATTTTTTCTCTTTTGAAGTCACCTCCTATGCACACTCAACTTCTTCAAGCGATATCTGAGCACATTCCATCCTTATTCACACCAAAAAGGAGGCTGGCAAAATATCAGAGCGGAGAGGATTCCTTAAACTTAACGAAATACATTTTTATTCACACCAGATGAAGCATTTACTCCAAAATGCTAAGGAAATGCTCACACTCAGTTTTTATTCACACCTCCCAATGGACCAACATGGTCTAAGTAACTTCACTAGCAGCCCCTCCTACCTACCTGCCTAAACAACACAAACTTCATTCCATGGGGTCGGTCTCCATGGGGTTTCATAAGACCGCAAAGAGCGTTAAAGATATACATCATTGGGCTCTCCCATCCGATTTTTATAGAGTCTGTACCCCTATCGTAGCGGTCTCATACACTCGATGTCAAGGAATATCGGGAGTTGGGAACTGAACCACATCGGCCGGTTTGTTGGTACTGACGCTTCCCTAAGATATTTGATCATTCAACTATTGCTTGGGGTGGGTCAAGGATTTGCAATAAATCCTATAATTTTTTTATATGGATAAACATTCCAGACAGAAATGGATGCCCAAGGGCATCTGTTCCACATTGGGGATTAGTCGCATTAGCCATCACCAACACTTCTGCACACAATGGCCTCGATCGTTATTCAAATGATTCGCAGTGGCTACCATTTTTCTCCCTTAAGTAGCTTTCTCCCTTAGCAAAACAGAATAACTGGCCATACCATGAGCTTTTGTCCTGCACGACCTGAACCTCAACAAATTGTCACTTCCGCTGCAAACAAGTTTTAATGAAAAAAGTTTTCGTGGTCTTCTTCGACGATTCGGTTGTCCCTTTTTGGGTGTTGCTTTTGTTGTTGTTTTGTGTTTGCTCTCCCCGATGAATGGTCATTTACTTAAAATTCAAGGACGCCGAAACACAATACCCAGCGACACTTTTGGGAGAATTATTCACTGCAGATACTGGAGTAATAATTTGCGGGATGTTGAGATGTCCTTTTTTTTTGCGGGTCGGGAGGGGTTTGTTTCCTCAATTGTGCGTCGGTTGGATACTGGGTACAGAAGCTCTTGGCGCCGGGATAACTTTTGTAATCATTTCGAAATAAATTGGACATTTGGGTGATTGAGTGGAAATATCTGCGCGAATATAAATTGGGATTTACAAGTTTGAATGGGCTGGATTTTCCTTGAAATAAAAGGCTTCACTTGAGTGGGTTTCCACAAGAGGACACACAAGAACAAAGCGAAACAAAAAAGCGGCAGTGACAATAGACAAGACCGCGGAGTGAAGTGAGAAAAGCGGGTGCGAGTACGTTGATACATGTTTTGGGGATGTCCTTGGCTCCAGAGTGAAGGAGCACGTGTGGTAACCCAACCAAACGGCGGCAGTTATGGATAGGGATTCAGAAAATTGATCCTGTTTGAGGATTGGAATCGCTCTGCCTTGGTGGTGATTGATGGCAATGAAGACGTGGCTGTCGATGGAGCACATGACTGAGAGGCGTTTGGAGAAATTGGCTATTTTACCTTCTCGCTGCGGTGACACGCGAAAAATACAAATTCTGCACAAAATTCAGTCGGCGGCTGAAGGAGGTTTTCGAAGATGATTGCTTTGCCTGGGTGAGAGATTGAAAAAAGCAAAGCGTTCTCCCAGCATCACTTTCGTCGTGCTTAACAGAGAACAATGTCACATTGTGCGACATGGGATACAAAAAGATGAGTCACTTCCGTCGCAAAGGAGGCGATGAATGCCAATTTCCAGATAGACAAACTGCAGTCGCTCGTGAGGTGGTACATCGTTCATGGTTCCATCTACAAATGGGTTAAAAATACATTCGAAATTCCTCATCCGCTAGCATTGATTGTATTTCATTCTCAATGGAAATCATTTTCGTTTAGAGCTTCTTCATCTTCCGGACTCGAATACACATCCCTGCTAGGATTCAAAAATGTCTTCTGGATCCTTTCCGATCGCCCACAAGAAAAACAATCAATCTATTTTATGTCACATTCTAACAAGACTTCGCATCCTTAATCCCTGCATGCACACATCTCGCATAGCTCAGCGCATTAAGGACACACTCAGCGCACGGAAACGGGTACAAAGATGATAATAATGACAGAAGCAGAGCCATGATTTCATGTCGACATGGGATAGTAAAAATCCAGCTGAACGACAACGAAACGTTAAAATGCGGCGTGCAAAGCAGCATGAGCAGGATATCGCACGCTACCCGCCCAATCCTCGGAAAGGATATAAGTTTGCAATTGAATTGAATAGTTAGTGGGATGTTGGCTAGCGTTCATCGCCCCTCCATGGAGACAATGTTGAGATGTTGGATAGTGCCAAAGTTTTGAAAGATACTTTAATGGCGCAGGGGTGACGCGGGGGATATTCTTGTGCAAGTGTGTTGCAGGTTTATCTGTTGCCGACGCTTGGAGGGGGTTACTTAGATGACAAGTTGTCTTATAGGTTTTCATATTTTTTGTCGTCGCAAAGATCCCCGCTGAGGATGTCAGCCATAAAACGTTTTATTGGATAAACATTTCATCTCTCGACGGTCGAGAGGGGACAAAGTGATGGGGTGAGACAAGAGAATTGTGCTGACGTAGGTTAGCGCCACGTCGTCAGACACAAAGTTTATTTTAGGCATCCCGCACGTTGTGGGGGAAATTTAGAGAATATCTGATGCAAGATTGTAGGAAGTGTGCTCGATTACAGGACTAGAACAAGGATTAGGGACGTTGAGGCCCATCTAAGGAGCTGAATGAAGATGAAGCCTGAATCGAAACTACACTCAAAGTCTTGTTTCTGGTCGGCTTACATGATCGTGACTAGTGATGACCGCATTCGAATGATTGTTGGAGAGATATCGATTCAAACATTTCGAGAACATTTCGATTTTCAAAACCATTGAAATGAGTACTAAATAACTACGAACCAAAGAGAACTCGAAAAATGTATCAATTGATTACTTGTTCTCGCACGGAAGTGACATTTTTTACGAGTTTTCTTCTGTTAGCCGTCATTCGTATGATTTTGAGAATCGAGGTGATGTTCGAATCGACTATCACTCAAATAATTATTCGATGGTACTTCAGAAGGCTTGGGAGTATGTCCAACTCATCTACAGCTGTTTCGTGGATTTGGAAATGGCATACGACTGAGTTCCTCGAGGTAAAATCTATAGTGCTTTGCAGGATTGGTGGTCCTCTTTTAAGGTTAATTCAGTCTCTATACGCAAATTGTAGCAGCTGTGTTCAGGTTAACGGTTCTAACTGTGGGGGTTGAATTGAATTTAATATGGTTCGCTTTATTATTAGATCAACTATAAACGTAAACATTTATTCCGTAAAAGAAATGACAAAAACTAGAAAGCAACTTTCCCGTAAATCTAAGTAAACGCAGTGTCATTTCCTACACAAGCTATACCCCCATTCGCAGTTGCTCAAACTATATCATCTACTGCACAATCATTAATCCAGCACGATCATACCAAACGCGCACACATTTTTTAAACTGAACCCCTTTTCTTAAACTCATTGTCAACAACTAGGTAGCTCAGCTATTTCATTATTGTTAAGGTAGGTAAAAGAATGAATAATAAAGGCAGTCGATATTAGACTTGAAAGAAAGACTGAAGTCTCTTAACTTATATACGATGCAATACATAAGTACGGATAGTTTCCCATACCATCATTAATATTTCGAATTAAATTCCATTGAGGGACAATGCCATCATCTGTATTTTTACAATTTCCTCCACTCAACATTAAGATCTTCAATTTTCACTGAGTTTTCTGGAAAAAAATCTTGTAAGTCCCATAACTGTTAGCATTGCGCCAGCTATGTTTAGTTAAATTCCGCTTGAGAAGCAATAATTGCGAAGCCAATAGTTTCTGAGACCGGTGCTGATAATATTAAATGAAAGTAAGTTGATCGAGGAAATGGAGAGGTGTTACTACAGAAATGATGTCCGAAAGTTCTACCAACGGGTAAAACAACTATCCAATGGATACAAAATTCGGACAGAAACCTGTCGTGACGCAGAGGGACAACTCGTAGTAGATTCGTAGTCGATACTGAGAATCTGGAAAGATCATTTCTGTAGACTGTTAAACGGAGAGGAACACTCCAATACCGCTGTCAGGCAGAATGTTCCACTCAACGCAATTGACGATGAGAATTCCGTCCCCCCGACCTAGACGAAGTCAAGATAGCGATATCGAGACTAAAGTCGAATAAAGCTGCTGGTGCAGATGGACTGTCTGCGGAACTGTTTAAGTCAGCTGGAGATGAGCTGGTAAGGTACATGCACCATGCACTCATCTGTAAGAAATGGTCGGAGGAAAGCAATGCCCGACGAGTGGAACCTAAGTATCGTTTGCCCGATCCACAAGAATGGAGACCCCTTCAACTGCGCCAACTATCGAGGGATAAGTCTCCTCAACATCGCCTATAAGATCCTCTCTGCCGTTTTGTGTGAGGGCCTGAAACCATTCGTCAACAACCTAATAGGTCCTTATCAGTGCTGTTTCAGGCCGGGGAAGTTCACCATCGACCAAATCTTCACATTACGGCAGATCCTAGAAAAAAGAAGATCTAGAAATGCAGATCGACACCCACCACCTATTCGTCGATTTCAAGGCCGGATATGACAGCGTGCATAGGGACGTGCTATACAACGCCATGCCTAGTTTTGACATTCCTGCCAAACTCGTCAGGTTGTGCAGGAAGACCAGAGAGAACTCTCGCTGCTCCATCAAGGTCGGTAACGAACTCACAGAGACCTTCAATGTCAAAAAAATGTTTAGACACCTTTATCATGTGATTTCCTTAACACCATCCTGGAAATGATCGTGCAAGACCCACACCAGAAGCACGATCTTCCAGAAGTCCGTACAACTGTTAGCATAAGTGGATGACATTGACGTGATTGGCAGAACACAGCGAGCCGTCAATGAGGCGTTTGCTGGCATTGAAGCGGAGGCGGCGAAAATGGATTTAGCGGTGAACGAGGGCAAAACGAAGTATATGCTGTCATCGGACGCACGGACGCACAACATCGTTAACTTGGCCAAAACGACACCATAGGCAGCTATAACTTCGAGGGAGTGACTTCGTCTTCCTCGGCTCGCAAGTGAACAGAACGAAAAACACTAGCACCGAGATAAAACGCAGAATTACTCTTGCCAATCGCAGTTGCTTTGGGCTCAAGAGGCTATTGAGTAGTAGGGTCCTCTCTCGAAGGACCAAGCTAACATTATATAACACCTTGATCATCTCTGTCCAGCATGGACAATCTCAAAAGCGGATGAAGAAGCACTTCGTCTTTTCGAGAGAAAAGTTCTGCGTTTAATCTTTGGTCCTGTCTGCGTTGACGGCTTCTGGAGAAGAAGATTCAACCACGAACTGAACGGGCTGTACAGCGACATGAGTCTAGTCAGGCGTCTTCGGATCTAACGCCTAAAATGGCTAGGCCATGTCGAGCGTATGGACAACTCAGCTCCGGCCCGGAGAGTCTTCGACTCCGAACCCGTGGGACAACGCAACAGAGGACGCCCACGGAACCGATGGCGCACCCAGGTGGAGAACAACTTGGTGTGAGCAGTTGGAGACAACTGGCTAAAGATCGTGCCGGCTGGAGAGGATTACTGGTTGAGTTCCAGGTCCACCTCGGATTGAAGCGCCACCAGCAGAAGAAGAAGAAGACATTATTCAAATCGTCTATATTATCGACAGTTTGACAGAATTCACGACTCAGTGTAATCATGCCGTTACTGTCCTTCGCCATACGATCTTCTCCGATTTTTAGAGGAGCAGTCTTATATTGCCCTGATTGTGCATCATTGTGCAGCTGAATTCGCATATTTATAATCAAACGGAACTTTTTTGCGTGTACCCATAATATAGACGCTTTCAAACGGGCATTTATTTCATCTTCTGGTGTAACCCTAGTAATCACTGCCAGAGTCTGTCTAAAGTCACCAGCTAAAAGTACCACCATCCATCCCATAATACTCTGGTTGGTCTTAATATCTTTCATAGTACATAGTACATAGCACTAGATCGCTTCGATGGCTCTTTTGTGAGACATCGTACATTCATCCCAAGCTAACAGTCTAAGCTCTTGCAACATTCTTCCACGCTTACTGTTTTTACTAATGTTAGAAACTGGCATTTCCTCATGAGCTAAGCTCAAAGGCAATTTAAGAACTGAGTGCGCCGTTCGTCCCCCACTGAACAGCGTAGCAGCTATTCCATGCTTCCACCACTACGCTCAGCCCCACCACGCCGGCCACACCACCCTGCAGTCTGCGGCCATGTCAATTGTCGCCACTGCTGGTTGATTGTTGCCGATGGTCTCTAATGATGGAAATTTTCAAACGATTATTAGTAGCATTCTTTTGTGTAAGGGATAAATTTACTAAAAAGTATTTTTTTTTAGTTTTTCAATCCGATAAGCCATTAATGAGCCAGGACTGTGTGAAGATGAAAATATGCGGTTTTCACCCTTAGACCCGGAATAAGTAGACTAAGTACATATCGAAGATCAAATCCATCTATCATTTTCACATATTAGGCAAATTTGACACTAAACAGAGGATTTCGAAAATGAGAATGACAGAGTCCTATGTCCGTTCGGATTGTGTGATTGAATTTGTTCGTATTTCGTATCGTAACTTCGATTCGTAGATTTGCGACGAATCGATTCTGTGATAGGACCGAATGATAAGAATATGATGAGCGATGGCCAAAATGTGGCAGATTGAGTGTTAAGGTGTGTAGGTGTTTCAACATTGCAAAAAGTGGTAGAAATACCACTTAAGTGGCAGAAGTCCCATCACTGCCAGGGAGCCTACCGCACTTTTCCACTACATTGACTACAAACCGACTTGATGTGATAGGGCCAAATGATAAGAATATGATGAGCGATGGCCAAAGTGTGGCAGATTTAGTGTTAAGGTTGGTAGGTGTTTCAACATTGCAAAAAGTGGTAGAAATACCACTTAAGTGGTAGAAGTCCCATGACTGCCAGGGAGCCTACCGCACTTTTCCACTACATTGACTACAAACCGACTTCGATCGATGATGTTTGAAAAGTTTCAGTCAGTAACACTCTCTAAGTATTGTTAGTAAATCGAGGGAAATAGCTAAAGGCGTTAATTATGTAAATTGCAATCATAGTAGAAGTCCACGCGTTTATTGTTACAAAACTTTTTTCCGGCATCATAATTCGATCACATTTCTTTGAGGGTGTGCGTCGACTCATCCACATCATGCATTAACTGTGCAATTGGATTAGCGGCTGTGCATAGACTGCAACACTTTAGAGATTAGGGGTCTGTCAGTACTCCAACCGAAGACTTCGATGAATGCTCCAGTGAATGGTCAGGAATTTGGTTGTGTCTGCTAGGATCGCCAATGAAGGAGAAGGCACTCTTGTGAACAGCAGCCATCTTTATTCTATGATCGGACTAGGATCCTTCAGTTTTTCTGGTTCGTCCACAATTGAATCAATTATTTTCAAAAAGTGACACGTTCGCCTTAAAGAATTTTTCAGAAGACGAACAAAACAGATTAACGTTTATTTTCTTGAATGATAGCGTACAAGAACTCAGTTTTGTACTTCCCTTAAAAATTATTCAATTTCAAGAAAACTCCTCGACACAAGAAAAAGACCAAGTTCTACCTACACTAGTCCTGGGAGCTGGAAGCAGCGTGCTTTAATACTTCAAGGATGAAAGACAGCTCATTCTTAGATTATCCGTGGTGCAGTGGCACGAAGAAAGGAAACAGAGAATTGATGATCGAAATTCCTCTAGGTTCCGGAAAATCTCTCTCTTCCTTGTCCTCTAACTTTTTTCCATTTAAAGCTGGAAGTCAAGCATAAGGCATACCGTCAAGTCTGAGAAGGCTAGAAGTTGTGTTGACTTTTTGCAAATTGAGCAACTCATACCTAGCATCTACATCTAGCAACATACATTCAGGTGGATACATTTCAAGAGCTCAAAGTGTTCTTTGCATCAAATTTGGAAACCAGCCCAGTGCAGCCACCCCATGACCACAAACTTCAATTTAGTCATCACACGCAATTGCCTGCGGCTTCTTCGAAACCCTCCCAATTTAAAATTCACCCTGACGTGGTCTGTGCAATAAACTGAAGTCACTCGTGACTAAATACGAAAACTACGAACCACCCCCTGAGGCATTGTGCTCACAGTCGACATCCTTCGTGACTCAAGGAAGTTCGCCCAGAACTAGGTCAACTGCATTTAAGTTTATGGGAAACAAATTTAGTTTGTCTTTAAACTTCCCTCCACCCAAGGGCGTACAAATTGCATTTGCAACACCTTCATCAATTCCCCCGTCCGCATCGGAACTACAAACCCCAGCCGCCCATCGAAGCACCAGCTAACACACACTAACCACCATCATTGGCCGGAAATTTCACTTAACCGCCCATCTCATCAAAAGGAAATAATCAATGCAATCACACAGGACAAAGTTTTTTCCGCCTCTTTCATCGGAAAATCATTCACTTCCTCCTCTCGGAGGCGGAGTGCTTTGGGTGTGACTCCATCCCCGCCCACCCAACCCCACCCAACCCAATGGCAGTCATTTCGCTCCTTGAACAAGTTTATTTTTATTTCTATGCTGGAAGTGCAGAAGACGGAAACTTTCTCCTAGAGAGCTGCGCTAGTAGTTAACTCTGCCAGCAACCAAGAACATAACTATTTAAACGCGAAGCTGCATGTTGACAAGAAAATGTTTTTAACTATGTAACTTGGCGTCGAGTCGGGCACTGGTGCGGCGGTGTCGGCGGTGACGGCGATCGAGTACAGAATGTCCTGGCAGAAAACTTTTTTCCCTCTCAATCCTCGGGGGCGGTGGATGAGGAGGATTGGGGATAATAATTTAGCGAGCGAGTAAGTTAACTGGAGCATAAGTTCTCCATCGAAACGGGGCCGCAAGCGCGCACAAGCCACCTGCTCCCGGAATCGATTTTTTCCTCCTCCTCGGTCTAAAAGTCTCAAGGTGATATGCAAAACAAAACGCCCCTCGTACACATACACACGTCCAGGCGTTCCTTAGAATTTCAAATGATACAGGTTATCCTCCACCCTTCGGGCTGTGAAAGTTTGTACGCAAGTTAATATCCATATACTTACAGGATTACATTTATCACTCGAGTCGGAGATACGGATTTCGGTGGTACGTAAACATAGCCGGTGTTGACTCAAGCGCCATGAGATGGGTCTGGGTCTGGAGTGCGTGCAAGAAGACAGGCGGTCGGTGCGGCGTGGCGGCGGGCACACACATCACTCAGTGTCAACGCTTGTAACGTGGGTTTGGCTTGGTGTGGCGTGAAGTGCGTCGCATGAAATATTCAGACATCAATCCACGCAATCAATAATTGAAGCCAAGTTAAGCAGTTAAGTGATGTCTCTGGGGTATGTGTTCTGTGCACAGGGTGTCGCAAAGAATCCGCCTGAGCATTCATCCCTTAATGGGGCAGTTAAACGCTGAAATGGTCTTGGATAAACAAGGACTATCGTAAACTGAAGCCGATGAGTTTAATATGAACTATTCTTGTGGTCGCAGTCACGAGAGCCGAATGCCGAGTGGCTTGGTGCGTGTGGTTGTGTCATCAATGGGACAGTTATTGACACGTGCCCACTAAACGGTTTGATTGTCGCCCTGGTTTGGGAGTAACTGGTGACGGATTTATACAGTTTTTCTTATTGTTTTCCTCTGCAAGGATGGGGTAGGTGGATGCGCAGACTTTGCTTGTTGCAGAGTGAATCTTTGGGTAACATAGATCAGACAGCATACGGAATGGAGCAGATTTTCCAAGTGAATACAGTGATTCTAGTCTATGATTGGGTTCTGTTTTACGTCTATGGGAACGATGTACAGTGGACTCACCCTAAGTCGAATTGTCACGGGACACCTAATTTTATTCGATTAAGAGAGAGGTTTTTTTATGGAAAATTGAGGGAATTGTGTGTGGAATATGGTGAAAAAGTTCGAGTTAGAAAGCGCTCCGACTTAGGGAGAGCTGGAGTTAGGGAGAGCTCGACTTAAGGAGAGCTCGACTTAGGGAGAGCTCGACTTAGGGAGGGCTCGACTTAGGGAGAGCTCGACTTAGGGAGGGCTCGACTTAGGGAGGGGTCCACTTAAGGAGAGCTCGACTTAGCGAGAGATCGACTTAGGGAAAGATCGACTTAGGGAGAGTTCGACTTAGGGAGAGCTCGACTTAGGGAGAGCTCGACATAGGGAGAGCTCGACTTAGGGAGAGCTCAACTTAGGGAGAGCTCGACATAGGGAGAGCTCGACTTAGGGAGAGCTCGACTTAGGGAGAGCTCGACTTAGGGAGAGCTCGACTTTGGGAGAGCTTGAGTTAGGGAGAGCTCGACATAGGGAGAGCTCGACTTAGGGAGGGCTCGACTTAGGGAGGGGTCCACTTAAGGAGAGCTTGAGTTAGGGAGAGATCGACTTAGGGAGAGATCGACTTAGGGAGAGTTCGACTTTGGGAGAGCTCGACTTAGGGAGAGCTCGACTTAGGGAGAGCTCGACTTAGGGAGAGCTCGACTTAGGGGGAGCTCGACTTAGGGAGAGCTCGACTTAGGGAGAGCTCGACTTAGGGAGAGTTCGACTTTGGGAGAGCTTGAGTTAGGGAGAGCTCGACATAGGGAGACCTCGACTTAGGGAGAGCTCGACTTAGGGAGAGTCCACTGTAGTTTGTTTAAGTATTATGAAGCAGAGTAGCCGAGCTGAAATCACTCAGAAAATGAGACCATTTGAGGTGGTTCCTCATCAAATACTGTAACAACCTGCAAAATGGTTTGAATTATAACGAAATATGGAGAAGCTTGGGCATATGTAAGAGTTGTTCTCCATGTGACTCAAATTCTTCTAGACCATGTGGATCAGTAAGGTACTACCAGTAAGCAACAGTGCCTCGAAGACGTGTTCGGTAAGTTGTCATATGCTTAGGTCTCATCTACAGTCCTTCATAGATAGTAACGCTGCTTGTCAGTTGAAAAAGAAGCGGTGACAAAAGTCAGCCCTACTGAGCTCCACTTAGGATTTAAGGGAGTTAATCTTAGAGGTTCTGCATAAATTGAATCGGGGGATAGGATAGTCTCGAAGACTCGTTGTAATATTGCCAGGGCCGGAATTTGCCGTCAAACCGAAGTCCATGGGCACTTCATAGAGTGATAAAAAAAAGAAGGGAGACATTCGACCGCCTCACCTCTGTCACACTGTCCGACCGTTACCCGCAACCAAGGAGAAGGATCATCTTCATCCTCGGAGGATCATCTTCAGCAGAATTGACCTTTCTCGCGCGTACCACCAAATCCCTATGGTGCCGAAAGACATCCGGAGGACAGACGGCAATTATAACCGTCTTACGGTTATACGAGCTCACCCGGGTGAAGTTGGCCTTGCGTAACCCTGCCCAAACTAACAACAACGGTATGTGGATTTGGTATTTGGCGACTTGCATTCAAGGTGGATTATAAGCACCTTGAAGAGGTTTTCAAATGGTTGCAGGCAAACGACTTCACCGTCAAACTGGAAAAGTGAGAATTCGGCAAGAAGAAGTTAGTATTTCTGGGATATCACATCCACAGCGAATGTATACCGCACCCACAGGACACAATCAAGGCAATCGTTGAGTTCCTGTAACCGAGCCATCAATGTCTTCCGTTCGTTTACACCACACGCAGCAGCAGGTCAAGCTCCACTCTCTCAGATGCTACAGAGTACCACACAGAAAGACCGCTCGCCGCTCACCTGGTCAACAATAGCACAAGCCGCCTACCAATGTTCTTGTGCGGCCCTAACGAAAGCATCTGCACTGCCCCACCCGCTGCCTTAACTTCGGCTGATGTGTGATGCACTGAACACCGCAAAGGGGTCTGTTCTTCTCCAAGTTGTCGAAGGAAAGACTGGACCACTTGGGCACTTTTCGAGATCATTCACGCCGGCGCAGCAGTGATGCAGTACATGTGATAGGGAGCCATTTTTTTGTGTACTATTATTACTTAGAATAGCTAATGACATTCGTATTTAATAATTCAAAATAGAGTTCAATGCCACATCAGAAAGAAGTTAACAGATATTACATTTGGAAGAAATTAGTAGGAATTTGTACAAAAGAAAGAGTAACAGAGATAAAATGTAAGAAAGGTTACAGAATTAAACATTGATTTAGACTTAAGCAATATATGACAGTAAAACTTAAATTTCATTGATCAAAATCTAGAAGCCAAGCTTTGACTTTTCTTAGTATAGGATACGAATAGTAACATGAAGGCAATTCAATAATTTAAAGCAGACGACGGGGTAGAAGTCTCTAAAGCGGGTGGTATGAAAGGAGGATATACTTACGAAGAATCCAGAGTTACTACGTAGATTTCGGCTGTCAGAGATCGGGCTCTGCAGATACTCACTTCTCATAAAAAAAATGTGTATACCTTGAAGTAATACAGGTGTCTCACTGACAAAATGTTTACACTCCTAAAAAGTACCATGAACTGAGTGAGACGAGGAACACCACAAATCGGTCTAATAGCACATTTCTGCACTATAATTAGATGATGGTGTTTTGAGCGGTGAACTCCTCCCCAGAACCCTAAGCCATATTGAAGTCTAGAGTGGAACATGCCAAAGTATACAGCTCTCAGAGTGTTATTTGTTCTGAATCTGCGGAGTTGATACAAACCCCGGATAGAGGAACGGAGATACTGCTTCAAGTTCGCAATGTGGTTAGACCAAGTCATATTTTAATCAATAAAAATGCCTCGATACTTGTAGCTTGCCTCCCAGTGAAAGCAAAGTTAATACGCTTTTATCTGGTTTTCAAATCTTGTCCAGTCACCATTTAACGTGCGACACTATCACTTGAGTGGTCAATCAGTGGTAGTAGTCTGACTGTGGGTATCACAATGGACTAATACGGTCTAAGTGTGCTGGTAAATGCACTAGCAGCCCACCTACCTAACCTACCCTAACTTGTAGCTTGTTACAGTACCAAATTTGCTTAGTCGATTAAGTTGGCGTTTCAGTAATTTCGACGCTTAGTGGAAGGTCGACAATTTGCAATCTCTATCGACCCTAAACCCTTGACTTCCGCCTTCCAAAACGTACCATCGCCTGCTGAAATACCTTGACGTCAACGACACTTGGAACTCATAGACGCATTTGCCAAGCATATGAGTCATAGGTCTCCAGAACTGGACTATACTGCCACCGCAAGGGCCAAGCAGATCAATGGCCCGCAGCTATGTCAAATTTAAGCAGGTAACACCAAACTTAATTTTACTCAACTAGTCCTCCCAGGCTCAAGCATATCGGTTATCTGCGAAACATCGTCTGGACGTGCTCGACCATACATACCACGTCAATTCGACGAGCAGCGCTCGAACCATGCATCACTTTAGTCATCCAGGAATACGAGCTTCAAAGAATAAAACTTCTATTCATTTCTTCTTGGCAAGTATGAACTGAGGCATCCCGATCGCCAAGTGGGCTCCTAGCTGTCTTCTTCTTACTCGCTCAGCATAACACACAAGCATACAAGTTAACGCAACACAATATCACTCCACCCAAGTAACACGCGCAGACAGTCAAATTGCTAATGAAGCACCTTTTCCCACGGTCTGGGTTCAACCTGCCATCGGTCGGATCAAATAGCACGGATGACGAAAATGCAGTTCCAGCAATAAGTTAGTATTTAAGGTAGAAATAAGAAACCATTGCAAGTTCAATTGTGAAGTAGGCAGAGTCGCTGCCAGTTCGAATAAAAAATATTTTTTTTATGAAAAGTAAAATAAGTTAATCTTAATTTACATCACCACAACATGGAATGTTTCCTGTCGCAGATAGATTTCAGTATGTCATAGATCGAGCAAAGCAATGGTTCGTAAATGAAGACACCCAATCAACCACAGTCGACGCGGCAACATTGGATTTCTATTATTAGCCGGGGACTAGAGCGACCAGTGGCAACACAACATGGACTCCTACTGGTCGAACCCATTCCGCTCAAGCAGCTGCGTGGGAGGGCGGAACGGCAGACACTGCTAGAAGACCTCGTTTGGCCTCGACAAAGTCTCGTGTGGGAATAGCACTGAAGTCTCAACGAAGTATTTACCGGCAACCGACCTGGAGTTGTCTGAAAGCTGACGTGCATGGAATCTAAGAAAAAGCTAAATATATGATCAGACGAATGTTGATTGGCAGCTGGGTTGGTGTGGCTTAAAAGTGTATCTAGATCAGAAGTATCAGAAGTAGATATTACACACAACATCAGTACCGAGATCAAACGCAGAGTAGCTCTTGCCAACCGCTGTTTCTATGGGCTCAAGGGGCAATTGAGTAGTAGAGCCATCTCTCGAAGGACCAAGCTGACTCTATGCAAGACCTTGATAATCCCAGTCCTGCTGCACGGCGCGGAGGCATGGACAATCTCAAAAGCGGATGAGGAAATCCTTGGTCTCTCCGAGGGAAAAGCTCTGCGTGCGATCGTTGGTCCTGTTTGCGTTCACGGTTTGTGAAGAAGATTCAACCACGAACTGTACGGGCTGTACAGCGAAAGGAGTCTAGTCAGGCGTCTTCGGAACCTAAGATGGCTAGCCCATGTAGAGCGTATCGGCCACTCAGCTTCGTCCCGAAGAGTCTTCGACCCCTAACCCATGGGACAACCTAACAGAGGACGCCCGCGTTTAAGGTGCCGCTCCGAGGCGGAGAAGGACCTCAACCAACTTGGCGTGCGACACTGGAGACAGCTAGCCAGAGACCGTGCAAGTTGGCTTGTTCATTGAGGCCCAGGTCCACCTCGGACTGTAGCGCCAAATAAGGAAGAAGAAGAAGACTAGACTATGTTAATTGTGAAAATCAATTACAATGAAACGCAATTGACTAACGAAGGATATATGTCAACAGATGATTTGATGTAATTTTTCATCGAAGAGTGCAACTAACCTTTACGCAATGTAGGCAGCGGCAAGATCGTTACGCTTCATATGTCGAACCCGTTCACAGAGCCTGAGAACCTTAGAGATTAGAAACTGGCTTTTAAATTCTTCAATTTCAGTGTTCTTGTTCGGGTTACAGTCTGATAGCGAAATTAACTCAAGGCTCTGTTCTGTCTTATCTTTTGAATTAATTTTTCTTTTAAATTAAACGCCTTTCTGCTACTTCTAGACCAATTCACTTCTTTGTTGATGACATCTAACTCTTAGTTTTGAAATATTTTCCAAGACAAACGGCTTCATCATTCAACAAGCTTACTGTATAATCAACTGGGAATTTAAGGCTTCGATGTTTGCCATCTGTTATCATCCATCAACGGCCCTTGTGTCGATGGAACCGAAAGCCATTCGATCCTTGTAATATGCATAAAAACAACACTTGAAATCCTCATAAGTTTCAGGTCACCGAAAACGTTAAGAAATGTTTAAGTTTGTATCAAAATTTCATCCTGATTGAGTAACACGTATTAGACTGGGATGTATATTTGCCCTGGTGCCCAGCGCAGGCGAATGTCAGATTGTCCAACTATCTGGACCAGAGGCAACTGGCGACTTTGGTTTCGTCGAACACATTTTCAAAATAGCTCGAAGTGTTCATGTGTTTGCGGACGGATTACCATTAAGTTCAACACCGAAATGGTCTGGACCAATGAATCCATAGTCCACAGACTGAGCAACAATACGCTAAAATGGTATACAGTTGGCTCATGGTTCATGGATGAAGGAACAGAGGCAGGAGTATTTGGACCCCGGACAAAGTACTACGAACCCATGAGCGAACGGAGCAGTAACTTTCAAGCAGAAGTCTATGCCATTAACAGATGCGTTCAAATCAATCCGAACAAGAACTATACCAATTGCAAGAAAGCAATAATGGCTGACAGTCGTGCCGCTGTCATGGCAGTAGAAACCTACATCAAATCATGCTTGTGTGGGAAAGCCTGGGGAAGCTTCATCAGTTGGGCAGGAGGTCCAGAATAAGACTCTGCTTCATACCTGGCCATACGGGGATAGAAGGCAATGAAATGCTCGAATGACAGTAGAAATCTACATCAAATCATGCTTGTGTGGGAAAGCCTAGGGAAGCTTAAACATTTTGGCATGAAGTACAGAATAAGACTCTGCTTCATACCTGGCCATACGGGGATAGAAGGCAATGAAATGCTCGATTCACTCGCTAAGAAAGGAGCATCGGAACCTTTTATAGGCCCCGAACGAATCTGCGCTGTAGAAGATCATGTCCTCAGGGAAGAGTTCAGAGAACTCGAAGGAAGAAAAGGGCGGTGCATATGCATGGAACAACGCTCATGGCGTGAAGCAGGCCATGAAACTCTTGTGTCAATATAACCAGAAGAGGTTTGAGGCAAGTATTTAGATGAGCAAGAAAAACGTCCGTATCCTGGTAGGCTTCCAAATAGGGTACTGCAGATTCAGGGGGCACCTAAGAAAACTAGCAGCAGGAGAAGAAGGTCTCTGCAGATTCTGTGGAGAATCTAATGCAATTCCAGAACATGGACTTGGATTTGGGCAAGCACCTAATATCAGAGAAAGAATTGAAGTCACAAGGACCATCTCTCATTCTCAGATTGGAGAAAAAACTCTAGAATAAATTTCTTCCACCTTCGTGCAACAGGAGCGTATAAACTTCAATACAACTCTGAGAAGAACTGAATTTGATGGTGACTCTTAAGAAAAGCCAAGGTATGAAAAGGAGGCGCAATAGACTTAAGGGTCGCCGTGCAATATTCCCTCAACGATAATATTAATGCCGCCATACCTGCACTGAGTAATGCTCCCGTCCATCTCTGGTAAGCTTCCCAGGCATGATGCCACTCTGATATGTGCCTTCAGGGGAGGCCGCAAAGTGGCAGAGACAAATTTGCCGGCGATGACCTGTCAGGAGACCTAGGCGACAACTGCGCCAGGCAATAAGCTGATGTGCTAGCCTCTTCAAACCACTTATGATCGTCGCAAAAAATTTATTTAATAAAAGAACTGATCAATTACTTGACTCAAGTGAACCCAGCTTCTAACCACTGCTCTTCCAGTTTCTCAATTTAATACGCGAGCCTAGTGTCGGAACTCGAAGGTATTTACCAAGAGCGACTCCCACTATTTGTACCTAATTTCGTTTTGTCTTTGATGCCCTGAAAGGGAATAATCCGCTAATTGTCTTCCTCTTGTGACAGAGCAACAATGGCCGCCATCATCACATCTAGCTACAGTCAGCGAATTAGGGAAACCTTCAAGTCTTCCTGTCATTTATTTATTTCAATTTACTCCGTTGCTGGTCGATGGTCGGAGATGAAAGATGAATCCCGCCAATTAACTGAAGTGCTAGTCGTCTACTTCTTCCCGTTCACCATCACCTTGACTTTGTGATGGAAACAAAGTCTTTGGCGTTGGCGTTGGCGTCTGCCAGTGCTTCTTCTACGCTCCCATCTTAAGTGGAAGCCCACGCCCGCCCCTCCAAAAGCAATTTAATCAAGTTCTCAAAGTCAATCATAGATATCCATCGCCTGTGCCTACTTCCCATCCCCAGGTGTTGCCCATCTCGCCCCAGAACAGCCTATTATGCCGCCTTTCGCGCGCCATCACGATTAAATCCCATTGAACACAATTTGAAATTTGTGTCATCTCCATTTCAAAAGAAGACATCGCCCATCGCATTAAGTAAGGCAAAACTCGAATCATTATCAAAACATCAGCACAGCACGTCGTAATCTTGCTCAAGGATGCCAACCATCCCCCATCCACCCGAAAAACCGTTGCCACAAAAACATTTGCCGTGCCCAAGCAAACGTTCTCACTCGCAATCAGATTGAATGGAATCTAAGTTCGCTCGTTTGAAGAGCAATTGAGTTAATTGAATCCGATGTGTTTGAGCGAAGAGATGAAATTTAAAATGAACCAACCACCCTCCTCCATCTGCCCCACCATCATCCAGCATCGTGTTTGACTTTGCTGGCCGATTCCATCTTGTTATTGAATCTTCAATTTGTAAACGAGCGGCGACATGGCCAAAGGATGGGCGTGAGTGTGTTTGTCGAAAAGGACTCTCCATCAGAATTTCCCTTATTAAATTGCCGATCCCTTGTTGTGACCTTCAATGGGGTTTATTTTCGAGGATGTGGAGAAGGAAAAAAAGGTAAACAAACGAGACGACCTTACTCAGCTACCTTCGGATCCGTGTCGTGACGTGCGTCATTGAAATTAACGCTAATCCCCGAAAAGGATGTGCGAATGCGGTGATGGCCTTTTGCATAAATTATGCGACGGTTTTGTGCCTGCCTGCCTGCCTGCCTGCCTGCCATGGAATGCCTCACAGGGTGGTTCGAGACGGGAAATTTCCGTTTATCACTCTCTTTGTCACGGATGATGGATGCCTCCTTGATTATGGGAAATCGGGCATTCTACCTTGAAACCAAAATATTCATCGGCGAGGTGAGCCAAAGGGCATGGCGAAAGGGAAGGGCACACACACACTTGAAGGATGAACGAAGATAACAGAAAAGCAGCGCAAAAAAAAAATGAACGTGATCAATGAGATTGAGGACTTAATGCGGTTCGCTTGTATTCGCAACGAGATTGATAATAAATCTTAAACAAGCGAACATGGTTTGAAGCGAGATAACCTTACATCTGAGGTTTGTCGCTGAACGTGATGGTGCCACGTGTTGTGCGACATGCGCTCAGATCATACGCGTTGATCTGGACAAGAGAAACAACATCATCGGTGAGCTTGAACTGCAGTTAAATGTGAAGGTGGCGGACTGAAATGAAAATCGGTTTCTGTTGCATTCACTTTACGGTCGGATGCCGGTGAAGAAGATTGATGTAATGCACGGTGGATGCACATAACTGCCACTTAAGTCTTTTGCGAGTGTTTTTCAGAGACTCAAGTTAGCTGGTGGTGTTCATTCAGAGATCTGTTCACAGATTGGAAGAGGGCATATTCTGGAGGTATGTTCTGGAGGTATGTTATTTGTGTAACAGAATGAGTGTTGAAGACCAGAGAAACACGTGCGATTTGGCGCTACAAACAGTACCATTGAGCCAATTTGAACCATGTTCAATCTACTGAGTAGCGAAATGTTCTTAGGGATGTTTAAAGTTAAACGCTTACCGTATCATAAATGAGTGTTTTTGTTTTTCAAATAGGATCCTGTACGACGCGATCAAGGGCTGTCGAGATCAAGGACTTCCGCGACTCACTAAAGTTCATCAGGTCTAACTCTGCTGGATCCCGGGCCACTGCTCAATAACATGGAACGAGAGAGCGGACGAATTGGGCAGACAAAGGTCTGAAATGGATATCAGCGAAGCGGACGCATCACTGCAGCCATCGATCAGTGTACTACTCCGAAATATAAGTGACATCAGAAGACGCCAACTCGTTTTGGCTCGAATGAGATGACTGTCACATCACAAAGCACAACAACGACAAAACAAAGAAGCTCCTGACGTTGGGCCGCAGCTCAATCCGTGTGCTCGTCGGATTGAACACAGGACAGCTCCGAAAATGGAATGCGGAATCCAGCGACCTCTGCCGGAGCGGACGAGGAAAAGACCGAAAGGATCCAACATCTGCCCAGCTCTCCAGAACCGGCGCATAGCTTCGCTGAGCCAAAGATTCTTAGCAGAGACCGCGGACCTAGCAAATGCGGACATATTGGATCTTATAAGATTTGTAAAGGCCACAGGGTGGTTCAAGCTGTCACGTAACACAGGATAGGTTTATTAGAATGTGTAGTCCACAGATGATGGGATTCAAAATGTGCCCTAAGGCCTCCGAGGGGAAGTGATGTTCTACCATCACACTCCCCTTCCTTAACCTAACCTAACTTCAGACCCCCAATATCTGTCAAGCCAATTGTGCAACGTAAATTGCAATTCTATCGCGATGACATACACGTTTCAACTAGATTAATTTAGGTTAGGTTTGTGCTAGTTGCAGTCACACTTTGGCCAGTGTAAGCCACGGATTGAACTCCTGTCCCTTGAACCAATTGTTGCCTGTATGAAATTCATTTAACTGGCTTATGCTGATGTTCTTCAGTTCGCTGTCATTGAAAGAGTTGGGCCCTAGACGCAAGATTTATTTATTTTCCTAATACAGTGGAATCGCGATAATTTGTGTCTCGTTAGCTCGTATCTCGAGCTTCTTTTTCTATTCTGATCTTGATATATTTTACTCTAATAATCTAATAATTCGTAAGCCTTGATAATTCGTATGAAATGTTTGTTCGGAGGAGGAGACTGTACGAAGAAATGAATGGGTTGTATAGCGACATGGATCTGGTGAAAAGAAGTCGAGTCTCTCGTCTTAGATGGTTACTTTATGTGGGGCGAATGTACCGCAATGCATCTGTTCAAAAAGTTTTCAATTGCAACCCCGAGAGACAACGCTGTAAAGGTATACACAAACTACAACTGGAACTCAATTAGCTGAACGTTCGCAGCTGGAGGCAACTATCACAAGTTCCTGCTGGATAGATAGGCTTGATGGCTGAGGCCCAAGTCCACCTTGGAATGTCGCTACAGTCAAGGAAGACTTCTTCTTCTTCAACTTACGCTAACTAACTTAATTATTACGTGAAGGAGAGCGTTGTAAAAGGATGAAGGCGGTGGGTAAATAGAGATGATTCAAGCAAATTTCAAGTTCAAGGGCGTCACAGAAAGTTAATGATAGATTTGAATTCGCTTTCGACTTAAGCTTCGGAGGTGAATACTTTTAGTTAGTTAAGATGATTACAGTGCTTTGGTGATGAGACTCTTCATGAGCGTAATCAGAGGCGGATATCAAATCCTTTTTTCACAAATGTTCTCTTAAATTATGGAGAGAATATAGCATCTTTCCAGAGCAGGAATTGGACGAACAGATGATAGGAGACGCTAATACCGTCTACCAAATAATTGACTATTTAAGAACGTGTCGACTAATTAGAAACTTACACAACTATCAAAAATCTTTTTTTTTAATTGATCACAAAACTTTACTTTTGTTACTTGGCAAGTTTATCCATTGGAGGTCTGAAAAAGAATGTTTACGAATCGTGCGAAAATGATTCATGAAGTTGAAGTTATTTCTTTGTGATGGATTTATTTGAATTGGAAATTTTACCCAATGGCGGTGTTGTTGATTCTTTACAAAGACGTAACAAAAACTTCTTCTTCTTCTTTATTTGGCGCTACAGTCCGAGGTGGACCTGGGCCTCAATCAACAAGCCTCTCCAACTTAAACGGTCTCTGGCTAGCTGTCACCAGTGTCACACGCCAAGTTGGTTGAGATCCTTCACCACATGTGTGCAACACCTTAAACGCGGCGTCCTCTGTTAGGTTGTCCCACGGGTTCGGAGTCGAAGACTCTTCGGGACGGAGCTGAGGTCCATACGCTCTATATGGGCTAGACATCTTAGGTTCCGAAGACGCCTGACTAGACTCATGTCGCTGTACAGCCCGTACAGTTCATGGTTGAATCTTCTCCTCCAGAAACCGTCAACGCAAACAGGACCAAAGATCGCACGCAGAGCTTTTCCCTCGAAGAGACCAAGGATTTCCTTATCCGCTTTTGAGATTGTCCATGCCTCCGCGCCGTACAGCAGGACTGGGATGATCAAGGTCTTGCATAAACTCAGCTTGGTCCTTCGAGAGATGGTTCTACTACTCAATTGCCCCTTGAGCCCATAGAATCAGCGGTTGGCAAGAGCAACTCTGCGTTTGATCTCGGTACTGATGTTGTTTGTAATAGACCTTTTTAGCCGCTTCCGCCTCAATGCCAGCAAACGCCTTATTGACGGCTCGCTGGGTTCTGCCAATCACGTCAATGTCATCCGTGTATGCTAACAGTTGTACGGACTTCTGGAAGATCATGCCTCTAGTGTTGGCGTGTGAGTCTTGTACGGTCTTTTCCAGGATGATGTTAAAGAAATCACATGACAGCGCGT
Organism: Eristalis intricaria; assembly: GCA_964034865.1. NCBI lineage: Eukaryota > Metazoa > Arthropoda > Insecta > Diptera > Syrphidae > Eristalis > Eristalis intricaria. The sequence goes on from OZ035875.1 coordinate 38,076,211, forward strand.
CGCCTTGTCTAAAACCTTTTTTGACATTGAAGGTCTCGGTGAGTTCGTTACCGACCTTGATGGAGCAGCGAGAATTCTCCATCGTCGTCCTGCACAACCTGAAGAGTTTGGCAGGAATGTCAAAACTAGACATGGCGTTGTATAGCTCGTCCCTATGCACGCTGTCATATGCGGCCTTGAAATCGCCGAATAGGTGGTGGGTGTCGATCTGCATTTCTTGGGTTTTTTCCAGGATCTGCCGTAGTGTGAAAATTTGATCGATGGTGGACTTCCCCGGCCTTAAACCGCACTGATAATCATCATCATGATATCAGGTTGTTGACGAATGGTTTCAGGCGCTCACACAAAACGGCAGAGTGAATCTTATAGGAACCGAAAATCGTTGTCCTTATTTCGTTGTCCATGGTCGTCAGATATAGGGTCATCCGTATCCGAGGCTTCTCGTCGTTTCGGAACTAGTAGCTTTTTACACGGTGGGGAAGTTAACCCCACGCGCAACCGCCGAACCTGGAGGACCGGGTCCTGGTTTAAACCCCTGGACAAAGGGGCCGCTGCATACATTAGTTCACTTCTAAGCGGTTGCTTTAAACGCTAGAGGGCGCCGCGAGGAGTCTGTATGTCAACTTGACCTGTGCATTTAACAGGGATTGTTGCTGGCATCTCGCCAAGTTAAAAGCAGTCAACAACTTTGCTCTGGATGCACAGGCCCATGACCTCAATGAGGCTTGCCGCCGCTTGAGGCTTGAACTACTAGTGGAAAATATAATTTGAAACCACACATATTTAAATGGCAACTGCGAGTCTCCTTTTCTAACCCGACAGCAGCTTCTAGAGTCGAGTCGATAATATGCGGACCTCTTTTGACTTGGGCTGAGCTATGTTTGACCTAGAGATAAGACCTCTTTGCCGGGGATAGGCATTTAAACTGTGGATGCCGAACGGAACCCTGCGTATACAAGACTTTATTCCTTCGACTTCTCTCTGAAATTCTGTTTTGTTTTTCTCTCTGCGTTATTTCATGGTACCGAACGAAATCTTCGTTATTTTCATTGAGTGTACGCCTAAAACCACTCAACTGACCAACAAACATTTACGAGACGTGACACAAATATAAAATTAAAATTAAGGCATGAGGGCATGGAATTGAATTAAGGAATTAAAGAGTTGTAATCGTGTCTCTATCTCCACAATCGATTCAATCACGCAACGGCTAAATAAGCGTGAGATGAATGGGTTGTCAAGTTAACTGAAGAGGTGGGACAGGATAGAAGTCCTGAATCGTACCTTCACTTACACAAAGTGCATGCATAATTGTCGATCATGTATTCATGGACCTGATAGCTTATTTAATTTTCAGTTGCGCCCACAATCCATTTAGTGAAGTCGTTTGAAGTGGATTTCACTTGGAGGCATCCCAAATATTCTCCCATCTCTTGACCTGCTTGCTACTCTAAGCTGTTCCAGAAAGTAAAGAGGAATGGCAGAAGTTCAAAGTAGAAGCCAACCAAAAAAATCAAAAAGAGCGAGTATTTTTTTCAAAAACTATTTATTTTCTTTCATTAATCGTATCCAACCATCAGTTCGAATCCACCCGTTTACTTGAGGAGCAGAGGAGCTGGGGCGGCGTAGGCAGCATAAGCTGGAGCAGCATAAGCAGCTGGGGCAGCATAAGCAGCTGGAGCAGCATAGGCCAATGGAGCAGCAACTGGTGCGGCGGCATAGGCAGCTGGGAAGGCAGCAGAGTGAGCAATTGAGTGAGCGTTGTAGCTGGATGCGTATGGGGCGATGTATGGAGCATAGGCAGCAGCAACTGGAGCGGCAACAACTGGTGCTGAGTAGGCCAATGGGGCAACAACTCCTGGCTTAGCGGCAGCGATGGCAATGACGGCCATGAAGCAGACAGCGGCCTAAAAATGAAAAAACAGAACACACAATTAATCCCTTTGATCCTTCAATCCCTTCGCAATGAGAGGACTCACGAATTTGAACATCTTGATTGGATTGGTTTGCTTTGGTTTACTTTGCGACGAAAAGTGAACTGTGATACCAACTCGTCGCTGGCGCTGGTTTTTATACCACCGTCCGGCCGACACTTGGTATTCCACCAGCGTTCGACAGTTGAAATCGAAAGTGTAACTCAGGTGTAGTGGCCACTAGGCACGTTCTCTTCCCCCATAATCATTCGGTGTTACCTCTCTTCGTTGCCTCTGCCATTGTCACATTCTTCTTTTGGTCGTTGGGGTCTCTTTACATAATTACGAGTATCTTGTCATCCACTTCGGGTATGGAACGTAAATTAGCTCGTTTCGCCGTATCGCCGTGCCGTGTGACAAATGTTTGCCGCGTGCGGTGCGGGGACAACCAATTGATATGGGTCACGGGTGATGGGCCTTTGCGAAAGGTGATTACTCCAAAACACCTTCCAATCATTTTAATGGACAAGCAGCGATCTCCGAACGAACGAAACACTTTCATCGTCCATTAATTCGAGTATCGATGATGGATTACCGACTGTGCGGGAGGCATTCATGCGGCCTCTGCAGCCTACGGCGGGACAGACTCCTGTCGGAGAGGATGACGGTTGAGTTGAATAAATAAACACCCTGTCGATCGGAGGGTGGAGTAAGTGCTTCCAGGTTTGGCATTTGAATATAGTACGTACATATTTTCGGGCATGTGCGATGGACCGATGGCCCTTGTGGCGGACACAGAGTCCAGCGCCAAAGGGGGAAGGGAGCAATTAAGCAAATTGAAAGCGTTGACTCGATACGAATCGCCGCTGGACCGATTTATTATGCAAATTCATGGGAAGTGCTGGTGGCGGGTTGTTTTTCTTTCTTTCCTTCTCGTGGCGTTATTTTGCTGTGGCAATGCAGAACAGGAATCGAAGGGAATTGACTGAATTAGAGGAAAATAAATGGAGAGCTGGGATTTCTGAGGCGGAATGATTGGCGTTCATTTCGTGTTGTCTCGTGGTGGAGGTAGTCGCGGAAAGAGGACACACTGTGTGAGGCATCCATTCCATGGAGTGGAACGTAGTCCCCTTGGCGTTTGTAACAGCGATCCTGTAATCGATGGTTAAGTGGGTGGAAGGGAAGCGAATGCACCTTCGGCAAGCGATTCTGAATATCCTTCTCTTTCGGCATGAATTCCCTCTCTCTTGGACATCAAAGGCAAAGGCGTCAACAACAAGTCCAAGGTCCTTTCTTCCGTCCCTTGCATCAACAACAACTCTGCAAATAATATCCTTCCAGTGATGAAGAAGAGTTGTGTTTTTTTTTACATCACCCAGCAACTTGATATTTTTCAGTGACCCTCAGGACCCCGGTTCTCCTTGCCAGCCTGTAACTCAATCTAACGCAACAAACTAGAAGTCTCCAGTTCACAGAGAGTGGGGGCATCTCATTCCTCCTCAGCGTTCAGAAATGATGGATATCGGATACAACACATATTAAAAGTTCGTTCGAATCTCCGCCCCAGATTGCCGATGGATGACGATGAAATGGAATGCGGGTAAACTGGCACAAAAGATGCTACTCCCTTGGGGCCACTCGTGATTCCTCTCAGCAGATATACGCAAATCCAATCAACTTATCTGATTTGCCGTCTCCAACGAACTTGTCTCCACACAGTCACATCCGCACAAAGGGGAAGTTTGAGGCGGCACTTGTCCCCGGAGAGTGATAGAGTGGATGAAGATGGAACGTGCGGCGACCTTGAGGTGCTCGGGGTTATGATGAATAGTCTAACGTTTCGCATTATACGAGTAGTCTCTGGGAAGGATAAAGTTTCACTCGCAGATAAGGCGTTTGATGGATGCTCTGCTCTGGGAGGCGACTAAGGCTGGCAGGAGCAGAGGTGGAAGTTTATGTCCTTGGATGAACTAGTTTTAATTACTTGAGTGGTTAATGAGATAATTGTGACAATGGTGTCACATGGTGGTGTATCCTGTGCACCTGCATGGGAGACTCAGTTGTGGGCACGTTTTGGAAATTAAATTTTAAAATTGAACACGCTTTGATCAAACGATGTATTTAATTCAAGAGGGGCTCATTCGATGTGAGTTCCCGACAAAGTGTTAAATGTCCAATTTTACTGAGCTCTCGGTCTCAAGTGATTTGAGTTTTACGCAAATGAGTTTCGAATGGCAATTCCAGAAACAATTAAAAAGAAATATTCGATGCTGATGCAAAAGATTCCCATAATACCGAGAAGACGGTGAATACTTAATGTAAAGGGTGTTTTTTTTTTTTGTAGAGGAGGGCAACTTTAAACCTCTAATGGCATATTTTGTGGTTCGATTCAAAATTTTTCAGAAAATCGAATGTACCACACCACAAAAAATTCGAATTTCAATTTTGTTTCTTCGCAGGAAAAAATTTGTCAAGATCCTGCTTTGAAACCGAAAGACTTGCACGCGTGTGAAATTTGAGGAGGACAAAGCACTCCTGATAATATTGTATCATTTTATTTTTTACTTCGAATTATAAGAAAATTTTATTTTAGTTTTTTTGTTTTGGTCGAAAACCTTGTTTGCACAAAAATATTTATTGTCGCCCAATCGTCGATTCAAGCCCTTCTCATTGATACCCACCTCCCGGGCTGTAGCGATAGGGAAATCACACTGGACAAAGTCAGTCAGTTCCACTCCTATAATAGCTCTCTCATAATATAATAATAATATGGGTGGCGCTACAGTCCGAGGCGGACCTGGGCCTAGCTTCTCAGCAACCACTCGTGTTGTGCGTGCTCGTGTATTGTTCTCTCACGCGTGGAAGGGACCTACAGTTTAATGCCGACTCCGAACGGCCAAGTTTGAGAAGACTTTTCTAGACAGGAAATACTCTTTGAGCATGGTCAGTTACTCGAAAGAGGTGGAACCGTGAAATATGAAAGGTGGTAAATTCGGGTATCGAACCTGGCACCCTCTGCGTAGGAGTCGACGCACTTACCCACTACGCCACGGCGACCACCCAGCTCTCTCATGGTGACTAAAAATTCTGTCTTGTAGGCTTTCAGCTTCTTCAAATCCTACAAAATGGCCAAAATACCAGACGCCATTTATCCAGCAGAACTACAAGAGGTTACCGACCTCATTTCCCCCTTCTGGAGAAAGACTACCGTGATCTTCATACCAAAGGCAGGGAAATGCTGACATGTCAACCAAAGGATTTAAGACCGATTAGTCTTTCGCCCTTTCTTCTTAAAACTTAAGAGAAACTGATTGACGTATTCATCAGACATACAATCGTAGACAAATTGTACATCTCTTGGCATGCATACAATAAGGGCAGATCTGCCGAAACAGCCCTTCACTCGCTTGTTGGCACTTTAGAAAAAACCATTGAGTATAATGAATTTACCCTTACTGCTTTTGTTGATCTTGCAATAATCTTAGCACCCAACAGGCTCGGAATTGAAATGTCCTTAGTTGCTTTTATTCACCAACTTCTCCACGGAATGATAAGCTCGAACATAGGTGAGGCAACGATCTGCAGATCTGTTAACAGAGGTACGCCAAAAGGTGCTGTACTCTCCCCTCTCTTATGGAAAGTAGTAATAAACGAACTGCTAGTGGCGCACTTCCAGTCCGGCTGCAAGGTTATTACCAATGCAGATGATATCGCCATCAGGGACATTTGCACATATCGAAAAGAGTTTCTGGACACCTGTTGTCCAGAAAGTAATTTCGGCCCGTACCGAAAAGAGTTGCAGCACACTAGTCCAGAAGGGCTAGATTCTAGGGCTGGATTCTATCTAGGGCTAGAATTTATCTAGGGCTAGAATCTAGCGCTACAATCTAGAGTGACGATAGTTAGTCACTCTAGAATCTAGCGCTAGTAACTAACTATCGACCAACTATCGTCACTCCAGCTTCTAGCGTGACAAACTATAGTCACTCTAGTTTCTAAAGTGACACTCTAGACTCTAGTCACTCTAGACTTTAGTCACTCTAGACTCTAGTCACTATAGACTCTAGTCACTCTAGACTCTAGTCACTAGATTCTAGCGCTAGATTCTAGGGCTAGAATCTATCCTTCTAGCCATAGAGAAGCCCTAGATTATAGATTTTAGAATCTAACCCTAGAATCTAGGAACAGAGGTGGAAGTTTATGTCCTTGGATGAACTAGTTTTAATTACTTGAGTGGCTAATGAGATAATTGGTATGACATGGTGGTGTATGCCTGTGCACCTACATGGGAGACTGAGTTGTGGGCACATTTTGGAAATAAAGTTTTAATAATAATAAATTATTTTATATTAATCTAAGAGGGGGCTCATTCAATGTGAGTTCGTGACAAAGTATTAAATGTCCAATTTTATTGAGCTCTCAGTCTCAAGTGATTTGAGTTTTACGGAAATGAGGTTCGAATGGAAATTCCAGAAATAATTAAAAAGAAATATTTAATGTTGATGCAAAAGATTCGCATAATTCCGTGAATACTAAATGTAAAGGGTATTTGTTGTGTGATTCTTCAATTGGTACTGGAGAAGATAGTGGGGCGGGCAGCTGTAAGCACGGAGCTGGTCTTAAGGTCAACGAGGATAAGACAAAGTATATGTTGTCGACCACAAAACGATCCGTCACACACCACTAGGACAAAATATCGAAATCGACAGCTACAATTTCGAGGTAGTAAAGGAGTTTGCCTACCTCGGGGCAAACGTAAACTCCACAAAATACATCACTGTGGAGATCCGACGTAGAACCGCCTTTGGCAACCAGTGTTACTTCGGTTTGTCAAAACAACTGGCGTCAAACCTCCTGTCTCGGAGGACTAGGGTCATGCTCTACAAAACTCTTATTTTGCCAGTCCTGCCACATGGAGCCGAAAGCTGGACGATAAGCAAAACTGCGGAGTTGATTCTTGATGCCTTTGAAGAAAAATTCTACTTCGTCTGCGACGAAGGCGAATGGCGGAGAAGACACAACCGCGAACCCTACGAGCTGCACCAGGATGTGGATGTAGTCCGGAAGGCCTTTGCCTGCCTGATCCGTCGACTGCACTGGCTCAGCCACATCGAGCGCATGGACAGCAATGTTCCAGCTAATAGGGTTTTCGAACCCGAGCCTCTTGGTTCGAGAAGGAGAGGAAGACCGAATCTCCGGTGTAAAGACCAAGTCATCAAGACCAAGAAAGACATTAAAAAATATTTGAATTACAATGCCACTCGGGAGGTACTTGTCAGAACAAGAAAAACGCAACATTTTGGATTTCGCATCTCTTTGAGGCAAATTGACCTAAAAATTAGTCGCCACCACTCTACGGTCTCATGCTGGCAAATCCAGCCGATTATGGAGCACATAAGACAGGGAGGCCAAAATTACTCTCGCTCCGAAAGAAAAACAGCTGATTAAGACGGCAAGCAATTCAATGAAAGGCCTTCATCAGTTAAATGCCGAACTTAGCCTAGATGGCCGTCCCAAGAACACCTAGAAAAATGTAACCTCACTTGCGTTAGTTGAAAACAGCTGCTCCCAACAGTTTGAAATGTAGATGCCAATTGGAAGGCCAAAAGGAGTGATAAATGTGAAAAAGGAAAAATCAATCAGATTTGGAAGTCAACATCCGACATATTGTGGCTAGCTGCGTATACGGCTTGGATATGCAATTGATGGCCGTGGGTATGGATGCATTCTTTGGATTGCATCCATACCTACGGCCGTCAATTGCATATCCAAGAAGCGTGACCTAATTGGAAACATAGACAGCGTTCGTTTTATCTTCCCAAACCAATGAAGTTGTCCTTAAGCCTCACTCGAACCACTTGAAATCAAAGGACATATTCAAGGGATCGCGAGATTTCTGCGAACATGTCCCACGTCCCCGTCGAAGGTGGCCTTCAGTCGGCGAACTTATTCGTCCATCACGTGCTCACATTCATCCCCGAGCACAAAAACCTAATCACCAACCGCTTGAACTCCATCTGTGTGAGTGTGTGCCTGTGAATTGCGATAATCCTTGTGATTCTTCGAGGAAACTTTTCAGGTGATTATCCAATCTAACCCGGTTCCGTTCTAATTTCAAACTTTCTGCATTCATACGACACACGCACACACGTTCACGTAACCCAATTTTGGAAATTTATTTACCCAAAAAACGAGGCATCCTCTTGCAGCCTTCAGTCGAGCCGAGACCCCTTGCGAGACGTGACAAATTCTCTCAAAGACGCTCCCGACAATTTCATTTCGAAATTGCCGCCCGCTCCGCTGCCTGCCGTGAGGACGTTCCATGAAAAGTTAGTCCTTGGCTCGTCCTCCCACCTCGGGCTCGCTATTATCATAAGGAAACTTTGTATCCACATAATAAATCAATTCACTCGTTGTCTCCCAATCTCACATCATCCATCTTCACCTAACGCCAAGGTCTTGCTTGCCTGCCTTACCCCGCGCCGCGCCATACGGCTGCACTTTTTCACGGCACGAATCTTCGTCGGCAACCGGAAGCGGGAACGAGGCGGAAGGCGAACACTAAAAAGGACGACAACTCGATGGAGTAAGCGACATGACGATAATCGAACGGTAATAAAAATTTGTCTTTCATTTTTCGTGAATGGGCCGTGCTCACATTTCCATTCCAGTTGTGGAGCCGATTCGATTATGCCCGTGCAGCAAGGACACTGGCGGATGGCATGGGAGCGACGTCCGCCATAGAAATTGCAGATTCACCTTGTGTGCGGCGAACGGAAGGCGGACTTGTGTCCTTTTTTTCACTGTGACTTCCTGGCAGGATGAAAGTTGCATCCACGGAGCCGTCTTTGGCTGGAATTGCAAACTGTAGCTGGATTTTGGAATAGAGTCGGAAGACAAAGCACCTTCGGATTCAGCTCATGCTGAGGTGTAGGGGGAAGGGAGTGCGCCGAGGGCCTCACTGTGATTGTGCAACAGTGGGCTACACAGTCCACGCTGTCCCCGCGGAGCAAACGGCTTGCGTACAAACTCTGGGGGCGGGGTGTGGTTGCCCTTCGACAACAGGTGAATGAAACACATCGCATCGCGCTGAGGCAATGGATTGGATTTTGCTGCGAAGGTCTGTTCCGTTTCGAGTCGTTTTTCTATCTGTCTTCCGCCGCGATGCCGCAGCCGTATGCGGAGGCGACATGCAGAAGTGTTGGAATGAGTCCGCCCTGGGGACATCAAGAACAATGGGAATTGCCGCACGAGTCATTTACGTTCGATGATAGAAAATTTACTAGCGTTCCCCATACCCTGGGGGATTATTTGTCGATTTGGGAATGGATTTGTGCAGTCAGAGGGAATGGAACTGTCTGTAGAGGTGGTCATTCGGAATGGAAGTGCCCACGAGGGGAGAGATAACAAGTATTGAGATGGCCCAAAGTACACACACAATCTGTATTCTCCACGGACGTCTGGTTTTTGGGGGGGCCATGCAGTCACGGTCGTAGGATTCTTGGTCAGCGAATGCTGAATCGTGAAGAATATCGTGAAGAAAACTGTTCCATGAAGTTGCGATTGTGGTCTGTGAACGGATGGATACTCATTGAGTAATGTATATCCAGCGAAAAAAAGTCTGCGTTTAGTCGACGTAGTCAAAAGAAAGTCAAAGCCTCTTGGACTTTCTGGTTTCTACAATAACTGCGTAAGCGTTTTGAGAGCGTGGAATCGTGGAAAAATATTGGCAACTCGTCCAATTGGAATTTGTAATTGGTGGGACATTATTCTCCACACAATCACAGCCTGACTCAACAACTGGTTCATCGTACTGCTAGGCCGCGATCTTCATTTTCTGTATTTTCTTGGTGTTGCCTTGTACTTGAGGAGCCTACATCATTAGCTCTCACCTCATCAGCAGCGATTAGCGGCCAGCTGATCCGAACAAAGGCGGGATAGTGGCAGAGGACCTGCTCTACAGTGTCTTCGTCTTCTCCGCAAGCATCGCGGAGAGTTTCGTGGGTTAGGTCAAACACTTTGCGAAGTTTTTGTGACCCGTTAGTATGCCGAAAAGTCATCTGCAGTCCTTTCTGTCAAGAGATAACAAGAACGCCACTTTTTTTTTGTTTGGGAGCATGCGCTTGGTCTGTCTGCATCTTGGAAAGTCATGCCACCTCCGGTTGTGTTCTCGAGTGGCCCAACTTCCGATGTAAGCTCTAACCGAAAACTCAGTCCGTTCCCCCAGGTCCTGAGAATGTCTCTTCTTATTTTAGTCTAATGTGTTCGTCGGCAACATCATTTACAGCGATCCCGTGGCCAAGTCAGTGTCTGCTGATAATATTTACCGAAGACTTGCAATTCTAGTCTATCCTGGAAGGGGTTAATGCGTTGAGTAAGGATTTAATCAAAGCTTGTCTGTGGCTACAGATACAAATACTTCCCCCCTTCCTACTGTTCTTCAAAATATTCAGTGGACTCTCCCTAAGTCGAACTCTCCTTAACTCTCCAAAAACATTTTCTCTAAATCAAACTCCGTCTAACTCGAACAAATCATGGTACCCTTTCAAAATCCGATTTAGGAGGAGTCCACTGCAGTTGGTAGTGGAAAAGGATCGCTTAGGTTTTCGCTTGGAAAACCGAATGAAATGAGCGGTGATTCAGCAGGGTGTCAAAAGCAGAGCCAGGCGTACAAAGGAAGACACCTCTCTAGCCCAACAAACGGTCTGTTCTTAAAGCTAAGTGAAACAACACATTTTGCTCACACATTGTGTATTGTCAGTGCCTTGAAAAGGGTGAAGCCGTGAATTATGAAAGTTGGTAAGATAGGGAATTAAACCTGGCACCCTCTGCGTAGAAGTGCTGCACACTGCGCCACGGCGATCCAACATAAGACATAGGAACTGTGCACATATAGAGGGATTTCTGTGAATTGACGCCTCATGAACGCATTCACTAAACCATTTCTTTAGCTTCATCTGGTAAATGACGTTTCCGGACCCTGGATCATCATCTTCAGCAAAACGACTACTATCAATGATGGTGTTGGTACTTTGCGGCTTTTTTCAAGTACTCACATGAACTTTCGTGTTCTTCGATAGCCCCTTTATTCAGAGATGAGCTTTCCATCGACAACGTTGCCCAAGTCTCTATGAAAGAGAATGAGCGTATATGTCCATCCTCCCTTTGTAGAGTAATCGCTCGCTTGCCAAACTTCTTTGTTCTCTTCATTTCCCCTATCTACACGAGGTTTGTTCTCTTTTGGTAGAAGCACCATGTATTGGTCCAGAATATGGTCAAGGACAATGATGAAGACCAGGGGCGATGATATATACATAGACTATTCTCGCCCTTGTAGCTCACCTGCCGGTAGAGCTTCTGGATGAGCTATGCGGTATTCCACACTTCTCTAGGGCTTCGTGGCGGACCATGCCGAATGTTCTTAGATTTAACAGAGGATTGGGTGACCATTCGATTCGTATTGATGTGATCAATAGTTGAGGTTGACTGCAATAAAAACGCCACTTCCAAAGGAATCCGATGGCCACTGACAGAGAGCCTCCACGACCTCGACTACTCCGACGACATCTGCCTACTATCTAACACTCTAGGGTGTACCCAGAAAAAAAAACTACAGGCGTTGGACCTTCCAAGGAAAAAATGATAAGAATCGGCTCAAGATGCGAGGAACCTCTCCTGTATGACCCTAAGCAGTCATGGCTGTCAATTGCTCCCTAGGTATAGGAACTGACGTCTTGTCTCGTATAGACGAGGTCCGATTTGCCTGCGTCTGGACGTCCAAACAGCTCCCCACCTCATTCAAGCTTCGGATATTCAATTCCAACGTGAAATCCATACTGCCATACGGATGCGAGACATTCTTCGTAAACTTCAGGTCTTCGTCAACAAAAGCCTGATATGAATCGTGAAGGTCTTCTGAATGGAATGGATCACGAAGGAAGAGCTGCGTGTAGCTTCACGTAAACCCATCGCAGAACATATGAAAGTGGAGGCGGATAGACCACACGGATATTGCAAAAATGGCCCTAGCTTGGACCACACAAGAAGTGCGTAGTCGAAGTCATCCATGCGGAGCGTGGAGAAGAAGCATCGAGAGTCCGGAAAATCCAGGTGAAGTGAAGTGATTAGACTAATCCGAAACAGAGTCAGGTGGAGATAGGTCCCGAAACCCTTGATACCACTATGTGCAGCATAAGAGCAACCCAAGTATGTGTGGTATTTTGAATTTGTGTTCTGACGGCTAAATAAATAAAAACAATGTATTGGAGCTTCCACTATTAGTAGGTCCGGTCCGTTAGACTTACTGTTCCTTACCTTAGAAGAGGCACTGTGAAGCTACCCCAGGTGTATTATACCCTCTTGGCATTTCAAGTAAATGGTAATATGCATGGGAAAAGAGGCTTCACTGTGGATCAGACTACTTGTTCCCTTCGCTTTCTTCATAATTACTCTGTATGCTTCACCCCAAGGGTTAATTGCTCAGTTCTTTAAAACACTTCGCTCTTGTTTGATTTAATGTTTATGTCCAACGCAAGTGCGGTTAGTTTGAATGTGGGAAGCCATCCGGCCTCGTTTCTGCCTGCGCCTGGATCGCTGGCAGCACTTCCGTATTTTGCTCTAAGTTTCTGCATCCCGATGTAACTGAAGCTCGATGAGCCCCCAGTTTGACTGTGAGACTTGGAACAACTTCAAAACTTACTCGTTCGATTCGCGGTAAGCTGCTATTACCCCTAACACTGAATCAAAAAAGTACAACAATGCTAACGTTTCATCAAGTTGCAAACCTGTGCAAATTATTCGACAAATCCGAAAACAATTGAAATCTTGCCATGCGTTCCAGTGAGTCTAATTTCGAAACCGGATACATTCGATAAACACAATTCGGTGCACACACAAGAGCCGTGATTGGGATTCAAATAATTCAAAAATATGATCGAACATGATTCGAATTAGATACACGCTGATGCGTCACTTCGGTCAACGGGCACATTCGTGAACGCATTAATCTTTCTTCGAAAGTCTCGCAACGAGTTCGATCAAGCGATTGTCGACCGCAGGTCTACGAGTTCGATCTGATTGGCGGCAGCGGTGGCAACAGACGTGCATGGTTGTGTGTTTTCTTGATCATTGAACTGATCGTAGGAATCCAGGAGAAAGTCGATTGTGAAAAGTTTTCTCCAAGGACAATGGTGGCTTGTAACACGTATTTTTTTTGCTTGAGCAAGTTCTTCAGAGATAACGTTCGAGGTTGTAATAAGTTTGGTGTGTAAAGCAAGGAGAGTTGGGAGCAAATCTTTTTTGGAATCCAAGCGTTGCATTGTAGGCACACTTTTAGAAGTCTTATGTCATCCCTTCTAGTTCATGAGCATAGCAATGAAACGATACGTACTCGTGAGTACGTAACTAATAGTGCACTTAGACCACAGTGCACCCATTGTGGATCCATTGTGACGTCCGGAAGCAGGGAGGTGTTTATAGTTTTGTGTGAAACTTTAGTTATGTCAGAGAAGGTGGGTCTACGTCTTCGGTTTCAATCTCTTCAAAACAGTTTCTGCATTGTTCATTGCTTAATGTGCCAAGCGGTGTTTATCGATCAACACTCATCATCGCGCTGATTGAAGATTGGATATGTGAAGAGATAATCGCTTTTTAGACTCCTTTAGATCTAGCGTAGGCCAGATCATTCTAAAAGTGCTGCGTGTAGTTCCTGGTGCGCATCTATTGTTGTGTAGATTAGTACCGAGTTCTTATAGCATCAGTTTTCGCACAGCAAGGGATACGGTTATAGCTCAACGCAAAGTTGTCAGTCTCCTGAAAAGCTCGTCAGCTTCACCCAAGACATCTTAAAAAGCCAAAACGTGATGCAGTTTTGATTAACCGTCTGAAAATAAGCGACACCTAGATAAGTGCTACAACTAGCTTAACTTTGGCTTTTATTGCCTGAGTAATTCGGAGCTTTGACTGACCTGGGACCTAATTACAATGATTGTTCCACACAGAACAAAACTTATATAAGGACTGCCATCGAAAAAATGTCCCCACCGAAATTTGATTGCAAAAGTTTTGCCCGTTGTTTCGCATCAACATATTTTTTATTTTTGCGTTGCGATCCGGAAGCTTTTAGTTTACATGTTACCAAGCCCGCAGTTCTCTTTATGAACTAAAAAAAAATGAACACTCCCCTTTGTTTGCAAAATGACGTTCAGGAATTTTCGGATTTTTTTCTTAGTGACTTTTTTTGGGTTCATAAGACCGGCTTTTCGACTAGGCGCTCTGCTCTTCTTTCAAATGAGAGGGTTTTTTCATAATTATTATTAGCAGTAGACACTGTTTTCCTATTACCTTTTAGTTCCCTTGCGATTTTTATATACGTCCAACCTGGGTGTACTAAGGTATACTTGATAATCAAAAAAATCAAATCATGTTTATTTCGTTCATAGTGTGCGGTGGCTCGCACAATTTACAATTCAGAGATTTGATATATTGTATAATGTCATATTATATCTTTCTACTGAAATACATCTAAAAAAACAAAACAAGTGTCATTTTACATAATAATTTTAAGCAAAGGGAAAGAACAACAAAAACCCTTTATTTAATGAAGAAAAAAAAAAAGAAAAATAAAAAAAATAATAAAAGTAAATAAATAGGCAAATAAATAAATATATCAATCAGTAAATAAATAAATAAATAAATAAATAAATAAATAAATAAATAAATAAATATATAAATAAAGAAATAAATAAATAAATAAATAAATACATAAATAATTCAATAAATAAATAAATAAATAAATAAATAAGTAAATAAATAAATAAATAAATAAATAAATGAATAAATAAATAAATAAATAAGTACTTAAAATGTTTATAAAAAAGAAACATCAGTCTTGTCGGTTATAGTTATTATTAAGCTCACTAACTAGTGGATTATCAGATAAATCGCATCTGCCCATAAGTCTTTCGGGAAGTGCATGTATCCTAACAAAGATCAATTCAACACCAGCTTTAGAGAGTAAATCGCGGGTAGAGTGATGCCAAGGAAGGTTGAGCATCATTTTGAGTATCTTGTTTTGTTGTATTTGTAATCTTTATATGTAAAACTTAGCACAATCACGCCACACTTGACAGCCGTACAACAATATTGCCTGAAAAATAATCTTATATAAGAGTATTTTATTTGCATTGGATAGTAAGGATTTTCTGTTTATTAATGGATAATAATAATACAAATGCGCGACAGTCCGAGGTGGACCTGGGCCTAGCTTCTCAGCAACCACTTGTGTTTGTGCGTGCTATTGTTCTTTCACGCGTGACAGGGACCTACGAATTACGCGAATTTGAGAAGCTTTTTCTAGACAAGAGTACTCTTTGAGCATTGTCGGTGACTCGAAAGAGGTGGAGCCGTGAAATATGAAAGGTGGTAAAATTCGGGTATCGAACCTGGCACCCTCTGCGTAGGAGTCGACGCACTTACCCACTACGCCACGGCGACATTAATGGATACAACATTTTAATTGCAGTGCCCGTTTTACGGAGAGTTTTGTTGTGTGTTCATTAAAAGTAAATCTTTTATCTAAATAAACGCCCAAGTAGTTCACCGACGTCTGCAATAGTATGTGTTGCCCGTTTACTGTTAACTGGTCGGATGGAAGATAACAAGACTTTCTTTTTCTTGTGAAAAAGATAGCTTTTATTTTGTCCTAATTAACTTTTTCCATTTGTTGAGGTACGGAATAACTATACCCGCCGCATTTCTTAAATTTGTCTCAATATTGAGACCAAATTTATGCGACGAAAAAATCGAAGAGTCATCAGCGTACACGGCGAAATCACATTCCAGTAAATGGGGAAAATCCGACATGTTAAACAAGATCGGGACAAGAACTGATCCTTGAGGAACACCTGCATCTATATAACACAAACATGAATGACGAGTGTTAACATGAACCTTATATCTACGATCTGACAAAAAACTCTGACTCTAACTTTCCAAATATACATTCAGACATGAAATCTTATCATTTTATATAACAGACCATTGTGCCACACAGTATCGAATGCTTTTTCAATATCTAGTATTAATAAATCGGTTGATTTTCCCATATCACGATTCCTTTTAATACAATTGCAAATTCTTAGAATTTGGTTGTTCTGGGGTGTTTTGGCTTCAGGCCCTTTCCTTTCATTGCGGGTATGTCCCTCTGTCCTGGTACTCGTTGCGTGAGAAACTTAAGCTCTTCGCGGCATCAAATGAACACCTTGGACTTGATTCTTATCGCCGAACTTGCTTTAATGGCCGCTTGATGCTCAGCCGGTGGTTTTTCAAGACTGAACTCATTCTGGCCCCTTCTTTGACTACATACCAGGGCCTCAGCTTGAAAAACACTGTCATATTCAGTAATTCTGATGGAGCAGTGCGTAGTTAAGAATTCGGAGTAAGTGTTCGTGCTTAACCATGTCTTTTCATGTTCAATCTATCCTTGTGGATGGTTGAACTGTTAATGTGTTCATTCGTAGTCCACTCCTCCAGGGGGATCGGGCGGATTTCGAAATCAAAGAATGGATGAAAATAGCAGCTTTCGACTTCAATTTGTAGTGGAATTTGAGAGTCAACCGCAGTTTGGTTGATCCTTATGGCATTCCGCAGCAGTTATTTACACGTAGAAGTCCAGGGGCAGTGGATTTAGAAGGAGTGCTAACATCTGCTGTGACACCCATGCATGCAAGTCTCTAGATTCTGGTTCGTATCTTTAGGTTGGTGGTTTTCAGTGAAGCCTGCCACCAGACTATGTTGTATATAGTCAGGATAGGTCGGGCGATTGCTGTGAACGTCCACCGGATTTTTTTGAAATTTAACGCGAGTGCTAGCTTCGATAGCAACCACTCGTGTTGTACTTCTACCGAGACGAATCCGCCCCATTCGCGTTTAAAATAAATCAGAACAGACGTTTTGTAGCTAAAGCGCCACTTGCTCCCTCTTGCTCTTTACGTCCTATAATAGGTGAGATATAGGCGTTTAAAGCTAATGTAACGCATTTTGTGATGTAAAAACATCTAAAGAAGTCGGACGATATCATGATCCCTACACTATTTCTCCAGTTCCCTATTGAACAAATCACTCGCAAGCAGAACTTACTGAAATCAATTTGTGTGCTTGAAATCGCGGCTGTTTCCTCCCTCGCTTATCAAATTAATGCATCGCATCATGCTTCTTCTGCTCTTGAATGGGACTCTGCGTCATACGTATTCTTCGACGAAGCTGAGGTGCATTATGTTGAATTGATCTGAATTTATGGGACATTTGCTTCAAGTCCCGTCGCTGTTCCGGAAGAAATAATTCTCCAAATTGTGACTGCACCCATCAATGCCACCACCTCCCTGCAATTGATTCCCCAATTACAAATACAAAATTGAAGAACCAAGTCCCTTAGGCAAGAGTGGCTGACTACAGATACCAGCCCAAGTCCCTTAAGCCACTCAAGTCATTGAACTCCAAAAACACATTCGTTCGACTCTTGAAAATGTTTCCTAATTAGTCGAACGTCGTAAAGGCATCAGAACGCCTGCCACATTCGTTAGGCAGTGTCTGGTTGACTTCATTCTCCAGAACCTTCGTCCGAAGTGTGCTCCACATCGCAACCATCACGAGTGGTACAGGAAAACAAAAAAATAAGAAAACCTCAAGCAGAAAGATTGAAACCAATTCCAACGCTTAAATGATTCTTCAACCAGAACTTCACGTGTGTGCGTCCTATTTGGGAGCAATTAGTAGTCCTCCTGACGGCAGCTATAGGTACTCGGGTGTATCACTCCAAACAAAAGTCCCAACCAACGTTATCCCTTTCGCCATCGGATTCAGATACTAATGGCAGCCGATGTCACATCGCCAGTGATATGATCTCTTTGAACAGCCCCTCCATTCACCACGAATGAATAGGAAAATGAGAGAAAAAAGAAACCGTGCATAGAACCGGCAACAGTCTAGTCCTGACTGAAACACACACACACACACACACCGTCGTAGCCAAACACACGTTTCAGTCGACGCTCCCTCAGGTAATAAGTGTAAGCGATGTTCGCTTCATGCGAAATGATCCAACAAGCAAGCATCAATCCCGATTCTACCGCCGCGCCGCCCACCCTTCTGGGCTAACCGGCGACTCGACAACGTGAACACCGATGACATCGTGTTCGTGTCCACCATTTGTGCGCCCGTGGACTGTGGAGGTGTACTCGGTGCACGTGGATACCACTGGAACCAATTTGGCTCAGCACAAAAGTGCTCTCTAAACCCAGCCGAAGCCGAAAATTACCCAACCCAGCGCGCTCGGATGAGAGTGTGCGCTCGCTAGACAAGAGAAATGAATACGCTCGTCGGGGGACTCTCGGATTGATGCTGAAGAATAGAGGATCCTTCAATGGGACTGTGGATGTGTGTGTATGTCTCTTGGTTAGATGGGGCGCGAGTGGGTGGGTGAGCAAGCGTTCGTTCGTGAGGACTTGGAATTGTCCTCTGATAAGGCGTGTTCGTTATTTGAAGTGTGTGCTCTTTTATTTCTACTCTCGGCTCTTTGTGAATGCACACACTCCCACACACGTACATGCATCACCCTTATCCGGCGACAGAGAGCGAGAGGTGTTGTGTGGCGCACATTTGTTTTAATCCTTTGTACCACTTCTGGTTCTAGTTATGGGTGAATGGGTGAATGGATGCGGACGAGGGCTGAGGCTTCAGATTATTATCGTGACTTTTTATTTCAAAAAGGCCTTTTGTTCTCTGAAATTACCATCTAGTATCTTTGCGGAAAAAGCGTCAATAGCCTCAATGAGATAAATGGAATGACAAGAATGAACTGAAAGCAGAAACCCATACATGGAAGCTGAGCTGAGGCCTTTGTGTCGGTGGCATCTAGATAAAATTAGTGTTTGCCGCAGAATGTTCATCGTGAAATGGAACAAAATGCTGTGACCTATTCAGTTGACCTCCGCTGGGAGTGATCAAAGACCATGATGGACAACCAGGACCTCTGGACATGGTTTACTTATGAGGGGTGCAGCTGTTCGTAGTTGCTTCTTTATCCAAAAAGGATGTTTAGAATTCTGTGCGCAAAGTGGGAGTGGTGACGCATTGCATGACTGGCATGGAGTAATTCGAGACGTAATAAACTCAATTTTTAGTCGCAGGGATAGATGTCCGCCTGGCAGAGATGTTGAATTACTCTTTGCGGGCAACGTAAAAATATGACCACCTACCATGAAGATTAAGAAAGAGCGCGAAGCTCTCTCGCTTGTCCAGAGTTGTTTGGGAGAGAACAGAATTTTGGAGAAATCGATTTTCTTGTTAATTTTATTTTTTTATTTTTGTGTTATCTTCAAAATCTCGCAGTTTCTTCACAAGCAATAATCGACAGAACGAGATCATCACCTTATGACAGGTACTGTCCAAGTACACACTGCTGTCGTTCGAAGATCTAATGACACAAGAGTACTTAGGTTTAACGTAGACCGTCTGAGTTCCCACAGACCATCTCTCACGTGGTATGGAAACAATCAGCAGCCCACTGCCTACCCGTGTGCTATAAAAACTGTTTTCACATGAGATGGTGAAAGGATTGTCGGTCGATCGCAGGGAAATTCTAGGGCTTGGCATTGCGAGGATACCTGGCAAAGGATCAACGAACGAAAACAGCTAAGATCTCGAATTGCAACAGCTGCAGCAGCAGAGAGGAATGTAGATAGAGTCCTTATATCGCATGAAGATGAGAGAAGTGCAGCGTAGCGTGGGGTGTGACAAGCGAGGAAGTAACATCGAAGCAACAGCGAAGTGCGACAGCAGAACCGCATACAGAATCACCAAAGAACTTGTAGGCGGCCGAAGCTCTACTCAACATCCAGTGAAAGGCTTAGACGGTTCGTTGCTAATATCGGATGAGGGTCAACTGAAGTGATGGAAGGAGCATTTTGCTTCGGTTCTAAGCCGAGTATTCTCCAGCAATATGGATCCAGGTCAGACCGATGTGTCCGTAGAAAGAAATTCTCGAATTCGCAGCATAACCCCCAGTAAGGAAGAGATCCAATAAGGCGGTATGACTTGATAGCATTCCTGCGGAGCTGTTTCGAACTGCGCCAACGGCATCAGCTGAGCTATTGTTCTGATTGCCGGGAAAACATGGGAAACCGAGAGTTTTCCGGACTAGTGGAGGAAGGGAATGATCGCCACGCTCCCTGAAAAAGGCAATCTAATGCAGTGCTGCCTGCTGTGGCCAAGATAATAGTTAATATTATCCTGAAGGGAATCAAAGGACACCTCGACGACTCCCTTGTGGATCATCATCGAGCAGTGTGTTGAGTATCGATCACCACTTCACCTGCTGTTCATCGATTTTGAAAAGGCGTACAATAGTGTCAATCGGGAATTTATCTGGCGTGACTTGCGCAGGAGAGGCATTCCTGATTAATTAATAGCAATTATCAAGGCTACATATGATGGGTCACATGTCACGTCTTACGTAGAGGAAGGCGTCTGAGGAATTCGAAATCCAAGGTGGGTTTCGGCAAGAGTACACCAATACTATTTCTATTGATGATTCGCGATGTGCAGAATGTGGTCTTGTGAACAGGAAATGGAGGAATTCTGTGGATTCTTACATCTCAACTCAGAACTGGAAGGCGCAGTTGGTTAAGTGATTGTCCCTGGTTAACGGGGTTTCTGGTTCGAATCCCAGCGAAAGCAAAGTTAATACGCTCTTATCTGGTTTTCAAATCTGAGCCAGTCACCATTTGCCATTGGGATGTGGTGTCAATGACTGTGGCTATCACAATGGACCAACATGGGCTAAGTGTGCTGGTGACTTCACTAGCAGCCCCTCCTACCTTCCTACATATTAACTCAAACACCTTGACTACAACGACGACGTATGCCTTCTGTCTCACAGAATAATGGATCTTCACCAAAAGACAGCAAATGTGGAAAGGGAAGCAGACGAAAACCAAAATGATCAGCCTAAGACCAAACTCATCGACTCGTGTATGTATTACTGGACAGGCGGTTGAGAGAGTAGAGTGTTTACAATATCTTGTGTGTGTTTCTCTCAAACTGGACTGGATACAGCCAACCGCATACGCAATGCAAAATATTCGTTTATGATGCTATCCACAGTTTGGCGATGTAATGAAATCAGATTAAGCACCAAGCTCCGTTCCAACGTTGAATCCGTTCTAGTATATAGATGTGGTACTTGGAGGGTGACCACCACTATCACGAGGAAACTGCAAACGATTGTCAATAGGTGCCTACACTACCTCTTAAGGATATCCTGGCCAAGCCGTATCTCTAACCAACAGCTTTATCAGAGCACGGGCCAGGAACCTATAGGTACAAATATACGATGACGGCAATGGCAGTGAACTGGTCACACTCACTGAAAGGATGACAGGTCCATAGCTAGCCAAGCGATGCAATGGAACCCGCTTACGGGTTCCACGTGGCACGATCCGCGCCACGATGCTGGACCTGGGAGTACGTGGCGCATAACAGTTGAGAAGTGAGCACGGCAACTGGGAAAAAGTTGGGGAGAGCTGAGGCACCGCAAACCGCACTCGATGGCGCGAGGCCCTAGGACCCACAAGGGAATACAGGACGTTTGATACGTCAGTGACTTTTTTAATTTCCCACATAGTCACATTAGATCTAACAGCGCTACTGTGGACTGCATTTGCCGACTGTTAATAAACTCCTGTCAGGTCTTGAGCAAGCGACGTCCTATTGCTTGTGTTTGACAACCATTGAATGACAATCTCGAAAAATCAAGGTTCTTTTTGCCGTAAATGCCATCACCAAAAGCAAGTAAATACCTTATGGGCCACTGCACCATCAATTTCAGTTTGCTCACACTCGACCATGAACCCAAATATGTGAACACTTTAAATGAGGGTTTAGCGATAGCTGAGGCTATTTAGAAAAGTTTTTGCGTCGGTTCGTCAGTTTGTACGAGACATAAATCCATCACAGCGCCTCAGAGACCAAATCAGTGGGTTACGTGGATCGGAGGCGTCCAAATGAACTTAGCGGTGAAGAAAGGGCAAACCGATGTATATGATGTGACCAAGGAGATATACACTACTTCGATGACTTGGCTACAACGTCACAGAACGCAGATATACTTCAGTTGTAGTCAAGGAGTTCGGATGACTTGGCTCCCAAGTAAACAGTACGAACAATGCCAGTACCGGGGGTTAAACGCAGAATATCTCGGGGTAACCTCTGTTTCCTTTAGCTCAAGAGGCAATTGAGAAGTAGAAGCTATAAAAAAAAACTTGAGAGCGGATGAAGTGCTCCTTCGTCTTTTCGACAGAGAAGTCCTGAGACCTGGAGGAGAGAATTCAATCACGAACTGTTGCAAGATGAGCCGTCTACGGAAAAAAACACCTAAGGCGGCTGGGCCATATAGAGCACATGGATAATAATGCTTCATCTCGAAGAGTCTTCGACTCCACGCCAGTGGGACAATGCAATAGAGGATGCCTACGAAACCGATGGCGCATACAAATGGGAAAAGACCTTAATCTACTTAACGTGTGAAATGGGATGCAGCTGGTTACAGACCGCAGAAGCAAGCCGAGACGTCAAAGCAATATGTGACTATCTTCCTTGACAATCAATCTGCATCAAGGCTGTTTCATCGACCACCACAACATCAGAATTAGTACAGCAATATTCACGGTTACCATAATATGGATTCCAGGGCATAGTAACGTTTTCGTTTACGAAAAAGCCGATGAACTGGCAAAACAAGGAGCTGCCTTCCACAGTTCGTTTGCTATGGAGGTACATATTCCACTTGGGCTAGTTAAAGCACGAATTCCATCACACTTCTTGAAAATTCCTAATCTCTAATGGTCTCGGTTAACTTACTTTGCAATCTTTAGGAAGACATGGCCAGAGTGCAACACATCACGAACTAATTGAGATTGCTAAAATTACAGCGATCAGTACAAGACACTGCCCGAAAGGAGAATATGCTGCTAGACTAGGGAATCCTCACAACATACATTGCCTAAGTTGTAACACTGCAGAACCAGTATCCTTGACTCACTTCCTCTGGTCTTGTCAGGGGCTTATAGGAGCAATGCTACGGGTTCTATTCAAACCTTCCTTGAATCTCTCGGCGAGATATCTAGACTTAATGTCCTTCATAAACGCCGCTTGAGCGTTCTAAATGGATATCAACAGTCAACTTTTCAGAGTTGTGGTTTAAAAACGGCACTAAGTGCTTATTGGTTTTTCAAACAAGCACCACCATACACACACACTGGGAACAGAGACTTGTTGGCTGAGGCTCAGATCCGGCTCAGATTCGTGCGTCCAGACGGGTGGGATGGATAATACGGTCATGGCCAGAGATTTTTGGATACATTCGTGGATCACATTGAAAGGGTAAAGCTGACGCAACCAATATTGTTCCGAGATTTTGTGCAGATTCAAAACTGATTAGACCTAGAAACGGCCAAAGAAAATTTGATGTTCCGTCACACAATGCAGACGTTCTTTGTCACCATTGCTAATATCCATAAATTGAGTTACAAACTGCTTTCCCATCCAGCATGTTGTCCAGATTCCTGTTTGTTTGAATAAAGAGGTTTTGTTGAGTTGAATAAAGAGGTTATTACTGAAACAAGCGTCTAGTTTCAGGCCCTCAAGAAAACCAATTGCTTGGTGAGTCGAAAAAAGCTATCTCAGAAGATTATGTCAAAAAACGGAAAACGTATTTCTTGTCCTCGGCGCTACAATCCGAGGTGGACCTGGGCCTTAACCGACAATCTTCTCCAACTAGCATAGTCTCTGCCTAGCTGCCTCCAGTGTCGCAGGCCACGTTAATTGAGGTCCTTCTACACCTGGGTGCGTCCTTCTCTCGCCAGGTATCCTCTGTTGCGTTGTCCTACAGGTTCCGGATAGAAGACTCTTCGGGCCAGAGCTGTGTTGTCCATACACTTTACATGGCCTAGCCATCTTAGGCGTTGGATCCGTGGACGCCTGACTAAGCTCAAGTCGTGGTACAGGCTATACAGTTCGTGGTTGAATCTACAGGAACAAATATCGCACTCAGAACTTTTCTCTCAAAGAGACCAAAGACTTCCTCATCCGCTTTAGAGATTGCCCATGCCTTCGCGCCATACCAAAGGACTGGGATGATCAAGGTCTTATAAAAAGTCAACTTCGTCTTTCTAGATATGACTCTATTACTCAATTGCCACCTGAACCCAAAAAAACAGCGGTTGGCAAGAGTAACTCAGCGTTTGATCTCGGTACTGATATTGTTTGTACTGTTTACTGCAGAGCCGAGTTAGACGAAGACCTTGACCCATTGTGATGCTCTTTCCATGACTTCAAGGGAATTCAAGGACCACTTGCATCTAAATGACAGCAAACTTCTCCTTTTCGGCTCACGTCAATGTCATCCACGTATGCCAGCGGACTTCTGAAATATCGTATCACTAGCGATGCGTTCCGAGCTCTCTCCAGAAATATGCGGAAGAAGTTCATGAGGTACAGTCATCCGCAGAAATTTGGGACAACCATGGTCCTTGTCACAGCCAGAGCATCGGTGCATCGCTTGGCTGACCTCTTGTCTATTCTCTGAAATCAATAACAAGCTCCAAGTCCCTCGAAGGCCAGTCTTTCAACTGTCTGCCTTCGAATGATGGACTCTTGTTGAAAACGAAAAACCCTGTGCGTGACTGCAGCAAACCCTAAACAAGAAAGAAACAACTGAACCACATACCCTATGGCACCCCATCGAAGACGCACTGCTTGGCATTTGAAACCCAGCCAAGCTGTATCGCAGCCAATTGAAGTGTCACCGCTCAAATGCGTTTTCGTCAATTTATTAGTGCGTGCACGGGGAATCCTTGCCGCTCTTCACCACCAATTACCCTCTTCAGTCGGGGGAGGGTTGTCGTTGACATTTGATTTTTCCTTTTCAATTATCCTTTCTCACAACAGATTTCAATCGCTGTTCGTGGTTATTGCATGCCCAAAGGATTCCTCCTCACGAATGTCATACGCCTCACCTCATGGCACCACTGTGTGTAGATAAACTCCACCGTGGGGCTTGTTTGTGGATTTCTGTTTTAAATTGAACACACAAACACAGAGATACGTCATTAAGGAGTTGATCCTGGAAGCCGTGGCAACAACTCCTTGGGGCAAGCGTGGTGGCGTGGGCCGAGAATCAATTCATTGAACAATGAGTTTACCATAAATCAGTTGCCATCGGAATACATTTATTACGGAATCGGATTTGTGTTGTGTTCCACGGTGGCAAGTTAACGCCTGTCCGTTAGAGGGGATGTTGGGGGTGAGATTCTGTGGTTCAGTAAGTGTATCGGAACATGGAATAAACGAGTGTTAGCAGAAAATCTGGAAAATGAATAAAAGATGAGAGTGAAGGGAGGAAAGTAGAATTTTGAGATCTCGCAGAAGGAGATGGTCGAGATGTGCACCGCTGGCGCCGACTGAGTGTGGACGTGGCCATGTGCTGTTGTCTGTGAGTTGTTCGAAGTTGAAGCAAAGGCACTCGAATCTTATCGATACTCAACCGCAGGAAGGGTAAACTGTTCAAAGGAACTTGACTGAAGATGCGGTCGCTTTGAAGGAAACGTCGTCGAGAGAAACCAAATGGATGCAATGGTAATTTTTGTTCAGTAACTGTGAGTGCACAAAATGCAGATGAGCTTCGTTATGCGATGACAGGAGAGGACATTTGCAATTGGTAGTTCCCTCTCCAAGCGCTGCACTGGACATGTAATTAGTGATTCAATTGATGTTTTCCGGGGGAGAATGAAATTAAGTAAATTGGTTTATAAGGAATTTCTGATTTTATGAGACAAAGCAAAAGGGGACGCCTACGAAAGTGATGGCGTACATATGTAAGTGGAGAAGAACCTTGGCATATGTAATTGGAGGCAGTTGTTTGAAGATTGTGGCGGCTGTAGGGGTTCGTTGGCTTAGGGTAAGGTTCATCCGAGACTTCAGTTTCATGAGAAGAAAAAAATCTTGACGACTGTCAGAGAAGACAGCATTCTCAGAGCCTAGTCGCTCAGAAGATGCCAATCAATTAGAAGTCGATCGCAGCTTAGGCTGGTCGCGACGTTCAGTCAATCAGCAATTTGTAGTGCATTGATCTCCCAATATTGCCATTTCATATTTGTCAACACTTACTTACTACTTTACCGGTAAATTTGTTCACTACAAGTTAAACACAACTTTGGGATTTTTCTCTTTGACTTCTGCATTTGCTTTCATTCAATTAAATTTTATGGTTTCAACTTTCAATTTACAACTCAGGAGTTTATCAACTCCTTGTTTCTTCAACTTACTATTTTCGTTGAAGATTAGGGATAAAATCAGGGATTTTCCTGATCTCTCTCTCTCTCTCTCTCTTTCTCTCTCTCTGTACAAGATGGGAATTGTGATTTCATTTATCATTTTAGTCTCGCTTTTTTCTTAACGTAATGACTGGATGGCGCAGTTGGTAGAGTGCTTGCCCCTGGTTAGCGGGATCCCCAGTTCGAATCCCAGTGAAAGCAAAGTTAATACGTTTTTGCCTGGTTTTCAAATCTGGTCCAGCCGCCATTTGTCGTTGGGATACAATTAACGGCACTATCACTGGGGTCGTCAATCAGTGGTAGTCTGACTGTGGGTATCACAATGGACCACGTGTGCTGGTGAATTCACTAGCAGCCAAACTAGCTAACCTAACAGACCCGATAATTGTGGACACACTGCCAATCGTATATCAATTTTACGAGCTCAGATCAATTTAATAGGCGAATGCAGAGATTATCAGTGTGAGCATTCAAAATGTGCATAGTCACCTCTGCTGTTCTCCATAACATAGCTGGCAGCAACTGAAAATACAGATATTGGAGGAAAGAGATGTCCAGCTGTTATCCCTGCTAAAAAAAGGTTCGCTCACAATTCTCCTTTTCACAGTGCACACGAACAGTACACAATGTTAACTCAAAGTTGAACAAGACATGGTATGTGTGAATAGTCAAAAATATCCCAGGGAAAATTTAAAAATTGAAAGTTGGTCCAATTCTGTATTTTCAATTTTAGACTGTGAGTTGAAATAATGAACGAAACCAATTTTCAACTCTTCAGTAAAGTTACGAATTGAGACCAACTCCGTAGTTGATCGACTCCCAGTTATCCATCAAGTTGGGCAGTAGTGAACAAAACGACCCCAAATTGTTTCAAAGTAGCAGTTGTCTACGTCGGAGTGATGGAATTCACTTCCTCTGCTCGTGAAGACATCTGGTTACCCGAAGATACTCACATTTAGGAGCCCACTATTTCCAAATTGTGTGGGTATCCGGCGCAGAAGCGCCCTTTACAACAGTAACGAGATCAGTGCGTATTGAAAAAACCTTGGTCACAACTCCTGATTCAGAGGAACAAAATTATTTCACAAGGCTCTTTATCTGTAAGTCATGTATGCGTGACAAACGTAACAGAATGCTAGGCGTTTAACATAGTTCTTGATATATTCTAAAGACAAAATGTGGAGAGAGCGAATCGAGGAAAAGATACAACCGCAACACAACCGTACTGGTGGGCTAAAATGGCTGAAATCAATATTCATCATCAATCCCCCGGATTATTGGCTCCTCAAGTTCGAATCCGCAGTATCAAGTACAAGTAATCTCGTGTCGAAGGCCTCTTAGTTTTGATGACTTGAGGCAGTTGCCCCAGTTCAAGTACGGTCAATAGCGCCAATAGTGACATCAATTCTATAAGCGTAACTCAACTTCTAAGTGACTTTGATGATTATAGCTCCGTTTCTCTCTGGGCATTTTTGTGATATTTAGAAAAACTAAGTACCAATGCAGTCAAGCAGGAATGGGCTTATGATGTTGTTGTATGATGGCTTACATTCTTCTTTAGCTGAAGATCCGCGAAGTACAATTAGAATCTACTTTCTTAACTTCCCGGACAATTACTTCGAATGCACTGCTCCCGTCAATCGCCATTTTTAACAGATTATTGTCATGTTCTGGGGAAGCTGATTCATGTTATTTACCTCTAAAAGCCACTGAAACCAGACACCCTCGTTAAACTAAAACGAAGAATTTTAAGACAATTTGAGTTTTTCTGTTTTAACACCAGCCTCGAACCAGATAGCAGAACGATTTGCATGAAAACTGCGAGCCAATTTAACGAAAAATTATCTTACGACGGCCTTCCTGAAGACTAATATGAGACCTTATACCCAGAAAACAAGCCTCCATGAGGAAATAAAAAATTCCTGACTTCCAATACAATATGCGGAATTCCTTTAAAGCTGAATGACAGCGCAAAGTTCCTAGGTCTTGTCCGGGAAACCCAACATATTGGGATGTGTTAGTTGGTGCTTGCTTACCTGTAACGAGTTTGCTAGCCACCTCGCCGGTCGTCCTGTCTCTGTTTCGAGCCGCCTGAACTAAATAGGTTCTTCTCGGCGGCCTTCCATCCGGGTCGGTTTGCTGTCTCAGCTGACCGTCCCTTCTTTCCGGTAGCATCCTTATTTGAACTGCTAGCAGTCTTCTGGTTCGTTAGGGGCATGCCCGTTGCAGGCTTGCTTTCAACCTCTGCCAAAAGATTACTCGCCCAGCGAAAAGTGTCCTTGTGCTTGTCTGTTCAACTGGCCTCGGATTGTTTTAAGATCCGATTGAGTTGGAACCTGGCACTTCTGACTGCACGTTGATGTTTTACGTGCGGTGTCAATTTCTTTGCCTTTGAGGCCTCACTTTCTACAGTTAAACTGCAGCCAGACTAGTGACCCGTGTCCGTTGACTGATCTGAGGAGGCATCCCTGTACTCAAGTATGCCTCCCGTTTCTTTGTCTGTCGCGTATGGTGTTTTGTTCGTTTTTATTATTGTTGTTTTTGTTAATTTTGGGTGTTTTTAGTTGTGGTCCCATGAGTAAACTGGTGTAAATAGTAACCGCCATAGCATAGCCGTCTACAATGACAACAGCCAACACTTACGACAGGCACTGACCAATCCACCTGAAGGAGTTCGTTCACGGTTGACTTTACCCCTCAACCATTCAACCCTTCGGCACGGTTTGCTGTTTACTCACAACACTACAGAGTCTTGGGGTTGATTGAATTAGTTCGCCGGACACCCCATCCTTCTGATTGGGGCGCCGCTGCCAGGAAGAAAGCTCAACCTTGGTAGAGTCATCCCTTCAGCAGGCTTGTGGACCGGCTTAAGCCCCCGCACCACGTCAAGGTGTCCATCACGCGGAGAAGTATAGGTTACAGGGCGGTTCTACAACCTGCATGGTCTACTGGGTATCGAGCGGTTGTATTAGGTTTTTAGGGACAAACCCTCCATAGCTCTAAGTCGGGGTATGACCTGACATTCTTTCGCTGAATTTAATCGGCAGACAAACAGGTGCATGTAAGGCGATCAGGCTGAAATCTCTGCATATGTGGAAAGATCTCGGTTCTGGACATTCATATATAAGACCTGCAACATTATACCCTAATATTTTTAAATCTTCACATAAATTCTCATTCTGGCAGACGACTTTACCTACTTTACCTCATTGTGCTGTATTGTACACGTTTTTATTGCTGAGTATGTTTGTGTGTCCACCCAAACTGCTCTCTGCCACTGAACTGTCACCGGCGCCGAGTGTCGCTCTTGACGTTATACTTTTGCCATTGTTTATGTTTTCGTTAAATCGTTGGCTTTCACTGATAAAATTTTCCATTGAAGAAAACAATGCGCTGTTTTCACAAAAGCTCGTTCGCGAACCTTCTAAATGGTCCTTTAATCCACAATTTAGGCATTCGGTTAAGTTCCACGTAAAAACATTGTCTGCCACATAAAGTCGTCCTTAATGTGCATTCGTATTAGCAAACAACTTAACACGCAATTCCGCAATTCGGAGTAGGTTATGCATGTTGAACGGGAGATGTTTGTGCATGCGGAATTGTGTCCTTTTTAGCTTGCGGGTGTTTCGGAAAACTGCCCAAGCAGCGTTGTGCGATTCCATTTTAATCACGATCATTGCAATGAGCGCTTCAGGTTTAGCTACCAAACGAGCATGTTCTACATCTGTACTTGATTCATCTGTATCTTGTAAGTCGATGCATATGGATTTAGATTTTACTATTGTATCTGTGCTATTAGCTTCCGGCGACAGGAGCACGACTACATTTGTTTCCAGGTCTTTCTGCAATAATTTGTCCTCTTGTTCTTCAAAATCTTTGTTTTTCTGTTCGAGTTTTAAGACCTTTTCAGATAATTCATTACATTTGGTGTTCAGGCCTGCCATTTCGGCACAAAGTACTTGGAAATCAGTTTTTGTTACAAGTCCACTGACCAGTTTGCGATTGCTTTCCTCAAGGATTTGTTTAAAGCTTTCGATGCTGAGGCTTAAAGATGAATCTGGCGCGGACATTTTTGGGCAGGTTCTACGTTTATTTTCTTTATGCTGCTCGGGCGAGAATTCTAGCAGACCTCTCTTACTCATTTATTGAGGATATCCTCAACTTTTCTACAAATACAGGATTTATTGCACTTACTTGCACTGCGTTTGTTTTGTAAAATTAATGTTGCCAATTAAGATACTGTTTCAGCTGTTTTTTATAATCTTTCTTGCACTTTTTATTTATAAATAAAGTAATTTTTTAGGAACTATTTGTAGTACGTTGTATCACTTTTCATTCTCAATATTATTTCTTATATATTAGGCATACCTCCTTCTCCTCCAGCATTCCCCCCAGATCATACTGGAAGACTGAATACCTGACGCTGGATGATCTTCGGCGAATCTGGCGTTGAGATGGATCGAAAGTGAACCTGATGGTGGGTGTCAATTCTAAGGATCGAAGTCTTGAACTACCATTGCGGCTACCAAATCAAAGCAGCGTCTTTCAGGCAAAAACTATATCAGTAAAACAACCTGTGTCCACAAGCACAGATATCGTTATATATTCTGACACCAGGCAGCGATCAATTCTCTTTGGTCGGGTCACATTCAACTCAAAGATTTTCCTGAATTGCCATCTATCCTAGGTAGCCGCGTATACCGTGACGTTCCAGAGTATTGCGAACTCACTGGAAACGGCACTGGTTCCGCACTCTTTCCGGATGGAGATCTGCCAGAAGTTCTGCAGAAGCTGCGGGACTAAGTAGACGAGGAACTAAATAGAATTAGTATCAGAAATCACACTTTATCAAATGCACTGACTGATTTGCAGAATAGGATCAATCAAGTGCGCGTAAGTGTGACTGCTGCATCCATATTTTGTTCCATCGTCAGTTAGCACGGCGCCCATTTCCCGAACATTTTTTCATAGCCACATGATCATGCAGGATTCATCTCATGAAACTTATCCCGGGGATCGTCCCGTCGTATCGTCGATTTCGTTGGCAACACGCACAAATCTCATCTGCGCGCCCTAAGTTTGTACTCAACATAGCTTCTGCTCGTACGACCGTCTCATTGAAACCAGGGCTCCGCGTCAATTTCATTTAGTTGGGCAGACAAAGCATCGGTGATCATTGATAACTGACGCTCTCGATTAGCGGTAGCAGTCAATTTTATGGCAAACCTCTGATAAATAATTTAATTTTTCAAGAAAACCGATTGAAAACCCTTTAAGTTAAGCACTTTAAGTCTCCCTCTCCTTTCATCGACCTCCCATTTCAGGTCCTGGATCACATGCAAATAACATGTCAAGTTCTTGGAATGGGGTACCACATTGTTTGTCAGCCAATAACCCATCAGATTCTTCGCATCGCATCCCCTATACTCGATTGTATTCCCTTCAAACTCGTCTCACCGTCTAATGTAGCCGCACCAGCCACCCCGCCTCCCACTCCAGCACACACAATAGCAACTCATGTACTCATAGCAAGTAATTTCCGATTTCATCTTCGGCCTCTCCTTGGAAAACACGATTCCTATCTCAATCAGCCACTTCCCCGCACACCCAAACCACACCGAAGCCACAATCCATTGAAGAATTAAACATTTCAAAAACCCATCGATGGGAGTCCTGTTTGCTCGCTCAGCACTTTCTCCAAATCGGAAGACAAAAGAACATTTCCAATCCACGTCATGGGCGCACATCGATACCACCAATGCTGTCGCCGGCATTCACGACACAACAACAACATCAACCACCACGAGTCCGATGACACCGCACAACATGCTTGGCATCAATGTCTCATCAGAGCCATCAACGGGCGCTCCTCTTCCGCCGCCGTTCGTATCGAAATTAAAAGCGAAAATCTAAACCAAAACGAGGAGACAAAACAAAACCCCAAATGAAAAACCGAAGGAGAGCACTTAACCGAACCGTTGACGGAATGGGGACGACACGACGTTGCTGCCTGGTGACGGTGGCTCTGCTAACCGCACAAAATCCACGCCAGGCCAGGTTCGAATCTTTCATTCAACCGTCCAACTGTGCACGAGTACACAGCTCCACACGGCTCCCACCGCATGCAGTAAACAAAAGGAAGCGAAACAAAACGGGAAAAAACACTGGGAAACAGCAACAAAATGATTTTAATCTTCTGCCGACTCACACAGACACACACGTGAGCTACGAGAGCGGAAACGTGAATGAGGATGCGGTGCGGCTGGCGGGGGTGCTTTCACAACTAGCGTGCACTATCCGCACTATCGTCAGCGATTCTGTTCTGATTCATCATCCTCATCGTCGTTGGAACTTCATCATCATCAAGTTCAGTGAAATTCTGGGCTTATGTGCTTCGGCGGAGGAGGGGATTGGCAGTTGGGGCGACAGCGAAATCGTAAATCAAGGAGGACTTCAGGCGGGCAAAACTGATCACGAAAGGTTATCGACGCGGCTTCATGCAATGATTTTCGTGGCAAGCAAGTGCTCTGGTAAGATATCAAAATCCTTCAAAAAGTCGATAAGGCACGGATGGCTGAAGACTACATCTTTGGTCGGATCTAGGAGACGAGGAAGAAAAGGAATGTCAAGACACATTCAGGGAAGCGGTCGGTGGTTCCCATTTATTAATAAAGACGGGCCGATGGCTCACTCAACAAATTGCGCTTCTTCTGATGGTATAATCTGCTAGGGAGCATCACGTTGGCAAAGGGGCATATGGTATTAAGGGTCGAGGCTCCTAAGCTGCGACCAAAATGGAGACATTGCCCCTGGCCGAGGCGGAACAATAGAAAGCGTTTTCAGGTGCCTCAGGCTGAAGATGTTAGGCCAATAACTTACCGGTCCTTCAGGCCGACAGCTTTCGCAAAGAACAGTCTAGGTTGATCGGCTGAAGCAGCAGATCATTCGAGCTCCTCCACTTTAAGCTTTACTATTTTGGCGTGAGCTACGGACCAATTTCAATCTTACTGGCTGTCGACAAAGTCCTGGAAGATTTGCTGGCAGGATGCTGTATAAATTCTTCTTCTTTATTTGGCGCTACAGTCCGGCGTGGACCTGGGCCTCAACCAACAAGCCTCACCAGCTAGCACGGTCTCAGGCTAGCTGTCTCCAGTGTCACACGCCAAGTTGGCTGAGGTCCTTCTCCACCTGGGTGCGCCATCGGTTCCGTGGGCGTCCTCTATTGCGTTGTCCCACTGGTTCGGAGTCGAAGACTCTCCGGGCCGGAGCTGAGTTGTCCATACGCTCTACATGGCCTAGCCATCTTAGGCGATGGATCCGAAGACGCCTGACTACACTCATGTCGCTGTACAGCCCGTACAGTTCGTGGTTGCATTTGCCTCCGCGCCGTACAGCAGGACTGGGATGATCAAAGACCTGAATAAAGTCAGCTTGGACCTTCGAGAGATGGGCCTACTACTCAATTGTCTCTTGATCCCATAGAAACAGCGGTTGGCAAGAGTTACTCTGCGTTTGATCTCGGTACTGTTGTTGTTTGTACTATTTACTGCTGAGCCGAGTTATACGAAGTCCTTGACTACCTCCAAGTTATAGCTGCTTATCTGTCCAAGACGTCGATGTTGTGTGTCCTTTCTTGATAACAGCATATACTTCGTTTTTCCCTCATTCACCGCTGGACCCATTTTAGCCGCTTCCGCCTCAATACCAGCAAACGCCTCGCTGACGGCTCGCTGTGTTCTGCCAATCACGTCAATATCATCCGCGTATGCTAGCAGTTGTACGGACTTCTGGAAGATCGCGCCTCTAGTATTGGCGTGTGAGTCTTGCACGATCTTCTCAAGGATGATGTTAAATAAGTCACATGGCAGCGCGTCGGCGTGTCTAAAGCCCTTTTTGACATTGAAGGTCTCGATGAGTCTGGCGAATTTGGCAGGAATGTCAAAACTAGACATGGCGTTGTATAGCTCATCCCTATGCACGCTGTCATATGCGGCCTTGAAATCTACAAAAAGGTGGTGGATGTCGATTTTCATTTCTTGGGTTTTGTCCAAGATCTGCCGTAGTGTGAAAATTTGGTCGATGGTGGACTTCCCTGGCCTGATTGTGGTCTTGACCTCGTCTAAGTCGGGGGGACGGAATTCTCGTCGATCATCGTCCATATTGAGTGGAACATTCTGCCTGACAGCGGTATTGGTGTCACCATCGCCATTTAGCAGTCTGCAGAAATGGTTCCAAGGTTTTTTTCTAGGTGGTGCCGTAAAACCCAGCACATCAATCCACAAAAAAAAGAAGACCCCTTCAACTGCGCCAGCTGCCGACGCATAAGTCTCCTAATGTTTTTTGAGCACCTGAAACCATCCCTTACCGGTGGAGTTTCAGGCCGGGAAAAGTCCACCATCGACCAAATTTTGACACTACGGCAGATCCTGGAAAAACTCAAGAGATGGATATCAGCACTCACCATCTTTCGTCTTAGGGATGAGGTATACTACGGCATGTCTAGTCTTAACATTCCTGCCAGACTTGTCTGGTTGTGCAGGATTATGATGGAGAATTCTCGCTGCTCCATCAAGGTAAACGGTAACGAACACACTGAGATATTTAATGTCAAAAAAGATTTTAGACAAGGCAACGGTCTGTCATGTGACTTTTTTAATACCATTCTTGAGAAGATCGTGCAAAACTCACACGCCAACTCTAGAAACACGATCATCCAAGTCTGCACAATTGCTAGCATACGCCAACGACATTTACGTGATTGGTCGAACACAGAGAGCCGTCAATGAAGCAGGCATTGAAACAGAAGCCGCTAAATACAAGCGACATATATGCTGTCTTCGACTATATATATAACACCTCGACCGTCTGCTTATATCTTGTCCTACTCTAAGCGGATGAAGAAGCACTTGGTCTTTTTGAGAGAAAAGTTCTGCGTTCAATCTTTGGTCCAGTCTGCGTTGATGTTCCTTTGAGTAGAAGATTTAACCACGAACTGTACGGGCTGTAAAGCGACATGAGCCTAGTCAGGCGTCTACGGATTCAACGCCTATGATGGCTAGGCCATGTAGACTACATGGACAACATTACCCCAGCCCGAAGAGTCTTCGACTCCGAACCAGTGGGACAACGCAATAGAGGACGCGCTCGAAACGGATGGTTCACGCAAGTGGAGAGCTGACAGCTGACTAAACAGCGTGACAGGTCCTCTCCGTACTGTAGCGCCATTAGAAGAAAAAGAAGAGCAAAATATTGAAGCCATTGAGACCCAATTTCGGTATGGCATATCAAGCCACTTATCTGCATGCGTAGAGTTTATAACGAGGTTGCTATATGCACCTGTATTGATCTTACTTACTTGTTTACTTATCAGGCTGACGACCCATACAGGGTCCGAGCCTCAGCGATAGCTGTTGATATTCCACTCGTCGGGCATGCTTTCAACCTCCCAAATTCTACAGATTATCTGGTGCATGCGCCCTAAAAGAACATCGCCACCGGCCTTGAATAGCTCTGATGGTAGGCCATCTGAGCCTGCGGCTTTTTTGTTCTTCAGCCTTTTGATGGCTGTGCTGACTTCTTCAAAGCTAGGTGGAGCGACTACTTCATCGACTGGAGTTGGTATTCCTTGATTCCCCATCACTCTCTCCTGGTCAGTCCCGTTAAACAGCTGTTGGAAGTGCTGCTTAAACACATCCACTATTCTCTGTGGGTCGTTAACCAGGTTACCCTCACAGTTTGGAAGAGCCTGAATGCCTTTCCGAAAGCCATCGGCAAAGCTTTTGGATTTTCTGGAGAAGGCCCTTATTTTATGCTTGTCCCTAGACTCTTCGATATCCTTGAGCTGGGAGGTTGCGAGGGACCTTTTCTGCAGGCGTAGAAGCTTTTTCCCCTCCCTTCTTCTAGCCCGGTACTCCTCCTGCGCTGCCCTAGTTTTTCGTTGCAGCGCCTTTTGGTATGCCTCGTCAGTTGCATGTTTCTTCAGCTCACACTCGCCATCATACCCGGGTTCCTCGTCGGAGGTGGTAGGTAGCCTAATGTGGTTCGGCTACCTCTTTGATGGCAACCACATCTCGTTTGCGTCGGTGGATGCCGTCGGCATACCGGAGAGGCTCTCACTCAGTTGCTCTTCGTAGGCTCTGGCAATCTCGGGTGTGCTCAGGCGTCCTCTTTATTGGCTGGTGCAGCTTGCAGACCTGTATTGCTCAAGACCATGAATTGTCCCGTGGATCAGGGTTCACAGTAATTAAAACTGTAACACTCGACAAGGTGAACAATTTAGTGCAAGTATCTTGCTGTGAAACTTTACAAAATGCAGCTGGCGCAAGAACGGAAGCCGAATGACCTGTATAACTTTGGGTGAGTGGACGTGGAAAATTGGAAATTTATTTATTATCAAAAAATCATGTTCAGCGACAGAGCTCATTTCTCGTTGATTGGAAATGAAATATAACTGGCTTTGGTCCGATTAGCAACCTCAGGCAATAAAAGGACTGTCAATACATACTTATCAGGCATACGATTTATGGAGAGCCTGAGCCTGAGCAATGGCTGCCTTCCGTCTCTGACCGTCCTGGGCACGCTCCTTCCACTCGTCAAGACCAAACTGTCCTGCATCCGCGATTACTGCCTTTATACCGGAGATTTAGTCTTCCTCTATTTCTCGAACCAAGAGTCTTGGATTCGAAGACCCTCTTAGCTGGAGCGTTGGTGTCCATGTCCTCGATGTGGCCAAGCCTTCCGGACTACATTCACATCCTGGCACAGCTCGTAGAGTTCGGGGTTGTCTCTTCTATTCCAATCGCCTTACTCTTAGACCATATATGCGACGCAGAATTTTTCTTTCGAAGACACCAGAGATCAAAGATTTGTTCGAAACGGAAATGAAAAATGTATGAAAACTTGTTGTCAATGCCTTTCCTGTTTTTAAATTCGTAATTTCCAAGAATTAAAATCGTCAAAATGACCGCTGCATGTTTGTCTGCAGCTTCACTGCAACTCTGCTCTTTCAATCGATTGATCATTAAGCAATCAAGTTTGAATAAATCGTTGGCTTTTTATCAGTGTTAAAAAATAAAATCATCAGTGTATGAAAAAGTAAACATCAGATGCATCGGCCAGGTCATCCATCCAAAGACTGCTTTCAATTAAAAAGTAAAAATCCCAACCTCCAATTCACAATCTCCAACAATTTAGAGTGCAAACAATCGGACGAACAAATTCCACCCAAAGTCAATTCAGCGCAATTCAGCCGGGGACTCCCGCATCCGTTGGCATTCCCATTCCCGTCTTTAATTACCCACCAGTGGATTAACGTTATCCCCCAACGGAAACAACATAGATATTGTTTCATTAATACCAAATTACCAGCCACACAATTCCGGCGTCCCACCAGAGGTCCCATAAACTCCAGGATATTAAGCAATTCCCACAAGGGCCATCAGGTAGTAATTGGAAACAGAGCTACATGTGTTCGCTCGCCACGAAGTGAGCGTTGCGTCGCGGCGGGCCGTGGCGTTCGTTTTATTGCAGCGCATTAAGAAAAGTACATCAGGATGAATTCAAAGCGCTCCCCAACCGAAATAAGTGGCAACGTAAAATACTGCTGCATACCTCGGCGTGACTCATCCATCAATCGGTTTACATTGGAGAGTGCTGCCGTAAAAGTGCTTTCACTGTATGGCTTGAATGTCCTTGACAAACTTCAACGTCTTTTCAAGCATGACTGCGTCGATTTTTTAAAAACACCGAAATGCCAACGCTTCATTTGACGCACGTCACATTAAAAGATTGTGTGTCCAATGGCAACCTTTTCGATCAAGGAGCCAAGGAAGAGCGGTTCTCACTCTTTCGCTTTGCGGGCGCGTGGGTCCTTCCTCTTAGTAAATGTGTCATTAATCATTTTGTTTAGCTGGAAAATGTCAAAGTGCCGTTCGGAGTTTGTCAGTCGTTGCTGGTGTCTTCGGTGGGAAATGACACAAAATGTCAACTGGACTACAGGGAACATCTTGAAATGTCGTTAAGTAGAAAATGAAGTGGGTGCGAATATAATCGATGAATTTGCCTGAGTGAGTCCCTTACGAGGCATGACCGTGCGGTTTTCAAAAAGGGCATGGCACGGAGTTTTGAGGAGTTTCCTTTTTTGACTCATTGCTGCCAGAAAAATCTGTTGATGATCCTTTGGGAGCAGAAGGCATACGCTGCTGTGAAAGGTGCAGCGACTTCTTGTCTTTTTGACCATCATGTAAAGAAGCGACACTTGTTAATCGCTTTGCTCCGCTTTGTGTAGGAGAAGACGTAAGAAGACGACTGAGTTTTTTTTAATGGCAGCCTTGATCGTCCGAATTGACCGGGGCTAGGGGCTGTGGAAGTTTCTATTGGTTTTAGGGTAAATTGCTTAACCTGATAGTTTGACAGTCTGTATTAGGTGTTCCATCAGTCTCCTGTCGAATATGTTGACAAGATTATGTTTTATGGACTGATGAAAGTTAACATTAACGTCTAGATACATCCTTTATGACTGAGTGGCAATGTGATCGAAGTAGACCTACCGGAGGTTCCGTTGCTCTTCGCAGGCTCTAACAACCTCCTCGGTGCTCTGGATTTTCCATCCCGTTGATGAATGGAATCTAGGAATGAGAGTTTGCTCTAATGACTTCGTTCCTTCCTCTGATATAAGGTGCTTGCCCAGATATCTTTGCTTTTTGGGGGTTACATGTTCTGGAGTTTAATTAGATTCTGCACAGAATCTGCATAGTTTTTCTTCTGATAATATTAGTTTCCTTAGGTGCTCCGTAGGCCTGCAATGCCCTGATAGGATACTGAAGTTATTCTTGCTCATCTTGATACATGTCTAAAACTTCTTTCGGTTTTATTGACAAAAAAATGTCTTGGCCTTGGGCGGGTTCCTTCTTTTTAGTTCCCTGAATTGTTCTCCGAGGACATGGTCTCCTACATCGCCGAATGGTTTAGGGGCTGTGAAATGTTCCCGATGCTCCTTTCCTAGCTAGAGTGTCGACCATGTTATTTTCTTCTGTCTTCTATATATGGTCAGATATCCAGAGTTTTTATCTGTTTCTCCTGTCCCACACAAGATTGGATTAGATGACATAGGGCTATAGTCAAGCCAAGATAGCGGCTGGACTGTCGGACATTATTGCTATTGCATCTGTCTATGTGGGTCACCGTGGCGTAGTGGATGAGTGCGTCGACTGCTTCTCAGAGAGTGCCAGGTTCGATAGCCGAATTAACCACCTTTGATGACTCATTCGTATAGATTTTGACAAGGATTTTCCGTTCTGTCGATGATACTTCTGCACGGTCCACCTCCAAGTTAAGCGTAGATGACGTCGTCTTCTGACTCCTTGTGAGGTCGAAGTATGTGCCATCCTATCCGTTCCGTGGGGCCTATACAGCCCTATCCCAGTCCCACTTTCGACTTTGGATCTCTGTTGTGATAGGTTTACGTGAAGATCTACGCAGCAACACTTCGTTCGTCAGCCATTCCGGTCAGAGGACCTTCAGGAATCGACTCAGGCTTTTGTTGACGAAGACCTGGCGAACAATGATGATGGTTGTCTTACAAGTATCGTATCCGTGTAGCAGTACGGATTTCACATTGATATTGGATATCCGCTGCTTGAATGAAATTTTTTTTTCCGAGGGTATCCATCTCGACAATACTCTATGGCGAACTTTGGCACAAAGAAGTGTGAGATTTTTACTCACTAAAACCACCTCCCTGGATTTATTTAGACTACAACTAAGTGAAGCACATAACCAGTAGTTTGTACTTCATGATTTAGGTACTGGTCGGCAGATTACTCTCCAATGAAAGTTCCTGCTAACAACGCAACTATGAGTGGGTGAAGACCATCGAACGAGATAAGGGGTGTAGTCCTTTGAAGTCGGCGCAAGACATAAGTTTCCTCAAGGATCGGGTAAACTGCAGAGTTTATGTGCTCTTCTAGGCGGCGCTAATGTTCATAAGCAATAAAAAATTCCTAAATTTCTGTGGATATCATCGTTTCTCATATATCATGGTTCATTAACAATAGTTCTAAGCACCTTATTTTGAAAAGTCTGTATAATGTTCATATTACTTGCTTTCGGTACAACCCCAAGGTTGAACGCCAGACGTACAAACAGGTTTTATGATTTGCTTGTATACAAGCAGTATGTTGTCAATATTTAGCTTGGAATGCTTACCAATAAGCCAGTACATATCTTTATATTTCATATCAAGTTCTGCACGTTTCTTCTTAACGCGCTCCTTCCACTTGAATTATACGTCCAGAGTCATACCGAGGTATTTCGCTTTATTGCCAAAAGGTATTTGGACACGATTTAGGAAGACTGGTAAGTTATTAACGTACCTATAATTGAAATTCGTATGCACTGATTTGCTTTCATTAGGGACAATTTTCCAGAAGTTCATCCATTCGTGTATCTGAACTAGTGAACGTTGTAATTTTGCTGTAGACTCTTCAACCGTTTTGGCTGTTACCAAAAAGGCGGTGTCGGTAGCAAATGTGCCCAGAACAGTGTGTTCTTCTTGTGGTAAATCACTAGTATACAGTAGGTATAGCGGAAAGCCAAGAGCACTCCCTTGAGGTACGCCAGCATTTATATGTTTAAAAGCAGAGTATTCATTTCCATGCTTCACACGGAAGATCCTATCAGAGAGTTCGCTAAAATACTATACATTTCCCCCGGTAGAGATCGGCAGAGTTTATGTTTCAGGCCATCATGCCAAACTTTGTCAAAGGCTTGAGGAACATCGAGAAATGTGGCTGAAAAAACAGCTTTTATTCAAATGCAATCTGAATTTCAGTTACATCAGTTATACGATGTACTTGGTCAGTAGTTGAGTGTTTCCTTCTAAAACCGAATTGGTGATTTGGTATGAGCTGTTTTTCTTCCACAATTAGACTTAAACGTCTAAGCTGAATTTTTTCAAATACTTCAGACATTATCGGGAGTAGTGAGATAGGTCTATATGACATTTTATCCGTTGGTGGTTTCCCTGGTTTTGGAACCATTATAACTTCGCCACTTTCCATTGACTAGGGAGATGGTCAAGTCTAAGCGCGGCATAAATTAAGTAGAGAAACTTAAGAACGGCTTTCCTACGTAACTCTTTAAGAATTTCTCCTGTAATTAAATCGTAACCAGGAGCTTTTTCCGGTTTGCGCTTTAGTTCTTCTTTGAGCTCTGCCAAGGTAGCACTTCTCAGAACATAATTGTTGTAGTATACGTCAAATCCATTGTAAGTGACATGAAGAGTTTGACCGTCGAGAGGCTTTAAAGTTTCTTCCAAGTAATCTGCGATTAGCTTTATCTTCTTGTGCCCACTCGTTTCCATTCTTTCGGATTGACGCCTTATGTGCTTCAATTTACTTGAATGAGATGAAGAGCTGGTTAGACCTTAAGACTTCAGCGTAGCGGACGAGACAATCTAGCTTTGCATAAAGTGCTGTCGAGGTAGCAGAATTTGTTGACATCCTCGGTTGGGAACCATGGACCGTTTCTCATCAAAATTGTCTTGTGTTGAGGTTCCAGCATGAAAGACGCTACAGTGATTTGATAATCTGAAATATAGCTGGATGTTTAGAGCTGGATCTTCGATCCATCTGTGATTCGCAGAGGACTATCCAGCGTCTAAAGTTCAGACTTCCAATAAAATCTGGGGGGTATGAGGGCAGAGACATTTGTCTCGAAGAAGAGTTTTGGTATAGTGAGGTTTTAGGTTCATTAGTTCAATTGATGGTAGGTTAAAGAGTCTGTTTAGAGCTTCGGGTAAGGTTGTTCTTAGTGCTCCCTTGATACATATGCATGCCATACTCTGCACTCTGCCGATTGGTTTGAGGTTGATTTTCTTTTCGAGTGCAGTCCACCAAATGGCGACACAATATGGGTCTGACTACTGAAACAATGAGCCATTAAAATTATAGTCAAAATGGCTTTTTCTTCAAAAGTAAACATAATTCAACTAAATTACTATGGCGTTTTTATTAGGAATTGTGATTTTTGGACTTTGTTTTTTGGATTCCATATTTATCAAAACTGTTAACTGTCTTCTGGTGGAATATTATTCTCTTCGGCCCATTGTAAGCCTTTGTTGAAGATCGATCGAAGTTCTGTTTGAACTTTTCATAAAAGGGGGACGGCTTCACCTTCAGTTTCATTTGTGCTCTCAATATCTGTCTGGTCTCTCGTAAACTCGATAAAACGCGTACCGAAGTCTATCACAGCCCAGCCGTGCTAACGCGACATTGTGATTTAGCCTTTAAATCTAATACAATCAAATACATTACCTGGTCCAGATTCAGCTCCAGACAAATTGTCCAAGGGCGCTTCTCTTTGATTTTATACGACTTGTAATTGACATGCGAACACAAAGTGTGTTGTCCATATCTACTACGGACAAAAATTCAGTTCTTTTTTGAATACAGTATGTTCTCGATTAACGCAACTCTCGATTTTCGCAACAGCTGAACTTAATTTTTATTCATATTTAAAGCAGTAATCGCAACATTTCAAACCGACAGAACCTCGGTAATTGCAACTACTCCAGTTTCTATTAGTTGCGATAATCGAGAATGCACTGTAGTTCATTTTACCTCTTGTAACAACTTTGCTGAAAAAATTTTCTGAACTAAATAATGACACATCTCAGGAAAGATACTATGTACTTGTGTGGGTGTGTGTTG
The DNA here is from genome assembly GCA_964034865.1 of Eristalis intricaria. Lineage (NCBI taxonomy): Eukaryota > Metazoa > Arthropoda > Insecta > Diptera > Syrphidae > Eristalis > Eristalis intricaria. The sequence continues at coordinate 38,119,222 of OZ035875.1, forward strand.
GCTAACAAATTTGTCCTGATCCCTGAGCTGTAAAATAACGGTAGGAATGACGAAGCAAAAGGGGAACATGCAAATAAATACCAGACAAATAAACACAAGTTGCATTAACCGAGGAAGGTGTTTTGAAAAGTTGCACTTATAGAGTCAAGACGTGTGACGATTTTAGTGTTGCGATATTCGAGGAGTTGGGCAAATCGAATTTGTACTGTATTTTCTTGTGTGTCAATGGTTTTTTGTGTGAACAGATGAAATGGTCGAAAAGGATGAAAGGCGCCTCCAAGAGCTTGAGTCCTTGTACATTTGCACTTCTTGCACACACGGTGAGTCCGGCCCTTACTCTATGGAAGTCTAACTCGAGCAATATTGCAGCTTCCGCGAATATGCTATGACCGATTACGATCGCTGTGTGGTACATAGGTGAATAGCTCATAATACACTGTAGCGCTGACAATGTGGTTCGCTGACGTGTTCAATAAGAAGTAGTGGGCCTAACGACGTACCTTTAGGCACCCTTGGCAATGACAGATTCCATGAATTTTTACCAGAAATGATCTTTTCCTTGTCTAGCTTCCAAGCCAAATAAACCATAAATTTGTAGGTAGTCCAATTCTATACAACTGTTTCAAGATTGGACTGTGGCTCAAATCATTGAATCACTGTGCCGTCAGCTCAAAAACCATTTGTCAGGAGTTCTATTACTGGACCATGGATTTTGTACAGACTTAGTTACATTTCATTTTTTAAGTATCACTTTTGCCACTAAGGAAACCAACTTGATTTTTATTCAGCCGAATTCATACAGATTTCAAGGCGTTGATATGGAGTCTCATGCAGGCACAAGCGCCTGCGTTCTAGGAGATTTTAATGCAAAGCTGGGTAAGGAAGATATCTTTGCCAAAGTCATCGGGAAACACAGCCTGCACGACACCACATCCGATAATGGACTCAGGCTGGTGGACTTTGTCACGGGACGTAATCTCTATGTAGCTAGCACGTGGTTGCCACACCTCAACATCCATAAAGGGACCTGGAGGTCCCCTGATCAATCAACCGTCAACTAGATTGATCATGTTGCGATCGACGTAAGACACTTCTCCAGCATTCTTGATGTCCGATATCAAGAGATCAATGGAGTCGAGAAAGGACACCACGGTTTGACGTCGGAAAGCTACAATCGCAACGGACTGCTAGGATCTTTGCCGATCGAGTCTCCCGGAATCTCTCTCTTAGTTCGTCGCTACCTGCGCAAAAAATCGAAGAAGATTGGTTGTCAAGAAGCCATCAAGGATACTGCCAATGCACCACCTAGAAAAAACCCATGGTTTGACAACGAGTGTAGGCTGGCACATGCATCAAAGCTGGAAGCCTACAAAGCAACGCTGCAACGAACGACGAGAGCTGCTCGTGAGCTCTACGAACAGAGACGAAGGGACGTGACACGGCTTCTCAGGAGAAAGAAGAAAGAGCACGAGAAGCGCGTGATCGAGGAGATGGAGAGGTGCTACGATAGGAACGATGTCCGAAAGATTTACCAGAGGTTGAAACAATTAACCAGTGGATATAAGGTTCGGACAGAAGCCTGCCGGGACGAGAATGGACAACTAGTAGTAGAGTCGCAGTCGATACTGAGAATTTGGAAGAACCATTTCTGCAGACTGCTAAACGGCGATGGTGACGAGAATACCGCTGTCAGGCAGAATGTTCCACTCAATATGGACGATGATCGACGAGAATTCCGTCCCCCCGACTTAGACGAGGTCAATATAACAATGTCAAGACTGAAGTCTAACAAAGCTGCCGGTGCGGACGGACTGTCCGCTGAAATCCTTAAGGCAGCTGGAGCTGATCTGGTTGGGCGCATGCAACCGCTCATCTATAAGATATGGTCGGAGGAAAGCATGCCCGATGAGTGGAACCTTAGTATCGTTTGCCCTATCCACTTGAAAGGAGACCCCTTTGATTGTGCCAACTATAGAGGGATAAGTCCCCTGAACATAGCATATAAGATCTTCTCTGCTGTTTTGTGTGCTCGCCTGAAGCCGTTTATAAATAACCTGATAGGTCCACATTTTCACATTTACAAACTGCGGCAGATCCTGGAAAAGACCCAAGAAATGCAAATCGACACCCACCAATTTTTTGTCGATTTCAATGCCGCGTATCACAGCGTGTATAGGGACGAGCTATACAACGCCATGTCTAGTTTTGACATTCCTGCCAAACTCGTCAGGCTGTGCAGGATGACGATGGAGAATTCTCGCTGCACCATCAAGGTCGGTAACGAGCTCACCGAGACTTTCAATGTCAAAAAAGGTTTTAGAGGAAGCACCACGCTATCATGTGACTTCTTCTTCTCACACGCCAACACTAGAGCCAAGATCTTCCAGAAGTCTGTACAACTGTTAGCATACGCGGATGATATTGACGTGATTGGCAGAACACAGCGAGCCGTCAATGAGGCGTTTGCTGGCATCGAGGCGGGAGCGGCTAAAATGGGTCTAGCGGTGAACGAGGGCAAAACGAAGTATATGCTGTTATCAGGAAAGGACACACAACATCGACGTCTTGGACAGAGCTTCACAATGGGCAGCTATAACTTCGAGGTAGTCAAGGACTTCGTCTACCTCGGCTTCGCAATAAACAGTACAAACAACATCAGTACCGAGATTAAAACGCAGAGTAACTCTTGCCAACCGCTGTTTCTATGGGCTCAAGAGGCAATGGAGTAATAGTCCCGCGTTTAAGGAGGCGAGGGACTACTTTTCGTGCGACACTGGAGACAGCTAGCCAGAGACTGTCTGGCTAGAAAGTCTAGCTGATTTTCTTTAATTTTTTCTTTGGTCACTGGAGTAAAACACTTGTGCTTATAGCAAGGGTATAGGTTAGGTTAGTTAGGGGGGCTGCTAGTGCATTCACCAGCAAACTTAGACCATATTGGTCCATTTCGATACCCACAGTCAGACTACTACCTCTGATTGACCACTCTAATGATAGTGCCGTTAATTTGATCCCAACGGCAAATGGAGACTGGACCAGATTTGAAAACTAGATCAAGGACACGTATTGACTTAGCTTTCACTGAGATTCGAACCGGGGATTCCTCTAACCAAGGGAAGGCACTTGCTCAAAAACGCCTTCCAGTCGTTCTTATAGCAAGGATATAGTAGGTGGCGAAGATTGTAGGCTCGGCTTTCACTCAGTTTATGATGATTGATCTAATTGGATCCAAAACGGTTGGCTTGTTACTCATTTTCGATCCGCCCGACATTTGCATTCGCATAAACATCTGCGACTTATTGCGCTTCAGATGTCAAAATGCAAGCGGGAGTTCTGCATTTGACGGATGCGAATATTCGCAACATCCCAACCATTACATCCTTGCGGCCTTGGCTCACTTAAAACAACTTGTTCCAAGGTCCATTGTGTCCTTGATAGGCAAGTCCCCCAGCTCTGGAAAGTAGTGTTTTCCCAAGAACTGTATTCTTATCAGTGCTAGGGCTGGGTATTCGCAGAGCAGATGTTGAAAAGATCCGATTTCTTCCTGATCCTGCAAAAGTTGTTTTGTAGTACATTCAGTCGCGATGCATGCATGCTATTACCCAGTGCCATGACTTTTATTACCATTCGCACTTCCTTGCGACTAAAGCTGTTCAGTGATGGTGATCTCGCTGTTTTCAGCATCGGCCACAGGGCCCTTGCTATTGCTCCAATTTCCAGACTGAGCCATCGAGTTTTTATTCCATCCAGGGCTTCGTCTTCCAGTTTTCTTCTTATGGAGCGTCGGGAGCGCGTAAAGGATTGTCTTATATTCTTGTTTTTTTTGTTCGCTTTTTCGTTTCCTTTGACGACAGTATGCCGTGGTACTCAGCATAAGGTCACCCTGTCCACCAAGGATATCTCCCAGATGCTCTGTCTGCATAATCTGATAAGTTTCGATGTCAAGATACCCAGTGCTATGGCTCTTATTGCCGCTTGACTATCCGAGAAAATAGAGATCACTTTGTGAGAGCTTGTGGTAAAAGTCAAAAAGTTCGCCACAAAATTCGTCATTTACCCAACAATAGTCAAGGAAAAAATCTCAGCTGAAAGTGGCAAAATCACCCGTCTCCTTACTCCCACATTCACCGCTGCCACCGGAGTTCCGTCTCTATTTCGGCACCACTCTATCACCCATTATATCTGACAAATGACAGCACGTCATCTCGCACCAATAAATGTCAGCTCGCCGCCAGTTATTCGCTCGAAAGTGGAAAACGATATACTCCGCATGTTGCCATTAACAAGCGGCCCCCACTTCGGCCTGCACAAGGATAACACTAATTTCGACCATTTTTATTCTCGTTTATTTGATTCCCTCTCCGTTGTGTCGTAAATAAAAATGAAACTTTGCGAAAGTTTTGAGTGACACAAAACAAGAAAAACAACGACTTCCGCCCAGCTCCGTTCAGCTCAAGGACACCCCTTCGAAGGAGTGTCCTTTTTGCCTTCTTTTACGGCCGATCTAAACTTTTCCCTTTTTTTTTATTTTTTGTTGGCCCATTAATGACGGATAAAAACAATTTCCCCTCGATCTTCGCTCATTCCCGAATTATGTTGTTATGCTTCTTCATGGCACTCGCGTAACCCTTATACGGTCGATGGATGAGGATTCAGGGGTGACCCAAGGGGAGAGGAGAAGCGTACGATAACCCATTTGTTTTTGAAAGCCAACTTACATCCGGACGTTGGCTGAATCCATCCAGTCGCCAAGACACCCGGGAGTGAGGGGGATTTTAATTGCGTTTCACCGAGAGGCAGCCTGTGATTCCGAGCACTTGCCGACAGCTCCAACTAATGATCGGAATGGAACACTTCTGCACCCCTGTGCGCACTCCCGTGCAGCAACAAATGGCCGTCGCTTCTGGTTGTCGGGTTAATTTCTCCACATCAACAAATGATTATATCTGCTGACAGTGGTGGCTGGTGGACGGTGTCATTCAATCGGTGCCCACAATGGATATGCAAAAGTCAATTGAGGGAGAATAGCCGTATTGGTTTGTCCACACAGCTGGCGGGGACTGAGCTGGCTCTACGGGGTTATATTGATTTTGCTGCTAAAAGCCTGTTAGATGTGTTTAGGGCTAATGGCGGCGAATGAGGGTGCGCGTCCGGCATGGTAACCGAGAAGGACGAAAGGATTACGTAGTCAAACATTGGCTGGGTAGTCGAACGCGGGAATTACTTCGAGCAATTTATTCTTTGACGCATTCCAAGGGATCGTTTTTCAGCGTAACTAATACCGATTCCGCTCGCTGTGCAGAAGTGATTTTGATTGATGGCAGTCTTCTGGCGAGGGTGCACAAGCAATGTATCCTTAAGTGAAGCGAAGACGAAACAGTAAGCCTTGAAGTGGTTTTTGAACAGCTAAGTCCGTCTGGGGGGAGCGGGGATTTTTCTGTACACTCAGGCGGTTAAGGGTCTTCACTGGTTCGCCCTAATTGTTATCGAATGTATTTTTGTTTTTTGGCTTCAACGACAGGGGGTGCGGCGGCGTTGGGGGTAATTTTTCAAACAATTGAGTCATTGGAGAAGTCGATTCGTTTTTGTTTATTTTTAGTGGAACAAAACAAAACGAGAGAAATTTGACAATAGAAACCGTATACAATGAATGGAGTAGTTACAATGTTTGGGGAGAGTGACAAGGTTCACGAAGTCGAACACACAATCATTTCAAAATTGACTGTACAAGTTGATGAACGCTATTGCAGTATTCACTGAAGGGAACTGACAGCAAATGGCGAAATTTTGGGAATAAAAGGAAGCCTTGGTTGCCGTGGGTGTGTTGACATCTACCCTGAGTGTTCCAGGTTCAACACGCGACGCGAGAGCTCAGGACTTCACCTCTTACGAGGCAATGACAAGGCTCAAAGTATACTGTTGCCTAGAAAAAGCTTTAAATTGATTAAATTATAGAAATGCTTCCTGATTCGCTGACATAATTAAAGAAAAGACATTGTCCCTAACGGCCTTCTCCTTCTGCTTGTTTCCCTGTCCTTCGCCCTTCGCGGAAATAAATTCTGGACAACCTCTTCCACCTTGTCCAAAGATTGTAATGCATTTAAGAGGATTAAATACTCTCGAACACAGAGTCTTTAATTTAGCCTTAGTTGAATTTGTATGTAATTCATGCTAGTGGTCTACTAATAATAAAGCGCTAAGTATGTAAGTATGTCACAGCTATACCGAATGAGGTCTAAGAAAAAACTCGTTAACTAATTTCGTCATCTGCTGGCGGAGTGGGTTGGGGCGTTGCTCGTGAATCTGAAGGTTGTGTGTTCGAATCCGGCTATAAGCAATTCTTTTCCTTTTTGTATAATCAAGATCACTTCTTGTTTTTTGCTTTGTTTTACAGTCGACTCTCGATGCCGTGAACAATTAAAAACCAAGGGAGTTCACGTCGCGATGGTCAAAATTTAATAAAATAATAGACCAATCCCACTATAGATTTTCATTTTAAAATCGTCTTTTCTATAACAAATTAAAAATAATGCGTTTTTACTATTAGATAACAGTATATTTAAATTATTTATTTAATTTTAAACAAGTTATTACATGGGAAGACATAAAATAAGATTAATAATGTAATATGGGCGGCGCTTAAACCCTTAGAGAGCCAAGGCGTAGCTTCTATAGCAACCACTCAATCTGTGTGTACTAATGTTCTCTCACGAGTGAAAGGGACATTTAGTTCAATGCCAACTCCTAACGGTCAAGTTTGAGAAGCTTTATCTAGACATTTATTACTCTTTGATCATTGTTAGTGACTCGAAAGAGGTGGGGCTGTGTAAATGTTGGTCGTAGCGGGAATCGAACCCAGTCAGCGAGGTTCAGCTGCGAAGGAGTCGATCTACTATGGCATAAAAAGTAACATTAAATAATGGACACGGGCATTACGAAATTCAATGGACAAACCCAGTAAATTCTTCGTCTCCAAAAGCATTCTCACTGCTTTTTCCTAAGTATTGTATCAAGAATAAGGATTTTCAAGCTTAAATACATCTTTCTCAAACGGTTTATTGTTAACCTGAAGAAAAAATTGTCATGATTTGATTTGTCATGTCTTAGAGATGTCAAGCAGAAAAAATCTGTTTCGATCGGTATCGGCCGCGATTCATGCTATGTACATGGCAGTCTATTTTATGCGGTTGTTATTGTTAACACTTTCATGTGTTGCACTCTCCATTCCTACATTTCACACAGTGAGCCAGAGGGATATATATATATATGGAATATATAGAATACTATAGTTTAGTCATAAGTATTTCTGTATAAATAGAATGAGTTATAGAAAATAAAATCAGTCTTGCATTCATTTTTGACTGAAACAAATTGCGGCGGTTTTGCAATTTCTAGCAGCGAGCTGAGCTTTAAACTAGATGAGTACTCCGCGCTTTAGGGCGATGGACTCCGAATTTATGAGATAGCGTTAATCACTACAAGTTTAAGTAAAACGAAAACATATTTCCGTCTGAAACTCTTTTCGGCAACACAGCTGCATATGCTGCTGCTGGTTGAAGGTTCAGCATTTCTTCTTCACTGTGATACTGGGCATAAGTGTTCTATTTGCAATGAATACAATCATAGACATATCCTTAATTTGTCTATAAAATAACGAAATTTGTCGTAGAAACAAAACACACCTAATGCAGAAGCATTAGCAAACCAGAAAGAGGAGAGCGACAGCAACACATTACCCTCGACGAATGATTTCAGTCAGATTTATGAAAGTCGAGGCACATTTACAAATATATGATTAACCCGTAATTTTTGCCATAAAATTCGATCTTGCGATGGCACAAGGGATCTTTTTCGAATCCAATGGATGGTAGTGAATTTCACCTTTTTCGGAACGACAAATTAAAAAAAAAACTACCATCTACTGATAATAAAACGGTATGCATGTAAGTGCGTGTTTTCCTATGCGAACGAAAAAAATGCAGACATCGGGTCGGTTGTCTCAGTGTATTTATCCGTTGGACATGGCTTTTTCACGTTCTCTGTTCAAATCTGGTTCAAGCTACTCTTTTTTTTCATGGACAATATCACTTCTTTTTTTGATTAAACAACTCATATTCTGTTTTCCGAAATATTCTATTCGGAACGACTATAATGACAATTAAGATTTATAAAAATAAGTAGTTGTCCCGGTGAAATTCTTACCACCATATTTGTAAATATGATCAAAATTTTTATTATTAATAATTGCATATATTGGCATACACATTCAATTTAAATCAGTCAACATTAATGTCAAATTAAAATACTACCGGAAATGTTACACGATACTTACTTAATGCCAAAAAATAAGACAGAATCTTCCATTTTTAATACGACCACATAATGAAACTTCAACTTGCAACCATCTGAGGAATTCTGCGGAAGAGTTGCCGCAATGAAAAGTGATAATTTGCGATGAAGCCACGATGGTACGAAAAAAATCATTGAAGGCATTATACCACATAAGATTTAAAGAAAAATCAAAATCGGATTGGCTGTGCGATGATTCCTGTCGCTGGTTATTTTCGCCAGACATTGCCAGCGATTCCGCGATGAACGCCAGCCGACGAAAAAAATGCATGCAAAAAGTCGTCCATTTTATGGAAACCACTTTTTTATGGACACTACTCGAATTTAAGGACGACAGATCTGTAAAAGAAAAATTCCCGTTGACGCATTGTCTGGATAAATTGCATTCCCGGTCGCTTTACAGATTCAAAGACCGAGCTCATCGAGATGGCGTTTCCAAGCATTGCTTAAAATTACAAATGTCATACTTGGTTAAGCGAACGTGCTACAAAGAGTGCAACAAACGTTAATGTCAACGAAATAAATTGTCAGATTCAAAATCAGATATGTAAGTAGCAAATTTATGACATACAAATTAGTTGATTCTGTTAACAAGATGATTTACTATCCAACGGACTGACATTGTCCGGATTACCAACTGATAATCTGCAATTCAAATGACGGGATCGGTAACAATGAGCTGTTTTTTTTGGAAGCGTAAATACACTTAACTTTGAAGTGCACAAAAAAACGATCATCAGCGCTTAATGATTCATCATAAAATCTTAGCAGCACCGACGACATATATGACATTTGCCAAGCAGTCAGGGGTGTAGTCGTGGAAGGTGATGGTTGATCTTTGATGGTCACAATCTTCGTTTCGTGACTGTGTAGCTTGACCATCACTTTAAAAACAAAAACACTTAATAATAATAAAATAAAAAAAATGTTCATCAAATCAAAAGAATCGTTTACGAAAGCTAAACGGAATGTAAAGCAAAGACACTCTGGGTATACCAAAAATTGCATACTTATGGATGCCAAAATAATTAAAAATTATCTAATACATCAACCACACCTGCATGTGTAAGCCACATACAGCAACCTAAACAATGAATGAATGAATTCAGGAATGAACACACAGAAATTAATGATTGGAAGCATTGTTTTTATCCGCGCTTATTTCTTAAGCGGCGATAGATATGATAAGTAACTTAAGCGGATATAGGACTTGTTGTTACTATATTTTACATGCAAATTGAAATTTAGGCGTATATACGCTTGCAAAAAAACGCAGCTATTATGATTGCTGTGAAGAATTTAGTGATAAACGTTATCGAAGCCGCAACTCTAAAATGGAAGTACAAAGATGAATGTGTTTTATTTTTATGCATCCCTATGATTCTGATTCGCCGTGCGTCAACTCCTACGCAGAGGGTGCCAGGTTCGATACCCAAATTTACCACCTTTCATTTTTCACGGCTCCACCTCTTTCGAGTCACTGACAATGCTCAGAGTATTCCTGTCTAGAAAAAGCTTCTCAACTACGCCGTTCGGAGTCGGCATTTAACTGTAGGTCCCTTCCACGCGTGAGAGAACAATAGCACGCACAACACGAGTGGTTGCTGAGAAGCTAGCCCCTGGCCCTCTACGGGCTGTAGCGCCACCCATATTATTATTATTATTGTGATTCTGAACTACATACTATCCATTCAACTTTACGCTGTTGCAATCTCCAGTGTGGCTTGCATAAATAAGACAACAACAAACCTCTGGTATTGTGAAAGTGCTCGTAACTTCCGACCCGTATGTCGTACCGACTTAAAAATTGTCACATTCAGCATCTAAATTTTAGAATGTTTTTTGTTAATTGAATTTCAGAGCTCTACGAAACTACGGAACCTTTGTCGGTCAGACACACAAAATTTCTGCTTAATATATAACCATATATATGTTGTCGGATGAACCAGGCTTGATAAAAAATGAAAACGAATTTATTTCAACTGATTTTATTGGATGCATTAATTAGAAAAAGAAAATGACTCGAGGGTCGTGCATTACACTTGCGATATGACAGTTGACATTTTTATGGAAACAATAAGTGACAGCCGGACCAGTTGGACAACGCAATAGAGGACGCCCACGGAGCGGATGGCGCACCCAGGTGGAGAAGGACCTCAACCAACTTGGTGTGCGCAGTTGGAGACAGCTGGCAAAAGATCGTGCCGGCTGGAGAGGATTACTGGTTGAGGCCCAGGTCCACCCCGGACTGTAGCGCAACCAGAAGAAGAAGAAGAATAAGTGACAGCTTGATCTTTGCAGAAGTTATCTCTTGTTGCGTTGTATTCGTTCTTCTTGTCGTATGACAGGCTTTCTACTAGTAGACAATAAGACAATTGAATTGGGGTTCTGTGACCCCAATATTCACTGTGATCGAGGTGGCGACGATCGATGCGATGTCCCCAAGGAGCTTGTAACGCGGTTTTTTATACACGCTTGGATCTGAAGCTACAGTCAGCACAGAGACCTTGCAATAAGTCAGTTGATAGGCTGAGATTTCATGAGGCTTAGGTTTTTTGCCTTCAGAGATTTGTTGATGGTCTCCGTGACTTTGTTTCAGATATTCTTATCTGATTTGAGTTCCTCACACAGTGTACATATAAACGAACTTAATTACATTTACTGTAGAAATCAAAAATATAAATGACATTATTATCTGTGTACAATATCGGTTCAAAATATGAAATCTTTCACCGCGTACTAATATTTAAAACAAGGATAACTGACAAAACAAAAAAAAAAACTAAAAAGAAACAAGTTTTACCCCGAAATGTGAGTGAATGACAGTTAAAGGGACTCGTCATCAGAGGGAAAGCTCCCAACCACTTGAGTTTCTTCGAAGAGTCACCACTACCGTTGATTATGCGAACGCAGTCACAAATATTCGGATGCCAGTTGTTCATCTTTGTTATCACAGCGTCACACTATTTCAAATTCGCTGTACAGTGTTCACCTCCATGAGGACACCTCGGATCCCGTCACAGAGTTGAAATATGCAACTAGGTTACCCAACAACCGAGGCTTGTAACCAAATTTCCTTGCTCTCTGCCACAGAATAACACCTAGACCGCATTTAATTTACATAGCACCACCACTGCCAGAGTCCAGGGATTTTTGTAAATTTCCACTTCCCCCAGGTTCACCCTCTCACAAGCGCACGCCCACTCCCACCCGTCGTGTTGAAACAAAGGAGAGAAAATTAAATTCGGTTCTCGTTGGTGTGCTACAAAGTTTTCGTCAGATAACCCAACCTCCAAACCTGATTAGCGTTCATTGCAGAGTAGAGTGCTCATCTCGCCCACACGCCGCGCCACGCCGTTCACGTGGAGCGTCCTTCGACAGGATGCGCGGTATAATTTCATTTTTTAATCCCGCTATTCAACACATTTATTATCAGTTTTAAATTTGCAAACTTCTGTACGATTAATTGACTCCAAAGAGGATGCCTTTTCAAATGTTTGTCCTTGGCACCGCTTCAGAGAGACATCGCCCCAGCACACTCCCCGGGAAGGGAGCTGTCATATTCCATGAGAGATGGTGCGAGCAGTGGATCTAATTAATTGGGAGTGTAGTGGATGGATAGATGGATAGTCGTACGATTTGATGGGGAGTTGAATTGAGCCAGCGACGAAATAAGTTTCTTAATTAGTTACCAGATTTTCTCGTGGAAGTAAGGATGTATCTTTGGGATGATTCCCGGCCAACAGCGGGTACATTGAAGTCATTTCATTCCATTCGCTTAGTTAAGTCAATTGTTTTCTTGGGCGATACATATCCTTGTATTTGATGTGACTGGAAGGCGCACTTGGTTAAGTGCCTGCCTTTGATTAATGGGGTCCCAGGTTCGAATCCCGGAGTAAAAGGTCTGTTGTAATAGTCTAACTGTGGGTATCACAGCCGATCCAGATGATTGCCAATAGTTATAAGTGAAATGGGTCTTGCTCTCTCACATTGTGCTATCAAAATGTGAGTGGTATGAGAATCAAAACAGCTTATCTCTTTCTCCCTGCTCGGCTCATAGGCTGGCATCGCCCTCACAGAAATATGGTTATATGAAGGAATAAGATGTAGTAGTTTATCGGACTGATAGATTTCCCACTCGTACTGGTCGTAAGAGGGGAGGAGGAGTTTTGCTTGCTGTTCGGATATGCTTCAAGAGCAGAGAAATTCCACTGCTCAAAACTTCGGGTATGATCGAACAAATTTGAGTGTGCTTAGATGTGCCTGGAACTACAGAAACAGACTGTTTATATCTGTTTATGTCTAAAATGTTATGTTTATGTCATAAAAGCTGATTACAATTTATTAAATAATTATTTCCTTTCTGATAAAACTTTTGACTTACCAAGTTTTAACGTGGTTTATATTAAGTTTCGAAACATATTAGAAGATGCCATATCCAGGCCTGTTCCTATTAAGATAACTGCTAATTCAAAAAAAAACCATCTGGTTCTGCTTTAAACAAGATATGTAAGAGATCTGCAAAAGACAATTCACTGCGTGGTCAAGGATCAAACAGAACTCAAAAACTTTCTGGACGTTGATCAAAACTAAACGTAATTCTGTTGCAATTCCATCGAATATGTCCTACGACAATGTGTCTACTGATGACCGTAAGGTTATATGCGATATGTTTGCATCACATTTCCAGTCAAACTTTGTTGACTTAGGCATAGGTTGCAGGCCAGAACTTCGAGCAAATACAATCACAGACATAGGGCGATAAGAATTGACGAATGATGATATTCTTTCTGTGCTGTCCTCACTGGATTCTGGTGCAAGCCTAGCGCCTGCTAATCTTCCCCCGCTTTTTTTAAAAATGTGTAAGGGCGGATTAGTCAAACCCCTGACTATCGTTTTTAATATGTCACTGGCTCGCGGCGAATTTTGGAATGGTGGAAGTTTAAGCTTTCTGCTTGGTCTTTTAAAATAATGAAACACACCGTTTTTTTTATTTTACTCTTTTTATTCCGTCCGATCGCCTTCACTTCTGTTCACAAACTGACTCTTATATTCTTAGCCTAGTCTGACCTAACCGGCAATCCTCTCTCTCTGTGATATATGTATGTGTGTCTATTAGTCTCTCTTTGTGCTTATTTTTCTTATTTTCTATTATTCTACTACAGAAGGATTCTCTCATCACCCCAATTTATAAATCTGGACCTAAAAGTTCAATTGTCAACTACAGACCAATAGCTTAACTCCAATTAATACCGAAATTATTCGAGGCTGTTGTTAAGAAAAAAATATATGCTGAAGTTCGAAACCAAATATCACAATTTCAACATGGCTTTGTGAGTGGAAGATCAACTTCGACCAATTTGGTTATATTTACAAACTTTTGCCTAAGTTCCATGGAAGCGAGACTTCAATTTGACTCCATATACACTGACTTCTCATAATATGCTCATAAAAAAGCTAGAGATGATTGGTTTTGATTCTAAAATCTTGAAATGGATAACTAGCTACCTTACAAATCGCAGACAGTTTGTAAAAATAGGAAATTAGGGCTCTGTCACTGGTAATTTTCAATTTCTCTGAGGTACCTCAAGGTAGTCACCTCGGCCCTCTTCTGTTTCTTCTTTTTATTAACGACTTGCCTTCTTATGTTTCCCATTCTAACTGCCTTTTATACGCTGACGATTTAAATTTTGTTAAATCAGTGCGATCATTGACCGATGCATTGGAGTTGCAAAATGATATCTCATCTGTACAGAATTGGTGCGATTTGAATGTTCTACATTTCAATATTAGTAAATGCTCAGTTATGACATTTTTAGAATTTTATCTCCTATAATCTATAAATATAAGATTGATAATACAATCTTAGCAAGAGTATGCATAATGATTTTCAACACCCTTAAACTCTTAAGTCTGTGTATGTTTCGTTAATTAGAATACTGTTGTTTAATATGGAATCCTTTATATAACAATAGCGCTATTCGTATTGAGAGAATACAAAAAACATTTGCTAGGTTTGCTCTTCGAAATATGTGGCATTCAAATATGCCAGATTATAATGCTAGATGTCAGCTTATCGATCTAAAGCAACTACATGTAAGAAAGACTTATTATTCAGTTCTTTTCGCTAATGACGACATTACTGTTCACATTGATTGTCCGGTGCTGCTTTCCATGTTCAGTGTTTACACTGAACCGTCTCGTTATCTGAGGCCTAGAGATTTCTTTTATGTTTCGAGGCATAGCACAAACTATGGGCAAAATGATCCTATAACTAATGCTTGCATAAAATTCAACTTTGTTGCAAATGTTATAGACCTTAATATGAGTAGAGATAAATGTAAAAATGAAATCTTAAATTTTTTGAGTAGCAATTTACTCTAAATTACATTATAATTGTATGTTAATTTCTGCTTATACTAGGCATTATTATTAATAAGATATGAAATGTTATTACTATTATCAGTAGTCTTAAAAAGCTTTGTACTTGAAAGACGGAGGAATGAATAGATAAATAAATAAATATTCCTGTAAATGCTAATAATGAAATTTACATAGCTTATATAAGAACATGGCAGATAATCTTTTTTTTTTGTTTTATAATTTGCGCGTGCTCAAGAGTTTGCTAATACCCTTATGTGCCCGGGGTCAAGACACAGCACGGGCCGAAGGTATAGAGGGAGAAAGGGAGAGGAGGTCCCTGTGCACATTGGTCTTAAATATCTGCGGGTTGTAGTCTGTGGGAAATATTAGCTTGGGAAGAGCATTCCACATTCGTGCAGTGCGGCTGAAGAACGAGTCTCTGAATTTAACTGTGCGTCCGAACGTAGGCTTAAGGGTATACTGATGGGCATTCCTGGCGAGACGAGTATTGCGGGTGAATTCATGGAGAGGAGGAATGCAGTTGGGCAGCTAACTTGAGCATCGTTTGTTGAAATAACGATAAAACACGGACAAAGAAGAGACGGTACGTCGATATTCGAGCGAGTCTTATGACTCTGCGATATTGCTGTCTCCTATAAGTTTTATCGCTCACTTTTAGATTCTGTCAAGTAGGTGCAGTGTGGTCTTAGGGGCACCAGACCAGATATGAACGTTGTACTCAAGCTTGGGGCGGATGTACGCCTTATAAATTAAAGCCAAATCAGAAGGGGTGAAATATTTCTTGCATCGAAAAACCTAAACATTTCGCAGCATTTTTGGCGACCTCAAATATGTGATCGCTCCAACTAAGTGTTGTGTTGATACACATACCAAGGATGGAAAGTTTTCCGGTTTCATCGACACAAGCGTCATTCATGGATAATGGCTGATTATCAAGGGTTCGCTTGAGTGACAGCAGACAGCATTGAGTATTTGAAGCATTGAATTCCGCTCTATTGTTTTTTCCCCAGTTAATTATGCTGTCAAGATCGGAATTCAATGTGCTTTACATACGCTTCCGTGCCAATTCTACGGCCGAAAGGCGGGGTCGTGGGTCTTGGAACGAATATGAAAAGGTAAGGGTGCTGTGATCAGCGAAGCAATGGATTAGATTAGAAGTAGCAGACAAGAGATCATTTATAAAAATGAGAAAGAGTGTCGGAGACAGAACTGAGCCTTGAGGAACACCAGCATTTATTTGGTGGATATCAGACTTGAACCCATCCAAAACAACTTGAATTGAACGGTTCGAAAGGTAATTTCTAATCCATAGAAGAAGAGATTCATCGATACCATAGGCACGCATTTTCGACAAGAGATCTTGATGCCAAGCTCTGTCAAATTCTTAGTCGCTGTAATAGTAAATCGCTTGCCGTAGTTTAAGGCTATTTTAATTTTAAATGGGTTTTCTCTCAAAATGAAGGATTTTTCCATTTAATGTCGTCAATGATACAGAGATTTTAGTAGTTGACAGTTTGTTTGTTGCTAACAGAAATGAAGTAATACAGAGATGACCGACTTCTACCTCTCTTTCCCCTTAAGATTTTTGACAAGTGTTTTTTATAACGTGTTTATAAACCAAATTGACCAATGAGAGGACGGCATTTACGTTATTTCATGAATAACCGTCAAAAATTCATGAAATTCGTCGATGGACTAGGGGGCAATCAGCTGTGAAGTCGACTATCTCTGTAATACTTCATTTCTGGTTGCTAATTTGCGTCAATTAAATACATTTTGCCCTGCTATGGGAAATGTATCAATTAGCGTTTATAAGTGAAGGGCTAGAGTCTTCCTTGAGCCCAGTCGATTTGCCATTAGTTAATAAGTAATGGCTCAGTTCTCTCTGAATTGTCGTGGGGTGCACATCACATAGAAACTGTCGTTGAATCTCTTTAAAAATGAACTGTTCGGTGTGTTCACAGAAAATTGATTGCAATTGCACATCTAAAATACGCTGCAGCGACTGCAAACATTTTTTTCACTTCGCGTGTGTAAACATCACAGAAGAAGAAGCTGATTTTATAAATGTTCAGTGCTGAGACGCCGTTCTCTGCACAGTGGTGACACTATGTTGCCCAACTACCAAAAGGGCACTGCTCCGACCACAACTACGGCTAATATACAGCAAACCAAAAAGGTCATTGCAAAAATAATTGCTGATGAGAGTGAAGGCGAAGGTTAGTGACTTCAATCGAAGGTTAATGTTCTGGAGAGCAAGCTTAACTGGCAACAACAAAGTATTCTCAGCAATACCATCGAAATTGCGGGTGTGTCTAATGTCAATGACACGAACGCAATCAGCAAGGCAAAACAGATATTCACCAAAGCCTTGTCCATCGATGTTCCCGATTAATGACGCCATTTCCAGATTTATTCCAACTAAGCTCTAGTAAACCAAATAAGTTAGTTTACTAAGAGCCTATCTAGGTTGAAGAATGTGATGATTAAAATGTCCAAATTAAGCAAAGTTGACTTTACAACTCGCAATGAATTCATGCAGTTGCAAAAAGAATACAATTTCTTGACGAAAATTGTGTGTAGGCAATATGTATCGATATCGATTGAATCGAAAATTAGAGCAGTCCTAAAATGTTTTGGTCATTGTTAAATAACATATGAAATCTACTGGGTTACCATCAAAGAACGTCATATGAAGGAATTGATAGTTTTGACTCAAATAAAATATGTGACATATTTGCTTCATTTTTCCAATCAAATTTTCTAAGTGAGTTTTTTGATTCCAATTCTTTACCTGCATGTGAACCAATCACTAATATCGAATGCTTATCCTCACCGGAAGATGAAAAACTCACCGAATTGTCGTCGCTAGAGCGGAGTAGTAATATTGCAACCGACGACATTCCACCGTTGTTTGTTAAAACGTGCAAGGATAGCCTAGTCTACCCTCGCAAGACAATATTTAATATGTCTCCGGTCTCGGTCTCCTGGATGAAGTCCGGAAGGCAAAGATCCGTCGACTGCACTGGATCTCGATGTGGCCGAGCGCGAGGACAACAATGCTCCAGCTAAGAGGGTCTTGGAATCCGAGCCTCCTGGTTCGAGAAGAAGAGGAAGACCGAATCGCTGGTATAAAGACCAAGTAATCGCGGATGCAAGACAGCTTGGTTTTGATGACTGGAAGCAGCGTGCCCAGGACCGTCAAGAATGGAAAACAGGTATAGCTCAGGTCGTCAGCCTGATAAGTAAATAAGTTAAGACGGGTAAGTTTCTCGATTGGTGGATGCATTCTTATATCACTCCAATTCATAAGTCTTGGTCTTGATCATAAAATCTATGGACCCATAGCTAAACTTCAATTAAAACACAAAAAAAAAACTCGAATGCCGTGTGCCTTGATGGCATTAAATAGGAAAATTTTCAACCGCGAACTAATCAATCTTCAAATCTTCACATGGAGATTAACCTCCAGTATGTAATAAACGCTTCGTTTAGACTATTATACGTACCAGATTGGTGCTGAAACCGGGTAAACCACCAAACGCCAAAAAATCACATAGACCGATATCACTTTTACCTTCTACTTGAACGAATACAACCACTAATAGAAGAAAGACGCCTTATCCCCCATCATCAATTTGGATTCAGGAAGAGTCATTCCACAATTGACCAAGTATTTAGAATAACCAACGAAATCGAAAAAGCACTAGAGGAAGAAAAGGCTTGCTCCAGCGTTTTACCCGACGTATCCCAGACAAGGTTGGGCACGACGGCTTGATGTCCAAACTTAGTAGGATATTTCCGAAAAATCTATATTGCATCTTAGAATCCTACCTCAAGAATAGGATATTTAGTGTTAAGAACGGTATGGAATACTCGGCATTTAAAGACATTGCCGCCGGGATCCCGCATGGGAGGGTACTTGGCCCTACTCTGTTTTTGTTATACACATCCTAACAAAATTATTCGCACAAAGACTTTACAGCCGAATTTATTTAATATTTTCTATGTACAACTTTAAAAGTAACTGTTTTTTTGTATTATACATCTGCTCTATATATTCAATAGCCATATTCAAGGTTCAAACTGATGCAATCAACCCTAAGGGTATTTTTTTTTTCGACTTCTCCGAATACGGCAAGAGGAAAGCAGACACAAAATTATCCGCACAAACTCAAGCGTTGTGTTATAATAACCGCTCATTCTGTTGAATGCTATGATCGAGGCAACAAGCAGAAGGATAGAGGATATTTCTGAGAAAATAAAATAAAAAAAAAGAAAAAGAGCAAAATGGGACGAAAAAAATCGGAAACTTCTATAGAAGAGCGAAAGGTTATTTTAAAGTTAGTTTGCGAAGGCAAAACGTACCGAGAGACAGGTGAACTTGTTGGAAGATCCTATACCGTAGTTAGGGATGTTGTCCATAAGTTCAGAAATGAGGGTTGTTTATAAAATAAGAAAGGAAGGGGTCGAAAAAAAATATTATCGGAGGCAAATGAGAGGCATATTGTCAAGAAAATCAAGAAAAACCCTAAGACGCCAGTAAAATTATTGACCGCAGAGATGTCAGGAATCATTAAAAAACCACTCTCTGTCGAAACAGTAAGGCGGACTTTAAAGTCAAATAATTTTAACTGTAGAGTTGCACGTCGCAAACCCTTTATTTCCAAAGTTAAAAAAAGAAAAAAGACTCGCGTTCGCCAAAGAGTATGTTAACAAGACTCTAGACTTTTGGAACACCGCTATTTTTAGTGACAAAAGCAAGTTTAACTTGTTTGGCAATGACGGGAAGCAAAGGGTTTGGCGAAAACCAAATACTGAGCTGAATGAAGCTAATCTTCAAGCGACGGTGAAAAATGGCGGTGGTAATATCATGATGTGGGGGTGTATGTCTGCACGGGGGGTTGGTCAAATGGAGTTCATTGACTATAGAATGAACCAATATGACTACCTCGACATCCTAAAAAGAAATTTGCAGCAAAGCGCTACTTAAATGAGTCTAGGGTCAAATTATGTCTTTCAACAAGACAACGACCCAAAGCACACTGCTCATAATGTTAAAATGTGGCTGCTTTTCAATGCTCGCTCGCAGCTTAAAACGCTTCCGCAGTCACCCGACATCAACCCCATTGAGCATTTGTGCGCTGAGCTTGGAAAATATATATACGAGAAGAAGAAGCTCTACAACGAGAATGGGAACCTTTACGCCCAGATTTTTGCAAGAAACTTGTCGGGAGTATGTCAAAACGACTAAGAGCCGTTATTGATGCTAAGGGTGGTGCAACTAGATACTGATGTGCCACTCACCTACTTTATTGTATGTATTTTTTCATATTTTTATTTTTGTGCGAATAATTTTGTGTTACGTTTAATTGACGTCAGTTTGTTTATTTTCGTTTTTGCCTACTTGGATTTATTAATATTTGATTTTTTTGTACTAATTTTTAATCTTTTACTAATTCTAATATTTTTTTAATTTTATTGAATTAATTTTTCACGACTAATCTAGTGGAATTTAACTTATTTCGTTCAATGAAGTCTTGTGCGAATAATTTTGTGAGGATGTGTATACCCGGGACAACCAGAAAGTGAGGGCACAATAGTAGCTACGTTCGCAGACGATACGGCTATTCTGGCTACGGAAAGCACAATTGAGTCCGCTACCGTAAAACTGCAACACGCTGTAAATAAAACTTGCGATTGGACAAAACTCTGGCGCATTACCCTAAATGAAACCAAATCCACGCATATTAATTTTACCTACAAAAACATAGACAACATATCCGTCTTCATTAACTCGGTACAAATACCGTACGCAATGAAGCGTAAAAAATGAAATTGAAAAACATGAAATCCGTTTATGAGAAGTGATTTTCTGCGCAGATTGTGAAGATGCTTTAATCCTTATTGAAGTTTCATGTATATGGACCTGACATCAATCCATTCCCGAGGAACATCTTTCAACGAAAGCGAAATTCCGCGCCAACTTCAGACAATGTCTTGATACTAGACCTGTTCACTCTACTCGCGACATCCACAACAGCATCCTTAATGCATTAATGCCCTGCTCCTGTTTGCAGAAAAAGAGGAATTAAAACCCAGACACAACTATGGCGACCAGGACTAAAGAAGCCGCCCACCACCAATGAAATATTTTACCCAAAAATCCATCCTTGAAGAGTTCTCCTCGGAAAAGCATTAAACTCCCACCCACCGACTGAACAAAGCCCCCCACCACATCCAAACCACAAAAAATGCCTAGAACGGTGCGATTCAACGAAGGAAGATAAAGAAATTCGCTGCTGCTGCTGATAATGATGATGATGAGTGGACGTACTCCAGCTCATCCCATTCAATTAGAGAATACTCATTAATATCTAAGAGCTTTACAAAAAGAGGTTTCCATTATGCTCATTGATATCGCTAATAGTGTGCAGCCGTCCATTAACCGAGAACTGAACTAAACTTTTATGACTGCGCCATCCATCGTCGTTCAACGCCACCCATCTTCGGCCGCAACCCTTCTGCTGCTCCGACCGAGATCATAAAACCAAAACGAAGACAAAAGCGAAGAAGAATCTTCCAACATTTTATGAACTTCTTAATCAAATCTCTTGTCCCGGCCCAGCCCACCCCTCCGGGCCGAAGGTAAAGCCCTCGTCATCCAGCGTTCCCTTCCATCATTCCGGCAGCGAAGTCATTATACCGAAATAAGACCGCCTTGCAGAGTGTTCGCGATCTCCATCCAGGACCTCTCCCGTTCGCATTTAAAACAACAGAATCTAACACAAAAGCCAGCTCCAGTTTCAACTCCAGCTCCGACTCCAGTTCTAGTACGACGGCCATGTCCGTCCGACTGACGAGGACACGATAACATCGCCACCCCCTCCCTAAGCTCAGTTCACGGAGCGTGTGACAGGGGGAGGCGGTCCGTGGATGAAATCAAGAAAATTCCAAGTAATGAAAGTACTCTCGACTGCAGCTTTGTCCAAGGAGAAAAAAAACACACACAACCAGTGGGTGGGGACTCAGCGCGACGGCTGAATGAGCGAGCTGCTGGGAGAGTGAACTTTTAATGAAGTTTATGTTTCGCATTTTGCCTCGTTCTTCAGCGAGTTTCCTGGACTCATTTACTCGCCGGGAAGAACAAAAGTCAGCAAAAAACTGTTTACATTATCCTTCAGTTGATGTGCGTTTTTTTTTTTGTCCTCTTTATGAGTGGAGAGGCAAAGAAAAAAACACAAGCCCACCGAAGGAGGGCACACTGAGCACACTCCCATCGGATTCGCTGTTGTATGCGATGGGCACCAGAGTGCCGCCGAGGCACACAATGCACACAAACATTAAAATGCACCGGCTTCCGTTTGTGGAAACTGTTGCGAAACAATTTAATAACACTGCTGTGCGTGGTTGGCTGTGTGTGGGTGTGTGTGCAAGGGAGCGATTAATTATGGACAGGGGCCCACTGCAGGATGGTTGCAAGCATCCTAAACGAAGGCCGTAGACCGCTGGAGTGATTAATTTATTTTCAATCGAACCAGGGACTTCTCCGTGCCGGAAGCGAAGCCAGTTCCGGTGTAGACATCCGCTGTGAGATGGATCAAGGAATCGAAAATTTCATTACTCGTCGTCTGAGGGATGTTGTGATACTGACAGTAAGCAGTAAGGAGCAAATGCAGAAGAGAACGTGGATGTGGGCAGCCTTGAGCCTAAGGACAAAGAGTTCGAGGCCAACATTCGAGACGCTGGAGGAGTCATCAATAATTGGCTGACACAGCTTGCCCAAGGTGGGGCGGTCATTTGAATGATGTGCCAGAATCAATATTTTAAATCTCAACCCTTTTTTGTTTTATTTAAATTTATTTCGCACTCATTCTAATCTGGTCACGGTCACTTACTTACTTAAGTTCAGCGCTGCAGTCCGGGGTGAACTTGGAAATATTGGTAACCCGGTCATAGATCTAGTTTTTTGTCAATCTGTGGACTTATGTTGGGCTCATACCACGTCAGAGAAGCCCGACTTCTACCTCTCTTTCCCCTTAAGATTTTTGACAAATGTTTTTTATAACGTGTTCATAAACCAAATTGACCAGTCGGAGGACGGCATTTACGTTATTTCGTGAATAACCGTCAAAAATTCATGAATATCCGTCAAAAAGGCACTCAAAACCGTCGATAGACTAGGGGGCAATCAGCTGTGAAGTCGGCTATCTCTGTGATACTTAATTTCTGATTAGAATTTATGAAGAGTTACTTGCAAAGCTAAGGCTTATCTGCAGGTGGTTAATTAAATATATTAGTTCGGTAACAATTATGGAAGTATACATTCTGATTTATACAGTAGTGCGCAATATTTGTCAACAGCAACATGGTTTTATAAGCGGTAGGTCTACAACGACCAACTTAGTTATCCTCACTAATTATAGTCTTCGCAATATTGAAAATCATTTACAAGTCGACACGGATTTTTTGAAAGCCTTCGACCGTGTCCACCATCAGGTTCTCTTAAAAAAACTTGAAATGCTCTGATTTCATTCCAATATTTTAAGCTGGATTATAGGGTATCTGGAGAACCGTAGACAGTATGTCAAGAGTGGACCAGCTCTTTCTAGAGATATTCATAATTTCTCGGGCGTCCCTCAAGGCAGTCATATTGGCCGTCTCCTATTCCTTCTGTTCATCAATGCCGTCTACCGTCGTTTATATCGACATCCACCTGTCTTTTATATGCGGACGACTTAAAAATGTACACCTCTGTTGATGAAGCCCTAAGACTGCAGCATAATCTCAATAAGGCTAATGACTGGTGCACTGTGAACCGCTTGCATTTCAACTTAATTAATGCCCTGTTCAAACTTTCAGTAGAAAAAGAATTTCAATTTTCTTTGACTACACCGTTCAAGGATCTGTTTTGAAAAGAGTAACGAATCAAAAAGACTTAAGAGACATTTTTGATCCAGAATTTAATTTCTCATTGCACATAGATTATATAATTGGCAAAGCCAATTCCATGCTTGGCTTTTTATTTCGTAACTCCAAAGAATTTCACGTTCCGTACACGACTCAAGCGTGAAACTGTGCACGTCCCTTATTCGTTCCGTTTTTGAGTATAGCTGTGTCGTTTGGAGCCCTTATTACCAAGATGCTGAATTACGTATTGAGAAAATTCAAAAGCGTTTTACGAAATCTGCTCCCCGAAAAATGAACTGGAACAATAACATGTCCTCATACGAAGCGAGATGCGCGCTTATAAATATGAAATCGCTATCGCAAAGCAGAATTTATTACTCGGTTATCTTCGCTCATGATTTATTAACTGGTCACATCGATTGTTCTCATTTACTATCACTCTCGCATTCTTCGACCTTGGGAACTGTTATGTTATTTGTACTCGCATAATGTTGATTTTAATATATCCAAATTATGTTGCAGAACCTTCTTCTTCTTCTTCTGATGGCACTACAATCCGGGTTGGACCTGGGCTTCAACCAGTAAGCCTCTCCAGCCGGCACGATCTTTGGCCAGCTGTCTCCAACTGCGCACACTAAGTTGATTGAGGTCCTTCTCCACCTGGGGGCGCCATCGGTTCTGTGGGCGACCTCTATTGCGTTGTCCCACTGGTTGTTGAACCGCTATATTGAATTCTATCTAAATTTAATTTTATTAGTATTTTCCGCATTTCATTTCTAACGAAAAAAAATATCTTATATAAAATCTTCAGTGAATGTAAATACATATTTGTGCTTAAGTAGTCTAAAACAGTTTGTAACTAGTAAGACGAATAAATAAATAAGTAAATATTTGTCAACAATTCTTATTATTATAATTTTTTTTAATAACTTTCAATATTATTTAACAGCATTTTTTTATCTATGTGACAAGTGATAGAGCTAGAAAATGTGCATTTCTATTTGCGTTTCTTATGGTTAAGTATAAGTTATAAGACACTAGTACTTTTAAGTCAATGCATTTGCTAAACCCAATCCAATTCCAAATACCTTTCGCACCGCTAGCATTTCCTCTACGTTCACTCCACATACAACACAGTCGATACCATACAACCAGCACTCTCCCAGGACCTAAATACAGAATAGAATAGAATAGAATATATATAAATTTGCTTAGGTATATTATAAAATTTATATAAAATCAATTAGCATGGCTTGGCCCTCTGCCTGATTGACAATTATTACGTTACTAAACATTGCATCTAATTTCTTTAATTTGGGTATATATTTAAGTCTATTACTTAACCATTTAGCAATTTTAAAAAGACAGAATCTTTTTATATATTTATATTTTATATATATACCTCCCTTAATTTTAAAGCAATTTCACAGCTTTATTACATTCATTTCATTGAGCCGTGATACTATTTCCATTTCAGATAAGTAGTCTTTCTCAAAAACACTTCTTCTAGTCTCATTCAAAATTGGACACCTGCCTATGAAGTGCATGACATCTTCTCTTTCATTTAGATTACACATGCCGCATAGTATCGGGAGGTCCTCCCTGTGGGAATAAAATTAAGTTTTAGTAGTTCTCCACGCAGATTTAACATTGTTGATATTTCGCGGATACTATTCGAATCTTTGAAATAATTTCTACTCCCCAGGTTGTAATATAGCCGGTTGTACGTACTGCGATGCGTTGAAGACGCTGCTTTCTCCAGAAATTTCTTTCTCGCCTCCTTATCGACTTGTTTTATTAATAGGTACAGTGAATCTACCCAATCCCGGCTTTCCACGTTCAACTGTATACCACATGTATGCGCTAATTCCAACCATTCTTGATACCACGCTGTTTTTCTCCGAATTGTTTGCAAAGCCACTATTTGCGGAAGTCGGTTATCTGGCATTTTCATTACTACCCGCAGTATGTAATTGACTTGCATCTTGAGTGTTTTTACAAATAGAGGAGATAATTCTGTTTCCAGCATAAGCATGTAGTTTGGCGTCATTGTAGGCAAATGGTAAATCCTTTTAATAAAAAAACCTCTCCACTTCCTCACAGGCCTTATGTCCCCACACTTGCGCCGCGTATAACATTACCGTCTCCGAAACCGCTTCAAATATCTTGAATTTACTGCTATGGTTGATGTTGGGATTATTGAAGCACCTCTTCCACGCCATATTTACAACAGTCCTTGATTTGTTGAGCTTTTCCTGGAGATGTCTCTTCATATTAAGATTACTAGTTCATCAAACTCCAAGATATTTATACTCTTTGACAACTTCTATATTTATTCTATTGTAATGTCATTTCTCATTACGCGCTGTTCTACCGCCTCCTCTTTTGAATATTGTTATCTTTGATTTTTGTAAGTTCACGTATAGACATAGTACATACATACATAGTTTGCAGTACTCATACAGTTTATTAATCATCAATTGAAGAGACCTAAATACAGCACAGTCACCTCACAAACGCACTCATACTTCACGTATCCCAATATCGGGACTTCCTCCATGCCCAGGCACAATAGTATGTAAGCATTCTGTAATTTTTAAGTTAGGTTAAGTTGAGTTTGAATTGAGAAATAAAAATTAGTATTTTATTTTATTTAGGCCCAGATCACCATAGGTGATAAAACATATTTGTTTAATTTTTTACATTTTAAATCATTTGATAGAGAATTCAGTATCCATTTTCTTCTTCCATATTCATTAACAATCGGTGGAAATTGCAGGAGCTGTTGAGCCAGTCTTCTCGTGTTCTGGGTATGACGCATTGCTTGTTGAAATCGGATGTCGTCATAAAATTCTAGAACTGCTGTCATTTTGAATATAGAATTGATGTCTAGTATACGTAGATGTGAGTGGTTGCCGTGGAATATTGGGTAAGTGCGTCGACTCCTACGCAGAGGGTACCAGGTTCGATACCCAAATTTACCACATTTGATAATTCACGGCTCCGCCTCTTTCGAGTCACTGACAGTACTCAAAGAGTGTTCCTGTCTAGAAAAAGCTTCTCAACTACGCCGTTCGGGGTCGGCATTAAACTGTAGGTCCCTTCCACTCGTGAAAGAACACTAGCACGCACAACACGACTGGTTGCTGAGAAGCTAGGCCCAGGTCCGCTTCGGACTGTCGCGCCACCCATATTATTATTATATTATACGTAGATGTGGTGCGCTGAAGTTTATTGTTTGCACTAAGTGTTTTTGCAGGTTCAGGATCTTGGATGCATTTTCCCATACTATGATACCATATCGTATACGAGACTCACCAAGCGAGTAGTAAACCTGTTTTCTAACATACGTAACATCTGTATTCGTATATCGTTTTAGGTACACCATCGCAAAAAGGGCACTCTTCAACTGAAGTCGCAGATAAAATATGTGTTCCTTCCATAAGAAGTGATCGTCTATCAGGATTCCAAGGTACTTTATCTTTCTAGCTTCACTTTTTTTTTGCTGTGGGGCAGTCTTCAATGTAATGACAGATCTTTATATCAGTGCTTGGTTTATTCGGCGTTCGTATGTGCATTACCTTGGTTTTTTCCGGGGTTGATTGTCAAATCCTTGTCATGACACCAACGATCAATTTTGTCAAAACTTTCTTGAAGTAGTGAAATGATTGCTAGATCATCTGCATATGCAAAAGCCGTAAAAGTTCATTATTGAATATTATAAACAAAATGGGTGGGGGGGCAGGGTCTGTACACACACAGCAAAGTTGTTGATCGCTCCCAACTTGGCGGGATGCCAGCAACGATCCTTGGCGATGCACATATCAAGTTGACATACAGCCTCCTCGCGGCGCCTTCTGGATAGCCTTCACAACATCCGTTGTGAGGTGAACCAATGTATGCAGGGATCTTCTTGTGGCTGTGTGGAGGGCTAATAAACCGCCCACATAAAAAAAAAACAACCGTTTGAGATAGCAAGCTGCCTCGGATATACGGACGGACTTACAACGACGACACAAAACTATGATTTGCGAGTGTCCTCCTGGAATGTAATAACACTCTACACTCCAGGAGCCGCTCCTAAACAAAACTCATAATAAGGCGGATATTACTGCGATCTAGGAAATACGCTGGATAGGATAAGAGAGCATCAAAAGAAAGAGTGCGACATAAATTACAGCTGTCACAAAAAGTTGCACATATTAGGATACGGATTCGTTGTAGGAAAACGGTTAAGGTCGAAGGTCCTCGACTTTAAACCGATAAGTGATCGCCTGGCTGTGATCCGCATCCAAGGCAGATTTTACAACACCAGCCTCATATGTGCACACGCCCCTACCGATGACGCTGAAGACTCTGTCAAAGAGGACTATTATGACCTCTTGGACGGTGTATACGGAGCCTGTCCAGAGTTGTCTTCGTTGGACTTTGATTTGTCTTTAAATGACAAAGTATTGTGTAAGCTTCTGCATCACTGGTTTCTTCTAAGTACAGACTTGCCGACAGTAGCGTCTACTTTGGGCACTCCTCCCTTGGAAATGTTCCTCTGGGATGACTTTTCAATATTTTCCTTGATGCACAAACTTTCACTCAGGGACCTCAGCCAACATCGTCTCAAGCCAATTCGATCTCTAGCTAGCTGCTTCTAGTTTCACACGCTAAGTTGATTGAGGTGCTTTTCCACTTGCGTGCGCCACCTGACTCGCTTACTCTACTGCGCCATCCCTCGAAGGTGGATGCGGAGACCACCCGGGCCGGAGCATTTGTTTCCATCCGCTCTACATGACCTAGCCATCTCAATCGTTTGATCTTCACTCTTCTGGCTAGGTCGATGTCGCTGAACATCCCGAGCAGTTCCTTCATGCTCCACTCACCACCTTTGCATACGGGACCGAAAAGCCCCAGAAGAATGTTCCTCTAAAAGCAGCCTAGAGCAACTTTGTCCGGTTGTGACAAAGTCCATGCCTCTGCGCCATATAGTAGGACTTGGAAGATTAAGGTCTTATAGAGAGTTACTTTCGTTACTTGAGAGAGGGCAGCTATCGGCAAGGTTCGTTGATTTCAGCGCTGGTTCCTATGGGAGCCCTCTGGACGGCGTACTTTCTTCCATCCATAGTAGTGAATGAACCGATTGTCATCCTCAGTAACGAGGGCTTCTATGCCCAAGGATCTGCGGATGACACTGTGATTCTTATTTAGGGGAAAATTCGAAGACACAATCTCGGATCTACTACAAAGAGTATTCAACCTTGTCGCAAACTGGTGCGTAAATGTTGGACTAAATGGCAACCCCAAAAAGATCACAATAGTCGCGTTCACCTGAAGAAGAAACAAACACGAACTACTAGTGTTCTACTTCGAAGAATCTACTTCTTCGAATTCTCAAAAGAGGTGAAACTCAACTGGAATTCTCTCATTAACTAAAGCATTGACAAAGCCAGGAACACCTTATGGACCAGCAACAGTTTCATTAGTAGAAATTGGAGCGTTTACCCGAAAATATCTCATTGGCTATATACAGCCATCACCATCACCAATAAATACTGTATATTGGTCGTATTATCAAAGTATGCCAATACTAGCTTGCGTCATTATCACAGAGGCAATGAAAACAATCCCCACATCTGCACAAGAAGTCATCACAAACATTCCAGTTCTTCATCTACAAGTAAAGAAATAAGCTTTGGCCAACGCCAACAAGCTCATCACGGAGGATGACTCTAACTGTAGGCACATTCAAGCTGACATTATTAACGAACTGAACGGGAATGAAACCCTCAATATACCTCTCGTAGACAGCTGTCTTCCCAGATACAAATTCACCCCGATATTGAGGTCACTTTCCCTTCAGAGCACACATCGGAACAAAATAGACCCACCTTCAACCGCGGGTCCTACATCTGGTACACAGATGGCTCAAAAACAAACGAAGGCGTAGGGGCTGGAGTATACTGAGTCAATACTAAAACCCATATTTATCACAGCATGGTCATTTCCCAAGCCACAGCGGTCACACAGCAAACGAAAGAGCTCACCATCTATCCAGAAAAGGATCCGCATCACCATTCATTCTGCGGCTTACTGCGCCCACACGGCTTAGGGACATGGCCAACCATTCTGAAAGCACACAGAAGATAAGAGACAGGCTGAAATGTTCATATGAACTATTCCACGTAACAGAACAAAACAACTCCTCAGACTGACCAGGAGTTAGACTCCTGTAACCACAGACTTTTTTACTTAACACTGCCCGGTAAACCAACACTTCAAAACCATGGGCTTAAGACAAGAAGTCACCTGCAGATTGTGTAACGAGGACAAAGAAACTGCACAACACATACTGTGTCACTGTAAGTGCCATATCAAGACATGCTATCCAAATCTAGGCGGATGACATCTTGAAGCGGTTATTAGTTAGAAATATAGCTACCACGGGTAAACCAACGACCGTAAGCTTTCGCGGTCCCAAGACGATTGCCCCTGCACGTCCTCTCTGATTCACCCGATCGTTGGTCACCCTTTCTTTCACTCAAGAGGTTAGTTTATGTTGATGGTTTAGTCGGTATTCCCCGTGCAATATCGCTCAACACGGTATACATACTAAGTTTCATTAAGAACTCAGGTGTCCTGCGTGAACTATCAATGGCGGTAATCACAATTGGCCCATCAGAGGCCGCAGTGATCAGGTTATCTTTTCCCACCACCTCGGCCATTCTTATTCTAATTGTAGACAAGTCTTGGACTGCCTCAAAGTTATATTTATCTACACTGACGTTTTGTCCATGTCCGTTGACAGCACAACTTCGCGGCCTCCGACGCAATATTTATGAAATTGCCAGTGACATCACTCTGCGTTCTTCCGCTAATGTCAATATTTTCTGACTTCTAGTTGTAATGTTGGACGGACTTCTAAAAGATTGTTCCTCTCGTGATGGCGAGAATTTGGTCACGCTGCTCTCAGGGAAATATCCCCACCAAATAGTGAGCTTCTTCAGACTCATCAATTCGCAATGTCGATGACGGCCAATCTGATTTCATGAGGCGGTGCTTTCAGCCGATGCCGATTGTCGGTTTCAAGATAGACTGTAGAGTATCGTGAGGACGATCTTGGGCGATCAATTTAAAGCTGTCGCGTGTTGAAACAGGTCAAGTTAAAATAAGGTACTCTTCCAAACAGCACGTTGTCACACATCGGTTGAACTGCCGTAGCTCCTAGTTTCCGGAGGGTGGGGAACAGAAAAGGTGGACGGAAATCCGCTTCTTTATCAATTCTGTTCAACGAAGATACTTATTTGTGAATGAATAGATGTGTTAGCAAACAACACTCCAGTTCTCAGTAATGAGGAACCTTAGGCAATGCATGAGTTGCTAACTTTACTGAGAAAACGTATTGTTTGTTTTGATTTATAGTCAGGCGGCAATAAATTTATACGAATGTTTTGGATCATTAAGACCACCCTGCATGAGCAAAACATGGTCGATAAATCGTTTCAGCGTGAAGGCGCCATATGTAACATGACAAGAAATAAAACAATTTATTTTTTGTAATCTTGCATTTCGGTGGTCGTTTTCTCAATTCATCGGCATTACACCTCACTTCATTGTTTGTACTGCTATCCGGCTTCTATCTACAACGATGATGTCCACATGTGGCTGTTGTTCACTGCATTGTTCAGAACTCAATTTTGGCTTGGTTAAATGTAGACAGTTGTTATCTAGTTGGAGTTATAGCTTGGTCGATAATCAGGTAAAAATGCAGTGATTGATGGTATTTGTTGGGGGCAATAGCAAGGCAGAATAACGGCTATTCATGAAGGCACTGAATGGCTGTTGAAGACGACATTGAACGACAGCATCGTCATTTTCACAGACAGTCAAGCAGCAATAATAACACTCGAATCACGCGCATGGTTGCGGTGTTAGCAGGAACTTTCATTGGAGAGTAATCTGCCAATCAGTACCTAAATTATGAAATGCAATCTACTGGTTAAGTGCTTCATTTAGTTGTAGTCCTAAAAAATATAGGGAGGTGGTTTATAATATAATATGGGTGGCGCGACAGTCCGAGGCGGACTTGGGCCTAGCTTCTCAGCAACCACTCATGTTGTGCGTGCTATTGTTCTTTCACGAGTGGAAGGAACCTACAATTTATTGCCGACTCCGAACGGCGAAGGTGGGAAGTTTTTCGAGACAGGAATACTCTTTGAGCATTGTCAGTGACTCGAAAGAGGCGGAGCCTTGAAATATGAAAGGTGGTAAATTCGGGTATCGAACCTGGCACCCTCTGCGTAGGAGTCGACGCGCTAACCCACTACGCCACGGCGACCCACACGGGAGTTGGTTTTAGGTTTGGAGGTGGTTTTAGTGAGTAAAAATCTCACACTTCTATGTGCGAACGTTCGCCATAGAGTCTCGTCGAAGATTTCCACCTACCCACGGAAAAAAAAAACATGTTTAAGATCAAAATTGGTAAGACCCTGCCGTATGTCTCTTAACGAGATATCTAGATTTTGCAGCGTAACGGTGTGCTGGGTTCCTGGACATAGAAATATCCCAGGAAACTGTGAAGAAGACTAGCTATCCAGAAATACAACAACAATCATTGGACCTTAGGTTGAAAATATCTGGGTACCAATAGAAACTAAAAAAAACAAAAATCACAGAGATATCGATCTGCAGTGCCCGTGAAAGATAAAATAAACTTAACAAGTGCATACATGCGAAACATATATGCGCAAACCTGGACCTACAGAGAATCATGGCCATACTAAGTCTAGGCAGGAAAAACCTAATTTTGCCTAGTTACAGTCCTCAGATGACCTTGCGAAATTGGTAGACACGCCGCAAGGCTAGGATTACCATACAACGACTTCTGTAGCAGATGCATGGATCAGGATGAAGAGGAAATCCCTCATCAAACCATCCCCATCTGGCCTCCATTAGGAAATAAACCCTGGATGAATACTATATAAATGAACTAACGCATATGGAATGAAAAGGATGTCAAATCAATCTGGCCATTTGTCAACAAAAAAAAATGGTGGCAGGAGTAATGGAGGGTAATCGGCTCAGTGGCAATACAATGGGCCCCTTAGTGAATACATAACTTTCGATGGAAGCCCCATAACCTAACCTTACCTAACTTTCATGTGGACAATATTTCTCGCTTTTCCAATCTATACGATCATTCTTGGTAAAAAATCATTTTTTTTTTCCACGGGTCGAGGCCCTCTCCGACGTGACACATTTTAGTTGTAGAGTGAGTAAACTTGTTGCGACATGTTACGTAAAATTTAGTGAGACTTCTATTGAAAGAGTATAAATACACTCGGACCGAGGTACACTAGGTCCACGATACACAACATTCCCCTACCAAATTTTTGTCGAACATTTTTCCGATACCACTCCTTAGAGAATGAAAATGATAATACTGATGTTAGGATGGTTACGTTAAGTGCAGCGAGGGGACAAAAGCAAATACTTTCTTGAAATCTAGACTTGTCAACAAAGCACTGTCAATTTTCTACATTTCCATTTGTATTGCAGCTAGAGTTAACGTCAATGCTCCAGAAACGATCTATTCACTTGAACAAGATATCTGAGCATTCACTTACGAAATCTAACCTCTACTGCAAGAACATAAATGTATGTGAAAACTTAGTGAATTTGTTTTCCGAGAGTATCTGTAGGCACAGCCAAATATGTATTTGCATTTTTATCCTTATCTCATTGCTTGGACTTTGAGTTCGAGCAAAAATATTTGCAAAAATGGGGCGTTTGTTGATTAGTCAATATGTCGATCTCAACAATCATCAACATTTCGAACCGATAACCTCAATTTTCCTCGATGATCGTTTTTTCCTGCAAATATCATTTGACATGGAACGCCTATATATACACCCTAATTTTTATGTTAAATTCCTTTGGTATATTAACAGTTTAATTGACCAGTTCCTGGTATATTAATAGTTTAATTGATTTGTTAAATTGAATTTGTACTCGCTCCACTCCGTGTTTGACTACAGAATATACCTTTTAAATATATGGACACACTTGATTTATTGAGGTCACTTCCTCAATAAA
The DNA here is from genome assembly GCA_964034865.1 of Eristalis intricaria. NCBI lineage: Eukaryota > Metazoa > Arthropoda > Insecta > Diptera > Syrphidae > Eristalis > Eristalis intricaria. The sequence continues at coordinate 38,152,945 of OZ035875.1, forward strand.
CACCGACATAATAAACGAACGCCTGTGCATTTGATAAGATTGTTGTACTTACTTACTTATCAAGCATGGAGGGTCTGAGTCTGAGCAATTGCAGCCTCCCATCTCTGACGGTCCTGGGCACGCTACTTCTAGTCATCAGGACCAAGTTGTCTTGCATCTGCGATTACTTGGGTTTATACCGGATATTCGGTCATCCTCTCCTTCTCGAACCAGGAGGCTCAGATTCGAAGACCCTCTTAGCTGGAGCATTGTTGTCCATGCGCTCGATGTAGCCGAGCCAGTGCACGCGATGGATTTTTGCCCTCCGGACTATATCCACATCCTGGTACAGCTCGTAGAGTTCGCGGTTGTGTCTTCTCCTTCATTCGCCTTCCTTGCATATGGGACCATATATCCGACATAGAATTTTTCTTTCGAAAGCACCAAGAATCAGCTCCGCAGTCTTACTAAGTGTCCATACAGACTGGCGAAATAAGAAATTTGTATACAATGATCTTGGTTTTTCGAGTCAGGAGTTTTGAGCCCAGTTGTTTCGACAAACCGAAGTAGGTCATCGGTTGTCAAGGGTGTCATTCATGCCCCGAGGAAGGCAAACTCCTTCACAGTCTGAATACCAGACGCTGGCAGGTCCACTGCGAAACTTCACAGATGGATCGAAGATGGATGCAGTTGTAGGTAATGTCGTCTATTCCAAGGATCTAAATATCCAGCTATATGTCCGACTACCTTATCACTGTAGCGTCTTTCAGGCTGAAACTATAGCGATTAAGGAAGCCCTGCCCTGGCTAACAAACAGTGTAATATCGCGCACAGATATCGTCATCGGTTCCGATAGCCAGGCAGCAATCAAATCTCTAAATTCAGTCACCTTTAATTCCAAGACTTCCCTTCATTGCCGCCTATGACGAGATGACAAAGTATTTTAACATCCACCACCATCATCTTATGTGGGTGCCGAGACACTGTGACTTTCCAGAGAATTGCGAAGCGGATGAACTCGCAAGAAACGGCACAAATTCTGTACTCTTTCCGGGTATAGACCCACCCTCCATGCCTATCGCTACTATAAAACATCTGCTAAAGCTTGAAACGCTTGCTCAATGGATATCTGGCACAGGATGCCTCATTACCAAACAACTATGGCCTATAATCGATCCCAAGCAATCGCTTAGCTTGATCAGATTAAGCAGGCCAAACCTCAGATCTCTTATTGGCGTTTTCACAAGGCATTGTGCCATCGGAACTCACGACTTAAGACTAGGCCTTCCCTATCGGTCGAAGCTGCATGAACGAGGATGAAAAACGAGAAACTATCGAACATTTGCTCTCTCATCCCCAAGATTCAGACTTCTGGGGGCCCATTTCTTTGTTAATCTGGTTGAACTGAGCAGCATCAAAATCAGCCCTCTTCTTCGCTTTATTAAGAGCACAGATTGGTTTGCGGAATATGTACCCTTGATCCGCATGGTAACACAATGGGCCTTCGCTTGGCCTAAGTGTTTCTGCTGTCCTTCTGCGCGGCAGTCAGCCACCTCAACCTCACCTTACCTAACCTAAATACTCGTAAAATTGCTCAAATAAACTTAAAACTACTTTCTAGTGAACAAGTGTTTCATTAAAATAATTATTAAGACATTTATTAATATACAATTTGTATAGTGACATCTCTTGTGTCACTCCTTTTAAACCGATTTGACTGCGGCTTCCGCAAAAGAAATGGATTTCTCTTCAGTTTTAACCATTCCCACGAGACGGGCAACGCAATTTCTGGCTAGATCTTCCAGCTGAGTTATTGGAGGTATTTTTATGTTCAGCATCTCGGGCTGCCCTTTGCCGCCCTTCCCCACTCGTTCCGAAGGCGAAAACCGTTGCCACACACTTCAACCAACAGGATCAACAAACCACACAAAACAGAATTCTCCCAATCAGCCGGCTTTTTAAAATAATGAGCATCCCAACAGCCATCGATGTGTCACGCCATTTGGTTGCACCCTCTTCCGTCAAATGGAAGGCACTCTCCCCGCCAAGATGATTCCATCCTCCTGCAGGCTAATGTCAAGCAATAAATCTCTTATCAGTCATCTTCCGAATGTCATTCAGCCGATTAAATACCCAACAGCTTCAATTCATCAAAATCGAAAAGAAGCCGACACTCTGTCGAATACGCACTAAAATGCGCACACCCCCGTCACCGTGTGATGGCGCGCTCCCTTTCGCATGCAACAAATTTCACAATTTTCACTCAAAGTGAAAATCTCACTCATTGTCACATGGTAACACGAAATTTGAGTGAAAACCAACGTCGCCCCAAATGCACCTGCGCCACATCGAAGAGCCGGAGTCTGCAAAACAGATGAACTCTCCCTCGCAGACTCCCCCAAGGAAACTCGAACATCCTGGAAGGATTCCCATCAGCAAGGACTACTCACCACCATGCACGAAGGATTTCCCACAAAATTTTCTCAGTCATCGTTCATCGTCTCTCTCGGTCGGTAGTGGTTTACGGAGAAGGTGGATTCGCGCGTTTTGCCTTGTCACCCTCTTCAGTCTTAGACATAGAACCAGAAAAAAAACACAAGAACTTCATAGTGACTCCATCATCCCCCGTCAAACAAAATCGAAAAGGATACGAATAAATCAGTCAAAAAATAAAAAAAATAAACGAAAAAATAAATTCTGCTTGTGTTAGTGCTCGTGTGTTTGCGAGAGAAGAGAACGAAGGAATTTGTTAGATAAGATAACGCATCCACTGTCTCTAACGAGCGCCCTTCCGCCCGACATCGTCGTCGTCGCCGCTGCCGCCGCCCCTCTCATATGGTTTGTAAATTATTTGCCATCATTCAACTTCCTGTGCGAAAGATCTTACTCTCGATGAATGTCCCGATTGCGAGGCTCTGTGAAAATGCAATTATCCTGTCTGTGTTGTGTGTGTGTGTATGTGTGCGTGAGTGGGTGTCTGTGATTTGGTGAAAACTGCAATTAAATCAAATTTGCCGGCATCAACGGCATCTAATCACTTCAATTTAACTTGTTTCCCCATTTCCATTTCAAATTTTTCTTTCTACCTCCTCCCCCCCGCCACACTGGCTGAGGGAATGTCCTCTAAATTAGTGCTTACCTTGCCAACAGTGCCGGCGGAGGGAAACATTTCGAGAAAAATGCAAAAAAAAACAAGAAAAAACCGCGGCATGGGAGAGGAAAAAAAACAACAACAAAATCGATAAAATCCTGTGACTATATGAAGGCGCATAGTGTTTTGTGCATAGCGGCTGCCCGTGCCGTCGTGCCTCCTTCCGTGTGCATATTTATTTATGTGCAAGTATTCAGTTTTTTCTTTTCGCATTTTTGCTTTTTTTCGTTTCCTCCCTCGTTCTGGTCTCTGCTTTGTTTCCACATTCGTTGCGCTTCGTCTTGTGTTCGCTTGTGATAAGACGGTGATTTTCTGTTTCTCGTGGCAGGACATGTGGTGCATGTTATTTTGGTTTGTGTCCTGTTCTCTGCTGTGGCAAAAAAAAATTGCTTGAAATACTTTTGGCCTTTTTTTGAATGAACAGACTGAATTTGAAATTCACTCGAATTCCGTGCATAATCGATTGTGTAGTAAAATTCATTCTCCTCGTGTGCTTGTGCGTGTGTGTGGTAGGTGGTGGCGCGTAGTAAATGCGTGTCCAGTTGGTGTATCCTGAATACAAACAATGAACTTGTACCGAAATACGTTTACTACACACTGATGTTGCATATAAATTGATTATATCTCACTCTGTGCCGTCTCCTTGTTTCGGTTTCGTCCTCGTGTGAGGTGTCTGTCCGATGGGTGTGCATGTGTGCGAGTGAATTCCATGTGCTATCCCCGATTTGCATGCATGAAACACTTACGATACATATCCACCCCCTCAACCCGCCCGCCATCCATTCGAAAACGTACTACGAACAGTGCAACCGGACAACAAGCAGCAGACTTCAGTTCGGAGAGTGCAATTCCATGTGTGACCAGGTCCTGTGCATCATGTCCATGTGGAATTTTTTTTGAAATTTCCATACAATTGGAAAAGCACTGAACGAGTGTAAATTTGTGTGTGAATAGCCCCCAGCCCCGAAAAAGAGAGAAGATGAAGGAAACAAAAATAAATATTGAAAGGATAACAGATGAGATGATAAGAGACCGTTGAGTGTGAGTGTATGTGAAGCCTAAGTGGACCCACACCGATGTACTTGGACTTGGAATAGAGTAAGAGATTTTGTTTATTTAATGTAGCAACTCGTGATGTTTCGAGGAAGGCCGTAAAAGTTTTCACTGGAAATCGAAATGGACTGACAGTTGTGAAAAAAAAACTCGCAAGCTTAAGCGGAGCGTACTCCAAATGGGTTGTGGAGAGTAGGCGCTCTGTGGATTAGTTGGCACATACGCCTTTATGTGAGAATTTATGTTGAAATTGGGTCTGTAAAGGTTGATGGCTCCGTTGGGGACTTATGGCAACTGTTACTTTCATTTTTCCCAAGAAATTCTAAAGCATTGGACAACCTCGGTTGTAACAGGAATAAGGTCTTCAGTAAAAATGGCAAGCGATTGCATCGAAGACGGTATTTCCTTCAACTGGCCAGTCTTCTTTGCACGTAATGATTTTAACTAAAAAAAAGAGTGAAAAGTTTAACATTAAAAGAAATTTTTATCAAACCACGTGATCTAAAAAATGGTGTCCCACAGGGTTCGCTACTTGGACCTTCACGTGATTTAAAAAATCGTATCCCACAGGGTTCGGTACTTGAACCTTCACGTGATCTAGAAAATGGTGTACCGCAGGGTTCGGTACTTGGACCTTCATGCGATCTAAAAAATGGGGTCATACAGGGTTCGACACAGGACCTCTTCTATTCTCTATCTACTCAAACTCGATTTTTCAGCTTCTATTGAACTCACCAGCACACTTAAGCCATGTAGGTCCGTTGTGATATGCAATTTCTTACAAATCAAGAAATATTTCGTTCGAATGTTTGACTTATTGCCAATCTTTTGAAAGGTCTGAATAATGAACACAGAATCATTCATCTTCAATTCATCAAAGTGTTGGGCCAAAATAAAATAAGCTTATAATTTTTATGTGGGATTCTTTATTAATTTGTTCCTGTTACAAACGACACGTCTCTTCGCGCTTAGGACTGAAAGAAGAAGAAAGAGCAAACAAAAGAGTTATAATAACTTAACGAAGAAGGAAAGAAATGTAGATATGTTACTTCATTTATGTATCTCTTTTAAATCAGTCTTTCACAAAGTACGTTGGAAAATTTAATGAAGCTGAAGAACTGCCGCAAAGCACTTCCAACATTCAATTCCAGGACAAACAAATCTATCGAATTCAAGGTTTTATGACCGCTTTGCGTGTTGTACCTGATATCATGTCAAAGCCACACTGAGATGATAAATCTTACAAAACCGATTTGTCTGAAAGAACTAAACCACAAATGTAATATGCGCCGAAAACAGCCATTTGACGTCACACATCGCCTTGTCAAAGGTGTCATGTACACTGTAATGTCTGTCCTAACACAATCCTTTCAAAATCGAACATTCTGCGTGGGAAATTATCAATGAAGAACAATGTGCGTATGTTTCTGACTTGTATCAGATCGATAACCGAAGTCACTTCGTAAGCACATAATCATTCCCCTTTCTAGCATTTTTATTTCCATTTAACTTATATTACAACATTTTTTATAAGAGACATAGTTCTAAGCGCAGAGATAGTGTTTCGACTACATCGGCAATCTCCGGTTGTATACAAAAAAATTAATTAAAGTCTTTACAAAGTGCCAGATGCGGTCCACAAATGAACGAACCAACCAAAGTGCCATTCATATGAGAACAATACGAACCGCGGGTTTTGCTAGCTTTGACATTTCATTCATATGGAGTTTCCCCATTCAAAGGAGTTTTCCCATTCACTTTGGTCGTGAATATGTGGATCGCGTCTGACTCTTTGGATATTACTTTGTGTCAGCTTGACAGCTCGCAAATAGAATGAAGGTGTATTTTTAATAATTTTTGTTGAGGTTTTTCTCGAGAAAAATACTCGATAAATCAATCCGCATCATTTTGCCTACCGACAGATTTAACAATTCGATTATACAAGATGGCGCAAAATTAAGCATTCAATTTTGTTTTTGAATAGAAAAATGTTTTTTTTTTTCACTTAAAAGTTTAGTTTTGTTCCCGTTTTATCGCATTCTCCATGACTTCCCTCAGGTGTTCGCAGATCAACCAGTCCGGTCGCTTTTGACGGTCTCCTGTGGTTCCAGTCTGTTGGGGCCGAGTAGCTAAGCGTTGGAATTTTTGCCGGTTGGCGCGACACGGTTAGAAAATCGACTTTGACAATGAACACCATCGACAGATTATTGGTTAAAAGAAAAGTGACACAAATATTCCACGCTCTTGCAGAGTATAGCGCTCTATTGCTTGTCTGTTTGTATACTGCAGCTGTTTAGTTCACAAATGTCAAATATGATCGATGGACGACGCCATTTGTAGAAATTAAAACATCTTCCGATAGGATGATTCATTTTGCACCACGTATGCGTAGGCGTATACATATATACTTGCAAGAAATCACCTAAAGTCAGTCAAGTGGCTGCCTCGACTGGCTTCGCAGTAGCGCAATCTACCACTCCAATTTTCCAAGACCTTGTTGATGTATTCGGGCTGTAGCATCACTCACTGATTGCTTGGATCATATTGACATTAAATGTTTGAATTGTTTCGGGTTTATTGCAATACCACCGTTCCTTCACGGTCCCGCACAAAAAAATGTCCAAAGCGGTTAAATCGCAGCTCCCAGGCGGTCTGTTTACTTCGCCAATATGGCTGACAACACGATTTGTGAATTTGGTGCACAAAAGATCGATTGTGGCATGCGATGTGTGACATGGGCTGCCATCCTGCATGAAGCGGAGCTGGTCCAAATCTATGTCATCAATTTCAGTCGGTGAACATGGCTCTGTAATGTCCACCGTTGACGGAAACGTTGTTCCCAGTCTCATTTTCGAGGCAACAGCTGCCACATTCTCATCTGTGCGCACAGTGCGGCGGACGGGGACATGATTGTTCTAGCACACTAGTCTCACCAACTTTTTGCACAAACTTCTGGTGGGTGGTTCACTTCGACTAAAACTTCATTTCAAAAATCGCTTTGCTTGGGTTATATACAATATTTTTCAATGTTGTTTAGGTGCAAAGAGTCGCTTTTCGTTCCGCTGAGGTATGACACTCGCTTTCTGTCAAGATCTCGTCAGTGTCAAAATAACATACTATTTAAAAAATAACCCCTAGCAAGTAATACGAAAATCGACTGGATGGCGCAGTTGTTAGAGTGACTACCCCTGGTTAGCAGGGTCCCCGGTTCGAATCCCAGTGAAAGCAAAGTTAATACGCTTTTATTTGGTTTTCAAATCTAGTGCATTCACCGTTTGCCGTTGGGATCAAATTAACTCTGACTAGGGGTTTCACAATGGACCAAAATAGTCTAAGTGTGCTGGTGAAGGCACTAGCAGACCCCTACCTAAGCTAACCCTAAGCAATACGAATGTAACTTTACATGTAACCCTATTCCCGTCACCTATTGTCGTCCTCTATCGGATCGGAGGATTAAGGTACGTAAATTGAGACCTAGACTCCGAACTCGTGGAACAACGTAACAGAGGACGCCCGCGTCAAAGCTGGCACAACCAGGTGGAGAATGACCCCAACCAACTTGGCGTGCGATACTGTAGGCAGCTAGCCAGAGACCATGCTAGGTAGAGAGGCTTGTTGGTTGAGGCCCAGGTCCACCCCGAACTGTAGCGTCAAATAAAGAAGAAAAAGAATTGAGACAGTTTAGGGTTCTCAACTAGACCACATTTACATGGATATTTGGGCATAAAAACCTGCTCGACAATATTTCAATTTTTCCGTGTTCGAAACATGCTTCCATCAAAACACGCCAGAAAACAAGGAAAAATCAGCTCTGTAGGTTTCTCCAGGTGAACGTGCCCCAAAGAAGGGGAATGTGAGTATGTTTGCCATACTAATAAAATGGGTGGTTGGGCCCAGCCCGTAGAAGGCCAGGGTCTGGCTTCTACAAACACCACTCGTGCAGTTCGCGGTATTGTTCTCCCACGAGTGGAAGGGATCTACAGTTTTATGCCGACTTCGAACGGCCAAGTTTTGAGAAGCTATTTCTGGGCAGTTAGTACTCTGCACATTGTCAGTGACTAGAAATAGGTGGGGCCGTGAATAATTTTATTTGTCAATCAAACCCAGGCAGTGAGATCAAAGTGCGTAGGAGTCGACGTACAGACACCCCACGTCACGGACTCACTATTGTTCGAATCCAAGTGGTTTAGTTCACGTCGATTACCTTTAAAAAGGTAAAGCGATGGCCGTGGAATATTTCGCCGAGCTCTTAATCAGATTCGATTTGAAATAGAAACGACTGCATTTGGCGAAGACAGAAATTGTGCTTCCTCACATCACACACAGCACACGTGTTTAATCACCATGGAAAATATCCATACATTGGCTTACGAACTGCTACCCCATCCCGGTTATTATCCAGACTTAGCCCCTTGCTCCGCAGTAACAGATTCGGGTATCATGAAGATGTCGTCACTGAAGGAAACGCATAGGTTGAAGGACTTGAGAAAGCTTGTTTGGAGGGAATCAAGAAATTGGAAAAGCCCTGGAATAAATCTATTGACGTAAAAAGAATCTATCTTCATACTTTGAATTCCAAAAGTCAATAACTTAGTAAATGATCAAAGAGATAGTTGTTATGTGAAGTGTCTCTGTTTTGACAAAAAAAAAAACCCCGTTTCACCAGCTCATGGCCTTTAATATGCCGTGTTACAATCCTAACTGAATACAAGACAACTCAAAACCAAGCATCCCATCAACACCATTAAATGAGTTTCCAAAGGCGGAGATCCAATTCACTTTCATTAGACCAAATCCAACAATTCTTTTTGGACTCATTGTTAACGAGTCAATTGGGCACGAAATACCCTTCATCAAAAGCGATTCGTGCTCCAAATACAAATGTTGATCGAATCATTTACACGCGTTGTTGAATCGAATATTTGGAACGCAGTTCCAGTTGAGAGTACTTTAGGAAATTTCAACGACTGCGCTCGTTTTGAATGCACTTTCATTAAACGAAGTTCCTGATCCCATTTTTCCATTCAAATATATTTAAACTTTTGTTAACAGAGAGGAACGGTATAGAGACTATGGCAAATCAATATCCAAAGTGACTTAAAAAATGTTTTATTTATAAGGACAAAAATCATGCCGCGGATTTCTTTTTTTATTCAAAGGAATTTGTTGTTAATATTTTCAGTTTAAGGGGTTTCAATTAATCATCTGTTTGGTGATTTGCATGTTATGTTTGCCATTGAATATTGAGACGAGTTTGGTCTCTGTTACAAGAAATAATCTGCACTAATTCTTGTCACACTTTCACTTAATTTAAGTTCTCTGTGTTTCAATACGTTAGACTGGAGTTGCTGTCTAGGCTCATGTCGCTGAACATGCAGTTTGTGGTTAAATCTTTTTCACCAAATGCCATCAGCAGGACCATAGATTTAATGCACGCATTAAAGGACGACAGCAATAGCAAAATTGACAATATTTCAACAGAGTATCAACGTATGAACCAACGTTGCTTTATGTGACGATACTGCCTGAATTTAAATCAACTTTTGCAATCCTCCAGAAGGTTCAATTTGGAGATCCTTCCTCGCTATACTGTGAGCAGGTGTGATTTTATTTGTGACAGTTTAGGTCCAGTGGAAGCAGTTTCAATTCGGTCACTGCTTTGGTTGCTTGGAATACTCGTATTCCTTGCGGCGTTTTCAGTACTTGCCTCTTCCCTTAATTGGTTGATATAAATGTCGACTGTGTTCGCCACCTGAAAGGCGTCGTCTTTTCATGGATTGATGGTCGCCAGACAGTAGACTCGTAAAATCGCAGGCCATGTAGAGCACATGGGCAAAACTTTTCCGTGCCGAAGAGACTTCTAGAATAATAATAATAATAATATGGGTGGCGCTACAGCCCGTAGAGGGCCAGGGCCTAGCTTCTCAGCAACCACTCACTCGTGTTGTGCGTGCTATTGTTCTCTCACGCGTGGAAGGGACCTACAGTTAAATGCCGACTCCGAACGGCGTAGTTGAGAAACTTTTTCTAGACAGGAATACTCTTTGAGCATTGTCAGTGACTCGAAAGAGATGGAGCCGTGAAATATTAAAGGCGGTAAATTCGGGTATCGAACCTGGCACCCTCTGCGTAGGAGTCGACTACGCACTACGCCACGGCGAGTCTTCTAGTCCAAACTATTGGGACAACCCAGTGGAGCACTCCCGGAATCGATGGCGCACACAAGCTGAGAAGGACCACAATCAACTTGGCGTGCGCAGTTGGAGGCAGCTGTCCAAAGATCGTGAGAACAGGTTGAGGCCCAAGTCCACACCGGACTGCAGCGCCACCAGAACAAGAAGAAGACTGCTTCCACTCATCAGTCTTATGTTCCCCATCACTTTGCCTTTTTAATCCAGAAGATCTTCCTCGGCTTTTCGAACCAGCTGGCTAGTACTCGAAGACCCTCTTCACCCACTGACACAAGCGACCGAACTAGTTTAGCCGACGTGTCTTTGCTTTCCAGATTACATTCAACAATCAAATTCCTCATTCATTCCACATTAAAAGCAATAATCTGGAAGACGGCATATCATAGATGCCGAACATCACAATGTTAGTGCAATCGTCTGTTTGAATGAGTTTCAAATTCTTCTCTGTCCGGAACGGCTCTTCCGAAGATGATTTCGTGTGTGTTCCAAGTTCCAACTTACTAGACCCTGTTGCACTTCCTTTGACTATGTTTATATAGCTCTTAATGCTTTCTTCGGTAAAATCGAGTCCTTTTTCTCTCACATGAACTGGCTGTCAGCCCCAAAGAGGTTAACTGCGCCTAATTTTCACCACATTCCCTAGTTCTGTTGCCTTCACAGGGCACACCCTTCAAACATTTTCGGATTTCCTTTTAGAAAAGGATGGACACTGGGCATTGGACATTTTTTCATTTCCCAAGTCAAACTGAAAGATGCTTGAACCGTTTGTCACAGAACGTGTCTGCATGTCAGTAACTTGGAATTTTAATCGAGTATCCTCGTGTCCCAAGAATACAATTCCGAGTTCAGATACATTAATTGTACAAATATTCATATTTGAAACCTAGATACACAGCCGCAACCTTTGGTCGCTCTTTCACTACTCTCCGGAGCATCCTTTCTGCCTCGTCGTAATTTGACGAAGGAAATAGACAACCGAAATGTGATCCCTCTTAATGGTCATAAAACCTTCCCTTTGGAGCGCACGTGGGTCGAGATTTTTGTAATTTAATGACAAAAGTTTGATTAAATCTGATTTAAATTGCACGTGTACCCAAACCTAATGACCTGTTGTCCTGTACATTTTTAACTGGGACGAATCGGATTACTTTGTCTAAACATTCTTCAAATGGAGTCTGAATAAATGAAGTCTGAATAATGTAGAACCCGCAATGATTGAGAGTAACCATGTGATGATGGTACCGCCTGCAATGGCGTAGAGAAAAAGGAAGCAGATAGATGTAGATGTGCAGCGTACAACATTTAGACGACTAGGAGAAACTTGTAGGATGAAATATGTTCTACTTAGCGAGGTTTTAAGAACTAGATTCAAGTGTAGTATCAGGAAACGATTCTTAGTACCAAAGTCTATATACACTAGAAGTTATAGTTAATCAACGATATACGACTGGATGGTTGGTGTAGTTGGTAGAGTGCCGAAATGAAAATTTAAAAAAAAACTAAAGAACAACTAATTTTTTTATAAGCAAATGTTAGTAAAATGTAAGTATGTGCGGAATTGTCAGTTTTCCACATCACAAACTTTAAAGAAGACGCTTGAGGAAAAATAGACCCCACTGACGCATACGTATCCGATATTCGATTGAATTTGGACGTTGGCGCGGATAATGCTCAAGCGATTGCGACTTATTGGCTTGAACCGGAGACTTAAGGAAGATGTCGTATGCGGTCTAATCGTGCAAAAAAAAACTGCGTAGTACAGAATGCCATCCTATTGTTGCCACAAGCCATTCACATCATTATCATTCAATTTGGTCAAATATGCATTGGTTATAATCTATAGCGTTCTATGCTTACGGTGATAGCAGTGTCATCCACACCACACCAGCAATCCACACCAAACGCTGCACACTGCCAATAGGTGCACCTCGTGTGCATTGGAATCGTCACAAATGTGACAATGTTGCCTGTTGACATATGTGTCGATTAAAAACGGCCATCTTCGTTGAAAAGGATCATTTCCTTTTTTTGGAATCGGGTGCATTTATAACTTATCCAGAAACTAGTCGGTGAGCACACGGCATTGTCTACGATAATTTCCTTACAGCTCCTGGGTTGATTGTGCCGACCGGAAATTCACCAAGTTATTACCTGAGAAACTACTTGTGTGAGACCTCGGGTCCTCTTGAACAGCCTCACGGACATCGGTGATCTTGCATTACGTTGACGTGCCTCTTCTTTTTCTGGGGACGCTACAACCCGGGGTGGACCTGGGCCTCAACCAACAAGCCTCTACTGCTGACATGATCTTTAGCCAGCTGTCTCAAACTGCACACACCAAGTTGGTTGAGGTCGTTCGCGTAGAGTATACTCAAATTTGGCTGCCAGTTAAATAGTCGACTGGGAAGGACGCCCAAAATGGACGCAAAGCCACTTTCCCAAGAAAAAAGAACCCATTTTAATGATGGAGCTGTTTCTGCATGTATTGCTCGACGCTATAATTTGCCAATTTTATTCGTTTCTCCTGCCAGACAAAACAGCATGACCGCCATAAACTGAACAAAATCTCCCCGTACCTCTTTAAAAACACTGAATTTCGAAACAGGCTTGATTTTCAACTGCTCGATTTATTTCCACAGCCAACAATGGAGCTTAGCATAAGCCTTAATGCGATTATCGAGTGCGATTGTAGTGTGTGCCTGTGCAACTGCAGGGATTTAAATATTCTAAATGCATTAAAATTAAACGAAAAATGTGGAAATACAAAAGACTTTGGAAAAAAAACCTTTTCAATTCACTTCCCACTTCAGCCGTTCATTGCACCGGATTATAATGAGACCCGATAATAGTTGCTGTGCACACACTACTCGAGATCCCCGATCACCATCCGCGGCTTCAATGGCTTATTTCTGTTCCATCGCAATCCCATTAACATCGGCTTACTCGAACAGTTTCAATGATTAAAATCTCAATTAGGAGACGGCAAAAAATGACCCTCGAAACTGCCATAATTGAAGCTCTAATTAGCGATAATTTTACTTTTGTTTACAAATCATGAAAAAGCCATTGAGTGAAACGCCACTCACTCATAAAATCCATTTCTGTCAAATCCGTGGTGTGGTGTCTGTGAAATAGACGAATCGGCTTGGTTGTCATCGCCCACGGCGGTTTCTGACGTCAAACAGAGCGAGAATCACTTCATAATTCACCCCCGAAATGGGGCGGAGAGCGATGTCAGAAGAGGAAAACATCACAACAACAACAGAACACAGTTTTAATTGATACCTCAGCATTAAGCTGACGTTCACTGAAAACGAACGCCTGAAGTGCTGCGAAACTCCATGCTTCAAGCCGGAGTGATTTAATGAATTCGAAAAATTCACATTCAATGGCTGTAATTAAACACACACACGCCCGCCCATGCCCAACCAGACATTCCACACATCATCGCGACGCGAACGCGGATGTACCGGTGATTTTGTATCGAAAATAACCACCTCACCCATGAACTCAGCGCTCGTACACGTTCATCAAACGCATCCAAATGCAAGCATGCAAATTAACAATTTTCCAAAATGAGTGCTACTTACCGCAAGTGCACGAGCGGAGGGGAAGATGTGCATGTACATCACAGGATCAAATGCCAGGCTACCGCAACAAGCGATTAACTCCTTCGTCCCAGCGGCCGACTGTCCGGCCGCGTTTGTTTGCCACAAGCGAACAAATCGACCACAAAATGCACGTAAATAATTACAAAATTCCAACTACTGGCCTAATTAAACGCCCGTCCGGCACTGAGTCTGATGTCGGGCGCCATACAACTACGTGTGCATGTAGTCCCGGTGTGGGCATCCGCTGGCTCTCGGTTTTCGTGTGGAATTTCGCAAAGGAATTTGAAATTGGAGTTCGCTTCGATTTCGGTTTCGCGTCCATCCTTTGAAGGATCAGATTCGGGGGGAGCGCAGGGAAAATGTGAACAAAAATAAAACAGAAGTGGGAACGTCTTGGTGGCGGTTAACTTTGGACACAATATGCTCTCCCCGTTGACCTCGGACAAGTTGAAAAGTTTCGTTTCAATGTGTAGACTTCTTTTTCTCCACCAGCTTTGTCTGTGCTTGACGAGGCCGCAAGAGGCAATGGAAAGGGAAAGTAGTCAAGAGCACACAGTGCATGAATCCTGCCCAAGAACTTTTTCTCCTCGAAGCGCGTATGTCTGCCTGGTCGACATGCTTCCCTTTTTCATCTCTCGTTCGTTGCTGTTTTCTTTTTCAACTTCCTTCGCGAGGAAGGGTACAGTACAGCCAGTGCACATGCACAGTAACGTTTGAAGTTTGAATCCCTCCCCCACCCAAGCCTTGCAGAAATTGACATCGCAGCACTTTTTTTCGTTCCCATTCCTCATCGCAGGGGCACTCATTAATACCCTTTACACTCGCCCTAATCTCTCTCTGGCTGGGAGATTTCACGTTGAGATGCCTTGAAGCGGGCACACAAGTACACTGCGCCATTTCGCAGAAAAGCATCAGCAGCCACCCACGTTTGCCCTGATTTCGCAGCTACCGTTCAAAGTCGAAACGTAAATGCAATACGAGCACAAGTACACGCCGACGACGACGCCGCGTCAGCCGCCCACCCATCCGGCCCAGGCCACTGAATGTTCTTTGTATTCAAATTGTGCCATTATGCATGCAGTTTATGGTCAGGACTAATGACTCTTATGATGGCAGCGTAAAAATCAATACAGATCTGCATGGCCGTAGCCGCATCTCGGAGGAATGTGGATTTGGCAAGCAACTGCAAGGGATACACGCGGGTGCAGCCTGCGGTGCACTTGAAAGTTCAGGTGCGGTCAGAATGAATTAATGAGGATACGGTATATGGGCGTATCCTTGAGTTCATAACCTTCGAGTGGGAACAAAGGGCACAGTCTGTCTGGAATCCTGGGTGGATTTTAGCAGAATGCAGACCTTGTCTTGTTTGCATATCGAGCGGAAATTCTCTGCAGAATGAGATCAGAAATCAAACTGAAATCCTGTAGGAAGAGTTGAGTTTTTTTTTCTTTTGCTTTGTGCTCTTGGCAAACAAATAGTGACTTTATGTTTTCATCCCTTTTAATGGTGTTTCGTTCAGGATTTTCGGTGAAATTGTCATCGCATACTAGAATATTCAAGCAGCAGAATTGGGAGGTTGAGGGTAGATGGCAAAAAGAACAAGAGACTGAAGGACTTACATGACGCTGAGCTAGCGTCGTTTGAAGGCCATCCAAAAATGTCTCCTTATCTGGGCTCCAGGACATAGTCACATCCCATTGAATGAGGAGCGCGATGAACTGGCTAAGCTGGCATATGCCCTTGCCCGTGATCGCTTGCAGAGAAGATTCACATGACATCTCAACGCAATCCTTTGAAATGTCAAACGTCAGATGGGCCAGACTGATAAGCTATGCTAGGGTAGGTAGTTAGGTACAGGGGCGAGCAAAACTGGATACATAATTTTAATTTTAGTTTTTGTGGTTTTTAATTTATAAAATTGTTTCCTTATGTTTAATGGCAATTTATTGTACCAAGATATATATATGTACGTATATATATATGTATGGAGACGTTCACCACTTTCTTTGTTCGATTTAAAATAAAAGAGAACTGTTAAACGTTATAATAAATCTGTGTCGCTTTATTACATCCAATCACATCGGATACTTTGAAAGAAGTGTCTTTTAAGATTTGACATTTAGCATTCATAGTTGTAGTATTCATAGTTAAGTTAGTACGTTAAGTATGTACGTTAAGTATGATTTAGTACACTAGATAGACTATGGTAATGTAGTGAAATGGTAAGGTAGGTGATAAGAAGTTAATATGATAAATAATAAATTATTACTGCTTCACATTATAAACAAATATAATTAACACATTCTCCAACATCCTCCCCGGCTATGAACGGAGTTCGTAATCATCAAACGAACAGTGCTGCAACTCGCCCATGACACGAACCTCTTTTGATGTGATCGATGCCCTTATCAAACTCGGTGATAGCGATGACATATCGATAACAAGTTGTTGTTCTTCTTTGGCTTCTCAGTTCGTCTTGCGTAGCCATGCTGCCGACGTTTGTTTTGTTGTGCTGTGCGTAGTGTAATGTGTAGTGAGATGTGTGCAAATGTGAATGCTGTTTTGTGTGAGAGCACACACAAAAAAAAGGAAAAATAAAAGGATAGTATGCAATTAGTTATCAAGCGGTGAGTGCTTTAAATATTAATATTAGAAATCTTATAGCTTTAGATATTGTGTAGTGTAGTATTGATTTCCGAATAAAATAATGAACGGGGACGTGTGTCGAGAGCGTCGCGTAACGGTTCCGTTATCCCAAGCCTTAATGGAACGCAATCCATTGAAGGCCATTGGGTTTTTTTTTTTTTTTTGTTTGCTTTCCCTGTAAAGGCATTTTGTGTTTGTACATACATATTCGTACATGCCAATGACAAGTGTTGTGTAGTGATGTGTAGTGTTGTGTAAGATGTTCCATCTCCCAAAATAATTCCACCTGGAGAGAAAGAACTTAAATTTGTTGATTAGTTAGAGTTTAGTTTTTTTTTTTTTTTTTTTTTTATAATAGTGAGAAAATAAGTGCATAATAAAACAGAAACGACGACGACGCGTTCATATGTGTGTGTGTAGTGTAGAGTTATTCGGTTCGCGACGGGTTGTTTGTTTTTCGCCATTGACCAATGGATGCACATACGAGTGAACATATATGTGTATGCAACGCGAAATTTGGCATATGCCGAGTGCAATGAACTGGAATGCCGGAACTGGAACATAATCAGCTGGTATGATAGTGTAGTGTAGATCTTTATGTAATGCATGTTATACGATAATGTAGTGTAAAAGTGCTGTTGATTATGTGTTTTAGTTAAACGTTTAGACTTCATTTCATTTAGTTGGTTATGTTGTGATTGTTAGATGATTATGTGTTGTTATATTCGATAAATAAACGTTTTTGGTATATGTTGTATTAACTGTGGTGATTATTAGACTTTTAGTTTTGTTTAAGTGAATTTTTGTGTTTTAGAATATCAATTGTCTGACTTTCTGTTAGGTTCATCTGCCGTCGATGCATCAACTTTTCCTTGGATGTTTGTGTTGTCTTCCTGTTGATTGTTCGATGGTAAAATGCATATTTTTGTAATAGGCCGCTTTATTTCTCCTGTCGGTGTTTTCAGAGTCACTACTCGCGTTAAATGGTCTTCACCTGGGTGCGTTTCGAGGATTCGGGCGAGGCTCCACTTCGTTGGTGGTAGGTTGCTATCTTTAACGAGAACTAAATCTCCAACTTTAGGTTGATTTTCCACCTTCAGCCACTTCGGTCGTTGTTGGAGCCGTGTCAAATATTCTGACTGCCACTTTTTCCAGAATATTTGTTGGAGTTTCTGCATCCGTTCCCAGCGTTGCAGGTGCCCTATCTGTCTGTCCGATAGATCTCCATGGTGCACGGCGTTGAGGGCTCTTCCAACAAGGAAATGTCCGGGGGTGAGTGCCGTGAAATCCTCTGGGTTGGCCGTCAATGGACATAATGGCCGCGAATTCAGACATGCCTCGATTTGATGCAGTAAAGTCGTCAGTTCTTCGAACGTATATACTTCCCCGCCACTTACGCGTTTGAGGTGGTATTTGATCGACTTCACTCCCGCTTCCCAGAGTCCGCCGAAGTGTGGGGAGGCAGGGGGAATGAAGTGCCATTGCACCCCTTCATTGGCCGAAGTCTCCGCTATTTCGGACCAGTCCATCTTCGCTGCTTCAAATAACCTTGCTAATTCCCGGCTGGCTCCCACAAAGTTTGTGCCGTTGTCACTGTATATATGTGAACACAATCCTCTCCGTGACGTGAACCTCCTTAGAGCTGCGAGAAACGCTTGGGTTGTGAGCTCGCTGACCAGCTCAATATGGATAGCTTTTGTGGCTAGGCATATAAATATAGCGAAATACGCCTTATACCTTTTAGCGTTGCGGCCCTTCCAGGTCTTGACTTCGATTGGGCCGGCATAATCTATACCGGTGTGGGTGAATGGTTGCGTTATGCACACCCTTGATGGCGGTAGGTTACCCATCCGTTGCTGTGACGTCTTCGCTCGTTGCCGATAGCACGTGAGGCAATTGTTGATGACGCCTTTGACTGCGTTCTTAAACTTCAAGATCCAGTAATTGTTGCGAAGGTAAAGGGTAGTTTGCTGGACCCCTCCATGTAAGGACTTAATGTGCGCATCGGTTATCAGCAATTTTGTAAATTGGTGATTACCTCTCAGGATAATCGGATGTCGTTGCTCGAATGAGAGTTCCGAGTTTTGTAATCGCCCTCCTACTCGCAGTAAGCCGTCTAAATGTGTGAACGCGCAGAGTGACTTCGGAACCGCGACGTTTTTGTTAGCGTGAAACATCTCCGCTTGTACAGCACGAATTAATTTGCAAAGTGCAGAATGAAGTTCGGCCGTGGATAGTGGGTTGAAGATTCGAGACTCAGGTGCGCTTCTCAGATTGTTTACGAATCTTTGACAATAGGCGACGATCCTGATTACCTTTCCTAAATTAGATTTGGTAAGAATCAATTGGTTAAGTTCATTTGTTACCTGCATTATTGTGTGTGTCTTGACGGCACGTTTCTCCTCCTCTGTTTCTTGGCTCGTCGGCTGCTGTGGAAATTCGAAGTCCCAGGATTTTCGAAGAAATTCCGGACCGTTCCACCAGAGGGTGTTAGTGAGCAAAGCCGAAGGCATCATTCCCCGCGATGCACAGTCTGCCGGGTTTAATTCGCTGGGGATGTGCTTCCAACAATCCGGTTGGACTAGCCGCTGGATTTCGGCAACGCGGTTGCTGACAAACGTGGTCCATTTGGTTGGAGGCGCTGCTATCCACGCTAACGCAATCTTCGAATCGACCCAGGCATATTGTGGGACCTTTTGTAGTTCCAAAATCCGTGCTGTGTAGTTCAATAAACTCGCAAGAAGTACCGCCCCGCAAAGTTCCAAACGCGGCAGTGTTTGCGTCTTCACTGGAGCGACTCGCGTTTTTGACAGCAACAACTGTGTGTGGATTTTGCCCGACTCGTCCAGCACTCGAAGATAAACAGCAGCCCCATATGCCTTTTCTGAGGCATCACTGTAACCGTGTAGCTGAATATTTTTCTGTGTATCGTGTGTATGGATCCAACGGGGTACTCTTATTCTCTCCAGGCTAGGTAAGTCGTCAGAAAAGGACTTCCATTCCTTCCTGTACTCTTCCGATATCGGCTCATCCCACTCCACTTGACTCCGCCAAAGGTTCTGCATCATAATTTTCCCTTTTACGACGCAAGGTGAGATCCAACCGAGAGGGTCATAGAGCTTGGCTATTGTTGATAGGATGTTTCTTTTGGTGGCGTCAGAAGGATCGGTACATATATTCTGGAAAGAGAGACAATCTTCTATCGGAAACCACTTAATCCCTAGAGTTTTAACGTGCTCCTGAGGGGTTATAGGTAATATTGATCTAATCTCCCGTTCCTCAAGAGGTATGCCGTCTAAGACCTCCTTCGCGTTACTTGCCCATTTCCTCAACTTGAAACCTCCCGCCAGCAACAAATTGTTCACCGCCGTACGCTTACGCACAGCATCTTGAACCGTGTGCGCCCCAGCTAACAGGTCGTCAACATAAATGTCTTCTTTGACCATCCGTGCCGCCAGAGGGTAGTTATGTGCTTCATCGTCAGCCAACCGATTGAGACAGCGAATGGCCAGGTACGGAGCACAAGTTGTCCCAAATGTTACCGTTTGAAGCCGATAGAGTTTAATTGGCTCCGTCTCTTCATTACGCCAAAATATTAATTGGTAGTAAGAGTCTTCTTTTGCTACACGGATCTGCCGGTACATTTTCTCAATGTCCGCTGTAAAGGTGTATTTGTACCTCCTCCATTTCAGGACGATATCGATGATATCCGTCTGCCTCTTCGGTCCCGTCATCAAGTGTTGGTTTAAGGACGTCCCATCCATTGTTTTGGCTGCCGCATCAAAGACCACCCGCAGTCTGGTTGTGGAGCTTGATTCCTTGAATACGGCATGGTGTGGTAGCACGTAATGGTATGGAGTCCTCAAAACTTCGTCGTTTGCTATGTTGACTTCTTCCATATGTCCTAACTGGAGGTACTCGTTTATGCATTTTTGGTACTCCAGCTTTAAATTTGTGTTAACGCGGAATCTCCGCTCCAGATGAGCAAACCTACGCAAGGCACCTTGCTTCGAGGGTCCAAGCGCAGGTCTGCCCCCTGCTTTAAAAGGTAACGACACTTCGTAACGTCCACTCGTTAACCTTTTCGTCTGTGACTGGAACAGCTTTTCACATTCCAGGTCTTCCGGGGTTTCTTGCGCTCTGTAAGGCGCTTCCTCCATCTCCCAGAACTTCTGCAGTTGCCGGCCGACATCAGTGACGTGATGAAAACTACGAACGCTTTCTGCCGGTTGATGAAAATTGCCCATCACGATCCATCCCAGCAATGTATTTTGCGCTATTGGTGTCGCCGCTGCGCCACGACTAACTTCCGGAAGTACGATCTCCGCGTAGATGTCTGCCCCTAGAAGGATGTCGATATCTGCTGGTTTGTGGAACCTTGGATCGGCTAGAGTCAAACGTCGGACATGATCCCAACCTTCAGGTATTAGTTCGTGTGCCGGAAGAAAACTCGTGAGCGATTGGAATATTAAAAGCCGGGTTCGTGTCTTGTATTCCGTATTTAACGACCCGAGTGTTACGTCAACGTAGCTTTGACACGAGCCACTACGTACCATGCCTAACCCCGAAACGTCTATAGCTGCCTTTTTCGCCTTGACACCTAACGTCTTGGCAGCTTTCGCTGTAATAAATGAGGCTTCCGACCCAGGGTCCACTAAGCTTCGCAACACGATATCCCTTCCAGAGGACGCTCTAACCTTGACTAAAGCTGTTGCTAATAGGACTCCGGTTCGGGCTTCGTGTTTCGCGAGGAAAGTATTCACTTGGAATGACTCAGCTGCGGGTGACAAGTTCGATTGTGTAGCGTGAAATGTGTGTTGATTCGCGGTGAACGCGCTAGGCGCTGAATGTGTTGTGTGGTGTGTATTTGGTGTGTGTATACTATGTTGTGTATGGGTTGATGTAGTGCTATGCAACAGGGTATGATGAGGCTGTTGGCAGAAATAGCATCTGTTTCTGCTTGGGCATTGTGAAATGGAGTGACTATACGCCAAACAATTTTCACAGACCCCGATGCTTCTAACCACCTTTTTGCGTGTAGCAGTATCCATATGTTTAAATTTGTTGCACGTGAGAAGGGAGTGTGTCCCTTTGGTGCACACTTTGCAAGCATATTGCGCTTTTTTGTTTTGCTTCGCGAAGAATGTTCTCGTCTTTGCCGTTGGAACCTTGACGACTTTATTATTTGTCGTATCCTGTTGTTGGCCTACAGCTTCTAAGGTTCTAAACCTTGCTTCGAGGAAGTCGCAAAAGGCTTTGAACTTGGGCAATTCTTTGTCCGTTCCCAGTTTTTCTTCCCAAAGTTGTTGGGTACATGCTGGAAGTTTGCTAACCAAAGTGAAAATGAGAACAACATCCCAATGTTCTACAGGCACATTCAAATTTTTTAGCGCATGGCTGCACTCAACCGAAGTGTCTAACAAATTTTTCAGCGCAGCTGCTGATTCCACTCTAATGACCTCCTGGTCGAAGAAAACCTTTAATTGTGCATTGACCAGGACACGTTTATGGTCGTAGCGCGCTCTAAGCATCTCCCATGCTGGCTTGTAATTCCCATTATTTATGGGTAAATGTTGCAGGAGGCGCTCCGCCTCGTCCCGTACACTAGACTTTAAAAAATGCATTTTTTCTACATCAGACAGTTCTTTATTAGAGTCAATCAGTGCTACGAAAATGTCGTGGAATGCTCTCCACGTATTGTAATTGCCGGTAAAAACTGGCAAATTGATCTTTGGCAAACGGATAACATTTGTTTCATTCTTATTTCCTACGATAGCACTCACCCCACTTCCCGACTCTAGCTTGTCCAAACTGTCCAACAGTAACGTTTTATATTCGAGGTATAACTCCTTAATGCTGTTAAACACCTCTTCGTGATCTTGTTCTTGAGCGGGGTCACAACTCGAAATTCCATGCTCGTTGTGCCGGTTACCTGCCTTAAAATTTTCCTCCAACGTTGTAATTCGGTTAGTGAGATAATGCTTCGTTCTTTCTTTAACCGCTCGTTTGCCGAAATTCTCCATATCCTTAGTAATTTGCTTCAGCAGATTCTTCTGCAGCTTCAGTGAGGTGCTCATAATTATAGAAATTATGTGTAAGTGAAAAAAAAATGATAATAATGCGTATTTCAACTTACGTTACATACACCACCGCAGATACAGAATTGTGTTTTCAGCTCGGCTCGAAACAGTGTGGTTCGTAAGAGAAAAAAAAAGTGTTCGCTTTCAACTTACGCTCGAGAACAAACTTCGAGGAATCCAATTGTAATGTGGTGGTCTAGTGCCGTGGAGAACGGTGAAATCAACGGTGCTGACTGGAGTGTGGATCCAACGGTGAACGCTATTATTTCCACCGGTGCAGCGTTACAAACGGTATCTTCCAACGGCGTTAACTGAACAAAATTCCGCGACGCGAGAAACCGGTTTGCACTTAAAAAAAAAACTCACTAAAATGTCTAGAGTCAGTTTTGATGAAAAATGTACTTTATAAGTTATTTAGGTTTTAATAAGAAACCAAATGATTAATGTTTTATACACACACAACTTGATTAATAATTATTAACCTATAAAAGGCATCGAAGGACCAATGTTTAATGGCAATTTATTGTACCAAGATATATATATGTACGTATATATATATGTATGGAGACGTTCACCACTTTCTTTGTTCGATTTAAAATAAAAGAGAACTGTTAAACGTTATAATAAATCTGTGTCGCTTTATTACATCCAATCACATCGGATACTTTGAAAGAAGTGTCTTTTAAGATTTGACATTTAGCATTCATAGTTGTAGTATTCATAGTTAAGTTAGTACGTTAAGTATGTACGTTAAGTATGATTTAGTACACTAGATAGACTATGGTAATGTAGTGAAATGGTAAGGTAGGTGATAAGAAGTTAATATGATAAATAATAAATTATTACTGCTTCACATTATAAACAAATATAATTAACACATTCTCCAACACTTACGATGGATTTGATTATGGAAATTTTCCAAACTTTTTTCTTGTTTAATTAGGAAAAGACAGTATCGATGAAAGAAATCGCACAACTACAACTTCTACAATAAAATAAAAACCATGAGGGTCCCAGTATCCAGTTTCGCACGTTTTCATTTTTCCTTTCATTTTTGTGCATTCACCGTTAAGTCTAAACTTTCTAAACTTCGTCATTATGATCTTGGCATCATACTTAGCGCTAACAGCGACATTCTAGTTGAAAAATCAGATTTTTATTTCTAAATTTTTAAAATTGAATTTAAAAAAAAATATGCATAAAAATATATAAAAATACTCAGAACAACATCGTTTTACTATCTCAAAAAGTCTTTAATCATGCGAAGTAGCACAGAAATGCAGGCTATGCCACCGCAACGTCCTTATGGTACAAAAGGGGGAAAACGATTGAGATCGTTCATGGCGAGTGCCCAAAACTGTCTATCTACACCTTATTGAGATCGGTATAGTAAGAGCGGATTGCACAACACCAAAAGCTACTGCGAAATGGGCTGGTGTCTGCTGTAAAAAATAACAAAAACAGCAATGTACCTATGTAGGACTGTAAGAAATTAATTATCAAAACGAGGGAAGTTCGATTGCAGTTAAGAGGCGAAGATGAGAACGATGATGCCAATAGAAAATTCCTCCAACGATGAAAAAACCTGTACTCCAGAAAAATAATCAATTTATTTGGTTACCAATTTTGATGTTTGCTCCGCTGTGGTCACGACACAAAAGGCAGAGAAATCAGTCGATCGAGGACTCTACCAAAAGGAACCGCTTCCACTTGTAGCGATATACGAGTAATAGAGATGGAATACAATTGGAGATAAGATCGACCTTGAAATTGCAGAGCGCTTATTGAGTTACAATATATGTAGGTACATTATTCTTTGAACGATTAAAAAATAGGGTACATGTACAATGTTAGGTAACGTTGAACAAATTATATATCATGAACGATTATTAGAGTTAATTAGAAAAATCGAACTGAGTAAATATACAATATAATACAAATACAACATAGCACAGACATTACAAATGTATGAACCTGATATTCTAAAACAGTATTAAAAAAATATATATATATATATTGTTGCGGCTGGGCTTAATGTCAGTAATTTTATAACAATGTTTTGCACACAGCTTAACTCGATCACTTGTGAAGGTCGGGCTGGTGTTTATGACGGGTTTTTGTCACCAGTATTGCCGTTCCTTTCTCTTTTAGTAATCACCCCGAAGAAATACCGAAACAAACAACAAAACAAAAGATCGAAAAAAAAAGAATCAAAAATGACTTGTAAACTTCTTTGAATAAACTTTATTAAATTAAAGTGATTGATAAGTACAATCATCCAAGTATGTTCAAAGATGAAATAAAACTCAGGTGTGAGTCTCAGTTGCACCTCTATTTGTATCGTTCGCTCGTTTGCTAAGTGCAGCGTCAGCGTCTGGCAATATGAACTTGATACCTGGGCGATTGTGGGAATATGCTGATGTTTCCCCAGTTGTATGTCGAGCTCCGTAACAATATAAAAAATATAAGCCCGATCAAATAAACGAGTCAAAATCAACAGGTTCCAGTCCGACGGAAACTGAACTTTTCAATCAAATAAGGAGTTCTACGACGTCTATTGTGCTGTCATTGCATCGGCACTCCAAGTCTTCTGGTCTGATTGTCAATTAAGCAATGGTCTGTAATTACACTTACTTTTGTATTCATTTTCCGCCTATGTAGTCCTAGGAGATCTTAAGTTTTTGATCGATCTATAGTAGGCCACATCGTGATCAATGTACTTCAGGTGTCCAATTCCACGCATCTTCTTCAATTTGTTAACGACGTCTCTTAGTAGCATTGTTCTTAAATCTTTCAATGGGGAGTGAGGTGTCTCCTGATTTTGCGACAGTGGCCCAGAATTCCTTTGTACCCTGGGACGCATAGCTAATCAGGCGATCATGTGTATACACCGGAGCCTGTGCCTTCCTTCGACTTGGAGTCGTCAGTCTAAATTTCCATTGCAGTCGAGTTGCACACCTTTTGGTGCTTTATCTTAAAGTTCGCAAAGGGTGTTGTATAGTCCGATTGTTGAGGAAACTTCGAGTTATGAAGTAGCTCCATATTCCCTCTGATGTAACATTTTCCTCATCGTTTACAATCCCTTAATCTTATTGCCGCATGCATAGGATTAAGATTAAGTAAAATTTCGAGGGCCGCCGTGGGTTTTGATCTAAGTGTCCCGTCGATGCAGATGCATGCCGATCTTTGTTTGCTTATTTTGATTAGATTTTGTTTAGTTTGTAGTGCCGTCCGCAATACTAAGACTCCGTAGGTTAGGTTAGGTTAAGTCGGTGGGTAGTTGGGTCCACTTTGGAACAATTGTGATTCCATAGGGGGAAGTAACCTTTCCGGTCCATCTCTTGCTCTCCAAGGCGTTATTAGGCTTATCCGTCTAGCCATGCAGAAATCCTCATAAACGTGATCTTGGAAGAAGAATTCTCCCAGTGTTCTCTGCCTCAATAGGCAGAGACTGAGGCATCGACAAAGAGGAGTATTCTCATATGCAGCCTCTGCATATGGTGTCATGGCTAAGTCCCATTTTGTGTTCATGGTATCTCAGATGATTATGACCGCTTAGCGCTCCAACTATCATCCACAGCAACCTTCCGCTGCATTGGAGGTATGTTGGTCTTCGTGCTGTTGGACTTAGGTCATAACGTACAAAAGATCTCACTTGTGGTAAGGGAACTCCACCATTCATTAGCTAACTTCATGATTTAATAGTCCACTTTCCTCTTGGTATCAGATAGAGCGGGTTCAAGCCAGGGGATTGCCTGGGATGGGTCGGTTTCGGACCCTTTCCTGGTAAGTTCATCTGTTACCTTGTTGCCGGATATGTCCCTATGACTTGGCCCCCGGCATAGAGTGATCTAATGCTGCGTACCAAGAATCTAGAGCTGATTTCTATAGCCTAACTTGCTTTATTGTCCGCTTGACTGTCAATTAAAATGATTATATCACCCGGTGGTATTTCCAACAATGATATCATTCTGGCCGCTTCCTGGACCACCAGGAATAAGGTAATCTGATCTGAGCAGTGCATGTTTAACAATTCGTAGAAGATTCTGTTTCTTTTTCTATCTTTGACCAATCCGTGTAGTCGTGGATGGATGTTGAAATATTATTGAGTTCATTGGTGCTCGACTCCGCCCTTGTTGGGAGATAACACAAGAAGGGTATTTCGAAATCGACTTTCGATTGTTCAACTTGTAGTCTTTCTAGAATGATGTATGACCTTTGGGGCTTGTATGCCAGTTCTTTGATTGGATGACTCTTTGCAGCAGTCTTGTGCAAATACAGTTCAAGTGAAAGAAAATCCGTTGGCACCCCTAAGACGATGTTCCTCCTGTCACCTTATAAACCCAGACCGTAGGGCTTTTGGATAGGATTTTCCGTAATATGGCAGCCTGGCAGTCTGGCAGTCTCCTGATCTCGCTGTAGTGAGCCGTAAGTATCTACTGGTCTTACTTTTGCCGTTTAGAGCCGTTATTCCCCATTTGAATCCAACAATTTTCCTTCCCTTCCATGTGTATAGTGCAATTGATGCTCTCCTGAATGTTATGTCTGCAGTTTAGTTTGCTGTCGATAAGAACACCCAAGAATTTCGCTCACTGAAACTTAGTTCTTCCCTTTCACCTTCGGTGGAGTGATGTTTGGAAGTCATAGATGGGTTGACATCAAGTCCGATACTATCCGCCCATAAGTTAATTTTGTCAGGGCTGATTCCATCATGCCACTGATGATGTGTGGGAAATAACATGTAATAGCTAGTGCATACCATCTCCATAGGCTACGGGTTCGCATCCCGTCGTACATTGTTGGTTTAATTCGTCAGGCTTCATAGCGAAATCTGACCGAGCGAACAAAAATATGCCGACACTTTGCAACATTACAATCATTTTAGGCAATTTAAACTCTGATTTTGTTCAGTGAATCTTAGGTTAGGTTAGATTGAGGTGGCTGACTGCCGCCCATTGTGTTACCACGCGGATCTTAGGCTACCTACTCCGCAAACCAATCTGTGCTTTTGGTAAAGCGAAGAAGAGGGCTGATTTTGATGCAGTTCAGCCAGATTAACAAAGAATTGGGCCTCCAGAAGTCTGAAAAAAAGTGAAATAAATCTTATCAAATCAGTCAGTCAACAGGCAAATTGCCAAAATTTGGAAAAAACGTGACAAATTGAGGGAACAAACCTACGGATGTGAATCCATTAAGTCCGAGAAACAAAAAGCAACAAACAGCATCTAAGATATTCTCTCGTTTAACTTATGCTACAAATTGAACTCATTTCAAGTCGTAAACGAAACTCTAAAACAAAATAATTCGTTGAATTAAGGTTTAAACTTAAAGACTAATCACTACTTCCACTGTGGAGACTGGATGGCGCAATGGGTAAAGTGCCTGCATTGGTTAGTGGGGTCCCCAGTTCGAGTCCTAATGTGATTCAAGAATACTTTTTATATGGTTTTAAATCTGGTCCAGACACCATTTGCCGTTGGGCACTATCATTGGAGTGGTCAACCAGTGGAGGTAGTCTGACTGTGGGTATCACACTGGATCAACATGATCTAAGCGTGCTGGTGAACTCACTAGCAGCCACCCTACCTAACCTAGTTTATTTTTTTTTTTTGATGGCAAGAAATTACATTAAACATCCAAGTGGCCAAAGTTGCTCAGTCGTGGTGAAGTGGAATCCAACATGGCTTTAGCTGTTGTCCAATAAACACAGCTAGTAAGCAGGTGCTGTGCCATTCCAACAGAATGCACATGACTTGACTAAAACCTCGAGAGGCAGCAAATCAACGCCATAATCGAATGCAAAACATCATCCAAAATCAGAAATTAGATCTAAATGCCTACTCATGCTGAATCCTTGTAATTCCACATCGCCATCATTTCCTGTATGAGCCTTGTGAACCACAGTCCAATCGATCAATGACCCCAAAGCAGTCCCCATCGGTATAGAGCAAACATCATATTTCCGCTGAGTGAATACCCCTTTTTCTGGGCGATTCAACTCCCTTCTAAACCAACACGAACGGGGAATTTCTTACGACCCAGCCAGGACACTTCCAAGCAATTGCCTGCCACGTGGGCCGTGTGCAAACCCACTCATCTCCTTCGTGACCTAGTAATCAGTTGTTCGCTCTCTCTCTGCCTCCCTCTCGCACTCCTTCGTTGAGGAAAGGAGTGATTTATCAAATAATTGCATCAGGTGCCTTCTTCTTGCCGGTGATCCATCAATTTCGCCCCGAAAAACTTACACAGTCCACACTCAATCCATCCTCCAGACACATTCAACTTTAAGCTCAATCGGTGTCCAAAAGGAAAGCTCCTCATTCATGTGATTGAGATTTCAGTCACCCTTGGGCTTGGACGGGTAACAAGAAGAAGACGAAAAGAAAGCTACAAAAAGTCATCCCACCGCGCCGTCGAGAGTCGAACATTGACGGCAGCTGACAACAACTTCCACGAAACATCCATCAAATCAGTTTCGTGCAACATGTGCTCAACGACGGTGCTCGTGATTTAGGGGTGCGAACGGCGAAATTATAAAACGGGCGGACCACGGGGAGCAATTTCATTTCATTCACTGTGTGCGAGCGAACGGGTACGATAATCAAACACCAGCCGCCCATTCGTGGTGGGGTGGGGATGGTGCAGCGGTATTGTGTTGGTGTTACTGGTGAGGAATTGAAAGTACATTGGCACAGCAGGATCTGGAATAAATCACTGAACAGCAGTGGATAATACCTCACCCACCACCCAACACCCAGCAGCCTCAACCACAGACGAGAGTAGGAGTGGGACTGTGGGGGATGACGCAACAATAATACGGCCAATGTGAGTGAGTAACCGACTGAGTGAGTGTGCAAACCACTTATTTTTCTCCCTTACTCCACCCTTCCCTCCATTCTTCTCTCAGCCGCCTCTTTGGCTTTATTTGCTTTCTCCACTCGTTCGTCAATCAAAGGAAAGTCGAACACTGGAATGGAGGCAAATGGACGGAAATTAATGATCGACTCGGTGTGGGTGTGGATGGTGGATTGAGGATGTGGGGTACTGTGCGTCGCTTTGATTTCTCCATACCCCTCCGCCGCAGCCGCTGCTCCACCCGGCCGACGTTAATGAGGCACATTTTGTAAAGACGGATTTAAGGGCATCGCCATTCGCGATTATGCAAGGCTGAGTGTTTGTGAGTGAGTGTCGGGGTGGATGCCGGGTGGGCGAAAATCATTCAATGTGAAACGTGTAATCCTTGAGTGCGATTCTGCCTTACCCCATCCGCCATCGACGACGACGGTTGTTGGCTGGTCGGATTGAGCGCAACAAGAGACCAGACGAGAGAGGGTGGTTGGCAGGAATTTATGTTTGATATATGTGAACGGAAGAAATGGGATTCCGGCGAAAAGAGCAGAAATCCGCCACAACCACTGACGTCCGCGCCGCCGTTCGTTGCAATGTTTCCGCTGTGAACAAATTCCATGCGAGGATATCAAAGATCCAGGATGTATTTCAATTCGTTCGCCGAAATGTGAAGAATTTCTGCGTTTCCTCTCCATCCCTCCTTTGTTTTGCTTTGCTTTTGTCTTCGGTTCTTTTCTTGTTACTTCGAATTCTTTGTGTATTGCTGTTCGTTCTGCGACGAGGTATCGGTGCGCGGTATTGAGCTCTTGGAATGTCAAGGCATCATGGCCGGAGGGTATTATTTGTTCCGCATCAGCACGAAGGGTGTTTCCTTGAAGCGTAATCTGTGTGATATAGACAAGCTTATCAGGGTATTCGCAGTGGATTGCATGATTGTAATGGCTTTCATTGAATTCGCGGGTATTTTGTGCCGAGAGCCGGTAGTTCAGGGGAAGCCTGTGGAAGGGGTCGGCAAATCATGATGTCTATCCAAATTGATTCACCTTGCCGTGCTAAGTATTTGCGGAGGTTAAGCCTTTTTCATGATTCGTAAGGGGAACTTTATGGTTTCGAGAAGGAAATTGCTACGGTACCATATTCTAAGTATATCCAATTGATGAGAAAGAATTGAGAGGCGCTCGTCTCCTCGCGGTCGATCTTCAGCTTGACCATTTGTCGGACTAGGTTGCTACGAAAAACAAGGGTTGTGTAGTCTTGTTTGAGTCTAGCCCTTTTATTTAATTTCTTTTATTAAAAATGGCTCTTTTCAGAACAGCTATTGCTGTCATTATTAAAATTTTACATGATTGGCGATTCGACTCCCAGAAATCAACCAGTTTCCATTTGCTGAGGTTGGAAATAGGCTCGTTGTTAAGACGGCGGAATGGGTATGTAGGACTCTCATTTCCGTACAATACAGTAATTATGTATATGGGTCGAGCTACAAACCGAGGTGGATCCGAGTTTAGCTACATCAAGTTTTGAGACAAAATTGGCCGCCTTTCCGTAGTGGATGCAGACCCAAGGTATCTAAGTTCAATTCGCGGCAATTTCCATAATTCACAACTCCATTTCTCTTGACCCACTGACTTCGCAAGACTTCAGTCATGGGCGAACAACAGGACGCACAACACAATTGTTTGATGTAGACAGAAATACTCTTTAAGCATTGTCAGTGACTTGGAAGAAGTGAAGCCGTGAGTTGTGAAAGTTGGCAAATTCGGGTATCGAACCTGGCGCCCTATCGACCTAGGGCTCTTGATTTCACCCGGGTAATGCCCAATATTGCAGTTTACCGGGTACCCGGTATCCAAGGATTACGGGTCAGTGAGTCAGCTATAGGGTAATAAGTAGTTAAGTCACAAATCAGAGGTGGATGTATGGTGAGTATTAGAGAGAGGG
This sequence comes from Eristalis intricaria, assembly GCA_964034865.1. NCBI lineage: Eukaryota > Metazoa > Arthropoda > Insecta > Diptera > Syrphidae > Eristalis > Eristalis intricaria. The sequence continues at coordinate 38,184,446 of OZ035875.1, forward strand.
TGGGTAAGATATTTACAGAAGGAGGGGGCCAATGTTATCTCTTAGGGCGTGAGACAGGTTCCTGTGAAGAGGCAGACTATAAGAAAGATAAGTCGGTTGGAGGCATTTTAAAAGAAATTTTCAATGGTACTAAAAAAAATGCAACTGGTGCTGAAAAATACACCGTAGACAGTGGCGCCACTCAAAAGAGACTTAGAGACAGACTTAGACGAGGTCAAGATAGCAATATCAAGACTGAAGTCTAACAAAGCTGCCGGTGCAGACGGACTGCCTGCGGAACTGTGTAAGGCAGCTGGAGATGAGCTGGTAAAGTACATGCACCAACTCATCTGTAAGATATGGTCGGAGGAAAGCATGCCCGACGATTGGAATCTCGTTTGCCTGATCCACAAGAAAGGATACCTCTTTGGCTGTGCCAACTACCGAGGGATAAGTCTCTTGAACATCGCTTACATGATCTTCTCTGCCGTTTTGTGTACTTGCCTGAAGCCGTTTATAAATAACCTGATAGGTTCATATCAGTGTGGCTTCAGGCCATGGAAGTCCACCTTCGACCACATTTCCACACTACGGCAGATCCTGGAAAATACCCAAGAAATACAAATCGACACCCACCACTTTTTTTTGTCGATTTCAAGGCCGCATATGACAGCGTGCATAGGGACGAGCTATACAACGCCATGTCTAGTTTTGACATCCCTGCCTATCTCGTCAGGTTGTGCAGGATGACGATGGAGAATTCTCGCTGCACCATCAAAGTCGGTAACGAACTCACCGAAACCTTCAATGTCAAAAAAGGTTTTCGACAAGGCACCACGCTGTCATGTGACTTCCTTAACATTATCCTGGAGAAGATCGTACAAGACTCACACGCCAATACTAGAGGCGCGATCTTCCAGAAGTCCGTACAACTGTTAGCATATGCCGATGACATTGACTTGAATAGCAGAACACAGAGAGCCGTCAATGAGGCGTTTGGTGGCATTGAGGCGGAAGCGGCTAAAATGGGTCTAACGGTGAACGAGGGCAAAACGAAGTATATGCTGTCATCAAGAAAGGACACACAACATCGACGTCTTGGACAGAGCGTCAAAATGGGCAGCTATAACTTCGAAGTAGTGAAGGACTTCGTCTACCTCAGCTCCGTAGTAAACAGTACAAACAACATCAGTACCGAGATCAAACGCAGAGTAACTCTTGCCAACAGCTGTTTCTATGGGCTCAAGGGGCAATTGAGTAGTAGAACCATCTCTCGAAGGACCAAGCTGACTTTATACAAAACCTTGATCATTCCAGTCCTGCTGTACGGCACGAAGGCATGGACAATCTCAAAAGCGGATAAGGAAGTCCTTGGTCTTTTCGAGAGAAAAGCTCTGCGCGCGATCTTTCATCCTGTTCCCGTTGACGGTTTCTCGAGGAGAAGATTCAACCACGAACTGTATGGGCTGTACAGCGATATGAGTCTAGACAGGCGTCTTCGGATCCAACGCCTAAGATCGCTAGGCCATGTAGAGTGTATGGACAACTCAGCTCCGACGGGCTGTACAGCGACATGAGTCTAGTCAGGCGTCTTCGGATCCAACGCCTAAGATGGCTAGGCCATGTAGAGTGTATGGACAACTCAGCTCCGGCCCGAAGAGTCTTCGACTCCGAACCCGTGGGACAACGTAACAGAGGACGCCCGCGTTTAAGGTGGCGCACCCAGGTGGAGAAAGACCTCAACCAATTTGGCGTGCGACACTGGAGACAGCTAACCAGAGACCGTTCTAGTTGGAGAGGCTTGTTGGTTGAGGCCCAGGTCCACCCCGGACTGTAGCGCCAAATAAAGAAGAAGAAGATAGTGACGACAGATATATTTTTGAAGTAGCGCAAAAATGCAAATTAAATGAAGGATACTGTCGAAGTTTCGAACATTCGAACATTCGAAGCTTAACATTGGTCCTGAAGCCAGACAATGTCCTACTGGTCGAATAACTTCATCTTCTGACCCACATAATCCACTCAAGGGGTTGCGGGGATAAGCCACGCACGAGAGATCTCCAGGCAACTCGATCCTCCCCTCGACTCTAACTCATTAGGGGTTATGTCCAAACGTAACCACGCGAGCTTATGAACTTGGTCCAAACATCTCATCCTGGGTCTGCCAAGTGGTCGCCTATCTGATGGAATCGCATTCAAGGCCCGTCTCGGAAGTCGTGATGGTGGGGACATTCGTGCTACGTGACCAAACCAACGAAGCATAGCTCTTTGCGTTCAGAGAAGCAGCTGCTCAACGTTGAGTTCCTCGCGAACTATCCTGTTTCTCACCCTATCCCGGCGTGTAATTCCCACAACAGCACGAAGAAATCTCATCTCACCAGCTTGTGTTTGCGATATTATTCTCTCGGTCATTACCCAAATTTCATGGCCATAGGTGAGAGTTGGAACAAATACTGAGTTGCAGATGTAGATGGGGTTGGCATACTCCCAAGCCTTCTCAAGTATCATTCTTATAATTCGCACTGTTCATCCCCCATCCTTGACTCGACCATAGCTCTAGAACGCTCTTCCAAAACCTTAGCTTAGACTTGCCCAGGGAGACTTAAGAGGGATATGCCCCTGTAGTTGGAATAACTTTACGGTAGTTAGTATAATTGAACATGAGACAGAAGGCTATCTATATGTAGATTATCCAATTTGGATATGAATCGCACTCACTTATTTCGACAAAAGACCTTTTTATTCCTAAATTCAATAAATTTTACTTGAAACAAGCAGCACACCTCTTTTAAAGTCCAACTCTATTTAAAGCTTACTCAAATGTGACAAACATTCTCTTAAACATAACAAAATGCGCCGATCGCTTACCAAATAGAGTGTAGAATGAACTTAACGATATAACGTGTTATGTGTGTGGGGAAAATTAAAAAAAAAAAGTATAGGAAAATTCGGAAATGCATGATGAACACATGAGCCACACCTATTTGTTTGACTATAGTTGCATAATCTATTGATGTAAATTTGACTTCATAACTACAGTCGAACTTCGATAACTCGAACTTCGATTACTCGAATGTCTCGATAACTCGAAGAGATTAGTTGGCATCATCTTAGGTACGTCGAATTCTAAAGAGAAATTCCCAAATTCTGCTTAATCTACAAATCCGTTTTATAAGGAATTGCACTGCGTTTGTATGTTCCTTTGTTCAAGTATAAACAAAATCGTGGTTTTGGTGATTATTCTGAGCGGGGGAAGAGGATGAAATTTCTTTGATTTTCAGCACTGAATGCTCAAAAAAATGAAATGAGCTAGAAAATCAACTGCAGATGGAATTTGACGCTTGAAAAAATATACAAGGTGGTGGTATGACGATTTTCTGCATGTGGATCACGATATTGTTACTTAGGAGTTGTCGAGATATTAAGATGTGAATCCAAATCTTCTAAGATGGACAATAGCACTGACAACTGCAGTGATCTAATAGGGAGATTTAGATTTCTTAATTCAACGCTTCAAAAAAGGGTCGCCGTGGCGTAGTGGTTTAGTGCGTCGACACCTACGCAGACGGTGCCAGGTTCGATACCCGAATTTACCACCTTTCATATTTCACGGCTCCACCTCTCTCGAGTCACTGACAATGCTCAAAGAGTATTTCCTGTCTAGAAAAAGCTTCTCAAACTTGGCCGTTCGGAGTCGGCATTAAACTGTAGGTCCCTTCCACGCGTGAAAGAACAATAGCACGCACAACACGAGTGGTTGCTGAGAAGCTAGGCCCAGGTCCGCCTCGGACTTTAGCGCCACCCATATTATTATTTATTATTATTATTCAACCGCCTTCAAACTAAATGGTTGCAAATTCACTCAATTTGCGGTTCTATTAAAAGACTCACGTAACAACAAATAATTCTGTGTACCTACAATGGTTTAAGTTCCATTGAATATTGTTCTTAAAAAAATCCGCTCTTAAGTCATTTACTACAGTCAAGTAGACTGAAGTGACAGTCTATTTTATCTTATAATTACGCTCCTTTAAGTTTTATGTGTTATATCGCAGATAAATATATATTTAGTTCAAGTTAGTTTTTTACTTGATAACTCGAGTTTTTCAAGTGGTGGCTCCAGTTATCGAGATGAAGCCACCTCAATGGTAATGTCACTTCACTACTAATCAACGAACTGAAAAACCAGAGATAACATTTTGTTAGCTTTGTTTTTAATTAAAAATCAACGAACTGAAAAACCAGAGATAACATTTTGTTAGCTTTGTCTTTAATTAAAAAAGTGAAGTAACAGGAGAAATGTGCTAAAAATTGTCTGGGAACAGGAAACAGTAGTTTTCACTCTATCAGAGTTAAATAACAGTAGACTCTTGTTTAAACAGGAGAAAATGTAACAGTGCCGCGGATGAACATTAGGCACAGGATGCCCCATTACCAAACAACTCTGGCCTACGATCATCGCTTGCTCGGGTTAAGCAACCCGAATCTCAGATCTATTATTGGATCTGGACGGAAATGACGCCTCTAGACTAGGCCTTCTTTTGCGATGATTTCTGGAGAAGCTGGTTGAACGAGGACGAGTAAGAAATCATATTACATGCAATTGCAGTGCTCTCTCATCCCTGGATAACCTGGCTAATTGTTACAGTTGTATCCACAACCTCCCCAATAAAGAACATAATACAAGCAAATATGTAATGCACAAGCGATCGATTCGAACATAAATAACCCATAGTGCGATGAAAGCCGAATCGCAAAATAAACAAATTATCAAAACTGCGAACCACTGATTATGCTCCGTCGCCTCCGATCGAACACTCGCACAACTTCGATGAACCGAGTGATCAGTTGTGCAGGCTCATCATTTTTGGTGAACCAACTGACCACGCGAAAGAATCGAAAGATTAAATGCAAAGTTAGTTCTAAGAAGAAACTCAATAAAGAATAAGAATCTTCTCCGTGTACCTTCAAACTTAAAATTGCTAATCTGGGCAACATTCGAATCAGGTTTCTCCTTCGCTTTATTAAAAGCACTAATTAGTTTGAGAATTAGATACTCTTAGATTCTCTGTAGATATGAGGTAAGAGCGCCTTTTTTGTGGATAGGGCATATAGCATAGTTAGTTCTAAGAAGAAACTCAATAAATAAAGGGGAATAAGAATCTTCTCCGTGTACCTTCAGACTTAAAATTGCTAATCTGGGCAACATTCGAATCAGCTTTCTCCTTCGCTTTATTAAAAGCACTAATTAGTTTGAGAATTAGATACTCTTAGATTCTCTGTAGATATGAGGTAAGATCGCCTTTTTTGTGGATAGGGGATATAGCATATAGAGCTGACACTCCACCCTTCCGGCATACTTTCGTCTTCCCAAATTATACATATGATCTGTGTCATGGTCCCTCTCAGAGCATCGCCACCGGCATTGAAGAGCTTTTATGGTAAGCCATCTGTGACCGCGGCTTTGTTGTTCTTCACCTTTAAAGGGCTGTGCGGAACTCCTCACAGCTGGAATTAGGGAATTTTATCCATCTCTTCTGAAAGTGCTGCTTACACTCATCCACTATACCCTGCGCGTCATCACTAGATTACCCTCACATTTTTTTATAACCTGGGTTTCTTTCATAAACCTGCTGCCAGCCTTTTTTTATTTTATGAAAGCCCAAATTTTCTGCTTATTCCTAGCCTCCTCAATATCTTTGAGCGGGAAGGTTCCTAGATACCTTTTCCGTAGGCGTATAAGCCTCTTCTCCTCCCGACTTCTAGCACGGTGCTCCTCTTATGTCGCTCTTGTGTTTCGTTGCAGCGTCTTTTGGTTTGCTTCGTTTGTTGCACGTTTCTGCTGCTCGCCATGACACCACGGGTTTATTGTCAGAGTTGATAGCAGTTTCCACCTCTTTGACGGCCGAGCGGCAACGCAACAACTTGTCGTTGGGGCTTATATTCTGCGTGGGCATACCGGGTGGAGTCTCTCACTTAATTGCTCCTCGTAGGCCCTAGTAATCTCCGGTAAGTCGTTCTGACACGGACAACTCTCCCTCTCTCGAGTCACTTACCCTACTCAGAGTGTCACACCCATCGAGATGAGTGACAATTTCGCACAAAAATTTAACCAAAACCCTCATCGCCAATAAGGCAGAGCATTAAGTTCTAGTGTGAGCCTCTCCAAATGAAAACAATTCTTCCAACGCAGCACATGGCCAACTACTCCCAAAGGCGAAGAGTGCGTGTTTCGGCTAACAGCCCACATCTGCAAGCTTGCATCACAAGGAACACGCCCTCAAATCACAACATCCAATAAGCTACAGCATGCCCTCGAGGATACAAAATGTGAGCCCGAAAGTCAGCACTCATCAAATTTGCAGAATCCTCTTCACACGCACTCTGACAAGCTGACAGACGAAACAACTCCTCTCATTCCTCCCTCCTAGTAGTAGTTGCTCTCTCGCCTCCAGCCGCAACATGTTAACGACTTCAACCGAAGACGCTTTGCAGAGATTTCCCGTCAAAACTATTACAGTTTCAGGCAAGCAATGTGTCGACTCCGCATTTCACTCCAATTCACCTGGGGGCGCTTTGATTTTTCCTCGTCTTTCTTGACTCTCTGCCAAAAACGCGCATTCACACCAAAACCCAGCAAAAACCGAGAGATACAACTCGAATAGCCGCCCCAAGCCATCCCAGCGGAGCAACCAGGATACGCTCTTATTCCTCATTATAGCCAAGTCATGAGGCCACTTCTTGGGATCGTGTTCCTCCACCCGCCCAAGGGTGTACATCTACGGAAGGAAGGAGATGAAAATAATGGCGAACTGAAACTCTGGGAAAGTTTAATTAACCGAAAGCACACATCGACGGACGGGAAGATCCACCACCACCCCCCGACAGGGGTGGCAGACGTGGCATTTCTTTGTATCACTTTAATTGAACGGAAGCCGAAGACAATCAAGATCAAGTGTTGGACCTCGGCCGAAGACTAACCAGAAGACGGGTCGCAGCATTTGGACACCAGTGCGCGTCACTTCCGAGGCGAAAAGTTGTCCCGGCCGGCCGCTGGACATGTATCTGTGTCCGTTGTGTGCGGGCGAGATGAATAAAATCTCTACGGCCCACTGTTCAGCTTTCAGAAATCAATTCGCAATTCGCTTAATGACTTTCGAAAGTGGAGACCAATTAGGGGCGAGATTACGTGGGCGACGGACCCAAGTGGGAGTTCCGTGCAAGGAGCAGTCCAGCCGAGCAGTCAATTATCACGAGATCCCGATGGTGTCCTGTATGTTGTTTTGATTTGGTTCGTGTTTGCGGCGATTCAAGTGGAGATTAATTATTTTCGGTTGACTGTTCGATGTGGGGTGGGGTTCTATGATAGCGTAGGCAATTGTATCTTCCCTCGTGGTGTTGTGGGCAGCAAGGAACAGGCACACAGACGACCATGCCGCTTGGATGGAGTTGATTCAACAGACCTGGGGCAATTAGGACAGATGTTGGGACAAGATTTAAGCACCCCATGAGTGATAAGGGCAGCAAGAGAATGGAATATTCAATCTTCGCCTTCACTGACTTCTGATGTGAACAAAGAGTTTGCACGCTGCACTCCAAAGTCTAGACTGACAAGGGAAAACGTCAAGTCTCAAGCCAAGTAGAGGTGAACGCCCTCAACCAATATGTGTTGCGAATGAAATTGGATATTCTGATGTGTGGAGAGGCTTATTGAATGCGGCTCAGGTTGTCCCGAGGCTGTAGCCTCATAGGCAGAAGAAGAAGAAGAACTGAACTGTGTAAATACTCCTCTTTGCTGTTAAAATGTGTAAAATGTGTGTAGACATGTCGTTGGATCACTCATGGTCCACTTCGTCGTAGGTGTGCACATATGAGAATGTGGCTGCTGTGGCCGAGAGCATCATTGGACCATGTTTCTTCAAAAATGAGGCTGGGAACAACGTGTCGGTCAATCGTAGGCGTTATGGAGCCATGTCAACCGACGTATTTTGTAGCTGGAATTGAAGACGTTGATTTGGACGACCTCTGGTTCATGCAGGATGGTAGGCCATGGCACACAAACCATGCAACAATCTATCTTTTGTGCACCAAATTCCCAAATCGTGTTATCAGCCAACTAAACTGGCAACCTCGGAGCTGCTTTTTGCACGTTGGTCCTCTTTTTTGTGGGGAACCGTGAAGGAACGATGTTATGCCGACAATATCATTCAAGCAATCCGTGAGCTACTGCCAGAAACAAGGTCTTATAAAATTGGGGTGACAGAATGCGCTGCAGCGAAGCCAGCAGAGGCAGTCACTTGAATGACGTTGTATTTCATAATTAATGGAAACGTATGTTTTTACTAATAATAGGCGGAAAAAGTTTAATTTTCTTCATCTTATAGTATTTTTAAAAAGAAATTTTATTTGGCCCACCCTGTAGATATCGAACTTCTTCCTTGTATTGTCAAAATTGGTTCAAAACCGTCGGTGCACGAGGTAAAAACAGTTGCGTCGGATTTATGCCACAATTTCGACGCTATTTTTTTTCGAAAAATTGAAATACTGTTTAATTAAAGAGCCATTGTAAAGTGTTATTTCCATACACCTTTGTCATTGGTAACACTTTACCATAAAATTTCCATTTTCTATGAATTTCGGGTCACCCTTTAGATGGCAGAACTTGTGAGCATTGTAGGATTTATTTAACTTTATGGTGTATTTTATATCCCTTTTTCGACTTCGACTTCAGTCTGCATTCCTTCTTTCTGACTTTTGCATGTCGTCCAACTCCTCTCGAGCTCCCCATCAAAAACCTCCCCAAAACTCCAAAGTTCTTACTACTTCGAATGTTAAATTAAAAGCAAAAAAAAAAGAAACCCCTTCATTGCATCTCTCTCCGTCAGATGATTTATACTCGAAATGTATCGCTTACTTGAAGTCCATTGTGCCGGTTCACATTTTAAAGTACATCTGTCACTTAACATGGATCCTTAACGTCAGCAAAACGCCAACGCTCCTCTCCACTTGCCACCCATCCGCCAGGCGCCAGCTCACCGAAAAAACTGTGATGAGAAATCTTCATTGTTCCACTTGGCAGCCGCTCCGCTTCATCCTGCTCATAATCTGGATAATTATTATGATTTCAATTTTTCTCCCAACATACCATCGTTTCCCAGAGATAACAGAAAACATTGTGATCCTAAGGATATGTGAAGGATTTTTGAACTTTGACCCAAATTTTAAAACTCCATCCGTCCTACAACTTCAACTTGTCATAATTCATGATATTCAACAAAAAAAACGAGCTCCACTCCCCGCCTCTTCTGGCCCTCTGTCACTCTGTCCCTCTCCGGGCTCCTTTTGTGTCACCGCAGCCCATTCCAGCATTCATTTTCAAGTTACGCCACGGCGGCATGGTATTAGTGAAAGTACATTCTCGTCAGATGGTGTGTGGGGCCGGCGGCCCACCATGCGGAAGGCAGAGCACTACATCATCACCGGGGCTGGGATAAAAATCAACAGAGCAGCTTAGAAGGAGCGCGCAGGCAAAAAGTTACAGAAAAAGTTGGAATCTAGGATGGGAGCAGATATCCTTGGATGGACTACTCGCTCGTTCGCTCACTCACATGCACATGACGTGTCGCAATGGATGCGGGTGCAGCAAGGATGAAAAAAAAAACCGTCCGACTTTCCCCTACTCGGTATCGCATGCGGGTTTTCTTTTAGTTATTTTTTCCAGTGAGGCCGAGTGCAGGGGCGTACGAGGATTGTTGTTGACGTTGTCATCTCACGAAGGGTTGTAATCGCCTGGCTGAATGCAGTTAAATGCGCACCCCCCGTGTGCGGATGGCGTGGTGGCAGGCTCGCACATAACCGCTCTTGCAACATGGGAATTAAGTGAAGAAATCTTTCGGAAGGTCCTTGTGCGGGCTTGCGGTTAAGACGGAGCTAGCACAAGCCAAACATGACTTAAGTAACATGATTACTAACGGCGGGTGTGCGTTGCGTATGTGTGTGCCAAAGCAGCCATCGTAACACAATCCGGTCGCATATCCAGTGTGCATACGGGCGGGCGCGGGCGTCCCACTTGGCCGGGTGCTTCTTCACTGATGAAAGGACACTTAAAGAGGATTGCAGGTGCCGCATGGTGTGGATAATTTAATGGACATGTGGCGAGGCGGGGTGTGAGTGCAGGCAGGCATTTGCGTGGAGGTAAATGCATTAAGACTGCAACACAATGGAAAAGTTGAGTGTTTTATGCGGCTTGGGTGGTGGCTGGGGTGGCTGGTGCATGGGATGGTGGTGGTGCATGGCAGTGCCTCGGGTGGTTGACCTCTCATTGCTGGTAATGTGGTTATAGTCGCACCTGAATTAATTATTCCCAGCTGACGTTGCACAAGCCCTTTCAACAACAGTGTGCGCATTTTTGCCGCTTTACCATGATCCAAATGGAAATGGAGTGGGAGGATGGATATGCTGGAGCGGGTGGCTGGTGGGATGTTTGATGCTTTTGAAGATGGCTTCATGTTATTTAGAATCGAAGAGACAGCGTATTTTTAGAGGGACATGCGTTGGGGATCTTAGTTCTCAGCAAAACACGGAGTTCGGTGTTGGGTATGATTTAAAATATTCATAACCACCTCCCCAATGTTCGCCTCAAAAGGGGACGGCTTAAGGATCATCGATGAATGGGTTTATATTTCCCTAATTGCTTGCGAGCTTGCTGATAGTTCAGACCCTTGTTTCGGTCGGATTTCCTAAGTTATTCGAAATTCAAGCCTTAAACCTGTTCAGTCGCTGGAAGAAATTTTTAATTAAAGTTTGACGGGCTTTGAGTGTCCAACTAAGATGAACCGGCTGGTTGATCAAATAAAAAATGACGTCCCACAAGGCAGCATTTTCTCACCCATACTTTTTCCTCTTTATTCACTTGACCTACATCACTTTCCGCTGCAGCCGAGAGACCATTAATTTCTCATATTTTCCCACTCATTTCATTTCGTTGCATAACACATGACCTTCTGATTGAATCATACTTTTGAAATCGGAAAGTATGCCAAGGACCGCTTTGATTGGTGGTGTACATATAAACCAGGCGTAATCGCGTTGCATTGAACACTTTGAAAAATATATTTATTCAAGTGTGCGGCCAACGCATTAACCGTCATCCACTCATCTATACACTTGGCATCCTCGTGAACGAATAACAACAAATCGAGGAATTCTAGGAAACCTCTTTATTTGAAGTCGGATTCAATCGTGTGAATAATGCTTTCCGAGGTGTAGGCGTACCATTCAGATACACAATTATTCACATATTTATTTACACAAAAGGATCATTGCGAACTGATTCAATTGGAGTTCAAGTGTGTGGGCTTATTTGGCACAGATTCCATGAGTGATACCGGCACGTACGACTATGGATCCCGTTCCGATTTCCTTTCTCAGTGATTTATTTTTTGTTGCTTTGAGGGACGGAGTTTTGTAGGTGATAGAGAGATTTCGTAACGGAAACAATTTTGTTGTTATTTTGTCGTTCTTCTGTTTTGAGAGTTTAATTTTGTCTTATTCAACAAAAGAAAAACCCAATAAAAGTCCATTCATCTGGGTATCTCTCTCTCTGTCTCTCTCTCTCTTTCTCTATATGCTGCGTACCGTGGCGAACTGGAGTCCAAGTAAACGTAAGGAGAGCCAGAAACTGTAGCAATCCCGAGTGCAATCCCGCTCGGCTCAAATTAGAAGTCGAAGCTCTGGAGCCGGAACTCGTTGACTTGGCCTGAGCATTCGGCATAACAGCAGGGTCGTGACCCAGTTCTAGCCGACGCTGAGCTAGAAGACATGAACGTCATTGATAGATTTTAGCCGCAACGATATACGCATGCTAATTGGAGTCCAAACCGGGCACTGCGTCATAGGTACACATGCAGTGCGTCTGATGACTATTGCAGAAGCTGCAGAGATGATGAAGAAACAGAACATATCCTACACGATAGCTCTAGCAAAGATATGAAGGCAGTTCCAAGGAAAGTACTTCTTTAGAGCCTTGGAAGACTTCAGCAGTGTTGAACTAAAAAAAACTCTTTCTCATGAAACACTCATGTGTCGATGGGATTGATTTTAGGACTGGTGGTAGTTAACTAATCCCTAGCAGGGGCACAATGAACCCATCAGGTTGGTCTAAGGCTATCAGGCACCCAATAATCCACCTACTAGCCACTTTCCATGCAACTGTCACATGCACAAGATAGGGGAAAGCCAGGCAGAAAGATGTAGACACTGCGGACAATCAAAAGAAACACCTACTCGTCGATTGTCCAAATCTAACATTAATGCCCGATTTCACAGTGCAACCTTATCTGCTGGTTTAGCTAATTATAGGATCGAACTTAAACTTCACCCAAGACTATTTCGTTTTCACACTCAATATTTTTGAGTTCCTTAGGCAAGCCATGGATTGACTGGCATTGTGAACTATTCAATCGCATAACCAGAAATGAAGTACTACAGAGATGCCCGACTTCTACCTCTATTCCCCTTAAGATTTTTGACAACCGTTTTTTATAACGTGGTCTTAAACCAAATTGACCAAACAGAGGACGGCACTTACATTATTTCGTGAATAACCATCAAAAATGCATGAATATTTGCTGTGAGCTGAGAAGTTGGCTATCTCTGTAATACTTTATTTCTGCCCACAACCATGCATGTACAGATATTGTTATAATATGCTAGGATCTATCAATTTGTGTGCTTTCTGTTCTCTTTAGGAGCATTGCCAGACAAAATAATTGGTCGCTTATGCCGGTTTTCTGTCTGTATTTTGTGGTTGAAATTATTTTAATACACTAATGGCAATTATGTACTCTCTGGATTTGTCACCTAAGCCATGACAATCGATGGCTTAAGTTAAGCCACAATTTAAGTGGAATCTATCACTTAACCTCCACAGTGAAAACGAAGTTTCTATGGATTCTGAGTTAAGCGATGGATCGACACCTAAGCACCCACTGTGAAATCGGGTATAAAGAAAATAAAACCATATTTTCAACAACAAAATCATATTAAATCCCTTTTCATCTCAGTTTGTGGGATCACCTGTTCGAAATCCCTCTCATGTATTCGATGACGCTGTAAAAGCAACAAGCTGTCAAACAAATTTCAGGGACAGAGACCATGGAGTTGAATTTATCTATTAGTTGATTTGTGGTTACGAATCAAGGAACAACAATAAATGGCATACTAAATCAACTTCAGTGAAATGCTTAAAGAAAAAAAATGAACAGGTTGAGCAATCTTCAAGTCCGGATATATGGTTGCAGGACATCCAATTTAAGACTCGGTTTTTTCAGAGTATACAAATACCAGTTTGACTTTTGTATTCTCCACATAATGCTTAGGAGTGCAGTCTTTTAATTGTATCTTCTTATTTTCTTGGAAAAATTACATTTTTTTCGAATGGCTCGGAAATAATTGTTAACATACATTACAGAATTGTCGCAATGTGTCCAGATCTTGACTTATCCATGGAAATCACATATCCCATCCTTAAAAATAAATTCGAATATTGTAGTTCTTCATCAGAGTCCATGAAGGATACTGATCCGATTCTGACACGACTCCGAATTTGTTACATGGAAAAAAATGTCTCTTATAAAGTAATCTCCAATAGTCGCAAGAAAATATAAAAAGTGTCAAAAGGGAGGTATTTTTAAAAAGGTCTCTGGGCGTCAGAAAAGTATCTGCATCGACTTCTGCAAGCCCTATTGAAGCTAGAACTACTTTATCGACTGGAGTTGGGATTTACACTTCTTCTCCTGGCCAGGGTCAGTAAGCAGCTTTGAAAGTCTTTTAATATATCTATACTTTCGAGTCGTTAACAAGATTACCATCACATTTTAAAAAAACCGATGTGTCCTTTCAATGCCACCACCCGAGTTTTGGCTTTCTTATAAAAGTTAGTCATAAAGCATCGACCTACGATTTAAGCCCTTACAATTTTCTAGTGTAAATGAATGGCGGTTGTTTAAGCCTTGCGCGCATTTCAAGACATCCTTCATCTGTGAGAACATGTGAGATAGTTTTTCCATTTTTCATATTTCAGCAGCTGTCAAAATATTCGTTAAGGTTTGTCATCGCATTCAGGCATGGGTCCAAACTTGCCGAATGTGCGGAAATTTTTGCAAAATATCAATACCCAAATTTTGGCTCATTTGTAAAAACTCAAGGTCGTCACGGTTACAGTGTCGCATCTTTGCCAAGTTTTAATGTGATGTGCCACTCTTTTCCATCAAAAGCCACCAACCAGACAGAAAATGGTGCACAAAGAGAGAAAAGTTGCTGACGCCCAGAGACAGCGACAATGCCGTGAATGACGCACTCGAGATGTTGGGCGGATTGTGGGCATGAGACGCGTTAATGTAAATAGTCTCAGGTATAGCGATGTAAATCGACTATCTGTGGTCAGAGCTCGGTAACATCGATATATCCAAGCTGCTTCCGATAAAATGGCACGCTGCGGCGCCACGTCTGTCTTCTCAAAATCGCTCGATATTGTGAATGAGTAAAGCTGTACCGCAATAACACCGCACATATTGGATCTAGCCGTCAAAGATCGACCGCTTGAAAGACTTCTAGCGAATGCGAGGTGGACCACTTGAATGATGTGCTATTTTATATTTAATGCCAACAATGTAGCTTCAAAATAAAGCTGGAATCAAATTTTTAAATCTCGTACCATTGTTGTTTTATTTAAATATATTTTCGTATTATTTTTACTCTGGTCACACTGAAGTTTATGAAGGGCTGTTGTTTATCACTAGAAAGGCATTCAAAGCGTTGTCAATCGATATCCAAGGGAACAATCACAAAACGATATCATTCACCCTGGTTTCGTCATTCGGTTTTGTTTGTTCACTTTGACACGATTTGCTTTAAATGAATACAAGTGGGCGAGGCGTCCTTGCGACGGTTACTTAGATCCGAGTCAATAGCAGTCTCTTCTTCATCGGCAGACTCTATAGCAACGTAAGGTTGAAAAGATGCTCTAACGTAAGTACGAGCGATCTGATGGCTCCAGACAAATGGAAGCCATCAGAATTTGAAGATTTTTTAAGTGTCAAAGCCCAAGAAAGACAAGGCTTTGATTTTGTTTTGATTCTTATTTTATTTTGGTAAAGTGATTGTTAATACAAGTTCCCCCCACTTTTTGGTGATTGTCTGTTATACACAAGTCCCGTCGAGAAACTACATCAAATGTTTATTGTTCCTTAAATTCTCGCAAGCAGTCGTGTGAGTACTAAAAATGACACAACCAATCTCCCACGCCATGTCCTACAAGTCTATAACCTACTTAACGTCTCTCATTACCCAAGAGAATCTCACCGTTGATAGTTTCTTTCGCCATTTCGCAACCCCCTTCGTCGTTGCTGCAATCCCATTTCGCAGGTGACAAAAGCAACCATCGTCTAATTAGATTCAGTCAACAACCAGGGACAGCCGTAACTAGGCCACCAGACAGGGACAGGGGCATTCCATCAAAACAATTACTCCATACGCCATTGAATGGGATGAAATAAGAATAAATCTTCATTTGCTCCCCCAAAAAGGATGCCAAACCTTGCCGCCAGTGTAAGCATCTAACTCTGACAAACTGCCGGAAGATATGGTATCTTTCATATGAAAAGCACGGGAATACAATGGACCCAACCCTCTGCCACCATAATTCACCCCGAAAACACACACAAAAGAAACAAACAAACATCCGCATCCCGCCCCTGTCACAGGAAAATCCCGGGGTGTGTGCAGAACGTTATAAGGATTCTCACCCAGTCTCGGATTCCTTTGACAAAACAAAAAAGGCACAAGACAGGTAAGTTGTAAGCTTCTAATTAAAAATCCGACGGGACGCGGACAAAGACTCCCTCAACCTCGGTTGAAGAGGAATGTCTTGGCAAAAGGTGTGGGTACGCTGTTGTATGAGAGTGTGTGTGTATCACTTAAAGTCGCATTTAATTTATTCTTTTGGCATCTTTTACAACTCTTTCCTTTTGTCTTCTCTTCTCCTCCACAGAGTGGTCCTGTGCTGTGACAGAGTGGAACTCACCTCACCGTATGAGCACACCAGCCGGCACATAAAATTATGTTAATTGCAGGAGGATACTCGACGTGTGTGAGACTATAAAAAAAAGGCTTCAGCCAAGCCTGGAATCTCTTTAAACAAAAGCACCCCGGCATCAACTCAGTCATTCACACCCGCCCTCGGCGTCAGTGTCATCCTCTGTCGAAAACCCAAAAGCCCATAACTGCTGCTGGATTAAGAGCGTACAGCACAACAAGGACATCTGGCAGCTACCAGGACAAAGGGAAAACAATCTCCGAAAATCACTCATAAAAAATGTAATGGAAAGCATTAGACTTCATAAAAAATGGATTTACACGGCCTTTTTAAGGCTGTTCTGATCCTGTATGTCGTTCGAGGTGAGTTATCCTGTCATATTCGTTTTTTTTTCTTCCCTCTCTGATCCCCTGCCACTCTGGCTCATGATTGAAATGTAGGCAGGCGTCAGCACGTGTGAGCGTGTGTGCGTCCCAAATTTGAATGCGAATCTGGGGCATGAAGCCTGTCTGTGAGCCTAGGCGTAAACAAGACGATGTGCCAAGGACATTACACCACACCAGCAGCCGTGCGTCGGTGAGGACCCACAACGCCTCACGGGAATACCCAATCGGAAGTTATTTGCTCTGTTTGTCGCCAAAAATGTCAAGTCCTCCGCCATCGTCACCAGCCGTCGTCTTTCTTCATTCGCTTCGTCCTGTGGCTTCGTCGTGCCTTTGTTTGTTTACTGTGAACGGTATGTTTTTTTTTTGCGTGAATCGAATTAAAGTGTGAGCCAGTCGTCCTTGTGTCGAGGAGTTTCTTAAATCCAAATAAAATGACAGTTTATTTAGTCACTCGAATGGACTACGGCCACCCATCCTCCCCCCGCAGAGTGTTAACGTCGGGTGGCGTTTAAACGAGCGACACGACCTTTTCCCACTACCACTTCCATTTTCACACGAATTAAACACTGGCTCCTCTGGCTGACGAAGGACGATTGATATGAAGCAGTAAAGATGCCGCCGCCGCCGCCGCCGGTGAGCGTGTAGAAGTGTTGCGTTCCTATCACGCCGTCAACACCCAAAAAAAATCACTTTGATTTGAATTCACTTTCGTATCTCGTCGTTGTCGATGGGATTGGGACCCTCCCCTCCTCGACGACGACAGGAAATTAACAGCGCCTATGTTGTGCGAGTTGTACTACCGGGAGAGTAATTGGAAAAAGGTTGCAAAAAGGCGGGATCCACTCGGCGCTGGGGTGGATGGTATCAGGTTTCAGATCGGCGGAGGAGCATGGATACTGATTGAATTGGTTTTAATCATAAAAAGGACGTTTATCTACATCTGGGCGCGCTTGAACTTCCCTGCGTGTCTCTTGCTCAAAGAAGAAGAAATAATGAGAGCAAAGAGAGAAAAAAAAAGTTTAGAAAATCCAAGTGGATTGTCGGGGAATTTCTGGATTGAATTATTAAACTTGAAGTGGTTCGGAATGGAATTGGAGCCGGTTGGGGGCAGGGCGATGGTTTTTGAGCGCCTTAATGCTGTTATCGTTTGTTGGGCCTAAGTGAGGCGGGCGATGGGGCGTGGATACAGCAGATGGCTGACTTAATTGGATTAGGCGTACCTTGACTTCTTTGGGGAGTTGATTTGGACAAGCATCAGTGCCAGTTGGGAGTAGGGGCTCTAATCGAAGCAATGATGTGAGATTAGTTCGACTGTATTGAACTGGATTGCTTCCGTCTTGACGAGGGGTGTAATGTGTAATATGTGTGTGGTGTAATATTTATAGAACCTTTTGTTACGACAATGGGAATGAATGCTTGTGTTGTGTGGATCTAGGAGAAGAAGAAGTAAGCTGGACTCTTTAAGAATTTATGTTTGCACAAAAATTGTGCAAGGTTTCTTTTGATCTACCTTCAATTGATGTAATTGTGATGATCTCTTGCGACACATCTCTTGGTGCGGACATTCGTGCTACGTGATCAAACCAACGAAGCATAGCTCTTTCCCTTCGAAGAAGCAACTGCTCACCGTTGAGTTCCTCGCGCACTATCCTGTTTCTCACCCTATCCCGGCGAGTAAATCCAACAACAGCACGAAGAGATCTCATCTCAGCAGCTTATATTCGCGATCTTATTCTTTTGGCACTGTTTGTACAGACGACAGCGAACGAGACCATACGCCCCTCATTCGATAGAGGCGCTTATAACTGCCTCTTGAAACAGAGCCAATTGCTCTGCATAAGTTTTTTGTACACGTTCACAGGGACAACACCCAATGTTACGACACTTGTCATTTGACTCAAATTGAGAACTTTAGGTACGGATCCTGTTTTGGCGTTCTTAGCTGCTGGTGCTGTGGGGTTGTTATCCTTCGATCTTACCCTCTCGGATTTCTTTGCTAGGATGGGTTCTTTCTTAGAATCGCATCTGCGAATCGACTATCTCAACCGCCTACATTCGGCAGAGTTTGACTAGCCATCAGGTACAATCCGCGGCTCATCTTGTCTTTTTCCCATGAACGGATTTCCCAGATTTCTCTGTGACTGTTTGCTTATGCGTCATACTTGGCGTTGTCTGCTCCTTTTGTGTTGGTATTAGCTAGTAAGGATTGCGCCCGCTTGCCTCCGTCATGCTTGTCAGCTGAGAACTACTCCTTAACAAGCCGATCAGATGAGGTAGGGCCCAAAGATAGAGTGGCCATTAAAAGCTAAATATTGATTTATCGCTTTGTTTTGCTCTACAGCAAGATCAGAAGTTAGGGTATTTGCAGTTCCACTATTCTCATCTTTGTTACTTCTATTTGAAATTTTGACTCCCATGAGTCAGCGGAAGAGGTACGTATCCCTAGGCAGTGCCCGATAAACCCATGGAGGTGTGGATCAAACCCGAATGTCGCCAAGGTTTTCGAAGTTCGCATACTAAAGTCTAAACGATCTCTTAGCCACGCATCCCTCGGCATATGCTGATCCACCATTGCAATAGAGTTTGTCTTACTGAGGTATATAGATATATAAGGTACCAATTTCGTGCATCCCAGGCAAGAGAACAAATGTCAACTGAACAAGCTCGAGATGTTGGATCTATAAACTCGCTGTTGGATTTGTCGCCAGGTGGCCTCCCAACGGAGGCAGTAGTTCTTCTTGTACCGGTTGCTCTATAGCGATCGTCCGTAAAACCTTACCTTACGATCCTGAAATAACATCAACCATGACTAGGCAATGTAGTTAAGTTTTCGACAATCTCTCCAATTTCTCAAACAAAGTTGGCTGAACTACTTAGTCCGTTGGCATCCTGTATTTCCTTGCACGACTAGTGCGGAGTTGAAGATCCTTCATGCGTTCCAAATGGCCTAGCCACCTTAAGTGTTGAATCCGTAAACGCCTGGCTGGGCTCATTTCGCTGTACAGCTCGAATCTTTCTCTCGATATAAGACACAAACAGGACCAAAGCCACGAAAAGACCAAGTGTTTCTTTATCTGGTATTGAAGTTGTTAATGTTTCCGAGCCAAAGAGCGGGACAGGGATAAAGGTTATATATAATGTCAGCTTTTTCCTCCGAGAAATCCACTACTTCTCAGTTGTCTCTTGAGCCTATGGAAACACCGATTGGCAAGAGTAATTATGTATATTAATTTTGGGAGACGAGGTGAACGAAGGCCTTGACTACGTCAAGACCATATCGGTCCTTAGTGACTTTGTGGGCAAAGCTGTTCTTCCTTCGTCGTTTAGCCCTCATTCACAGCGAGACCCGAATTGACCGCTTCCGTTTAGATACCAGCAAATGCCTTATTGACGCCTCGCTGTGTTCTGCCAATCACGTTCGTTTCTGCGAACTACTTCTGTAAGTTTCGTTAAGTTTCGTTTAGTTTCGCTCACCTATTGAGGGCGATAACTACCCCTCTCTAGCAACGTGCATCACAGTTGGTCTTGTAGCGGGAGGCGAGAAAGTGCAGTTTTATGCAGGAGGGAAATGGGGATTGTCAGTAACTCGATATTGATCCTAGACACTAAGCGCCTCTACATAGCTTACCAGCGCTGAAACCGTTTCTTCGTTCGAAAAATCGTTTGCTCACCAATGAAAGCCGACTGAAACGAAGGTACCGTACGAACTCGATTTGCGCAAGTAATAGAAATGAGGGCAGTTTCACTGATCGGGTGTAGCATTTCATTACCAAAAATGTATAGTCAAACTAACTGTTCTTAGGAATAGAAAACAATAATTTAATGAAACATTTGCAGTTAAAATTATGCGTCTATATATTTTTTGCTGATTTTTTTACGCTATATTTTTCAAAATTTGTACCCCTTTTTTAGGATTAAAATGTTCGCTATTTGAATATTATTTTCTGCCGCGCATTGTAGACACATGCTGAAGGATCGAACTGCAACTTCAGATTTACTAATATAATAATAATATGGGTGGCGCGACAGTCCCAGGCGGACCTGGGCCTAGCTTCTCAGCACCCGCTCGTGTTGTGCGTGCTATTGTTCTTTCACGAGTGGAAGGGACCTACAGTTTTTATTCCGACTCCGAACGGCGAAATTGAGAAGCTTTTTTCTAAACAGGAGTACTCTTTGAGCATTGTCAGTAACTCGAAAGAGGCGGAGCCGCGAATTATCATAGGTGGTAAATTCGGGTATCGAACCTGGCACTCTCTGCGTAGGAGTCGACGCACTTACCCACTACGCCACGGCGACCCACAACTTCAGATTTAAGTTTTTGTAAATAAGGAACCACTTCTTCATCACTTTCGTTTCACAATTCAAAGGAGCCTCCAGGTTTTCATGAATCCAATCATTTTGTTCATTTGAGATGTTTATATTGTTTATGTCGTATATTTGCAAGTAAACGGATTCCATCTCTTCAGTTGAATGCTTTTATTTTCGTTTCCAAATTCGTGCCCTCTTTGCCAATTAAGAACTTCAATAAACTGTTTTTGTAGCCCAGTTTTGTAATGTTGATCACATTCTGATCTACAGCCTATGGGTAGAATCGCAGTACAATTTGCAGGAAACTATATCACCTTTATCATCCCATCATCGCTTCGCAAATTATTTCCCTTCAGATGATACACACAACAACAAACTGCTTCATCTTGCGCATCCCAGATGCATTTCGACCTGGCGCTGACGGTTCATTAGGAGCAACAAGTTTTAAGTCCGCCAAAATTCTGTAGATTATTTTTTGACGGAATTGTTTAATAAACGGCGCGACAAGTTCACATTTATTCGATAGCTACTCACCACAAATTTGTATCATCCGAATATCATGTCGTTTGTTAATTTCTGTTAGCCATCCGTTGCTGGCGTTAAATGATGGGTTTCTTTCCTTATTTGCTGTGCAATTGGAGTGCGTTTGTTTTAATAATGTGCTTAGAAATTGGAATATTTTTAGCACTTCGCCTTTGAAACCACGCATACAAAGCATTTTCCTTCTGTGGTTATTCAAAAGCAAAAGTGTGATGCGTTCGATTATTGTGGACTTGTAGCCATTATATTTTTCACAAAACAAACACACCATTATCCACATCGGATATTATTTCACTTTTCATGTTAATAGATAATTGTATTATTTTTTGTTGTGACACCCAGATATAGTCTTGAGGGCTTTTACCAGAGGGTGAAACAGTTATCCAGTGGATATAAAATTCGGACAGAAGCCTGCCGGGACGAGAATGGCCAGCTAGTAGTAGAGTCGCAGTCGATACTGAGAATTTGGAAGAACCATTTCTGCAGGCTGCTAAACGGTGATGATGACACCAATACCTCTGTCAGGCAGAATGTTCCACTCAATATGGACGATGATCGACGAGAATTCCGTCCCCCCGACTTAGACGAGGTCAAGATAGCGATATCGAGACTAAAGTCGAATAAAGCTGCTGGTGCAGATGGACTGTCTGCGAAACTGTTTAAGGCAGCTGGAGATGATCTGGTAGGGTACATGCACCAACTAATCTGTAAGATATTGTCGGAGGAAAGCATGCCCGACGAGCAGATCCACAAGAAAGGAGATCCCATTATCTGCGGCAACTACCGAGGGACAAGTCTCCTCAACATCGCCTATAAGATCCTCTCTGCCGTTTTGTGTGAGCGTCTGCAACCATTCGTCAACAATGTGATAGGTCCTTATCAGTGCGGTTTCAGGCCCTTATTAGTGCGGCTTCAAGCCGGGGAGGTCCACCATCGACCAGATTTTCACACTACGACAGATCCTAGAAAAAAACCCAAGAAATGCAGATCGACACCCACCACCTATTCGTCGATTTCAAGGCCGCATATGGCAGCGTGCATAGGGACGAGCTATACAACGCCATGTCTAGTTTTGACATTCCTGCCAAACTCGTCAGGTTGTGCAGGATGACGATGGAGAATTGTCGCTGCACCATCAAGGTCGTTAACGAACTCACCAAGACCTTCAATGTCAAAAAAGGTTTTAGACAAGGCGACGCGCTGTCATGAGATTTCTTGAACATCACCCTAGAGAAGATCGTGCAAGACTCACACGCCAACACTAGAGGCACTATCTTCCAGAAGTCCGTACAACTGTTAGCACACGCGGGCGACATTGACTTGACTGGCAGAACCGCGTTTGCTGGCATTGAGGCGGAAGCGGCTAAAATGGGTCTAACGGTGAATGAGGGCAAAACGAAGTATATGCTGTCAACAAGACAGGGCACACAACATCGACGTCTTGGACATAGCGACAAAATGGGCAGCTATAACTTCGAGGTAGTCAAGGACTTCGTATAACTCGGCTCCGCAGTAAACAGTACAAACAACATCAGTACCGAGATCAAATTCAGAGTTACTCTTGCCAACCGCTGTTTCTATGGGCTGAAGAGGCAATTGAGTAGTAGAGCCATCCAAGAACCAAGGACCAAGCTGACTTTATACAAGACCTTGATCATCCCAGTCCTGCTGTACGGCGCGGAGGCATGGACAATCTCAAAAGCGGATGAGGAAGTCCTTGGCATCTTCGAGAGAAAAGCTCTGCGTGCGATCTTTGGTCCTGTTTGCGTTGACGGTTTCTGGAGGAGAAGATTCAACCACGAACTGTACGGGCTGTACAGCGACATGAGTCTAGTCAGGCGTCTTCGGATCCAACGCCTAAGCTGGCTAGGCCATGTAGAGTGTATGGACAATTCACTTTTGGCCCGAAGAGTCTTCGACTCCGAGCCCGTGGGACAACGCAACAGAGGACGCCCGCGTTTAAGGTGGCGCACCCAGGTGGAAAAGGATCTCAACCAACTTGGCGTGCAACACTGGAGACAGCTAGCCAGAGACCGTGCTAGCTGGAGAGGCTTGTTGGTTGAGGACCAGGTCCACCCGGGACTGTATCGCCAAATAAAGAAGAAGACACCCATGTTAAATGTATTTCCCGAACTAATGATGGAACAGTTCATCTGCAGAAACACACGCTTATAAGCTAGGTTATAAATAACTTGAGTGTACATACATGCAAGCTACCTTGTCGGGATCGAAGAAAATCAACTGAAAAATAACGACCGGAATAACGAACCAAAAGGATAACATGCAAACACACACAATTTAATTAACCCATATGCTGAAACAATGAAACACAAGAAGTTCCACTAATCGAGGTAGCTTTTTTGAAAGTTGCACTTATAGAGTCAACCAATGCGATGATGTTTGTGTTGCGAAAATCGAGGAGCTGTGCAGATCGAGTGTTGCGTAAATCGATTTAGTACTGTACTTGCATTTTATCAAGAACCTAAATCATTGAGAAATAGACGAAGTCACCAAAACAATGGAGACCAAAAATTTGTTCGTGTTAGCGGGAGTTTGACTTAGAGAGGAGGTTTTGTATGGAAAATTGAGGGAAATGCATTTAAAATGTGGCGAAAGATTTCGAGTTATAGAGAGTTTCGACTTCGTCCACTGTATATTCAATTTTTCAGGGCACCTTCGGTATTTTCTTTGATGTTGTCACAAGAGTTCACCTAAACAACTGCTTAATTGGACTCATTTTCAAAAAAGACATGGCACTTCGTGTATATTTCATTTCATTCTTAGTTGGGTTCAAGGACACTGAATTGCACTCGTGGTCACCCAAACCTGAAAGTCATCTGAAAGCAATTAATGACCTCAGTTCCATGCACAGGTGCTCTGCGCTGCGGTAAAGTTACATAGCGATCGATGAACTGTAAGGCATCCCACACACAACATGATGCATCACATCAGTCCTCAAGATACGACTCTCCAACCACAACTCTTCTGAATGCAAACATGAAACACCCGCATGCGGGCATGAGGCTCACTCTGGCGTTTTTCAATATAGATCTCGAAACTCCGATAATGACTCTCGCAAAAATAACTCAAACCCGAGCACGAACCAAAAATCCAAAAGCATTCCACCCCTCGATTCACTAATTGGACGGTTTTCAATTTCCCAGGAAAGAGTGTGCATGCATAAGGAGCAGTAATTACCCATCCTCACTTCGGCCTGTATGTTCGGTGTTCGCCTGCACATGCCACCGATGTACGATAAGTCATGGCGTAATTCCTCGAAAGTGTCCTTGCGAATGCGAATCTCTGCAATTGCTATGCACAAAAGCGCAAATATCCCTTGATTTCAGTTTGCCTACATTAGTCTTCGTCTCTGTGTGTGTGTGTGGAAGGAGGGGGTTCTGTGTTATCATATTTTGGCATCTACGTCCTTCCCCCATGTGCGCTGAGTGGTTTCTTCCTTGTCCCACTCAATTACACGCTCTGTTTGTTTCTCCTCGCTGGGCGTGTAGGTCTTTGCGAAATCGACCAGAAAGCCGAGGAACCTGTCTCCTTGTTGATACCCTTGTTGGCTGTCCTTATTATTATTAATCTCGTCCTCCTCCGGTCGGGGATCATTAAAAATTCCTCCAAACGATGCGGAATGAAATGCCAGCTGTGTGAGTGCGCGGTTGGCTTGCATTGAAAACTTTCCCGGACGCCATTGTAAACACTCAAGTCCTGTAATAACTTTTTCTAGTAAGAAATCCTGCATATTACCGCGCGTCCTCTTTGGGTCTGGCATTCACTGCGCGCCATTGAAGATGCAAAACAAACAGACTTTATCAGACAGCCGGTGCATGCGGAACGATGGCGACGTCGCTAGGCGATGACGGGAGGCGACAACGGGTGGCGAACCGATTGTGGCCGGAAGCGTTCTGCACTCATTAAACGTGGCACAAACTATCGTGAAAGGACATTCACACCGAACGAGGGTGTGTTGAACTTGGGCCACAGTTGCCGTACCAAACCGCCAGCCAGCATAAACATTGCCACCGTTTGCCGCTGGAAAACAGCTGCTGTTGATGCTGTTGCTTGGTGGCGGTGTTCTAAATTTCGACGAGTGAGGGGCAATTCTGTTTGGTGGCGTAATACCACATAATCCTTGAAATGTTGACTTTAAGTGGGATGATTACGCAAATCGGCTGAGATGGTTTGTGTGCCTGGGGTTTTGGGTGCCTCTTGGCCGTGCGTGTCTAGGCCTTGGATGAACATGTGGTGGCGGAATTGAATGTTAAAGGCTTGCCTTTGATCATCTTGGGATTTTAAGATTTGCCAGCGGATGTGTAGGTAGGACCATTACCGTTAACGGGTGGGACCCCATTTTCACTCAGTGCTGTCCCTTTAGTAACATAACTAGAATGGAGGAGGAACAGAAGGTGACTCATGCCAAGATGTCATCCCCTCAACTTGTTCTCACATTCAACGAATGGCGTCCAATTTCAAAACAAAATTCCAACGTCTCTGCCAGTCCAACACGACGAGGGTAAATATTGGAAAGAGACGGAGGAGAAAAAAGCCAAACACTTCATCACACTTGGCGGCTGTGTCAAGTCATCCCGCACAGACGTCATGTCAACCCCTGCATCGGATGGTCGGTCGGATGAGATAGCATTTTACAGCATCTCCGAGAAGGTTCTGTTCTGTTTTCTCATCTTCCGCGGCATGTGGTCACAACAAGCATGTTGGCAGCAATATTTCTCAAGGATCCCATAGCCCCGGGCATCATTGCGAGAATAAATATCCATTAATATCTGCCAGCCAAGTACACTGAGGAGGACTTATGGCTACGCGATGACAAAGGCAAAGTCAGGTCCCGTCGCTAGCCGCCCAAAGTGCGCTTTAATGATAATGAAAGAGATTGCAACGGCGGATAACAATGAACCACGAATGACACGAGAGAGGGACGAGTGTTCTCTGTGTCCCAATGATTAGGCTTGCACACGCCGACGCACGCACACATGTGCACACCACCTGCTGGGAAGCTCAAATCAGTACTCCCGCGATTCACTTGCTTTTTGGTGGAACATACAGAGAGCTGTCGCTCCGGCTGCCGCTGCCCCTGCCCGGTGAGGCGCCCATTGTTCGCCTCACATTGTCTGCTGTGCACCCCACCGTACTCGCACTCGCCGTGGAATGCGAGCTTTGCACCCAGCGTGTGCGTTTTAATGACATCGTAGGCGCGGGCGACGTGTATGCGCATTTGGGGTGATGACACTTATTAGCAACAGCGGCGTCCTCAGGTCCTTGCTGGCGCTGCTGCTGCTGATGCTGATGCCGCAGCGGCTGCAATGAAATGCACTCGCACGATGTTTTGTCCCCGCTACAGCAGCAGCAGCAGCAGCAATTGTTCGTGGTGGTGACTGTGCCTAGGTGTGGGGGGGTGGGTGGTGCCATTAAATTGGCAAACACGGTTCAACTGGTGCAAGGCTTTTAACCCCTTTCTGCATGCCTGCTGCAGCATCCACTCGAGGGGCGGCTGTTATTTTACGCGCTTATCGCATGCGAACACACAGTCGAACGACGACATTAGATGCACGTGCGCTGCATTTGCCAAAAGTCGATTGTTGAGCGGTTGCATTGAATGGCTGTGTGGGCGTGGGCGTGGACGTTAAGGGCTGTGCATTTTTCTTTTTTTCATAATTCGTTCATTAATAGATTTTTTTTTCGCCTCGGAGAGAGAAAATCTTTATTCGCGCTCGATTGGTGAGGGTGTCATTTGATGCGGTAATTGGTGTGCTGCAGCAGGCGGGCGGCAGCCACAGAACGACTAATGGCTTGAGTTGCCATAAAATACAACCGATAATTGGATGGTTTCGACTGGAAAATATGGGCGGTTCATTGACAGTTTAATGATGAATTGTTGAACCGGCGAACAAAGGTTTCAGAACTCATCATCCATCGTGCCATCGGGTGTGCGCATTGATTGAAAGGAGTTCAGTCTCAATTGAGACTCCTCCGTGATGCCATGCGGTTGCGTCTCATTGCACCATGGTTCTTAAGTAGCTTACGGTACTCTCTAGGGATCCAGCCGCTTGTGCTTTTTAACTCAGACTCTTAAGAACATTTATTTAGATGCGGTGTGGCAGAGATTCGTGAAATGCTACGTAAAAGAGTGAGTGTAGGGAATGGTGAAGGGAACTAAGTCCACTGACGGTCTTAGTTCGCATTAAATGGGATGTATGTCCACTTTTGTAAAGTGCACTAAGTTCCCGTACATGGCTGGAACGTACTCGACGTTCTTATGGGAACCAATTAAGAACACCCTCCAAAGTCCCCAGAGGGAACTAACTTCCAAAGACTGTAATTAAAAATCTCTTTAAATTTTGCCTAATTCGACTAACAGAATATATTCAAATTAAGACAAATATTGGGGTTTGCTTAACCAAGCAATTTTCTTACATAAACAGTGCCACTGGAGACCAACTGTCCCGCAGGCGCCTAGAGATAAATTAACAAACGTCGCCAATTTTGAAACTGCAAAGAGAAATAGAACCAAAATATTCGTTTTAAATCTAGAAGGAACATCTAATTTCCGAATTGTCTTTGTTTTGCTTTCTTCTTCTTCTTCTTCTGGTGGCGCTACAATTCGGGGTGGACCTGGGCCTCAACCAGTAAGCCTCTCCAGCCGACACGATGTTTAGCCACCTGTCTCCAACTGCGCACACCAAGTCGATTGAGGTCCTTCTCCACCTGGGTGCGCCATCGGTTCCGTGGGCGTCCTCTATTGCGTTGTCCCACTGGTTCGGAGTCGAAGACTCTCCGGGCCGGAGCTGAGTTGTCCATACGCTATATATGGCCTAGCCATCTTAGGCATTGGATCCGAAGACGCCTGACTAGACTCATGTCGCTGTACAGTCCGTACAGTTCGTGGTTGAATCTTCTGCTCCAGAAGCCGTCAACGCAAACAGGACCAAAGATCGCACGCAGAGCTTTTCTCTCGAAGATACCAAGGACTTCCTCATCCGCTTTTGAGATTGTCCAGGACTGGGAGCTGGACTGGAATGATCAAAGCCTAGTATAAAGTCAGCTTGGTCCTTCGAGAGATGGCTCTACTACTCCATTGCCTCTTGTGCCCACAGAAACAGCGGTTGGCAAGAGTTACTCTGCGTTTGATCTCGGTACTGATGTTGTTTGTACTGTTTACTGCGGAGCCGATGTATACGAAGTGCTTGACTACCTCGAAGTTATAGCTGCCCATTGTGACGCTCTGTCCAAGACGTCGATGTTGTGTGTCATTCCTTGATGACAGCATATACTTCGTTTTGCCTTCGTTCACCGCTAAACCCCGCTTCAATACCAGCAAACGCTTCATTGACGGACGGACTTCTGGAAGATCGTGCCTCTAGTGTTGGCGTGTGAGTCTTGCACGATCTTTTCCAGGATGATGTTAAGGAAATCACATGACAGTGCCTAGCCTTGTCTAAAACCTTTTTTGACATTGAAGGTATCGGTGAGTTCGTTACCGACCTTGATGGAGCAGCGAGAGTTCTCCATCGTCATCCTGCACAACCTGACGAGTTTGGCAGGAAAGTTAGACATGGCGTTGTATAGCTCGTCCCTATGCACGGTGGGTGCCGATTTGCATTTCTTGGGCCTTTTCCAGGATCTGTCGTAGTGTGAAAATCTGGTCGATGGTGGACTTCCCTGGCCTGAAGCCACACTGATAAGGACCTATCAGGTTTTTTATAAGCGGCTTCAGGCGAGTACACAAAACGGCAGAGAAGATCGTGTTCAGGAGACTTATCCCTCTATAGTTGACGCAGTCAAAGGGGTCTCCTTTCTTGTGGATCGGGCAAACGATACTGAGATTCCACTCATCGGGCATGCTTTCCTCCGACCATATCTTACACCGGCAGCTTTGTTAGACTTCAGTCTTGATATTGCTATCTTGACCTCGTCTAAGTCGGGGGGACGGAATTCTCGTCGATCATCGTCCATATTGAGTGGAACATTCTGCCTGACAGCGGGACTGATGTCACCATCGCCGTTTAGCAGTCTACAGAAATGGTTCTTCCAAATTCTCAGTATCGACTGCGACTCTACTACTAGTTGTCCATTCAAGTCCCGGCAGGCTTCTGTCTGAATTTTATATCCACCGGATAATTGTTTCACCCTCTGGTAAAACTTTCGGACATCGTTGCTACCGTAGCACCTCTCCATCTCCTCGATCGCGCCCTTCTCGTGCTCTTTCTTATTTCTCCTGAGAAGCCGGGTCTCGTCCCTTCGTCTCTGTTCGTAGAGTTCACGAACAGCTCTCGTCGTTCGTTGCAGCGTTGCTTTGTAGGATACAAACTCATTCAATAATTTTAAATTGTGGCTAACAATTGTCATATATAACCAACTAGACAGCACCACTTTCGTGTAGTTTCGTGTACCATCTTGAATCCAGTTCTTGAATTCCTGATAAAAGCTATAAAAGTGACTCCCTGGCCTCCCCTGCCTCGATAGCCATTGACATCATTATCTACCGAATTCCAATTCAACCGAAGCGTGAAAAATAGCAATATATCACATGGTATTTTAAGAAACTGAACTTGATGCATTACCGACAACCATCACACAGTTTCCCGGTTAAACTAAACAGTCGCTAAGGAGCGTATTTATTCATAGACTTCCTCCAAAGAATTGTCTTGCATTTTCTATTCACTCCAGCGCTAAAGCCCCCACTTACGACTGATCCGAAGAGTCAAGAACTCCTTCATTATTCACCTTGCACGTGGCTGAAGACGTCCGTCGTCCATAGATTCGTGCACTTTCAAATGCAAGGAATCCACTCTCCAGCTGAATGCTTTTGAGACCAAACTTTTCGCTCTGAACCTGCCCGCCTGTTCGCTGTATATTCATTTTCAAGTCAAATTGCTCACGAGAGTGCCTTCATAAATATTCTAAGCACATATCGCGTCACGCCCTCATACTCTCAAAAACACCCGAGCGGGTGGAAAGAAATGAAAACAACTTTCCATTAAGCCAAACCGCATTGGAGCTTGTCTCATTTACCGAAAACGCTCACTTCATGAATATCTGAGCGGAATTCCTGAGCGCAAAATGAAAAGTAGTTCCTCACTAAGAAAAAAAGCCAACCCATACATGGCTGTGCATGGCCCACCACCCAAGGGACACAGGCATCCTTCTTGTCGGGCTCGACCCCATCTCAAGTGAGGTGACTGGATATGAATGAATACTTTATTACCCAGTAGTCGATGTAACTACTCGTACAAAACCACCACATTTTGCCGTTGGATGGCATTTCGCCGACAACGGTGTGGCGAGTCCTTTTGCGCGCCACGTATCCCCCGAAAGTGCAAACCGAAAGTGAATAACTCGTTTCAATATTCATTCAAGGCTATCGCAGATCATCTAAATGGGAAATCATTAAATTTCGACACGAGAACTTCTGCCATGTCCTTGGCCGGCATTTGGCGTGGTGCGGCATCCGGGCAGCCACGCCGCCCACCCAGCCAAGGACTTCCAGGCAAATTGAGTTAACTACAAAGTGATGGATGGGGATACGATTTTATTAGTTTTCTTTATCGCAGAATAAGGATCTGTTGTGTTCGGCTGAGATTTGATTGCGTCATCATTCCATGTATCGGCACATTTGAGGATAATGAAAAATCCATTGAATTTAATTTGCATGACCGATGGCGAAGGGGAGTCGGTAAACAAACAATCGAATGTGCATAAAATAAGCAAGAGGAGAAAGCTGAACATCTGGTGCCGCAGGACTTAGCAAGGACCCAAGAGGATGGTCCGGAAATCCCTTTAAACCTCTTTTTTTTATTTTATTTTTTTGAAGAGAGTTTCCTTTAAACGAACGTCTGTTTCTATTTTATTATGATTCGTCCACTTTCCGTTTTATTTTTTTTTTCTTTTCTCTTTCTTTGTCCTTTGTACAGCCTATGTTAATGGACTTGACCTTCAGGGACCAATATTTCTGCATGAGCCACCGCATAAAGTTGAGTTTTCAAATAACTCGGGAGGTCTGATCGAATGCTCGGGTCACGGAAGTCCACAGCCAGAGGTAAGTGCCAGCGATTAGTGTGCCCTTAGATGAAAAGGACGCTGGACTTAGTGTTTTGTTGTTTGTTTTTACAAATTGTTGAAACTGCTTGGAGATTAAATGGGTTTTATCCCTTGTTTTTTTCTTTTTGTTCTGTTTGTTGTGTTTCGCAGATCGAATGGACACCAATACCACCGCAACAGGACCTCGTCTTCACCCTATCAAATGGCAGTCTTATGTTTTATCCCTTCACGGCGGAGAAGTACAGGCACGAGCTTCATTCAACTGTTTATAGGTAAGTAAAGTTGTAAAGGGGACTGTGCGTAGCCATTTGTTTTTTTTTTTTCAAAAAGAAGATGGATTGCTGCTGAAATGAGGCAGATCCATCTGTTTTTGCGCACGCTTAGCTTTTTCCTGTTAACTATGAGTGAGGAGATTGGGATAATTAGCAAAACAGCAAAGACCGTGGAATGGTTTGAGGAACATATAACTCTGAATCTGTGGAATAAAGTACTTACTCGTCTACGAAGTTAAGAGAAGCAGCATTGTAGAATGTTTTTATTAGATACCGGTAAATTTGAGTGCGTGAAGGAAATAGAAAAGAATAGAAATAGTAAAGGAAATATGCAGTTTTATGCCAATTCCGAACGAGGAAGTTTGAGAAACTTTGAGCTTTGGCAGCGACTAAAGCGAGCTTGTCTTTTAATATGAGTGATGCTGGTTCCGTATTCGCGCCATGGGCCATCAGCTCAGAGGTAGATAAGTTACGGGAGTAAGTTTTGAACCCACGAAGACTAGCCTAATACAAAGTATCTGCTTCCGTGTTTGACACGAAATATTTTACCTTAAAAATCAACAATTCTGCCCGAGTACTGCATCTGTTGCCCGAAGAAATGGGTGACATTTCCAGCTTACGTGAAACTTATTCCAACTTATTCAAGAGCTGGGAAACGTCATGTGGACTTGAAGCACGCTGCCAATTTCTACCATAATTTGTCTTCACTCATTTACTTATCACCAGTCGTTCACATACCTCGGTGCAGTGCAGTTCGCGAGTGTTTCGATTTTCAAAAACTAAAAAAATAAAAAACGACACTTTATAGTGGTCTAGTACTACAGTTGGCACGAGTTTCATCAACAAACCAGTAGCCGAATAGATAGTGTCAGTGCTTGTATTAAGAACAATTGTAATTCTTAAGATAGTTAAGCTAGTTTTAAGTAATTTTGTCTAGCAAGTAAGAAATATAGAATTAATCAAATAAAATTGCATTAAAAAAAAAAAAAAAAAAAAAAAAAAAATAGTGTCAGTGCTTTCGGCTCTACAGGTGCCCGGTTCGATCCCTACAGGGGACAACCCAAAAAAAAAACTTTTTTTTCATCTAATGCAAGAAAAATCGCTAAGATAAGTGAGTGCAGAAGAATGGAAAACAACGAGCGGTCCGCGCTCTTAGAAGCGGACAACGAACCGGTGGCAGAATCAGGCCACCAGCCAACAGTGCCTACAGAAGGCACAGCCAAGAGGAGGAGGAAGAAGACGACTCCCAAAAGCGGGAAACGCCGCAACACAAATGCGTCGCCGGCTGAGTGGCAGGGGGCAGAGCGGAGTGGAGCGGCGTCGTCTGGTACAGCCACCGAGTCTGACGAGGAGACAGTGCAGTACGTGTCCGACGGAGGGGAAGGTTTGTTCGCTGTAAGCAGCAACAGCTTTGACTCGCTGGACACCGATACAGAAGACGAAGTAGAGCGCGTGCTTCGTCTGAAAGAAACGCAAGTTGATGATATGCAGGAGAAAATTCAGCGCCTCCTGCTTGAAATTAGAGAGCTGAAAGCTTGCACTCTTGAGAAGAGAAGGTTGGACCAACAGTCAAAGGTCCAACAGCAGCAGTTACAGCAACAACAAGTGCCAAAGAAGCAGCACCAAAAACAAAAGCTTCAGTCAAGCGGTCAGCAACAACTGCAACATCCAGCAGAGCAGCCATCAACAGCTGATCAAACACAGCAGCATCAGCATCGATCAGCTGCGCAACACCAAAAACAGCCAGTAAGCCAGAAAATGCCAACAAAACAGGCAAAACAACTGCCTGCAACACAACATCAGCAGCGACCAGCAACACTACAGCGGCCAGCAACTCAACAGCGTCCAGCAACACAACAGCGGCAGCAGACAGCAAACCAACAGCAGAAGCAGAAAAGTGAAAAGGTGCCACCGATCAATGTGTACACGGCACACATTCAACGAACCGCAAATGTGTGCAAGGATGCCATAGGTGCAGGTAATTTCTATATTAGTAAGAATAAAGGTGCTGACAAATATGCAATCCACTGCAACATTCTAAAAGAATATTTAATTATTTCAAAGCTGGAGTTTTTCTCCTTCACCCCAAAAGGGGAAAAACGCCAGACCCGTCTGCTGAGGACCACCTTCCCGCTTGAAGCGGAGAAGGTCTTCCAAATGCTCAGTGAGCAAGTGTGGGACGGAATTGAGATCGTCGGGGTCAAGCCCTTCTCCACAGTAAAGGCAAGGAGAGAGGGGCGACAACTACCCCTTTATATCGTGCAATTCACACCCAACAGCAAACTAGTTAATCTAAAGAAAACAATTCTCTTAGATGGCTGGAAATGCAAATGGGACAGCATTCGAAGGCGCGATGGTATTGCACAATGCTTTCGCTGCCAAAGGTTCGGGCACGCCGCATCGAACTGCCAAATGCAGCCTCGATGCGTTAAGTGCGGTGAGGACCACAATGCGGAAAATTGTTCTCTGGGGCAAGAGGGAGCAGCTGACAAGAGTCAGCTCAAGTGCGTACTCTGCGGGAACGCGGGGCACACCGCAAACTATCGGGGTTGCCCTAAGTTCCAGGAGCGCAAAGCAAAAGCGGTTCTGCAGAAGCAGCCCCCAGTGAAAAATCCACTCGGGGCAGCCATACCCGTCACCCCTCAAGTGACCTACGCCCAAATGGCGTCTGTCCAGAGGAGCACGGAAAAGCAGCAACTGCCGAAGGTAGTGCCGCAATCTTCAGTGCCAAGAGCACACGATCCAACGCCGGATTGGAAATCCTCCATTGAAAGGCGTATGGATCGGTTAGAGGAGCGGGTAGACCAAATCTTGGCGCTCCTGCAGAGCCAGCCACGTCAACCGTTTTAATGGCTGCGCAGACGAACGAGTTAACTTACAAGATCCTTGCAGTGAATGCAAATTCATTGATAGGGATCCCACGAAAAAACGAGCTCTATAGATTGTTGGACGATCAAAGCCCAGAGCTGATGCTGATTAGCGAAACCAAGCTAACTCGGAGTGGCATACTGGAGCACAGCAATTATAATGTTATTAGAAGAGACCGACCCAATTCCAGTGGTGGAGGCGGTGTTGCGATCTTCATTAAAAATAACATAAAACATAAAGTAGTGTATAGTGGTGAAGTACGAAGGTTTCAGGAGTTGGAGGCCTGCATCGTGTGCATTTCGCTCCGCAGTGGAAGGAGGTTGTACGCGGTGTCGGTCTACTCCTCTGGCGACCCTAGTTCCAGAACGACTATATCAGAGCTCGATTCACTCTTCCGATGCCTAAGGCTGGACTCGGAGGAGAACTATTTTATTTTGGCCGGGGACTTAAATGCCCGACATGGATATTGGGGGAACATGGTTTCCAATACCAGAGGGGACCAGCTTTACAGCTGGTTTTGCTTGCACAGTGTCGAGTATAGACTCGATTTGAAGGCAACAGAGATCTCGTCGTTCCCAAGGAGCGGCTCTTATCTGGATCTCCTGCTGTTAGACGCAAGACTGCAGCTGACAGACACAGACGCACAAACGGTAAACTGTTTGAACACATTTGTGTATCTCAGTGACCATTGCGGACTCAGTGCCGAAATCAAGATCCCTAACGATATTGCGGAATTAGGAGAGTATGTTCAAACGTACCCCTACAATTACAGTAGGGCTCGATGGACACGCTTCTCCAGACAAATGACGAGAGCACTCTCTTCGAACACGCTCCACATACCGTCCAATAGAAACTTGTCAAACGAAGAGATTGACATGTATCTAATTAAATTGGACGAGACAATTAAACGAACCATGGACATTACTATACCTCGGTATACACACACAAACAACGAAAATTTGTACCGCAATGCGACAATCGACGCACTC
This sequence comes from Eristalis intricaria, assembly GCA_964034865.1. Taxonomy (NCBI): domain Eukaryota; kingdom Metazoa; phylum Arthropoda; class Insecta; order Diptera; family Syrphidae; genus Eristalis; species Eristalis intricaria. Next base: position 38,219,946 of record OZ035875.1, read on the forward strand.
CACCAACGAAAAAGTAGACTCCTGTCAAGATTAAAAACCTTGTACAGGCGGTATACTGACAGACGAGACGAGGAAGTTAGGACACTGAAATCGCTCATCAAAAATATTCAAACATTAATTGTGCAGAATTACAGACTTTCTGTTAATTCTTACTGGAACGATAAGATTCGGACTGTCAGATCCAACAATCCGAGCATGTTCCCGCAAATTAATAAATTCTTTCGAAGTAAAAATAGCGACCTTCCGTGTCTTAAGTTTCCCAGAACGACGGACAACGAACAAATACTGACTACAGCAGGTATTGATCCAAATAACGCCGTACTCGACGATAACTTCTTTGTGGTCGAAGATCCGCAAGAAAAAATGGAAGTACTAGGCGCGGTCTTCCAAGAAGTGTACAAGGTGAATGAGAGCGTTCGCCCGAACCACGACTTGGATAACCGCGTACTGGCTAGCAACTCTCAACTTCGAGAAGACATGCAGCAATGGCGATCTGAGAACACTGGCTTTGTCGTGTTCAATGATGATAACATGGCAGACAATGCCATCGCCGTCGAAGGGGTTCAACCCCCGTTCATATCGAAGACAGAGCTCCAAGCGGTCTTCGAATCATTAAAGAAGAAAAAGTCAGTGGGTGTCGACGGGATCTCGAACATTGTGTTAAGACACCTCCCTCTAGAAGTGGTTAATATGTACACAATCCTGTTTAACAATGCTCTGAATAATGCACATTATCCGGAGCATTGGAAAACTGCGATTGTACAACCCATATCCAAGAGAGGAAAAGATTCTTCGAATCCATGCAACCTCCGGTCAATTAGTCTCCTTCCGAACATCAGCAAGGTATTCGAGAAGGTGATCAATAGAACTCTGATCAGCTGGACTAAGGACAAAAATATAATTCCGGATAACCAATTCGGTTTCAAAGCGGGGCATGACACTATTCATGCTGCGTCGAAACTGGTGTCGGATATCCAATGGAACAAGAGCCAGAAACAATGTACGGGTGCCTGCTTGATTGACCTGGAGAAGGCCTTTGACACCGTATGGTTAGAAGGTCTTTTTTACAAGCTCAATCGGCTTGGCATAAGCAAACCACTGCTGTACCTACTGTGTAACATGCTTACCGGTAGACGGTTCGTCGTCAAGAATGGCAACGTGACCTCCACAGGTATATTTGAGGTAAAAAATGGTCTCCAACAGGGTGCCGTTAATTCGCCGATCCTGTTCAACATTTACTTGAGCGATCTTTTAAGTTCTCTTCCTCATGCAATTGCGTATGCCGATGACTTGATCGTGTACAGATCAGGCAAAAAGATCGAGGAAATCACTACCCTCACGCAGGGTGACTTCGATTCATTCATGAGAAGTTGCGATGACTGGAAGTTGAGTATCAACTTCCGGAAGTCGGAAACCATTCTGTTCAGGACACCGTTGTATAAGGCCTCGGCGGACACGAAAAAGAATTGGCGAAAGTTCTCAATCGTCGGACGACACGGGGAACCACTGGCGCAAAGGACTGTAGTCAGATACCTCGGGATCTGGCTAGATCAGTATCTATATTTTAATAAACATGTAGATGCTGCTCTGGCCAGGGCCCGAGGCGCTTTTGCCCTTACAAAGAGACTGTTTTACAACAGCCAACTCGATGCGAGGGTGAAGGTTATCTGCTACATGGCCCTCATCCGGCCAATGCTCACCTATGGCTGTCCCGTGTGGTTCAACGTGAGTGCAAGCTTAATGGAAAAGATTCGGTTGTTCGAGAGGGCTTGTCTTAGGGCTTGCCTTCGTCTTTATCGAACTCCAGAGTCCCAGTACATAAAATACTACTCCAATGAGGTCTTATACAACAGGGCAAACCTGATAAGAGTGGACAATTTCCTGTTGAAGTTGATTCGAGGTCATACTGCCAGAGCGATGAACTCAGTCAATAACTTGATCTCTGGGGCTTACTACCCCAATTCTCAATACCATGAAAGGGTACGTCACAATGGCTTCGTCCCCCCAGAAGCTTTCCTGCACCTAGACAAAAACGGATTGCTACAAGATATAAATGCGGTACCGCTCATCTACCACATCGCCAGATCAACTGTGGATGGGCGACTCAACCACGACCGTTCCGTCGCACAACGAGCTGAGGAGGGTCTCCTCCGGTTCAGTACGGCGGTCTCAAGACGAGATGTTAAGGATGTTGCTATGCAACATCGAAAGTTCTGGTGGCTGGGGAGAGAGGGAACTCCAGCGTCGAACCCTTTAGACCCGGGGTAAAAAGGGTAGTACGCTTCTCCGAATGGGAGAATAGTCGGTCTCTGTCGTGCAGTGGATTGGAAGTAGGCCTAAGGTCTATCTACTGCATCCTATGGCTGACTTGTACATAGTAGGGTAGTTTTAAGGTAGTCGTAAGTTGTACATACAAAAAAAAAAAAAAAAATAAATAAATAAAAAAAAAAAAAAAAAAAAAAAAAAAGAAAAAAAAAAATAAATATAAAAAAAAAAAAAAAAAAATTTTTGGTATACACATGTGTACACTTGCATGTATCTATGTGTATGCATATGTACATATATTAAGTGCATATATGTATATACCTGTATATGTCATCATATACACATATATATATATATGCAATTTTAGCATAAGGTAGTTTAAGTTATTTTAAGGTAGCTTGTAAGTTAGTATATAAGTTTTAAGGAAAACTGTTCTGTTATTAAGTTTTTGCATAAATTTTCTTAATTTTATATTGTCAATATCTATGTTTAGCGTAAGTAGACAGGTTGTCACTTTAGGTCGAAAGACATAGCATATAAGTTTAAGCTTAGCTTAGAGTGCCCGCCGAGGGCCATTAAGTTATATTTAGCATCATGTTCGTCTAACTAGTTTTAAGCATTTTTGTCTAGTATATAAGTATTTAATGAATTAAAAAAAAAATGAATTAAAAAAAAAAAAAAAAAAAAATTTACTTATCATTCCAACGACTCACTGAGGGTCTGTGCTTGAGCTTTAACTACATTCCATCGTTGACGGAATCTGTCTACGATTCGGATTTATACCGGACATTAGGTTTTCATTTCGAACCAGCAGGCTCGGACTCGGAGGCCCCTTATTTAGAGCAATTCCAGTTGTTTCGTTACGACGGATTTGATTGAACTATTTAGTTTCCGTCGGACCGGAACCTATTGCTTTTGACACGTTATAGTCTTCTGCACTCGACCTTTTATGTTCTTCGGCAAAATTTTGTAGGACTTATATTTTTTCTATTTTTTCGGACTGCGCTGTTCTTATTTTTTATAGCGAACTCCAGTCCAATTCTCCCAAGGTTGTTTTAAGAGTACGCATTTCTAAACGTAGATGCGGGACTTGTAGCAAAAAATAAACAAACTACTTACAGGTAGAGTAATTGATGCTACGCTAGGTAACGCTTCCTCGAAAAGCCATACAAAACAACTTTACTACTAGTGTCGGTACTGCTTTTCTGGTTTTTCTCTATTTTTAAAAACTAGATGTGTCTCTGATGTCATTCGGCTTCAGGGTTCTGACTTCGACTGATATCTACGCGCACCCCCTTTCCTACACTTCTCTGAACTCCGGCTCTCTTTACCGATTCGCCACATCGCCGTTATTTGCCAATCCGTAAGTTTTTTTCCCCTCTTCCCGACCTCTATAGGAAAACTGAGCGACAAAGCAATAAAGCAAGTACGCTCGACATAGACCCTCGCCCCTGTACGATCCGAACCTATGTGTCCTGCGTCAGGCGCATCCACCTTATCATTTCCACCACCCCCTACTTGGGAAAATTCTTGGCCTATGTTGCCTAGGACCATGTAGTCTCAGGCGAAAATCTTTTCCATCAACGAAACCATAATATGTTGTTCGAGGCTTCTGTCCAATTCCTTCCGTCTAGTTCCCAGAATTCTTCCCTGAGGACGTGATCTCCTAAGGCGCAGAATGGTTGAGGGTCTATAAAGGATCCGGTGCTCCTTTTCTAGCTAGGAGTCAGCAATTTCATTGTCTTCTATCCCTGTATATCTAGGAATACAACAGAGTTTTACTCTATTAACTCTATTACTCCTGCTCAGCTTCTTAAGCATGTGTAGACATTCCCACACGAGCTTAGATTTGATGAAATAGGAGTCTAGTGCCAGGATAGCAGCACGACTGGCAGACATTGTATGTCGCAGTTGGTATAGTTCCTTTCTTGTAGACTTCTGTTTGAAAGATACTGGTGCGTTGCCCGTGGTATAATAACTACCTCGAAGTTATTTCCTCGTATTAGAGACCAAGTCTTGCTACCACGGGTAAGCCAACCCGTACCATTTCTCGATCCAAAGACGATTGCCATTGCATGTCCTCTCCGATTCACCGGATTGTTGGCCATTCTCTCTTTCACTCAAGACGGTAGTTTATGTTGATGGTTGAGTCGATTGAAGAAAGGGATCATTTTAATTCCTCGTGCAATACCACTCAACACTCGTCAGTTCTTGATCTATCTGTATACCATTTTACCGCAGTGCTGCTTAGCCTGTGGACTACGGATTCATTGCCCCAATTGTTTCCCGTACTGAGCTTAATAAAAATATCTTCTTCTTCTTCTTCTGGTGCCGCTACAGTCCGGGGTGGACCTGGGCCTCAACCAGTAAGCCTCTCTAGCCGACACGATCTTTAGCCAGCTGTCTCCAACTGCGCACACCTAGTCGATTGATGTCCTTCTCCACCTGGGTGCGCCATCGTTTCCGTGGGCTTCCTATTGCGTTGTCCCACTGGTTCGGAGACGAAGACTCTTCTGGCTGTAGCCGTGTTGTCCATGCGCTCTACATGGCCCAGCCATCTTAGGCGTTGAATCCGTAGACGTCTGACTAGGGTCATGTCTCTGTACAGCCTGTACAGTTCGTGGGTGAATCTTCTTCGCCAATAAACATTATCGCAGATATGACCAAAGATTGAACACAAAACTTTTCTCTCGAAAAGACCAAGTGCTTCTTCATTCGCTTTTGAGATTGTCCATGCCTCCCCAGCATAGAGCAGGACAGGAATGATCAAGGTCTTGTATAAAGTCAGCTTGGTGCTTCGAGAGATGGCTCTACTACTCAATTGCCTCTTGAACCCAAAGAAATAGCGTACTGGTGTTGTTCGTACTGTTTACTTGCGAGCCGATGTACACGAAGTCCTAAGCTACTTCGAAGTTATAGCTGCCTATGGTGACGTTTTGGCCAAGTCGCCGATGTTGTGCGTCCTTTCTCGATGACAGCATATACTTCGTTTTGCCATCGTTCACCGCATTTTGGCCGCCTTCGCTTCAATGCCAGCAAACGCCTCATTGTCGGCTCGCTGTGTTCGACCAATCACGTCAATGTCATCCGCGTATGCTAGCAGTTGCACGGACTTCTGGAAGATCGTGCCTCTTGTGTTAACGTGCGAGTTCTGCACGATCATCTCAAGAATAATGATGTACGGACTCACATGACAGCGCGTCGCCTTGTCTAAAACCTTTTTTGACATTGATGGTCTCGGTGAGTTCGTTACTTACATTGATGGAGCACCGAGAATTCTCCATCGTCATCCTGCACAACCTGACGAGTTTGGCAGGAATGTCAAAACAAGACATGGCGTTGTATAGCTCGTCGCATGCATGCCGTCATATTCGGCCTTGAAATCGACGAATAGGTGCTGGGTAGGGATTTGCATTTCTTGGGTTTTTTGCAGGATCTGTCGTAATGTGAAGATTTGGTCAATGGTGGACTTCCCCAGCCTGAAACCGCACTGATAAGGACCTATCAGGTTGTTGACGAATGGTTTCAGGCGCTCACATAAAACGGCATAGAGACGATGTTGAGGAATAGGCGATGTTGAGGCCTTAGAAGTAGTAAAAATATCACTGGGTTTAATAAACCTAAAAGAACGTTTGCAGAACATTTACGTCGCAATATTTTGCCGGCTACTTTTGCAAGGCATGCCTGTATGTAGACGAAAGAAACTCTATTTTTTCTGTCCTTATAGCTTTCGTAGACAGCTCGCTATTATTCCAACTGCGTCCTATGCGGCAACCATACGTTAGGTTAGGTTGAGGTGGGTGACTACCGCGCATACGGACAGTAGACACACTTAGGCCAAGCGAAGGCCCATTGTGTTACCACGCAGATCAAGGGTACCTATTCCGCAAACCAATTTGTGCTTTTGATAAAGCGAAGAAGAGGGCTGATCTGATGATGCTCAGTTCTGCCAGATTAACAAAGAATTGGGCCCCCAGAAATGTGAATCTACGGGATGATCTCTCGATGGTTTCTTCGTCAACCTCGTCCATGCAGCTTCTACAGAAATCTTTATAGGAAAGGCCTAGACTAGAGGCGTCAGTTCCGATGGCACAGTGAACATCTGGGGATTGGCCTGCTTAATCTGATCAAGCTAAGCTATCGCTTGAGATCAATCATAGGCCAGACTTGTTTGGTAATGAGGCATCCTGTGCCAGATATCCATCCGCGGTTTGTTTGAGCAAGCGTTTCAAGCTTTAGCAGATGTTTTATAGTAGCATGGTGGGAGGGTGGGTCTCCACCAGTTCGTCCGCTTCGTAATTCTCTGGAATGTCACAGTGTCCCAGCACCACATAAGTTGGCAACCATTCTCAAGAACAAAATGTTGGTCCACGTTGACTTCCTATCAATTGGGAGGTCCTAGCCGCCATATATTATGATTCCAGCTCCCACCCTTCAGTCACCCCAATTCAGATCAGCGCCCAAGCAATCAACCGAATACCTCTCTCCTCCTTGCCGTATCTCTTGTTATTATTTTGTTCCAGAATCATGCCCATGATGGAGTGCAACGAAATACCTGCCCACAATCCAACCATTCCTCTTGAGGATATCTCCCATTACCGCCCACGCCCCTCAACACCATACAGTCACATGATTTTTAAGTGAAACTTTTCATTTTCAGATGCAAACTTCGGAACCTGGTGGGAACAGTGCTGAGCCGGGAGGTGCACGTTCGTGGTGGTGAGTAGACTCGTTTATTTCTGCTTTTATTTTCCTCAATTTTCGTTTACCTCACAAACTCGCCCTACATTGTTCTCGATTGGAATTCAAAAATGAAACCAAGTGCCTACAGAATCCCTTACATCTGAAACAAAAACCTAGGCCAGCCTGGAAAGAAAGTATGTCATCGGGGAATCCAGGGAGCTCTGGTAAACACTCGGTTTGCTTAAAAGTTTAAATTACATCCGCACGATCCCACTGGTATCGGATGTGAACGGGAAGGCAACAAAAAGGGAGCACAAAATGCCCCAAACTCGAAAGCGGAATTCGAACCAAAAAGTAAAAAAAAAACACTGAAGAACATGGGCCGGCTGAAAAGTTTTAATCACATCCCCCATGACTCCAGCCAGCCCCCGTCGGGTGAGTTTAACTTCAGCTCCATTTAACATTCGCTCCACACCAAATGGCACCGCTTATGTCCTGTCGATGACCTAACAACTAACTCCCCGCAGAAACTACGCCACCGAACCGCGCCGCTCCGCCGAGCCATCGGGGATGGTGTTGGTAGATATTTGCACCAACCTAAGTAAATATGGGCGCAAAATTGAGGAAAAGTTCAGTCATACGTAAAACAGGATACGGTGGTGGTGGCTGCCATGGGAAGCAACTTGCGGCTAACCATGGAATGGAGCCCACTAGTGTGACGCTGCCGATGATGAGGGGGGAAGGGAATGAAGATGGTCCAGACGGCTGGCCACTGAAGACAATTTCCTGCGAAAGCCCGAACATGGACATGGGTTTAATAATGCAGCACTGGCAGTTTATTTGTTTCGATTCAGGGACTCTCACCCTGCAAGGAATGCGGACTCAGTTCGGCCCTGGGCAGGGGGTTGATTAGTATGCCTACACGAGGGGAAGGGAAATACTTTAATTAAATTGTTTTGCTCAAGTAATTTCACCCGCAAGGACGTGTGCGTGTGTGTTTGTGTGTGTGCGGTGAGCGCCTTTGGAACATGTCGGCCCTGTTTCGTGGAAAGTGTTGGGGACGGTACGGTGCGGAGTGAGTGTCAGATGAAAGACAGGTGATAAATCGAGCAGGATAATTAAATTCCACACAGAGGTTGATGTGCTCCTCCTGTCGACCCTCCGTCCATGTCGGCGACGACGACCCTTCGTCACGGAGCGACGTAATTGAGTTCGACAGGAATCACTCAAGTGAACAGCTGCGTGTCCTAGCAAAAGTAATTTCAATTAATTTAATGAGAGCCCCAGATGGGCGTATAACTTAAGTGCGATACTCTTTGATAGAGCTGACAAAAGGATGCTGACCAAAATGATGTGGGGGCTGATGCGAACAAATGGAAAGAAAACGCTAAAACTTGTCTGATGCGAGTGAGTGCTTTATGAGAGCTCCATTTGTGCGGCTACTCCCGTTGCCTTTGACGATGGCGGCTCAAAAGGATTTTTTTGTGTTTCACATAAAGTGCTACGGAATGGAATGTAATGGCGGCGCGTGCAGGTAATGAGAGACGATAAGCCAATTTAAAGAATACCTCGAAAGTATCGCAATTTGTGAGAGTGTTACATGTTTTTTTCATATGTGAGAGAGAAATGTGTTTAAGCAGCACTTACAACAGCTGCTCAGCGGGCCTGACCAGCGGGCCTGACCAGGAGAGAGTGATAGGGAAGGACAAGAAGTCCCAACTCCAGTCGATGAAGTAGTCCTCCCACCTAGCTTTGAAGAATTCGGCACATGCCTTAGAAGGCTGAAGAGCAACAAAGCCGCAGTCACTGATGGCTTAACACTGGAGCTCTTCAAGGTCGGTGGTGATGTTCTGCAAGGGAGCATGTACCAGATCAGAGATCGTCATGCGAACATATTTTTATGTAAACAGTACGCACAACATACCGAGATTAAACCAAGAATCTCTTGCCAATCTCTCGGAGGATCAAGCTAACATTATAAGGCCCTTGATCTTTTGGAGAGAACCGTTCTGCGTGCGATTTTTAGCCCTGTTTGCATTGACGTTTCTTGGAGGAGAAGATTCAACCACGAACTGTACGGGCTGTACAGCGACATGAGTCTAGTCAGGCGTCTTCGGCTCCAACGCCTAAGATGGCTAGGCCATATAGAGCGTATGGACAACTCAGTTCCGGCCCGAAGATTTTTCGACTCCGAACCAGTGGCACAACGCAGTAGAAGACGACCACGGAACCAATGGCGTACACTAGTTGATAGGGACCTCAACTAACTCAGCAAGCGCGGCTAGAGATTGGCGGCAGCTGGCTGAAGATCGTGATAGCTGGACAGGCTGGTTGGATAAAAGCCAGGTCCACGTCAGAACAGAAGAAAGCTAACGCCTTGACAATGTCCAAGCTCTGAGTAGTTCAGAGATTATCATAAAGGCGAGGATTCTCACTCCAGCCAATCGCGACCAGTTCCAGTCAAGAGAGCGATACTAAATGATTGGCAAAGTTTTGAGGTATCTGTCGTCAAAGGTCTGTACTTTCACATTACACACGAATTCGATTTTTCGAGCGTTCGGCCATCCCAGACCGAAAAGCGGTCCCAACAAATGTTTGCCTACCACCACAAGCTGAATTTAAGCATTAATGTGAAATTGAACGCGTGTCCTTTCTGGAGAACACAAGAACCTTCCATATTCCCTCCCTGAGTGTCCACTTCATATATGACATGTCACAGAGCAAGGACCTCTTATTGCATCCCTCTGGTACTAGCACTCTCCTACTCCATCCTCCCCACGCCTCAAAATCTGTCGTCAAATAATTCTTCAAAAACTCCTCAGGACAAATGAAACAGACGATAAACGAAATGAATTGCAACCACAAAAACTTCAGTCCAGAACTCTCCACTATCTCCCCCACAGGGTGGCACTAAAAACAAATCGACAAAAAAAAGAGAGACTGCAAAAAACGCAAAAAAAACAAAAGAAAAAACCGATACCTAAATGAAAAAGCGAACATCACGAAAAGTTTAATTTGAAAAGTTGTCTTGCACATAACGTCCAGAAAGTCATTCTTTTCATAAATAACCGATGTGCAGACGGAAGTTCATTTACACTGAAAGTAGATAAATAACGGTATGGTGGTGGCGTTGATGGGTCTAAAGGAGTGCCTCTAGTGAGCGAGAAGTTTCGCATACACAACCGTGCACGGAACGTCATGGAAATTGTCATTATCGTCGTTGACTTGGTTCGTTGGATGGTTCGTTGGTAACCGTGCAACAGACCAAGAAACAAAACCCAGTAATTTTAAAGGACACCAACAACAGCAGTGGCATCAGTAGCAGTCAGGACTAAATCAGGATGAGGTGAAAAAAAACAACAACAACACGAGGAGAGGAAGCAAGTAGCTGCAGTTAGCAAAGGAGTGCCTTGTGACATTTTTTTTTTTGCATTTCAAGGCGACTAACAGCTTTGCGATGGCATAAGACAGCACACAAGGAGATGGAATATTCCATTTTTTTGTGTTTCATTTCAATGTTATTTGCAACAGAGCGACAATGACTAAACACACTTACACACAGGCACCGGATGAGTCCATCGTAAGACCTTAACAGAATGAATAACCGAACGGTTGGATGAGCAATCGCAAGTTTTTTCTTGTCATCTTGTTCTCGTTGCTGGCTCGCTCAGTGAAAAGGATTATTTGCACATACACAGGCATATGCATGTGCATCAAATGAACAAGATGATGTAGAAGCAGGGCAAGTCCTTGCTCTCGCATGGAGTGGGAGGAGAGGCATGGCAAGAACAAAATTACCTATTCATCAGTCAATGTCATTTCGAGTGGTATGTCGTCCTCTTCGTAACTACTTTGTCTTGTTCATTTTTTTATTCTTATTGCCGAGGAGGGAGGGGGCCGAGGACACCCTGTATCCTGCATGAAGAATGGAATGTTTTTTTGATTTTTTCCTGTCCACGCTGCATTTGACAGGGACAGTGTCTGGACTCCTGCAAATGATTACATCATAACGGCTATCAGCAGTATGACTTTGAAAAGCTGAGATGGGGAAAAGGGAGTGGGCGCTGGTTGATTTCTTTGAGAGCAAACGAAAGCATTGGTGCTCTGTACTTGAAAACAAATGCAGACATGACGTTTGACAGCTGTGACGGAGGTTTTTGTTCACGCGGGGTGGATGCACGGGGTTGTTTGTTTGTGATTTTTGCACGAGACGATTTGACTGATATTGGGACTCGTCTGATCGGAAATAAGTTATTCTCCAACAAGTTATGGACTCCACGAGGCTTACCTTAAATCTAGGTGTTGGAACTTTGGACAAATGTCCCCTTTTTCCGTTTCGCTAAAAAGGAATAGAGATGACACATTTTTTCACACAACACAAAAATTTTGCCTCAAAAAAGAAAGCTGTTCAAGCTCCAATATCGAAGCTTTGCTGTGAGAGTCTTGTTTAAAATCCCGGATTTTGGACTGGAGCAAAAATCATGCCTTTTTATCAGTGAAGGTTCCTGGTGATTGATATCGCGACATGATCATTATTATCATCTTCTGTCCCCTATGGTCCACTAAAGGGGTCGAGGGGGAAAACCACGCTCGAGAGATCTCCAGGCAGTTCGATCCTCCGCCATCGACTCTAACTCATCAAGGGTTATGCCCAAGCGTAACCAGTCGAGTTTATGGTCATGGTTCAACCATCTCATCCTGGGTCTGCCAAGTGGTCGCCTACCTGATGGATCAAGGCGCGACTCGGAAGTCGTGATGGTGGGGACATTCGTGCTACGTGACCAAACCAACGAAGCATAGCTCTTTCCGTTCGAAGAAGCAGCTGCTCAACGTTGAGTTCCTCGCGTTTCTCACACCAACCCGGCGAGTAATTCTCACAACAGCACGAAGAAATCTTATCTCAGTAGCTTGTATTCGCGATTTTATTCTTTCGGTCATTACGCAAATTTCAAGACCAGGTGAGAGTTGGAAGAAATACTGAGTTGAAAACTGCTAACTTGGTTTTCACACTAAGCTCGGCCTTCCTGATTACAGAACTTACAAGCTGTGCCAAAACTGACCCAGCTTGACCAATCCTACAGGAAAGTTCAGTATTCCTCCCCCCATCAATCGTGAAGGAGTATCTCGACCCCGATATACTTAAACCTCTCCACCTGCTTCAATGGGACTCCACTAACTTGTAGACTGCATTGAGCAGGCGTTCTCGAAATTACCATAACCTCTGATTCGTCCACGTTAACCTTCATCCCAGAATCAGCACATACGGCCACAAAACCACAAACGAGTGCGCGCTGGAGTTCCGTCTGGGAAGATGTGAGGATAACTAAGTCAACCGCAAAAAGAAGATGACTTACCTTCAACTCTCCCAATGTGAAACATTCCTCGCTTCGACTGTGCTGCAACATCCACTCCAGATAAACAATGAAAAGGAAAGGGGGCAAAACGCATCCTTGGTGAAGTCCAACGCCCACGGTGAAAGGTGTTGATTTAGCACAGTTAGCTCGAACACAGCTGCTACAGATTGAATGGCCCTCAAAAGAGGACCCTCAATCGCATACTCCTGCAGAACACTGCTCGAGGACCTCGGTCACATGTCTTTTCCTAATCAATAAAACAGCTGTAGATGGGTTTGGCATACTCCCAAGCCTTGTCAGGTAACATTCTTAATCATCCACACTGGCGGATTTGTCAACTTTTAGCGAATCTATCGCCAAAATAACTTTATCCACCGTTGAACTAATCTCCGCCCCATTTAAGAGTTCGGGTCTGTCATCCTCAGTGCCCTGTTCGGGATTGAGGAGCTCCGAAATGTGCTCGCTCCATCTGCGCAAGATGTCCTCCTCATTGGAAAGCAACACGCCAGTTCTTTCTATGGAAATTGAATGATATTGATGTGGCCAATATGTGGTTTCAACAAGACGGTTCCCGACAGGACATCTCCTGACCGAGTACTCTAACGTTTCAATATTGCTCTCTACTTGAAGCTCTCTGATCACTGTAGCATTTTCAAGCAGAAACCACTGCGATAAAAAAGGCACTGTCGTGGCTTAAGAACAATGTGGAATATCACCATCGGTTCGCACGGTCTGATTGCAATTAAGTCCTTGAAAAATGGCAGCATCAAATTAAAAACATTCCTCCTTGCAGGATGTTTCACAAAGAAATGGGTGCGCTTATTAAAACAGTGAAGTTTCTCTTTACGGACACTCTTTTATACTTAAAAGGTGTCCCTTCCTTGCGGACAATTCTTCGTAGTCCCGGCATGAAGATATTAGTGTATTTCTAACCCTTCAGGACGAACACTCTTACATAACGGATAATAATGAGAGTCCAGCTGCTGTCCGCTATACAGAAGTCAGCAGACCCTCTCAACATTTCCATTGAAACCAGACGCTCGTATGATAACCCTTAGCGATCATACACTTCTCAAAACCAGTGCCAGCATTTCTGTTCGAGCCGTACATCTCCACGTTCAGCCCGAACACTCGCACAAAGTCATACATCAGTATTTCCTGCACAATCACCCATTGGACAACATAATTTTGTTATACAAAGTTAAGATAGGTTAGTTTTGGTTAAATTATGAAAAAGATCTTGCGATTGTCAATACAAGACTTTTAACCTATGCACCTCATCTGAATACTGGGCACAGTCTGAGACACCGGGCGATTGCAAGGCCTCACTAGGTGTGATACAACCTCTTCTCTCATACCTACCTTCTACACCGATCGCTCCAGATGACCACCTTCTTGGAATACACCAGTGGCGTGGCGTGGAAAATGTGAATAGTTAAGTCGGTAAAAATATTCACCTGCAAACGCTTTCTGAAATTGTGTTCTGTATTGCTATTTTGATAAGAGAAAACTAAATACATACAAAATCAGCAAACACGTCAATGAAGAGCGAGTTATTTTTTTGCATAAGAAACCCACAGGGAGCGATGAGGGCAAGACAAGGACAGAGAAGCAATTTGTTCTAACCAGTCAGATATTGTACAACCCGAGATTTTTCGGGTTACTATGATTTTTCGCCGTGGCGTAGTGGGTAAGTGCGTCATCTCCTACACAAAGGGTGCCAGGTTCGAATCCCCAAATTACCAACTTTCATAATTCACGGCTCCACCTCTTTCGAGTCACTGACAATGCTCAAAGAGTATTCCTGTCTAGAAAAAGCTCCTCAACTTCGCCGTTCGGATTCGGCATTAAACTGTAGGTCCCTTCCACTCGTGAAAGAACAATAGCACGCACAACACGAGTGGTTGCTGAGAAGCTAGGCCCAGGTCCGCCTCGGACTGTAGAGCCACCCATAATAATAATAATGATTTTTAACTCCTTCATTTGTTGCTGCTTTGCGGTTGTTCTCTTGTGGGCTTACTTATGTCATGTGATGTTGAGGAAGAGGCACGCAATGATGTGCATAGTGCATGTTTACATAGAGCAGTAGAACAGCAGATATGAGAACGAATGACAAGCAAGTTGTGGGCTTATGTGTTCTTGGAATTTGTTTCTTGTATGTGCAGGTGTAGCTAACAGACAAATATTATGTTTCATATTGCTTATTGTATCGACGTTGTTGAAGAGTGGAATTTTAAAACGTAACTCGGTAGGGATCAGGTTCAATAGACGCCACGCCACTGGGATACACCCATTTACACCACCTGCATTCAAAAAAGGAAATATAACCTGCACTTAATCTCAAACTATCATTCTGTCTGCTCAGACTAAGCAGATCTACACTCTGGGCGCTCATCGGCGTCATAACCGGACACTGTGCAATTGGCATTTGCATGCTCGCCAGATGGGTCGTCTAATGCATGACTTGAGTAGAATCTGCATGACAGAAGAGGAGGTAGGGGGGGCTGCTAGTGCATTTACTAGCAATCTCACACCATAGCCGTGTTTTTTCAAAAATCTATAAAGCACATACAACAACCTACTGTCTATAACTGCCTATAATATCGGCAGTGAAAAGTGGCTGCCGATAAAAATTCGAGTTCGAATTTTTTTCATATATTTTGACAGCTATTCGAACATATAAATTGTTTTCTTCATATATTTTGACAGATAAAAATCAAAGCCACTGTGAATCGAAATTTTATCGAAATCGAAATTTTCGAAATTTTTTCGCATCATACTTCACTATGGATAGCAATGAAAAAAACACGGCTCATGTTGGTTCATTGTGATACCACTAGTCAGACTACTACCACTGATTGACTACTCTAGTGATAGTGCCGTTAATTTGAGCCCAACGGCAAATGGTGACTGGACCAGACTTGAAAACCAGATAAAAGCGTATTAACTTTGCTTTCACTGGGATTCGAATCGGGCATCCTGGTAACCAGGAGCAGGCAAGAGGAGGTAATTGTAATGTTCTATTGTGTAATATTCAAATGACGAAGAGTCTTCTTGCGCCTCTGCTCCTCTATTCCTAAATGGCGAACGGTGAGAGAAAAATAAAGGAGACCCTCGTAATTGCGCCAACTATGGCAACAGTCCTCTGAACATCGCATACAAATAAAGCCAGCCAGGTGTCCATCGTGGCTTTAACAATAATAATAATATGGGTGGCTCGGCAGTCCAAGGCGGACTTGGGCCTAGCTTCTCAGCGCGACCTTAGGCCAGGAAAATCCAACATCGATCAAATATTCACACTACTGCAAATTTAGGAAAAAACCCTCGAGCAACGGATCGATACCCACCACCGTTTCATCACTTTTAAGGCCACGTATAGCTTGCGCAGTGGAACGAGTCTCTAAAGACTAGAGTTACAACATCACTCAGTAGACAAATGGCGAACATAGGTAGTCCAAAGTCAAGCAAACGCATGTTAATGTCGACAACGCATTTCATTCTCCTATATGTGAGATCTGGGCGGAAGCGCTTCGACAAGAAATGTAACGAAAGAAGATGGCGGCAGTGCAAAGACGAGGAGCTCTAACGTGGCTTGCACTTAGCAAACGATCTCGGGACCAACCGTCCTTGTAGCCGCAGGAGTCACCCCCATCGACCTTCTAGCGGCACAAAGGAAGTACCTTCACGACAACAAGGCGGAAATTGGACTAGAAGCGTCAATCTACCAAGCAGAGCAGCAAACGATATGGAAGTGGAAAGAGCGTTGGAGCTTGGAAAGCAGAGGAAGATGGGCAGCGAGGCTGATAAGAAATGTGGCTAAATCAAACGAAGAATGAATTTGAGGTAGTCCAAAACTTTGTCTTATTAGGTACCCTAAATCAAACGAAGAATAACCCTTGTCAAACGCTGCTTCTTTTCACAAGGAAAGTTATTGATAAACAAAGGCCTCTCTCGAAGAACCACTGCAACCCTCTATAAGACCTTGAGCGTCCCAGTTCTGCTATGTGGCCCAGAGGCATGGACGTTATTCAAAGCGGACGAGGTTGCTGTTGGCTACTTTGAGAGAAAAATTCTTCTGGTGATTTTCGGTCCTCTAGACTACCTCTTTATAGGTGGTGAGTGGAGGAGTGGAGGAATAAACTGGACGAGCTGTTAAGCCACATGGACTTAGTCAGAAGAATGGAGATCCAACGATTGACATGGCTTGGTCATGTAGAGCGAATGGCCCCGAAAGTCTTCGAATCCACACCTGATGGGCGCCCCAGTGAAAGATTTCCGCGGGTCTGGGACGCACGCAAGTGGAAAGAGACTTCAACCAACTATGCTTGAAACTAACTGGAGGAAACTGGCGAGAGATCGATCTGGCTGGGGACGCTTGTTGTTTGAGACCAGACGCAGGTCAACCCGGAGATTGGCACCACCTTAAGTAGTGAGTTAGGTAGGGTGAGTCCCCCAACCTCCTTAGGAAGCAAGTTCCGTCTCACCTTGAGTTTGTTTGCTTTTGCTCGACGCCTGAACAATAATTCTGATATTTTCATTACAATGCACCAACCATCCAAGTATTCCAAAAGAGGTCTAGGAACTGATCACGGAAGCTCCACATGATTCTACAAACATCTCCCCACAAATTTTAACTCTCTCCCAAAACTTTCTGAACCTTTTCATATTTTACATCATGTTAAACAATCTTCTTCACCTCCTTTCAGTGGTCAATCAGAAGTACACGGTCCAAGTGCACGATGAATACGTCATGACAGGAAACACAGCAGTCCTCAAGTGTCAGGTAAGCACAAGCAGAGCAGCATCACTAATTTCCACCGCACAACACTCCATTTTGGTTTCTTTCAGGTTCCCAGCTACATGTCGGAGTTCGTCATGGTAACCGCATGGGTGCAGGACACCGGAATGCACCTCTATCCTAACACCGACATTGGCGGGAAGTATACAGTCCTGTCCAACGGTGAATTGTACATAAACAACGCTGGTCCCAATGACGCATACAAAAGCTATACATGCCGAACCGTAAACAGACTGACAGGTAAGTGGAACACCTCTCATCTCACCCTCTGCAGCCACATCGTCCAGCTCTTGCCCCACTTTGCCAAAGTCCCACTTTCCCACTTAATTCCTGCGAAAGGAAAAAGGACTGCTTGTTGATGGCTCTGCGAGGACCCGTGCCCTGCCATTGGCGTGATTACAGAACGTGAGATGATGCAAATGGGAGCATCGCGCACTTCGCAAAAGTAAACTAGTTTCGTCCGCTTGTCCCAGAAACCAACTCCCGTTGAGGGTGGTTGTAACTGAAACCAACAACGGTCCGTCTCTGGAACCAGGTCAGGGAATATATAAGATTCTCCTTGTGACGGTTCTCCCTTCACGACGGTGACGCTGTCTGTGGTGGGTGGTGGAGGTCTGTCATAGAGTAGCATTCGTCGGCATCATCGTTATCGACACACCACTTACGTGCGGTTTGTGTCCCTGCGGAGCATAACACATCGACTTTTGTCGGTTAACCCGCTTCGGTGTTGCCTGCAGCCATGCTGCCAACCAGATCTCATAACTAACTCTGTCTGCTTGCGAGCGTCTGAGTATCTATGCGATACATAATTAAATGCATGAATGCCCAAAGGGAAGCCGACAACACAGAGACAAGTCGACAACTTCCCCTCGTCTCAGGGGTGGAGGACGTTGGAACGATGCAACACACAGTCACGTGGAGCGCCACGATTTTTGTCATTTTGTTGCAAAAGAAAAGCGACTCCTGCTGCTGACAGGCCACACGAGGCGGGGGCCTGAGAGCGAAGGCGAACTGATTTGCTATACAATCCCGCACAATCCCGCACTGCATAAGGATCGAGGAGCGAAGTGTACAAAGGACCTGAGTTGATTTTATTGACAAGTTTTTATTTGACAACTTCTGCTGGCACTCTAATGGAAGTTGACTTTTACGTCGAGCGCTCCACGTTCGCAAGAGCCTCACAAAGGATGATCCACTTAGGGCAGGATGTAAGGCAGCTTATATTCGGCTTGTTAAACTTGTACTGAATTGGGAAATTCCCCCCATTTGATGTCGTTAAGGTAATGGGTTTCCATTGTGCCGATGCAATCGACTGCAGACTGAGATATATGATTAAGACTCAGTAATGGAAATGCAAAATGGATGCACACTTGAAGGAGCAGCAGTTCGGGGCGTGTGTACTCAGTCGACTGTCTGTGGAAGTTAACTATGCATTGATGTTTGACTTCTTAAGGGCTTCGGCTAGGTATCACGGAATATCTGAAATCGATTTCCATCCCACAGAACGTGCGTCGCCGTGGGTGTGTTGAACGAAAGTCAATAGTGCACGGAAATCAGTTGCCTTGGAAGTGGTTCTGACGACGGCAGAGTTGAAACGGTGTTCAATGCAACTTAATTAGAACGCTGGGGAATCTGTAAAAAGTGTTTCGTAACGACAGTATTCCCGTTCTAGGTGCGGGCTGATGAGATAAGAACGACAGGGAAGGACATTTAAATAAAAAAAAATAAGTAGGCCGTCATGGGAAGACGTGAAACATTCATAAGCACAAGCTTTGTTCTTTCACCTACCTCCCCATACTGTTTGAAGACGAAATTTGAAAAACCGAGCGAGCAACGAGTGAATTTTCAAATAAGAACCCGCTTGCACACACTCGAGATAGAAGGGTCAAGATGGCGTGACAGCGTCATGCCATTTTTCGTCACGGCATACAAGTCGGCCTTACTGCTGTGCCAGTAAATGTTTCTCACCAATAAGGGTGAGAGATTTTAAATTTATTTCGGCTCTATTGATGCTGTATTTAAATCATTCAAATGGCCTATTCCCTGGCAGTGCTTCAAGCCGGCGGTCCAATTTATGATGACTAGGTCCTGTATATGCATTCAGCGATATGGTCTCGAAAGTTGGCCTCGTGGTCATCCAAAGTGGTTGGATTGCAGCGTCTAATAAAAATCGACTAGTGTCAAGCTCGCCGTAAAATGACGCAGTCGCCAAATTTCTACTTCACAACTTCGAGCGTTGTGTCGTATGGTTCGCATGTAGAGCTAACTTTTGGGAACGAGCTCTGGCCACAAAAAACCGGTTAGGTCTTGAAGAAGTTCAACGTTCATATTTGTCTGTAGCGAAGAGGGAAGTCAAGCAAATTTTTAACTAGCAAACCTTTCATGTCTCTCGCAAGACGACTCTGGAACGCAAAAATGGAAATGCATCACGGCCAGCTATCTCTAATTCATAAACAAAGCTGACTTAAGTCTTTCACCTCAATTGACTTTAGACTTTAGACTTCTGGACGGCTGGCGAGATTCATGTCCTTGCACAGCCCATACTCTTATAACCTCCTTCAGTCGCAAAACTTGGAAGGTTTTCTTCATCCGCATTTGATATTGTCCCTGTCCATGACTTTTCAGCCTTAAGTCTAAAGAGCAAAAACAGGTCATCCTTCAATCGGGTCGGATACAAATTGACACTAACCTTCCCCACTCTCTAATTAGAGAAGTCTCCGTTTCACCTCAGTGGAGATGTCTTTACCGCTGCTGTGACCATTGTCCTATATTAATGCCAAGAGTTCTTGTGCCTACAACCACTCGGTCTTTCAACAACCGATTCGGTGTTCATCTCCTTTTCGATCAGATAATAGGGGTTTTAGATTTGACCTGGGCAGCTTATTCTGGACAGTTATTACTCATTGAGCACGGTCAGTGACTTTAAATACATGAGGCCGTGAATCATTACATTTGGTAAATTCGGGGATGGAACTTGGCACTCTCGGCGTAGGAGTCAATGTACCGCACCACTACGCTACGGTAACCACGACTATCTTAGAATATTTAACATCAATTAAAATGTTGTATTAGTAAGTAAGACAGCAAAACAAAACGGTGCCGATTAAAAGTGAACATGCAAATCCAACCGCAATCCAATCTAGTCTCACGTCATGACACTGAATCCACTGAACTGAATCTTAATGCACACATTCCTGCTTGAACTTCAAAGACTGAGTTACTTGTAGTTGTTGCATAGATTGAGCTGCAGATGCAAATTAATAAGCCACACCATTGGCAATCCTGTATTCTCCTAAAAAGAACAAACAATCAACGCCGATACGGTATCAAGATCATTCCAGAAGATCGAATCGCCTTTTTTAGATCTGTTAGGGATATGAAATCCGCAGGAGAACACCGGCACGCATTATCTATCTTTTTTGAAAAAAAAATTGACGAGTGATAGCGCTAGTCTTAAGACTGATGACCCCACTCTCCCCACTCTCAGTGATCCATATTGCAAACTTTGAGCTAAATATACTCTGCCTCGGAAGGCCGTTCGGTTTGACATATTTACTTGACACAGGGATGTCTAATCCCGATAACGAATTGCTCTGCTACAAAAATTTAGTCCTTGGGGTTTTATAGGGCCGCAACCTCGCCTACGCAACATCACGCAGCCCGTTTGAGCCCTCTTCAACTAATGCCTAAGGAACTCGATTCCTGTTTAGGGCGCCCGGCTATTCTGCTTTCCTGGGTAAGCGGATTCCATTGCATGACTCAATTCGAAATGGAGTTGTTTTAGCGTCGGAGCGTTTATCCGTGCCTCAGCTTCTAGATTGTGGGCCACAAATTTAATTCGATGTGAAAGTGGACAAGCGTCGAGGTCGTCAGCATGGTCGAAGCGTTTAATGTAAGATGTCAAAGCAGAGCAGAGTCGCACGCCAAGTTGGTTGAGGTCCTTTTCCACCTGGGTGCGCCACCTTAAACGCGGGCGTCCTCTGTTGCGTTGTCCCACGGTTTCGGAATCGAAGGAGTTTCATACCCAGCATCCATTTATCGACCTTAAGACCGCGTATGACAGTATTTGTAGAGACGAGCTATACAGCGAATTGTTTATTTTTGGCATCCCTGAAAAACTCACCCGTCTTTGTATGCTAACGATGGACAACGGCCGTTGCTCCGTCAAGTTCGGCAAGGATCTTGCCGAGATTTTTGGAGACAAAAACGGCCTTCGACAAAGCCATGCAACAAAGATTGTCATGCCATTTTAAGCATAATTCTCAAGAAGACCTTGCAGATGTCAACCCTAGAGGAACGCTCTTCCAAAAGCCTGTGCAACTGCATGTGCCGCTAACATTGACATCATCGAAAGAACTGTCAGCGGAGCTTTTGTGAGCATCGAAAGGGTAAGGCAAAGTACATGCTGCCCACAAACACAGTTAATGAACACACATCACCATCTTGGACAAAGTGTCACAATAGATCGATACAATTTCGACGTAGTTAAGGACTTTGTTCAAGGGTCCTCACTAAGCTCCGGGAATGACATCAAGGCGGTGATTGGTTAGGTCGGGTTAGGTTTATGTGATTGCCAGAAATGAAGCAGTTCTGGCCCACTTAGATCCTGATTGGATCCATTGTGATACAACTAATCGGCCGCTTACGGCGGTGATGAGGTGAAGGAGAACCATGGCCAATTGATGTGTATTTGGGTTTTTAAGGCAGTGAAAAAATAAGGCCCTATCTTGATTAACCAAGCTTTCTTCATATAAGACCTTGATAAACCCAGTCCAGATGTTTGAAGCAGAAGCATGGATAATATCAAATGCGGACGAAGAGATTCCTGGCTGCTTCGAAGGGAAAATCCTTTGTATTATATTCGATCCCTTTGGCGTAAAAGGAGTTTTGGAAGAGAAGATTGAACGACGAACTCTACGAGCTGTACAACGATATTGGCCTTGTCAAGTGAATTTTATTGCCTCGACTCAGATGGCTAGGTCATGTAGAGAGAAAGGACACAAACAATCCGTCTCGGAGAGACTTCGAGTCCAACCCCGAGGGACTCTCTGTAACAGAGGAAGACCTCACCCCCGATGGCGTAACCAGATGGAAAGAGACCATCCGAGAATCAGCTCGGTGTATTAAACTGGAGGTGCCTAATCCAAGACCGGGATAGTTAGACCCATTCGACTCCACACCCAACTGTAACGCCAGTAAATCGGTGATAACCACCAGAAACAATAGTGCTGACAGTATACACCCTTGACGAACTTCACCTTGGACCTCTAACTCCTCCGTTTAAGACGTGAAACTACCACGAATTGAATGAAAACTTTTCTTGGTACAAAAGTGCGTCATCTCTCGATACGCAGGATTCTACTGAGAAGTCGTATCGTCCGCCGTTCTTGACACAGAATGATCAAGCCGATTAAAATCGTTTCACTGTACATCAGGGATGATGTCTGAAGCACTTTTGTTTTCCCACAATGTTCCCCTCGTTGTAGCGCCACTATGAAAGCCACTATTCACATATTAACGTCGTCATTTACAAGGTACTTTGGTGAAAAAGTTTTCTCATTTTTTATCGTCCTTAAAAGGAACTTCCACACACAACACAGTCGTGACAGGAAAAATACGCCTCCTCTTCTGACACAAATCACCAATTATCCCCCCGCGTCCAGTTCATAACTTTTTATTACCGAGACACGCAGTGATTTACACAGTTTCCCTAAGCAAGCAAAAAACCAACACCATCAGCCACTCTGCGGTCAGAAGAGAAAGCCACCACCACCACCCGCACCCGACAGTAACTCGTATCCCGCTTCTGCAAACATCCTCCAAAATGATTTATCATCATTTAACGCACGCGGTAACTCCACTCGAAGCGCTGTAATTAAATCGAGAGAACCCATATTTAGGGGGCGTGTGGCCGCAGAGAACAGCAAAACACTTGTCCTTCCACCCCTGTCCACGAGCCGGGTCATTTATCGCTGGTCCCAGCATCATGGTGGTGTAATCGAGTGCAGGGCATTAATATTTGCGCATTAAATCTCGGGTTTTAATTCGAACAAGAAGGCCATTCTACTTCGCTCGTGTGGGAGTTTTGTGTGAATAGAACAACGCCATCAACTCTGGCTATTAACTCGTGCCCCATTCAAGGGGCATTAGCATGTCTCCCATGCTTGCTGGCCTCCCGCCTGTGTTTCCTTCGTCCTCGCGTTGGTGATAAATCAGCCAAGTGGGATGCAAACATACTTGCATTCATCCTGCAACCTGCAATGCAACCCTTTTCAATAGATTTTCAATAATCCTGGTTAATATTATCTCTCTCTCCTTCTCTCTCTATCTCTCTCTCTCTCTCTCTTTTTCTATCTCTCTCTATCTCTCTCCCTCTCTCTCATCCTCTTTTGTTCACTTTTCTCATGGTTTCTTATTCGATTGCAGGTGAAATTCAAATATCAACATATCCCGGACGAATTATTGTAACAGAGCCCAAGGGTATGGTTCAGCCAAGGATAAACGTGGAGAAGCATTCAATGAGGCATGTCGTGCTTAATGGGCAGACAACATTGCCGTGTATAGCCCAAGGACATCCGGTACCCACGTATAGGTGAGTTTAAATGTTTGAAATTGAATTACACCCACACCCTTTCTATCTCACCTCTCCCCCACCCATGAACTTGCTTTAAAGTCCTTTATTGAAATAATTCAGTTAGGGAGATGAAGTGAAAGCAGTCGAGTCGAAGTCGAGATAATTAACAAGGCCCATATGCTGGCGGCCTGTTCACACACGTGCATATCTGAAGAAGGGTGTGCCATCGACTTTTGTTGTTGCGACGTTAACGAGGAAATCACATCGAAAAAGAAGTTCGTAATTGAAGCTGAAATAACGAGCCCGTTTAAAAGTTCCACCCAGCCGAACAGCAGTCGCATTTCCCAATTATTTCAGAATGTCAACTGTTTTTGTTTTTGACTCATTGCGCGTGGAGGAGTCGGAAACAAATAAACAGGAAGATATATAAATATCCTTCGAACACAAGGAATTCACCCTTCGGACGCCTTCGTAGGCATCGAAGGGGACTTTAAAAACATCGAACCCGAGGCAATCAACTTCAGAATTTAACAGACTCGGGATCGAAATGTCCACCGTGACTTTTATTCACCCGCTATTCAGTAAATCTGAGACAAACTCTAACCTTTTTTACTCCAGGCCCTGCTGATCAGGGGAATGCCGCAGGTAGGCATGTTCACTCCTCTTTTTTTGTCGCCAATTGAGGCAGACGACCACTCTAAAAAAAGAAAAATTGACTAGAGACTGCGGTCTAGGTGTAAAGCCACATAAAACGAAACTAGTCCTTTTCACTAGAAAGTCGTAAATGTCTGCCTGCGATCCACTCCCCCTGAATAAATGCGTCCACTAAATACATGAATCATCGTTTAACCATCGCAACCCTGAAATCAAATAAAGTTAGAAGCCCAACTTCCAAGATAATTGCAGTCTAATCCTGCAAGCAGGCCGTTGGAGGCATGTGGGGACTGCAGTCGCTCATGGTGTAATACTAGTTCGTATCAAAAGTCAAGCCCATGAAGACGAATTAAAACAACAAAATAGGTACTCGGAAAGAATCCGTAATTTGAAAGTGTCACAAGAAAACCAGATGAAGAGAATGTGTGAATATAAGGAAAAGGACAAAACCGACAGTGTTCGAATTTATGAGGATATTAAAAAGGTAGTGGAAAATGTAGGAAAAAGATGTGAAAAGGTGTCCATAGAAAACAATGCAGATAGTGCAGTAAAAAGCGAAATAGTGAAACAAAATTAGAATATTGATAACATTTTAAGAAATGTGAAGTATCATACGCTGATTTATACAAAAATGAACCACCTGTTATAGTTAGGCCAAAAAATCAGAGGACAATAAGAAGACGAAAGAAGACATTAAAGAAAAAATTAAACCAGCTTCCGAGTGTAATGACGTCAGTTAAAGTGAACAAAATGATAAATAAAAAAGAGGGTATAGTCTTAATTAATTGTGAAGACAAGGAATGCTTTAGTGAAAGAAGCAAAAGAAAAACTCGGCACTCAATATGAAGTGTCTGTTCCAGAACTGGGAAAACCGTGTGTAATGATGTGTGGAATGAGAGGAGAATGGGAAAAAAGAGGATCTAGAAAAAGCGATTCAAAATCAAAACAATGTGATTAATAATAGGTGTATTAAAATAATTAAAGACTGAACTATATTGGTATTAAAAGGTGCTATAAGTGTTGCCGTGGCGTAGTGGGTAAGTGCGTTGACTCTTACGCAGAGGGTGCCAGGTTCGATACCCGAATTTACCACCTTTCATAATTCACGGCTCCTCCTCTTTCAAATGACTGACAATGCTCAAAGAGTATTCCTGCCTAGAAAAAGCTTCTCAACTTCGCCGTTCGGAGACGGCATTAAACTGTAGGTCCCTTCCACTCGTGAAAGAACAATAGCACGCACAACACGAGTGGTTGCGCCACCCATATTTTTATATTATTATTATTATATTATTATAAGTGTTACGAGTCTTAACCATAACGCGGCGGTATGCAAAAACCAAATAGTTTGTGTAAAATGTGGTGATAGTCATGACACCAGGGGTTGTGATAAGACAGAATTAAGGTGCAATAATTGTGTAATAATGCCGGTGCGGACGGACCGTCCGCTGAAATATTTAATGCAGCTGGAGATGATCTGGTTGGGCGCATGCACTAGTTCATCTATAAGAAATGGTCGGAGGAAAGCATGACCGATGAGTGGAATCTCAGTATCGTGTGCCCGATCCACAAGACGGGAGACCCCTTTGACGGCGCCAACTATAGAGGGATAAGTCTCCTGAACCTCGCTTACAAGATCTTCTCTGCCGTTTTGTGTATTCGCCTGAAGCCGTTTATAAATAACCTGATAGGTCCATATCAATGTGGCTTCAGGACAGGGAAGTCCACCATCACATTACAGCAGATCCTGGTAAGGATCCAAGAAATGCAAATCGACACCCACCACCTATTCGTCGATTTCACGGCCGCATACGACAGCGTGCATAGGGACGAGCTATACAACGCCATGTCTAGTTTTGACATTCCTGCCAAACTCGTCAGGCTGTGCAGGATGACGATGAAGAATTCTCGCTGCCCCATCAAGGTCGGTAACGAACTCACTTCAATGTCAAAAAAGGTTTTAGACAAGGCGAGGCGCTGTCATGTGATTTCTTTAACATCACCCTGGAGAAGATCGTGCAAGACTCACACGCCAACACTAGAGGCACGATCTTGCAGAAGTCCGTACAACTGTTAGCATACGCAGGCGCCATTGACATCATTGGCAGAGCACAGCGATCCGTCAATGAGGCGTTTGCTGAAATTGAGGCGGAAGTGGCTAAAAAAAACGAAGTATATGCTGTCATCAAGAAAGGACACTCAACAACGACGTCTTGGACAGAGGGTCACAATGGGCAGCTATAACTTCGAGGTAGTCAAGGACTTCGTCTACCTCGGCTCCTCAGTAAGCAGTACAAACAACATCAGTACCGAGATCAAACGCAGAGTAACTCTTGCCAACCGCTGTTTCTATGGGCTCAAGAGGCAATTGAGTAGTAGAGCCATCTCTCGAAGGACCAAGCTGACTTTATAAAAGACCTTGATCATCCCAGTCCTGCTGTACGGCGCGGAGGCATGGACAATCTCAAAAGCGGATGAGGAAGTCCTTGGTCTCTTCGAGAGAAAAGCTCTGCGTGCGATCTTTGGTCCTGTTTGCGTTGACGGTTTCTGGAGGAGCAGATTCAACCACGAACTGTACGGGCTGTACAGCGACATGAGTCTAGTCAGGCGTCTAAAATGACTAGGCCATATATAACGTATGTACAACTCAGTTCCGGCCCGAAGAGTCTTCGACTCCGAACCTGTGGGACAACGCAATAGAGGACGCCCGCTTTTACGGTGGTGCACCCAGATGGGACCTCAACCAACTTGGCGTGCGACACTGGAGACAGCTAGCCACAGACCGTACTAGCTAGAGAGGCTTGTTGGTTGAGGCCTATTTCCAACTTGGACTGTAGCGCCAAATAAAGAAGAAGAAGAATTGTGTGATAATAAATATGAACATAGGTTTAAACTAATGCAAAGAAATCGTATTGGTCATTGGCAACCAACAAATTTACGTGTGATTTAATTAAATGTGGATGGCCTAACGAATAACTATGACGAAGTACAGAATCTTATTAACTATGAGAAATGTGATGTTATGGTACTACCAGAAACGCATGTCACCGAAAGCACTTTAGACGAAGAACAATTTGTTATCATGATAAAAAAACCATATACCATCAAATATGCTGTCACAAAAAACAATGTTTCCAATTTGAAAGTTCTACGCCACTAAAAACACAAAAAAAAAAAAAAACATTCTTCATATGTAATTGCAACAGGGTGGTGAGGAAGTGCTCTGCAGTGTCGTCGTCTTCTCCACAGCGTCGTAGAGGGTTTCGTCGGTGTAGTGTCCCATTAGTATGCCTGTAAGCCGTCTGCAGTCCTTACTGTCAAGAGCTGACAAGAATGCCGCGGATTTCTTACAGATGTTAGGGACCATGCGTTTGGTCTGTCTGCATCCTGGAGAGTCATGCCACCTCCGATTGTGTTCTCGAGAGGCCCAACCGTCGATTGAAGCCCTATCCAAGGTCGAAGGCAGTCCCAGCGAAGGTTCAGGTCATGATAATATCTCCTCTAAGCCTTGTCTAGCATGTTCATCGGCGATCTCATTTCCAGCGAACCCGGGACCAAGACAAGTCTTTGTGAATTTTGACTGCTGTTCAAATTCGGAACTATTCTGGAAGTGGTTAAAGGGTTGAGCAAGGCCTTAAGTACAGTTTGGCTGTCACTACAGACACAAAATGCTTCAGCCCTTCCATCTGTTCACAATATGTTTCGTGGTCATTATGATCGCATAGGTTTCCGCTTGGAAAACCGACTCAAAGTTACCTTATAAGGTGTGCCATCTAATGTTGTCGCTCGCCATGAAGGCGCCAACGCCAGACTCTTCATTGGCTTTGGAGCCATCCGTAAAGATTCGACTGCATTGCTTTCTTGGTTCGAATTCTGGTGGGGATGCGGGGCGCAAGGTACTCGAAACTCCAGTGCGTGTTGTACCAAAGACTACTTCTTTTAAGACGGATAATGGCCTTGAGAGTGCATTCCATGATGTAAGTATCACGGAGGGGGGAGAGGTTCAGCAGTGCATCAAGAGCAGAGCCAGGCGCTAGGTTAGGTTAGGTAGGGGGCTGTTAATACGTTCACCAGCACACTTAGACCATGGTCCATTGTGATACCCCTAGTCAGACAACTACTACTGATTGACTACCCCAGTGATAGTGTCCTTAATTTGATCCCAACGGCAACTGGTGACTGGACCAGATTTGAAAACCATATAAAAGCGTATAACTTTGCTTTCACTGGGATTCGAACCGGGGACCCCGCTAATCAGGGACAAGAACTCTACCAACAGCGCCATCCAGTCGTTAGAGCCCGGCGTACTTGGAAAAGCTCTTATTCAGCCGAGACAGACTGTTCTTTGGAGCTTAGTGAAAGAAGGAAGAAAACCCTATTTACGTGAAAGCTTAGTCCACCAAACGACCGATGCATAGGAGAGTGGGCCTTATCATAGACGTGCAGATCCAGATAGACCTTTTTGGTGATAGACCCCAAGACTTACCGAGAATCTCTTTACACTGCCAGAAGACTGACAGCGCCTTGGCGATTTTCTACTCGATGTGTATTTTCCAGAGAAGTTTCCTATCAAGAATAACTCACAGATATTCTGCTTCATCGGAGAAAGGAGACCAGTCAATTTCCTCCTCTTCTTAAAGAGGAAAACTACTGTTTTGAGAGGGTTGACTGAAATCCTATTTCTGATACACCAGTCGTCGACCATGTCTAGAGCCTGAGACCGTTTGAATACACATCCGCTAGGCATGATCCGACAGACAGTACGGCTACGTCATCCACATAGGCCTGGCCATAGATGTTGGAGCCATCGAGAGCATCAATGGATAGGTTAACGTGGTGGACTGGAAACATACAGAAAGCACACTTAGGCCAGCCAATCCACACGGATCAGTCGATCCTACCCTGCAAGCTAGATGGTGCTAGATGGATGGATGAGAAAGATGGCTGCCAGTAGACAGTGTAGAGGACATATACATGAGTCCTTGGCACTGCGTAACTCGCCAAATCTGACATTTCATTCACATGGAATTCTGTTCTTAGTTCGGCTAGACTCACGGCCGTGAGTCTGGCTTGCCAAAAGACGGTGCACAATGGCTTCCTCCTTCTCTCATCGCTGCTGCCACTTTTGCAAAAATCATTGCAATGTAGACCTATTCTGAAGGCGTGACTTCCAATTGTCCAGTGCTCAGTTATAACACTTATGGGGGTCCTGAGAGGCAGATTGTACGTTGTGCCTTCAGACCATTTACCACTAGTCAATCGTTTCAAGAATCTATAGACACTAGCCCTAGTTCTAGTGCGTCAGCTTCGCAATTTTCTGGAATGTCACAGTATCCCGGCACCCATTTAAGGTGGATCCTAGAACGCACTCAGCCACCTCGTAAAGAGTTAAGCCGCAGTTCAGTGAAGTCTTCATGTTAAAAGTGATTGCATCTACGTAGACTCGCCGCCGGTCCGGTCTTTAACTTTCCCCAATCTCTATAGTTTTTGGCCAAAATCGCTTAAATGGTTCTGCAAATGAAAAGAGAACAGAATTTTTAGATACCACGCCCGCTTTTAATGTTCACATTTTGTCGCATCAAATATTGCCATTTATCGCAAGTAATCGTACCATGCTTTCATAAAAAATCATATTCTAACCAAATGTTGATAGCACTTGATTTTTGCCGTTGTCTGTCTATCCAGCACTCACGTTACATGCTGCCCTTACCCTAAGCTGAGAATAAGAATACTCAAAAGAGAGGAGAAGAGGGAAAAATCACTCGAAAGCCGGTCTGCGCTCATGCGACGCACTCATCTCGCATTTGATGCGACCAATTTTGACCGTGTAACAGCGGGCTTAGACACACGAAAACTCGCAGAGGACCATCCAGTGCCTGAAAGTCAGACTTCCAATAGGATCTGAAGGAGTTGCTGGTTTAGAGATTCTTCTCCATGAAGAGCTTTGGTAGTAAGAGCACGTGTTGTATAAACCTAAATCGACCGAAGATGATATAGTGTCCAGAACAGAGCTCGTTTGTCCAACGAACGTGATGGCCGTTATCTGTCAGCCGATTATTTCTATCAAGGGAAGCAATATGGCGTACGGGGTGTCCATTGTGAGGCATAAGTATGTACCACCGGAGCATTAGGCACAACGCCTTTCAATCTCAAGAGCAGATGAAAAAGCTCGTGATCTTTTCGAAAGAAATGTTCTGCGTTCAGTCTTTGGCCGTGTTTGCTTAGATGGGCTGCACAGCCACATACAAAAATTTAGTTACAAATAGCTAGGCCACGTAGAGAGCGTGGACAACCCTTAGGTTAGGTTAGATTAGAGGGTTGACGCTGCGGAGCCCCGCGACACTGAGGTCCTATTGGGCCCATTGTGATGCCCATGGGGTGAAACCCTTCCTATCGTCTCACTCGCCGGATGATGATAAAAAAATCCTGTCTTCTAGGGTGTTGGTTATCGTCCTCCTCCATCCAGCCATCCAGAGATCCTAATAAACCAGTAAAGAGATTTTAGTGGGATATCTGATATCCCACTGGAGGTCATGTCTTTGTCTCAGTTTGCATAGACTGGGGCATTGACAAAGATAGTGGGATGTATCCTCAATCTCCTCCTCGTCCCCGCAAATGGTGTCATGGGTAAGTCCCATTTTGTATTCATGACACTTCAGATGATTATGACCAGTGACAGCTCCGACCATCATCCTCATCAGTTTCCTGCCACATTGGAGGAGGGAATTGGTTTTAGTGCTGTTGAACGTAGGCCATATCGTACGAGTAGTCTCACATGTGGGGATGGAACTCAACCTTTCGTTAGCTAGCTCTATGATTCTATGATTCCTGTCCACCTTTTTCTTGATTTCACAGAAGGACCTCCGAGGCTGGAGGCCTGACGTGCCCTTGGCGAGCGTAATTGAAGGCAGCTTGATAAAAATCGTGCCAGCAAGGGAGACTTTTTGGTTTTTGGCCCAGGCCCATCACCAACTGTGGCGGCGTGAGAAGAAGAACGCAGTGTCGTGTCATTTCCTTCATTTGAGAGCCCAGCATATGCCTGCATCTCAACAAAGCCTTTTATTGACGCTAAAGTTCACAGCGAGCTCCTCGCATATGGATTTACCTGTGCAGAGTCATCTCCCAGATGCCAGAATGAACTTAACATGTTTGCCTAATCTAGCAGCACTCTAAAAGGGACGTTATCTTTCACAGAGCCGTCACCCCACAGTCATGAGTCCAAAATTTCGTTTTTCGGCCAAACATCGCCTCAAGAGAGCAGAAAAAGAGCAGAGCGGAACATTTTTTCAGATGCATGCATTCGTAATCAGTTTTCGAAAAATTACAAAACTACTGCCAACTAACTTCCCCACTCAACCGGATTCTTATGAATAATTCCACACACAAAATGCTTTTATTCACGTAGTGTCCTTCGGCCAACAGGACGACCAGAGCGTCCTCCAAAAAGGACAAGCTCCTCCTGAATTTTTCGTGGTAATTTTCATGTGAACCAGTACCAGTCGACGACGTCGCATGCAATTAATAAATTACACAGCAGAGCTTGTCCTTCCTGAGACAACCAAGGATACGCCTTCTCTCGTTCCACCAGCTATCGTCTATCAGCAAAATAATTATATGCGTCCCTTGTGTTGTTGTTTTTATTTTTGCACTAAACTTGTGTTGAGTTGTCCTTTCGACCTGATTTTTCGAACAGGAAGTGTCCTCAAGCGAATCCATTTACAGCTTCAAATGTTCGTTCTATATCCTAAATACGGCGTGCAAGTAGCGGAAGGAGAAACAAAAATGAAAATGAAATGAGAATGCACATTAAAACTCCAGCGTCGGAAGGAAGCACCAGCCCCGGCCAAAGAGAGAGAGAGGCTGAGGAACAACTGAAAAAGAAAATAACGACTTTCGAGAGGAAGAGAATTTTGGAACAAAACAAATCCTGCCGAGAGCTCCTTGTTTATTATTCTGAAATGAAATGTCGTAAAGCGTGCCTCAGAAGACATCCGTTTGCATTTCGAGGAAGGAACGAATGTGCACAGGTTGAGGGCATGTTTTGGGCTTAACTCGAAACAGGAGAAGCGGTTCTAGGCTTTAAGCAACTGGAAGTTCTCTTAAGAGCTTCAGAGATGAACTCTATCATTGGCAATTGGTACATTTCAGGTGCTAGTACTTTTGATTAGTGCTGTCGACTCGAACGAGTCTCGTAAAATGAAAGCTGACATGTAGCGGAATAGCAGTTTACTTTAAGATTAGAGGTGTGGTTTTAGCAATTCTGTCCATCTTTCAAATAAGAAAGTGTAGAACAAAGAGTGGGTCGCCGTGGCGTAGTGGGTTAGTGCGTCGACTCCTACGCAGAGGGTGCCAGGTTCGATACCCGAATTTACCACCTTTCATATTTCACGGCTCCACCTCTTTCGAGTCACTGACAATGCTCAAAGAGTATTCCTGTCTAGAAAAAGCTTCTCAATTTCGCCGTTCGGAGTCGGCATTAAACTGTAGGTCCCTTCCACGAGTGAGAGAACAATAGCACGCACAACACGAGTGGTTGCTGAGAAGCTAGGCCCTGGCCCTCTACGGGCTGTAGCGCCACCTATATTATAATTAGAACAAAGAGTCTCCCATCGTTGCCGGCAACACTGCTTTCACACGTCAAGACTTGCTGTTCACATGTACAGTTTTTTTTTCGGAGGTTTTTACAGCTCCAATAAGGGAGGAGTGAAGCACTCAGACTCAAAAACAGGTCCATTCTACCACCACCCTACTTTTGCTGGACTTTCTTGATTTTCCGGAGGAAGACCAGCAGGCGCTTCTGTGATGGGAAGCCTTCGTGATCAGCAGTCACCTCATCAGCACCAAATATCCGACACCTAATTCGAGCAAAGGAAGTACTCTGCAATGTCGACGTCTTCCCCAAAGGAACCGCAGAGGGTTTATTTCCTTAGTCGAAGCACATTTAGATATTTAACTAAGGTTATAGTGGCCCATTAGGTAAACAGAAAGTCGGGTGCTTTCGCCGTCAGACTGTTCTGTCAAGAGAAAGTAAGAATGGCGCGAAGTCCCAGCTTAGTCTGTCTACAACCTCCGGTTGAGCTCTTGAGAGGTCCAACCATCGATGAAAGTCATAACCAAAGACGCAGGTAGTCCCAGCGGGGGCTCAGGTCCTGAGCGTACCTTCTCTGAACTTGCCAAGTAAGTTCATCGGAAATCGCATTTCCCGTAATCCCGTGTTGGGCCGGGATCAAGACAAATGAAAGACTTGCATTCCTGAACTCCACTCGAAGCACTTATAGCGTTGAACAGAGCCTAAGGCACAACTTGACTGTCTTTACAGACACAAATACACGACTGCACTCTACAATAAACCTAATCGCCCCTTCCCTCGTGGCCATTAGGATCGCATAGGTTTCCGCTTGGAAATACAATCCTGTTGATGTTCACACAAATCGTCAGACCTACTCTGACCTATGCCAGGCCTCACCTTAAACCACAAGTCATGCCTGTCTGTCTGTGAAGCAATTAGCACCACTCCTGCAGCAGCATAGGAATTATAAAATTATAAAATCTACTTCCTCCGGGAGTCTACAAAAGCAGCATGAGTATCAGCGGATCTAGTAGCTATTGGGAGCCAGCTACTCGAGATCCACTGTCCATGCAGTCGAAAGTGACTATACTCCTTCGTTATTTGATTTCGAAACCCACTTCCGGTGCTAGTTACCAATATGGGATGAGTGAAACGCAAATTAACCTCTCAACAATTCAACCATCCATGTGTACACAGGTGGATCGAAGATGGAAAAAGCAACTTCTTTTCTTTTCCTGGTGGCGCTACAGTCCGGGGTGGACCTTAGCCTCAACTAGCAAGCTTCTCCAGCCGGCACGATCTTTAGTCTCGAACTGCACACACCAAGTTGATTGAGGTCCTTCTCCACCTGGGGGCGCCATCGGTTCCGTGGGCGTCCTCTATTGCGTTGTCCCACTGGTTCGGAGTCGAAAACTCTTCGGGCTGGAGCAGTGTTGTCCATGCGCTCTACATGGCTCAGCCATCTTAGGCGTTGACGCCTGACTAGGCTCATGCCGCTGTACAGCCCGTACAGTTTGTGGTTGAATCTTCTACTCAAAGGAACATCAACGCAGACAGGACCAAAGATTGAACGCAGAACTTTTCTCTCAAAAAGACCAAGTGCCTCTTCATACGTTTTTGAGATTGTCCATGCGTCCGCACCATAGAGCAGGACTAGGATGATCAAGGTGTTATATAATGTTAGCTTGGTCCTTCGAGAGAGGACTCTACTACTCAATAGCCGCTTGAGCCCCAAGAAACAGCGATTGGCAAGAGTTACTCTGCCTTTGATCTCAGTACTGGTGTTGTTTGTACTGTTTACTTGCGAGTCGAGGTAGACGAAGTCCTTCACTACCTCGTAGCTATACCTGCTTCTGGTGACGTTCTGGCCAAGTCGCCGATGTTTTGCGTCCTTTCTCGTTGCCAGCATATACTTCGTTTTGCCCTCGTTCACCGCATTTTGGCCGCCTCCACTTCAATGCCAGCAAACGCCTCATTGTCGGCTCGCTGTGTTCGACCAATCACGTCAATGTCATCCGCATATACTAGCAGTTGTACGGAAGTTTGGAAGATCGTGCCTCTTGTGTTAGTATGTGAGTTCTGCACGATCTTCTCAAGAATAGTGTTGAAAAAGTCACATGACAGCCTTTTCTAAAACCTTTTTTGACATTGAGGGTCTCGGTGAGTTCTTTACCGACCTTGATGGAGCAGCGAGAATTCTCCATTGTAATCCTGCACAACCTGAAGAGTTTGGCAGGAATGTCAAAACTAGACATGGCGTTGTATAGCTCGCCCCTATGCACGCTGTCATATAGGGCCTTAAAATCGACGAATAGGTGGTGGGTTTTGATCTGCATTTCTTGGGTTTTGTCCAGGATCTGCCGTAGTGTAAAGATTTGGTCGATGGTGGACTTGCCCGGCCTGAAACCGCACTGATAAGGGCCTATCTGGTTGTTGACAATTGGTTTCAGGCGCTCACACAAAACGGCAGAGACGATCTTATAGGCGATGTTGAGGAGACTTATCCTTCGGTAGCTGGCCCAGTTGGAGGGGTCTCCTTTCTTGTGGATCGGGCAAACGATACTGAGATTGCGCTCGTCGGGCATGTTTTCCTCCGACCATATCTTACAGATGAGTTGGTGCATGAACCTTACCAGCTCATCTCCAGCTGCCTTAAACAGTTCCGCAGACAGTCCGTCTGCACCAGGAGCTTTAATCGTCTTTAGTCTCGATATCGCTATCTTGACTTCGTCTAGGTCGGAGGGACGGAATTCTCGTCGATCATCGTCAATTGCGTGGAGTGGAACATTCTGCCTGACAGCGGTATTGGAGTCTTCCTTTCCAGGTTCTCAGTATAGACTGCGAATCCACTACGAGTTGTTCATCTGCGTCACGACAGGCTTCTGTCCGAATTTTGTATCCATTGGATAGTTGTTTCACATGTTGGTAGAACTTTCGGACATCATTTCTGCCGTAACACCTCTCCATTTCCTCTTTCTTTTTCTTTTTGAGAAGCCGGTGCTCTTCCCTTCTTTTAAGTTCGTAGAGCTCACGAACCGCTCTCGCCCTTCTGTCCAGCGTCGCCTTGTATTCTGCTTGCTTCGTTGAATGTGTCTGCCTGCACTCGTTGTCATACCAGGGGTTTTTTTGGGTGGCGTTTTAAAACCCAGTACATCAAATGCAGCTTCTCTGATGGCGTTTTGACAACGGTTCCATTGCCCGTCGATTGTTTCGCCTGGCAGGGTTGGACCCTCTGAGAGCTTTTGGGGGACTCGATCGGCAAAGTTGCTAGCGGTCAATTGCGATTGTAGCTTTCCGACGTCAGACTGTTTTGGTTCTGCTCTTTTCCATTGTTCTATCGATATATATATATATAAAAGCTACGTCGTGGGCATTTTCTGCGAATTGTTGTACATACACTGCTCTGAAACTCTGATTATGACAGCGTTTTCCTGCCAGGATCGCCGCTTTGAACGAACAGAACTGTTGGAAATACCACCGGCAGATAATCGTTCTCACTTACAATGCACTTGCGATGTAAAATCGATGAAAAGGTGGTGCGTATCGATTTACAACTCGCTAGGCTTCTCTAGTCAATTTGCTTGCTACATCAATTCACGTACATGTCTAAGCAATACTCTCATCCCCCAATAATGTCAATTGTATCCTTCAAAAAGGGGCTACCCTTCAAATTTATCAAACTTATCCACATTTCCAAACACAAAGTCAACTCTGTTCCACCTCTCGTTCCTACTTCATTTTTTATTAAATTTCTACTCCATTTTCCGTTGCAGATGGTTCAAAGAAGAAAACGAGCAACTACTGCCATTGCAACTAAGCGATCGTATAACCATGATATCGGCAGGTCTCTTGAAAATCACAAAGGTAAGCCACAACCCCCAATCACAATACCCCTGCACAGCGGGATCTAATGGCGCAGCAAATAGCCACGTCGTCCATCGTCCGATGGTCGATTGGCGTTACGGCGTTACATTTCCCATTTCGTCTTCTCTTAAAACCTTCACACACACCAGAAGACAAAGGGAATATCCTTCTTATTGTATCTTCTTGTCTATATTCCATACATCTCTCTCTCTCTCATTTGTTACATTCTTTGCGCTTGTTGCAGGCTCGACTGGAGGACAGCGGCAAATACCTTTGCTGGGTGAACAACACTGCCGGCGAGGAAACAATCCAGGTGTCACTCACCGTCACAGGTATCCAATGAAATTTAATTAAATCGAGGAAACACTTTGCTGGCCTCGTCTCTCTCCTCTATCCCACTTCCCCCCCCCTCTCCCCCCCCCCCCCCCCCCCCTCCCTCACTCACGCACACCAACGACAATCAAACAGTATTTTGACATCTTAATGCCCTGCTGGCCTAAATCTCATTCCCTGTCCACCTCCAAGCCCCCGTTTGCCATTATCAATGTTTATCCGTTGCGGAGTGGGCTCTAATGAAATTTGGTTGTACCCAGGCTGAGGTGGAAAAAGGACACCGGCCATAAACAATGTTAAAGCAAAAAAAAACAAAAGCTAAACGAACCTCTCTGCAAGTGTATGTGTTTGTTTCCTTTCTCTTTCAGCGCCATTAACCGCTCATCTCCAGCCACAGGTGCAGACGGTCGACGTGGACAAGGACGCACAGTTCCAGTGCATCGTATCTGGACATCCTGTGCACGACGTTAATTGGTTACATGATGGAAAACCAATTCTGAGAGATAATCGAGTTGAGGTACGTATGCCAAGCAACCCGCCCCCCGTCGCCACTAACCACCCACCCATCTCCACTTCCGCCCCCCGATCCCGCAATACCAACCAAAGAGCATGCATACCAGAGCCGTTGAAGGACTATCTAGCAAAAAACAAAAAAAAAAAAAAAGCGAAGAGAAACTATCATGGATAAGTGAATATCGTGCGGTGGGGGAGATGCATCTGCGTCAGCATCAGCATAACTCAGCGTGACGAGCGACGAACGACGACCGACGACCGATGAGCGATGAGCGATGAGCTCTGATTTGCACTACCCACCGACCGACCGACGACTCCCAGTCCCACTCCCACACTCAGCTCAGCCGACTCTCGTCAAAAGGGAATTAGAACGGGATAATGTTGTTTCCGACGTTTCGCAATAGTGAGTCGCGAGTGGGGAGGGTACTTAATAGGATTTAAAATAACGACGAGAACGAATGCGGGCGCGGCAGGTTGTGGATCATCATCCCATCCCCCTCCCTCCATCATGATGGGTTAAATTTATGTTTTGAGGTGAAGAACGTTTTGACCCAGTTTCGGGTACTCGACTACCGACAAGAGTGAAGATGCTCAATGCATGGTTAAGTGACGTTCTCTGTTTTGACTTCTTTCATTCGCAGATACTCTCAGATCCGCCAAGACTGATTATTAAGAAGGTGACGAAGGACGATCCGGGAATGTATCAGTGTTTTGTGTCAAACGAATGGGAGCAGATACAATCGACGGCTGAATTGCAACTAGGCGGTAAGTTTGATGGGGTTCTATTTTTCTTTTGTTTTGCGTCATTTGGGACAAAGTCGATGTATTTTCATGAGTAACCATGCAAACTAGTGGAGCATGTTGATAGTTTCAAAGGTGTATTCCGAGGGCGTTCCAGTGGTGGTGTGCAATTGGTGGAGCGTCTTTCTCAATGACATGCGAAGGGGGGAGTGATAGAGCATTTACTAGTCAAGCCACACCCAATTTCAAAAGAAAATGTACAATTTCTGATGGAAACGACTTCTAAAGTGGGAAACAATGGTGAATGCGACAACAGGTAGTCGCCCACTTGGCCGACCCAGGATGTGGTGGTTGGAAAAGGTCCAGAAACTCGCATAGTTGAACTTGGACATAACTCCCGATGAGTAAGAGATGATGCTGGTCGATAAAGTGGCCTGGAGATGCGTGAGTGCTTCGGATAACGATGAAACGAGAACAATCCAAGAATCGCAGTCTTTGATTTTGTATAGTTCAAATGTTGGTACATTTTATTCCTTCGACTTATGATCCACAGAAACTCGCAGTTTCCCTCAAAAACACGCTCTATCATGGTCAGATGACCTAGACGGACTGTTGGCTAGGTTAGCATAGGTTAGAGCAACTGCCATGGCCAAGACTGCGGCCCGTGTATACCCTAGTCTGAGTCAATTGTCCTTCCACTACAAGGGGGGACTAGCAAGTTAAATGCAAAAACTAAGATCCAACTACCAGCCAGACCAATTAGGATTTCCGGCTTCGTATCATGCTTCCTCGTTGAGTTTATTGTAGTTTTTCTTGTTCAAAAGCTGGTGTTATAGCCAGAGGTCGAAGGACCGCATCTCTAAACGGACATTATACAAACAAGATTTACGTTACTCGTCCTGCGAAAAAGCGTATCATGTCATACGAAAGCTAACTTACTCATTTACTTCGATGCTGTATCCCCTTGCTGGTCCTAGAGCCTCTACTACGCCTACGGACCATTGTGTGCGGTTTTATCGCAATGAGTTTCAGCCCTCTCCAACTCTTCCCCAGCTGTCTGGACTCATCCTCCTAATGTTATTCGTCATGTACTTCTCGATCGGCCCGTTCTTCCACCCGGTTGTTACATTAACGTTTTTCCCTGCTTCGCATGTCGAAGGCTGTGACAAGTGGTGCCTATAGGTTCCAAGCCCGTTCTCTGATGAAGGTGTTCGTTTAACATATGGTTCCCCAGAAAATCCTTAGTATGTTCCGTAGGCCCCGGTGTACAAATGTGCTTAGCCTTCTTGTCATAATGGCGGTCGCTCTCCAAGTGCTTCTTGGTGCTTAAGCTAATAGCTTTGTGTCTCCATGTTTTGGACAACATACCAAATGCTTTAGGCTTAGCTTTAGATATTCGGTCTGTGACATCTGCTTCGGTCCTTCCATTGGCTGAAACTCTCTACTCTCTCAACCGGTTGTCCTTCATTGCCTATTTGATCGGGAGAGTTACGACGCATGGCTGAGTAACTTTGTTTTTGACGAGTTGATGTTCAGCCCAAAGGCGTAAGTAGTTTGGGGGAGGTCCATAATCCTATGAGGGAGTGGGCACACGTCGTAAGCATAGTCTAGCTGATTTAAGTGTGGTGAAGATGTCCTTCTGTGTTCTCGGTTAGAGAGCAGAGTTAAGCACATTAGTAATCACCAATAAAAATAATATTGGGGATGTGAAGCAACCTTGTCTGACTCCACTTTGGATTTCAAATTCTTCTGACAACTTTCCTCTGGGCAGTGCGTGACACTTAAGCCCATCGTAAGTCGGGATGCTTCTCCTGGGCAAGCCAAGCCAAAATACACGAGTTTCAATAACGATTTGCTCGTTCACGACTGCGGTGATTTGACCCCAGATATGTGTTTAAACCATTTTTTATAATCATTTTGTCGGTTTTAAGTAATTTCTGATATCCTTTATACAGACGTTTGTCAATTCTTCGACGTCGTTAAGATTATAACTGTCTTATAATATTCCTCAAGTTTCTGAAAGGGCGGGGCTAGTGTGGAGGAAGGGCAGTACTTCTTCCACTTCCTCCTCATCCCAGCAACTTATAAATAAGGGTTTGTGAGTCGCTCCACAGACAAAGTCTTAAGAGTT
This sequence comes from Eristalis intricaria, assembly GCA_964034865.1. Classification (NCBI taxonomy): domain Eukaryota; kingdom Metazoa; phylum Arthropoda; class Insecta; order Diptera; family Syrphidae; genus Eristalis; species Eristalis intricaria. The sequence continues at coordinate 38,260,422 of OZ035875.1, forward strand.
GTGTTACATGGCCACAGTGGCGTATACGTAACATTTTTCATAGAGTCGAGGTGGCAGTCTTAAGAGTTGTCCTGCATGGCCACGGTGGCGAATACGTAACATTTTTCATAGAGTCGAGGTGGCAGTCTTAAGAGTTGTCCTGCATGGCCACGGTGGCGAATACGTAACATTTTTCATAGAGTCGAGGTGGCAGTCTTAAGAGTTGTCCTGCATGGCCACGGTGGCGAATAAGTAACATTTTTCATAGAGTCGAGGTGGCAGTCTTAAGAGTTGTCCTGCATGGCCACGGTGGCGAATACGTAACATTTTTCATAGAATCGAGGTGGCAGTCTTAAGAGTTGTCCTGCATGGCCACGGTGGCGCATACGTAACATTTTCCATAGAGTCGAGGTGGCAGTCTTAAGAGTTGTCTTGCATGGCCACGGTGGCGAATACGTAACATTTTTCATAGAGTCGAGGTGGCAGTCTTAAGAGTTGTCCTGCATGGCCACGGTGGCGAATAAGTAACATTTTTCATAGAGTCGAGGTGGCAGTCTTAAGAGTTGTCCTGCATGGCCACGGTGGCGAATACGTAACATTTTTCATAGAATCGAGGTGGCAGTCTTAAGAGTTGTCCTGCATGGCCACGGTGGCGCATACGTAACATTTTCCATAGAGTCGTAGAGGCAGTCTTAAGAGTCCGAAGACATGGACGAGGATGAGGAAAAAACCATTAAACACCTGCTATGCAGTTGCAGTGCTCTCTCATCCCGTAGATTTAGACTTTGTTAATCTGGCTAAACTGAGCAGCATCAGAATCAGCCCTCTTCTTCGCTTTATCAAAAGCACTAGTTGTTTTCCGGAATATGTACCCTTGATCCTCGTGGCAACACAATGGGCCTTCGCATAGCCTAAGTGTGTCTGCTGTCTGTATGCACGGCCTCAACCTAACCTAACCTAAGTCGCTCCACATGATTGAAGACATTGCTAATTTAAATCCTGTTTAACTCGCCAGTATCTAACTCACAGTAGACGTCTAACTACAGTCACTTAGTTAAATGACCGTTAAAGTTAAAATTACCCTTAAAATGTATGGGATATTTATATTCAAATGTTGCAAGAGTACGATCAAGTTAAACTTGCTTAGCGTTACCTTACTCGCTATTGCAAGATCTAGACAGATGTAGACGGCATGGAGACCCCCATCAGGCACTGACATATAAGTTGTCCTATTACATTACTGAAAGCCTTGGATAGAGGTAATAGAGTAACCCCACAAGGTTAAATCAGCTCCTCTGCTCGTGTGTTGCTCTAGTTAGTCGTAGCTGATCACACCTAGCTTATAGTGACATTCAGTTTGGTGAAAAAAAAGCTAGGTGTGATCATCACAATAAGCCAGCTAACCACTTTGTCACAAGCACAAACTAGTCAGGTTTAGGAGTAAGTTAGTCCGCGTGATATTGCAATGAGCCTACATTGGTTTAAGTGTGGCTGATATCTTTAGCCAACCACTCTTCCTTAAACAAACCTTCGACCATCGACCTCAATAAAATGATCTTACATATACTGGACCCGATGACCATATGAAAAAGGGCTCCACGTATCTCTAACGATGTAAAAAGCTTATAGTGGGTACACTAGTAGTCATAATAGTCACTCTGTTGTATGGTGGGCTGTGCTTGAAAATAACATCGACTTTGCAGTCGCTTGATAGGATGCAGTGACTGGCGTACGTATGTATTCTCGGAGCGTTAAGCACAACCTGGATATGTGAAAATGTGTTCTCTACACTCCATTATCCTATGCCTCAGTATACATAAAACCCTCTTCAAGAAGAATTTCTGAACCAGACTGCCGCCTATGTCTTAACGGCCTAGTGTATTAAAACATCCAACTTATGACGGTGCGAGGACACTGAGAAATTCTAGGGAAATGTGCAGCGGACAAACTCGCTGCAAACTACCTTCCATGTCAATCGAAATTTGAAACGATACATCATGCAAATCGTAGATGATCTGCTGACTTAGGATGCCTTATCATGAACAACTTCTGACCTACTTTCGATCCTCATACAGCCTGATCAGGATGAGTGGACCGCATTAGATCCAGTCATCTGCAACGCTTTATAAAAAGCATTAACTGCTTTTCGGAATAGGATTAAACACACCCGCATGCTAACACAAAGAGCCCATAATGGTCTGTGGTGAGTGTGATTTATGTCTACCAGCAGTCAACCACTAAAACCTAACATAACGCAACCTTGTACTCACTGCACTTAAGACTGGTGTTTATACCTCAAGTGCTATGGAAGTTGTGCGCGTCGCGAATTGAACTCATTGCAGGTAGACGCACCAGTCCACCATGTCATGGCGGCCACCATTTTTGGGAAGAACTATTTGAAGAATTTCTCGGGCAAGAACTTAATCAAGTGCTTTCAAGAGTGAAATTAGTAGGTCATCCGCCTTTCTTTCACTATCAAAACTCATGGTGTGAACGGGACTGATGGTGTGAATGGGAAGATGTAAGCTATGGCAGGCATCAAGTTCACCTTGGTTAACTATGTAACTCTGCTCCCCTCACCTCCCTTCCACACCACATCCCCTTCGAAGCCCATTTCAGAATATCGCCCAATTTTCATTTAAGTCACAACCATCTCCCGTCTGTCTATGTTAACGATGTCGAACAGCATCGATGTCGTAGTATAATTTCAAAGACGAATTGAAACCAATTGACAAATCGACAATAACTTGCACGTCTTGCCACTGGCAAATCACCTCAGTCGAGGAAAATCATTAAAACTTGTGAACTCCTTTCATCGGGCAGCCTTTCAAGTCAAACTCACTCGACTGTAGCCGCTCCTATCATCGCAAGCACAATGAAAACTTCATTTTAACGAAATATCCAAAACAATTTCATAGATAGACTCACCCCAGGCCTCAGGTCCCACGAGGACTTTTAATTAAGTTCAATTAAACAATTTTCAAAATCGCCCGCAGTCTGTGCGAAATTGAGAATTTCAAAAACGATTTCAAAACAATGCCGGCTGAGGGAGGAACAGGGCAAAATTGGGTGCTGGGCAAAAGTGAAAGGGTAGCCTAAGAAACATAATGAATACCACGCGCAAAGGAGAGACGGAAACATAGAATCGTTTTATAAAAAAAAAATATATAATATTCCGCCAACCAGTCACTCTCTTTCACTCTCCCTCTCTATTTCTACGGTCCTTCTCTACTCGAATCAAAAGAAAACCAAATTTCCGCCAACAGGATACCAAAAGAAACAATAAAGTCGCCTCCTCTTCATCCTCTGCGACCACAATGGCAAAAAGGCCGACTTCCTACAGCGATGAAATTGCAATTTGTCAAAACAACCTAAGAACTCTCCCCTTTCTCTCAGAGTCTATGTTTGTGTGTGGGCGGTTGCAGACCACAATTAGGAGTCCAAATGGATCGATAGGAAACTGACATAAGATACTTTATGTGGCGCAATGAAAAAAGGCAAAATTTCCTTGTCATTTCCCACCGACTCGATAGAAGGATCTCGTTTCGCAAATACGAAGAATTTTGTCAATGCACTAAAAGATGGATGGATACTCACTCTCTTTCTCTCTCTCTTTTATTTCAGATGCCTCGCCGGAACTGCTTTATTGGTTTTCAGAGCAGACCCTGCAGCCGGGACCGACGGTCTCGTTGAAATGCGTCGCAACTGGGAATCCACTTCCTCAATTTACATGGTCTCTGGACGGATTTCCGGTAAATAACTCGTGTATTAAACTATTTTTCAATTTCCCGCCTCCCCCTCCCCCACCTTCACCCTTTCAACTGACTGAACCCAGTTTCAATTGCATGAGGGATTGTTTGTTAAATGAGAAAAAAAAATAAATAATAACCAACCCCTGACTTAAATGACGAATTACCGGTGTTGTTCTTCTTTTATTGTTTCATGGAATAATTTCCGGCCACATACACACACACGCGCGCACGCACACAAAACTCCCATTGGATTTGGAATCGGACAATTACTATCCTGATGCTTCCTGCTGCTGTCTCTGCTGCCTGATGTCCGCCGGCCCACCCGACCGCATGCAAAATGAATTTAACAAACATCCCGCATATTGACCACTTGTGGAATCACCATGTCGCATGTCACAGATACCGGACAATTCGAGATTCCTTGTTGGACAGTATGTAACGATACATGACGATGTCATCAGTCATGTCAATGTGTCAAATGTCAAGGAGGAGGATGGTGGCGAATATACATGCACCGCGCAGAATGCTATTGGCAAGTGAGTAACAAATGGGTGAAGGGACATCACTTGGGGATGACTGACAATGTCAAACGATTGCTGGTCCCTTGAATGGTAACCGTTTAACCATCAAATGCGCAATTAGTTATCAATGTGTTAAGGTTTACTCAGGTGGCCGCAATCAAATTTGACATAACTTTCCATTAGACGAATATGAATCAAGATTTATGTTTTAACTCTTACCACGTGCAACATAACTTAATTTTGTTCTAACTTAGTTAAGTTGAAATATAAAAATATAATTCAGTAAGTAGATTGTAGAAAAGTTGGAGAAGTTTTTTTTGTTTTTGCTTGGATTAATGAAAATGTTCCAGAAGACACTATGTGACCCGTGTTCATAGGTTAGGTTAGGTTGAGGTGGCTGAATGCCGCGCATACAGACAGCAGACACACTTAGGCCAAGCATAGGCCCATTGTGTTACCACGCGGATCAAGGGTACCTATTCCGCAAACCAAATTGTGCTTTTGATAAAGCGAAGAAGAGGGCTGATTCTGATGCTACTCAGTTTAGCCCAATTAACAAAGAAATGGGCTCCCAGAAGTCTGAATCTATGGGATGAGAGAGCACTGCAGTTGCATAGCAAGTGTTCGATGGTTTCTTCCTCATCTTCGTCCATGCAGCTTCTACAGACATCATTATAGGGAAGGCCTAGTCTAGAGTAGTGTCCATAAGTAGTGTCAGATTTTTTACTGACTAAAAACACCCTTCCCATCCGGTTTTTCTGTACTACAACTAAGTTTACTTATCTAGTAGTTTTTAAAGATCGCGTGTTGCAGGTAGACTTTCGGTACAAGCACCTGCCATAACCATCATTAGGTTGGTTTATTGTTATTGCGTTGTAGTATATTTAATTCATTTGTAAAGTTACCTCGGAGACGACACACAAACCCTCTAACCCACTTTCCACCACATGCCATTTGCCTTACGGCACATGCAGAATTATCCCCACACTATTTTGCTACGTTGTATTACCATTCCCAAACGGTTGTACTCCTCTCCCCTTCACCAATAATAAACATACATTCTGCATATCATATTTCATTGCACCCAGATGAAATATGAAAATTTCAATAACAACTCGAATTGTGCAAGCGCAATCAGATAAAGATCTGATACACAAAGAATAATAAAATTGAGAGTAAAGATCAGTTCTCGCTTAATCCTTCTACTGTTAAGTGCAGTCTAGCTAAAGACAGCGGCCTCCTTTAGAATCATAATTAATTAAAACATATCTGCTTGTGAGGTGCGGCATAGCTAAAGACAGCTGCCTCCATTTAGAAATATAATTATAATAAAATGAGCTGGTAAGTAAAACATGCACCAACTCATCTGTAACATATGGTCGAAGGAAAGCACGAGTGGAATCTCAGTATTGTTCGCCCGATCCACAAGAAAGGAGACCCCTTCAACTGCGCCAACTATCGAGGGATAAGTCTGCTCAATATTGATTATAAGATCCCTCTGCCGTTTTGTGTGAGCGCCTGAAACCATTCGTCAACAACCTGATAGGTCCTTATCAGTGCGGTTTCAGGCCGCGGAAGTCCAGAATCGACCAAATCTTCACATTACGGCAGATCCTGGAAAAACCCAAGAAATGCAGATCGGCAGCCACCACCTATTCGTCGATTTCAAGGCCGCATATGACAGCGTGCATAGGGACGAGCTATACAACGTCATGTCTAGTTTTGACATTCCTGCCAAACTCGTCAGGTTGTGCAGGATGGCGATGGAGAATTCTCACTGGTCCATCAAGTTCGGTCACGAACTCAGCGACACCTTCAATGTTAAAAAAGGTTTTAGACAAGGCGAGGCGCTGTCATGTGATTTCTTTAACGTCATCCTGGAGAAGATCGTGCAAGACTCACACGCCAACACTAGAGGCACGATCTTCCAGAAGTCCGTACAACTGTTAACATACGCGGATGACATTGACATGATTGGCAGAATACAGCGATCCGTCAATGAGGCGTTTGCTGAAATTGAGGCGGAAGCGGCTAAAAAAACGAAGTATATGCTGTCATCGAGAAGGGACGCACAAAATCGGCCACTTGGCCAGAACGTCACCATAAGCAGCTATAGCTACGAGGTGGTGAAGGACTTCGTTTACCTCGGCTCGCAAGTGAACAGTACCAACAACACCAGTATCGAGATTAAACACAGAATTACTCTTGCCAATCGCTGTTTCTATGGGCTCAAGAGGCAATTGAGTAGTAGAGCCATCTCTCGAAGGACCAAGCTAACATTATACAAGACCTTGATCATCCCAGTCGTGCTGTACGACGCGAAGGCATGGACAATCGCAATAGCGGATGAGGAAGTCTCCTCTTCGAGAGAAAAGCATTGCGTTTGATCTTTGGTCCTGTATGCGTTTATGGTTATTGCAGAAGAAGATTCAACTACGAACTGTACGGGTTGTACAGCGACATGAGCCAAGTCAGTCGTCTACGGATTCAACGCCTAAGATGGCTGAGCCATGTAGAGCGCATGGACAACACGGCTCCAGCCCGAAGAGTCTTCAACTCCGAACCAGTGGGACAACGCAATAGAGAACAACGATCTCACATCATAGTTGCATGATTTTAATCAAAAAGTTATTGCATTAGAATTTCTCTTGCGTATGCGCCAAGATTTTGATCTTCGGTTTTGCTCATCGTCCAGCTCCATATAGCAAAACTGATGGTTGCCAAGTGCGATTTTATCTGATCTCCACTACAATGTCGTTTGTGGAGTTCACGTTTATGATGCCACAATTATAAGCTACAATGTTCATATTAAATTATTACTAACTCTTCAGAGTGCAAGAAGACGTTATCAACACTTACGGACGTTGGTATAGAAAACTTTATTATGCCTGAGAGAACAGTAACCCATGCCGTGAAGGCAACGACACCGCTACCAGGCTAGATCTAATGTATCAAAGGGTTGGCGTCAAGACAAAAGGTAGTGGAATTTTTTAATTCATCTGAAGTGAGTATCTCCCTATGGAGGATCCGTTTCCTTAACCAGATTATTGCCGGACATCCACACATGATGTGCTCGGGAATCTCATTGTCATGACACAGGTTTAGCTTGTTAAGGTGATATTCCAGTCCGCAGTGGCCGGCAAGAAAGCTTCTAAGCAATCTTAAGCTATGCTTATTAAGATGGAGTATTTCCTTATTGTTCGATAGCCGAATTAACCAGCAATGATAATTCATGGCTCACTGACAATGCTCAAAGAGTATTCATGTCTACAAAAAGCTTCTCCGCTTCGACGTCCGGAGTGGGTATTAAACTGTAGGTCCCTTCCCCTCGTGAAAGAACATTAGCACGCACAAGACGTGCGGTTGCTGAGAAGTTAGGCCCAGGTCCGCCTCGGACTGTCGCGACACCCATATTATTATTATTATTATTATATTTCCTTATATGAATAAGGCCTAATTAATCTCTTGGGCTGCCGAAGACCATGACCATGTTCCCACTGGTCTAGGCGAAATTTGTTTTCCCATTCTTTAATCAGAGTTATAGCTGCTATAGAACGGTTCTGGACCGATGAACGCTGATTCAGACACAGCTCTTGCCTTCAATCCCTCTATGTCCAGGGACCCAGCCAAGTTTCACTTTGTTGTGTATGGCAAGGGATTGAAGCGCGTCATAGTTAGTATTTGACTATTTTGGAGTCATGCTTGACTGTCTGAGAATATCTGTATTATTCTTGATACCTTTGTGGGGGTTATGTCTGGCGCAGACCTCGGAATGGATTTCGGCTTGGAACACTGTACCATTGGTACGGAAATCTTTGTGTTGGGTCCACAAACTCCTGCTCCCACCCCAGACTCAAAAGATCGATGACGAAGATCAAATGCTGCTCCCTGATTTTCGTGAGACACCTATATAATTTGGAGATGGTGTTCAGGTGTGGTGTTTTTCATGACGATTTGTTGAACAATAATTTATGAGAATAACAGAACTGCATGTGGCCAGTTATGAGTGAGGTGTTAAAGAACACCTCTTGAATAAATCAAGTCTAGATGAATACAAAAAGCCTTTATAAGAGGATTCACAGAGACAAGCTATGGACGTACTGACTGATGATTTGAGGCGAATTGAATTCGCATTTGCTGATTGCCCCGATCAAGCCAATTGCAGACGTATTCGCATGCATTCGGTCTCACCAAGGAAAAAATGTTACGTATACGCCACCATTACCCTATTTAGTCTTCTCAATTCTCTCGAATCGGGACCAAATTTCCAATGCAAAATGGTTCATTCTAGTGAAACAATGATGTGCCCTGGTACCTTTTTTGTCGGCCAGCTTTCGGCTCTATATGGCGGATCTTGGCGCATACAAGAATTAAAAGAATTTCTACCACGAGTAAAGCAACTAACGTACCCTTTCGCGATCGAAAGACGATTGCCAATTTATGTCCTCTCGGATTCATCCGATCTTTGACCATTTTCTTTCACTCAAGAGGGTAGTCTATGTTGCTGGTTGATTCAATTGAGGAAAGGCATAATTGTTAAACGCTCAACTCAAGTTTTTCTGAGCAACCTTCGAGAACAGATACGGTTGATTATTATATGCTTCGTGACATAAGTTTTGGGCGAAGCGAAGACAACGTTTTCTGATGGCTTTCTTGGCACCATGAGCTACCACCCTCATCGCTGGCTTGTCTTTCATTAAGTTTTGACGCTTGGGTGACTATGTCACAAACCCAACATTATTTGTCAAACAACGAGGTGGCCGACATCAGAGCTAATTGCCCATCGAAGAATTTGAGGTATTTTTCGCACGTGACAGGGTTGTATAAAATATCTGATATCTCTGATAACCCTAAGGTAGGTAATTTCTGATGAAAGAGCACAGAAAAGATATGCTAAAAAATAATAAAAAAACAAGACTGACTGGCGAATGATGCCGATTTGTCGTATCCTGCAAAATTGACCATCGCTTAATATCTGAGTGACCACAACCATATGGTTTGAAACGTTTCAAGTTCCTCTCTTATCAGCCTGTCGTTCAATCTCTCAGACGTTCGTTTTGTCTTAACATGATGTTCAACTCCGTGGTGGGAATCTTTCAAAGACGAAACTCAGCCCGTGCTAAGTAACAGTGTGGGACTTCCACCCACTAAACCCACCTCTCCTTCTACCCCTGGTCCTCGCGGCACTGCCGTCAAGCATATCATCGCGAGGGGAGTCTTCGGCCTTATACATTCGGCTCGTTCGTATTGGCAGCTACCTGTGCTGCGTTTCGTTGTCGTTCCTATCGCCAGTGCTCCTTCATGATGGCAAGCTTCTTGTGTGCTCAGCATCAGTGTGATTATGTTCTCTGGGGTAAGGTTCACGCCCAGTCTGTTCGTTATTATTGTTACGGTAATCACGATATCGTGGACAATGGAACATTACATGCTCCACGTTTTTCCCTGCTTCTGCGCACCTTGGACAATAGAGGTGTTTTCATGTCCGAGTTTGTAAAGATATGTTCGTAAACATCCATGGCAGTAAGCATCTGCGTTATGTAGAAATTCAGCTCTCCATGTTTTCTGTTACAAGGGTCGACGTTGGGGATCAATCTCTGCGTCCATCTACCTTTGTCAGAAGAGTTCCATCTTTCTTGCCATTCTTCGAGGTTTGTTCTACTTCTTTGTCTAACTTCACTTCGGCTCGTGTCTGTAGGCCTTCTCGTTCTGTTGGCACGATATTTCCATGCGGCCTCTTTGGTGAGGAGGTCTATTGGCACCATTCCCGACAGTATGTACGCCGCGTCGTATGAGGTTGGTCGGAGGGCCCCGCATGCTATCAAAGCGTTGACGCTATATACTGCTTCGACCTTTGAGCTGTATGATTTAGTGTTCATTGACCCAGTCCATATTTGGGAGCCATAAAGTATCATCGACGCCGCTACTCTGGCCAAGAGTAGCATTTTCTTTTGTATTGGTCCTCAAATCTTTAGCATGATCCTTGGCAGAGCAGCTGTTATTCTCGCTGCCTTCCGTGCTGTATTTTGCAGATATTTCTTAAATGTCAGCCTTTCCTCTATAGTAACACCAAGGTACTTTAGTAATGGTTTAGACACTACAACGTGGTCACCAACGGTCGGTAAAGTAAATCCATGGTACTACCCAGCCCTGTTCCATCTCGATGGCTTCGCTGCAATCATGTTCTAGCTCTTCCAGATGTTTGACTATCGCTATATTCAACTGATTTTAGTCTTCACTTGTCATGAGGACACATTGCTTCATATGTGATACATTGGGAGTCGATTATGAATATCATGTGCCTGTCTTATTATCTTCCCATAAATTAAAGATGTAACGCTCAAATGGGTCTTCTTCTCCCGCAAGGTTTCCATTAATCTGTAATCCTCCATCTAGACGCTATGAGCAGTAATCAAATGTTAAGATCGAACTAAACAATTTGTTGTTCAATAAAAAACAACTCGTAATCACATAACTTCTACACTGATTTGCCATTATAGAACAACATTCATCAGTCAATGAACCACATCAGAATCATACTCCCATTTATGTACTTTCTCTGCAACGAAGCATGATAATGGATCCAAGAAAGTTCACAACTCTCCATCGATGGCTTTAGAGGAACACTTTGCGGCGTCCCGCAATAAAACTGCTTTCACTCTGTTTCCGAAACTACTTCGTGATACCACATCCGCAACTCATACCCATTCAGTGAAACCATTAAACTCCTCCATCCGTGTCACTCTGCGACAGAACTCGAGTTATCCCCTCAATTACGGAAGTGGCTCAAGCAGACGAAAGAAGCAGACTTCCGCGTTGTTATTCAAATTCAAATCACAACTGAAAACCGTCATAAACATGCGAAGACTGGCAGCCATCGTCGCGTCAGTCCGCATCCGGTGTTCATGTGTATCCTTGTCAGCCGGTCACACACAGTCGCCCGCATGCCAAGCAAATTACCGCAATTGATATCAATCACACTTCATAAAGCAGGAAACCTAAAAAGCAAGCTCGAGCAAGAAGACCTCGAAGACGACTAAACGAAAATGGCTTCATCGCTAAATGGAGTGTTAAAATGTGCCCTCCTGCTACCGTGGCGCTGTCGCTCGTGGTATCCAGAACGTATCCTTGACACTTTATTTTATCATTTCGTTGAGCGTCCTCATTCGTTTTTCGCTCGCCTTTTTTTTAAACAGACGCAACAAAAGAAAACACATTCATTCTTGTATCTTTTACTTTCAGGGTATCGCACAGTGCTAAAGTGAACATTTACGGTCTTCCATACATTCGGGAAATGCCAAAAATAACAGGAATATCGGGAAGCGATTTGATAGTTAAATGTCCCGTCGCTGGATACCCAATCGATAAGATTCACTGGGAACGTGGTGAGTGTTGTGTGTTGCCGAAGACTTGTTTTATATTATTTCGTTTCAGCAAAACGTCAACGAACGCGCGGGCTTGCATAGCAAGCAAAATGAAACCAATGGGGGTTGAGAAAAGTGAAAAAGAATCCTTTTTATGCTCACATGAGCAGAATTCCTTTTTCTCCCATCTCCTTCGACTGTGCTTCACGCTCGAGCATACACGCTCGTAGATATTATATCCAAGGGCCATGCAAAATTTAAATATTTTCCTCTATGCTCATAGTTTCACTCGTGTATGAGTGTATGGGACTTTTTCCGCTTTTTATGATCCTTCATTTGGATCTCTGTCTCGTTCTCTCCGCTGCTCTGACGCTTGGCTTTATTTCATAGTCCTTGCCTTGTTAGGTATGACATTTGCTCTGTCTTTTGTTTAAGTTGAATAAATGTTTTGCATATTTTTAGGAGGAGAACGACGCCAGGACATGCATTTATTCTATTTTTTTTTTCTTTCATATTGACATGCTTGACATTGTTGGACTGGGCTTTGTTTTAATTAATTCCTTTTCCTTTGCTGCTGGAACAACTATATTTGTTTCTATTAATTATGATTTCGCAGTGAGTGTGCCGGGGCTTGAATGGATTTTTACCGCACGCCCTCGGTGCTGTACAGTGGTGCTCCAATGGTTGTGAGACAAAACAATAAAAGTTGAATGAAAACAAAGTCGATTAAGAACAATGCAACTTTGCATCTCGAAACACTGCTCAATTATGCTTTTTATGCTTAGTCACATATACAAAACGCCATCGCCCGTGGGTTGGTGTATCTAGCCCTCAGCTAGACTCTGCAGATGTTGAGTGCAGTGCCTCTTCGCCCAGGCAAGAGTGCATTCATTATGCACTCTGTCCCACAAAACATACAATATTCTCACTTCTTCATTTAGAAATAGAAGTAAGTTAACGTAGATGTCCAGTCTTTTTGCGCCTCTCAAAGGGTCGTCGTTCAATCTTTCAGCCGCTTGGCGTAAATAATGGAATTATTTTGCCTTGGTACTGGATACAAAAAGGCAACAATAAGCCAAATTTCAAATCGAAGGATGGTAGCGTGATAATTATGAATATCTGGTTATACTCGAAGAAAAAGTGATCCAGCAAGAGGTGTCATTGAAAAATCTCACACACCATGAGAAAGTAGGCGATAGTGCAATTATTGCAATAAGCATAAACAACAGAGTTATTTAATATGAATCGATACACACACACACTCGCAGTATGAGTTGAAATACTTAAAATTCACTCATAAACCTCATGACTTTTTTTGCACCGTCGCTTCGCACTGTGGCGGGTTTTATTTAATGCCTTTATTTATCAGACTAGCTTTTACCGGCGACTCCGACTCCGTGGAATAGTTACTTTGGGTAGCCTTTTTCATTTTTAGGATACTAATTTTCCGAATAATACAATACAATACATACTAACTGCAAACTACCGTGATTTATTGTAAATATCTTATTTTGACACATTTTTATAAACTAAATTTTTGGGTTTTCCACCCTCTGCTAAAACATAAAGATTTTGCGGGCACGATACTCATGAGCACGCCATATAGAGTTGCCCATGGGAAAAAACTGGTTTTTTCGAAATGTATACCTGGTACTTTAAGCGTTTGTTCTTGAGCTTAATTTATTGTCATGGCAAATGCTGCTTTTTGGGGAAACTTCACTCCTTTAAACTGAAAGGGCATATCAATCGGATTTATTGGAATACGGGAAATTGAAACTTTTTGTTCTTTTGCCATTCCAGTCATTGCTTTTATAATATTGCATCCCAATTGAGTAACTTGTAGCCGTGTACCACTACATAGCCTAGGTGCGTCAAGGTTTCTCATTAACAAGACCGGAACAAACTTTTAACCTCAACTTACGGGAAGGCACTCCTGATAATTCTAAAGAATTCCAAAATTCAAAAGGGTACGACGTTACTTGTTCAGTGTCCATAACATTGTCTACCGAGAGATACTCGACAACATCCCCCTCCACGCATGACATAATTTGTTCGATTATCTGCCACACTGTCTCATTTGTCGGAGCCCTTTCACACAACCATTCTCGATTGCCCATATTTATTTGCAAATTGGGATAGACATTATTTTTCAAATCATCTATATTATCCCCAATTTGACAGAATCACGGTTCAGTGTAAACATGCTGTTACTGTCTGTCGTCATACCGTCTCGGATTTTTAGAAGAGCAGTCTGATATTGCCCTGATTGTGGATCATTGTGCAGTTGAACTAGCATCTTTACTTACGGAACTTTTTTAAGTGTACCCATAATATATGTAGACGCTTTCAAACAGGCATTTATTTCATCTGCTGGTGTGCCCCTAGTAGTCACTGGTCTAGTCTGTCTAAAGTCACCAGCTAAAAGTACCACCATCCCTCGCATAATACTCTAGTTGGTCATAATATATTTCGTAGTGCGATCTAGTGCTTCAATTGCTCTTTTATGAGACATCATACATTCCTCCCAGACCAACAGTCTACACTCTTGCAACATTCGTCCACGCTCACTGTTTCTGCTAATGTTACAAACTGGCATTTCCTCATGAGCTAAGTTCAAAGGCAATTTAAGAACTGAGTGCGCCGTTAAAAAATCAACAGCAGTGGCGACCATTGGCATGGTGTGTTTGTGTAGTTTTAAGTACGCAGTCAATTTGAGTATCTGATATCCGACATTCAGTGGAATAAAAATAAAAAACACTGTGAGGGTGCCTGTCTGATCGACTTAGAGAAGGCGTTTGACACCGTTTTGCTAGAGGGCCTTTGCCTTAAGCTCGTCAGACTTGACTTACATAGAACATTGCTATACATGATATATGACATGATAACAGGTAGAAAGTTCGTCGTAAAAAGTGGCGGCGTTACTTCTACCACAGTTTTTAATATCAATAATGGTCTACATCAGGGGACTGTTGGTTCCCCAATATTGTTTGCTATATTCACTGCAGATCTTCTAAGGTCTATGCCGCACCTAATCGTGTACGCCGATGACTAAGTGCATACAGATTAGGTCCGAAGGTAGAAGTCATTAATACTAATGTTGCAACGTGACTTTGACAATACTTTGACTTATTGCGATGACTGGAAGCTGCGTATCAACTTCCAGAAGTGTGAGACTGCCCTTTTCCGTACCCCGCTGGCCATGGCCACAAGGGATACGCGCGTAAACTGGAAGAAGTTCGGCATAGTTGACCCCCAGGGTCAGACGTTAGCCGTGAAAACTGTAGTTAGATATCTTGGCATTTGGTTGGATCATTTTCTGTATTTTAACAAACATATAGAGAAGGCTCTGACCAATGCTAGAAAAGCCTTTGCTGTGGCAAGTAAGCTGTTTTACAGCAGCCAACTTGATACCAGGGTGAAGGTCATCTGCTACATGGCCCTCATAAGGCCAGTCAAGGTGTATGGGTGTCCCCTGTGGTTCAACGTGAGTCCTTCCCAGATGGAAAAGATGAGGGTGTTCGAGAGACGGTGTCTTAGGACTTGTCTCCGGTTGTATCGAACACCCGTGTCTGAGTACAAGAAGTACTATCCTAACGAGGTCTTGTACAACAGGGCAAAGGTGAAGAGGATAGACAATTTGATCATTAAATTAATAAGAAGTCACATTGCAAGAAGTATGACTTCTACCAACAGTCTGATCTTCGGGGCTTACTATCCCAATTATATGCACCATGAGAGGGTGCGCCACAACGGCTGAAGCGTTTCTCTTTTTTGATTCGATCGGTCTGATCCAGGACGCGCAGGGATATCCTGTAATCTACCACGCGATGCGCCGAACAGTTGACAGGCGACTCCTCTACGAATCGGATGTCGTCCGCAAACACGAAGATCTTCTCCGATTCAGTAGAGCGATCTCTGCTCGAGACAAGAGAGAGAGTAATAAGGAGCGGCACTTCTTTTGGTGGTTACACCAGAACCAGTCTCCGCCTTTGCCACATGATATTAGATATCATAAAGTAGGTATAGCGGCCCACTTACCTAGTTTTAAGGTAGATCAGAGAGAAACAAAAAAGAAAAAAGGTGCACAAGGGCGAGTGGATTATATATGTTACGCATATACATAACATACACCTTGTGTACACGTCCGTAGTATTATTTATTTATTTATTCTTCCGTCTTTCAAGTACAAAGCTTTTTAAGACTACTGATAATAGTAATAATTTTTTTTTTCAAACCTTATTAATAATAATGCCTAGTGTAAGCAGAAATTGACATACAATTATAATGTAATTTAGAATAAATTGCTACTCAAAAAATTTAAGATTTCATGTTTACATTTATCTCTACTCATATTAAAGTCTATAACATTTGCAACTAAGTTGAATTTTATGCAAGCATTAGTTATAGGTTAATTTTGCCCATAGTCTGTACTATGCCTCGAAACATAAAAGAAATCTCTAGGCCTCAGATAACGAGACGGGGTGTAAACACTGAACATGGAAAGCAGCAATCAATGTGAGCAGTAACGACGTCATGAGCGAAAAGAACTGAATAATAAGTCTTTCTTACATGCAGTTGCTTTAGATCGATAAGCTGACATCTAGCATTATAATCTGGCATATTTGAATTCCACGACATCTTTCGAAGAGCAAACCTAGTAAATCTTTTTTGTATTCTCTCAATACGAATAGCGCTATTGTTATATAAAGGATTCCATATTAAACAACAGTATTCTAATATAGAGCGAATTAACGAAACATAAACAGACTTAAGAGTGTAAGGATCTTGAAAATCTTTTGAATTTCGAAACTAGAATCCTAGCATGGAGTTGGCCTTTTGAAATAATATAGTCTATGTGCATAGAAAAAGTCAGTTGAACGTCGAATATAACCTCTAGATATTTATGCGAATATACTCTTGTTAAGATTGTATTATCCATCTTATATTTATAGAATATAGGAAATAAGATTCTAAAAAATGTCATAACTGAGCATATACTAATATTGAAATGTAGTCCATTCAAATCGCACCAATTATGTATAGATGAGATATCTTTTTGCAACTCCATTGCATCGGTCAATGATCGCACTGATTTAAAAAAATTTAAATCGTCAGCGTATAAAAGGCATTTAGAATGGGAAACATAAGTAGGCAAATCGTTAATAAAAAGAAGAAACAGAAGAGGGCCGAGGTGACTGGTACCCCAGAGAAATTGAAAATTACCCGTGACGGATTATGAGCATACATTAAGTTAGATTAAGTTTTCTTAGGTTTTAATAGGTAATAGGGTTTAGGTTTAGATTAAGGTTAGGTAATAATAAGAATGTATAGAGCGCCAAGTTTTTCTTAGTTTTCTTGGCTAGGAAGTCTGAAATAATAAAGTCTGTCCTAAGGACTAAGAAACAGAAGCAATAGTTTAGACGCCGAAAGGCAAATAGTAAATTAGATTAGAATAGTTTAGGGTCAGGACATGAATTGTTGGATAGATTTTTATGTCATTTTTGTCTAGTGTAAGTTGTAAAAATATTTGTGTATTTCGCAGAAGGGTGGTTACTGTTTTTGTTACGATTTAAAAGAGAGAACACACTGTACGGTCATATATATACAGTACCTTCTCGATTTACGCAACTAATAGAAATAAAGACACTTGCACTAACCGAGGATGTTGCACTTACTGAGTCACATTTCTTCAAAACGAATAATAGTCAAAAAAAACCTATATTGGTATAGAGAAAATGGCAATTTGATAAAAAACACATTTTTGAAACGAAAGTAAATCATTATTGTTGAACATAGTTTTTACAAAATCAGAAAACGAAAAGTTAGAATTGATATGTACAAAAGCAAGAGTTTTTTTTTTAAGCAATTGGATATTTCGGTGTTGCGAAAATCGAGGAGTTGCGTAAATCGAGTTCGTACAGTATATATGCTACTACATGCGTAGAACCACACACATACACCATGTCAATAGTCGTCACTGCTGGTTGATTGTTGCCGATGGTCTTTAATGATGGAAATTTGTAAGCGATAATTATTTGCATTCTTTTGAGCATTGCTCAGCTTCAGGACATTGCAAAAGGATAGTTGGTAGCTCAAATGAAGAAGGGATACATTTTTTTTGGTTTTTCAATCCGATAAGCCATTAAAGAGCCAGGACTGTGTGAAGATGAAAAAATGCGGTTTTTGACCCATTTCCCCCTTAGACCCGGAATAAGTAGACTAAGTACATCTCCAAGATCAAATCTATCTCTCTACCAAATTTCATCAAAATCGGTTCATTGGTTTAGACGTGAAAGTGTAACAGACAGACAGAGTAAGGATTAAACAACTGGATAACATTCTCGTCATATTATTGCGATCGATACCGTATTGTAGAAGACTAACCAACCTCTGTTTCCTAGACTTCTGGTGCTTGTAATAACTTCCTACTTCAGGGGAAAATTAACTATGTAGATTACTCCATATGCCAACTAAAGCCGCCGCACCGATATGTATGCTCCAGTTTAGTGCTTCTGGAACTTTCCTGTGATCCAGTCACTCTTCATGATGTGACTGATATCTCCCCTTATGACGAAGTGACACATTGTGGTATGCTGACATTCTGCAGATTGTGTCTTCAAGTAAAATCAATGTTCATTCACTGGTTGCATTTGCTAATTTTTCTAATCTTAGGATGTCTTTGGTTCTAAATTCGGAAATATTGGTACGCGTCTTTACTGTATTGTATGCGATGGATTAAAAAACAATGAAAGCCGAAGAAAAAGGCCAACGCATACTTTCGCTGTCTGAAAAAATAGATTTATTATTTACCCTCTAAAAACTATTATACTACTCAAATTGATGTTTCATTGTAATTTATACATGAGTACGTTAACTTACATATTTACTCTACGTCATTCCGGGTGACCTACAAAAACACAATCGACGAACTGTCCTTCATTCTATCTCACTTTTTCATGAAATGCGACTTAGGGTATACACACGCTCGAGGGTGACAAATGTCTAATAAGGTGACTAAGAGAATACAAATTGTACACACGATCGAATTTTTACACACGATCGAGGGTGACAAATATCTAATAAGGTGACAAAGAGTACAAATTTGTCACATTAAAATAGCTTTTTGAGTGACACGACTAAGAGAATAAGGGGGATCTTAAAAACTCAGCCATAGCCTTCTTCCGTATATGTGTCATAGGTAATCTCATCAGATTTTTGATATAAAGGTAGTCATTCTTATACAAATGTATTCTAAGAAATGACACTTCTTGACAGAGAAATAGTGTAATTACCTGCAACAATAATTAAGCATGTGTGAAAGCGACCCAGGCACAGCAACAAAGAATCTACAGAATCATAAATACCTTCTTCATACCTTCTTCATAAGGAAATAAAGGGTTTTCTAATAGGGACAATTTTTTTTATATAAAACGCAAACCTTGAGGTATTTCAAAAACGTTATTATCGACTTGAAGTACAATCGAAACATTTGTGGATGGAAATTGACCTCGTTTGCATCGGTCGATTAGTTGGACCCAATTCTCAACGACTCGGCTCCACATTTCGACCGAAACGGTCGCCTATTTTGAGTTCAATGTTGACTCGGGCGAAAAATAATCGGTAATCATGGCGCGATAATGCTGACCATTTCAATTCTTGAGGACGCCGTGGAATTGACTGATTTGGGTCATTTGCTACGGAAAATGTTGAGTTTACGAATTAAATTGACAGTCGAAGTTGGATGATTAGTGAAAGAGTGCGTTCACAATTTAAATTCATAGTTACCAAATCCCTATTGGAAAACCCTTAACAAGTGGAATGGATCTGCTATCAGTGTTTCGACGGGTGAACTTTAAATATGTTTACCAATTAATTTTTAAACGTGTGTCGAATTTTATGAAATTTTTATGTTTTCCGGGAAGGCTGTAGCATCTAACACCCTCTTTCAATTAATTTGAAGCATGGTAGGTAACAGTGTGCATGATTTTTCTGGTTCTTGGCATATACCTTTCGTTTACAATGCAGCCTTAAAATCAGATACAATTTAAGGAAATGTCTACTAGCAATGAGCCTAAACAATAGATTATTAGGTATTTTACCAGACAGATATGGTTCAGCTACTGAGGACTAAACATCATTCTATGTCGGAAAGAATATCTTACTGTCATATGGTCTTTGTCCCCTACACATACTCAGTTTTTGATCGACTGTCATCCGCCTATCTACTGATTTTTGTTGTCTGAATGACTCTCGCAACTAGAATCTACTTACTTACCTTTCAGGACAATGACCCTGCAGTGTCTGAGTCGGAGGTTGCGTTCCATAGTTGATGGTACTACGTACAATCATCAAGACGAAGCTATCCTATGTCCGCGATAACTTGGTCTTTAAGCTTCGGTCTTCTCGAACAAGAAGGCTCAGATTTGAGACCCCCGTGCCTGCAGCATTACTCCATGCATTGTATTCATGAGCTCGATGTGGCCGAGCGTTCACCTTCATTGCTGACAAAACCATGAAGGCACTAAGTATCTGCTCTAATGTTTTGCTTATCGTCCAAGGACTCGTAAAATAAGAACTTTATAAAGCATGATTTTCGTCCTTCGTCTACAAGATCGTATTTTTTGTGGATGGGGCATATGGAGCTATGGATGGGGCCCAGTCACCGGGCATGATTTCGTCCTTCCAAGTTCTGCAAATTATCTCCCTACCAGAACGTCGCCACCGGCCTTGAAGAACTCTGATGTTAAGCCGTCTGAGCCTGCGGCTTTATTGTTCTTCAACCATTTAATGTCTGTGCCGACTTCTTCAAAGCTGGGTGGGCCGACGCCTTTATAGACTGGAGTTTGGATTTATTGATTCCACATCACTCTCTCCTGGTCATGCTCGTTAAGCAGCTGTTGGCAATTCTGCTTAAGCAGATCCCATATTCCCTCCGGGTCAGTATCCAGGTTGCCCTCACAGTTTTCTAAAGCCAGCTGCCTGGCTGACTTGTTGCTAGACATTCTCGATATCCCTGAGCTAGACAGTTGCCACAGACCCTTTATTCAGGCGTAGAAGCTTATTCTCCTCCCGTCTTCTAGCCCGATAATACTTATAAGACTCGAACCTAAACATAATGTGGACAATTGTTATACCAAGCCTCAGGTTTGAATTGATCAGCTTCATCCCCTTGTCTTCACAAAAATCTTAACCCTTTTTTTAAAGAATTCGTCCATCCATTGACTGTTTTTTCAAAGTGAATGCAAAAAAGGGAACACTCGGGTCTCCTTCTTTTCGAATCGACTCTCAACCTTAAGCAAATAAATTGCAAGGAAATTATTTAAAAAAAAAAACTTTCAACAGGCACGTCTGATATATTAATATTCTAATTTATCCCCCAGATGGACAAACATTGCCTATTAATCGCCGGCAAAGGGCCTACAATAATGGAACGCTGGTCATCGAACAGCTGCAGCGCCTCGAAGATGCCGGGACGTACACGTGCATGGCACAGAATAAGCAGAAGCAGACCTCCAGACGGAACGTGGAGATCCATGTGCTGGGTGAGTACATGTGCAAACTATTCCTGCCCCTAATCTTCTCAACATCCCCCATTCGATTGTCCCAACGAGAGACAACGGCAGAAAAGTGCTTGCGTAAAGCCGCACCGGAGACCGACACCAGGTATTTGAACAAATGGAACATAATGGATTTGTTCTTTGTTTAGAAATCTGCTACGCCCGCCTTGTCTTCGGTAGTTCCACTTGCAGTCGAACGACAAGATAAAGCAGCTTACTCTCCGTTTCGCTGATGTATTTTTCCTTCTCTGCAGATGACGACTGTTTGATGTTAGCCTTTCCGTCGGATTAAGTCCCCATCGCCTGGCAACCGTCGTAGTTGGTTGTCCTTATTCTATGTTGCCTCCTGCAGCGACACAGTGCATTCGCATTGGCATTCGCATTCTTGGAAAGGATGCACGCAGAGGAGAGGTGAATGGACTTGCTTCTTGCGGATTGTTTGCTTGGTACGCTTTGCGTTTGTTAGCGAAGACCAATCGGATTGAAAGGCAAATACGAGCTTTTCTGTACAGAGTTTGTCTTCGAAACGAGAATTTATTATGTTGTGTATCTCTGTGAGGGGGTCGTCTTTGCCAGGTGAGCTCGGCTGATGGCGGCAGAGAAATCGATAACCATAACTTATTCGTTCTGCTGGCAAAGTGGGTATTTATTTGCGAAACAATCTGTGATTGTTCTCTTGAAGGATGCAAGTGCCACAAGTGATTCGTTTACTTGAAATATACTCACGTGGCTGTCGAGAGCAGGACTTGTTCAGACAATCACTTTAGAATTGTGTGCAAGAACGCTGTGTATTTGCGTTTGCATTTTTTAAATTTCTTATGAAAATATAATACCTTGGAAAATATTCCATATGGTGCCTTATCGAGGAGTTTTCATTTGTTTCGTCATTTTTCATCTGTTCTCTTTCCACTGTTTTCTGTCCTCTGTCCTCTGTCCTCTGTCCTCTGTCCTCTGTCCTCTGTCCTATGTCCTCTGTCCTCTGTCCTCTGTCCTCTGTCCTCTGTCCTCTGTCCTATGTCCTATGTCCTATGTCCTATGGCCTCTGTCCTCTGTCTTCTGTCCTCTGTTTTCTGTCCTCTGTCCCCTGTCCTATGTCCTATGTCCTATGTCCTATGTCCTCTGTCCTCTGTCCTCTGTCCTCTGTCCTCTGTCCTCTGTCATCTGTCCTCTGTCCTCTGTCCTCTGTCCTCTGTCCTCTGTCCTCTGTCCTATGTCCTCTGTCCTCTGTCCTCTGTCCTCTGTCCTCTGTCCTCTGTCCTCTGTCCTCTGTCCTCTGTCCTCTGTCATCTGTCATCTGTCATCTGTCCTCTGTCCTCTGTCCTCTGTCCTCTGTCCTCTGTCCTATGTCCTACGTCCTCTGTCCTCTGTCCTCTGTCCTCTGTCCTATGTCCTCTGTTCTCTGTCCTCTGTCCTCTGTCCTCTGTCCTCTGTCCTCAGTCCTATGTCCTATGTCCTATGTCCTATGTCCTATGTCCTATGTCCTATGTCCTATGTCCTCTGTCCTCTGTCCTATGTCCTATGTCCTATGTCCTCTGTCCTCTGTCCTCTGTCATCTGTCCTCTGTCCTCTGTCCTCTGTCCTCTGTCCTCTGTCCTCTGTCATCTGTCCTCTGTCCTCTGTCCTCTGTCCTCTGTCCTATGTCCTATGTCCTACGTCCTCTATCCTCTGTCCTCTGTCCTCTGTCCTATGTCCTCTGTTCTCTGTCCTCTGTCCTCTGTCCTCTGTCCTCTGTCCTCTGTCCTAAGTCCTATGTCCTATGTCCTATGTCCTATGTCCTATGTCCTCTGTCCTCTGTCCTCTGTCCTCTGTCCTCTGTCCTCTGTCCTCTGTCCTATGTCCTATGTCCTATGTCCTCTGTCCTCTGTCCTCTGTCGTCTGTCGTCTGTCCTCTGTCCTCTGTCCTCTGCCCTCTGTCCTCTGTCATCTGTCCTCTGTCCTATGTCCTATGTCCTATGTCCTCTGTCCTATGTCCTATGTCCTATGTCCTATGTCCTATGTCCTATGTCCTATGTCCTCTGTCCTCTGTCCTATGTCCTATGTCCTCTGTCCTCTGTCCTCTGTCCTCTGTCGTCTGTCGTCTGTCGTCTGTCCTCTGTCCTCTGTAATCTGCCCTCTGTCCTCTGTCATCTGTCCTCTGTCCTATGTCCTATGTCCTCTGTCCTATGTCCTCTGTCCTCTGTCAACTGTCACCCGTCAACTGTCATTTCTTTTGCCATGTTCTTTGCTTTTATAAAACTCTTCTCTTGCCATCCACAGTGCCACCAAAGATCATGCCGATCCAGGCGATGACGGACATGTTGCGCGAGGGAATGCGTGCCGCAATATCCTGTCAAATCCTCGAGGGCGATCTTCCAGTAAGCTTTCGATGGGAAAGGAACGGAAAGCCACTCATTGGGACTGGGTAAGTAGCTGACTCACCTCACTCTCTCACCCGTCACATCACACAATTTTCCCATTTTGCAGAAACGAAGTCTTCCGTCGTCTAGACGAGTACTCAGCCAGCCTAGTCATAGAACATATCACATCAGAACACTCAGGGAATTATACATGCATTGCCAGCAATGTTGCTGGCACTGTCAAATTTACCGTTCCTCTAACAGTTAATGTTCCTCCAAAATGGATCCTAGAGCCGAAAGACTCCAGCGCCCAAGCCGGACAAGACGTACTATTGCACTGCCAATCCGAGGGCTATCCGAAACCGTTGATCACATGGAAGAAAGCGATCGGCACTAGCCCCGGTGAATACAAGGACTTCCTCTATGAGCCGAGTGTACAATTATTCAACAACGGATCGATATTTTTTAAAAAGATCAGCAAAGAGTCTCAGGGGCACTTCTTGTGCGAGGCCAAAAACAACATTGGATCGGGCGTCAGCAAGGTCATCTTTTTGAAAGTCAATGGTGAGTGATTGTGATTGCTTTCGTTTTTGTATTCGATTTGATGGTTAAAGGCGGTATTAGATTGTGGAATTGTGATAACTAGACACTAATGAGTGGCTTATGTAGTCGCACTCTACGACTTCGACAAAGTGTTCGTTGGTATAGGACAGATGTCAGATGTGGACGGCGAGGCGCGCAGTACTTGAGGTCTCTGTCCGTAATCAGGGCTTCGGAGTTAATCTCTGCGAAGTAACGTGGTGAATTATAGTCTAAGTGAATTGAGGTAAGGTTTTCTGTTAGTGTAGAGATGTCTTACCAAAAACATCTAACAGGATAAGGTTCAAGGCAGTTTCCAGTGTATCGATGGGAGTAATTTTGAGGGCTCCACTGTTGCTGATGTAGGCTTGTCTCCGTACACTCTTTAATTTGTCGAGGTGGGTACCGACGTTGAGTTTCGGCCGTCATACTACGTCGGCGTATTCCAGAACGGAATACTGGTGTTATTGAGAGAGTGAGGGGGTTCGATAGGAGGCATCTCGTGTTTCCTAATGAATAGGACGATTTCGGTTGTTTGTGCATTAACATCCAGACCATTATCCGTCGCCCAGTTCTGTGGTCATTCAAGCTTTTTTGTTAGCACGATAATCAGTAGGAAACGATTTCACTCCTTTGAAACATCGCGGCTTTATTGCTTTTCCTATCACTAAGGGCTTCAAGTTTTCCGATCCGTCCATATTTGCTGCAAGTGAAGCTGTCAATCTCTTTTTACTATGTTTTCCGCCGTGACATTTTTCATCTTTGAAAGTAAGAGTTTTGTCAGGTAAACATTTGGAAAAGAGGCCGGGTTCATCAGTATTAAAAATGTCTCGGGCATCATAGTTTTCTATCAAAGTCTTCAACTTGCCGTGCCAATCTAAGCAAACTGCATCACTAACACTTCCACTTTCCCCACAAACACTTTTCAACACACTCCCATTTTTCTTCTTAAAATTTGTAAGCCATCCTTCACTTGCCGCAAAGTTTCGATGTTTAGAGTGGACGCGAACTGTCTTGTTTTTTCTTTTAAAACGTTTCCGCTAATAGACAGTATTTGTGCTCTACAGTGCTCTAGCCAAATGACCAGGCTCTTTTCCAGACGAGCAAATTCACCTTTTGTAGTTCTTTTTCTTACTCCAGTAGTTTGAGTAGCATAAATCTTCTCCTTGTGCTTTATTATGGTTGAGAGTGTACTCAGAGGAGTTTTAAATTCTTTTGGGACAACACTTTTCTTCCCACCTCCATCCACTTTTTCGATTAACTCCTTCTTTTCAGCAATCGTCTAGCATTTATACTTTTTAGGACTCATAATTAACACAATCTTTCTTCTGTAACCAACGAAAACTGAAACTAAACTACCAAAACTCGTGACAACTTCGAATTATGGAGAGGTTCGAATTATCGCAGGCTTGAATTAACGAGAGTCGACTGTATAATGACATTATAATGCTACTCAGACGTTGACTTTATAATGCTAACGGACTTTATTTTAAGAAGTTTGGGGAAAAAATATGTATATACATTTTAATAAAAAAAAACTTTGTAATCATAAGCCTGGTTTATCTAAGACATGAAACTAAAAATTCTGTATATGACTTTATCCAAATACCTTTTTGCGTGTTTTAGCTGGGTTAGGCGTTAATTACCAGTTAGATCGAAAATCGATTAAGATTAAAATATAACAATCAGTTACTTTCTTTTAATTCTTTAATTCACTAAGTAAGTTTAACTATTTTTACTAAAAGGTACCGAAAATTAAAACATGCAATTCAAAACAATGACTCTGACCTCTTTTAAATCACGCCAGCATCGAGCGTTCCAATAGGTGGTAAGCAAATAGGGCAAAAAGGAAGACAAATGTGACACATGAGAGCTGACATAATACGAAAAGGACGCTACTGATCACAAATAAGTAGAACAAAGGTAGAAAGGAAAATAGAAATGGTGTTTCGGACTGAAGTTGACCGAAATAAGATGTACAAATCCACTCATATGTTGAAGTGACTTGGACAAATGTGCGGTGATCAAATAAAAACTCAACACTTCCATAATTCGTTATAATTTATTGCCTTTATTAAATGAACCTTCCTTTCTCCTTCGAATTAGATTGGCGAATGAATCTTAGTTCAAAATAAACTCCTTCAACCCCCTTCAACAGCTGTTTCTATTTCATTATGTAATGTAGATCATTGATCCTAAGTTCTATGTTACCCCTACGTTAGGCTTATTACTTCACATACCCTTTATCCCTTTTCTTTGACGTTTATCATACATTTGAATTTCTCGACGTCGCAAGCCGCAGTCAATTCCCTTCGCGTTTAAATTGTTGATGTCTGGAAATTGTGAAGTCTTTGTTGACTGCCAACAAATGGGAACGAAACAAATGTAGCTGGGTGTTGATATTGCTGATCGAACGGCGTGTTGGTGAGGGTTAGCAACATGTAACTCGTGCACTAGAATTAATATTTTATTATTTTTTTTTCTCTTGAGCTACAGTTTTAGTTCCACAAAGCTCCTAACAGTGGTTAACAGTTTTAGAAAGTTACATTATTCAGCTAACTATCATTCTCGAATCGATCTCGTGGTCGCCGTGGCGTAGTGGGTAAGTGCGTCGACTCCTACGCAGAGGGTGCCAGGTTCGATACCCGAATTCACCACCTATCATAATTCACGGCTCCACCTCTTTCGAGTCACTGACAATGTTCAAAGAGTATTCCTGTCTAGAAAAATCAAATTCGCCGTTCGGAGTCGGCATTAAACTGTAGGTTCCTTCCACGCGTGAAATAACAATAGCACGCACAAGGCACGTGTTTGCTGAGAAGCTGGGCCCAGGTTCACCTCGCATTGTATCGCCACACATATTATTATTATAGCATCCTCGAAAAGAATGGTAAACACCCTGACCGCCGGAACAAACATTTTTACAAATTTATTTCGCTTAAAAAAATTAAGTAAATCCATTGACGGAGTTCCGAGATATTCGATAAAACAAACTTTTAAAACAAGCGTGTTTAATGTTGTAAAAAGCAGCTCCAAGGGGAGACCTAGTTTTTCTGAAAGCTGAAAGCGTGCTCTATTCATGTTGTCAAAATCATATCCGCCTACAGACCACTTTGGTCGCAACAGCCTTTTAAGTGTAGTAATACGTTGACTTAAGCTGCAAATGGCAATTGTGTTCTAATTACCAAGTTCTGACGAATACAACTTCTACAAAATAATAAATATACAACGGTTGAACCCGTGGACCGATTTTAATAAAATTTGAAACATTGTACATTTGTCAAGAAATCTGTTCGTTCGCTTAAGTTTACTCCGTCAATAGTAATCCGTTCGAACTACATCAACCATTTTTAAACCACGAAAAAATTGTATATTTCCGCGCGCCCATACAAAGCAAAATGTCAATTATCCTGAAGACCTGATTGAAATGCGCTCTAACGTTCCCTATTCACTCACAATGGAAGCTGTTCACTTGATAAATCATCCTATTCACTTTCTGAACCGCTCCCCATCCCCCTCCCACCACAAAGAAGTAAGATTTGCAGCAAGTCGCACAGCATCTCTGAAGCAGCAGAATAAACGTTTCAATCATCCCCAAGATGCACTCATTTCACTTAAAGTCTCGCCGCCTCAGCGCATCACTCTTTAAATGACTTCAAATCCCATTCACCCACGTCTCGTTCTTCGAAGGGAGATGATACTTGTAACGTAACAACGTTCCATCCTTGAACGAGATAATTTGTTTTCTGCACAACATACACACAGTGTAATCTGCAATCATCCCTCTTCAGTGAAGGAAAATAACATTTTCTTTATT
This sequence comes from Eristalis intricaria, assembly GCA_964034865.1. NCBI lineage: Eukaryota > Metazoa > Arthropoda > Insecta > Diptera > Syrphidae > Eristalis > Eristalis intricaria. Next base: position 38,288,324 of record OZ035875.1, read on the forward strand.
TCTCCGTTCGTCTTTACATTAGTGCCCGCCCACTTCACAACGAAAAACAAACAAATCTCCGTACCCAAAGGGAAACAGGTCCATGTCCAGTGCAATGTCCAGGGCGACAATCCCATTGACATCAAATGGAAAATGCAAAGCACCCAACAGTATCTGGACGAGTCGTTGGACTCAAGGTAAGCTGCAAGAATTGTTTGTGACAATATTTTTTCTTGTGTACACACACTCTCTCTCCCTCTCTGCCTCAGATACACGATTCGGGATCAGGTACTCGACGACGGGATGGTCTCGGAGTTGGGCATCTCGCACACCTACCGCCAGGACACGGGCATCTACATTTGTCAGGCGAGCAACGCCTTCGGCCAGGTAAGTCGGATGCACTTGAGTGGAAAAAAAGCAAGTCCCTTTATGGTAAATGGCAATCTGTCTCTTCAAGGATGACATGTCAATACAACTCATCGTGCAAGAAGTCCCCGAGCAGCCAAAGAACCTCCGCATCAACTCACAACAATCACGAAGCCTTCAGCTAACCTGGAGCCAGCCGTTCGCTGGCAACAGTCCAATCGAAGAGTATCACATATTCTACAAGCAAATCACAGGTACATCAGTGGGCGCATCACCACCCTTCTCGGTGGGGCTGAAGGAGGAGCGGCAATTAATTTCCTAATTACTTTCTTGTTGCAGACATTTGGCAGAATGCCGAGCGCATATCCATCACCGGTTCGCAAACCGTGGTGAACATCCAGAATCTACGCCCCGCCAAGGCATACCACATTCGGATGTCTGCTGAGAATAAATTGGGCTCATCCGAGTTCTCGGAGGTGGTTCAGGTGACAACGCTCGAGGAAGTGCCCTCCGGGCCGCCGTTAAATGTTCGCGCCGAGGCGAAGAGTTCCACAGAGATTTCCGTGACATGGGATGCACCGGATCGTGACCACTGGAACGGTATTCTGCTTGGCTACTATGTGGGCTATCAGATGTCATCATCGCCCGAGGACAAGGAAATCAATCCCACGCAGGGCTTCAGCTTTAAAACGGTCGAAGTGAGATCACACTTCGGCGGGGAGACGGTTCTAACCAACCTTAACAAGTTCACTCAGTACCATGTCATCGTGCAGGCGTACACCAGCCAGGGCAGCGGTCCGCCCAGCAAGGAGGTGGCTGTGCAAACACTGGAAGATGGTGAGTTTTCGTTGTTGCCATTACTCAGTTAATTGCTTTCCTTCTAAACCGAACCGAATTCGCCTTCGGCAGTTCCGTCATCACCACCGGAGAGTCCGCAATGCGACGTCCTGGGCTCGACGTCGATTTACATCACCTGGTCACCGCCGGATGTCGATGGGCAGAATGGCAAAATTAGGGGATACAAAGTGTTTTACATATCAGTGGACGAGCTGTACGGTAAGTGGCCAATGGCTTTAATGAGAAATCCTTGTTTCCCCCCCGTCTCCTCCGCACTCGATGTTCCTGTCAAGATTAGGGTGATTTTTCTTCTTTTTTTTGTAAGGATTCTGCTGCATTTGGCAGCTTGTCCTGGAAGCCTGTACTGCAGTTGAATGTTGGCCAAAACTGGGATTTGCATACACACTCCGGTTGGCTGGAGACTGAGCGTAGCGTAGCACTCTTGTGTGACCGGTTATGGAATCCTTGAAAACTTTTGAATATATTTTGAACACCAGCAGGAGAACATGTGTGCACTTGGCACTTCTTTTGCGGTGAACACACGGGAGTTCAATGTGCCTTGTCTGTGCACTGAATGAACTGAAGCAGTTTCCGTCCGTCACAGATTGAAGTTATGGCTCCCGGATGTTGAATCTACATCAGAATTACCAAGTGCTCAGTGTTATGGAAGTATGGCGTGGGTTAATTGATGGGTTTTTGAGTTTTCACGTTGGACCAGGTCGACGAAGAAAGAGTGAGAGCGTTTTTGGGATCAGAGCTGTCATTTAATTATTTCGTATTAGGCTTTCTGCTGAACAATCTTCCTACTACTTTTGTAGACCTTAGGGGACATGTTCTTACGTGTGTTAATCGAATCAGAAAAGCGCCGCTTGAACTCCATCTTTCTTTTTTTTCCCTGCATTCTGATGTGTACCATCCCAAAGTTCATTGCAATGACAAACAAAATTACAGGTTTAATCTGTTTTAAGTATGCCATCAAGCAAATCATCAATAATAGAGCTCACAACTGGAATTGCATGATCAATGAAACAGAAAGTGTATGATTTCATATATCCCTATGAAAAATGTATCAAATCGGGCGATCACGGTCGATTAACTGCTCACCGAACTCATTTCTCAATTGGTCCATCGATTCGCGCGTAGTCTTCAAACTTGGTCATCAATACTGGGCCAATAGTTTCCTCTGTACTCACTCTACGCATAAAGGGAAGGTCACTTGATGTCCAATAGCATAAAACCCGTGCTAAATTTGGTCACTATGGCTTGAATAGGTTGCAGTAGGTCGATTGATAGAAGTGCGCCATAAATATTTTTGACGTCGTTGTTGTTGATCATCGCTTTGTTCTGATGCAAGTCTTTCCATCATGAAATTGCAATGCGTACCCGGTGTACCCGGTGCGCGTTGCTACGCATATTAAAAAATCATATTTAAAAATAAGTCAGCATATATGTATGTATAATAAAACTTTTATTTTTTATTTTATTTTATTGAAGTGCTGTTGGATATACAATATTTTTTTGTTTTTTCATCTCATGGGGAAAGCCTTCTGAATTATTCGTCTAGTTCAGAAGCTTTTCCGACGCATGAACAAGCCACATATAGTTGCCAATGAGAGGAATACGGACTTTCTGAATTCAGGCCACACACTTGCAAAGATTGTCCTTGTGCCTTGTTGATGGTCATTACATAGGCCAGTACGGTTTTATTAGATATGTTCAAAGGCACCACCCTCTCCCCTCATATAGACTTCTGATAACTATTTGTATACATATTACAGAATACATTTTGTATTCATTGCGAAAAATAATAAGATTACAATCAGTCAGATAAGGTTAATCAGTAAAATAAAACATGTGATCACAAGAGTATTCGCCGTGGCGTAGTGGGTAAGTGCGTCGACTCCTGCGCAGAGGGTGCCAGGTTCGATACCCGAATTGTCCACCTTTGATTAATTCACGGCTCCACCTCTTTCAAGTCACTGAAAATGCTCAAAGAGTTGTCCTGTCTAGAAAAAGCTTCCTCAACTTCGCCGTTCGGAGTCGGCATTAAACTGTCCCTTCCACTCGTGAAAGAACAGTAGCACGCAAAACACGAGCGGTTGCTGAGAAGCTAGGCCCAGGTCCGCCTCGGACTGTAGCGCCACTCATATTATTATTATATTATTACAAGAGTACTCAGATTACGGTCAACTCTATGAAATACATTTCATTTGCGTATGCAATGCAATCGATGACGAAAATAAATTGCAATAATATGTACTAACAAACATGACAGACATACATCCAGCTTGCCTTAAAATGCCATGAAAAGAACTTGTTCCTTTCTTCTTCTTCTTTATTTGGCGCTACAGTCCGGGGTGGACCTGGGCCTCAACCAACAAGCCTCTCCAGCTAGCATGGTCTCTGGCTAGCTGTCTCCAGTGTCGCACGCCAAGTTGGTTGAGGTCCTTTTCCACCTGGGTGCGGCACCATAAGCGTTCTCTGTTGCGTTGTCCCACGGGTTCGGAGTCGAAGACTCTCCGGGCCGGAGCTGAGTTGTCCATACGCTCTGCATTGCCTAGCCATTTTAGGACTTTGATCCGTAGACGCGTGACTAGACTCATGTCGCTGTACAGCCCGTACAGTTCGTGGTTGAATCTTCTCCTCCAGAAACTGTCAACGCAAACAGGACAAAAAGATCGCACGCAGAGCTTTTCCCTCGAAGATACCAAGGACTTCCTCATCCGCTTTTGAGATTGTCCATGCCTCCGCGCCGTGCAGCAGGACTGGGATGATCAAGGTCTTGTATAAAGTCAGCTTGATCCTTCCAGAGATGGCTGTACTACTCAATTGCCTCTTGAGCCCATAGAAACAGCGGTTGGCAAGAGTTAATCTGCGTTTGATCTCGGTACTGATGTTGTTTGTACTGCTTACTGTGGAGTCGAGGTAGACGAAGTCCTTGACTACCTCGAAGTTATAGCTGCCCATTGTGACCCTCTGTTCAAGACGTCGATGTTGTGTGTCCTTTCTTGATGACAGCTTATACTTAGTTTTGCCCTCATTCACCGCTAGACCTATTTTAGCCGCTTCCGCCTCAATATCAGCAAACGCTTCATTGACGGCTCGATGTGTTCTGCCAATCACGTCAATGTCATCCGTGTATACTAACAGTTGTACGGACTTCTGGAAGATCGTGCCTCTAGTGCTGGTGTGTGAGTCTTGCACGATCTTTTCCAGGATGATGTTAAAGAAGTCACATGATAGCGTGGTGCCTTGTCTAAAACCATTTTTGACATTGAAGGTCGTGGTGAGTTCTTTACCGACCTTGATGGAGCGGCGAAAATTCTCCATCGTCATCCTGCACAACCTGACGAGTTTGGCAGGAATGTCAAAACTAGACATGGCGTTGTATAGCTCGTTCCTATGCACGCTGTCATATGCGGCCTTGAAATCGACGAATAGGTGGTGGGTGTCGATCTGCATTTCTTGGTTTTTTCCCAGGATCTGCCGTAACGTGAAGATTTGGTCGATGGTGGACTTTCCCGGCTTGAAACCGCACTGATAAGAACCTCATCAACCTGAATCAGGTTGTTGACGAATGGTTTCAGGCGCTCACACAAAACGGCAGAGAGGATCGTATAGGCAATGTTGAGAAGACTTATCCCTCAGTAGCTGGCGCAGTTGAAGGGGTCTCCTTTCTTGTGGATCGGCAAATGATACTGAGAACTTGTTCCTTTACTTTCATAAATACTTATGTATTTTAATACACAACTCACAACATCAGTCGCATACAAAAATGTCTCCCAAGATTCTTTATCTCAAAAAAATGCGCTACTAAATCCCGATACAATCTATATGTTTGTATGCTTATAGGTGTGTTGATTGCAATGATCCACGCACGTCTGTAAAATGTGTACATCTCAAATAATTACATTTTTTTTCTCCATTTTAAGAATCACAGAATATGGACTGATACATAAATCTCTTCGCCAGAAAATCTACTAACCGAACAATCATATTCAAATCCGTTCAGTCGTTTTGTAGTAATATGTTTGTAAAGCATAGAATAAACAGTTATTTTTTGTTAAAAAGTCGTATAAAGGGGTTTAAAGCCCCATTTAGGAACTTGGATACTAAAAACCAAAACCTATTTTACAGAACTCTGAACAAAGTTGCCAAAAACATCAGCGCTCTATCCTTTACAATTTAAGAGTTCATAAAGAACAAAAAAAAAACAAACATTGATTCTTATACATATATAGAAGAAGAATAGGAACAATATACAGTGGTTGCCGAAAAAGCTAAACTAAGTAATTGTTATGGGGTCTTCTTCTTCTTATGGCGCTACAGTTCGAGGTGGAACTGGGTCTTACCCAACCTGCCAAGCCGGCTCAATCTCTGGCCAGCTGCCACTAGTTTCGGGCACCAAGCCGGCTGAAGTCTCCCTCGACTTCTGTGCGCCACCTTGTACGTGGACGTCCTCTGTTGCGTTGTCCCACAGGCTCAAAAGGCAGGATTCTTCGGGCTGGAGCTAAATTGTCTATACGTTCTTCATGGCATTACCACCTTAGGCGTTGGATTCGTTGATGCTTGGCTATACTCATATCGCTATGCATACCCATCTCCATACAGTTTGTGGTTGAACCTTAATTAGTTCCTAATTTGCGTCACCTCAATTTGAATTTAATTAAATTATAGGTTATCCCCTTCTAGAGCACATGACGGAATTATGTAAAAGAAGTTCTTGGCCCGACTCAGTCCGACGATAACTGATACAAATAATTCCACTTAGTCCCGTCAGCTTGTTCCAATAGAAGAAAGAGAGGAGAGGCCTAATCTGGAGGCATGAGTAGCAAAGGCTCATTGCCCGGTTATAACACCGATAATGGTTCTAAAGACTCCGGAACATAGAATACTTTACTTGCGTAGCGTCAAAGCATACGTACACTCTGAAGTATCTGTCGCAAGGGGATGACACAATGAATACTTTGACGTACAGCTGATTTCATTTGACAGTTTCAAGTTGCCCTCAATGTCAGGTGTTGAATTGAAAATTCAAGTTGTTTTACTTATTTATGCATACTCAAAATATGTATTTTAATATAAATACTCAATTATAAACATTCATTTATATTTTTATCTATTCTGAACGTTGCTTCAAAGAGAACCAATTCCCAAACTTCAACATAAAATTCGAATTCTCTTGAAATGTCACAGTGTGAGGATTGTAAACACTGACGGAGAGAGAAAAGTTTTAAGTTTAAAGTAAAGATCAGGCTACGAGAGCGTTTTGAGTTTGCAATTAGGGCGTAAAGGTTTTGTAATGAGGCAGTAGCGATAGACATGGATGGCAGGTCTCCACCCGGAATGTGTGGAAAAAAATGTGCCGTTTCTCGCTAGTTCGACCGCTTTGCAGTTCTCTGTAATGTCCCATATTTGAAAATTCGGAGAGGACCATCCAGTGTTTGGTGTTCGGACTTCCAGTATGATCTTGGGTTATGTGGGTTTTGAAATTCTCCTTGAACAGGAGCTTGAGTATCATGAGGTCGGTGTCCTTAGGTTTGGATTTATATCGGCCATGGATAGTTTCCGGAGCGGAGTTCTTTCCGCAAAAGCAGCGATTTCAATCTTATCGCCTAGCTGGCCGAATAAGTCTATTCGCGGAAGATTAAAGAGTATGATAGACCTGCGCTGGGGGTTGTACGGAGCACTTCACTGACACATTGGTTGGCATTTGCAAATTTCAATTGAAAGATTTAACCGACCAAGTTTCAGCGGTATTTGTTCCATACATTTTAAAGTTTTATAAGTTTGTCAAAATCAGTGATTTAATTTTCCAAAATTTTAACACATAGAACTATCCAGCACAACCTGTAAAAAAATTTGTAATTCAAAAACCACGTCGAGAGAATGTAATTCTCCTCCCCGATTTCATAGGCTTCCTAATCAAGTAATCATCTGACATTGACGTCGAACTGGACCCTCTAAACAAAGGCATTCACTCAACCAACTGGGCCATCCAGTCGTCGCGGGTCTTAAGCACGCCCCGTGAGATCTCCAGTCTCGTTCCCCCTCCATCGCCTCTAACTGATCAGGAGTTATGCTCAAGAGTAATCAGGCCAAATCGTCGCCTATCTGGAATCGAATTCAACGCCCGCCTCGGAGGTCGTGTTGGTGGAGACATTCCTTCCACGTGGCGAAACCATCGAAGCTTACCCTTATCTGCTCGAAGAAGCAACTGTACAACGTTGAGTTCCCCGCGCACGTCGATCCTTAACCGTCGAAAAATTCGTTGATTTGTATCAAATTCATCAATAGAAATCAATTGACTATGAAAGCCTCGTTCGCTGTAAAGATGAAGAACTCATCAAACTTCCCACTATACTGCTGGGTGATTGAATCTCTCATAACATAGGTACCTCTATAGCTCCTTTCAAATTACAAGGCAGAAACTCCCACGCACAGAAAATCAATGCCAGATAGTCGAAAGGCATAAATGTCGAACCTCAAAACAAATCTGGCCTAATCTTGATCCAAAAATATCAAGCTGCCTAATCTCACTAAAGTAATCTTACATTAGCCCTGTAGTAGGAATAGTTACCGGACACCGCCTATTCGACCTTCACGCAAAAAGACTAGACGACTTCTGCAGAAGGTGTGTAGGAGGATGAGGAAGGAAGCACCTAACAACTTATCTGCGACTGTCCTGCTTATGGAAAACCACTCTCCATAGGCTCTTAAAGGACATCCGTAAAATACGCACTAGTAAACTATGTAAATAAATCTGCGTGGCTGTCAAAATCACGGGAACCCTCTCCAATTTGAAGCACCGACGTGGCAGTACAATTTGCCTATTTTGTTCTAAGTCCTTAATGCGACTATCTACCTTCTGACCTAATCCTTGTTTGCAGAAGTGTAAACCTATTAGTATTGAAAAAGTTTTACGGGACATACGAGACAAAAAAAAATATAAAACCTTGTGTCATTCCAAACAACGGGAATAGTTCACGAATATGATACACCGACTTGCAGATATAACGTCATCTAAGGACTGTCGGAAGCTTGCCAAAGCAATTCTCTGTACTCTCCCAGTACAAAAACTTGTATCACAGCCTTCGAATTTTGAGTGTACTTTCAAAGTTTGTTTACGCCCACCCCACTACCTAACGCACCACCGCCCGTAACTACTGGAATAAACATACACTCTCTTGACCGAGAAATAGAATTGGATGAAATCATGGTTGCCATCAGATCGAGCAAGGACAACACAGCACCCCGCATTGACGCCATACCATTCGAATACTATAAAAATGCAACCATTAGCTTGATCTCTGAAGTTCACAAGCTAATAAGCGAAGTATTCAGAACAGAGACTAAGCCACTCGCCTTCAAAAAGTCAATAATTTTTCCGCTACTGAAAAAAGGAGATGCCAACTACCGTGGTCTGTCGTTCCTTGACACCATTTACAAGACAAGACATTTGATCAAGCTCCTCGCGTGGGTAGAAGAAAACTGCATTCCAAACGAATTCCAAGCTGCATATAGACACAATTATTGCACCGTAGACCAGATTTACAATCTTTCATGCCTTATCCAGCTTCAGCTTTGTCAAAAGAAGAAGTTAAACGCATTTTTCGTGGACTAAAAAGTGGTATTTGACAACATCAATAGAGAAGCTAGGTCATGTAGAGCGTAGATGAGTCTTCGACTCCGAACCCGTGGGACAATGCAACAGAGGGCGCCCGTGTTTAAGGTGACGCACCCAGGTGGAAAAGGACCTCAACCAACTTGGCGTGCGACACTGGAGACAGCTAGCCAGAGACCGTGCTAGCTGGAGAGGCTTGTTAAAGAAGAAAGAAGAAGAATAGAGAAGCTCTGTTCTATAAACTCTTACTGCTAGGAATATCGACAAAGTTCATTTCTATTATACGAGCTCTCTACCATAACACAGTTTGGGATGGTAAATGTACAAGTGTCTTTTTCATGCAACCACCCTTATTTTGAGAATTTTATTCCCGTTTAAAAAGTGCTCGTAACTTCCGAACCGTATGTCGTACCGAGTTAAAAGTTGTCACATTCAGCATCTAAATTTTAGAATGATTTTTGTTGAAAATTTCAGAGCTCTGCGACGTGTAGTTTCGGAGCCTTTGTCGGCCAGACACACAAACTTTCTGCTTTATAGTTAAGATGTCCTATATTTAAACCATGAAAAAGACATTTTCTTGGGAATGACGAACTTGATCGAGCACAATTCATTAGAATTTAGAACGGACATAATTACCATCAGTTGTACATATCCTTATCAATGTCATTTACTTATTCAATGAATTTTCTTGAACGAATTATCTCACTAAGCTTAATTATTCAAATAGAAGTCGCATCAACCTGACAGGCAACTTTTAAGGTTATTGTCAATGAATTTATTTTTGAAATTTAAATATATTGTATTTTGTTTTTATAATGAAAGAAATAAAAATATTTTACTACAACCTACTATACCTAGTCAAACGAATACCACCCCAAATGAATAGTTGTCTACACCGAACAGGACGAAAAGCTACCCCGCGGACTGCAGCTTCATCCAGCCATTTGTTCTGTGCCACACTTTATGAAGTGCAATTTTTGGCAATGTTCACTGACTTAACGACTTTACACACAGAAACCAGCTCAGAGTAGCGAGGACGAATCAAATCTAAAAGCAATCGTCTTAAACTTTTCAAACACAAAGTCCAGGTCACACTTAATCGCATTCACTTCCAGTCTCTGCACATCGATCCATTCACTTTACACACTGAACTCAATTGAAACTGACCTTTGAAGTTTATCCCAGACTTGAAACTTTCTCCAGCGCGATACCCAACATTCGAAAGATACACATGTTAATCCCTCGAGTCCAGTCACGGACCGGAAGCGTTCCCTTAAAAGTTTCCCCAGACTCTCTGAACCTATCCCACTTCTCCCAGTCGAACAGCGTCTCACTGTATATCTTTGTGCCTCTACACAGAAAAAGATCCAGAAGTGGTTAAGTCAACAAACCAATATCTGACGATTGAGAACTTAAGGAAGTACACCAACTACACCGTATGGGTCTTGGCATACACCAAGGTCGGCGATGGCATGAAGACAAAACAGTTCTTCTGCCGCACCCACGAAGACGGTGAGGAGTTTATTTACACACGCTCCCGCCTCCGTTTCATCTGTGCTTGCACTCTTTACAGTTCCATCTGCGCCGCAGGACATTAAGGCCATACCAGCATCGAATACGAAAATAATAATCTCCTGGCTGCCGCCGGAGAATCCGAATGGAGACATCGTAAGTTGATGTCTGCCCTAACCGTGCGGTGGTGTTTACCTCATTCGATCTCTTTCTTTTCAGACGGGCTACACATTCTACATGTCAGTGCTGGAGGGTGGCCGTGAGGAGGGCACACACAAGCGAGTCCTCGGGCCGTTCGTTGAGATGCACGAAACCCAGCGCCAACAAGAGGCCGCAACGTACCAGTTCTGGCTGACGGCTTCGACGAAAATCGGCGAGGGGGAGAAAACTCAAGTGGTGACGGTGCCCCCGAATAATAAGGTTCCCGCCAGGATTGTATCGTTCAGCCAGCGGATTGTCACCCCCTGGAAGGAGAACCTCGTGCTGCCTTGCCGGAAGGTGGGCGCCCCGGCACCGGTGACTATTTGGCGGCAGGATGGACATTCCATGGAGACAAACACCAGGAAGACAATCGCCAAGAATGGAACGCTCTTCATCAGAGACTGCCAGAGCACGGATGCCGGCAACTACACGTGCAGCGTCGAGAACACCTGGGGCAAGGATGAGATTGTGTACAGTCTGGTCATAAAGGTGCCCCCCGACCCACCGAACCTCACCGTGGTGAACACATACACGGACAGCCTGCACCTGGAGTGGGTGGACAACAATCATGGCGGCAGTCCGATTCTCGGCTACGTCATCAACTACAAAAGGGACAACGGCGACTGGGAGGAACTGCAGATCGACTCCAAGACCAATTCGCACCTGCTGAGCAATCTGTGGTGTGGAACTAGGTATCAACTGTACATAACGGCGTACAACAAAATCGGCACGGGCCTGCCGTGTGACATAGTGAACTCCTTCACGAAGGGCAACCCACCCGTGCAGCCGAAGCACTCGCAGATGATCACCAACAACTCGACGAGCGTGACTTGCTGGCTGGACTCCTGGGGCGACGGTGGGTGTGGAATCCTGTACTTCATGATTGAGTCGAGACAATATGGAAGGTGCAGCCCTTGTCATGACATTCCACTTCCCTCTTCTGATCCTCTGTCCTTTTCTAGGTCCCAGTGGAATGTGGTTTCGAATCACATTGCCCCCACGGAGCGGATATACACCGTCAGTGACTTGGTTCCCGGGACGAAGTATCAGGTGAGTGCAAGTTTTCTTTCCCAAATCCACAAGAGTGTAGTCGACTTTGCCTTGAACTCCAGTTGAAGGTCACTGCCCACAACAACGCTGGCTCCACGACGGCTGTGTACAACTTCACGACTCTCTCGCCACAAGGAGGTAAGTCCAACAGATCTCCTTGCTACGTTCGATTCGCTTCAAGTCTTTCTCCGCAGTGATCTACAACACGGACCACGCCAACCCGGTGTCCCACATGAGCGACAGCCCGTTCTACGCCAACTTCAAGGTCCTCCTCCCGGTGTGCCTCTCCATGCTGATCCTTCTTGGCCTGATAGCGGCAGTTCTCTTCATCCGCAAACGCAGTAAGTAAGCCCGGCCACAGTCACGCACAAGTCACGCTACGATGGTGTCTCTCTCACAGAACTCAACAGTCAAGCGCGAGTGCCATCATCTTCCATGTCAGAGTCCCCATCTCTGACGAACCTTCAGAATAAACAAAATCGGGATCAGCAGTACCTAGCCGTGCGCTGTAATCCGAGCAATCGAAACTCAAATTCCAACGATTCCGGCAGTTTCAAGGCCGAAGGCAACGAATACATCGAGGACATATGCCCCTACGCCACTTTCCAGTTGAACAAGCAGACCTACAGCGAGAGCTCGTACAGCGGCAACGTGTACAGTGGACCCTATCACTCAGTGCGCGGTTCCTTTGTATACCACGACGTGAAGCCCGACAGCTATCATGTAAGTTTTGACGAACTTCAGTGGAATCCTCTCTTGAATCAATCCCTCTTCCAGACCAAGGAACCAGAGTACACAAAAGTTCGCCGAAAAGGCGGACGCCTCCGCGATCCGCACTCGGAGAGCCAAGGTAATTTCAAATCCATCCAACTAGAGTCCTACTTAAGCCCCATCCCTAGCTGTAAGGCCTGTTGATTATTTTCTATTTATCAAAATTTTTTCAACACATATTCATTCGCCAAACCATCATCGCCTATCTGTCATCTCTGTCACCTGTCACCTGTCACCTGTCATCCACCGCAAACCATCACAATCAACACAAAAAACACCCACACGCGCGCCAAACAATCTCCTTGATCCTGTGGTAAAAATTCCCTACTCCCCCTTGATCCAACCGCTCCCCCTCCGACAAACATATCAAAATGTCATCTTGCAACAAAAAAAAATCGATCGCCCATCATATCGTACTAAACTTTTTAGAATCGGACAATCCAGGTTCAACAGATTCCGAAGTTAGGAAAATCCTAACACTTCACATACCAATTACAGAATATGACACGCTCGGCTCCGAGTCAGACAACGACGTTAGCTCACGTGCCGTCAATTCGGCCAAATACCGACCACAAAGGGGTAAGCGGTGCTCCTCGCTCACTTCAACCTGAACTCACTCATTTCCTCACTCATGTGTGTGTGGTATTTTTTTTTTGTACAACTGTAGATCCACAAGATGAGACGTCTTCATCGTCGGAGACAACACCTACAAGTATGTCGCGCAAATCGAAACCGCCCTTTTCGACGCGCAAATCGGGAAAGTCAGCGGCAAATGTGCCAAAGCGCCATGTGCGCAGCTCCAGTGGGTACTCCAGCCACAACGAAGAAACCACTTTTAGGTAAGATATGGTAAGCGAAGTTGAATATCTAGTTGCATGTTACTTGTAGTTATTTTCATTCATTCAAATTTTCGTTTTTTTTTCAATTTTACTCCTAAATACGTGCACTAAATTTTGCATTCCACAGCTGGTTATACTTTGGTTTAGCGATGTTTCAAACCTTAATCTGTGCATACTCTTAGGATGACTTTGTTGGCTAAGTTTGTCATGAGGGAAAAGCGAGTCTTTTGGGCTGCAACTTTATCTTGATTGTGAGTTGATGGAAATACACACGGAATAGGTTTTTGTCGAGCTTTAGTGTCTCAGGATGTTCTTTCTTAATCAAAGCGACCCTTCAAAGAACTGCACCTTCTTCCTTGCTAAGGACGGACGGGAATCAGGCAAAACAATCAAACTCGCAGAGCAGGTGTTGAATCCAACTTCTCGTCGTAATACCACGTTCTACAATGTCACAGTCTCCGGTAACGAATCCCCCTTAATATGCGTACATCTTACAACCGGCCAAAGAAGCTTCGCCATTGATTCGATGTCCAGGCTCAGTTATCTCTTTCTAGCTACACAGGACTTCCACATGCGCTCCCTGAGCAGTCCACTTTAGGCAAATCAAATGAATGAAACATCACCCTGGATACAGAAGGACCGTTCAATAAGATTTAATAGACAACGACATACGCACACTTGAGCCAAGGATGAACAAATGGTTAAAACCAGGCAACCACTGTGCAGAAATGAGTATTTTCAGGAACACCCTACTGGTAGGAGTCTACTCCCTCCAACAGTATTGACTGTTGCTTAAGTCTGGCTCGGACATTCAAATAAGCATCTTTCTCTGCGTAGTAGATGTTTCAGTCGCCACTTTTAATCCTTTTTTTGGCCAGTTGGATCTGTATACGCCTCACTAGCCTTGTGTCGCTGTGAGCTGTACAGCTTGTGGTTGTACCTTCCCAGATCTCTTCAACGCAAACAGGACCAAAGAAGAATTTTTTTCTCGAAGAAATGAAGGACTTTTTCATACACTTATGAGGTTGCCCATGACTGTACTCCGTACAGTATGACTGGGATGATCTATGTCTCTTATAAAGCCAACTTCATCCTTCACGAGAGTGCTCTTTTTTATTTAATTGCCTTTTCCTTTTTCTGAACCTGTCCACGAATTTTTAATATCTTTAAGTTAGTCTGACAAGAAAACCAAAGACAAGCTCGCCTTCTATTAGTTTAAGACAGCAACCATTCAATGGTGATGTGTACCGCGCCCTCTATGAGAGCTTTCCTCTAGGTTAGGGTGTGGTGACTGACTGCAGAAGGCAGTCACACTTAGGCCAAAGTTGGCCCGTTTTGATACCACGCGGATTGGTTTCCCCTAAGAATCATAACCAGTTGGTGCTTGTGGCGAAGCGGCTTAGCTAATTAAGGTTATGGAAGTAATATGCCCCTAGGTACAGGTATCTATGACTTGCCAGAGCGCTACACGAGCAGAGTAGGTGGTCTGTGATGTCGATAATCTCTTTCCAACTCCTCTTCAAACATTCAGCTTCTGCATAAATCATTATAAGGAATGCCCATCCTGCGGACAAGAATGTCAATTGTTCAGTGTTCTGTTAATGATGCTGATGAGCGTCCTGAGTGAAGATCTCCTTGATTTGAGCCTCTCCTTGATTGAGCGATCTTTTTTAGATTAAGTGATACTTCTTTTGTTTTAATCAGAAATGAAGTATTACAGAGATAGCCGACTTCACAGCTGATTGCCACCTAGTCCATCGATGAATTTGAGTACTTTTTTGACAAATATTCATGACTTTTTGACGGTTATTCACGAAATAACGTAAATGCCGTTCTCTGATTGGTCAATTTGGTTTATGAACACGATATAAAAAACAGTTGTCAAAAATCTTAAGGGGCAAGAGATGTAGAAGTCGGGCATCTCTGCAATACTCTATTTCTGGTTTTAAGGCATGTGACGCCTTCTAGACATTTACGATTGGTAGGCTGTAGCGATTGGCATGGAAGGTGGAACTCCTCCTAGTGGCAGAGAATAGTATGCCACACACCTATGGAGTTCATCAGCCTTGCAATGTATCTGCACCCCCACATGAGGTGAATGTTAAAATACTCAGTCATCTCGTTAAGAGACTACAATTAAGGGATGTGGACAGTGGACTAAGTGGCGGTCTGATTGTCCTAAAAAAAACAGGGGGCGATTCCTTTTGGATTTTACATTGTTCTTGAGCCAGGACAGGGCCTCTTTTATCGCAATGGTCTTTGCCTGGAAGACACTACAATGATCAGGGAGCTTCAAGGAGATATTAACGTCTTGGAATAGACACCCGCCCCTACTCCATTGTTCGTCTTCGACCCGTCTGTGAAAATGCGCAAGGGATGGGCCAACGTATGGTCATCAGTTTGCTTTCCTCTAAATTCCTTCAATTCAGGTTTCATGACCGAAAGCCAGACTCGCTTAAATGTGGCAGATCTTTTGTTCGAAGGAGACACGATCCACCCAATCTATGTTGTCTAGCTTAATGGAACTCGTATCATCTTTTTGACATAGAGCAAGGAAACAGGGACATTTTCATCTCCACGGACAGCCATGCGTTAGTTAGAATAGAGTTGATATAAAATAATATGTGGAGCTGGTTTTAAGCTATGGAGTATGAGTATGATTAAAATTCACTTTTCGTCACATCATTTGACTAGTTACTCCTCTTTGCATGCAGGTCCCACAAACACAATAACATTGAACTCCAATTAATGCAATCCTTCATTTCAGCATATCGAACTACCCAAGTTATCAGGATCACATAAATCCCCCAGCAAGATTCTCGGACAATGGTGAAAAGAAATCGCAAAACTCGCCTCGGATACGTGCCAACCCAAAGCTCCAAAGGGAGACATTTCAAATCAATGTATAAACCCTACCTGCCAACACAAAAGCACACTCTGTAAAAGGAAACTATTTCAAATAATAACGACACCAACAAAAAAAAATTATAATAAACAAATTGTTTAAACAAATTACTTCTTGCATGCCAAACGAAAATTCAAAACCAACCAAAAAGACATCTCTTGACAAACGACAAAAAGACAACATCATTTTTTTACTGAATGTACTGTATTAATTGTAATTAAATTTATTAACTCGTATGTACTATATTCCGTAAATAAATAAATAAAAGACTAATCTTACACAAAAAAAAAACAAACAAGAATAGATTCATGAGTAGATTCTACTAACATAGGCCTTAGACTATCTAAGAAAATATTGCAAAATCATAAGTACTTTTTTTTCAAAATCTAATCTCAAAAAAGATCGTTTTGATTTCTCATAATTTGGTCGAAAAGGTGTTTTTTTTTTACATATATTAATTTTGGTTAATAGATATGTATATTTACTATAAAGAATAATTAAAGGTAATTTGTTAGATAGTCATAAACAAAATAAGAATATTTATATATATATACAATATAATTTATATAAAACTTAAGAACTTTAAAAGCTAAAATGAAGGACATCTTGTAACCAATGAAAACGATGTAAATAGTGATATTGAATTATTTTATTATCAAGAAATGAACAATGACGAACTAGGCAATCCTTACTGAGCGAGCAGATTGTATTTGTGGAATAAAATTCTCAACAAATTCTTAAGGATAAACGAACTTTTGTTTTTTGTGTTAGATCTTAGGCATAATTTTTGAAACCCGTTTTGGATGATGTTTTTTTTTTCGTCAAAAGAGAAACTAATGCTAACTTCATGCTGAGTGAATGATAGATATTACACGGATTCTATATTACATATTGTTTATACTTTCATATATTGATTCAAAATGGTGTAAGAAGGGAACAGCAAGGGTGATATGCACGAGCGCGGAGAGAAGATAGAATGTTTAGAATGTTTAAACGAGAGCAAGCTCTTAACAGTGTAGACCCAGTTGGGATTTTTTTTTTTTGTTTTATAATTTCTTCATCTAGAATGTATCAAAAGGATTCTATGAAAATTTAAACTTGATCGAAACCAGATACATATACATTTTTTTGTTCCGTGGGTAGGTGGAAATCTTCGACAAGACTCTATGACGAACGTTCGCACATAGAAGTGTGAAATTTTTACTCACTAAAACCACCTTCCTGAATTTATTAAGACTACAACTAAGTGAAACACTTAACCAGTAGTTTGCATTTCATAATTTAGGTACTGATCGGCAGGTTACTCTCCAATGAAAGTTCCTGATAACACCGTAACCATGCGTGAGTGAAGACTATCGCACGAGATCAAGGGGTCGAATCCTTTGAAGTCGCAAGACATTAGTTTCCTCAAGGAACGAGTGAACTGCAGTGTTTGTGTTCTCTTCTAGACAGCGCTGATGTTAACAAGCAAATTTCTTAGCTTCATCTTCTAGTGGTAATATTCAAAGACCTATGTGGATATCGTCGTTTCTGATATACTCTGGTTTATTAACGATGGTTCTAAGCGCCTTATTTTGAAAAGTCTATATTATGCCATACGTCCAAACAGGTTTTATTATTTGCTTGTATACAAGAAGTTTGTTGTCAACAACTAGCTTGGATTGTTTACCAATTAGCCAGTACAGATCTTTATATTTCATGTCAAGTTCTGCACGTTTCTTCTTAATGTGCTCCTTCCACTTGAGTTTTACGTCAAGAGTCATCCCGAGGTATTTCGCTTCATTGCCAAAAGGTATTTGGACACGATTTAAGAAGACTGGCAAGTTATTAACTTGCCTATAAGTGAAATTAATATGGCCTGATTTTTCCAGAAGGGACAATTCGCCAGAAGTTCATCCATTCGTGTTCCGATCTAGTGAACGTCGTAATTTTGCTGTAGACTCTTCAACCATTTTGCCTGTGGCGGTGTCGTCAGCAAGTGTACCTAGAATATTATGTTCTTCTTGTGGTAAATCACTAGTATACAGTAGGTACAGCAGAGGGCCAATAACACTCCCTTGCGGTACACCAGCATTTATATTTTTAAGCGCAGAGCATTCCTTTCCATGCTTCACATGGATGATCCTATCAGAGAGATAGTTAGCTAAAATACTATACAGTTTCCCCGGTAGAGATCGGCATAGTTTATATTCAGGCCTTAATGCCAAACTTTGTCAAAGGTTTGAGAAACATCGAGAAATGTGTCGGAACAAATGAACTTTTGTTCAAATAAATACCTTTTCTATTACATCAGTTATACGATGTACTTGGTCAATAGTTGAGTTTTTACTTCTAAAAACAAATTGGTGATTTGATATGAGCTGTTTTTCTTCCACAATTAGACTTAAGCATCTAAGCAGAATTTTTCAAATACCTTAGACATTATCGGGAGTAGTGAGATTTTCTTAATGTAGAATATATCAAAAGGATGCTCTGAAAATTTAAACTTGATCGAAACCAGATATTAATGGAGTTGAATAACTTTGACTGGAGTAATCTGTATCTGCATGCTACACGCACTCACAACTTTAAGCACGTTTTTCTCGAAACTGTGTCTTCTAAGTCGGTCATCAATGTAACTTGGACCGATCAGGTTGACATGTTAATCCTGCATACTATACATAATTCTCCCCGTATGAACGAAGGCCTTTTTCTAGGCGATTATTATTGAGATGATGAGAGAAAATTGTAAGAAAAATTGTAGAAAAATATAAATTTCTTCCTTTAACCGGAGCTTACTTAATGATATGATCATTAACTAATGATTGTTGAATTCTTATGGATTTTAGATAATCCAGTGATCTCTGCAAAGCCTTTTTCTATCGGACTTCACGCAGTAGCCACTTGTTCTTTTATATTTTGATAATTAAATTATTATTTTGATAAATAAATTATATTATTTTTCTTCGTGTTGACATACGTTTGGCATGAATTATTCTGCTTTTTTAACGGAATTTTTTGACGTTTCAGCTGAGTTAAAGGAACCAATTTCTTCTGGTGACACTACAAGCGCGGGTGGACTTGTTCCTCAACCAATGAGCCTCTCCAGCTAGCACGATCTTTAGCCAGGTGTCTCCAATTGCTTACGCCAAGTTGGTTGAGGTCCATCTTTACCTGGGTGCGCCATCGGTTCCTTGGGCGTCCTCTTTTGCGTTGTCCCACTGGCTCAGAGTTGAATACTCTTCGGGCTGGAGCAATGCTGTCCATGGGCTTTACATGGCCTAGGCATCTTAGTCGTTGAATCCGTAGACGCTCATGTCGCTGTACAGCTCATACAGTTCATGGTTGTATCTTCCGCTCGAAGATCCATCAACGCAAACAAGGCCAAATATTGAACGCAGAACTTGAAAAAACCAAGGGCTTCTGTATCCGCTTTTGACATTCCAGGCTTCCGTGCCATAGAGCAGGATAGTGATGACCAAGGTCTTATATATGTAAGCTTGGTCCTTCGAGAGAGGACTCCACTACTCAATTGCCTCTTGAGCCCAAAGAAACAGCGATTGACAAGAGTTATTCTGTTTTATTATTTATTTATTTATATTTCTTGCATAGTATAACAGTGTTTTAACAATAATGGTTTAATTTGCTCTAACTTGCACAGAGATATGGTTGTATAAAACCTTACTACTGAGAATACAATGGTTTTGTAAGTAATGCAGTACGTTGAATTAAAGTACAATTGGAGGAAAACTATGAAAAAAAACCTCCATTTAAATATTCTGTTTTATCTCGGCACTGATGTTTTTCGTACTGTTTACTTGAGCCGAGGTACACGAATTCCTTCACTATCTCAAAGTTATAGCTGCCTATGGTGACGTTCTGTAAAGAAACAAATGCAATACAATTTTACATCATTTGACACTTTCAATTCCATTCAGATAAGACGTTTCTCCTCTTTTTTGAGTCTGTGCCTGATTTCAAGGATTGTGCAGATTGTCAAGCAAATCCTACAGTCCTTGCGTTGATGACTGTTCAAATTTAGAGATTATCCAATGCCTACTTACCTTTGTTGATAGAGTTTTTTAAGACATTTTCACTGATCAATCAAAGAATATGGTCCTGATGATTTTTTCATATATTTTGACAGCGTTTCGAACATATAAATTGCTTTCTTCATATATTTTGACAGATAAAAATCAAAGCCACTGCGAATCGTTTTTTCACATCTTACTTCACTTCACTATGGATAGCGATGAAAAAACCACAGCTTATGTCTCTGGACACTTTTATTACACGCTCACCAGGACCTGTCATATCTGTTTTTAGGTGGGACATTTTCATTTCTGTTGTCATTTATGCAACAATTTATTGCAATACAATTGCGTAGAGAGAATAGAAGTAAGGACAATTTATCGTTCATATGTATAACTGTCAATTTATCATGCAAATAGAAAAATCCCAAGTTATTTAAATTTTCCAATCATTAATTCACATTTGTGACAACACATGCAAGTCATGCTCATGTGACAAATTTTATACCTCAGATAATGTGTGACATTGTACCACTTCACTTTCTGAAATGAGTGCCTCATACAAACTCATTAGATATACGTGTTCTACCCAATACCAAAGCACAGATATCATCATCCTTTCCGATAGCCAAACAGCGATCAAATCTCTGAACTCAGTCACTTTCAACTCCAACTCAATTGCCGCCTATCTCTTAACGAGATGGCCAAGTATTGTAACATCGATCTCATGTGGGTGCTGGTACTCTCTGATATTTTAGAGAATTGCGAAGCGGACGAACTCGCTAAAAAGAGAAGAAGCTCTGTGCTCCTTCCGGGTGGCAATCCAGCCTCCATGCAGGCACTTTGATGTTTACTGTGTCTCTGGACAAAATCTTATGGAGATAGTAGGTTTCACTTTCATTACACGCTGACCAGAACTAGGGACTTGGAGGAATAGTTTGGTGGTGGCACACTTCTGGTTACATGGACGAGCTCATTACACTTAAAATGTTTGTGTGTGACCAACGCCTTAATTTATAGAAAAAATATAATACTTCTTCTATCCTGTGACGCTGAACCCTGTGGCGGAGAACCTGGCACTACAGCCTGAACTCTCCCTTGATGCCTACAGTTTCGCACAAGTTGATTGAGGTGCTTCTCCACTTGTGAAACTTTAGACGGGGACGTCCTCTATTGCGTTGTCCCTCTGGTTCGGGGCCGAATGCTCTTCCGTCAGTAACAAAGCTTTCTATAGGGCCAGGCATATGAATCCGTCGACGCCTGCCGCTAGCGTCATGTCGGTGTACAGTCGTTGTTGAAACGTTTTTTTTTTTCGAAGATCACAAGCAGAACTTTTCTCTCAAATATACCAAGGACTTATTCATCCGCTTTTGGGATTGCCTCTCCACCGTACAGTAGGACCGATACAATCAGTTTATTATATAAAGCCAACTTGGTCATTCGAAAGACGGCTCTATTGGTCAATTTTAGACCAAGATCTTCAAAGCACTACTATCCAGCTCCTACATCTCAGATTTAACTGAAACTCTGCTTATTTTGGAATAAATCGTCCGAACAAGGTCCCCATCATTAGATAAAGAACATCTATCCCAGCAACGAAACCTGTTCTCATCTACCGCCAGGAACAATATTAACAATTCCACATGCAAATAACAAAAGAATCACGAGCCTATCCCCTTCGTTAGTCCTTCTTACATCTTCCGATCGTTTATACAAGTCTTTGTAATTTATCAAACGACATATGGAATAGGAAAAAAGCAAGACCCGCACAAAACAATAGTTAGATTATCATGTAGCTAAACATATACATACATAACAATCAGTGAATAAATGTTATAACATATACAAAACCACAACAAAAAAAAACTTAACAAATAAATATTTTATATCATTGAAGCCAATAGCCCGGCAATTGTCGAACAGAAAAAAAAAGTATTCTTTTCTAATTTTTCTAAAAAATAATTATAACCAAACTAATGACAATATGGACTTAACGGAAAAGAATAAACAAACAAATACGTTTTTTTTTAAATTGATACACATCATATATGTATATCCGTTATCAAGTATTAACTACTAAATAAAATGCATTGTGTTTGAAAAAAAAACAATAAACAAAACTAAACAACAAATACTAAAATACAAACTCAAAGAATACAAATCCTTGTATAATTGGATATTTTTAATAAGAAAAAAAGAAAACATTGACATTTTTCCAAATCCAATTGTTATTAAAATGTAAGAAAAAGAAAAACAAAACAAAAAAAGGCAGCTAAAGTAAAACAGAGAAGTTTTCTCACATTTAGGGCACAGACGTAAGGTAACTCGTATTCAAAATTGCACCCAACTTATGGATATTTCGAAAATAATTTAAAATTCAAAATGTATAAAATATTTGAAGACAAGAAAACACAAAGAAGAAGAAACAAAACAGAACAAATACGAAAATTCAAAACATAAGGGTGAACGAAAGACAGATTCTGTGAAATGAAAAAAAAAAAGGATAAGGTAAATGTAATGTAACAGACAATGGGAAAAAATATTGTTAAAATATATATATATATATACATATATGTATATGAAAATATCTTAACAAACGTTGTTTTATTTCTTTGCTACTTCGACTGGGGACTTATTTGACTGGTAAAACTTACTTCCTTATCAGGACAACGACCAGATGGCCTGAGCGTGAGCTGCTTTCCTGGGCTTGCTGCTTCAAACAACGGCGATAACTCGATATTTTTAGCGAAGGTTCGGGCTACCTTTCCTTCTCAAACCAGGACGTTAAGATTCGAAGACCCTCTTAGCTGGAGCATTGGTGTTTATGCGCTCGATTTAGCCAAGCCAGTGCAGTCGACGAATTTTTCACTACATCCAGACCCTGGTACATCTCATAGATTTCTTTTCCATTTATGCAGATTCGACGCAGAATTTTTCGTTCGAAAGTATCAGTTCTGCTACACCGTCAGTTTTGTAGAGCATGATCTTAATCTTTCGAGTCAGGAGTTCTGAGCCTCGTTGAATTCACAAGCCGATGTGGCACCGATTGCCAAGGGTGATCCTGGAGTGGAGTGGAGTACCTCCAGGTATACAAAATCTTGTATTACCTCAAAATTGTAGTTGTGGATCGTTTTTGTACAAGGTGATGCTCGGCGGATCGTTTTTTGCTCGACAGCATATATTTCGTCTTATCCTCATAGACCTTCGCCTGTTCTTCAATCGTCGTGAAAGCTTCTGCTACGGCACGTTGGGAACGAGCGACAATGTCGATGTCATCTGCGTATTCAGTTGACTTGTAGATGATAGTGCCTGCCGCGTTTACAGCAGCTCTCCGGTCTTTTCCAGTACCAGATTGAAGAAATCAGACGACACCTCCTTGTCGGAATCCAGTGCAGGTTTAGAACGGCTCAGAGTGTTCCTTGAACCATGGTGCATCGCTTGTGTTGCCTCGTGGTGCGACACAATCGGATACATTTTTCCGGAACCCCGGATGATTACGATGTATGGTGATGGTAAGCTGGTGCGTATCGACTCCGGGAACCGCTCTGATACGTGCCGATTAGCTCGGTGCAAAACGGCTTTAGGCGTCCACTCAGTATGCTGAACAGAATCTTGTAGGCGACGTAAAGAAGGAATATAAATTGGGACCATACGCCGATGATAATGACGTGATTGGCAGAACACAGCGAGCCTTGAGACGGAAGCGTCGGTGAATAAGGACAAAACAAAGTACTTACAGTGGCCAACGACTGGATGGCGCAGTTAGTAGAGTGCCTGCCCCTGGTTAGCATGGTTTCCGGTTCGAATCCCAGTGAAAGCAAAGTTAATACGCTTTTATCTGGTCTTCAAATCTGGTCCAGTCACCATTTGCCGTTGGGATCAAATTAACGGGACTATCACTGGGGTAGTCAATCAGTGGTAGTAGTCTGACTAGGGGTATCACAATGGACCAATATGGTCTAAGTGTGCTGTTGAATACACTAGCAGGCCCCCTGCCTAACCTAACCTACTGTCGCCAACAAAATACATACAACATCGACTTGACGGAGAAAGTCACAATGGACAGCTTTATCTTTGAAAAAGTTGAGCACTTCGTCAACATCGGCTCTGAAGTAAACCGTACGAACAGCATCTGCACCGGAGTCAAACGCGGAATAACTCTTAGCAATCGCTGTTCATATGGGCTCAGCCGACTCTTAAATCCCCATGTTGACTTTATATAAGACACTGATCATAACAGTCCTTCTGCACGAGGCATGGACGAAAAGCGGATGAAGAAATTCTTCTGATCTTTACAAGAGAAAGCTCTGCCTACGTTCTTTGCTTCTGTTTGAGTTGACGGCATTAGGAGGAAAAGATTTAACAACGACTACGAGCTGTACAGTCTCATGAGCCTAGCCAGGCGCTTACAGGTACAAAAACAAAGATGCGTGAGCCAATTAGAGCGCATGGACAACATACCTCCGGCTCGAAGAGTTCTTGACTCCGAACCTGTGGCACAAGGCAACAGACGCCAGGGTCTAAGGTGGCTCTACCAAGTGGAGAAAGACCTCAACCAAATTTGCGTGCAAAACTGCAGTTGGCAGCTGCCATAGATCGCGTTAGTTGTAGAGGTCCAAGTCCACCCCGGAAAGTTGCGCAAAAACAAAGAAGGAGATTTCAGACAAGGGAATGGCACAATAGGTTACATCTTCAGATTTTATATTGAGCGTTACGACCCCTCCTCCAAGTGGAGATGTATCACAATGGACCAACGTGGTCTAAGTGTGCTGGTGAATGCACTAACGGCCCCCCCTATCTGCGACTCCTGTTGCGCGAAGGTGGAAGAGATTCATTCTAGAGTACTCTCTCTACGCCAGTTTGTTTTAGGAATCTGAGAATTTGAGTTGATTCTAGTGATTCCAATTCTTTCTCTGATATTCGGTGCTTGCCCAGATATGTTTGCCTTTTGTGGGCTAGCGGTACGACTGTCTGATATTATTGCCATGTCGCGGTTCGTGTAGTTCCTGGCGTAGACTTCAGCTTGAGAGATACTGGTGCGTTTACCGATGTGTTCGTAGTACTTTGTCCAGGGTTCAAATATCTCTGCTCCTGTTCCTTCATCAGTTCTTTGTCTGTCTACATACCATTTTACGGTATTACTTTCAGACTATGCACTGTAGATTTATTGAATTCCTTTTGGAAATTTAATTTCCTAATCAAATTATCCTTCGTATTAACCAACTGGGGTAGCTTTGTGACTATTGCATCGAATTGTCTAAATGTAATGCACCTGTCTGATGTGTGAGTCTCCGCTGAACTCGTGCACAAGAGCTCATCCATTTTGATACGGGGTAGTTTACTTCCTTCTTGTCCAGGGCTCGCTTTCGGAACTCAAGTCAAACAATAAATCGTTGATCGAAACATTGCTCAGGTACAAAGAGTCTTCTTATACCAGGGGGATAGGGCATAGCAATAGAACCCCACGAAACCGATGGCAGATATAAGTGGATATAAGATATAAGCCTCAAGCAACTTGGAGTGAATAATAGTTGCCTTCAATAAAATCAATGATGACAGAGTTTGTTCCCAGTTCCGCCATCAGTTCCGAATATGGTACGGTACACATACAGTCAGTGTAAAAAGTCTGCATACATTACCACCCTTTCTAGGAAAATAGATAAAACGCTGAAACCATTAGTAAACCACATTCTTCCGTACAAAAGGTTTTAGAAAACTGAGCACAAACTGGAAATTTTACTTCGAAATACAGATCTGGACGCCCAGCAGTACTTACAGCCAAAGAAAACCGGTCAGTTTTGGCTGAAGTAAGAGCAAATCCAAGAATAAGTGCTCCTAAAATAGTTAAGATAATCCAAGAGAAGTTCGAAAAGTCGGTTAGTTGCTCTACCGTTAGAAATACCCTAAGAGAAGGAGGAGGAAGGGAAAACCCTATATTTCAAAAATCAACCGAAAGAAGAGTGTTGCTTTTGCCAAGGAGACTATTGACAAGCAAGAAAGATTTTGGAACAGTGTATTATTTTCAGAAGAAAGCAAATTTTGCATATTTGGATTAAATGAGCGGGGTATTGTGTGGAGAAAACTAGCAACTGAATGGAATAAAGAGAACCTACTTCCAAGAGTTAAACAAGGTGGTGTCGGGGTCATGGTATGGGGGTGCATGGCAGCAAATGGAGTTGGGAACTTGGAATTTATTGGAAGTACAATGGATAGATTCCAGTATTTAAACATAATAAAAGAAAATATCCTTGAAATTGCCAGCAAACTAGGCTTGGGTGTTCATTTTATATTTCAACACGATAATGATCCCAAGCATACTTCTCACATTGTAAAGCTTTGGCTACTGTATAATGTTCCAAAGCACTTGCATACACCTCCGCAATCACCAGACCTTGATCCCATAGAACATTTGTGGGAGTTGTTGGACCGGCGCATCCGTAAAAAAAAAACTGCTTGAGGGATGGTCCAAAATAACTCCTGAAGATACGAAAAGCTTAGTAAATTCAATGGGAAACAACTGACTGAAGTCATATTCAGAAGAGGGTACCCAACAAAATATTGAAATATTTTGTATTATATTTTTTTCCTTGTTTTCGTTTAGTTTTAAATGGTTTATGCAGACTTCTTGTGTTCTTTTTTGACCTTGGGTTACTTCAATCCACATTTTGCGAAAACTGAGTCAGTTATTTTTGTTTTTGAATTACTTTTGTCAATAAAAGAGGTTTAAATTGTTTGACCGAGTTGTTCGTTTTTTCATTTTAATGAAAGTGTCATGCTTTGAATGCAGACTTCTTGCACTGACTGTACATTGTTTAATTTTGCCGGATGTGTCCAATCCATGACGAGTTTCCAGAGTAGGACAGTAGAGTTGAAGTTCGCTTTAATTTTTTTGATTATAACAAAGCTGATTGGAGAGCCAAGCACATAGGAACATTTTTCTTTGAAGTCGTCAAAGACTTGCGATACACATGCACCGATAGTCTTCAACGATTCATAGCAAGTTTAAACTGGTTGCAAATACTAATAGCGATCAGAGTGCTGTTAGGGTGTGCTCTTCATGTTCAACGAGTCACCTTAAGTTGCCTTTCCTCTCATGTCCCATCTCCATCAACGATGGAACACATTTTATATGCTTTATCGTTTGCAAAATTCAAAGAACAACGCCGATTTAAATAATTATCTTGATTTTATTTTAAATAGCTCATCGTTAACACTAATCATATACATATATATATATATCATTTATACATATAACAGATTGTATTTATCATTAAACATTTTCATTTTTCAATAGATTTATGTATATACTCGTATGTATTCAATATAAATGTTTTTGTTCCTAAACTTTGTTTTTCATCTTCAACTAAAACTGATGAATAGCATAGACAATCAACAAAGAATATATATGAGTTCTAAAAGAAGCTTTTAGAATAACTCTCTCCATCAAAAATGTTTCATTAAAAAAGTTCTAATCAAAAAACTTGATTATAAATATAAAATACCTTTGATCACATTTAAAGCTATCAATGTATAGCATAGAAAAAAATGTATGTTTGTTTTTTTTGTTTAACTACAATGACAATTGGTTTTGTGTTCTAATGTGCTTTACATAGATTTGTAAATAGTATAAAATCGATAGAAAATAGAAGAAAATTGAAAATTAAGAAACTAGTAACAACGGAGAGGCAGACAACATTCTAGGAAGGCATTCGTATGTATATGCATGTGGTTTGCTTTAACTTAAGACACTGAAGAATGAATCGGGGCTGAGATGATACACGTACGTACTATATGTATGCATGTAACTAGAAACTAAAAGACATCATCTACTTAGTCTTCAGTGCAACAAATCCCTTTTTTTTGTTTTTTTGTGTTGTTTGGTTGTTTTTTTTTTTTTTTGTTTCAAATTCACTCAAAAGTACACTTAGAATATAACAATATGTTTTATTAAATCTATTCTTTTTTTATATATTGTATAAAAATAGTACACATACAAAAAAATCAAAAAGAAAATCAAAATAAAACAGTTATTACAAAAAGGAGATGATTTCCTCAACAAATACATATACACTAAAATAGGCTTACAAAAAATTGTTGTGGTTGATGTTTTTTTTTTCGTTTTTCTCTTGTTTTTTTGTTGTTTTCTTTTTTATTTTAGTTGTTTATAGATACAGAACCATTCAGAGTAGATGTGGCAAATATCAGAACATGATTGGCTTATCTTTACACTGGTCTATCACATACTGGGTGAATCGCTTTAGGAACTTTGGATATTCACGCTTGTAAATCGCTCGCAAGGCCGATGCGGGCGCCCATCCACCGGGATTTACTAAAAAAATAAATAAATTAAATTAATTGTTAGGTTATTAAATCATTGTCGTCGCGTGCGTGTACGCAAATTATTACTGCCTAGCTATGATGACATGCCTATAAACACATCACGCAAAAAATGGGTATGCCAATCGATAAGAGACTAGTGGATACGATCAAATACTTCTCATGCTATGAAACAATTGGCATCCCATTTGCTGTAGATCCTATCGCTATATCCGGAGCGATGTGTCGATTGGGAACCAGGTGCACGGTGAGTTAACAAGAGAACGAAAACCTACGAATACTAATAAAGTGAAAGCTCCCATAGGCGGACAACGATGGTCGCAACACTTTTGTCCGGCTAAGGGAGTTGTAAGTCCATGGGAGTATATGTAACTTACGTTGAAGGTTCACGGTCGTGAGAAATTGTCCGCTCAAGGGGATTGGGGATTGTCCGCTTAAGAGAGCTTTCACTTTACATGAACTCCTGAAACTTGCTGAAATCAGCTTGAAGAGCATAATTATGGACTGCAAATCAGGGAGTATGCCAAACCTATATACAGTTGTTTTGTAGATTTAGAAAAGGCATACGACCGAGTTCCTCGAGGTAAACTCTGGAGTGTTCTGCGGAGGACCATTCAGTCTCAGATGTGTTCGGGTTAAATGTGATAATTAATTACCCTTCACCTTAGGCGTTGGACTTCGCCAATGGTGCATCACCTCTCCTTTCCATTCTATATATGGACTGGATGTTGAAGCGCTGTCGAGTCGAGGAATGTTTCACATTGGGAGAGTTAAGGATAAGTCATCTTCTTGCACATGACTTAGTTATTCTCGCATCTTCCTAGACGGAACAGACAAGCTAAACATACAATGGTTAACTCTCTAATTTTCGTTTAATTCCTCAAAATATTCGTCCTAAAACGATTAGTAGCACAACCATTCGTGTAAGGAGCCGAGGCCTGAGATGACGGGGCAATGCAGACCGCATGGGCAACGTGATTCCGGACTGAAGAGACTTTGATTCTGTATCTTTAAGACAATACAGCAGATGGTTCGCCACAAAGCAATGCAGACTTCCGATTAAGTGAGATCGTTCCTGCAGTAGGCTCTAAGAAATCTGTGTCCAAGATGCAGGCAGGCCAAATAGAAGATGTGGAACACCTCTTCTAGTCATAAGTGGACTTTGGTATGGCTTTTAGAGCATCCACAACCGTTGTCCGTGTAATTGTTACTTCACGAGTGTAAATATACAGATTTATGGCGACTCTACTGGAAACTTTTCCGGGACCGGTAGACACTCCACTGGCAGTGACTCGAGAGAGATGGACTTTGTATTCTATGCGGTTTCTACATTACAACCCATCGACTTGCACTTCCTCTCAATAGGCAACATCCTGCGATGAGACCAAACATAAACTTGGTATTTTGTCTATTTAGCTGTCATCCACCTAATTGTTTTTTAGGCTAAAAAGGCTATTGGGCAATAGAGCTCTCTCCCGGAAGACTAAGTTGACTCTGCATAAGACATTCATCGTCCTCACCACACCCGTTCTGCTCGGAGAGTAGAGATTTTAATTTTCATTTACAAAAAACTCGGTGTACACTAATTTTTAAAATTTAAGGATTTCAATGCTGTTCTGTATTAAGCCGAGAAAAAAACCTGATAGAGTGTAAGCTACTATGACGGTCAGCCCTCTTAGGCGGACAACCCCCTTGAGCGGACAGTTTCTCATAACCGTGGATCTTGAATTGAAGTTCCATACATTCTCGTGGACAAAGTCAAGGTGCAGCAAAATGGTATGATAACATGCAAAATGCTATTTATGGGCCAATGAACGCAAAAAGTGATTTTGCTGGTTTACAATGCAAATCCACACACAGCTAAACTAACCCAAAAAGTGGTGAATGTCGTAGGCAGTCTAGACTTGTCTAGACTGGGCTCCTAGCCGATTGGAGATCATGCCGCCAACAACAACACAGCTGAGAGGGAGCCCCTAAAATAAATCTTCAACCGTCTGCCCGACTCTTGCTGGAGCCAGACATCGAGCGATTGGTTTGGTAGTCCCTTCTTCAACTCACTTGATTAGACTTCTTCGATGGACATTCAGGAACTAATGGGCATTCAGTTGGGGAGAGTACGATAACTTTGGCGCTAAGAAATGTTAACGGTATTTAGTAGAGGGATTAAGAACTAATATTTGGATGGAAATGGAAAAAAATACATAAAAAAAACAACGGTAACACTTTCAATGAAGTACTATACCGTACTATAAAATTTACATCAAATTATTCATGTGAATAGTTTTTGAATAATTCATATTCAAACTCAAACTGTTGATTCAAAAAGGAAAAATAAGAAATCTAAGCGAATATTTTTCAAAAATTGTGAAGTGATGTGCTTTATTGGCTTTTTTCGGTCAATGCTTATATTAATTCTGAATCGAACACAAGAAACCGAATGGTTTTACGTCTAGTTAAAATGAGCTAGTTTTGCACCTATCTGCGAAAATCCCGTTAACATTTCTTGGCGACAAATTTCGTATTCTTCCCCAACTAATGTCCTCTCTAAATACCTCAAGTTGGATTTAGAGCTATCTAAAAGGTCAAAATACACCTTCCTTATTTATGGGTAACAGAGATAGCATTAAAACGGCAAATAGTGATATTTAGTATTTAGGTCCTCATAGACTCACCACTTCTACCTACCTACCTGACTCCTTCTGACTACCACTTCTACATACGCTACATTTATATTGAGCCCATTTCAGCAGTTGTGGACATCCGAAAGTAGTTCAAAAGTATTAATCGAGATGCATTCATCATCCGCCGTAGCTTACTGGGTAGGTGCGTCGAATGATACCCTGGGTATTCGGGCTTATATCCCCGAATCGTGGAACTCTCATAAATCACGGCTCCATCTCTTTCGAGACACTGACTATACTCACAGAATTTTTGTCTAAAAAATAAAATGGTATGTCCAATCAACTCGTTGAAACGAAGCACGCATAAGTTGATGCTTGAGCACATAGACCTAGGGCTACCTCGACCAGTCGCCCCTCCCATATTATTATCATAATCCATCTTCTATGCAATAAATGCCAAAATGTGAATGAATTTATTTAAAAAATCGTTCACGTACACCTAACGCTTGGAAGCAACGTATCTTCAAGCAAATGCTCCATTCATCAATTCCACTAGTCTCTCCTCGATGTATACCCTATGAAAATGTAATTTTGTTTTTAAGCACACTCCTTACCAACTGAACAGTATGTAATTTTGCAGGTTAGGTCATCTCGCGATAGGTTATCACTCTTGGATTTCCCCTCTGTCAGATTTGTCTGACAGACAAGTATAACTGTGAGGAATATTCGAATGCATTTACCAGTATTGGGCTGAAATACACAAAAAATATTCCCAAGATTCATCAAAAATGTACAAGGCGCAAACAAACACCATTCCTACCGGATATCCAGTTCGTTCAGTTGAATTATTACACACAATCCACACATCTGTTGCGTCCTTTTCCAAATTATCGGTGATCCGCCTCATGTGCGACCAGAATAACGCATCTCTCTGATTTGCTGGCCAAACACGTTTGTGTGTTTGCAGAAATACCAACGTTTCCGGTGAGATTTTCTCCAAAATTGTGCAGTCCTCTAACGTTGCTGCAAGGAAGAGTGTCAAGGATTTTTAGAGAAAATCAATTATAAAAAGCTCTCCTACTTACTCTCCCAATCATTGCGGAACTCTGGCATAAAAAAATAATGACACATTTCCCGGGCGGTTACACCCTTAACAACATGGCATGCTTTTAATGGATCCATTACCATTCCGTTCACTTCTTCCTCGCGTTTGTACATTTTCATTTCGCCTTCATCGGCGAATATCTGCCAACCGTTGCCACCTTGACCGACGCCCTCACGGGCATAATGAAGTTGTTCCTTGCAAACTCTGTCAATCTGAATTGGAAAAAAAAAATAAAATAAATTGATTGGTTTTACCGTGTGTGAGCGTGCTGTTCAGATGTGCACTCTATACATACCTCCGGCCATAGTGCATGACCTTTAGCTGAGTCTCCAGAGCCGAATTCCTCATGCCCGTCTTCGCTTTCGTTTTGTGCTTGATGCGGTACATTCACCAGCGTCTGGGATAGCTGTGATTGCAATTTCAATTTAACCCTCAGCTGCATGTCCTCTTCGATTCTATCCAGACCAGTTTCAACAGCATCAAAAAATTCATCTTCCGGTAGAGTAGAATTGGGTCCTTCCTGTAAGCGAGATGAACAGACAATTTCGTTAGAATGTTGTTAGCGAATGGTACAGATTGATTGGGGAACGAAATTATCGACTGATTGAACAGAAATCCAGAGTAGAAGAAACGTAAGTAAGCCAATGATTCATTGAAAAAATGTAACAGCAACTTAAATTCTAATGGAACAACGGAGTTGAAGGAAGGAAGTCTGCAGCTTAAGTTTTGCTCTGAATCAGAAGTCGGGTGGTGAAACATGAAAGGATCTGCATTACTATCGAAAGAGTACTCTTAGGAGCAAACACAGATCAAGTGCAGTGGTTTTGGAGATGCACTTAGACCTGATACGGTTTTCCATTTTACCGACACATGAGATTATCCTGCATTCAATCCTTTATCCTTTCGAAGCTTGCGTGGAAGCAACGCAGATTTCCGATAATCGGTGAGATCGTTCCATCAGTAGCATATTAGAAATCTGTGTCCATGACCCGGGCGATGTGGAATACTCTCTGTTTCTTACTGCAGTACAACGTGGACTTTAGCTAGAACAACTACAGATGTTGAACATGCGATTGTTAACCCACGAGTGGAAATTTGAGTGTATACGTCGAAGTTTTCCGGACTGGTAGACTCTCTTGTCAGTGGCTTGATAAAGAGTCAGCCTTGTATTGTAAGAGTCTACCGTGCCAGGTATGGTCTAGATACTCGGTGTAGGAGTCTATTTTGCTGCTATCAAGGTTTAGACAGTTGCTGTCTCATACAAATGCAATTTACAAATGGCAGTAGGTACCAGAAACGTTTGATAAGCCAGTGAATTTTTGAACTTTCCGCCTGACTTGACTACTGATACGTTTTGACCTGTCTGTCTTTGATCTGTCACTTAGTTTCCGTTTGACCGGCGCGACAGTCCCAGGTGGACCTGTTGGTGAGACCTACGATTTAATGACGACTCCGAACGGCGAAGATGAGAAGCTTTTTCTAGACACGAGTACCCTTGAGTATTGATTGAGTATTATCACCCAAAAAAAGTGGGGCCGTGAATTATGAAAGTTGGTAAATTCAACGAACCCACTATGCCACGGCGACCCCACAGGCATTGGAAGCAGACAGCCTGCATGAATTTTAACGAAAATTAAAAAAATGTGAATCTCTCGCTGCACCAAGCATTCGAAATGATCAAGTAATGGCTTACTGACTTTCGTTACCGTACCAGCATAAGTGACGCTGGACGATCAAGTCGCCCAAAAGCGTAGAATGAAATTGGACGATTGGCGAATTAAAGTGCCAGCGGTGTCCGAGGCGATACGTATCTCAACTGAGTGAATACATCAGATTTTACATGAAAAGTGGGATTTCCTAGACTAGACACTATAAGCAACCGAGGACTTAAGTCAGTTTTCTTCAATTCAATTAAATACAATGATGTTCATAGGGACGCCTTTCCAGGCATCCTCTACCGTCTACTATATAGGTCCAACTATAGGTTCCTTCTTGATGCTTCTTGATTTACGACCATAATGCTACCTCGATGCAATGTCCTGATAGTCAGTTCCGTTCAAGGTGATAATAATAATAATATGGGTGGCGCTACACAGTCCGAGGCGGACCTGGGCCTAGCTTCTCAGCAACCACTCGTGTTGTGCGTGCTATTTTTCTCTCACGCGTGGAAGGGACCGGAAATACTCAGGAAATACTCTTTGAGCATTGTCAGTGATTCGAAAGAGGTGGAGCCATGAAATATGAAAGGTGGTAATTTCGGGTATCGAACCTGGCACCCTCTGCGTAGGAATCGACGCACTAACCCACTACGCCACGGCGACCCACAACCACGGTTAAGGTGATATTGTTCGTTATTTATATGATTAATGTCAGATTGATTAGTGTCAGAATAGGTTAAGCGGTGAACGAGGGCAAATCGAAGTATAGGACGCACAACATCGACGACTCGGACCGTCACCGTAGAGAGCTATAACTTCGAGGTAGTGAAGGACTTCGTGTACCTCAGCTCGCAGTATCAGGATCGCGGAAGCTTCTTAATGACAGACAATATGGTTTCCGCAGCGACAGGTTCACTGGTGATCTAATAGCTTATCTCACTGAAAAGTGGAACCAGTCTTTGCACAATGCAGGCGAAAGCAAGATTGTTGCGCTTGATATTTCTAAAGCATTTGACAGAGTTTGGCATCAAGCTCTCTTGTCGAAAATGCATGCCCATGGTATCGATGAATCTCTTCCTCTATGGATTTCGAACCGTTCAATTCAAATTGTTTTGGATGGGTTCAAGTCTGATATCCACCAAATAAATGCTTGTGTTCCCCAAGGCTCAGTTCTGTCTGCGACACTCTTTCTCATTTCTATAAACGATCTCTTGTCTGCTACTTCCAATCCAATCCATTCCTTCGCTGATGACAGCACCCTGAGCTTTTCATAGTCGTTCCAAGACTCACGACCCCGCCCTTCGGCCGTAGAATTGGAACGGCAGCGTATGTTAAGCATTGAATTCCGATCTTGACAGCATAATTAACTGGGAAAAAAGCAATAGAGTGGAATTCAATGCTTCAAAAACTCAATGCTGTCTGCTGTCATTCAAGCGAACCCTTGATAATCGGCCATTATCCATGAATGGTGCTTGTGTCGATGAAACCGGAAAACTTTCCATCCTTGGTATGTGTATCAACACAACATATTTGAGGTCGCCAAAAATGCTGCGAAATGTTTAGGCTTTCTTAATCGAGGCAAGAAATATTTCATCCCCTCGCATTTGGCTTTAATTTATAAGGCGTACATCCGCCCCAAGCTTGAGTACAACGCTCATATCTGGTCTGGTGCTCCCAAGACCACCCTGCACCTACTTAATAGAATCCAAAAGCGAGCGATAAAACTTATAGGAGACAACAATTTCGCAGAGTTTTTAGACTCGCTCGAACATCGACGTAACGTCTCTTCTTTTGCCGTATTTTATCGTTATTTCAACAAACGATGCTCAAGTGAGCTAGCCAACTTCATTCCTCCTCTTCACGAATTCACCCGCAATACCCGTCTCGCCAGGTATGCCCATCAGTATAACCTTAAGCCTACTTTCGTACGAACGGTTGAATTCAGAGACTAGTTCTTCAGCCGCACTGCACGAATATGGAATGATCTTTCCAGTCTAATATTACCCGCAGACTACAACCCGCAGATATTTAAAACCAATGTGCAAAGGTACCTCCTCTCCCTTTCTCCCTCTATACCTTCGGCTCGTACTGTGTCTTGACCCCGGACATATAACGGTATTAGGAATCCATTGAGCACGCAGAAATTATAAAAAAAAATGCTGCCAACAGTACGAACATCACCAGTACGGAGATTCAACGAACTCATGCCAATCGCTGTTTCTTTGGGTTCAAGAGGCAATTGAGTAGTAGACCCTTCTCTCGAAGGATCCATTTAAGACCTTTATCATCCCTGTCCTGCGCTATCGCGCGGCAGCCCTTGGTGTCTTCGAGAGACAAGTTCTGCGTTCAATCTTTGGCCCTGTTTGAATTGAAGAAGAATGAACTGTATGAGGTGTACAGTGACATGAGCCTAGCCCGCGCAATTGGAGGCAGCTGGCTAAAAATCGTGCCAGCTGGAGAGGATTGTTGGTTGAGGGTCACGTCCACCCCGGACTGTAGCGCCGCCAGAAGAATGTCAGATTTAGACACTCGCCTTTGGTTTGACTAGCCGCAGTGTTTACAGTTTTCTGTTGCTGTGGCGGTGTGCGTCGACCCCTAACCAACTGAACCTTGCTGCCTGCTTCCATTCTCGGTACGAAAGAAATGATTTTTGACGGTCCCACCTCTTTCGAGTCGCTGACAATGCTCACAGACTAATAACTGCTAAGAAAAAGCTTATCAAACTTGGCCGTTCAAAGTCGGCATAAACCTGTAGGTTCCTTTCAATCGTGAGAAAACAAGAGCTGATAAAAAAACGTAATACCATTCCATTCACAGATTTATAAAAACAACCGCACAAGGAAATTTCCCAATAAATACTTCATGATAGAAATAATAGGATAAAGAATGTCAACAAAAACCAGTTGATTCCAAAAGAAGATGTTCAATTTGCATTTTTACTCTCGTTCAAGCACTACGTCCTCAATTGACAGCGATTAGAAATATTCAAAAAGAATTTAAGTTATTCAGATCACTTTAACACCATCACAGATTTGGTAACCACGAATGAATTTTGAATTCCATATGGCAAATGTCTAGACATATTTTCATACCACAAGAACAATCGACATGACTTGGTAGGCATTTCAAAAGGATTCGCCAGCCCAAATCGTGCCTAGGCTCACGAATCAACTGCGAAATAAGTTTAAACTCATTTACATCTGCGTATAGTTTTCCATTCGAGCATTCCACCTGCTACGCATGCGTACAATGTACGATTGCTAAATATAGGGTTCGCCACTTAATAATTATTAGCGATAAAATATTTTCCGAACGTGATCGCAATATCAAAAACGAACAGTGCCGACGAACTTGCTGTTTTCAATGAATGGCTGTTTAGAATTTGATTCGATATAAATGGATCCGTTATGGCATCTGATTTACGTGATGCGATCCGTGAAATGGAAATACAATTGAAAATTCTTACGTTTAGCCTCATCTGAAAGGAAAATGATTCCCGAAAAAGGGTGCATCAGAGAATTTGAATTCAAATGAAACCGACACTCCGGGAGGGAGGTGCATAATAAGATTTTCTTGAAGGGCATCGCTCATTGACATTGTGAATGAATACTGATGCGTTGATTTTAGTGAAGTCACAAGCAACACTTGATTTAAAGTTTGAATAAGTACTTTAAGTTGTATTATTTAAAGAAACTTAATTGTTTTTTACAATAATTTTTATGACTAGTGTCTTTGACAATCAGAACAGAACTGAACTATGTCTTACAACCACCTTACTTAACAACGCAACCAAATGAAAAATAACTGTAACTATTGATGACACGAGAATCGACAACAAGAAATCTTCTTGGACATACGCTATCTGCATTCCTGCCTTTCACGATGCAACTTCAACGTGTATGTAAACTGTTGAACGCTTGGTTTCATATCGCGTGATTTTAGCGTGGCTTATGAGAAACGATTTGTATAACCGCTCTTTTTAGGCGTTGGTACAGTCATCGATGAATTTGTTTTAGCATTGTCATTCGTATGAACATGAATGTAACTCCTGGACTAAAACAGATACACTCTAGTTTTTGCTTTCGGATTTGAAACTGTCGGATGTCGGAACCATAAAAATCCGGACTCTGCCTGAAAGATTGCTCAGAGTTTTCTGGTCAGAATTGACTGTCTTTAAAATGATTGGCTCGGCTCTCATATACCGAATGTTGTCGTTGAACACTAAAAGGATCGCCAGAATCCATGGTGGACAAGACAATCTGGATATGACGATCCTTGGCTAACTATCTGTTGTTGAGATTCTTTGTGTACGCTCCTTGGATGGAGTTAAGTTCTCTCTATGGTCAGGTTGTGTAAACAACACGCCAGTGAGTTATCCTTGGTGCACACGGTGACTCTAAGTTGTGCACCGGACAATACTAGCATACAAGGAAATTAACCTGAACTGGGAAAACCTCTAGCGATCGCATTTGCCTACACGCCGCTAGGCTCCGTAACGAAACAAGAGTGGAAGACGAAGCAGTAGATAGAGCCAGAAATCGATCGCTTGGCTAATCATTCAATCAACAGCGAGGGCCCGCTGTCCAAGAAGAGTGCTTGCTAATAGGAGACTGTGTCATAGGATACAACGACTTCTCCCGAAGCTGTAAATACGAAATAGCAATACAATCTGTGCCACATCTTTTTAGACCTGGCGAACTGATACAGGGTTGAACGGATGAAAGCCCTGAGATTCACTTATGAACCTGGGTGGTTTTGGGAATAATGAAGGTTGCCCTGTAGAAAAACATATCCCGTAGAGTCACAGGCGCACAGTGGTCCCGCAGTGGAAAAAATACTCAAAAATGACATACTTTTCTCGGCCAAATGGTATAGGTTTTTCGATTCTACAAATATGATTACGTAGAAAGCCAACATTTTGTAGACTTTTAATGATCCGTATCGTCGTACCGTTAGCTTAGAGATGGGAATTTTGAATTGACATATTTTTTAAGCAAACTTTGTTCCAAAAACCTTTGGAACCTAAAGATATATTTGTTTTAAAGGATATCCTTAACACTGCATCAATATTTGTTTATTTTTTCAGCCACCTTTTTAGGGTTGGCATTTCCATGTTTGATATGCTGCGACAAAAATACTTCAAGAGGCTCCAACAGGATGACGCAAAAACCACCTTTTAACTACTTTCGGAGAACGAGGCTTTTAAGTGGAGCAATGTCTTGTATTTTCCGACATTTCCAAACGACTTCCCTTGCAGTGCAAGTATTTGCAATTGTAAATTCGAATATTTTAGCCACGCTTAGAAGAGATGAGTAGGAATTACTCGCCGGGATGGGGTGAGCAACACGACAGTGCGCGAGGATTTCGATGTTGAAAGGGTGCTTCTTCGAACGGAAAGAGCAATGCCTCGATGGTTAAGTCACGCGGACCAAATGTCCCGGCGGGCGTTTAATGCGATTCCGTCAGGTATTCGACCGCTTGCCAGATCCATTATGAGGTGGTTGGACCAAGTTCGTGGTGGTTGGACTCGCCTGGTTACGTTTCGGAATAATTCCTGATGAGGTTGCGGGGCCATTTCGTGAGATGGCGAGACCGCTTTAGTGGATAATGCTAAATTTTTACCCCGGGCAAATGCAAAACTAAATTTTTAAAGATAAATAAAATTTGAAAATTCCTTAAGCTTAACCGACAATGTAAAAGTTATTTTTCAAATATTAAGGAGGTTTTTACACTGAGCTTACCCGGGAATTAAGGTGTCCCGATGGGACAGTTGATTTATCTCTAAAACCCGAGACATCTGACAACGCTAAGTGGCACTTGTATTATGTTTCAAATTTCATTAAGATCAGCCCACGGGTTCAAAACGGGAACTCTGTGAGTGGTCACCAGGGCTTATATATACCTACCGAAGTTCTCTACAGACTTTCAATTGTCTAGTCGCCTTAGGAATTGGATCTATAAACGCCTGGCCGTCCAAGTGCATACGCGGAATACATTGAAAGTCGAACACAGCAAGATGTCTTTTGCTTCTATTGAGCGCGTTAAATGGGTCTAGCATTGAACGAGGGAAAAGCGATCGTCTAAGACGGAAATATATGCCGTCTTAGATAGAGCTTTACAATCGCAGCTAGCACTTAGCACATAGTTGGTCTACCTCAGGTGCACATGACACAGATCAGTACCGAGATCAAACATTGGTTCTTTGGGTTCAAGGGGATAGAGTAATAGAGCCGTCTCTCGCAGAACCAAGCTGATTTTATATAAAACAGGGATCATGCCAGTGCTCCTGTACTGAGTACAGGCTTGGACGTAGCCGATGAAGAAGTCATTGGTCTTTTCGAGGCAAACATTATACTTGCTATCTTTGTTCCTGTTTCAGATTCAGCCACGAATTGTACGAGTTGTACAGTGACTTGAGCCTACCTCGGCGTCTACGTACCCAAAGACAGGATCCAAAGCTGGGCCATATACAATGCTTGGACAGTTTATCTCTAGCCCAAGCGATAGGACAACGAAGGATCTCCCCGTATTTAAAGTGGCCGATACAAGTGAGGAAACACATCCACCAACTTAGTTTGCGTAGCTGGAGGCATCTGGAGTTGGATCATGCTAACCGGAGAGGCTTGTTGGTTGAAGTCAGACGTCACACAAGGGAGAAGAAGACCAGTGCAACATTCTTCAAGTACCACCCTCGTAAGAACATTCATAATAATCAGCAGTTCTGGAATTAATGGCACCCATCCTCGTTTACAATGTAGCTCCCTAACTCCGTCTGACGTGTTTCAAAGCGTCAGCGACACACGGGAGTCATCGACTACGCCACTGAGTTCCTCGATTTGTAACCGACTTTCAAATTAATCGATGTTCAATTGGCGTGTAGACATTCGATAAGACCTGCTGTATATGCAAAATGTGTTCATCTGGCATGCAATGAAAGCACTCATTACATATTACGTGTGCGGCTTTAAAGTAATTGTTAATGTAGCGCGCTTCAACTAATTGCATATTTTCAACTTCCTGAGATTCCCGGCTCCTCGCACATCTTTGAATTCGTCGTTAAGCTGAGCAAGGTCGACCTTTCTTGCAGAAGAAGGGGAAATTTGCCTTAGCACAAAAGACCAACCACACCACACACCTTCGAGGAATGCGCCCAAATATAATCACATTAAAGGCATTCTCCAAACCATCTACCCCCGGAAATTTCCT
This sequence comes from Eristalis intricaria, assembly GCA_964034865.1. NCBI lineage: Eukaryota > Metazoa > Arthropoda > Insecta > Diptera > Syrphidae > Eristalis > Eristalis intricaria. The sequence goes on from OZ035875.1 coordinate 38,329,345, forward strand.
CCTAATCGCCCTTAATTAACGCACTCAAAGTAAATGCTCGTAAACACTTTTCAAAGTCGTTGCCGTGCTTATGGTCTGAGGAAGATTACAACATCAAACGACTCTCGGGTTGCGCCCTGAATCGCGTTCAATATTCAACGTGCATTTGGGAAATACCGTCGTGTCGCCGTTGCCGCTGCCACTGTCGCTGCTGAGGCGGTTAAACTTTTTTTTTCTTGCAACAATGACACGCTTCTTGCTCCGTGACATACATACCGCAGCGCGCCGTAAACACTGACAGACTCGTGTGTGATATCTGATCAACGGTATCAAATGTCAATTACACATAAAGTGAGCGTACTGTTAACGCTCGTGCGTTCAGTGATTGGGACTAACTTTTTGAGCTCCTGTTACCATTAGTGACATTGTTGCACTTTGATGAGCCGGTTGAACTTGAAATTCAGTTTAAATTTGCTGACATGATCGTGGCGTCACGAAGCCGCCGACATTGGCGAGGAACTTTTGCGGATTTCGAGGCCCAACTGAGGAGTCGTTTTGAAATGAAGGTCGACGGTGAGTCTATCAGGGGTAAGCGCAATTGGTATGAAGTGTGCTTTGTGGGGTTTTGTAATGATTACAGATGCTGAAATTTAAATCAAGGGGGTCTACTTCGAGGGAAACTGGAGCAGGGTTTGGAGGTACGTCTTGGTACACGTACTAAGTAGTTGACCTCTAACACTTTTGGATCAAGTGCAAACACGTCTGGATGTGTTTAAATGATTTTTTCTAAGTGCTGCAGTTAAAGTCGAAGTTTATTTTTCGACCTCCAGGCTAATTCAGTGGAAAGAAAGACGATGTATGCTAGCTCATTGTGCATGCGATGTGCATACAAAAGGAACAAGTTCAATGCTGTTAATAATTATACTTAATATAAAACTTAAATGATATGAATTACACTTTCAAAGAAATTCAATCAAATTATTAGATCATTAATGGAAAGCACCGGCAGGGATTTAGGCATGTCTCAGATCTTAGTACATGTTTTAGATTTCAGTACAACTTTTTTTTAAGATTTTAGTACATATATTATAGATTTTGGTACGTTTCGGATTTTAATACATGTTTTAGATTTAACATTATTTGGAGTTTAGTAAATTTTTTAGATTTTAGTCCAGTACGATCTCGATCAACGCAACTCTCGATTTACGGAAGACAGGATAGGCAACTACCCCAGTTTCTATTATTTGCGATAATAGAGAATGCATTGCACATGCTTTAGATTTTAGTACGATAAACGTCGCTTCCCGCCCTAATGAAGTTTCAATGTTCTGTAAAGATTCCTTTGGAAACTTTGCCGTGTTCGGATTGAGCGTAAAAAAAGGACGTCCTCGCAACTGAGTGGACACCATGCCGAACAGTAGAGCCACCCAAAGACTCAACAGAGAGAATAAAGCATGAAAGCGTTCCGAATAAGACTTGCAGCAAACAAAAAGAAGCGTCAGTTCACAAGCCCATTATAAGACCGCCAGCAGCTAGAAATACATGCCCCAAATAACAAGAAGAATGAAATGTTCAAATTATGCCCGTACAGCGCTACCCCAACGGAGCCGAAATATGCTCAAACCAGATGACATATGTTCTCAGCTGGAATTCGATGTACCAAAAAAAAATGTCGAACATTTCTTCACAACTTCACCCAATTAACAGCATTCTCTCCGCTCCACGTTCCCGAAATCAAATAATAATCGAACGCAGTTGGTGCGGCAGCAGTTTCATACATGACACAGCTCGTGACGAATCTGTTTAGTTGATCTAATTTCCTTCCTTTCCCACACAACAGTCGGCGTAAACAAAAAATAAACATTTTCTGGTTTCGTGTTTTCTTTTTTCCATTATTGCCTTATCTCGAGAATCACAACAAGCAGCGACAACTGAAATTACCTGATGCATTGTATTCACCGCCATCTCACTGTCATTGTCGTTCATATCAATTTGCGACTAATGGCGAATCGAGAATTGTTCTCCCATATGGCAGGCAGTTTCTGAAATTGCCAACATCATCACCTATTTGCGACGATGAGCACTTGCATTCAGGAATACCTTTTGGAAGGACATCACAAGATATCCAGGCAACACACACCACACAAGTGAGAGAGACAGAGAGAGAGAGAGAGAGTGGACGAATACCGGGGATGAATGTAAACAAAAATACATCCTCAAACTGTTGCTTTGCCTCCCACACACCCAATCACTCCCAAAAATAATTCCCCGAAGTCGTCACTTACACTTCTACTCTTGTTGCGAACTTTGAAAGCCTTGCTTATGAATCGAACTGATGGCATTGTCCACTAGCCAGCTGCACACACGGAAACTAATAAGCTAAACAAAATCAAAAGCAAACAAAAAAAAACAGAAACTTCGCACTAAATAATACTGCACAAGCACAAGTGTCTTCCCGAGCGCACTGCACCGAATGAAATTGAAATCAAAAAAAAAAATAAACTCGACGCCGTAGAACCGTCTGCACCTGAGCGAAGCGAACGCACTACTGACTGGGCGAGCAGAGGCAGATTTTGTGGCGCCGTCGTCTCGGTCGTTCAATCTACTCCCGGAACGCGCCAACTACCAATGTCTCCACACTCTACATTCGAACCCCCTATCAAAGCATGTGCTGACGCGCAAGTGGGGATGAAGCTCAGGGGCTGCTCTTCTATCCCCGTCCGGTCGTCCGGGAGTGGGTGGTAATGGGGCAACAAAAAAAAAACACACCAACTCAACACAAAGCCAAAGAGAAAGAGCGGGAGAGTGCGAACGAGTGAGAGGGCAAGCATTTGCCGACTACGTAGTACGGTGTTGTTGCAAATTTATCGAGGTCAACAGAAAAGCGCCATTAAGCTCTTTTTTCTTTTTTTCTGTTGTTTTGCCCCATATCTGAGCTGAACTTCCTCGACCAGGCTTGCGGGAGCCATTGGCAGGGGCTTGTCACACAAACCCTCGGCGGAGCATCAGCGCGAAAAGGAGGGCAGCGAACGGATAGTGCGGCCATAAATCGGTCCACCTCCCCCTGTGGTGGCTCGAGCTTTTGTATTCAAATGCAGTTCAATAGATTTAATCGCGAATAATTCAATTTTGAAAATCGAGATAAAACCCGTCCGTCTAGGACATCAAAGATTCATGCACACTGTGTGTGTTGGGAATCCGCGCGGGGCATGAGTGAAATAATAAATTTTGCGGCAGTTTGTGAACCGACGTCAACCCAGTGGAATGGAGATCTTCGGATAGATTTGCCTAGTGAATACATAATTGGGTGAAATACGTACCATTTTTGGGGATGGGCGCTGAGAACAATGCGTGGACGGGGTGCTGCTTGGAGAATCTTAAAAGGATATACATATGTACATGGCATAGACCGTCGTCGTGTGGAGAATTTATGGGAAATGTGCTGGTTAAAGTGCCTCCTCCGTCCTGTCACTGACCTTATCCAAAATTCCAATGAGGTGACCGTTGGTCACACATAATTCTGTCGAAATTGGGTGCGAGGCCACACTCAGACGTTGGTCTTGACGGTTTCACAGTCCGAGTCAGTGTTACTTTTGATTGTACTTTGAAAGCGACAGAAGCAAAAAGTGTCCAAGTGCACGTCGAGTAAATGCTCATGTAGCATCATTTGGTGAGATGATAGAGCTGTGCGACTGTTCGTCGACTCATATTAATTATCTCATCCTCAAGCAAGGGTACATTGAAGCCGAGCCATTGAAGAAGACCTATCACAACATTTTTAGGTTACTTCAAATAGTACGTGATCATTCCAATTAGGTGTTGAAATACCAAGGACGGAAAAGCTCTTGGGTTCATCGACATTGCTCATTAAGAATTGACTTATGTGACAGAAGAAAACATTGATTTTTAGAAATATTAAATTGCACTTACTCCAATTCATTAAGTTGGTGTTCCAAATCTATATAGCCAGAGGATAGGGAAGCGAGTCTTCGAACGAATTTGAAAAACTGAGATACAGCGAAAGAGTGTATTGAATTAGAAGTAGCAGACATGAGATCATTTATGTAACGCCTACATCTGGCGATACTTGGCAACACTAAGGAGAGATTCTAAAAGTGTTGCAAACGTTGCTGAACTATCAGAGTAGACAGTAGTTTAAATAGTTAAGCAATAAATAAGAAATATAAATAGGGGGCAAACGTGGACTGTAAACGACAGCTTAGTGGAGATCCGATGTAGGGTCAACATTGGCACACGGTAGTACTTTGGGATGTCGAGCTGGCAAAAATCATGCTCCACAAAAATTCCTCCTTTTTTTTGTCCAGACCGTTCACGTCACATGAAAGATTTACTGTCAGTGTCGGGTTAAGAAACAAAAAATAGCATAAAAAGGAAGTATTGCAATCAGTGGTAGATTTTGCACTTTGGGTAGTAGATGTGGTAGATTTAAAAAATTTCGCAAAATAGAGGTAGATCTACCACAAGTGTCCTAACATTACCGGTGGACCAAAGACGAATTCGCGTGAACATTACAAAACAGAATGTGAAAGCCTTCAAGTGCAATTCAAATGAATTTTAACGGCGTTTCGTAGCAGTCAAAGAATACTGGATATACTACAAAACACCGCAGGGCTACCACTATACACCAGAAATGGAAATAAAACGATGAAAAAAAAATAACCATTCGACAGGCGAGCGCGTTCACAAGGACGGCCTATTTTAAAGAGTTTGAGAAGATAGAAAATAAATATAGAATGCCCAGACCAGTGATGGGACTTAAGATATGAATAAAGGTGGTAGATAAACAGAAAAAAAGGTGGTAGAAAAGTAATTTTTTTGATACAATATCTTCCTTTGACTGGGTCGCCGTGGCGTAGTGAGTAAGTGCGTCGACTCCTACGCAGAGGGTGCCATATTCGATACCCGAATTCACCACCTTTGATAATTCACGGCCCGCCTCTTTCGAGTCACTGACAATGCTCAAAGAGTATTCCTGTCTAGAAAAACTTCTAAACTTCGCCGTTCGGAGTCGGTATTAAAAACACGAGTGGTTGCGGAGAAGCTAGGCCCTGGTCCGCCTCGGACTGTCGCGCCTCCCATATTATATTATTATTTACCTTTGACCATCATATCAATCCAAATTCACTTTTGTTGTTTTTTAATTTTATTATTATAATTATTATCCTATACTTTTGGCAAGGATCGGCGCTACTCTGGGCTGCATCTTCCTACTCTACTACAAATTCCGAAGAAATTTTGTTCTTCAAGTCTTTTTTTTGATTATTGGGGATTAGACTAGAAAGTTTAATTCAACCATAATCTCTGCAGCTGATTTGAAAAGGTTTTTCATGGGCAGACCTTTGATTTGATTATTATCCATTAGCAATGTTTTTCGTGGTGGACCTTATGGCATTTGATATTTTGATGGCTGTAGGGCATTAAAAATTATTTCAAAAATAAAATAAAAAATAACCCGGCACAAACCAAAAATCAAAAAGAAGTACCCCGGTCTTATTATTTTGTTGGCACCATTTTGTAGGTCGATCTCGTTTATTGACCAATTTTCTCTATCCATTCGTGCTTGCATGGTATCCTTTTTGCTGAGACCAAGGTACCGTAAACAAGATTTTGCAACATGTTTGATTGATAGTTTTCCATACCATCTTTAATAATTCGAAATAAATTCCTTATCAGTCGTTTCTATTATTTTTCATTCGCCTATACATTTTTTTACATCAATTACATTTAGATCTTCAATATTCACTGTGTTTTGCGGAAACAAATCTGACAAGTCCCATAACTGGTGGCACTGTTCAAGCTACAACATTTTTGGATCTCAGTATTTTAAAATTTTAATTGTAGCGTCTAACAGAGCAATTCTCGTTAAATCTTAATATATAATCAGAACAATGCTAGGGATATGATAAGCAATGGGCAAAATGTGCTAGATTTAGAGTTAAGGTTGGTAGGTTTTTCAAAGTTGGAAAAAATGGAAGAAATACCACTTAAGTGGTAGAAGTTCCATCACTGGGCCAGACTATGACTCCAGATGAAAGATGAATGTTGCCTATAATAATATTCCACTTTTCCTTCTACTCGAAAAATATCTGCAGTTGCCCCTCCGACAATGTGCTTAAATATAAGACACTATGACTCTAACAAAAAACCTGACTTTTTATACAATGCTCTGCTTTCTTTAGTCAGATACATAGACTATGCTTTTACAAAGCTACCTTAGCTTTCGTTTTATTTACTTTACTTTACTCGCCTGTGCAATTCCCTACCTATAAACATAGAAGCACTGTGGTGTATTGGCAACACTACGGTAGAGCGTGGTAGCGTGTGAGGTGCATAATACTTTTGACATGAATCTTGTGTTTGTTTTTGTGTACGCCAATACTGTCTCGGAGAAGCTGTGATCTGCCCACCAATCAGTGCGTACACAGGAGCCTTCACCACAAGATCACATAACACTTCAATATTTATTACAAATTACCAAAATTTTTTAAATTCTGGAATTGTTATATTCGTGTATCTTTTTTTGTCCAATGAAAATAAAGTACTAGTCACGCGAGTGTCAAAACTTTACATTAATTTAAAGGCTTACACAATTTGAAAGATGATTGTTATCTTTAGCAAAACTTTTTACTAATAAACTTGAAACTAGAAAAAAGCTAGTACAGTCGACTATTGTCATCGGATACCATAAGCTGTTCGAGTTAGAGAGAGAGTTTGACTTAGAGAGAGGGATTTGATGGAAATTTTAGGTAAATGTACATAAAATATGATATCTTAGGGAGAGTTCGACTTAGGGAGAGTCTAAAATCCGAACCGAGTTCATCTGCAGTGGTTAATTTAATCCATCGCATGGCAATTTTCACAATTTAATTCATTAACCTGAATTACCATCGAATCCACCAAGTCCGGCATCAGGTTCACTTTAATCTGAGTGAACGCAAAATGAAATTCTAACACACAACCCAACCCATGACGGATTAAAAGAGCCCATATACACACAAATGTATGTTAAAAACCAAACAGGAGAATCCAGAAAGGATAACAATGCCTTCGGGATCTGGAACCAGCGACGGAGGTGGTTTATTCATTCGAGAACTCAATGCGTTCACCTTTCGGATATGCTTTTGCTGTAATGGAGGATACGGCATACTATCGTCGTTTAATTAAAGAAGCTTTTAAAAAGTGTACATTTGTTGACCCATTTCTTCGATTCTTGTCCTTGAGTGTGCTTAGGACTAGATGGACTTTGAAAATACTCGAGGCAAAATTAAGTCCTCGATAAATGAAACTTCAATTCGATGTTCAAATATTACAATGACCACTTGTAACAGAAGAAAGAAAAGTTAAGGAATAAGTAACAAAGCTACTCGATGGGAGCAAAGCAATGCGAAGAAACTGTCTGCACTCAGAAGGACCCAAGGAGGAGTTGTTTAAGATTAACCCTGGCAACAAACAATGGACACGGCAGTAGCACTTGGATAAAATATTTAAATCATATTGAAAAAAAGCAACATTTCTGGTAAACGTCATCAAGCATGTTAATGAGTTATCCGCACGAAAGGGAATTTCAATCAATAAAGCCGTCGAAGCCAAGAAAAGCTTTTGAGTAATTAGGGAATTCTAATAAAATGGGTAAAGCACTTTCGAATGTATATTTTCTGATGACCTACACTAGGTAAAACCGGTTACTAACAAATCCTTAGAAAAGTTGCACGACAAGATAGTCTGTGCATTGAGAGTGCACTCAGAACAACTCCCTCAGTTGAACTTAACATCATCTCGAGTCTCACATCTCTCAAGACCTGTTTGGACTGTACATGAACACCTCTTTTGGGCTTCACTCCTCGTCGCTGCGAGGACTCCGTTTTGAGAAGACAGACAGGTATCTTACGGATTTTGACATCCAACGTTAAATGAATTATGAACAATCGTATAAGGGTGTATCCACGATCAGGAATATTATGCTGTCCGCTCCCTGAACTAGAAAAATGGACTAGAGATTCGGTATACATGTTAATCCGCAGAAGACTAGTTTTATAGTCATCACTAAGTACAAGACTCTTGCCTTTAACCCTCTCTCAAAATGTAGGACTGTGCTAAGGCTGATTATCAACACAAAATTCTTGCGTACAATCTTCAACTGACACCAAGTAAAGGTGGAGACCGAACATCCAGGACCTTGTCAATAAATATTTCAAAGGCTTTATGCAAGAAGGCAATATGATTCATTTGGGGACTTGCAACCGCGTTTTGCTGGAATGCTTGCTCGGCAACTAGCCCCTCTATCCTAAGCTCGTATAAACGCATCAAAGTGACCTTAAAATTCCTAGAAGTGCACAAGAATTCAAGTTCATGAACGGGAACAGATGTTGCTCGTGGTTTCTTCTCAAAAAAGCTATCATCATTCGCAAACACGCTTTGATCACTGTAGAATAATTCTCTGAAGGGTTTGTGATTCAAGCATACAAACGTTTTACATCTGCCTTAGGGCTGTAGAAACTAGGGCCAAGTCCGCTTCGCACTGTCGCGCCACTCATATTATTTTTGTTATTATTCAGGGCTCTTAACATATCATTCTGATTAGTGAATAATTGTAGGGTTTTTCACTGCACCCTCTTGCTGTGACAACGAAAAGTCTTAAAATTCATATCGTTTCGGGACCTCGGCAGACAGCCTAGCTATGACACCGATTCATCACTTCTTCTACCACAAAACGTCTAATTGCTCAAACTGCAAGCGACGAATTGCCTGCACACTGCGATTGCCGGTGACGATTGACCTTTCGACGATGTTCACGTTGCGCATTCACAACTGAGCCGGAATTATTTTTTAATAATTTGCGCACGTTCGGCTAGCATGGAACGAGGCATGATGAAATGGTAAACGGAATATTTGACAGCCTGATGTCTGGTCACTCTTTACTCTTCACTCCCAACGGTCACATAGAATCAGGATGAGCAGACCACCAAACATTAAGGACTCGCTGTGTCTTTGGCGTAAAAGGGGCCCTTACAACGACTTCTGAGAGGCTTCAGATATAAGGAGAAGAAAAACATAAGACACCTTCATTACTCCTGCAGCACTCTCTCCATTACTTCGTCGAGAAATATGTGAGTTACACACCGTCTTCAATGTGCATATCACAACCACAATCTGAACAACCACCCGTAATATTTTTCCTTGTGAGCAAAGTATACCATGTCGATCCACTTCATAGTTGACTGCCAGAGAAGCAACATCAAGAAACGGCCAACCTCCAATCAACGAAAAGAGGTCGCACTAAAATGAGTGCCAAATATGACATTCACTTACACTTCTACTATTACTCCCATCATTTATGACTTTATCTATGCAAACAAAATCTGGCACGTAAGTACAGTAACACCTTGATTTGCGTCGTTCCGATTTGCTCCGTGTTTTTTTTTAATTTTAGTGTAATCGGTATACGAAAACGTCAAATCTCATGTCTAAAGCCTAAATCGCAAAGGCGCGTTCGCGCGGTCGGTCTTTGATAGGCTTTGCTACGCGTTTTATCGAGCTTACGAGATTGTTGCTATGCTCGCTAGACCGTAATACCGGGTCTGTGAAAATTGAACGCGCGACCGCCCTATTTCGCCTTTGGCACATGATTTTCATGTATCCTACTGCAAATGTCAAACACAACACCTGAACGCGCCGTTGCTACATGGGTATAACTTTTGAACTGAGCTAGAGTTGCCAAGAGCTCTTTTTGGAGGACATGCCCTACAACGATTTAAGAAATTGTCCTCATTTTCCCCCCAACAAGTTACTATGGAAATACAAAATTAACCATAGAATTCTGAATTTGAAAGAAAAAAAGAGCCAATTAGGGTTGCCATATTACGAAAATTCCACAGCGGGACAACAACTACGCGCAAAAGTTGTGAGCAAAAAAATAGCATTTTCAACTTTCTCACCATTTTAAGAAATTTCATTTTCACTTCCAGTTGCAAATGGTTTCGGGTTGAAGTTTAAATTTTATTAAATACATATAACAAAATACAAATACAGTGGACTCTCCCTAAGTCGAACTCTCCTTAAGTCGAAACTCTGCCTTACTCGAACTTTTTCGCCATATTTTACATACATTTCCCTCAACTTTCCATACAAAAACATCTCTCTAAGTCAAAGTCTCTCTAACTCGAACAAATTTTGGTATCCCGTGACAATTCGACTTAGGGGGAATCCACTGTACTTAGGCATAAATTCAGGAAAAAACAGGGCATAGAATCTTTAAGAAATCTGTAGATGAAGCTCAGTCTTCGCAAAACAGAACTTACGACAGCAAATTTAACTACAATTCACAAGACAGAACGTATTTCATGGCAAGTCAGTCAACGGATATGATAAGCAACATCCTTAAAATAAGAGGTGAACTGATAAGTTTCAACTTTTTAACCGCACCGCCCAGAACTACCTCTTTTGTGCAACCTTCAATCTTCAAGAACGATAGGACGTATTCGAGTACATCGCTATATGCCCGATTCTTAAAAGAATTCCGCTGCTGCTTCTTTAGAGCACAGGTACTTTCGCTTGAAGAGGCGATATGCATCTCAAACGGAGACCGACCCTGGGATCTATTTTATGGCTTGATAGAAAATTTCGAAGAAGCTGAATCCGGGACACTTCGAACAAAAACATAAAATCAAACAGATCTTATTTTGACTCCCACGTGTTAAACACGTTTCTAACCAAAAACAGGATAATATTTTTTATATGCGTGCACTGTTTCTTTTTGTTGTTATTATTTGCGACCATCGGGGGGATAGTGCGAAATAAGAGAGCAATATTGTTTTCTTCTTTGAGTAAATAGAGGACTCCATGGTAGGCCGGTGATGTGTCCTGTGGGTCGATTATTCTCGTTCGAAATATTCCTGATTATGGTCACAGCGCCGAGTTGGCTCAACGTGAAGTCCTTTAATAATTTTGTTATTCGCTTGCAGAATCTGTTTTACACATGTGTAAACCCTCAAACTGGTTTTTTTTTGTATGAGTTCATAGACCTAGTGTTTGTTTTCATTTTCTGCTCTCTTTTAATGTAGCTGATGTCCTCCAAAATCCGGGATTTTAAAACGTTTGTCCACGACTAGCTTAGACAGTCATAGCAACTCGAAACAGAGCTCATGCCATGTAGTAAAATCGAGATTCACTGACACGACGGACTTTTTTGCCTCCATTCGAATTTTAACATCTTGTTCATGTCCAGTGGAGAAACCCCCATGTTGAATATGGCTAGCGTTACTCCTTTCAACCACTTTATTGATGATTTTTGGAGTAGGAAGCAACTAAACTCCGATGGATTCCTATGTGACTACTCTAGCCATCACTCACTTGTGGCTATCCTAAGCACAAGGGCGACTGTTTAGCAACATTATCCACGATTAGCAAACTCCGAACTATAAACTTAAACAAATTCCGTCCGCTTTCTTCTTACACTTAAAAGCAAAATGAAATAAATATCGACTATTCAATTAAAAATATCGTCGCCGCTCCCCACCGGCACACAACAAGGTCACAGTTTCAGTAACACATGAAAACATAAATCGTTAACCTCAACGGGAATCCGACCGCTTCAACTTGCACACAGATACGAGCCCTAAAAACATTTCCAAACTCTTTCAAAACTCTTCTGAACTCTGAAAGTTTCATCGCCCTTGTCGCACTCTTATCACTCGGCAATCAAATCGTCAACAACTCCATTCAAAGTGTTTCCAATTCCCACACACAAAACTCACAAAAACATAAAAAAAAAAACAAATATTTCGATTTTGAATTGCTCACCCTGATGACGCCACACATTTTCAGCACGTGCAACAGATAATCGCACTCAAGGCCACCATAACTGCCACGATATTCATATTCCACTTGCCGCACACTTTTTCCGAGCTTACTCGAAATTTATTTCGTCGAAATAAAAGCATTTCCACAACGCCGCACACACAGACGCACATTCCTACGCCCAAATTCATCCAGATACTCATCGCAATGACTAATCTCAACGATTACGTAGATACACTGCTTCCACCGAAGCCAGATACACAGTGTGTGTATGTAAACGAATTTCCATCCGAGAGCAAAAGACACAAAATACAAAATATCGTGGCAAAATGCACACATTATGGACACTTTGTCAACTTCAAAAAGCTTAGATGCGCACAATCTGTGAAATAGTGCTTACATAACCCGACTTGGCTGGCGCACGTCGCGTCGGTTTGGGGGCCAACGACAGATACGTAACTACGTAACGCATTCGGGTGTGCGTGTTTGAAAACATAACTGACCTACGAAAATAGTCCCACAGAGTGGTCGCTGTTATGTAGGAATAACCGTTTGTTGGTTAGGTGGTTTCTTCTTTTTTTTTTTGGCCGAATGCCTAGACTCTGGCGCGGGTTAGTGGCCGAATACACATTCGATGACTGTACATTTAACACACAAGAAGACGTTTGTGATGAAGTGTGATGAGTAAACACACGTCCAATGTTTGACCATCATTTGTTTTACGTAATCAGCTCGGAGCGTTTGGAACACAAATTTGCAGACGAGATTGTGCCTGCCCATCAAGCAAATAAGTTTTTGGAGCATTGTAGGCGATGGACGTAAGAAATTGGGAATAAAATCCAACCAGAGGGCGTTTAAGTGCTTGAGACATAGCCTTATGTGTTTGTGATTGAATTCAGGCATAATCAGTGACATGTTGTCCAGAAATGAAGTATTACAGAGATGCCCGGCTTCTACCTCTCTTGTCTTGTCCCTTGTCCCTTGAAATTTTTGACAACTGTTTGTTACAACGTGTTTTTAAACCAAATTGACCAATCAGAGGACGGCACTTACGTTATGTCGTGAATAACCGTCAAAAATTCATGAATATCTATCAAAAAGGCAATCAAATTCGTCGATGGACTAGGGGGCAATCAGCTGTGAAGTCGGCTATCTCTGTAATACTTCATTACTGATGTTGTCAGGCCGTGTGCCAATGATCGTGAGCCCACGTGACAAAAAACGTATCTGTTGGCTGCGACTAATAACAATGATCAAAACAAGGTGGTTTCTTTGAACTGGTTAGTTCTCTCATAATTCGTACAGGGCACAGTGATGGGACTCGAGTGATTTTAATTCACCCGAATCACTCATGTCATCTACAAAAAATAATCGAGTACTATTCGAGTCGAATGCGACTCAGTTTACTTGGCTGTAAGTGAACAGTCAGGTTTTAAGACCTTTATTACTTTAAAAGAACTCTTACTTATGGAATCTTATGGGAAGGGTTTAATTATCAGCGGAACTCATTATAACAAGAGAGCACGTTGAGGTTAGAGAACGCCCTTTCAGAAGTTACAGAAGTCGTTGCACTTCATTGCGAGTCTATATAAGGAAGGAAGCTTACTCTTTCTCTGATGCCAGAACGTCAGGGAATCTTCTTTTCTGTCTAAATATGGAAGCTTGTTACCGTCGTTGCCACTCACCCGCTATACCAAACGGAATGATGTCCGGGCAACGGTGGAGATTGGCCATGTGACTATTACGAAAAGAACGCAACGCGATTGCCCTCCCGAATGGTACTACTCTTGGTGAACATCGCGACCCAAAAAAGAAGAAAACTATTGTTCGACACAAAATTTTACTTATAACAGTTTCTTACTGACTAATACAATTTCAAACTTACGCACTACCTTCATTTAAAATACATTCGTACTTAAAAAAAACAATGAATTAACTGATGTCCCTTTTCCCCTCCGGGCATCGAACCCGCAATAGTCCTCGTACTCAAAAAAAAAAATTAAATAACTCTTTGTCATTTTCCCCGTAGAACCCGCGACCAGATCCTACTGCTATCGCGTTTATTTTTCGTCTTAACCCGCCCTTGGAAGGCTTCGTAATACCATTCCGTGCACTACGTTTGGCATGCACCAACTCATCTGTAAGATATGTTCGGAATGCTCGACAAGTCGATCTCAGTATCGGTTGCCCGATCCACAAGAAAGGAGAACCATTCAACTGCGCCAACTACCGAGGAATAAGTCTCCTCAACATCGTCTATAACATTCTCTCTGCCGGTTTGTGGTAGCGCCTGAAACCATTCATCAACAACCTGATAAGTCCTTAGCAGTGCGGTTTCAAGCAGGGGCACCATCAACCAAATCTTCACATTACGGCAATACTTGGAAAAAACCCAAGAGATGCAGATTGACATCCACCACCTATTCATCGTTTTGAAGGCCGCATAATATATATATATAATATATATGCCATATAATATAATGGCATTCGTCATGTTGTGGAGTATGGCGATGGAGAGTTCGCTGCTCCATCAAAGTCGGAAGCAAACTCACCGAGACCTTCAATGTCAAAAAAGGTTTTAGACAAGGCGACGCGCTGTCCTGTGGTTTCTTTAACGTCATCCTGGAGAAGATCGTGCAAGACTCACACGCCAACACTAGAGGCACAATCTTCCAAAAGTCCGTACAATTGCTAGCATATGCGGGTGACATTGACGTGATTGGTCGAACACAGCGAGCCGTCAATGAGGCGTTTGCTAGTATTGAAGCGAAGGCGGCCAAAATGGGTTTAGCGGTGAACGAGGGCAAAACGAAGTATAAACTGTCATCGAGAAAGGACGCACAACATCGACGACTTTGCCAAAACGTCATTATAGGCAGCTATAGCTTCGAGGTAGTGAAGGACTTCGTCTACTTACTTTTCACCCCATCTTGTATTCCAGGAATTTTTTAAGGTCCTTCGGCTTGGCATAACAGCATTTTCCCGCTTTGGTAATGAGTATTACCTTCACCTTCTTACAGGAGCTGGCAACATGACCTATCACTAAGACCTGAGAGCATGCAGTCTTTGAAGATGGTGTAGCCATGGCATAATAAGCTCTGTTGTTCTTTGGAGCTCCACAGGGATAGTGCCGTCAAGTTCTGCTGATTTTAAGGGTTTTAAGCGTGCGTTTGATATTGATGGAACTGGATGGAGGATAAGGAGGAGATAAGGCTTGGTCGACTGCTCTTATGGAGTAATTGCCTGAGAAATGCGTCTGCGCATCGTATGACCTCGAAGAGGTCTAGGTCGCATAGGTTTTTTGGAGGAAACTAAGTGATTTTGGGTTGGTTGCGGAAGCTAGGTTAGCTAGATTTCAGCACCATCCATATTATTACACAGATATTTGATTTGGGGCCTGATGCAGGAACGTTTCATGAGCCTGGAGGCTACTGAGCCGCTGGTAGAATTTACAATTTTTTTTTCATGAACCTGTGGACTGCGACTGGAACTTTGTGGATTGCATTTTTAGTTTACCAAGTCGCCAAGGAAATGATTAATGTTCTGTTCATAAAAGCACACAACGACTTTCAAGAGAACTATAATATAATAATAATATGGGTGGCGCTATAGCCCGTAGAGGGCCAGGGCCTAGCTTCTCAGCATCCACTCGTGTTGTGCGTGCTATTGTTCTCTCACGCGTGGAAGGGACCTACAATTTAATGCCGACTCCGAACGGCGATGTTGAGAAGCTTTTTCTAGCCAGGAAATACTCTTTGAGCATTGTCAGTAACTCGAAAGAGGTGGAGCCATGAAATATGAAAGGTGGTAAAAATTCGGGTATCGAACCTGGCACCCTCTGCGTAGGAGTCGACGCACTAACCAATTACGCCACGGCGACCCGAGAGAACTAGAGTTAGAATTTGTGAAAACTGACACTTCATCGTGAATTTTTTGTCGTGCATTTATGGATCGCGTCTGCATCTTTGTGTCAGTCAGATCCCAGCTTGACAGTTCGCAAATGGAATAGTTGATTCGCAGAGAAAACTTGTTATTTCTGAAATTTCGTGAACAAGCGCACCTCATGTGTTCAGCACTTCCTACAGTTCGTTTTGCAGGGTATCCTTTTGAGCTTTGAATTCAGAGCACCAGAAACTTTAAAAACAAGCCCTGCAATCTGAGTCATGACACTCTAGACGGGTTTTTCGCCATACAAGATAAATGCTACTGTTTCCACAACAAAATTTGTTCAGCTATTTTTGACAACTGCTTGGACTTAATTAAATTGAGGAAACGCAATCATGTCAACGTAACTGAAACATCTCAACATGTCATTATTTAAAATGAGTTGGGAATAAAGAAGGTTTAAATGCAACTGACAAGAGTTTGCTCCGTCGAAGTATCAATGTTGCTTCTATGATTTTATTAAGAAAGAATTCAAAATGAAAAAATAGAAAAAGTGAAGTGAAAGAAGGCAAGAAGGAAGAAGAATGGTAAGACCATTGAAACAATGCGGTGAAAGTATGACATGGCGGTTAATTCAATTATACCACTAGTAGGTTCATGAATAAAGAGGATTATTCATTTTCGCGGTCATTAGCCCTGAAATAACGAGACTGGGGACGATTGGGACGATTATGGACATAGGAAATGAGAGTGGTTGAAAATACGACAGCATATTCGAAAAGACTTATTTAATAATTAAAACTGAATCCAGAAACATGTCTAATCTTCTAAGTTAATTAAATTAAGTGGTCTATTGTGGGCCTGTGCGTCGACTCCTACGCACTTGAACTTCGCTAGGTTCAATGTCCGGCACGACGAAAGAACAACCTCTTTCGCGTGTCTCAAACACGGCCGCTCCGTATCGGCATAAATCTGTAAGTACTTTTCACAGGTCCAGACTCAATTTGCACTGTCGTCGCATTCATAAACATTGCATCTAAAATCTTTTCTGTCCTTTTACGTGAGCGTCAGCAACCATTCGTCAATAACCTGATAGGCTCTTTTCAGTGGGGTTTCAGGCCAGGGAAGTCCACCATCGACCAAATCTTCACACCACTGCAGATCCTGGGCAACACCCATGAAAACCAGATCGATACCTAAAGATTCCTCAGGATTGTCAGATTGTGCATGATGGCGGTAGAGAATTCTCTCTGCTCAGTCAAGATCTGAAACAAACTCACCGACAACTTCTTTGTCAGAAACGATTTAGACAAGGATTTAGATCCGTTGTCATGTGATTTTGTCAACATATTTCATCAGTGGTATACGAGGTAAGGGGTACGATCTTCCACATGTTCGAACAATTGCTATCATACAAGGACAACATTGTAGTGATTAGTGGAACACGGTGTCAATAAAGCGATTGCTCGTATTGAATCTGAGAACCCAAAATGGGTTAAACAGTTAATGAGGTCAATACGAGGTACACACTGTCTTCAAGATAGGACAGACACAATCGAAAACTTTTCCAAAACGTCACAATTGGCAGGTAGTTAATTGGTCTACCTCGGAGATAGGACGCAGGTAATCTTGTCAATGGATGTTTTGGGCTCAAGTGGCAATTGAGTAGCAGAGACCTCTCTCGAAGTTCCGAGCTGACATAATATAACATCTCTGTCCTGCTGTTTCCCGCGGAAGCCTTGACAATCTCAAGAGCGTGCGATCTTTGGTACTGTTGTGTTGACGTTTTTAAAAAAAGAAGATTCAACGATGAACAGAATGGTTTGCACAGCAACACGACTCGCATAAAATGGCTTGGCCATTTAGAGCGCATTAACAACACTGCTCCTAATACTTCGTTATACCTATCCACAAAAAATAGAAGTTTCAGTGTCTTGTGTTATTTGAAACATTCGCTCTTTTAGAACACGGGTTATGTGAACTGTACTTAAGAAGATCTTTGTCATTCAGTCAGCGTCGAAAAAATAGTGATCGAATTACGCTTGACTCAGCCTCATCCAAATCGGTTAGAGAATATGTCTTATGAAAGCTGAAATTGGAGGATTACGTGGATTGGAGATTCGCAGGTTCCTGAAAGTAGTGTGAAGTTGGTTTAAAGGGAAAACTAGCGAAATATCAAGGAATGGTTGTATCAATAATAAAAGGAGGTGAATAATATAATAATAAAAGGAGTTAGCTAATAGAATAAAGCTCGACTTTCTAAGAATAGAGGCAATTTAAAATGCAAAAAGGAACACGGCAGTTCACCACGATGTGGAGCATTTCTTGGGCGTATGGAAATTTTTTTAGATAGTAAAATATGTATGTACTTCAATTATAGTAGCAAATTTCTCCGAAGAACTGTACTGAGTGAGGAGTGAATAAAATCACGTTCCCCGAAGAAATTGCGCTAGAAATTTGAAAAATGTTCCAATAATTATTTTAGCTATATTTTGGTACTAACACCATGCTGAGATATAGATATTTATCTTTTTATATTTATATACTTTAATTCAAAAAGTGTTTAGTCTTTTATGATCCAATCTAAAGGGCCTCTACGGCTCGACTAGGTTATCTTGACACTGACAACTGTATTCCGCTCGAAATCTTGACAGGAAGTCAGTATATATATATACCTCCGGTGTTGGCGTTTGAGTCTCCCACAATTCTTTCAAGTACGATGTTAAAGACGTCACATGACAGCGCGTCATCTTGCCTAAGTCCTCTTTTAACACCAAAGATCTTGGTGAGGTCGTTACCGACCTTGATAGAGCAACGAGCGTTCTCCAACGTCATCCTGCACAACCATACGAGTTGGGCAGGGAGGTCAAAAGTAGACAAGGCTCTATAAACGCTGTCAAATGCGGCCTTAAAATGGAGACACAGATAATGGCTATCGATTTGCACTTCTTGAGTTTTTTCTAGAATCTGCCAGCGTGCGAAAATTTCATCTATGGATCTTCCTGTGAACTTTTGCGACCTGAAACCACACTGATGAGGGCCAATTGGCTTACGAAGGTCTTCAGGCGTTTGCACAGTATGGCGGCTAGGATCTTTTAACCGACGCTCAACAGACTGATGTCTCTATAATTGGCGCAGTTGAGAGATTTTGTGGATCGTGCAACTCTGTTTATTGCAGAAAAGTCTAGCGTTCAAACTCATAAGAACAATTGTGTGAAAAATACATACATTGATACTGCAGTTTGTTTAAGAGTGTGAATTTATCTAATATTCAGACTTAATTAAAACCACACAAATTTTGGAATTAAACTCCCATGGGTATGGGAACCCAGACCTTCGATGGACTTAGTTCCTGGAGACATAGATACATATATCGTGGCAGCTGGAGATACAGTGGACTCTCCCTAAATCGATTTGTCACTGAATATTATAATTTGTTCGAGTTGGAGAGAGTTTGAAATAAGTCGCTTTATGCTTGAACAACGTTATAAAATATTGAAAACTTTTTGCCAGAGTAAGTGCTAACAATGAGTGAGTGTAGCCTAAACAGTGTGTTTTTTGAAAAGAAGCTGTACGCAAGTTTCTGCAAAAGGTTCGTGAGACTGGTATGCTAGTGGACAAGAATCATGGTCCCCGTCATCGTACTGTGCGCACAGATGAGAATGTAGGTACCAGCTGCTGTGGACGAGAGCATCCATGACACCATTTTTATTCGAAAATTAAGCTCGGAACGTATCGGTCAATGGTGGCCATTGCAGAACCATGTTAACTGACTCTTTTTTTACTTCAATTGAAGACATAGATTTGGACGACCTCTGGTTCATGCAGGATGGCCAGCCATGCCGCACAGCCCATGCCACGATCGATATTTTGCTAACTAAATTCTTAAATAATGTTACCAGTCGACTTGGCGATGTCAATTGGCTGCCTCGGAGTTGCGATTGACCCCTTTTTTTGGGGAAGGATCGATGTTACGCCAACAATCCGGAAACGATTCAAGCACCTAAGGCCAACATCACCCACGCAATACGTGGGCTAGAGCCCGAAATCATCCACAAGGCCTTGTAAAATTGCAGTGGCAGAATTCACTGCTTCGAAGTTAGACGAGGCAGCCACTTGAACGACGCATGTATCCTTTTTGAAGTGTCCATAGCACCTCCTCCAGTGTATTGGCTTCTAGAATCCATCAGGACCCCATACAATTTGTTTGTGGGCCAACATCGCTCTAATAGATAACAATTATCTATCCATCTGCGGCCAATATAATTCAACAACTGAGGTCGAGGACTGAGAAGGGCGAATTTCGGTTCACTTACTGGAATGTTTTGTTTTGAAATCTGTAGAGTGCTACAGATATATGATGCAAGCTGGGAACGAATTAAACGAAATATGCTAAGGTTCCAGAACCATAATGTGATATGTTTGGATCAAGAAATTTGTTTGCGGGTATATATCTACGATCCAGTCCCAACAGGAATGAACACCCAAAGTGCAAAAGCCAAACAAAAATCCGTCTCTCGAAGGATCACGCTGGATTTATAATCTTCCATAAATCACAGAGGAATGAAAAGCTCCAAAATTGAAGGGCGATGACCTCTTATCATGAGATAATCAACGAAAATCAACATTCTCTTCGACAGGACAAGGTCTTCTAGCTAGTTACTTTAGGGTTTAGACTACAACAAATTTCTCTTCTCCCGTTACTAATCCCACACCGCTGTTTGCACAACTCTGTGACACATAAGTCGGTCCAATCATCAAGATTAGAGCAGCCACTAAAATGTACATTCTAAGTTGGCAATTGAGTTTTGATGACTTTTGAAGAATTACGAAGGTTTTACTTGATTCCTTCAAGCAATCACCGTGCAATAGATCAACAAGCTTTAAATTTAAACAAAATTTCCTTATCAGTTTCACCATTTGCATATATGATTGTATATTTGCTAAATGTTAAGCTGTCACAATCTCTTCATATGGCAACGAATTGCTCTGAATTAAAGTCCACATAGCAACCACACTTTTTGCATTTAGATTAGCACTCGCCACTCGGATAGACGCCATCATTTGGCTAATTGTCGCGTGATTCGTACACGAGATTTTCAATTGTCTTATCAGTCGATGGAAATTATATATGAGCTTACCCAGACTGAACTAGGAAACCGGTGCGCAATTTGTTATCTCCGCCCCATACCACTTCACGTCAGTGACTAATAATTTTCAGATAGATAAGCACAACTATTTTTATATAGAGAAACAATGATGATTGACTATTAAAACATGCACTCTCCTTCGGGTTTCATGAGTAAGCGCACATCAAGTGACTGTAACACAGGGTAATTATCGTATTCGACAACTATTTCCAGGTGCAATAAGTAGATGAAACATTTGTTCCACAGATAAGTCTTTTGATGAAAATTCACACAAAAAACTAAACTCATTAGGTTTGTTGGCTTGAAACTTGTATGTACTTTCGTTGGAATTTCAAAAAGATAGGCACCTGTGTGTTGTGTAATCTCGAGAGGAGAGATAAAAGTAATTTCGAGATCATAATCTTTGCTTAATATAGTCTTGCCTTATTTGGCGGTCCATAAATGAATAGCCTTCACTTTAAGCGGCAATTTATCGTGTCAGTCTACACATGCTTTCGGCACTCACAGTGATTTTGATACATTTGATATATATTCTCATATTTCGCGTCAAATTTATTTAATTGCACTCAATTCAAAATAACCAATCACACGAATTTTGAACAGAATTTCTTGCAAAAATCATCACCATTGTACAATTCATTGCGGAACGTCTTCGATTTCTTGCTTATCTCTAGAACTCACCTCAAAATCTGGTCCTGGGTAGGAGATATTTTTTAATTTCTCTACTTCCTCTTTGTACTTTCTGTAAGAAAACAAAAGCACAACATTCCATTTACTGAACGAATACAAGACAAGCAAGAACTTACTTATTCAAATCATCTGTTCTACGGCGTTTTTCAGTCTCTTTTTCTAGTTTTTTTCGCCACGATTCATCACGTTCGGCAATTATCTCGAGGCAGTGTTGCAGTGTAGTTATAACACCAGATGTAGTTGCACGAAATGTTATTGATTCGCCCTGAAAGTTGTCAAAACATAAATGAATCCGTATCAGAGCATGAAGAAGCGGAAGTGTTTCACCTTAAAATCGATTGGTTTTAAACCATCTCCGAGATCTAGCGGTTTCCCTGTACCTTTATTAATGTCTGCACATGCATCAAAATACCTGCAAATACAAATCAAGGGATTAACTGAAAGTTTCTGAATTGTTTTCTGTTTTTCATTTGCTACCTCTGAAGAGTTTCGATTTGACCGAAAAGAATATCCTTGAATGTCTCAATTTCTCCGACTTTTTCTTTAAGGTTGCGTTGGGTTTTCTTTAGACTACTTCCACTGGCAACTGACAGTGTGTTTGATTGCAGTGACATTGTGCTTCCATGTCGCCGCAAAGATGTGGTATCTGTGCTGGCGGATTCTTCTTTGTACAATTGCAGCACCTCAACCCAATGCATTCGATCGTCTGGAGTTTCTGCACGAAGGCACCAATTATTGTAGTTGTTGACGACGACATCAAATCGCAGCTCATCGGATTCATATGTCTACAAAATAAGATATTTACTGAGTTATGTGTGATCAACTTCTTGTTCTTACGAATAATCTTGAAAATAACGATTGGCAACAAGACTGTGTTTAAACGTTTGTTTGCCCGAATGCTAAAAGAAAGGCCGCAGAGAAGAGGTGTTTCTTTGGATCTCAAGAAATTCGCGCAAACTGATGCGAACTGATGCATGATGTCATTGTATGAAATCCAATCATATTAAGGGCTGGAACATGGTCTAGATTAGATTAGGTTAGCTTTAAAGTGGACTATATGAAAATTCGCAGAGGACCATCCAGCGACTGCTGATCAGACTTCCAGTAGGATTTGGGGGGGGGGATGCTGTTTGAGTTTTTGTCGAGAGGACTGTATCGATGGGTATAGAACTATACCTGCTGAGGATCGTTGGGTGTCTAGACCGAATTTCTTTCCAGATGAGCAGCGATCTCAGTCTTATCGCCGTATTAGGTGATGTCTGCCTACCAGCTAGTTCTATCGGTGGCAGGTTAAGGAGTATATTTAGAGCTTTGGAGGAGGTTGTCCTTACTGCTCCGCTGATACATACGGCACACGGTCTAAGTGGGGAAACAAGCTTCCCAGTGAGGTATGGGGCCCGCTTTGAAATGTAAGAGAATTTAGCCCAAATCAAAGTAAGAGTAGTAATATTCACTATTTTTCACTGAATGGGAAAACAAAAAATGGTTATGCCGATGAGTATATCAGTTAGATTCAGTGGCAAATTTAATTGTTTACGAGGTTTGACTTGAATGGATTTTAGGCATACATTTAAGAAACGCCATATATTTTGGCGTTTGACTTCTAAATCTAACGTAGTCGGAAAGGATGACAGTGGAGAGACGAGAGAGATGCTGGTAAACGTTTGTTTGAGGGCTGAAATGCAGACGAATCGTCCATGCTGTAGTCTGTTTCACATTCGTCTGTTAATCAAAGAAAAACAATGTGGTAAGTCCAACATTGGCTTCGGAGGTGAATGAATGATCATTCGCTCGTATGCTGGTATTGCAGTTGAATTCCTTGAGAGTGAGAATGCAGCTGGACAGGGAAATACCCTGTAATTTATTTGTAGTTGAATTGAGACAATGTTCCATGACATCAAATGACACCACTTTGTCTATATTATTTAGCTTTAGCATTTGTTTTTGGATTTAATCGAGTGCAAGATACTAGGTAGAACCGCCTGACATGAACATTACAGGCGTTTTAGGCCTATTAGGCACTCACGCTCGGACCCACCATATGTACAGGACAGACATGTGCACAGGGTCTCTAGCTCTTAGGGACGCATTATAAAGCCTCACACAAAATGCCATTCAGACACAAGTAACTAGTTCGAAAAGAGCCACAATAAAAATCCCAAGTTGAGTGATACGAGCAGAAAAAAATGATTCTATAGGAAAACATCTCAAAATATCTTGAAAACGGTGCGTTTTTCGGCGACATCGCATTCTGTAAGTCAGTTTCCTTAACCAAAGCGAAGACTCTCCTTTTGAGGACTAAACCATAGGGCAGCGCCCAGTTAAAGGTAGGGAAAAGTATCAGCAAAAGTGACTTTTTGGACTTGACCATTCAAGTCGCACATATGTCGAAAACGGTTTGCCTGCCGTCGGACCTTCCTTCTAGACATCAATAGAGAGTCCAATGATATATCATTCCATGCCAAAGTATTGCCGCGACTCCATCGGAACGGATAAGGCGACCAACTCCTCAAAGGAGGACGTCAGTTTGAAAAATCATCTATATCTCGAAAACTGAAAGTCTTCCTTTTGAGTCATCTGGAAACGACTTATGCTACAAGCTATTAAGAAGGCGGCGTCAAACGTAGGCATTCATGTGGGTCGGGCCGGCACTGTTCGCATTACTCCAAAAATCATAAGCACTCCGCAGAATTTTAGCGACGTCGAAAATGTGGGCATTGCATCGTGGATTTTGTCAGTTTCAGTGGATAATATTATCCCTTATCTCTGGATGCAAGTGCCTTTCATGAAGAATGACCGGACTCGCTTGTAGGACAGTAGGGTGCATTGTGACCGCATTGAATTCGATCCTGTCTTAAATATCCCACGTAAATAAGATGCCCAATTCAGACTTTTATGAGTTTAACCTGTACATTCGTTCACAATTCACATCTGACGGACTAGAAGTAGAGAAACTGAGATGTACTGTCGTCGACAACGGATCTCAATTGATGAGTTCACAATTGAAGCAAATCAAAAATGTACCCGCCGTTGAGATTTCTAAAAATTCACCAAGTGCCTGTGTAAGCAACGCAAAAAGACACGCAAATGATAAAGCAATTAGCTTGTCAGTTTGTAATGCAAAACTAATTGATAGAGAAGAAGTTTTGACCGTGTAAAACATTGAAGCGCATATACACTTTGTTTACAAAAAAATCAATTGAAAATAAGAATTTCACAAAGGTCCCAATTGAAACGTTCAATCAAAACTTGAAGCCACAAAACATAGCACCGTGAAATAATCAAGCATATGTATAATATAATTAAATAAGCGATCATTCAATTCAATCGAACCCGCACAATGTATGCACACACTCCCTATCACACCTCGAATAGAATGTGTGTGTGTTATTTCGAGTGAAGACTGATAGTCAAGAGACGACCACAATCTTCCAAAGGGAGACCACAAAACGATCAGTAGGAACTTTATCTTCTAAAATTGAATAGACTGAAATAGATGGTGTGCAAATGAGCTTAGACGTAAATAGTTAATTAAGTCTTTGTTACATTGGTCTGCCTCACCGAAACCAATTCAGAATGGATCCCTTGAGATACAGACATAAATTGTTCAATCGAATATGATTCAAGTGTACAATCGCGAAACACACGAGTGTGTCGAGAAGATTTCAATGAAACCTTTGGACGCTCTTAATGTATGTTGCGATGACATATTCCACATTCCAACCATCCCAAGTGAGGCAAACCACTGGAGGGGTCACTAAAATGATTAAAAGTTCAATCAAGCGATTTCCGGCGAACTGCAATTCTGTGGTAGGCAGTCTACTTTAAGCGAAACTGCCCGCACCTTAGCACACAAGGATTCGTTTTCATCGGAAAGTCGAGTTGTTTTATGGCAAATTAATTGTTCAGTTTTTCATTTTCTTTTCTTCATTGATAAACACACCTTAATGGTGGCCTTGCTGAGGCTAATTGCACCACGACACCCGAAATCACTCTCCGTTTCACTTTTGTAGTACGACAGAGTCCCATCCTTCAGAACAATATATCTGGGCTGCCATCCGTAAATGTAATTCGTCCATTTGCTCAGATAGCCTCGCAATTCCACTGTATTGTCGATGAATTCCTGATCTGAATCTTCGCTTGCAGAATTATTCCCATCAACTGTAGATGGGGGAAAATTGCTGTTCGTCGTCACTGAACTATTCTCGTCCATGATTGCTGGGGAATCCTTCACAAATCGCCACGTATTTTTGATATATTTTTTGAGCAAAATATTCTGCAAATTTTCAACCTCACTACTGCCACTCTGCTGGTCCTGGGGTACTTTAGTAGTTTGGCTTCTGGTGACCTCACTGGTCACAATGTATAGTCATTTGATTACAACTAGAGCGAACAAAACAGAATTTTATTGATATCTAATTAGCGACGTACTGTTGTGCGGAAATTAAGTGGGGAGAATTTATTTCGTTTTCTTTACACTTTTTCTTGTCACTCTACTTAAAGCCGATGATTCTACGCTACCGCTCTTGATTTAATGATAAAAGAAAACTCCGAATATGAACTCCGACAACGCATACAATCTGATTGTGGCAAAACAAAATCCAGCAATCAGCATGAGCTGTCATTTTGTTGTTGTCCATGTTTTCATTTTCTATTTTGTGTTTGAAGTGGAATGTCAGTTAATATGACAGCTGGATTATATTGATTATTGTGAATGGTGCTGATTGAAGTGGTTGTTGCAGTCGCTAATTGTCTTATGAGATTTGAATTGTGAATGAGTGCATGCGAAGTGTTGGGAAACTCAAAATCAAATAGTATTGGAAGGTTTTATTGTATTGCGGTATCGGGTATATAAATAAAAAAAACAACTTAAATATTTGATTTGCTTCTACTACTTCTGCAGCTTCCGAAATAAATCCGAGACACAAAAAACAGAGCTGATTCCTACGCATAAGATTCGCCATACGATTCACCCTGACTTCTGTTACTCATATTATTAACACAATAATCATTACGTCGACGTACCATCCACTGTGAAAGAAGGCTTAGATAATCCCAAGAACCCAAGAAAGCCGATCCACCTAAATACTATTGCAATCCTCCAGTTTCTATCAAATTTATTTGAATCTATTGCTAGCCGAAACTGACTTGTCCTATTTTAAATTCTATTTCTGTGCAGACGATGTCCATATCTAATTAAGTTTTCTTCTTGGTATGGTTGAAGACTCAGTTGATAAAATTAACGAGGGTTTGAGCTCTAATCCCAATCGGGCTACAAAAAATGGCTTAATCCTGACAAAACCAAAGCCATCCCGTTCCAAAACAACCGCCTCCCTTATAAAATTCCCCCCCAATAGAAGTGAACCCAACCGCAATTGAATGTGTCACCAGTGTAAGAAAAAAATCCTTGGAATAATATAGTTATATAATAAAAAGAGACATCCGTTTTTATGTTTTATTATGTACTGAAATTATTATATTATGTATGAAAAGTTTTATTATGTACTTATTATAACACTTGTAGGCTTACGACTTAAGACGTAAGCCTACAAGTTACGACTTTAGCTTAAGCAATGTAGTAGGCTTAAGTAACGTGGCTCTCTCCAATCCTATCGTCTGAGAAATATCAAGCTGGAGAGAGAGAGAGAGCGTGGGCTCTCGATACAGACATAAGCGGGTGCATATCAGCACACTAGGAATGTGCTTACTTTTGTCAGTATGTCATAATATGCAATAGTGAACTGACATAGACTAGACATAGACGTATTGATAGCGTAGTGTCAGAGGCTTGTGAATAAGCAAATATATTCCCTATATCCACGTTAAATTAAAACTCGCTAGAGCAGTAATAGTGACAATCCTTACATATGGATTTTAGCTGTTCTCTGACTGTGATTATTCTTCTTCCCAAAAGTTTTCGGCAAAAACAGCAATCAAAGCGGCTGTACGGTATGTTTCGCGGATTTGAACATGTCTCTTGATAACGTCGCAATCTCCTCGGATGTTAATTGTAGGCTATCTTGCATATTCTTCTTCTTCTTCTGGTGGCGGTACAGTCCGGGGTGGACCTGGGCCTCAACCAGTAAGCCTCTCCAGCCGGCACGATCTTTAGCCAGCTGTCTGCTACTGCGCACACGAAATCGATTGAGGTCCTTCTCCACCTGGTTGCGCCATCGGTTCCGTGGGCGTCCTCTATTGGGTTGTCCCACTGGTTTGGAGTCGAAGACTCTTCGGGCTGGAGCAGTGTTGTCCATGTGCTCTACATTAGGCGCTGAATCCGTAGACGCCTGACTAGGCTCATGCCGCTGTACAGCCCCTACAGTTCGTTGTTGAATCTTATTCTCCAATAACCATCAACGCAGACAGGACCAAAGATTGAACGCAGAATTTTTCTCTCGAAAATACCAAGTGTTTCTTCATCCGCTTTTGAGATTGTCCATGCCTCCGCACCATAGAGCAGGCAAGGGATGATCAAGGTGTTATATAATGTTAGCTTGGTTCTTCGAGAGAGAACTCTACTACTCAATTGCCTCTTGAGTCCAAAGAAACAGCGATTGGCATGAGTAATTCTGCGTTTAATCTCGGCACTGGTGTTGTTCGTACTGTTCAATTGCGAGCCGAGGTAGACGAAGTACTTCACAACCTCGAAGTTATAGCTGCCTCTGGTGACGTTTTGGCCAAGTCGTCGATGTTGTGCGTCCTTTCTCGATGACAGCATATCTTTCGTTTTGCCCTCGTTCACCGCTAAACCCATTTTTGCCGCCACCACTTCAATACCAGCAAACGCTTCATTGACGGCTCGCTGTTTTCTGCCAATCACGTCAATGTCATCCGCGTATGCTAGCAATTGTACGGACTTTTGGAAGATTGTGCCTCTAGTGTTGGCGTGTGAGTCTTGCACGATCTTCTCCAGGATGATGGTAAAAAAGTCATATGACAACGCGTCGCCTTGTCTAAGACCTTTTTTGACATTGAAGGTCTCGGTGAGTTCGCTTCCGACTTTGATGGCGAAGAACTCAGCAGCGAGAACTCTCCATCGCCATCCTCCACAACCTGACGAATGCCAAAACTAGACATGGCGTTTTATAGCTCGTCTCTATGCACGCTACATTATGCGGCCTTCAAAACGATGAATAGGTGGTGGATGTCGATCTGCATTTCTTGGGTTTTTTCCAAGAATTGCCGTAATGTGAAGATTTGGTTGATGGTGAACTTCCCCTGCCTGAAACCTCACTGCTAAGGACTTATCAGGTTGTTGATGAATGTTTTCAGGCGCTACCACAAACCGGCAGAGAGAATCTTATAGACGATGTTGAGGAGACTTATTCCTCGGTAGTTGGCGCAGTTGAAGGGGTCTCTTGCATATTACACTTCAAAATTATTTACAAGAAACAGCCAAATTATTTACATGAAAATAACACCCTCTGTCGATCGAGTGGTAATATTATCTCCATTCATACTTGTTTAATGTTGCTTCTTCATTCATGTTGTTCATCTGGAAACACGTACATTCATAAATACGGTCTAAGACCTTGAACAAGACACAGGAATTCTAAATCGACACACATGTCGATAGCAAGTTCGAAGATGTTAGAAGACAAGTTTGAAGATGTCAGAGCACATAGTAAAGAGCGTTACGACGGCAGGTCTTTTTTTGGCATTCTGCGAAGAAAGGCAGGCTGTGCAGGATAATGAGGAAAAATTCCCGCGTTTCTCGAAATAATTAAGACATTGAATGTCAACAGAGCTTAAGACAAGGAGTCGCTCTTTGATGTAATCTAAAGTGGTGCTTGAAATGATTTCAACAAAACCAGTCACGTTGTGCAAGCTTTCACGACTGATCCGTGTAGACTAGAATGGCAATCATACTGTTTGAAACTTGGCAGAGATTACAGTAAGATTTCAGATGAAACCAAATTTGGTGTAAGGATTTTCAAGGTTTTGTACTAAGAACCTGACTCGCATAACTCCCCGCACTTGTCCAATACGCTGTGGTGGCCAGAGATGCGCCTAATTCAATTCCAGAATTCTATTTTAGAGTACAAAT
The DNA here is from genome assembly GCA_964034865.1 of Eristalis intricaria. NCBI lineage: Eukaryota > Metazoa > Arthropoda > Insecta > Diptera > Syrphidae > Eristalis > Eristalis intricaria. The sequence continues at coordinate 38,358,913 of OZ035875.1, forward strand.
TTGTTTGAATTTCATATTAACCTCCTCTCGCAAGAGAAGAAGAGCAGGAAAAGTCCTCGGACTGCATTTGATTATTTGCCATTGACTCTAACTCATCAGAACTTTTGAGACGACTGGATGGCGCAGTTGGTTGAGTGCCTGTCCCTGGTTAGCGGGGTCCCCGGTTCGAAACCGCGTGAAAACAAAGTTAATACGCTCTTATCTGGTTTTCAAATCTGGTCCAGCCACCACTTGTCGTTGGGATCAAATTAACGGCACTGTCACTGGAGTCGTCAATCACTGGTAGCAGTCTGACTGTGGGTATCACAATGAACCAATATGGTCTAAGTGTGTTGGTGAATTTACTAGCAGCCCTTCTACCTAACCTAACCTAACCCAACTTATCAGGATGCACAACCAGTCGAGTTCTTGGACTTGGTTTAACTACATCTCCCTGAACATTGTACTCGTGATCTCAGAAAGTTATTAAATTTTAAATTTTGTGACCATAAGAACAGCGTTGCAAACCGGTAACTTGGCTTTGGCACCAAGCTCGGCCTTCTTGATTACAGATATTTTCAGCAATTTCAAAAATTAATCCAGCTTGGTTAACCATAGAGGAAATTTCACCATTAGTCCTCCCATAACCCGAGAAAAAGACTAGAGAGAGATAGTTCAACTTCTCCAACTGATTCAATGGGACTCCACTAACATGGCGAATGTAGTGGATAGCCGTTCCGGAAATTACCATAATTCCCATCCCATGAGCACATACGGTCACAAACCTATCGAGTGCGCACTGTAGTTGCGTCTGGGACGATGTCAGGATAACTACATAAGTCATCTGCAAAAAGAGTATGACTTACCTTCAAATCTCCCAAGGAATGTTTGATTTCCTCGCTGATTCCTTCGATGCTACATTCTTTTCATATATATATATTGAAAAGGAGAGGTGATAAGATGCACCTTTGGCGAAGTCCAACGCCCACGGTGAAAGGTGTTGATTTAGCACCGTTAACCCCAACACAGCTACTAATGTCCCTCAAAAGAGAACTATCAGTCCCATAATCCTGGCGAACACTCCAGAGTTTACTTCGAGGATGTCGGTTGTATCCCTTGTCTTAATCCACAGAACAGCTGTAGATCGAAGGCCTGACAAACCTTCTCGAGTTCAATTCCGACAGTTTGGAATCTTAAGAGATTGTTTACTCTTCTAAACTTTGCAATTCCAGTTCAACCATTTCACCAATTTCTCACTTTGATTCAATTTTTGTAAAATTTTACTTATTTTGATTAAGCGATATGAATATACTGGAATCCGAGAAACACCCAAACCAGCTCAAAATATTCTCTGCTAGAAAAGTTCAACGAGTCAATCACATGCAACGGTTAAGCAATCTTCATTTTAAAATGTTTCCCTGATTTCAAGTTAACGCCATGGATTTTTATATTTAATTTTTTTCTCCACAGATTCCAGCGCAACTAGCTTTTTAATTTTCTGGTGTTGAGCTGGGCTTCTTTTCTAGTTTCTTTCCCAATGATGTTTGCTGTCATTCAAGCGAAACCTACCCCCGATGTATTTTGTTTTATTCAAATAGATTGCTTGCTAGACAAAAATACTTGAAACTATCTTAACTAACTAACTCAATTGGCAATTGCTCTTAATACTAACTTACTGACCCTAAACAGGTACTCTAAGATACTCTGTATCTCTGAATGTTTGTATAAATGTGCCTTTCGGCTTAATCTACGTTTTTTTTAATCTTTGAAGACAAACTTTTATAAATTTTTTAACTTATAAAAAACTTGGTCAAACTTAACTTCTTAACCTACCTCATACTAACTTACCCTGATATAAAACTTAAGACTCTCTTAAATATGTCCGTAACAGTACGGACACGTGCTTCAGGGCGTATATGTTATGTATATGTCAAACATATATAATCTATACGCCGTGGTGCACTTTTTTTGTTTTATTTATTTATTTTCCTATTATTTTTTTCTTTTTTTGGATTTTTTCTTTTATATAAATATATATTTTTTTTCTTAAACTCTACCTTAAAACCTATGTAAGCTGGCCACTATGATCAACTACCTGATCATTAAGAAAAGCCAGCAGTGGCGGAGACTGGTTTTGATGTAACCACCAGTAAAATTGCCGTTCTTTGGCAGACTCTTTCCTATTTCGAGCGGGGATCGCTCTGTTGAACCGAAGAAGATCCTCGTGAGTGCCAGCGACATCCGGTTCATATTGAAGTCGTCTGTCCACTGTTCGGCGTACGACATGGAAGATGACAAGACATCCTTGAGGATCCTGTATGAGGCCAATTGTGTCGAAATATAGGAATACTTCAGGTGGAACAAAGCCGTTGAGGCTTACTCTTTCATGGTACATAATATTGGGGTAGTAATCCCCAAAGATCAGACTGTTGGAAGAAATCATAGCTCGTGCAATGTGCATTCTGATTAACTTAATAATAAAATTATCATTCCTATTCAAGTTTGCCCCGTTGTACAGACACTGTCCATGAGTGGCGGTTTTATAGAAGAACCTGAACAGCTTTCTATTCTAGGTCACTAACCGTCTGCAATGGGGCAACCAATATTGGATGTCACTTAAAATGCAGCAAAATATTTGGGCTTCCTCGCCGTTGCAAAAAGTTGTTCTCTTCATCTGATGTACAAGACTTAAATACGTCCAAAACTTGAATACAACTCACACATCCAGCAAATAGTCTTCAAAATCACTGGAACAATTCGGTCTCTTGAACACCGTCGGAATGTTGCCTGTCTCTTTATTTTATCGATATTTCCACAAGCGATGCTCAGCTGAAATGGCCAGTTGTATTCCTCCTCTTGAACAATCCAACAGTTTACTCTCGAGCCCAATTATGGACGAACGTTTACTTATGCATCCTTTAGGCGTACCAGACGCATGTGGAATCTTTGTATCAGCTCTATCTTTCCATCTCATTATAATGTTCAGAAATTCATCGGTATATTCTCAACGCTCGTACTGTGTTTTGTGGTCAATGACTGGTGGTCAGCTGACTCCGTCATATGGCTCGGGAGTTGTCAGACTTCCTCTCGCCACGGCAAAACGTCTGCAATGGAATATTGCGTGCTCCCCGTCTTCATCTTCGCCCGCGCATTCTGGACAAATGTATGAGCCGTCGTGACCGAATCTGTGGAGGTATTTTCGGGCACCTCCATGGCCCGACAAGAACTGCGTGAGGTGGTAGTTGCAGTTCCCGTGAGCTCTCCTTTTCCAGGCCTATATTGTGGGTATCAATTTATGGGTCCATCTGTCTTTGGTTGTGGTGTCCCATCTCGCTTGCCACAGTGCCATTGATGTTTCCCTTTCTTCATTCTTCAGACATCTTGCGCTAGTCTCCGCGTGATTTGCACTTTTCCGTAGGTAGAACCTTTGCAGTTCTGTGGCGAGAATGTCTATCGGGACCATACCCGCAATGACGCAGGCTGCTTCGTACGAAATTGTTCGGAAACCACGGATTGCTCTTATCGCACAGAGCCTGTATGTTGCCGACAGCTTCCTTACTGCATCATTGCTACTTTTTTGCTGCATTACTCGACGTGAGTACTACATACTATTGGTATGTGTCGACCACCAATTGTGTGTTCCAAATTATAAGCTAACGTAACTAGGCTATGTAACTCGGCTCCGACTTGATTTAGGGGAACAGAGTATGCCCGCGCTCCAAGTAGATAGAGGGATAAAGCTGGCTGGAGAGCATAAATCGTTGAGACCTATAGCCGCCGCCGAACTGAAGTGTCATACCTATAAGAACATTAAAAAACAAAGTACCGACACATATACACATTTTTGAAGTGCAGCTCAAATAATGCGATGATCATAAAAAAAATACGAATACTAACGTTCAGGCACATACCATACGTCATTGAGCATATCGTCATCTCCGCGAGTGTGATGAACCGTGCTATAGTCGGAGAATAATAGACGCCACCGAGTCTTGAATACTAATCAAGACAGTGGGAATATTTTTTTCAAATAAAACATCTTGCATCAGCTGAGCAACTCTACCCAGTGCCAGCTCAATAAACACACTTTATTTGTGATTTAAAACACTGCACGTGTTTGTGGGTCTCGTTAACAATAACTTGCAGTCATCAATGTCAGAAAACAAAAGTGAATCATTCACGAGAGACAGTCACCTTAATTTATGACATTAATCAAACCACTCCTCCTTAGAACACAAAATTCGAACAATCCCATGTCCGTCGTATGGTCTACAATCACTTTCTCATGAGATTCACTTAAAATTCAAATCACACGCAAATAAATTCTTATTTTCGTCCTTTTGCTTAAAATTATTCGCCCAAAAAATTTCTCTTTTATCGCGAAAACGAAAAACAAAATGACAAGAAAAAAGTACCCATACGCCACCCATTCACTAGACTCAATTTAAAAATCCTCTTCCGTTCGGTTTCACTTTTGCATAAATATCCACCTAAGCACTTGGTGTTGCCCTTAACTGGACGGCAGCAATTGAAGCAAGCGCGCGTCTTGGTTAACAATCGAACGAAAGTGGCTGCGATCCGATACATCACTATCAAACTCATTCCAGAAGCAGAGGCAGACGCAGCAAAAAAAACCAAAGAGTCTGCCATACAACCATTCACTGTCAGTTGGTTTGGTGACAAAGGCCTACTCCCCCATGTCATCCGGGGACGTGCATGCCACACAAACGATCTCACCTACTTACGGCCAAATGATCGCCGTTAAAAAGATGCGATTAAAAGGACACGGTAATTCACACCGCTCCCATCCATCGTCAGAAGGCTCGGCCAAATTACCTCATGAGCATTCGCCAATCGGCCGGAAGCACGACGGCTGGGCACATGTTTGTCTATCGCTAGAAATTCGACCAGCGCTCTTCCGTGTATTCAAGTTTGCCAGCGAGCGACCGCCAAACAGCCTGTGACTGGGTTTGACCAAAACCCGAACATACCACCACGGCACGGATGCTTCTACTGAACTAGTCGTTTGTTGGCCGTGTGCAAGGTCGGTTGTGTGTTCTTAATCCGCGCGAATTGTTGTCGCTTCGCGAGTATTGTCGTCACTACTTTCAGAGCTGTGGCCACGGTATAAATCTCACTCAGTTCTGTGCTCTGTTAGAATTTGTGTGTCGTCTAGTTATTTATTTATTTTTTTTTTTGTTTTTTGGCAATGAGAGGAGTCTCTGAACTTCCCCGTGATTGTGTGCATACATAGACAAGTCTAGAAGACGTTCTGGATACATTCCTTTGGACTAACTACGTGCAACGGGCTCTAAGCTGCTACACGTCGGATTTTGTGTCTGTTGAACAATGTAAGTTTGCTGCGGCGCAGATGTAGTCTGCGGCCAGTGTGCTCTAGATTTGTTTTTTTCTCCTTACATACATACAAACGTGCATTGTGATCTAATAGGACCAGTTGGAGCAGTCTTTGAATGCATCTGGTTTAGTGGGGGCACACGATGAGATAAGGATGAGGATTACTTAACCGTTTTGTTTTCTACTGTTGCTCGTGATTGTTGTCAAACGTTTCAGTGCTGATCTGGAGTGGTTATCTCTTACGGGTGCAGCGCTGAGTGTATTCCTTTGATTTTCATCTTAAATTTCAAATCCAGAATGAGAATGTGACATGAGCGACTGTTGACACACTCAATCTGTTGGTACTTAGCTAGTCGTTGGGTTTTTCTTCGTTTTCTTCTTCTGTGTTTCACTTTGAAGGTCAGCTCACTACGAGACCCTCACGCACCTCCTGATCTGTGACGACAGCTTGGGCTATTTTCGTGGCTTATTGTTTTCCTTTTCATTTTCCATCACAGGTCTTTGAGTGGAACTTACAAATTTGTGAATAATACAAACTTCTGATTTGATTCTTTTTTCTCAACAATTCGAAGAAATATAAACGGAATACATATGTAAATAAGTCTTTGGTGAATTTTTCGCCTTCGTTATTGTTAAAAAGTTATGAACGCGATAGTTCGAAGTCCGATCGTCTTCGACTCCGTGTCTGTAGTAGAACGCAATAGAGGCAATGCCTGTGTCTAAATTGGTTGAAAAGAATATCGGTATGTTTTCATGTCGATTGAAAGCAGGTAGCGCGCTAATTGGAGAAGTTGGTTGATTAAGGCATGGGTTCATTTTAAGAGCCCACTTTCAGTGTTAAAAGAACTCATGTTCAAAATTGCATGCTCCTTCATGAATGTACTTTATCTGGCAGTGAATCTAGCGCTTTATTAAAAAGGTTAGAATTGTTGAGTTCCATGACATTGTAACATGTAGCTTTGTTTCCTGTCTTGAATTTTAAGAGCTTGGGGTGTGTTATAGCAGACACTAGTAGTCCCTATTTTAGATCCCAGTCAATTTCTCCTCCTACAACCGTACGGTGTGTCTATTAGAGTATACAAGAAGACAATGCTTGCCAATTTTTAACGTCAATCCAGTGGTCCTTTCGAAAATATCACGTAGCATAGAACAGTTTGAATTCGATTGTTTGAACTGAGACGGGCATTTTTTTCTTTTGCGCTGAAGACTATTTCTATGGCTCTGATAATGAAACACAAACTGGTAGACTGCTAACAGCTTTCCTTTTTGAAATATACAGTCTTACTATGTTGGACAAAAAATACAAGAAAATTACTACAAACGTAAGCTATATTTTTATTCCAGACTATCTATCAAATGATCTGTTTGTTAATTTTACATGGTTTCCTTGAATGAATGACTTCAGGTTGATATCGTTCCACACTTCAGCAGTATTCGGTCAACGTATGCTAGTACCACCTTCCTTTGTCTTCCATTATCCTCGTATATCCTCATGAAATTGTTAACCCTGCTCCTTACTCATATAAGCAGTTTTTATGAAGTCCGATATAGATTTTCGATATTTTCTAAAGATATAAAGCGAAAATTAACCAAGTTTGCCTTTCGAATAGCTAATGATACTTAATACACTCCAAGGTTGACGTGGACATCATCGATTCATTTTTTTTTTCAATGCCTTTTTTAAAGATATTCATTAAGACTTGTGTTTCTAATCAACACCATCATCATCTTCTGACACGCATGATCCACGATAGGGGTCGCGGGTGTAAAGCACGCACGAGAGATCTCCAGGCAACTCGACCCTCCGCCATCGACTCCAACTCATCAGGTGCTAACTCCGAGACTCCCCCTAATTGCCACATATCTCTTAATGAGATGGCCAAGTATTTTAGCATCCATCTTTTGTGGGTGTCGAGAATGCCACTGTCAATCCAAAGAATTGCGAAGCGGATGAACTCTCTAGAAAAGGTACACACTCTGTGCTTTTTATGGGTCGTGATCCACCCTGCATGCCTATCGCTACCATAGAACATCTACTAAGTGTGCCTGCTGTCTTTCGGTACAGCAGTCAGCCACTTCAACCTAATCTAACCATGCCCAAGTGCAACACAGACTTAGTCCAACCACCTCGTCCTGGTTCTGCCAAGCGTTCGCCTCCCTAATGGAAACGCATTCAAGGCGCGCCTCTGTAATAGTGATGATAGGGACATTTGTGTAGCGTTACTGAACTATCCAAGCATAGCTCACTGAGTTCCTGGCGTACTGCCCTGTTACTCATAGTATCCCACAAGACTACGAAGAAAACTCATCCCAGCGGCTTGTATTCTCGAATTTATCCTGTCATTATGTGTTTTTAAATTTAACTAAGACACATACAAATTAATTTGGATGGTGTACAGTAAATGTAAACTCGATATCTTACCAATATTTCAACCATAATAGCTGAGAGAGAGAACAGAATGCAACGGTTGTATTTTGATACCTACACTCAATTATAGTATGCATCTTTTTGAACAAGCTTTTGCTATGAACACGGGCTTACCACATGTCACATGTGACTACAGATGGTGAAAACTTTATTACGCGGTGAAAGAAACTGTAACATTTTTAAATACAATTTCGTATAAATGTTCCAAGTTTGGATGACTGCTTCTAACCTTACTAGCGGTGTTTGCCAAATTACGCGAGAAATTTTGGCTACCAAAACCTAGAATATAGCTGGTTTATCGGCGAAAGCCTTGAATTCACACAACCTCCAAGATAAATGCTAAAGATGTGTCATCACACTATGGTGAAGGCAGTAACGGACTTTGAAGGTTCATCATATCATCATATTACAGTAGAATATTAGAAGGATGAACAGATATAAAACATGCTCCTTTCATCTTTTCGAGGATCATACTAGAACGTTTGTAAATTCACAAGAAAACATTTAATTTTATTAAAAAAAAAAACAAAAAATAAAAGTAGCTTATAAAAGATATAGAAGGAGACATATTTAGACGCTTTTCTTAAAAAAACTGCTCTAGTCGCCCGAAAGAAAGTTTTCATAAAAATCTGTTCATATTTCTGAGATTCTATTTCATTATTTATTCTATTTTCATATTTTTTAATACTTTTCATAAAACAGCTGGTGTGAATCTTTGATTTATCAAACAATCACAACACATTGGAGACAAAAAAAGGTCAAAACGAATAACGTGTTACTTGCATAGTTGAACAACACTCCTGACATTATAATGGAAAAGAAAATGCTCTAAATTTGTCCATTTCACGATTTGGAATCGGATAAGACTTAAAAACAAAACAAAAATGTTTACAAAAGTTTGCAATATAATAGTGGTTAGACCTGTTCAAATTTGACAGAACAATTCTCCAATTGATTAAATCTCAGCTGTGTGTTTGCAACTTCCACAGAACTGGATGTGGATGTCATTGCACATGTCACAATGAGAGCATCTTTGCGACTGACATCGGATCAACGCTATCAACATGGCTCTCGTCATTTCCTCGGTATTGGTTTTCCATTTTATCTTAATCATTTTTTCCTTTGGAAAATTTTGAGTAATACTAAAGAAATTTACAACTTTGAACCCTTTTTGCTACGACAATCTCTCTTTCGTTTCGTTGAACTGAGTATGGTCGAACACACGTGGCTTCACATTACCACCATGATTTGTTTCTTTTTTTGTAAGTTTCAAATCTACCACATCTTCTACGCAAATTGCAAAATCGACCACGCATTGTATTTCTTTCTCTCCTTTCTATTTCTTGCTTCTAAACTCGTTTAAAAAACCTTAATTTACAAGGAAAATTTGTACAGAAAGTTACAAATAGGTCTTATAAATTACGATTGTGTTACAAAAATGTGAACTTGGAGGCGAGAAATTAGCTGTACCTTTCATTTACTAGAGAGGCGTTAACGTTGTATGTGAAATTTCTAAGAAATTGAGCAGGTAAGTCAGATCTACCACACTTTTTTTCAAATCTACCACCCATTTCTTCGAAATCTACCACAACTTGAAAATTGTACTTTCCGATTTGAGGATTTCGATCTCAGAATATTCACTGCAAAGGCGAAGATGTCTACTTATATGCAATACTAACCTTTCTTCTGCTCAGTGAACAAACTTAGAAGATTTTGAGATCTCGAAATCTTTAACGCCGAGAGTAGTCTGTGTGAACGATGGTGCTGTGGTGTAGTGGATAAGTGCGCCGACTGCCAAGACTGACGGCGGCAAACTTCGTCTAGCTTTAAACAAGACTTTTGTCATCCCTGTCTTGGTTTTACGGCGACACATGGACAATCTCGAATACGGTTGAAGAAGCCTTGATCTCTTAGAGAGAAAAGATCTGCGTCTTGGTTCCAAAACCCATAATGTTTGATTCGATTAAGATTGTTTCGTTATAGTTTTTTGTTTACGGACCTTTAGAATTTCAGTTGCCTCTGTTTTTCGTCAATTTCCAGGATTTGCACTTTCTATCGGACGTGCAATGTATTTATAGAACATCCAGCTCAGTAGTAAAACAAATTCGACGACAGTCCGGAGAGTAAAAAGTCAATAAACAGGAGATAATCGCAGCCTCTTAATTGTCATTACTTAGTTTCAGACAAGAGATTAGTGTGCGAGATGTCTAGAATCTCACGACGCACGTGATATTCCTCTTTCTCTACAACGAGATACCTTTGTTGATGACGCATCAGTGAATTGACACTTTTCCAGAAACCACAGCCTCTTTATTGGGCTTTTCCTTTCTTCTATTATCCAACATCTCATCGGCTTCTTCCATCATTGGCACAAGATTTCAATACGTACGTGTTTGACGTCTTAATGTGAATCATTTTCCTTGCCCGCTTTTCATTGACACTTCTTTGACATCCTCAATCTGCCGGATCAGCTAGGAACTTCCGTGGAACTCGATACCGAATGCCTCCACTTGTGCCGATGTCTGCGCGGTAAAGCCTCTTCACGCTCGCAGTCGTCTGTCGCTTCTACATGGCGTGAATAACAAATCAGCCGTACGGTATATGTATGGAGTCACGCTTTCAATTGCATCGTCTCGGATTCGGACTCGGATTCAGTTGATTTAAACAAAAGAAAGTTCACCAACGTACTAAATTCGGAAGCTAAAGAAGTCATTTACATTCCGGTGAGGATTTTCGGTGGTAAAGTATAGCGCAGCCCATTGACAGGCAGCCATATTGCGGAACGCCTGCCAATATTGATAGTTAGATAACTTCACTTTTGGCTCAGCCACTGGGTAGAAAGTAAAATGCAATTAAAGCAATCATTTGCTTTGAATTTTAATTCAATACACTGTTGAGTTGGTGCATTTGAATGGTTACTGTGTCTCCTAACTGTCGGCAGAAGCGCCTTAAATTAATTTTGTATTCCAACACGTTTGCACACGTGTTTCTGATTTGTCTCAATGAGTTGGCACCCTGTAATAACTGGCCCAGAACTTATAGTCAGTGTTATTCATTACATTGGCTTATTACGCGTCTAGAAGAAATACGATATTACGCATACTTGCGAGCGAAAGTAATTGTTTACATGCTAATGTTTATTTCCGGTTTAAGAAGGCAGTAACAAATAATGGTTGGGTGCCCCGCAAATGCGTCTTGTTACGCTAATTGACATTTTCCCCTTGGGCTCAAGATTGACACAAATAAATCAACAGTGGTTAAAGAGAATGCGGGTATGTGTGAATTCAGTTTGATCGATTAATCGTCTTAAAATGACGGCACCGTACCCGAAGTCAATCAAATTTGTGACAAGTAAAGAAAGTTCATCACTGACAGTTGGGGACGTCCTCATTGCATTCTCTGTGTATAATCCGTATTTGAGTAATACTTTGTAACACTTTGTATTTTGCATACATGGGTGGATCTTGTGAGCTAAACACTGACAGCTTTGTCACAGATCTGTCACAAAACGAGGGCTTACGTGGACGGACAAGTCGGACGGAGCTGACGTGTAATTATTTAACAGATGAAATTCGTTAGCATCTGCGTCAGATTTGGTGTCAAATTTTATTTCAAGTAAATCAAAGACGACGGATGTTTTCGAAGCAGCGATTATGACTGTTGAGTCGCCGTGGCGTAGTGGGTTAGTGCGTCGACTCCTACGCAGAGGCTGCCAGGTTCGAATCCCCAATCTACTTGCATAATTCAAGGCTTCCACCTCTTTCGAGTCACTGACAATGCTCAAAGAATACTCCTGTCTAGAAAAAGCTTCTTAACTTTGCCGTTCGAAATCGGCATAAAACTGTAGGTCCCTTCCTCTAGTCAAGGAACAATAGGACGCACAACATGAGTGGTCGCTGAGAAGCTAGGCCCTGGTCCGTTTCGGACTGTCGCGCCACCAATATTATTATTATTATGACAGGGGCGTAGCGATGGTTTGGGGCCACCCGCGGGAAGACCCCCCCCCCATGAAATTCGTTAGCGTCTGCGTCAGATTTGGTGTCAAATTTTATTTCAAGTAAATGGCCCCTTCAATGCTCGAAAAAAACATGAGTAAGTGCACTCTAAGGTATCGAAGAAAGTAACAGAGTTTGGCTCGTCAGCAGCAGCACGCAAAAAACCAAGTTTACAGAGCGATTGGAGCAGGGTATAAGTTTTGATTTATGGTTTATGTTTTTAAGTCTTTGTTGCACTCGGGTATACATTTTTGCTTCTGCAATCCATTATATCAAGACCATCAGATTTTAGCTTACTTAAAATAATGTCAGATAGGTTGTCAATTTTGATATAATGTAGATGCATACTAGGGAGCAGCGATCATTGGATAAATAAAGAGAATATCTGATCGCTTACTTTGAGGCAGTGTTAATCTGTTAAGTTTTGTAAATAAAAAAGAATAAGGTTAGTAAATTTTATACATTTAAAAAAAATGAACAGCTCCAAAACTGCCGACCTTATCAAAGTGCCGCTTGGGAACTGTGCTCCTAAAACTCTAGCACTATATATGTAAAGTACATTTTTCAAATTTCTGTAGGCATTCATCCTTTAATATCCTCCACCGAGATCCGATCAAATGGTTTGAAAAAGCTTCTACCAAACATTTTATGTGTGGATCTAGGAAGAGCGGGGCAAGTGCGAATGAAGTCGGTTAAGGTCTCCGTCTCAGCTACGTTATTGCAACTGCGACAATGTGTGTTTTGCGGCATGATCTCTAATCGGTCAGTGTTCTTACTGTCAACAATCTAGCGATATCTTGTCGAGAGGGAGATTTTTTTGAGATCGATTATACTCAGGCCATATATTTCTGGATGTAACACAATTTATCAGTGTAGGCCATCTGAGGTTAGCTATCTGAAGGAAGGGCGTCGAGATTTTTGCATTGACCATTGAAAGGCAGATCCCTGCTTAGCCAGTTCATCGTCGTTCTAATTTTCTGGGATATCACCGTGAGCTGTAACCCAGATAAGGAGAATTTTGAGCTGGCCTTTTTGAGCTTGAGTCATAAAAATTTCAGAAATTAAATTAAATTTTTAAATTGGACGTTTCCTACTTCCCGAATTTTTAGACCTATTTGGATTTGGCTTCACCAAGACTAGCGAATCATGGAGAATCAAGCCCAACAGGCACGAATTGAAGTACAGGGTGAGACCAATTAAACATTTAAATAAACAACAACGATGAGAGAGATATGATTATATCAAAATGATATCTTCATTTTGAAGCTACATTGCTCCTACTGTCTATGGAATAGCATTTCATTCAAATGGTCGATTCGACTTTGCTGACATGAGAATTAAATTGACCGTGTTTCAAACTGTCGGTTCAGTTTCTGATGACCCGATGCAATATGTGCGACATTATTCCGGTTAGACAGTCTCGAATTTTGACCTCGAATGCATGTTGGCCTAAAGAATACATTGGACGTGGCCCAGAGATCGAACAAGTGCCGAGTCTCGCGGAACTTTTTCTATTTTTTAATTCTTGCGTGAGAACACTCTTATTCGGATGTAGCCCTAGCCGGTGATTATGTTTTCATCATTTCGCACCAATCACTGTCTGGTGGCTTGGGATCGGAGAGAGTGAACCCACGCTCAAACAGTCCGATAAACTGAACGACGACCGATCCCATGCCGAAATTCACGCGTCACATTTCTAACTGAGCCGACATTTCGATAAAATGTTTGATAATTTCAAAGCATTGAAAGATGTATGATGAAACGGCAAATTTTACTGAATACTTTGACAGCTGGATTTCTTTGATAAATTTGTCAGTTGCTAAAATAAAACAATTTGAATAAACATCATTACTACCCGGTCACCCTTTATACACAGTATATAGTGTGAAAGAGATGAAGTCGAATTGGGCGATGAATTGGAATATACTGTTTTAGCCCTTAAAATTTTAAACAAATGTTTCTTATAACGTCTTAACCCAAATTGACCAAGCAGAGGACGGCATTTACGTTATTTCATGAATAGCCGTCAAAAATTCATAAATATCTGTCAAAATAGCACTCAAATTCCTCGATGAACTTGGGGGCAATCAGATGTGAAGTCGGCTATCTCTGTAATACTTCATTTCTGGTTTTAATGATGAATTGTTGGAGAAGCTCCTTGGAGACAAAAATGTGCTGTAAATTGAATGCTCCATGATGATACACCATTCTGATACTGCTTCATCAGATGACTTTGATTTTATCGACGACTTTGAAGGATTATGAACAATGCATGTATATGTTTACAGAAATATACACAAACGTGATATTTGTTCTATTTTAGAAGCCCCTTCTTGTCTCTACATTTCTTAGAGCGTAACGCATTACACCAGCCTGCTTGACTGTGATGTAAATTCGCATATGTGGTAAATTTAACAACACTGGATGCACTCATTTCTAATATCTGTCTGACGGTAATTTTACGACGTTTTGACGTTTTTACTATCATTTATCGAACATCATAAATCATCTTCACAACTGATTGTCCTCCTGTCCACTGAGTAATTTGACAGCCTTTTTGATAGCTAATCACGGAGTTTTGACAGTAAGTTGTAATGTGAATGATAATATTTGATTGGCCCGTGGCCCCGCGTAAAAAAATGTTTATGAACAAAGTTGAGGAAAACGTGGAATACCCCATAACTTCTGACTGAAATTAAGTTGAAAAGAAGACTTGGATTCAAGTCAAAATAAAAGGATTTGAAAACCACTTTCACTGCAAAATTTCACGCGTATCACTGCCATCCTGAAAGCATGTGTACATGCAAGTCTGTGCAATGTCCGATATTTGCAGGAAATCCTAAACAATTTGATTGAACGATTAAGTACAACAAATGACAGCCGCAAGAGAAATTAGTCAGTAGCCAAGTGATACGTGCCAAGGAAAATGTTAATTGCTTAGAATGGATGAGAAAATAATTAACAAAAAGACAAAAATGAAACGAAGAGAAAAAACAAAACAAACGCAAAACTCAAATCTGTATTCGATCTACGCGTTTTCAGTGTAAGCGATTGGACCGATGCCAGACGGCGATTAACTGGGATTTCGCGATTTAAATGAAAACCTTAGTTAAATGTCGCAGTTAACGTTAATCCATCATTACCAGCGGTGGCGTTGTGACATTAAGCTCGACACTTGAATGTTCAGTGAATACAGTGATATTTTTTTCTGTTAATATTTTAATTAAACTGTTTAACTGCTGATCGCGTTCAGTTGAACAGAGAGGTGTGTTTAAAGAGCAAACTTTGCTCATTTTTAAGAAACATTAAGTGACATCATTGCGAAGATAAGAGAAAAAAAGTTCGTTAACACAAAATAAATGTTATTAAATCGCCAGCATACTCATCAATTAAAACCACAACCAATGACAGTGTATCACAGCTACCAATTGACACGGATTCAGCGGCAGTTAAAACAAATATTCCAAAAAGGAGATATGCGAAACTTCTTTCGCTTCCTCGTTGCGTTTTGTTTTCTTCGTTGCCTTCACTTGCTAACTGCATTGGCTGGCAACCAGTTTCACAATCAGTCCTCGCTTCGCCGCTGCAGACGACATTAGTGCGTTCAGAACCCGCCCGGCATCACCCATTTGATCTTGACATTAGAAATCGAAACTGAAAACAAGATCTTTCTCCAAGCGACAGCGCTCCAAAGTAGAGCGGGCTGTGTTCTGTGCGTAGAGTATGCGAATCAGACCTATAGGGGTACACAAAATGGGGTAACCCGAATGGCTGGCGAGATGTGCTGGTGTGCGCGCGTCTGAATCTTTTGTAATTGGTATGTACGATGACCGACCGACGAGGTATACTGTGGCCAAGAAGTGGGTCGTCTTCTGTTTTCGTTTGTTCGGTTTGGTTGGTGCACATTTTCCTGAATGAAGACACCGCTGAATGTGACTTGTGACAAGTTGAGTCACTATTGAGGTGGCTAACTTGGTGGAATAGATACAAGTGCAAGAGGACGATTGAAAAGAAAAATTTTATGAGTCGTTGAACTTCTTCGATGCAATGTGGTTTTGTAGTCGGAGCGAGTCTTAGTAATTAATGGTTGAAAAGTGAACATTTTCGGAGTGTGGTCAAAATGAGAATACGTTGGCCTTCAAGGATGTGCTTTATTTGTTTGTCTTCTAAGATAGCCGGTTTTTTTGCAATTTTTCTGAGCAATATTACTGATAGTAAAATTAAGAGTTGTGTGCGTGTTTTTGTCTACATTGTTCGAATTGGTATAAAAAAGAAATTTAACAGTATTCTCAAGCTCCTCGGAACTTTAGAAGTCATTGCCTTTTTGGTGAATTCGTACTTTGATTCGAAATGCATTTTATTACTCTCTTATTGTTTGCTGCTTCGATATTTATGAAACATGTGAATCAATTTTTATAATTTTTTAAATATTAGTTGTTTTTAGCGGCTTTCACACTCACCAATTTGTCACGTCAATTTGTTTGAAAACCGTGGTTGATGGGTCAGATCGTCAATGTGAACCCTCGTTGCAACAAAGCGGCAGACTTGTTTTGCGGTAGACAAAGCATTTTGACTTTACACGTATATGTATTGTAATTTTATTCTTTAAAAACGAGGCTGTTAACTGGACCCAGATTGAGCATCGCAATGAACGTGGACAAATATCTTCGCAATGTGAAAGTTTACTTTGTGTGAAATTTATCCTACAAAACTTTCTGAGCATTCCCAAAAAACGCGCCTATTGTTCACCAAATAGAAAAAATATATTTGATTTGATCTGTTGCTCTAAAACTGATCGAGCCGCTTCACGATAGTGCTGCACATTTGGAAAGGATTCTCGATCGGCACGAGGATTATATTGGATTTTTTACCATGATGGAATGCATCTGCACTGATGGTATAACGCCTCGTTGGGTACAATCAAGCTCCGTATTTCGTTTCGAATATTCTGTATCAGCTGTCCAATAGTCTTGTACATACATACACTTAGGTAAGATAATATGCGTGGTTGGCCGTGTCCATCCATACAAAAGACGATAGGCCACATCTCGCTTATGTCCTTTTGGACCCATTGTGATGACCATGGGGGAATAGAGATCATTTTATTTCCCATTCGTCCTCGTATCATGTTCTTGCTCTTGTGCTCTTATCCAGCCATCCTGAAATCCCAACGAACCTGAAAATAAAGAGTATTGTTTCTCAATTGGCAGAGACTACGGCAGTGGCAAATTTAGTGAGAAGTATTCTCTACTTTTTCTTCGTCACCACAGCCTGTGCCAAGTCCCATTTTGTTCCTATGGGATTTCAGATGATTATGGTCAGTTAGCGCTCCGACTAAAATTCGCAGCAACTTTTTGTCGTATTGTAGGAGTTCGTCGGTGTTAGTACTCACATTGGACTCAGCAGAGAGTAAGCGAGTGCTGCGTCCTAAGAACCTTAAGCTTTTCGCATCAGCATGCGACCAGTTTGAACTTGATTTCTGTTGCCGAGGTCGAGTGAACATGGTCGGGTAGTTGATGGGTTAATTTGTGTCCCACTCCTCCTTTGTTGGAAAATAATAACAGTAGGGTCAGGTCGTCAGGATTAGTGCAAATTGCTCATGCGACACCTACCGTACGACGCTGCCATATGTCAAGATTGGCCTGACAATCCATGTGTTCATCGACAGGATTTTTTTGAGGTTATATATCAGGTAGTTGATGGGTTAATTTGTGTACCACTCCTCCTTTGTTGGAAAATAATAACGGTAGGGTCAGGACGTCAGGATTAGTGCAAATTGCTCATGCGACACCTACCGTACGACGCTGCCATATGTCAAGATTGGCCTGACAATCCATGTGTTCATCGACAGGATTTTTTTGAGGTTATATATAAATATTATGAGTACATATAAATATATATGAATAACCACATAAGAAAATCGAGTGCAGTGTAATCTGGTAAACGAGGTGGCCTAGGAAAATCTATTTTCAATGTTTTCGCTGCGTCATAACAATTGATTGTGGAAAAGAATAGAACAAAAATCGATAATTTTGTTGTGTTCTGTATGTATCGATTACAAATTTTCAATAGCTCAATTATAATCAAAATTGTCGATTATAACCAATCTTGAGCAATATTGCACGAGGTGTAAAAATTATCTCCTTTCCTCAATCGACCATTGGTTGGACTTAGTAGGATTTAACCACATTCACCATCGATAATCAGAGTACAGGAACCCCACTGGAATCGTGCGTCATAAAATTGACGCATGCAATTTCAACCGTTCACGACGACTGACAACCGATTCAGTCATTCGACAGTTTCATAATTAACGCCCTTTCTGTTTTTGTTCGTGTGGCACGTGTGAAAGCATTGCACGATTTGTACTTAAGGCACTCAATTTCACCATCAAGCAATGTGGCCTGAAATTTACTTTGGGGAGTGTAGTGTGTAACCTTAATTCATCGTCACATTGTCATTCCATTTGGTATGGCATAAGTGCATAAACTCGCTGGTTTACGCTTGGGCATAACCCATTTAGTTAGTTAGATTCGTTAGATTCGATGGCGAAGGATCGAGTTGCCTGGAGGTCTCTCGTGCGTTGTTTACTCCCGGGTCAGAAGATGATGCTGATGATTTAGAAATATAGCATTAGATCATTTTATACTCAAAGACGGGAGGGAGAGTGGAGCTCATTTCAGCGGATGAAAAATATGCATTAAATGTCAAACAACAATCAAAAATTCAGTCACCTTTCCTAACCCTCCACAGAGGCAATCAATACAACGGTGCCAACCATATCATAATCAAAACAGAAAACTCACGTCGCATGAATCTTGCAAATATCCGTCTTTACAACTTGATCCCCCAATTATAATTCCACTTCATCTCTAGATCCCACCCGATTTATCTGTGACAGGTAACAACTCAGCACTTGTCGCTTTTTCGCTTCCATCTTGAACCACGTCAAAGTAATAATCATTCAAAAAGAAAGCGAATACCTCCTCATTCAAGAACCCAAGTGTCATTGGAATGATGCATTGGCTCTCGCACCGTGTTTAGCATAATTTTCGTTGCATAATTTTCGCATACAACCAGACCGTCAAAATCAATGTCTGGCACTCTCTCTCTCTCTCTCTCTCTCTCTCTCTCTCTCTTTCTGTCTCTCTTTCTCTGGGGGGCTCTTTCTGTTAGATGAATCTAGTTTAACTCCTTCGTCCGATGAAAATCCAATTTTCCTGTACGCACTCCAGAAAAGTAGTCTGCTCTGGAATGCATTTGATTTTCACCCATTCACTAGCATGAGGAAAATGCAACACGAACTCACCGAGAAGCTAGCTATGATCTACTCAAGAATGTGCAAACACGACATTGTTGCACTCACTTGGGTGATTATCTGTCATGTTTGTAAATATTTAACTGACAGATAGTCCAGCTTATTTTTGCACCCCATGCATTCGTTGCGAAGATCTTGATCGTTGTTGGAGGGAATCAGACACTTAAACTGGATTTCGGTGGATTAAATTAGATTAGATTAGATTTCCAGGAGTTTATAGTCCCCACTGATCGTAAAAGTGCATTGGATTAACTTTCCAAAAAAAATTACTTCTGCTTTTATACAAGAATAAAAACATTGATGTCTCTGAACTCGGAGGTGTACTTGAGCCTAGCTTCTACAACAAGTATATGCATTCCGTTTCACGCCGACTGCGAATGGCGAAGTTTTAGCAAACTTTTCTGAACAGGTAAACCGTTTGAACGGTGTCAGTGACTCTAGGGAGGTAGAGCCGTAGATTATTTAAGAAAACAGGGTTTAACGAACACCTCTGAACGGAGTCATTATCAGCAGAAAAACTATACACTACACAATACATTTTAAACGACTACGAGTATACACTCCGTTTCAGAATAATATAGCCACCCCCAAAAATTCAATGTATGCAGATAGAAAGGAACACAGAACGCAAGTGTATATTTCTTCTGAAATATATTGAATTGTTATTGACATTAGTAAAACCAGCACATAGTAAGTTCTACCTGTTCCATAACCATATCGCCACTTTTAAGAATAAGGTTTAAATGAAGGAGAGGTAACAAAAAATGTCCATTAGCAGTTTGTAGACCCGCCCGGTTTTCAATTAAATTTTGGAGGGTTCGCTGAGGAATTTCCTCCCAAGCTCTAATCACAGCTCTTTTAAGGTCGGCAATTTTTGCAAATTGCCTGTTGTTCTCTTACATTTAGCGGATTAATATTCCCCACAGATTTTCTGTAGGATTTTGGTACAGTGAGCAGGCTAGCCAATCCATAGTACTAATAAGACTCTGCAACCACATTCTGGTTCTGGTAGCCCTACGTGTATAGACCGACGAGTTGTCCTGCTATAAAACAAGGTTTTCTCCTCGATGGTGTTCCCAAAATGCTGTTAGATTTTCCTGAAGACCTCCAATATAATACACGCTATCCATTTTGGTGGATCGAAATTCCAATGTGAGTTTTCCAACAAGAAAATGCACCCCAAACCATATGGGTACCACTGGCAAAATTCCGCTTGGAAAAATACACTGGATCCTTCCTCAAATCTCGCCAATAGCATTGCAACCCACCTCGACCATCGTCTCGTCAGAAAAAAATTACCTAAGAACCGAAAAAAAATAACTACAGATTCTTACTAATAAAAACTAATTAAAAATTTGAATTTACCTACCTTGTTCTAACCGCTTTGAACTTGCCAGACCTTACAAGTGACCGGCGCGTAGTTCGGCTAGGTAAGGTTAGATTAGGTAGGGGGGTTGCTAGTGAATTCACCAGCACACTTAGACCATGACCATATTGGTCCATTGTGATACCCACAGTCAGACTACTACCACTGATTGGCCTTTCTCGCTAAGTTTGGCCTTTAATTGATTAAGGCTTTTAGTTGGATTACTTGCCTCTCGTGTCGGGGCGACAGTTTCTTTTTGGCCCTTCTGTCTTATGTGTTCCATAACCGGCTGGATCCTTGAGAAGGAACGAGACTGTAGAGTGGAGGCGACTAATTTTTAGGGCAATTTTCTTCAAAGAGTGGCCTTGGTTTTTAAAGACTAAAAATTTTGCCTTCTTGTTCTCACAAGTAGCTCCCTCGTAGCATTGTAATTCAAATGTTTTTATTTAATTTTTACGACAAAGTTATACTCAGAAATGAATGCCAAATTTTAAGAACATTTATTTTAATAGCTGGCTTTACAATTATGACACAGAAACCATGTCAACAACCCATGTCTTCAATCCAACCTTATATTTGTAAAAGATACTGTTTTTGCTCTAAAACATTGTAAAATAAAAAAACTTCATAAGGATGTACCGTTAAACCACTAAAACTCAACATTTTTGAGTGGCTATATAGTTATGAAACGAAGTGTATTACAAGATTGTTACTGAAATACTTACAGGGTCACCAAATAAGAACGATGGGAAAATACATTTATATAAAATAACAACAGTGTGGGATATAAAATTAAATCTGAATTTTAAAGATACATTCATGTCATTATTACGAACGGTCGGTGTCGGTCAAATTGTTGATGTATCTATTCAATGTATGCTGCGTTATTTCGGCAATCGCGTCCGAATTTTGGCCACGAGTTTGTCCAAAGTGGTTGACTAAAGACTTTATGTAACCCAAAACAAAATAATCGAGTTATGGCATGAACGAAGCTTGATGAACGCTCGCTGACCAACTCACAAAATTTCTCCTTCATAACTTCAGGCATTGTGTCGCTTGTATGGCTTATAGTCCCGTCTTGTTGGAGCCACAGCTCGGATATATCGATGATGAGCTCTGGCCACAGAAAGTCTCTTAACATCGCTCCATACCGGAGACCATTAATTGAAACGATGTCTCTGTCCTCATTTTGAAAAAATAAATTCCGATGATGGCACCATGCAATCGCACCAAACAGTCAATCTTTGTGGATACATTGATGTTAACATAGCTGCTGAGTCAAAATTGGGCTTGGAGAATGATTTGCTTGTCAAAATGAGAATCACAATCCAATCAGCGAAACTCATGGCGTTGTGAATGACAGTCCGGCTTCAATTCTTTCGTCAGGACAATCTTGTGGAGATGTTGGCCTAAATCCAACCGCAAAATAAGCTTAGGGTTATCTCGCTAGCGATGCCCAATTCATCTGTTCGGTTTCTGGCAGCCAAATAGACGTTTCAAGAACTTGGCCACTAAATCGGCTATGCCTCATTCATTCTGGTCTCTGCCTTCTTGGTGGCTTAATGTTCAAACTCAAAGAGTGTGCTCATACTCGGTCGGTGCCTGCATACTGAAGCAACGATGACGATTGCCCCACGACACTAGAGCTCTCTTTCCACCAAGATTGCCTCCAGCTCGTAGTTGTGCGCCTGTAGCTCGTGCACATTTTAATTGTTCAATTATATTTACAAAAATTGGGTTAAATGCGTAGCTCATAGCACTTGCAATTACGTTGCTTCTCGTATACATCATCTTGTGCCTTCGGTGATGATCACGTTTCATGCCCCAAAGAACTGCAGTATTGCCGCAAGCACTTCAAGTAAATTATTCGTAGCTTGTCAAGTTTTATTTTATTTAAAAATGTTTTATTTAGCACGCGTTGACCAGTGTACGTATTGCACCAGAGTGACATCGTGGAAATACGGGTCTTTTTTGTTGTTCACATTTATGATTTATTTTCAGAAGATGTAGTAGACTTTTCAACACATATCGGGCGATAACTCGGCCATGGTCAGGTTAGGTTAGGTTTAGGAAGGGGAGCGTCATGGTTGAACATCACTTCCACTCGGAGGCAGTAGGGCCCATTGTGAATCTCTTCATTTGTGGTGTACACATTCTATTAACCTATCCTGTCACTTGATGGCTTAAACCCCCCCTTGCTCTTTGCGAATCTTAGAAGATCCTATATATTTGCATTCGCTGAGTCGCCAATCTCTGGGAAGAATCTTTAGCCCAGCGAAGCTATACGCCGATTCTGGAGAGCTGGGCAGTGGCAACGCAGATGTTTGATCGTGTCGGTCTCTTCCTTGTCACCGAAGCTCCGGCAGAGATCGCTGAATTCCGCTTTTTCCATTTCCGGAGCATAGTTCGGATGGGGCAATGTCCTGTGATCACTCCCACGTCTGCGTCTGCCGGGGAACTACATATATAGTCCGTTGTAGCTACGAGGCTGCTCTATTTCGCAAGTCATCTTTTATTTTGATTATGATCGCATGTCCATAGTTGGCTTGTTTCCACAAAGAGGACACCCTTAGCCTGAGAGCGTTTTTTGCGGCGCAGCCTTTTATGAATAAGTCCACAATAAGGAAATGAAGTATCATGTTCAACCCTGCTTGCGGCGGGTTCCTTATAGCTCTCGTTGTACACACACTCTGTTGAGCATGCTCATATAGCTGCTAGCAGTCCACCAGACTAGGTCTTCATAAGTTCTAATGGTTCTGATTATTTTTGTGTACATCCAATGAATGATGTATGATTGCAATCCGCATCTTTTGCCGAAGGCCTTTTTGCAAGCCTAAAAAGCATATAATTGTTTCTTCATTATTACCTCCACGGTCCTCTTCCGTCAAGACTTCGTCAAGACTGATGCCGAGGCCTCCGTTGTGAGTTTAGGTCCATCCAACTTGGGGTGAGCAAATATCGGGATTTTCCTTTCCAACCATGTCAGTTTTCTGGACGTTCATTCTCAGACCGTTACCGCCCAGATCATATTGGGAGTCTGAACACCAGACGCTGTAAGGTCCACTGCGAATCTTCACAGATGGATCGAAGGTGGATGCATGTGTGGGTGCTAGCTATTCCAAGGATCTAAATATCCATCTTTCCGACTACATAATCACTATACCGTCTTTCAGGCTGAAACTATAGCGATTAAGGAAGCCCTGTCCTGGCTAAAAAAAAACAATGTAATATTGCGCACAGATATCATCATCTGTTCCGATAGACAGGCAGCGATCAAATCTCTGAATTCAGTCATTTTTAATTCCAAGACTTCCCTTAATTGCCACATATCTCTTAACGAGATGGCCAAGTGTTTTAACATTCAACTTATGTCGGTGCCGGGACACTGTGACATTCCATAGAATTGCGAAGCGGACGAACTCGCTAGAAAGGGCACAAACTCTGTACTCTTTCCAGGTGGAGACCCACCCTCCACGCCTATCGATACTATAAAACATCTGCCAAAGCTTGAAACGCTTGCTCAAACAAACCGCGGGTGGGTATCAGGCACAGGATGCCTCATAACCAAACAGCTATAGCCTATGATCGACCTCAAGCGATTGCTTAGCTTGATCAGATTAAGCAGGCCAGAACTCAGATCTCTTATTGGCGTTTCAACAGGGCATTGTGCCATCGGAACTCACGCCTCTAGACTAGGCCTTCCCCATTATGTAGCTGAAGCGCTCTCTCATCCCGTAGATTCAGACTTCTGGGGCACATTTCTTTGTTAATCTGGCTGAACTGAGCAGCATTATAATCAGCACTCTTTTTCGCTTTATCAAAAGCACAAATTGGTTTGCGGAATAGGTACTCTTCATCCACGTGGTAACAGAATGAGCCTTCGCTTGGCCTTATTGTGTCTGCTGTCCGTATGCGCGGCAGTCAGCCACCTGAACCTAACCTAAATTACTCAGACCTTTCTGTCTTGCCCACGAGGAGGGTTCCTTCAATGCATATTCCATTAGTTCGCTGACGGTTGCTAAAAATGCATCTTTTATCAAGGCAATTAGATCATCTGCATATGGTTTCTCCATGAAAATTTTAAGGATTTTTGTTAACTACACTTTTTTTACATTCATTTTTATTTATTCATATTTAGGTCTTACGTTCTAAACAAAAATGACTAAAACTAGCTTACGTAACAGATTGGAGATTGGAAGCTTACCTTAAAAATAAATCTTACCCTACTTGGAATACATACATGTACGATTCGATCACATTTTTTTTATACATATATTAAAAGCTTTATCCCACCTTAAAACCTATGAACGATGTAAGTTGACCATAAAAACGAATACCACCAGTACTTCCGGTGTTGCCTGCTCAGGGGAAAGAACTCCACATTGTTTCGTGCTCCTAGTTGTCGTCTAACTCGTTTCGTATTCGTTTTTAAACTGTTCGTAATTTGCTACTTCTGTTCACAAACACCACCTCTCGATCAACAAAAACCACCTATAGATCAACAAAAAATATCCAACGGCCACACAACAACGCACGGACCGGACGGTGACCAGTTCACATCACCAAAACGAGGAATAACTAATTTTGCAGTGGAGCCAAATAAGGTAGTGCTTTGTTAAATGTTGCACCGTTTTGTTAAGACCACATTTCTTCTGCATTTACGTTACTTTGATTGGAGTCAACTAAAATTCGGTCAACACTTGATGATGACCGTCACATCTTCTACGTTTTCGAAGAGGTATGGTCATTGGCACCATCAAACAAAATTTCACACCATACAGGGGTTTTTGTGGATGGCACTGGTCTTTAAACAGATACATATGGATGTCCAATTCCCTATAGGCGACTTGTATCGTTTATTAAAGTATTTACAGAGTAAAAAAGGAACTGATGTGAAACCACGCAATAGGCGTTTGTGTGTTCCCCATTACGGTCACGCTTCCTTACAAAAAAGTTGGACAGCATCACAGAATATAAGACAAACAGAGTAAGTACTTACCACCCAGCCCCGAAGAAGAGTTTCCATCCATACTTTCCGGATCAGAACAATGTCACGAACAAACGGTAACAGCAGAGGGGGAGATCGCCCTGTCAGTGCACAGGCTCAAAGAAGGCAAAGAGCCAGGGTACAGGTGCAAAGGACGACTGCAGTTTCTTTCAAGATACAGCACTCTCGTTGGGAGACATCAACGTAACCGGCAAATCGATCGCCATTTTTACTGATAGGCAAGCGGCAGTAGGTGGGTCGCCGTGGCGTAGTGGGTTAGTGCGTCAACTCCTACGCAGAGGGTGCCAGGTTTGAATCTCCTATTTACCAAGATTCATAATTCACAGCTCCACCTCTTTCGAGTCACTGACAATACTCAAAGAGTATTCCTGTCTAGAAAAAGCTTCTCCACTTCGCCATTCTGAATCAGCATTAAACTGTAGGTCCCTTCCACTCGTGAAAGAACAATACCACACACAACACGAGTGGTTGCTGAGAAGCTAGACCCAGGTCCATCTCGGACTATCGCGCCACCCATAATAAAAATATTAATAAGCGGCAGTAGAGGCCATAACATTAGACATTCTGACATCTGACGGATTCTAGTTGAACTCGGTGACCCTTCGCTGTGTACCGGGTCATACTGGAATCCAAGGATACGAAAATACGGACAGTCTTGCGAAAAAGAGATAGGAGCTGGGAACTTATCTAGCAATCCCCTTGGCGTATACTCGACTTGGCTCCATGAGGAGATAACTAGAAGACGAAGCTCTGAATAGAGCCAGAACTCGATGGCTCTGAGAATAAGTTGCTCTGAGTATTGGAGCTACAGCAAGGGCTCTATGGCTAACGCACAGCAAAAAAAAAGAGATCAAAATTATTGATCAGTTTAACACGCTATTAGGAATCGTATAAGAGCACTGTGTAATAGGTACACTTGATATGCGTCTGACTCTGAACATACTGCACGACTTTTGCTGCAGAGAGAAGGAAGAAAATCTGATCAATCGTCTTTTGCCCCACAATAGCAAAAAAAAGAAGGCAGTTCGTAGAATACCACTTTTCGTAGAGCTGGAGAAATGACGCTGTGTGTGAACTGAAAAACCACCTAAAATACAGATGTGGATCTGGTCGGTTTTGGGACTGAAGTAGGGATTTAAGTAGGAATGGCACAGTGGACATAAGACGTTTCTCTAAGTGCTCTAAGTGCCTGCCTCCCTAAACCCAAATCAAATACTATAATCATCATCATACGTATAATCAAATACTCCATGAATCCAATGGATCCGGCACATTTTTAAAACCCTTTCTAACGACAGTCAGATTTACGGCAGAGTGTGTATTTCAATAATTAATTGAAGGAATAATCATAAAATTTAGACAAAAACGGATAACAACTAGATCGAGCCTCAACGTGATCGCTACTCTCCGACTCCGAAATTTAAGATTTAACAAAGTGTTGTTCCCTTGAGGGTTGAAAAATGTCAAGAGACCTCGGAAGTAGCCATCGTCTATCTCCCTAGTAAATACTTAATTTCAGGTTTCGCCTATAACACAGTCTAGGATTGTGTAGTTCACGAAAGAAATAGTTCAAAAATAGATCTCTTGCAAGTGAATTAAGTGAACTAGTTCACAATGACTCTTTATTTTAGTTAATTTTGTTAAACAGGCTCAATTATATCTTACTTTTTATAAATGTGACTCAATAAGAACTGAACTACAGTGGGAAAGTCCACTATATCGAACTCTGCCTAAGACGAAACTCTCTCTAACTCGAACATTTTCGCCTTAGTTACATTTCAATCAAGTTTCCATACAAAAACCTCTCTCTGATTCAAACTCCCTATAACTCGAACAAATTATGGTATCCCGTGACAATTAGACTTAGGGGAAGTCCTGTCCCTGTGTTTCGAACTAACAACAACAACTTTATAACGATAATATGTCGACCTACCTGCTCAAGACTAAATTTCCTGAGCAGTAAACAGCATTGAACTAAATGAACTAGAAGAACGTTCAATAAACTGATTTAAACTATATTGAGCGTCCAGAGTCTGGACTGAACTTAAATGCACTAGCCTAGTACGCTGAAAACATTCTGGACCATAACCTTCTAATATTGCACGAAACGTACTTACTACAGATCCCTATTTTTGTAGTAAATTTTCACAACCTTAACACATTCAGCGACAGCAATATAAACGATCTATAAACATATCTATTTAGCTAAACACATACAGGCATGGATGACAGTTCAACTTGGCGAATGTGATTGAAACAGGGTTGTTAAATCAGGACCATGAATTGGATCACCCTATCAAACAATAGTAACATATATTGTTCCCATTCTTCTTCTTGCATCAATTTCCCGACTCCCATTAAAGTGACCTATTGTTTGGAACAAAATAATTTACAAAATTATTCCGACTTGACTGTGACAGAATGACTTACTAATGAAGTTTTTAACCTGTTATAACTTCTAATATGGTTAGGTAAGTACCAAAATATCACATTTGATGTTTTAAGGACAAAAAAAAATGTCCCCTCTGCTATAAACAGCCGAAAGTAAACAAATTTTACTGATCGCTGTAGCGTGTGGCGGAGGGCATTGAACATACACATAATACTCCGCAACAACTATTCTTTATTGCTTGTTAACATCTTGAATGGCGGTGATTTATGACTGGTTTGGCGCAAGATTGGAATACCAAAACCAACGTATCGCTGTTATTAAAGCACCGTGTGTATCTGCATGTCACGTCTTTCGCAGAATTGAGCACTTGTGGAATTCAAAGTTTCAAGTACGTGATCCTAGTCATTAGAGATGCATTTCAGGAACTCCGACTAGGAAAAAGAGACCTTGAACTGGGGATGAAAATATGGCGCTATGTTTGGTCGTGTGAAGTAGGACTTGAAAGTTGTCTGCTGCGGTTTTGCACTTTTGGATTTGTAAATAATTTGAATTCAAGTACTTAACGGCAATCGATGTCTGCTGGAGTTATTGGCAGTGAGTTGGTGTTTATGTATAATTCGGCTTCCCTGTATTTCACAAAAAATTGTGCTATAAAACACGATATAAGACTCAACTTCAAAGTGGTGTGGAAGCAAGTGGTCTGTTTACGTTTGCGTTTTTAACTGGAATTATGTATAAGAAAGCACGTACGAATGATTCAACACATTTCTTTCGTTTTAACTCTAGTCATTTCTTTTCTGACCAAGGACCCTAGAAAGCATGAACTTGATATGAAGCTGATGCCAATCCTTTACCACTGCTTACTGCCATGATTGTCTTGTTTCCATGATCTTCCTCCCAGTTTCGTAACAGGATTGTATTCGAAAAGCCTCTTCGCAGGAGTCGCTCGTGGATCTTTACTATCCGCACCGCATCCACATCTTGTTACAGTTCGTAGATTTCGCGGTTAAGTCGGCTCTTGCAGCCTCCACCTACGCTGACAGGATCATACAAGTATATTGAACGCAGAATTCTTCTTTGGAAGCAACACGAATCAGCTCTGCTGTTATGCTGATTGTCCAGATTCGGGTACTAGTAGGACTGACGAAATTAAAGTTATGTAGAGCATTTTAGACGAGTTGAGTCCAGTTGTTTCGACAAACCGATATAGCAACGGTTGCCAAGGGCGTGGAGTTCCCATTTGCCCCGAAGTAGACAAACTCCTTTTCTACCTCAAATTTGTAGCTGTATATTGTGATATCTCCATGATTGCGGGAGTATTCGACAGCTCCGACATTTTATTTGTCCTCATTGACCTTAAAACCAGCACGTATTGCCTGTTCTTAAATCACCACGACACGTTGAAACGCCTGATTTTGTCGATCTCATCTGCGTAACCTAACAGCTGGATTGGCTGGTACAGGACAGTACCTTCAGTGCTTGAAGCAGAGTTCTGCACAATCTTCTCCAGAATCTGATTGAACACGAGAACTTATTTCCTTGCTGAAATCCGGTACAGGTTTAAAATGATTTGTTTGTTAGCGTAGTGCGACACAAGCGGGTCAATATTCTCGGGATCTCGGCTATCGCATCGAATAGTTTCATAATAAATGCTGTCGTATGCGGCTTCAAAATTGAAACTCAGTAGTAATTTTCTGGATTATTTTGAGTATTGGTACCTTCCGATTAGTGTGGTGCAAAAAGGCTGTAGATGATCATACAGTACGCAGAACAGGATTTAAGGATTATCATACTTATACATCAAACTGGGACATGCTTATTATTATGAATGTTGAGCGGATATTATATATATATTGTGCCCCCTTTTCATACCTTTGCTTTCTTGAGAGTTCCCCTAACATGCAGTTTATTTTCAGAGTTGTATTGAGGGTTATGTTATGTATACTCCTTTAGAGCGAAAGTGGAAGAGATTTACTCAAGAGCATTCTCTCTAAGCTATTTTCCTTTAGGAATTTGAGAATGAAAGCTGGTTCTTTTGACTTTAATTCTTCCTCAGATATTAGGAGCTTTTGGTGAATATTCTGAACGGCGGGAAGAGCATGAAATTCCTATGATTTTCAGAACTGAACTCTCAAAAGAAAGAACTGAGAGAAATTCAACTGCAGGTGGAATTTGAAGCGGGAAATATAACCAGAAATATACAAAGTGTTACGTATGATGATTTTCTGCAGGTGGATGGCAATATTGTTACTTAGGAGTATCCACAGATGAAGATATTGTCGAGATACCGTCGATGCAGATAGACCAGAAAAATCCAAGAGACCAGAATTTTGCGTATTTTCTATAACTCGAACTTATTGAGTTATAGAAAATACGCAAAATTTAAGGGAGTAAAATTATTCGTTTATTTTAAAGGATTCTGCAATTTTATATTGGTTTGTCCACGACCATTTTTAATTTTCTACAACCAATTGCCACTCCATGATACGTATAAATATGG
Organism: Eristalis intricaria; assembly: GCA_964034865.1. Lineage (NCBI taxonomy): Eukaryota > Metazoa > Arthropoda > Insecta > Diptera > Syrphidae > Eristalis > Eristalis intricaria. The sequence goes on from OZ035875.1 coordinate 38,389,254, forward strand.
AATCTAAGTATTAATAACGCCTTCCCTTTTTGCATTTATGAGAAAACGCAGTGAATTCCGCCAGAAACTCGAATTATGGTTGAAATATCTCTTCGAATAGTTCGAGTTATAAAAGTTCAGAAATTCGAGTTAGGGAGCAAAAATCACATGAAAAATCAGTGTGCACGATCAAATTTCGACTTAGAGAAAAGTTCGAGTAACAGAGGTTTGAGTTAGAAAAGTTCGACTGCATTTCGATTTGAACCAGAATCTTCTCAGCTCGACAATAACGACGACAGGGGCAGTGATAAGTAATAGGGAAAGACTAAGAGATAATTAAGGATGATTTGATTAAACAACAAATTATTCTGTGTACATACCTACAATGGCTTATTGATATTCCAATGAATTTTTTTTAAAAAAAACCCAAAATAAAAAAATCTGCTCTTCAGTCAGTAATAGACTATTTTAAATAATGATTGTACTCCTCTACGTTTTATGTGTTATATCGCAATTAAATAAATATTTATATATATGTATATATCAATTTTGTATTTTACATGATAACTCGAAGTCTTGTTAAGTCGAATTATTTTTGTGGTAAGTGGTGGTTCGAGTTGTCGAATTTCGACTGTATATGTATATATAGAATATAGATAGCATTCTGTCTCGTGTTCAATTATAGTTATTGCCGTAAAGTTATTTTGACCAGTAGACCAGTCTGTCTTATCTGGCTTCAGGACCAAAGTTAAGCTGTCACGCTTAATTAAGCGACTACGAGACTTCGAGACTATCGATCATTTAATTCGCATTTTTGTGCTACACATATCTGTCGAAACCATCAACCGTGTATTTTTAAATACCAGTTACATATATATATATATATATATTTTTCATTACTATTGAAATTTCCTACAATCGACTTATCTCATAAACTCCTGCCTCACCTGAGAGCAAATGTTGCACCCCCTCCTTCTGTCATCATCATACCCGCCCTCCCTCTAATACCCACAATACATCCACCTCTGATTTGTGACTTAAATACCCACTACCCGACTTGGCGTGGTATCCGGTAGCTGAAATTTCCTGGCACCCACGAACTTGGATATTACCCGCAATGATTGGATACCCGGGTACCCGGTAAACGTCAAAATTGGGTATTACCCAGGTGAAATCAAGCCCTAGCCCTAGCTTGAATACATCCGCTATTCCTTGGGTTAAGATTCCACACTTCGATCCCTTATAAAGACGTCTCTCTTCCGACACAACTCGAAGCACAAGGTCCTCTTGTCCAATTTCCGCAGCTTAATAATTTGTCTGCTCCATCAACAATTCATTATCCGGATTATAAGCATAGTGCTAGAATTCAATTCAACAATTCAGCAGAAATCAGTCTACACACCCTCCACACCAATATTTCAACACAGTTACATCGGATTAGCCTGACCCGTTTGTAAGCAGTTATTTGTTTTTTGTTATTGACTCCATTTTTATGTAACAAGAACCCATGCATGAATTTATCGACACTTCCCGAATAACTGCAGAAAAGAGAATGCAGAGAACGAACAAAAAAAAAACAAAGCAAACGCGAATGCAAAATTTGTTAGCTTTCTCTTACATAACCGGATCCACACAATCAGTTACCTACCTCAACGCGGTTGCCCGTGTCTATAGATCCACGACTACCGCGCAGCAGCTGATCACGATTGTCTGCAAAAGCAGAACAGAAACACAAGAACTTGCCCTGCACACAAAAAATATAAATCCACCGATGCGATGTCGCATCCACAAGAACTGTCTGCTAATGGAGGGATTCTTTTATTTATTGGCCTTTCACCAGGAATTAATACTCTCGTTTCTCTCTCTCTCCCCCATGCAGATAAAACTCAGTGAAGAAAACCCCTTAGGCTGTGCAGAATGACCTCAGTAGCGCTTTTCGTCCTCCTCCTTGTTGCAGAGATAGCATCTGGCCAAAGCGCACAAAGCAACCCACTGACGGTGCCACCCAGCACGGGTGATTCATTAACGACTAGTTTATCAGCAAGTGCAAAGACAAGCGAGTATTTGGACCAGCAATCAAATCAACCGCATTCGAGGAAGAAACGTTTGGTGTGGATTACAGATGACGGCCGCTTAGCGTTGCCGCCTGGCACGTCCCTCACGTTCACACCTACGATTGCCTTGCCCCTGGTGCGGCATCCACCTGAGGGATTCTTCTCCAACTTAACGATAAGTTTTCCAGTCACAAGTAAGTTTTGAAAAGAACGCATACGAATGTGCATCCTAACGATGAATGTGTTTTCTTTTTCTTGCAGTTGATTTTGACAAGCTGGGCTTGACAGACAATCAGAATCCGTTGGGTGATCTGCCGCCGCTTTTTGCCAGATCATTCGGTCATTCCGCCGGAGAACTCTTAGGTACATTCGTCAATCACCCTTTTCAACCCATCGTGCTCTTAAACTAAACAATCTCTTTACAGGCGGCTACATGTCTAGGTACTTAAACTACAAATCGAAGCGTGACTTATCATCCCAAGAAAATGATCCAAGTGGGAATCAATTCAACATGGGTTTGAATGAAGACGAGGAAGAGGAACAAATGCCTCAACTTCCGGATAGGTTCAAGCACATATTCCATGGAGGAGAAAGGTTTGAACGATGCTTATGTGCAAATGCGCACTGAAACACTGGTGACCACTTCTTTGAATTTCCTCAGAGTTATGCTGTACGGAGCCGTTGAGACGTTTCTCTCCACATTCGGGATGGATGGCAAGGCGTGCCTGCTGAGGACAATATGTGAAGTTCACTCCAGGAGCTTAGATCACTTTGGATTCTTCGGCGAGATGACAAAATTGTTTTTAACGTAAGTACCTACGTATATTTTAATTGTAAATCGGCAGTTGAAGGTAGACTTGAGCAAGAAATCACAATGATTCAAAAGTCGCAATCGCAGTCTGAGACCGCCTGTGATCATAACTGTTTCTACTTTTTCACAATCTCAAGCGAATGAAATGGTGTGCGTGAACACAATCTGAGTATGCCATGCCTAGTGTTGCCCTTAATATTTTTAGATGTCATATGTTTTACTCTTTTATCCAGTAAGCATTATAGTACCAACGTTCAGAGGCAACCCCGGTAGCTATCTGATAAGATAAATCAGATTAGGTTAAGGTGACTGTCACAGTTGTAACCCTTCTGACCCACTTAGATCCTGATTGGATCCGTTGTGATATCACTGCCAGGTGCTTTAAACCGGTTCCTCTTTTATTCAAAGGGACTACACTAACAACTGATAGCTACCTAGGGGCCTATCTTTAAGAATCCACACCTGTACTGGTTTACAACCAATTTGTTTCCCTCATAAACTGTCCAGTGCATCGCGCATGTATCAGCGACTCCGGATCAATTTCCCCGTGATCGGCCATGGATGTACGGACATGAATAATAACTATATCTTGCTGTTTCAACGGTAATTTCAGAGTTAAGAGGTCACCATTTGCCAATCTAATTCCCGAGTACGTCAAAGCCCAAGAGATAGGCGAGGGCAAAGAAGCACCCGGCGAATGTTTCCCCTACTACAAAGACTGTCCAAAGAGCATATTTAAGGCAATGATTAATAAGAAATACAGGTAACCACAAGCCCTTCCTATTCCACACAGCCGCTAACCAAATTTTACATTTCCAGCAACGAAGCACACAACGAATACCATGAACAAGACGCGGAAGAGATAAACGAAATCAAAAGAAGTCCTTCGGATGCCCTGCACCGGAAGCAAACGATTTCCATGTGAATCCTAATATACAAAATAGTTCTCTATTTCCGATATACGTTTAAGTTGTTTTTAGTGGCCATAAGTTTTTTGGGGAGAAAAAGTGCTTTGAAATACGTATCTATGTTAAATGGCGCTTTTGTATTTTGATAGTTTTCGAATTTAATTATTGTTGTTTTAGTTTTGTTATTTATTTATTTAAATTTTTCATGCATAAAGGCATTGAGACACGAGTGAATTATGAAAGTCATACTTTTAAATGTAAGAATCGAAAGAAATTGTGTACTGTAACTGTAAATAGACTTAAATAATATTTATTTATTCATTTGTTTATTTAATTTGTAATGTTCTGAGACACTGAGACAGGTCAAGGTTTACATATTTTTATTGAGAGCTTTGTACAGTGTATATTATTTTGATGTGCTATTGTGAATAATGTTAAATAAAACTGTATGATGAAACTAAAAAGTATAGACTGTAGGTTCTTTAGGTTATCTGTAAGGTTCTTTTTCTTCTTCTAAGGAGACCGTTGTCCGGGTTGGACATGGGAGTTAAGCCAACAAGTCTCTCCAGCTGGCACGATCTTTAGCCAGCTATTAGGTTTGGTTGGGTTACTTGGAGTTCGTGGCTGGCTGCGGATAGCGGTAAAGTCTCTTTGTGATACCATACGTATATATTGCCTTACACCTACTAATACCTGGATCCAAGCTGAGTACGAGAAACAATGAACAACTCTACTGGATTCCTAACCAGAAAGATGGAACCGGAGAGAAACCTGAAACAAAACGCATGGCATGAAGCAGGCCAAGAAGGTAGATAGGTAGGAGGGGCTGCTAGCGAAGTCACCAGCAGACTTAGACCATATTTATCCATTGTTATACCTACAGTCAGACTACTACCACTGATTGACGACTCCAGTGATAATGCCGTTAATTTGTTCCAACGGAAAATGGTGACTGGAAATGATTTGAATGATGAAAGCGTATCAACTTTGCTCTCACTGGGAACAGAACCGGGGACCCCACTAACCAGGCAGGCATTTAACCAACTATGCGTTGAGCAGGCCAAGGAACTCTTAGGTCAGTGTAACGTAAAGAGGATTATGGCATGTATTAATATTGGCAAGAACAGCCTTCGCATCCTAACAGGGTTCCCAACAAGGCACTGCAGACTCAGGGAGCACCTAAGGAAACTAGGTTTATCAGAAAAAGGTCTCTGCAGAATCTGTGTAGAATTCAATGAAATTCGGGAACATTTACTTGGATATTGTGAGGCACAAGTCCACAAAATACAAAGGTTAGCGACTTATAGCAGAGGAAGAATGTCACAAGAACCAGGTTCATACTCAGATTCCTAAAGGATACAGGCTAAGAGAGAATGCTCTTGTATAAATCTCTTCCACCGCAAAGATATGAAAGGAGGCACAATAGATCTAAAGTTCGCGGTGAAGTATAGCCTCAACAACAACAATAATGCACACCTGGAACTAATTGGAGCTTGTGACAACGCGGTTTTAGCTGGTTCCTACCGATTCCATTCATTTCACTCAGGTTATTGATAGAAGTCAAAAAAGTGAGTTCAAAGCGTTGATTGTACTATGCTACGTCTCTGCCAATGAACTCCTACTCGATGAGAGCTTTCATATCCACGTGGTGAAACCTGGAAGACGATAACCATTGATAGACAATGGAGTCTGTGCCAACAGGGAGATTGAGGCTGTACCTTAGTTCATCTCACTTTATGGATGACACCGAAGGACCACTGATTAGCCAACGGCGTTAATCAGAACCAGCTACCTGGTGGTTTCTCCTTTAAAAGTTACTCCGACTTATTACGAGCTCAGGCTTAAATGTTTACTTCGTAGGCTAGGTCGGGACTTTAGAAAAGAGTTGACGGCGAATGATCCCTACATCCTTGGGGTCAACAGTAAAAAACGAAGTGAAGAGACCTGAGGTGGTGCGTCCAAGTGGAGAAGGATGTCAAACAACTTGATGCGGGAAACTGCAGGCAATGAGACAAAAATCGAGGCTTGTTAGTTGAGACCCCAAGAAGAAGAATAGAGTTCCTTTGAGAGAGGAGAGCTTGTACCCAAGAAATAAAAACCCAAAATCTGGACACTGTATACCTTCTCTCGAATCATTCTTTATTGCAAGTAGCAATGATTCAAGAGATTACTCGGCTTTGCTTGTAGATACTCTAGAAACTTTGATAAGAAGGATAAGAAGGAGCGGCATCCTTGGCTACCCCTAGATTAGCGACGGTTTAGGCGCTTTCTTAATGGCACCTTCCAATAGCTTCAAAGACCACCGCGTATCGAAGGAACTGCATAATCCAAGTTTTCAAAAGATCGTACATTATAGCCAGAGACCCTGAAGTCATTTTATTCAGTTCAATGGTATCGAACTCGACAAGTAGGGATAGGGATACGAATGCCCAAGTGGCGTAAAAACCTCCGATCACTTAGCTCAACGAGTTGATATCATTTCACTTGATGGACGATACATTTCCTCGATGAAACTAAACATATTGGAATTTCGGGAGGCTCAATCTAGCTTAAGTCGTCTACAAATAAGTGTTTTCCCGGAGACTGGATCCTCTTTTTTAATAAGATTTGGCTCTCGCAGAGGAGATGTTGAACAGATTTAATTTCTTTTTCGCCTCCACAACTTCTAGTTATGTTGAGGACTGATGCCAAGACGTAGGACAGGTATGACAATTCGATATGGCCAGGCCAGAGATTTGTAAGTCCAGTATACAAGACGCGGTTGTCTGTCCCATATTTTTTCCGAACGCACGCTTGGAAGTTAAGAAGCCGATGTATATATTTTGTATGCATTCTTCGGTGCTTTAAATTTTTAATAGACTGTAACGCCTAAACATTTTTGCTGTCTTTGAGAGATTAAGTTCAACTCCATTCTCATTTGACAATGTGAACTCTGGAATATATTTTTTCCTGGTAACGAGCAGCAAATCCATTTTTTCGGAGCAACATTCAAGGCTTGAGTTTCCGCCCAGTTACTTACTGGCATTAGTCTGTTACTTAAAACGCCGCTTGGCATTGAAAGGAATTTCCCCAATATGGAATAAGAATATCTGTCTCTACCTTCTATATTATCTCGTATCGAGTGGCATAAGTTCATGCTTTTACTGAAAATGACTTATTCTTCGACATTTGTCCAGAGAATCGTTGTATTTCTTATAGAGTATAGATTGAGGTATCGCTTATCGGCCATACTCTCATCGCGGAATTTACCCTTCCCTTTTATTTTACAGATGAACTAATGAGCTCAACCATATCTTATCCAGTTACCTTTAAGATCCCTTCCCAACAAATTTATTAGACTTTAATTGAAGTATTGTATTTTTTATTTTCCAAGTTGTGGGAATGGGCCATATATATTTTTTTTGCACAACATCGACTCTATTACCAGATTTGTAGACTTCAGCTTTCTATTCTGCTATCTCTTAGTATTCTCGTTAAATTTGAAATTTATTAAGGTTTCAGTTTTAAATTTCACGTTTGCGTGATACAAGCGCACCCTTAAGACACCTCATATTTCCGACAGCTGTTTACCGCATATACTTATCTCACTCTAACAAAAGTGAGAAAAAAACAAAATACTCCAAATTAAACACAAAAGCCAAATATGGGAACGTCATAAAATGTCATTGAATTCATAGAAAATCATAACAATCAGCAGTCAGTTGCATAAACAATTAAATTTTCTACATAATACCACCTGCTTTAATCGAATCAGACCAACCAAACTGCAGGTGTAATATCAGTCCCACCATTTACTGCTAAATGTTAGTGTAGTTTCGCAAGTGACCTAAGAATAATAAAACGATGACTGCAAGAAATCCTCAAACTCTGATGGCTGTGCCAAATGAGGAGAGTTTTGATTTTCTCTTTAAAATCGTACTAATCGGTGATTGTGGGACAGGTAAAACGTGTATTGTTGAACGCTTTAAAACGGGCAATTATGTAGAACGGCACGGAAATACAATTGGTGTTGATTTCTCAATGAAAACAATCAATATCGATGGGAAGCAGGTGAAGGTAAATGATCATGATAGACGCATCTCATCAATATCTAGATTTATTCATATTTGTTTTAGTTGCAAATATGGGATACAGCTGGACAAGAGCGTTTTCGTACTATTACTCAAAGTTATTACCGTTCAGCGAATGGAGTTATCATTGGTAAGTGATCGAATAGTGAAATTAAAATCAGACGCCCACTCCGCTGTAACCACTCAAAAATGTTAGTAACTCGGGTGTGTGATATCTCTAAGCACACCTTTGTGTCAATTCTATTTTTAATTAAATTTCCTACACACATGGGAATTCCTATATCATGAATATCTATTTTTTTATCTCAACTGCGACCCTGCTGAGTCATTGTACTGAAGATGTACATATATGTACGTACTCATTTTTATTTAAATTCAATAGATATCGGTTGCCTGGTTGGCATAAACAGTATTGTGAAAAGAGAGAGAAGTTCAAAGAACTAAAGCAAATACACTAACTAAACCATACGTGCAGCGACTACAAAAACTGTTGAGGTGGAGAAATGAACACGATTCAGGCAAACATGTTGAATCAATCATGCGTGATCTTGGGGGAATTAAATTGTTCGTTTATCTTAAACCATGCTGGCTTCTTTGACTGATAAATAAAATTGCGCATTTGATGAGACATACAAAATGATTGCCAAACAGCAACCTCTGATCTACTGTTGAACTCAGACGAAGTGAATGCTTGTAATGGGGTTCAAATGCAGTTCATTTACACATAAAAGAAACGCACACATTAGACGAAAGCACATTTTGGGGCATTAAGTTATGAATCTATTGGATAACAGAAGACAGACGATTAAGGTCGTTCATTTGTAGGCTCGCGTCATTTGGATGATTAATGGTAACGGACGGCCCTGGGCCTGGTGGATTTTTGTTAAAAATTAAAGAAACCAATCAAGGATTGAACCAATTCCTGGTAACAATAGTAGATGATGTTGGCAAAGCCAACAATTGTGATTTATGAATGTATCGCATTGAAAGTGGTGGGGATCTTATAAAAATAAGTTGCTTCATTCGTCATCACTTAGCTAATTAAGGTGAGGCTCTCGGGAGAAAATTATTACTTATTCATTACTTTAACACTCTTTTTTATTTTCTAAAGTCTCTTACCTTCCCGTACTGTCCTTGTAGGTCATCATTTGACACGAAAAATCTTAGATGGTTAAGATTAGGCGTCTAGTCTATCTCATCCGCTGTTGAGGTTCCAGCTGACTACAATTAACCAGTGCATGATGCAATTCATGTCAAACGACCATATTTTACCATTACTTTACATTTATGTGAATGTTGCTGTTGATTGTACACAAACATCCTTCTGCAGGGTATGAGATCCTTCCTTCCTCACAGAATGAGGAGTATCACACACAACAAGGCCTATGAGTTTCAGTTGAATTTGCGTATTTACAGACTCAACCATGCCTGCTAATCGCGATTTGCAAGAAGCGAATGGCAGGAATTATTCTGCGTTTAATCTCGGTACTGACGTTGTTACTTAAGAGCCGAGGTAGACGAGGGCCTTCACTACCTCGAAGTTATAGCTGCCTGTGGAGACGTTCTGTCCCAGTTGTCGATGTCGGGCGTCCTTTCTCGATGACTGGATAAACTTCGTTTTATCCTCGTTTACCGAGAGCCACTTGATGGAACTCGTTATTAAAAGCTCTAGGGAATGGTTTGCTCTAGAATGGTTTGCGTGGATTACGACCAACTATACAACCTGTGCCTGTTGACAATCGGCCACTCTAAACTAACCTAACCTACTTTTCATGTCTCTTACCGAGTAGTTCGAACGCAGCATTTGTTCCGTCAGTTCATGGTAAAGGCTAAAATCTTTGTACCGCTGATAAATCGTCCGCTTAGGACTTCGATAACCCTTCAAACATAGAATTGATTCTCGAATCGTGGAAGCATCGTCATGGAATAATTCCCCATAAACAGGTCCATAATTCATGATATATCACACGAAAAAGAGTCATATTTCTAAAGCATTCGACAAATCGAGCTCTTTTGTAGAGAATGCCTGCCTATCAGGTCAATATCATCTCTTCTTCTATGAATTAGAAAATACCGTCCAATTCGTGTGTGTGTTGGATGCGTTTAGGTACAATATCCACAAAATAAACGCTAGTTTCCCTTAACGCTCTGCTGTATCGGACACTTTTTCAAAAAGATTACACTTGAGCGTAGCTCGTGATGATAGAGTTAGTTAGAGTCGATGATGGGGATTCACTCACCTGGAGATCTCTAAGCCGCCATCCCTTTAGTGGATAGTGCGGTACAGAATTTGATTATCTCCAGTCTGCTATTTCTAATTCTCGTTCCAAGACTTACGATCCTTTGGACATTGAATTGGAACAACTGCACATTTTTTCAAATCCATAGCTTCGCGCCTGTCTTGACTCCGAATACTCAACACAATTCACACAAATCGCAGACAAATACTCTTCATGATTAAATGAACAGCATACAGGTACATTCTTATCTCGCACAACTAATTTTGTAATTATTTTTTCAGTATATGACATCACAAAGCGTTCATCTTTCACAAATCTACAAAAATGGATCGAAGAAGTTCGTCGCTATACAGCATCGAATGTGCTGTTAATCTTAATTGGGAACAAGTGTGATCTTGAAGAGGAGCGTGAAGTTCATTTCGAAGAAGCCGAAGCTATGTGCCAATATATCCCGGAAATACTATTCGTTATGGAAACGTCCGCGAAAGAGAACACAAATGTTGAAGACGCCTTCACCTGCCTCGCAGCTGAACTCAAAGTATGCAACACATTAGCATCATATAAAACAGGCTAAATGAATTCTTTTTTTTTTCTTTCAGAGAAAACATAGTACGTTAGATGTAGAAAATCAAGAAGACAGTGGGATTCATTTAGGCCAAAGTAAACCGTTAAAGAATTGCAGCAGTTCTTGCAATCTAACATAGAAACGACTTATCCTGTGTTCACGGTGCGCAATGTGTTTGGTGATTTGTGTTAATTGTTTATAATTCTTATGTTTATATTCTTAGTTTAAGTAATGTCACTAAACTCTTAACAACAAGTACTAGGATACCGTAAATGTTATAAGTACAAAAACGCAGTCGCAACAAAGACGTAGTAGTAGCAAGAAATTAAAAACCAACAATAATCCAAATCAAAACAAGGGATAATTTGCAAATATCTTACGAAACGTACACATGTAAATGCAATAATAAATGTCAATTAGTAGAGTTTTATTTGTATCTCTGTTACTATGTGAGAATTATGTATATGTTCGAGATCATTTGTTATCCACTTCATGTGTTACCAATTATTCAATTCAATTAGTGAATAGTGTAGATGTATATTACTAGAAATCACAAAAGTCCCTTACCTCAAAAACTACCGTTATAACCGTAATAGAAAACTGACAAAAAGAATAATCTTGTTGCCCTGGAATTTATATAATTGTAATACATTAAAAGTCGTTGCCAAACATTTCCATCATACATCAATGATATGATAACCAACAAACGGATATATCTTGCGGTAAGCAATTGTTGACTTAACATCACTTCCTTTTAACTACTCAATGAACATTCGCGATATTTTTTAAACAAATTTTAACAAACTTCTATCTGTGGACTGAACAGATTTTTAAATTCCAAAATTCAAATTGATGACTATTGTTATTATTTATAAAAGAGATGATAAATCTATTTTAATTATTTAATTTCTATCAATAAAAAGAATATTGAACAATACAATTTAACTTAAAGTTTTGTTTTCATTTTGCAATCATTTGCGGGGGAATGGAATTGATGGTCCTCTTTTAAAGGCCATTCAGTCAGCAACTGTGTTTGGTGCTACATCAGCAACTTTCACCGTGGGCGTTGGACTTCGGGTAAGGGTGCGTCTTGTCACCACTCCTTTTCATTGTTTATGTGGACTGGACGTTGCAACGCAGCCGAGGTGAGGAATGTTTCGCATTGGGAGAATTGAGGGTGTCTTCACTTTTTGCAGTTGACTTAGTTCCCATCTTCCCAGATGAAACTTCAGCTCGGTCTCGATAGGTTGTGGTCGTATGTGCTGATTATGCCATAAACGTAAACGTGGATAAATCAGAGGTTATGATAACTTCCAGAATGTCTGTTCAATGCACTCTACAAGTTAGTGGAGTCCCATTGAAGCAGGTAGAGAAGTTTAAGTATCCCGGGGTTTTTTCACGAGTCATGGAAGAAGTAATGCTGAGCTTTAGGAGGATTGGCCTGGATCAGTTTTGACACAGCTGGGGAGATCTGTCAGGAAAGCCGACTTTGGTGTGAAAGCCAAGTTATCGGTTTTCTACTCAGTATTTGTTCCAGGTCTCAGCTATGGACATGCAATTTGATTAATGACCGAAAGAATAAGACCGCTAATGCAATCTGCTGTGATACGATTTCTTCGTGCTGTTGTGGGAATTACGAACCGGGATAGAATGAGTAACACGACAGTGCGCTAGGAACTCAATGTTGAGCAGCTGCTTCTTCAACTGGAAATGGCTATGCTTAGATGGTTTGATCACGTGGAACGAACATCAACTTTACCTGGTTCATGCTGGCAAGAAGATGATGGTCATCATCATTTTCACCGGACCGACGATGGTTAGATGATTCCTACGTCTTCCAAGCAAAATAGCTAGTCAATGGGCTGCTGCCCAACTATCGATGAAGCCAGACAGGCAAGTGGCCACTAGGACTCTCTACGCACCACCAATAAAATCCAAGGTGAAAAAATCTTGCCGTGTATCTCTGAGAGAGATAGCGATTAGATCAGAAATACCTTATCTTAGAAGTGTTTCTCCCGCAATGAAAGAGTCGAATGAACTAGCTAAAACAGGGCGGATGTTTATTTTCAATCACATTACAGAAGACACTATTAAAAGTAATCTAAGTTACTAGCAATTGGAGTTCTTGCCAGAAATCGCAGACAGAAAAAACTTGACACCTCAAGGACATCACAACACACGTATGTGCCCCGGCACTCAACCAAAAAAGGACTTACATACCACTAATGACAAATATGAAAGACATCACTAAGGCTACAGACTTACTTATCAACAGTCCTCATACATGCAACGCAACATGTCGCTGTAAAAATGAGATGGAACGGGAGGTGAGTAGTGCCAGTATTTCTAAGGAATCTCTCTCCCTCTTTGGCCCCACATTTTCCACATTTAATCGTGTAAGGCGATGTGTGCTACCTGTCACTTACGAAGAAGAAAATACGACCTTATTTTACTTAGGCACCAGTCCAACACTTGTAGTCTCCAAAAACCTACGCTGTCTCGGTACGGTCCCATACTTTCGAGTCACTGACTATCCTCAAGGATTAATAGGACACCCATATTATAAGCATGCAGGCTTACTAAGGCCGCAGCGAAAATATGTTGAAAAGGACAGTGAGACTTCCTAGGTGTGCTTAGGCATTTCGCCACCTTTCTTACACATTTTCCTTGATGAATCGTGTAGAGCGATAAAGAATGCCACCGGCCTATAACCACTTTGGTATTAGCTGTAGAAACGGGGAGAAGAAGAGACAACCCTACTTTACTTCCACCAGTTCAGCACTCACTACAAAATGAAAGCTAAGTAGACATTCGTTCTGCGTCCTAGAACAATTCTTGAATTTAAAAGGGTGCTAGATTTTATTCCGTTTATTATTTGTTACTCAAAAAACAAACAGTGTAAACCTGCTTGATCTTTGTCTGAAGAGATCCGACATCTGTATACATTCTTGATGTAGATACTAGATCCTTAGTCTGCCCATATATAATCCCCCAAGTCTACCCACTCATCTAACCTAACCTAGTATGCCCATTTACTTATACTGTGGACGATTGTCACCACAAAATCGTACCCGAAAACTGATTGAAAGCATCCATGTTCATCCATTTGCTACATTAATTGTGCCAGGGATGATGAGACTACAAGAATAGAAGAAAACATTGTGTTGTCATGTAGATTTAATTTATAGTAAAAAAAACGTAAATGCCCCTTTCTCCAGCTTAACATTCTAAAATTGACACTATAATACACACTACTTCATTAACAATCCGTTATCATCTAATTCTGACTTCTTTTTACCATGCCCTTTCGCTGTGTTGCTTTATGTGGCCTTTTCCTTGTGTGCCGCTTGGACGCTGCCGAGGGATCTGTTTTATTCAGATCATACCGAAATATAATCGAACGACTGTCGAGAAAATACTTCAGCTCCTGAAAATCAAACACTGTCTGTTATCTATACATGTGAATGTGTTTTCAAAAGTTATCCATACCTTCGGGTCGTAGCGATAGCCCAGACTCTTGAGGAACATGTATACCTCTTGCAAATCTATAGGTTCGTAGTGCAAAATGGCCTCGTGGAGCGACTTGTTCGATTTCACTAAATTATACCATGCAATGTGAAAAGGGAGTAATGCTGATGAAATCTGGACGAAATAAAAGTTCTCAATTGAAACCGAGTGAACTGTTAAAGTAAAATAATTTTGTCACCTTTTTGCTGGTATTTGTCTGAAATATGTATTGTTCATCTTCAATTTCCATCTGGATATCTGCATTCGAAACGAGCAAATGACCCCAGCAATCTTTTAAATTGAATTTAAACCCATTGGAGGCTTCATTGATGGGGTGGGATGATTCTTCACCCAAGCCATCCTCATCATCGCTTCTAACTTGTGTTGATTGTGTTGGGCTATCATCCGCTTCTACCAAACATGGATGAGTCTGCTTGTAAATATATTCTAAGACCTTTATCGCTTGCTTGCGTTTGAGCGGCCTTATTCCATATTTGTAAAGTTGATTTAGCAAAACTGGTTCGTCCATGTTTTCATAATCTAACATCTGCGAAACGTTACTCGATCGAACTAAGTACGTGCGACCATTAAAACTGAATTCCTTTGGGGAGTCAGGCTCCGGCTTTTGTGGAGACTCAATCTGCGCATTTATGGGGCCCGTAAGCAGTTGATCCAGTCCAGCTGGTTTCTTGTACGCCCTCTTTGAAGGACTTCCATAAATGAGTTTGTCAATTTCGTCCAAATCGGAAAGATTGCCGTCATCGTCATCAGCCTTTGTGAATTCTTTAAAATTGTTTAAACTTGAAAAACGCTTGATAGGTGGGACCCCTTCTCCTGGTGACAGTATAAACGATTCTGATAACTTCTTTCGACACCTTGGCGACGCACTGCTTGGTGTTTTTCTCGGAGTCTTCCTCGGCGTCTTTGTTGGGGTTTTGAACGGCGACTGTTCATCGAGGATACCAAAATCCGATCGTTTACTGTAATCTAAATCCAATTGTGAATGGTCATGGAAACTATTTGCGCTTGAACAGCGTCCTGAGAGGTTTCCACGCTCGGATGGTGATCTTTTGGAGGAATCTGATAAAGCCTTTCGGTATATAGGCGTTTTTTTGGGCGTTTTGAACAGTGCTTGTTCGTCCTCTTTGGTACTCTGCATGCCTGAGCCATGTTTAGGAGTAGTTTCTCGTGATGATATCAGCCATTCTGACACCAACTTTTGACCGCTTGGTGATTTACTTGTCGGTGTTGTTCTAGGACTCATCCTTGGACTTTTTGTTGGAGTCTTGAAGAGCGACTGCTGTTCAGGTATGCCGTGATCTAAATCCAATTCCAAATCAAGGAAACTCTTCGAACCCAGATGTACACCATTGTCAAAGTCATCACTCTGAGTTGTCGGCAGTGGTTGACTACCGGCAGCAAGGTCAATGAAGGAAAACTCCCTATTTTCGAACTCATTTTCATTACGACTGCAGGACGAATGGCTGTCATTCACCTGCTGCTCCTGCTCCTGAATGTGTTCAGTTTTGTTAGCTTGCCAAATTGAATAGTTAACCTCATCATCGGATAGGAGAATACAGTCATCTTCATCGTCTTCACCTTGAGTTAAATCAATTGAGATTTCGGAAGTTTTCGTTC
Source organism: Eristalis intricaria (assembly GCA_964034865.1). NCBI lineage: Eukaryota > Metazoa > Arthropoda > Insecta > Diptera > Syrphidae > Eristalis > Eristalis intricaria. The sequence goes on from OZ035875.1 coordinate 38,405,026, forward strand.
TCATAGAATTGGATTTATCAAAATCTTCTGATCGGCTACTGCCAAACGAGACACCAATAGAATTCTGTAACGACTGATGTATAGACTTTTCCAAGTATTTGGAAGGCTCAAGCCCATTTCCTTCGTCTTCGTCTAAATCTAACAATGATGTGTAAAAAGAGTTTGAGGCATCTCCTATGTCTTCCTCAACTTTTGGCACATCCTTTGGTGAGGGCTGAGTGTTGCTGTCACTCCCGCATTGTGTTAGATCAATCACTGGTGTTGGTGAGAGCACTTCAATTAAGATAAGGAATGTGATGAAATTAATGATTTTGTGCATTTATGTGTCTTGTTAATACTTACTGATATTTGAATCCTTTCTAGTGATTGAAAAAGTCTTTACTAATAAAAGTTAAGTATTAGTATTTACGTCGTCTTCACTCCAAGTTAACTTACCTTCATCGCTGGAGAACACCTCGTACGTGGTTATGTGATGATCACTCGGACTAGACTTTGATTCGTTCAATTTGCTCCCAATGTCGGCACATTCACCTGGAGATGGTAAATCCATTTAATGCTCGTATTTACTATGAAAATGCCATACCTGCTGCAACATCTGAATCCGAATCAGCGAAAATATCTGGAGACGTACATCGTACCGGACTAGATTCTGTTTCCACTCCAGCTGACATACCAACCTCTGCGGAAACGTTCACACATACATTGGTGATAATGTCATCGCTGATAGCTGTTATTGACGCTTTGCAACTGATTTCACATGCGCTTGCTTGTTTATCGCTTTCGCTCGTATTTCCCATTATCGATGTTATTTCCCTCAGTGCTTCTACACGAGTTTCAGAAAAGCTGCTTTCTTTAACGTGCTCAGGTTGAGTGGAAACACAATCGAATACATCGAGCAGATTTCTGTTTAAAGAGAAGCACGATGAAGAAATTAATGTATCACAGCGACTTTTTTTCATTGCTGGGCTCTGGAAGAGGGCTTCGTTTTCCACATCTTGAGAAGCAACGCTTGCTTTCTTTGGCGTGGCATCACGACCAGCAATGAGACTCACGTCTTTTAACAAATGTCCCGCCTTCGTTCGGGAGGGTTCAAAGAGACTCAACACATAAAAGTCCAACAGAGTTGCAGTCTCACTAACATTAGTTCGAACTACGTGGTTGTCATTGGCTAGAAACCTTGTGAGGACTCTACTTTTGAGACTGTAGTTCGTAGAGTCATCAACTGGCTGTAAGTCTTCCGATGCAAATTGTGAGCTCAACAGACTTTCAATCCTCTGATTGACTTTGCTCATTTGCCTCTGCGGATTGCGTAAAGTTAACGCAGTAAACTTGTTGGCCCATTTCGTTTTTCTTTTCGTAGGCATGAATGCAGTCAGATTATAATCTAAGGAAGTCAGTAATTAAACACAAGATGGATGGATGAGAAAATTTACCTTCAGATTCAGCAACGCGAAAGCCAAATTTCTTTAGTTTATCGCGTATTCCCTCTTTCTTCTCGTTGACTTCTCGATCTTGCACTTCTTCCGCGGACATACTAATTTCTAGTTCAGAACGTGATAATGCGATTGCCATTTGCATTTCATCTGGATTGACATTATCCGCCAAGCAATGCTGAGCTGTAACTTCTGAGAAAAGTTGTTCATGCTTCATAAGCGCCGACTTAATATTTTGCTGCTTTTTTGACGATGCCTTCGACTTTGCCTTGGGTGCTTTTTTCACGGCTTTATTTGGGCGTTCAAAGTCATTTGTACTTCGTTTTCCTGTTTTTATACGTTTTTCCTTTGGTAAAAAGGTGGACAACTTTGTTCGCAAGGCACGTTTTAATTTGTTGGCTTCTTGATCTTCTGCTTCTATTGGCGAAGGCATTTGACCTGAATACGTCGTGGCTTCTAAACCATTTGTCAGCTCAGCAAGATTTTCTTTGGCTGGTGATTCAGTCAGTGGTTCTTCAACTATTTCTGCTATTGTAGACGGGGCTCCCGTCGAATATAGAGTCATCTCCATTGTTTTTGAAAGCCCCTCTGCATCTTCTTCACAAGGAAAATAATTTGAGATTGTAGCTGCATTCTTTTGATGTCCATTTCTGCCGATGACATGTAAATAAAATCAAAAACATTTTCTTGACTTGACTGATTACATTTTTTTTATTGAACAAATTCAACAAACTTCTACAAACTTTAACAACTTAGATATATACCGTGATTTCGTTGTTGTTGCACCCGGTAATCGCAACTTCCTTAAGCTAGCCTTTCTTGTGTTCATATTTGATTCAATATTTTCGTATTATCGTTCAGACATCAACTGTTTATCCTCTTCTATTAACTTCAGAATGGCCTCACCACGTCTTGGTGTCGAGTTAGCCGAGAACATAAACTTTCGATCACGTTCTTCTTCAGTTTCCGTGCAGATGTCCTTATAAAGTTTTACGTTTGCTTGACGAAAAATTGGGGTTAAGCTAAAAGAATTATTTTAGTAAGCAGCGAAATTGCGAAGTTTTGTTTTTTATGTAAGACTCACGCGAAACCGCCGAAGACGAGGACTCCAAACAGAATAGCACCAGCTGCAAAACGATTCCTGTATTTAAATGATGGTGTTCCCTTAGCTTGACGAGGTTTTCTTCTGCTTACATCTATGTTAGGGTCCATTCCAAAAAGATTACTTTTTATATAAAATCAATTAAATATTGGTTCTGCTTTTTTCATGCTTAAATTTACAAGTTCAATTATGAAAACAGTCCGATAAAATTGAGGAATGATGTAAAGGGCTGTCAACTGTCAAATTTGCATGTGTCAGTTTCGGGGAGGTGAATAAATTGATGAATAATTCACTCATTCTTCATTCTTGCAAACGTGTTGAAATACTTCAATACGACGTTGACCAGACTAGGCATAATTAACTTATTTAGTTTATCAAGATCGAGATCCTCATAATCTTAAAAATTAAAATTGCTCTTAAAAAATTGCATTCTCTACAAAATTTAACCATTTGCTCGCTGAACAATTTCGGCAAACAGTTTGAGTGCAACTGTAACATTGCAAATTCCAATTGTGTTGAGTTCATAAAGCTGTCAAAAAAGGTAAACAAATGTTTGTAGATTTTTCTAAGTGGAACAATTTATTTCAATAAAATCTTAATTTAATTGTTAAACTCAGTTATAAATATTTTCAAATCACCATGGATTACGATTTCAAAATGAAGACACAAATTGAAAGGACGAAAGTGGAAGATCTATTTAATTATGAAGGTTGCAAAGTTGGTCGTGGCACTTACGGTCATGTCTACAAAGCAAAATGGAAAGAGGCGAGTGATGGAAAAGAATATGCTTTAAAGCAAATTGATGGTACTGGCCTGTCTATGTCTGCCTGCCGTGAAATAGCATTGCTACGCGAATTGAAACACTCAAATGTTATTACATTGATTCGAGTGTTTCTCTCGCACAATGATCGAAAAGTATTCCTCTTGATTGACTATGCCGAACATGATTTGTGGCATATTATCAAATTTCACAGAGCCGCGAAAGCGGCCAAGAAACAGGTGGTAGTCCCGAGAGGTATGGTAAAAAGTCTACTCTATCAAATTCTCGATGGAATTCACTACTTACACAGCAATTGGGTGTTGCATCGTGATTTGAAGCCAGCAAATATCTTGGTTATGGGCGACGGCAATGAACGTGGTCGCGTCAAAATCGCTGACATGGGTTTCGCACGACTTTTCAACGCCCCTCTCAAACCTCTAGCTGACTTGGATCCAGTAGTGGTTACATTTTGGTATCGTGCTCCCGAATTACTTTTGGGGGCTCGGCATTACACAAAAGCCATTGACATCTGGGCAATTGGGTGCATTTTTGCTGAGTTGCTCACTTCAGAGCCCATCTTCCATTGCCGACAGGAGGATATCAAGACAAGTAACCCTTACCATCATGATCAATTGGACAGGATTTTCAATGTAATGGGATTCCCCCAGGATAAGGACTGGGAAGATATCAAAAAAATGCCAGAGCATCACACACTCATCAAAGACTTTAAGCGATCAAGCTATTCTAACTGTTCACTGGCCAAGTATATGGAACGTCACAAAATTAAACCCGACAGCAAGGCATTTCATTTATTACAAAAGCTCTTATTAATGGATCCCAACAAGCGTATAACATCAGAACAAGCAATGCAAGATCCTTATTTCCAAGAGGATCCTCTACCAACTCAAGACGTTTTTGCCGGTTGCCCAATTCCATATCCAAAGCGTGAATTCCTTACCGATGACGATCAAGAGGACAAGTCTGATAATAAACAACGGCAACAGCAACAGCAGCAACAACAACAGCAACAACAGCAGCAGCAACAACAACAGCAGCAACAGCAGCAGCAACAACAACAACAGCAACAGAATCAGCACCATGAACCGAACAGTAAACGTGTACGTCTCGCTGGTCCTGGGCAGCAGCAACAGCAAGTTAATCAAGGACAAGACTTTCATCATCAAAACACTCAACAGCAGATGATGTTCAATCAGCAGCAAAACAATTTCCAGCGTTTCTAGCATTAAGACGAAAAAATAAACTGCAGTCGTATTTATTAGCATGTCATCATTGTTCATAGGAAGTTTATAACAATAAATGAAACACAATATCTGTAACAAACTTAAGGCGTTGATTTGTACAACGTAAAAAATTATAATCCCTGGAAGGCTTGAGGGCTTCCAATTGTCCACTCAAACCGTATGTTTTACATCTCTTGTAGTATACGGATATGAATCTCCTCATCTAACCCGAACATGGCGAAAACGTAGTTTAAGCATACATCTTAGCGTCAAACTCTCTGAAAACAATAAATGGTCTGTTAATATATTCCCTACATCTGATTTATCGTGATCCCTGGAATGCTGTTCAAAGTGTCTTCTCATAAATGAACCAAACTGATACATTGTAGTGCCTTAGGGATATGATCCAATATCCACATTCGGAGCTGCGAGTGAAGCGGAGTAACTTCGCATTGGGTAATCCACTGAAACTTTGAAAAAGTAATGTCTGCGAAACATTCGATTCGGGCAAGAACATAGGGAATGTTGCACACTCTCTATCTCCTCTTCAACCTTGCAGCTTATTTATGCAGAATACGTTTGCGAAGATCTTCTAATGTGTTCTTATGGCGTGATCTCAGAAGAGGCAGTGTTCTGCAATGATACTAACCACATCAGCAGCTGTTTATAACTATTGTGATCTACTCTGACCATGGCTATCACCCAGATCAATTTGGAGGCCAGCAGTCCCTGTTCAGTTAGTTTCATTGCTATTCTTCGTACCAAGAATTCACAGGTGACGAGGTCTATCCCTAATAAGTTTCGTTCTGTCGATTAGGAAGCAGAGCTGTTGCAGTTGTCTCTGGGGAAAGCACAGCCGTATGTTGAGCTGCTCATGAATGTTTTTAGTCTTGAGTTTACGGAGACAAATTACAAAATATTAATAATAGTCAGTGAAGATGTTTAAATCTTGAATGGCCATAGCATTTTCTTATAAGTATAAACCTAGAATTTTAATAAAAGGATTTAGTTCCGCGAACACGCTATTATCTACAACTTTATCCCATCCATGGATAAACCAGACAACATGGGGAATCGGAATGAATATAAAAACAGAACTGACCTAATTAATGACTGAGTTATACGCGCCTTTTCACAGATGAGTACCTACAACCATGAGTTTCAGATTGCACGAAGCTGTATTGGTGATTATCAGCTTGCAAACATGAAATATCAAAGAATAGAATGCAAAGTATAAAACGAAAACCGAATTAAAATGTAAATTACTTCACTATGCACTTTATATGTGTGCACATGAATATACAACACATGCAACCTCATTCATTGATGATACTTGCCCATTATCCGTGATTTGCTTTTGTATTTACTTCGTTCTATGAATGAAAACCAAAACAAGCGACACCCAATGACCGGCTGCAAGACATACTTCAATATTTTTGTTGGTCGTTTGTTGAACAGCTGCTCGAAGTGGGAAAAAAAATCAAACAACAAAAAAAAAATTGTTTTCTTGTTCTGTGCACTTAATTTTAATTACAGACAAGTTGATCAGTTTGCTACACGATGACCCTCAAAATAAACATCTAGATAATGTAATAACTGACTTAAAGCGTCAGTTTTGTTTTTCTGTTTATAGTGCCATGGCCTTTAATTGGTGTAGAAGCAGATAATCGTCACTTCACATTTGGCTATTTCGGAATTCGCAATGTTGTGTTTTTACGCTTGGACAAAGTATCAACAAATCAATGGAGAACCAAAACCCACTTGGCGAACAGCATTCCGTCATATCGTTAAGAGTTCAGTGAAAAAGTATCGCCTATCACCCAATCGTCGCGATAGTAAATTGAAATTGATAGCACAAATATATGAGTTCCTCCAGTGGAGTGTGCTTTATTTTGCTCAGTTGGTTTGAATTGATTATTCCAAGCAGACGTAGAAATGTCGTTTATTGCATCTCTGGATGTCGGTACCACATCGGTGCGATGTTTCATATTTGATGAAAACTGCCAAATTAGGAGTTCCGCATTTGAATTGGTAAATACAATCCACAATAAAATTGATTTAAAAACTAATCTCATCTGAATCTCATGAATTTAGGTGGAATTATTAAATCCGCAACCTGGTTATTTCGAAATCGAACCAGAACGCTTGTGGCAAAGCATACTCAGTGTTATCAGCAATGCTATTGCAAGTGCGTACCCACTCTAAAGTGTTTTGATCAGAGATTGTTGATTAATTTGTTTTGTTTTTAAAGATGCTAAGCTGAAACCTTCTGATATAACATGCTTTGGATTATCTACACAACGCTGTACGTTTCTTACATGGGATCGCAATACGAATGAGTATTTTCATAATTTTATAACATGGAAGGATTGCCGAGCTGATATGCTAGTGAACAAATGGAATTCCGGTTTCATATTGAAAACTTTAAATACTCTTTCTTATGGACTGTATTTGATAACAAGAAGCAAACGCTTTTTGGCGGGGAGTGTGGTAAAAATGATGAATGGACAGGTGGGTTTTGTTTTGGTTGTTATTAAAATGCTGTTTGTCATTTGACCTTTATTCGCGTTTCGAAGGTAACGCTGCGACTTCTTCATGAGTTAGAGAGAAACCAAAAACTAAGAGAAGCTGTAAAAAATAAGACTGCCTTGGTTGAGACCTTAGATTCGTGGATATTATACAAACTCAGGTAAGCCAAGAATATATATTGTTGTTCCTTTATTGAATTCGTGTGAAGGCGTGATTGAGTCGCCATTGAATTGTGTTTGAAACAAATTAAACGCTCTGAAAAGACGAATCAGCTTCGGATAATCATTCGTTATTCAAGACTATAGAGCACGCTCTGCATGAATTAGTCATCATGTGCATTTGCATGTGTGCTTGCGAATAGCATTGGATTTATTCTCAAAACCACATTTATCATTTTATACGCCGAATCTGTTCTATTCAAAACAATCGTGATTAAGTACCGCACACATACAACCAGACACTCGTAATCGTTAATCAACGATACTAGCACGTGCAAGTCAAACAGAAAACCTCAAAGCAAACAACACTGGATTATGTTTTATTTTTACTCATCAGTGTTTTTGTCTATTTTTGCTTCAACGATTGAGTATATATATAACTTTCCCCCAGAATAGCTCCTCGGCTTTGTTAAGTTCATGGCTTCCTCTAATGTTTTCTTTAAAATGGTATTAGACTCAAAATAGATTCATCTTTGGGTTCCTCTCTGCACCGAAGATTGGAAATCATCATTTGTAAAGTATCCTATTATTTCAGTGGTGGAAAGATTGAGCGAGTCCTTTAGATTTGCTATAATGAAATTCTTGGCCTTCTCACTGTTCTTCTTCCTTCAAAGTACCCTTGCAGAATAAGTTGGAAGAGTTTGTATTTTCCGTTGCTTAAGATGTGTCTCAGTTGTTACACACGTTTCCTTATTCTAATAAGGCATATACGTTCTCTTTTTTACCAGCCCGCAGTAGCACCTCTTCGTTAGTTATTCTGTCTACTCATGAAATGCGAAGTGTTCGTCGTTATATCCACATTCCGAATGCTTCAATTTTTCTTATTAACGATCAGGTTTATACTCCGTAGAATAACGCAGACCAAATATAACATTTTACCTATTGGTTTTACCTAATGGTTTTACCATTATTGGTTTGATTCGAAGACTCTTCAGGTTGAAGCAGTGCTGGCCATGTGGTCTTCATGACCAAGCCATGTTAGGCGTTGAATCCGTAGACGCCTGGCTAGGCTCATATCGCTGTACAGCCCAGACAGTTCATGGTTGAACATCCAAAAAACCACCAACGCAAAGTGGAGCAAAGATTGAACCAAGGCCTTTTCTGTCGAAAAGACCAAGAACTTCTTCATCTGCTTTTGAGATTGTGGAGTCTTCCGCGTCATAGAGCAGGACAAGGATATGACTCAATTGCCAGATGGATCCAAAACGCAAGATGGAGTAATAAATTTCTCTACCCAATCACTGCAGTGTCTTCCAAGCGAAAATAATGGCTATCAGCGAAGCCCTGGTGTGGTTGAGGTGAAACCTGATATCCACCCGCCTTATCCGTATCTTTACGCATAGCCAGGCAACAATTAAATCCCTTATATCGTTCTCTATGAACTTTAAAGCAGTCATGAGCTGCCACACATCTCTTGACGAGATATCCGAACAGTATCGCATTCGCCTGTGTTGGGTACCAGGCCATAGAGACATAATGGGAAACTGTAGAGCTGCACTCTCGCAAAAATTGCCACTAAACTGCCGGATGATGGAACCTCTTGTAACATAGGTACTCCCTAAGCCACCTTTAAGTTAAAGCCCGACATACTAAGTAAACAAAATTCTATCCCCGATAGAAGACAATGTCAAATCTTCAAGCAAATCTATCTGTCTTGATTCATAGAGATCACATAGCTTGATCCAAAATTAGCAATCCAGTGGGGATAATAGCCGGAAACTGGCTATTAGGTCTAAAAGCAAAACACATAGGACTATTCTCAAATAATTTCTGCAGCATATGTTTAGATGATGAAGAGGAGGGAAGTCTACACCTTGTCTGCCGCTGCCCTGCAATTGCCTCGATCTGGAAACCATAAAAAGCTCATACTTCTTTGACAGATTAAGTGTTCTTAGTGAAATATCGGTCAAATCAATTCTAATCTGGTTGGCTGTCATAATAATCACGCCATCCCAATCCCTTGTTTTTTTTAAACCCACGTGGCAGCACAATGGGCATACATTGGCCTAAGCCCATCTTGTGAAGGGCACTTACTACCTACTTACCCATTACTATCTTTGCCGTTTGACCCCAGCAAAAAGAACATACCCTGGTCACTCTGCTGTCGTTCTTATCAATACCCTTAGTTTTGCAGAATCTCCATGATTGTCTTGTGTTGGACTCTATAAATGCTTTTTCGTAATCAACGGAGCATAAGTGGACATCTTTGTTCATTTCTAGGCTTTGTTGTAAAGAATACTGTGCCTCGCGGGTCTAAATCCAAATTGAGAGTCGCTAATATCAAATTCCAGTTTATTGTATATTCTCTTGTGTGTTGTCTTTAAAAATATTTTCAGTGTATGGCACACTAATATAACTGATATAACAATTTCAATATTTCATTGAACAAGTGGTAGCTTTGCTGCTCAGACTATTCTCTGACTTGGACCCCTGAAGTCAATCGGCTAAACTCACTGTGCTTTCAAGAATTCAGCCGACTCCAAAAACTCCTCTGTTTTCATGCAGTTGTGTATGATTGAAGACTGCTTTCAGCAATCAATATTCTAACAGCTGCTGCGATTCATTTTCTGCAGGTTTACTTGCCACTATAACGCCTTTGATAAGATCTTTGAAACCACCTCAGTATAATCAAACCGACTGTTGAACTTATAAAATTAATGTTCCCTTGATTTTATGTTAACATTGAAACAGTTTTTATTCATCAATATACATATAGTATGAATTTAAAGATATCAAAACCCGTTGTTGGCCTTGAACTTGCAACTAGCAACCTCGGGCAAGTTTATGCGATAATTAAATTGTAAATTCCATTAGATTGACCCAAGGCCACCAATTTATTGGCGGTTATTCAGTCCCCATCATAAGACATGAACAAAGATATATATACATTTAAATTTGTTGTGTGCTGTTTTTATTGTACACACACGTTTTAACAATAATATATGTCTTAAAAGTAAATATTACTGTTGAATCGTATAAACCAACAAACGGATGAACAGAAGAATTGCACCATGTGAATCAACTCTTGAATTTCCGACCTAAACTGTAAATACATATATGTCTTTTGTTTTTGCTTTGTATCTATTCCTTTGTCCTAATTAAAGCGCACACACTGCATTTTTGCATTTTTAGTTTCAACAGAATAAAGCGTTCCTTTCTTGTTCTATAATATTGTATTGTCGTATTTTTACATCAATTACTTCCAAGATTTACTTGCAGTCCGGGGTGGAAATAGGCTTCAACTAACAAGTGCCTCTTTACAACAAGCGATCTTTAGCTAGCTGGTTGAGGTCCCTTTCCACTTTTGTATGCCTCCTGAATCGCGGTCTTCCTCCACTCTGCCGTCCTTCGTGGGTGGAATCGAATACCTTTCGAGCTTAGGTTTCCATTTGCTCTACATTACCTTACCATCTCAATCATTGAGTCTGAAAGGTCGATGTCACAGAACAGCTGGTACAGATCATTTATATATATCATTCAACTCTCCCAATGTGAAATATTCCTCGCCTCGGCTGCGATCCAACGTTCAGTCTATGTATACAATGTAAAGGAGAGGCGACAAGACGCACCCTTGGTGAAGTTCAACGTTCACGGTGAAAGGTGTTGATTTAGCAGCGTTAACCCGAAGACAGTTGCTACAGTTTGCGTATGAGAGACTGAATGGCCATCAAAAGAGGACCACAAATCCCATTCTCCTGCAGTACACTCCAGAGTTTACCTCGAGGAACTCGGTCGTATGTCTTTTCCAAATCTATAAAACCGCTGTAGATGAGTTTGGCATACTCCCAAGCCTTCTCAAGTGTCATTCTTAGTACTTCTGCCGCGACGAAAACCGCACTGTTCAGCCGCCGCCCTGAGCTCCAACATATCTCTAGAACGCGCTTCCAACACTTTAGCGTAAACTTTCCCGGGGAGATTTAAAAGAGATATACCGCTGTAGTTGAAGCAGTCTCTTTTGTCCGCCTTCTTTGTAAAGAGGGACAATCAATACATGCTGCCCAATCACCCGAAGTAGTTACCTCTTAAGGCAGCTAAGAGTAAACTCATCCGGAAAACTCCAGAAAACTGCAATACTTTGTTTGTTCGAGAGAGGGCTTTGTTCATCAATTGCTTTCATAGCCCAAAGAAGCAGCGTTTGGCAAGAGTTATTCTTCGTCCGATTTCAGCGCTGGTGTCGTTTCCGGTTTCTAGGCAGATGAGTTGACACCTTGACGCTGCCCCCATTACCCATCTTCGTGGCCTCCATCGCAATACTCCGATAATCCGTTAATGCCAACTTTGTCGGCATATGCGAGTAGTTGGACGGACGTCTGAAAGATTGTTCCTCTGGTATTGGTTTACGAGTTTTAACCAGTTATTTCAAGAATGATGTTGAAGATGTCGCATGACTGCGCGTCGCTTTGTCTAAATCCTTTCCATTTCCATAAAAATTGATGGAGCAGCGTGCTTTCTCCATCGTCAACCCACACAAACTGACGAGTTTGGAAGGGATGCCAAAACAAGACATTGCCCATATGCTGTCATATGCGGCATTAATAATAAGTAGGTAGAGGCTACTAATGAATACCATTGTGATACCCACAGTCCGACTACTACCACTGCTTGACCTCTCCAGTGATTGTGCCGTCAATTTGATTCTCCCAACGGCAAATGGAGACTGATTGGACCTGATTTGAAAACCAGATAAAGACGTATTACTATCGACTGGGATTCGAACCAAGGACCCCACTAAATAAGGGCAGGCACTCAACGAACTACGCCGTCCAGTCGTCCGACTTAAAGTCGTGGTGGTCGATCGATCCGCTGCACCTTTTTTTCTAAAATCGCGGGCTGGTTCTTGTCCCCTACCTCGTACACCAGACATCAAAACAAAAAAGACAAAAAAAAATCTCGCACCTGTAGCTAGCTAAGGAGAAGGATACAAAAGAGCGATCGGATGAGGGCAGCTAAGGTGAATAACCTAGACTATGCCTAAACTTACCTACCTAACCTATATCTAAACCTAATCTATCTTAAAACTACCTAGCTCAGCAATAAATCGGGTCAACGCCCTTGCAGCGTCGTTTGGCAACCTACGTTCGTAAAGAATCAGAGATTACTGCAACAAAGTGGCGCCCAACGTGTTCATGTTAACAGCAACATCAGGCAAGAACCAAGCTGTCTTCCTCCTCGACACTGAAGCTACCCGCTTAGCCTGTTGCAACACCGACCATATTGGTGACGAACGACTTAAGGAGTTCACACAACACGGCTGATAATATCTTGTGCGCTACGTTGAGAAGACTGATGTCTATATAGTTGGGAAATTCAGAAGGCCTCCTTTTCTTTGGATCAGATTAACAATACTGAAGTTCTATTCATCGAGCGTGATTTCCGCCGACCATATTTTGCAGATGAGTTGGGGCATGTTCCTTAAGAAGTCACAAGCTCGGCAGCTAGACAGTCAGTTCATTCAGCCTTGTTGGCTTTCAGTTTACATATGGATATCTTAACTTCTCCCTCTCCCATCTACATCGTCTCTTTCATTCGGGTTGAATGGTTTTTTTCTGCCTGACAGCGGGATTTGGTTCACCGTCGCCGTTATACAGTCAGCAGAAATGGTTCCTCCATATCCTCAGCATCTTTTGCGATTCTATTACGATGTTCTCTTGATCATAATTACAGGCTTCGGTTCGGGCTCTGACTGTAACCTTTACCTTTTGGTGAAACTTCCTTATCTCAGTCCTGCAGTAGTATCTATCAATTCTACCTTATCACGCGCTTGTCGTGCTCCTTCTTTTCTCTCCTAAAAAACTGGTGTTCGTCCGTCCTCTTCTGCTCGTAAAGCTCAGGAAAGACTATTGTCCTTCTTTACCGCTTGATATGCCTCATTCGTCTCCCAACACTCGTGGTCAAACCAGGGGTTTCGCTGTGGTGGTCGAGTAAAACCCAGAGGCGGCTACCTGATAGCTTTTTGGCAATGTTGGCATTGGTCTTCAATACTTGTTCTTGGCAGCAGGTGACTTCTTCTGAGATTAAAGGAGACACGAAGGGAAAAGGATGTGGTGATCTCTTGCGTTTGTAGCCGTCCGACGATGAACTTTCCCACAGTATTTCCTACTGCTTGCAGTTCGGGATATTTGCAATATGGTGGTGGTCCGTGCATCGAAACGTTCGGACATCCGCAGTTCAGAGTTCCTGATCAAACTGTTTGACGGTTGATTGATCAGGAGATGCCCATATTCCTTTGTCAATGTTGAGATGTGGGAACTGTGTATTGGCAGCTAAGTCGATCAGTCTAAATCCGTCATTGGAGGTTGGCCTTCGGTTTGTCGAACCAAATGGACTCAAATCTTTTGACTCGAAGGACCAAAATCATGTTGGACAAAACTCTTATTTTGCCAATCCTGCTATATGGAACTAAAAGCTGGTCGCAAAGCAAAACTGCGGACCTGATTCTTGATACATACGAAAGAAAAATTCTGCGTCGGATATATGGTCCCGTCTGCGAGGAATGAATGGAGAAGAAGAAACAATCGCGAACTCTACAAACTGTACCACGATGTGTGATATAGTCCGGAAGATAAAAATTCGTCGACTGCACTGGCTCGGCCACAACGAGCGCTTGGACACCAACGCTCCAGATAAGAAGGTCTTCGAATCTTAACGTCCTGGTTCGAGAAGCAGAGGAAGACCGAATGTCCGGTACAAATACCAAGTCCTCGCAGACAGACGACTGGAAGCAGAGTGCCCAGGACCATCAGTGATGGAAGGCAGCGAATGCTCAGGCTCTGACCATTTCCGAGGGTCGTTTTTGCCCCGTAACTAACAGTTTATGGTTGGCGGAGCAGTTACCTCGACGGCACAACCCCCAACCTTGAGAGCCAGTTCCTTTTTTATATAAGTTGAGTTCGGGTGAACTAGAACCAGGTGTAAACACATAAAGGTGAACTAAGCACAATTGAGATGAAGGAAAAAGTACAACACAGGCTATCGTCAGGTTGACGCCATTTAGTGTCTACCCGAGTCCCACAACACTCAACCACCGAAACTGGTAGCCACTGCCAAGCTTATGTGATAATTAAATTATAAATTTCTTTAGATTAACCCAAGGCCACCAATTTATTGGCGCTAATTCAGTGCTTATCAAAGCCATTTACAAAAGGAATGCATCGAAATTTGTTTTGCTTCTACTGTATGTACACGGGCTCTAATAAGCTCCCGTATTTGCAACTGTTGTATAAGAGTAAATATATATTTACCCAATTTTAATAATATATTTATCTTTCCATACATCTTATGAAATATGCTGTAAAAGAACTGGAAAAGCTTTAAATATAGGCATTGAACACATCACGGACATTTCATCCGCCACAGCGACGGGTTTATTTGATCCATTCACGTTGGGCTGGTCGGATTTAATGAAACTCATTTTCGGAATAGATGTAAGTATGCACATGCTTTAAAAAGGAATAATCTTACAAGAATGTCTTCCAGTCGCAAATACTACCAAAAGTTGTTTCGAATTCGCACGAATTTGGATACGTCCACGAATCCTTGTTTGGCGTCCGAATCCGAATAAGTTCATCTGTTAGTGATCAAACTGCTTCAATATGGGGCTCAAATTGCTTCGACGAAGGCGATGTAAAGATAACGATGGGAACTGGTGCATTCTTAGACTTGATAACTGGTCGACGATGTCAGGCGTCTATTCATGGGCTCTATCCTCTGGTGGCTTGGCAATTTAAGGATACACACAAAGGAGATGACATTGCATTTTGTGTCGAAGGATGCGCTCAAGACACGGGCACACTTATCAGCTGGGCACAATCTTGCGGGCTTTTTAATGATCCGTCGGAAACCGCAATCATTGCGAAATCCGTGGACAGTTCTGAAGGAGTTTATTTCATACCTGCATTCAGTGGAATTGGGGTAAGTTTTACACTTGTTTAATGTCAATCGTTTGTCTAATGAATGTTTTTTATTTTGCTTATGCCAGCCTCCTGTCAATGACTACAAGGCGGCATCAGGGTTTCTAGGAATAACACCGTCCACCACAAAAGCGCATTTGGTTCGTGCTATTTTGGAGAGTATTGCCTTTCGTATCGCACAGATCTGTGAAACAACTCAAGCGGAAACAACTTATGCACTCAAATGCTTAAAGTAAAGTCCAATAAACATATTTTGAATCGATTATAGCATCTGCTTATTCCTAGGGTGGATGGTGGTGTATCAAAGAACAACTTCGTGTGTCAGTTTCTAGCGGATGTCACCGGAATTTGTGTAGAACGTGCCGAGAATTGTGAATCAAGTGTAATTGGTTCGGCATTGATTGCTGGGGTTGCTGCTGGTTTGTTCCACAAATTAACTTCCAATCCAACCGATTAACGATTCAATGTTTTCATTCTAGGGATTTGGAAAAGTCGAGAGAGTGTAAAAAAGTTTCGAATCGTTGATCAGCTTTTCACTCCCAGACATGAAGTACGTATGGAATATCAAGAACGCATGAGAATTTGGGAAAGATCTGTAGCACGATTTAAGGACTGGTCAGTATTAATTTGCACATTGTGGGTAACCTATGTAATATTATGGAACATTTTACATTTAGGTACTGATCTAGCAGGCATTCCAAACCTAGACCATCGCATACCTCGAAAATGTGTGTGAATAAAAGTTCAATCATAAAATATCTGAATAGCTGCAAAACCTACAGTGGGTTGTTTTTTTGTAAATAATAGTATTAATATTGTGCGTGTGATTTTTTTAAATTAAACTTTGAAAGAAAAATTGTTTATTTTAATTGTTCACAAAGAGTACTGAATTTTAACCAATTTCTGAATTGTGACCTGCCTTGGCAGTTAGACTCAGAGAGAGCATAGTCGTACAGGAGGGAATACTCGGATATACTGAACACATATACAGTGAAACATGTCAAGTTGGCCACGCTTTTAATTTGGTCACCTGCGGAAATAGACTAATACCATTGTATATGAAACTAACTCGATCCTCCCCTATCGACTCTATCTCATAAGGAGGGCATAACTCCTAGCATACCATTTTTGGACATTGTCCCACCACCTTGTCGTGGGTCTGCCAAGCGGTCGCCTTGGAACAATTGAATGCAAGAATAAAAAGAAACAATTTCCACAAAAAAAACCTCTGTATCACACCAAAAACACTTCAGGCAATTTCATTCATAATAACAAATATCCAATTTTTATTTTTTGTGGTTAAACACTCTTTCATCCCTCGTCAACGCAAAAATGTCTACGCAATACATACTTCGCACACGTTTTCTTCACTCAGTTCCATACAAAACTTATGAGAAAGGAAGGTTGGCCCTCTAGACGACGCGAGGAACTACTAACAAAATCGTCTGATGATAGTACTCTAGGTTTCTTATACAATGCTAATACATATCTAGTAGCACCAAGAAACCTCCAAATAGGTCTGTATGTTGGCCATCTGTACATCTTGGAACTATGTACACCTTTTTGATATAATATTTCATCTCAATGCGAAATCTGGCCAGCAGCATAGTCGTTTATTGCTCGCCATGGTGGAGTGTGCATTGTATTTTGCGTGTGTGTAAAAATGGACTGAACAAAATGTTCAGCCAGACAACCGGTAAGCTAATTTTCATTTTAATCTTGTTGGAATATAATATTCAGTCAGTTTTTCTGACTTTCGTGGAGTAAAAACAAAACAGGTCGCCTTATAAGTGGGCCAAACTTAAGCAGGTTTTTCTTCGAGGAATTGACTTTAGTATCTCCGTCGCAAAACTACGGCAGCTTACCAACTTACGCAGGTTACAATGTACTGGAATAGAGAACTTCGAGGAATTAACATTAGTATCTCTGTCGCTCTGTCGATAATGAAACATCGCTACTCTTAAGACTTAGGCTGGTATTGGAGTGCTATTTGCGAATTCATCCAAAATCTCTCTATCGCTCCACTGCATTACCAGTGCAGTGTATTTCAGGCCGATGTCAAATCTATTCAAAAGTGTACGCACTTACCGATGTGGACATATACACATAGACAGCTGTCATAAGCGTTCTGGATCCCCCATTAACACAAACTAGGTAGGTTGTACAGTACACTTAGACCATGTTGGTCCAATGGTAGGTAGGTCTCTTCCACTCGTAAGAGACGCTTAATACGAGTGGTTTCTGAGAAGCTCGGCCTTGGCCTTCTACTTGGTGCACAGCCACCCATATCTTTCACCTTTTTTCAATTTTTTTTATTTTTCAAAAGCTCTCATGCCAGTGCCACAACAGCAGAAGGTACACACATTAGGATCCTTACTTTTGAAGTGAACCCTTGAATCGTATCTGACAACCGCTTGTAGATCAACACATGAAGGTAATGCAGAAAGTATTTTTTGGAGTCAAGTGCAAGACATGTAATTGAGTGATTGTTCGGCGTTCTCATAAATTATTTTCACTGTATTTTGGGTGCACGGCAAACTACGTTATATATAATTTTATTCATTAATTTCGCACTAAAAATGTTCATGCAATTTTCGTCGAAGTTCTGATTGTTGTCGGTTTGCTGTCGTCCACTCAAATCCCCACCACAGAAATTGTCAAATTTTGAATGGACTAAGGTTATTAGGAAATGGGAAAGATCAACGACCGAAAATCGACAGCTAACCTTTTTTAAATGTGAACAACTGTAAATGTCCACTGAATAGAATCATCCACATAAGAGGAAGCCAAACACATGCAAAATCATACTCGCCAACCATTGCAGTCCGTTCAAGGGAATTGTCCGCTTAAGAGGGGTGTGTCAACTAAAAGAGAGTTCACTGTATCACTCAAATAAAAACAACATTGCGTCTGATTTATATATGTATATTTATTTCTTGTATTTATGATTTACTTAACTTCATATGCGTGTATGTGTATTATTTCCTATTATTTGACATACATACTTGCAATTATTAGAGCTCAATTTTGCTATAACTCAATTACCAGTACACTCAATCATCATAACATTTTTCTGCTTAGTAATTCAATATATTTATTGTATATTTTCTTTTTAAGCAAATTTATTATATTGCCTGTTTAAATATGTATGTATATATATGTATTTCCTAGTGTCAATTAATTTCAACATTATTCTTCATAAATGTTTCAAAAATAGTCAAATTTCCGTTTCTTGTTTTGAATATACGAGTATCATAATGCTATTTTTAAAAAGGGATTTTTTTTGTATACCTCTTTCAATTGTTATTTATAATTTGAAATGGGAAAGATACATTTAGCAGTTGAAATTAAAAAAAAATGTCCTCGATATTATCTGCTTCATATTCCAATCAATAAGTCAGTAAGGATTATGCTTCGAAAGTAAACGGCAAAGTATAAGCTGTTGCTAGTTAGACAAAATCTAGGAACAATTATACATTGTTTGAATGATACAATACTATCATGCAAGGTTAATTTATTCAATCATTAGTTACTATTTTGTTTTACTGTGTCTCAAAGAAAAGAAACTACCCAAGTTTATTCTTGTATTCTTCTGATTCAATTGAGTCTACTTACAATGAGCACACTCTTCTTTATGTAAACATGTTCATTTGTTTATTATTGTGATCAATTCAACATGACTTTTAGAGAGTTAGTGTTGTTTGGTGGTTATCATGAAAACTGTGTATGCTAAAATACAAAATATTACATCAATTCAAAATGAATGATTATATATTTAACCAAAGACCAAAACATAAATCCCATTTAAAAGTTTTTCAATGCTTTCATTTCATTTAATTTTTGCTTTCTTTTTGGTTTTGTGTTTAATGATGTTTTTGTGTTGCTTATCCATAATGTTAATAAAATTATACATATTTTTTTTGTTTTTATGTAATATTATTAGTATTATAAACGCTAAACCCTAAATTTGATTTGAATAAATTTACTTAAACGTTAAAGATCACCCGAGTAAAACGCGAAAAAACGCGACGCGACCAAATTCCCGGCGAATTTGGTTTAGGTACATACGAAATCACGATTTATTTTTTGTTTGTTTTTTTTTTCTTGTTTTAGATTTAATTTTTGTTTTCATTTGCATCATTTTTTGTTTTATATTGATTTGATTTAGGTTTATTTTATTTTATTCATTAACTTTTTCCGATTAGTTCACAATTTTTTGATGATTTTTTTTCAAATAAAGATTTTGAAGGAGGGAGGGTGTTGAAACAGTGTGAGTAGTTTTAGGAGTTTTCATTGACATTTTATTGCGTACACGTAGCGATAGTATTTTCTTTAACGCAAAATTCATGGTTGATTATTCATTCATAATTTTCAATAATGTTTGCATTTAGCTAAAGTATGGTCGTTTTCGCACTCGCAGAATTCGTCGCCGACTTTTTCATGTTGACAAAAGCAAGGAAGGTGAGCCAAAAAGAATATTGCGTAAAGTCCCTTGTGTGAAAGCATTCCATTACAAAATGATACAAAATAGTTTAAAGTTTCTGTAGCCATACAGACCAGGGTGGACCTGGACCTGAACCCACAAGTCTTTACAGTCAGAGCGATCTATGAATAGTTGCCTTCAATTCCGCACACACAATTCCGCATCATGTCGTCTATTGTCGATCGTATTGCCGCGATGTCCACACGCGATTCATGCGGCATTTATGTCTTGTGTGCCATACACGTATTTGGCGAAGAAGCGGATCCTAGCAGGCAGACGACAACAAGGCGCAGAGCAAAGGATAGAGGACCAATCGAAGATATTAATAAAGATATTTATGCGAAAGTTGTTGAAATAGTTATGTTTTAATCGTATATTTAACATAAGTTGAATACCCTTGTAATTTTCAATTGCAACAAATAAAATGTAAAACGTACTCCCCTCCTCTATTATTGTTCTTTCTTGATGAAATCATCAAAAAATTGTTCTATCACATTTATATTCTCTCTCACACCTTCGCTTTTATCTCTCCAAAGGGAATATCATACTATTTGGTATTTCAATTTTTATAATGAGTTTTTCTCTTAATGAATTAGGAACAAAATACATATATATTACTGGACCAATACAAGTTATTCATCGTTTCATTTTGTATGCACTTAATCAACCTGTTTGTGGTATTTATTAATGAATTTCACTGTGTGTTTTGCCTTAGATATAAAGATCTGAAAACTCCTGGTAATAGTACATATAAAAATATACATATATATTAATCTGTAAACACATATACAAATATAGGTTTTATGCACTATATAGGTAATATGCTATTAATGTTTCATGTTTAATTTTCTTTTTTCCCACTTACTCTTAAGCTATTTTAATCTAAGTTGTGTGTAAAAATATTTAAAACCCTTTGAAGCGGTAATTGCGGGAGTATGAGAAATATGATTTTTTGACTGTATTATATTATTAAACGCGAGAATTGATTTATTATTTGAGTTTCATTATTATATTTGGACCCTGGGGCGAAAGTCCATATGACCCGACACGAAACCGAACGCGACGATTGATTCCCCATTGTTTTCGTTTATAATTGATTTTGTATTTTGTTTTTATTTTATTCTCTTGATAATGTACAACATTTATTTGTTTGTTTTGTTTTATTTCCTTTTCTCTTATTTTCTTTTATTTTTTGTTCAATTAACTTATATATGATTGTATATTTGTTAATACCTAAACAAAAATAATAATTTAATTTAAATTGTATCTGTTTTCAATATAAAAACTCATATATGCACGCACATATACATATATTCGACATTCTAAGAATTAAAATAAATTAATTAAACAAAAATAAAAAAAAAATAAAACTATGCAATATTGATAAAAGAAAAACGAAATGGATGTGACTGATTTTCTACTGCTCTAAATAGTTTAGGTATGTTCAGTTTTGTTTTTGTTCAGCATTCCACAAGATTCACTTGGCATTAGAGTTCCTGCTTCATAGATTTCGCGGGATACTGAAGGTGCAATTATATTTAATTTATCATTTATATGCATTTCGTTGAAGAAAACAAAAGGAGAAAAGTATATAAATGATAAAGAAAAAAAAATGTAACTAAAATAATACTAATTTGGTACCACAAAATGATCACGATAGTGTTTCCTTACTAAACTTTTTTGTTTTCTTGTTATTATGTGTTAATCTTTTGCAAATTACAGCGCGATACGCGAGATCTAATACACGAGACAGACGATACGACGACGATGAGACGCGATATATTATTGCAAGCAAAATTCCATAACTTCATCTCTATTATCAAGTCATGTTAATTTAGAAACTGAAATGTTTTTTTTTCATTCTATTCTCTATAGATAAAAAATAGAAAGAAAACAAAAATACTAAAAATTTAAAAGAAAAATATGTAATTTTTTCATAATATAGAAAAGAATTAATATCTAAATTGATTTTTCAAAAAAATCATTTACAAAATTGATTGAATTTAATTTTTTTCCATTTGTTGTTTGTTTTTTGTTTTGCTCTTATTTTCTTTTAATTATTAGTTTTAGTATATTTCTCCTTGTTTAACTATTATTAATTTTAATTTGTACAAAAGGATATTTTCAGTCTTTGTTTTTTTTTTTTTAATTTCATCAAGTTTGTATATGAAGATATTTTTTCATATTTTATTTTGTCATTTTTTGAATTTGTTTTTTTTTTTTTTTTCTTTCTTTGTTTTCATATTTTGCTTCACTCGCATTGTTCAGACGTTATGAATCTAATTTGTTTCAGAAATATCTATCTGGTCAACTACTAATTATTAATTTAAATCTAATGGCACTACATAAAAACCGAATTGTTCAAAATAGATTCCGGATTTTCGCATAATTTCGCTTTGTTTCTTCAAACTTGATGATAGAGATGAAATTCGAACTTGCTTCATTAGTTTTAGGTTTATATGTATATTCAATTAAAACGCGACGCGACGCGAACCCGAAAAAAAAAATATCAACACGGAATATAAATCTACCCTAACGTATTTTGTTCATTTAATCTTACGGCCTAAAGAAGTGATATATCCTATGTATATGTATATATAATATTAATGAGCGTATTCAAGATATAAGATATATTTCTTTATACTGAAATAGGATATACATATGTAGGTATAAAAACGGAAATTGCCTTCTCTCTAATCGGTATATATGGATTTTTGTGCATCGAAAATACGATATTTTCAAATCAGTCGTGAAGTTGGACATTTTAATCAGAGTTATTGGAAATGTTTGGTTTATCGCATAATTGGCCTTCATCAAAATTGGACGTGTATGTGATGAATAAATGGAGGTGTCAATTAAATTAGGAAACGAAAGATCTTGATCAAAATTTGACGTGTGATGAAATGACGAACCAATGACAGAGATCTTTTAGAACGAACTAGGGTGAACTGTGTTCAAAACTAAGAATTGCGTTAAGTTATTTCAAAGAAACTGTGAAGTGTTTTGTTTGTAATTGATGTATTATTATTTATATGGATATGAACATGATTCGGAAAGCAAAACTCCGTCTACTGACGGAATCTTCAAATACGTGCAGAACGCAATCCGGAAGCAAAATAAGTTGTCTTGATTAATGAAGGCCATGAACAATGACGGACCTGTGATGGCAATAAAACTCAATTAACTTTAAGTTTTGTAAGGTGTACATGCCACAAGATCATGAACTCATTCCAATAATCTAGAAGGGAAAATATTCAGGATGACCAAAGAAGGTTTTTGTTTGAAATGACAATCTCCAATAACTCCGATTTGGAAAAAAATCGTTTGCATTTAAGTACAGGCAAGCAGTAAATAGCAAATCTCTGTTTGCTTTAATAAGTTACACAGCTTTCATATTGCTTTCGTATTCTATTAAAACAAAATTCCTACGTACCTCTTATTAAACGAAATTGTTTTTCAAAAAGTTCATCCAAACTTGGACTGAGAGAAAAAAAAACAAAGAAATAAACCAAATTCCAGACACAAAGTGCAAATAGCACAATATCTTCTTCTTAATAGAAATGGAATACTACACTCAAGATTAAGTAGTATTATATTCTTACATAAATTCTTCATCTTTTTGTTTTTGTCTAAACAACGAAGACGACTACATCTAAACAACAATCTATTTTCATGATTACAAGATTGCATACACAGTGATACAGTATTGCATGAAAATTGAATCAAAACCGATTCAAAATAATAGTTTCCAGGATTGATAATCTTTTTTAGAATGTACACAGGCCAGCCATATCGATTTGGTTTGTTCTTGGGGGGAGGTTATGTGAACAATATCTTTTTCTTTTTTTTCAAATCTTGTTTTAAATGGTTTTAGATGTATACGAATGTGTTTAGTTTGGAATTTCCTCATTCTTAAGGAGAAACCATGGTCTTCCGACACGATGCTCACAATGGTCTGTTATTTTCTTCAGTACATTAGATTACAATTGCAATTGTCTCATATGCATATATTTATATTTTTATGAAAAATACCAACGATACCCGTTATCGTGTGATAGGTTATTATTTTGTTAATTTCCATATTTTCCATATATGTATGTATATTTTTTGCTTGTTTGCCTCATTTTGTTAATATAAATTTGCTTATATTTTATAACTGTTACAGTATTAATGTATGTATACGGTTTATGTTTAGAATGGATGTTGTTTTAAGACTTTCCTTTTTTACCTTTCTTAATTTTTACTTAAATCTTAACTCCAGTTTATTCTTTTTTTTTTTAGATTTTATGAATGATTTTGTATCTTTTTACCAGTTTTTTTGCTGATGTTTGGTTCTCATATGAATTTGTTCTTAGTAGTTGCAGCTTGCTAAGTGAAAAGTGTATATTCTGTTTATATATTATACATTGCAACAAGACGTTCGGACAGATTGGGCGGAAACTGATCAATAAAGCTACGCCAATTTTCTTCGCCGACTTGCGTTTTGAATCCATGTAGAATCTGTAGGGAAAAAAATCAGTATTTGATCATGAGATCACAGAGAGAGAGCAATTGAATTACCTTTTGAATCATTTGATGGAGATCTGCTGGCGGATTTACCCACGACGCAATGGCATCACAGAAGAATATAAAGTCCGGGACCACTCCAGCGGGATGTACTGTGATCATGTGGCACATGCCACGGAAGGCAGAATCCTTCTCATCATTGTCTCTTATGTGACGTAACGATGTACACCTAAATAATTTTAACGTTTTATATATTATGATTGGAGTTTTGACATTCTGCTGAGTTTCAAAAAGGGGAAGAAATATTTTGAGGTAATTTCCAGTTGCCCATGATTTAGAAAAAAAATTAACACAATTTAAATCAAGTTTACTTAAGTTTGTCATTTTTGTACGTTAACGTATAGCTTATGGATTTTTTTAAAATCATTAAATACACCTTTAGAATACGGACGATTGAGTATATACAGAATTTCTTACTTCTGTGGAGAAAGGGAAGACAAACGTTGATTAGTCAACTGAGATCACATGACCGTCTTTAAACATACATATTTCCCTGCTCACTTAAAGCCCCTTTCTAGCTTGCTCAGCAATTGTTCTTGTTGTACGTATACGCGAATCTGAAGGACCTACTATATTAAAGAGGTAAAGTTCTAGTAGCTAACTGAAGTCACACTCACACCTGGTCGCGATGTGGTTAGAACTTACAAACGAATGTGATGCGAAAATTGAGGGCCTATTCGGAAACGCAAACTTTGCGCAAATTATGCAAAGCATATCATTCGGAAATACATATATGTACGATTAAGCGAACAATTCTAAAACACAGTAACACAAATGTTTGCTTTTTCATTGAATAAAAAATCAGATAAAGTGACATTTTTGTCTTTAATTAATCACTATGCTGAATGCAATATCATTTTAGCATCCCGTTTTTGTCGCGCGTCAGCGCTTGCAGTTTGAGCAATGATGTCTTACCGATATTCAAGTGTAGTGCCAATGTGATTGTCACCTTCTGATTATGCACATCAGGTGCTTTACAATCCTATGCTTTCGAAGTTGCAACTGTTTTGTAGCTCTTGCTTTGCAAAGTTTGCATTTCCTTATAGGCAATGAGATGCCTAGCTTGTGAGGTTTCAGCTATTTGGCGTGCTGGCAAAAACACATACAACATACATCACAATAGTTACCACAGTGTGGTGAATTCGTTTTCATGTCAAAAACTTCGTTTTTTCGCTATCTTTTCACTTTGTCCTCTCAATATAGGAGAAGGAAAATATGGAGTAAAATAATTTGATGAAATATGATTCCCCCATGCGAAATGGGAATTCCTTTTTTTGTAAATTCCCTAAAATCTTTCTACGTTGAAGTCTAAAAAATATTTATAGCCATTGTCTTTAATTTTTTTTTTGGTTTGCTGTGCTCATGTGATATTTTGCTCAGAATACGAAAACCTCACAATTTTGACTCATCATCCTCTTGTGAGGCATTTGCGACTTATGCCACATCTCCAGAATACGAGTGTAAAATCAATTAAAGTACATTGTAATTACAACTCGGATTGGATAACCTATTCATAGAACTAGTTGATGCTCTCTGCTAAGCGATTTAGCTGGCGAACGCTGGTGTTATTCGGCTCGAAGTACCTCCAGACATAATTCAACGCTGGCTCAGTAATAAGTTCAATTTGGGCTCTTATTGCAAGAAAGTTGCAATGGCAAGAGTTGAAAAGCATATTGCACTTTCTGTTAACTCCCCTCACGAAGGCAAATTCACTTGGAGGCTTACTTCGTCTACAACCCTGCCGGATGGCACTACACATCGACGTGTACTTGTGCGTGCAATACTGATGCAAATGCACTTATTATTCCAGAAAGGATCTATAAGAGGCACAGCTACAGTCCAACTTCCATTTTCAATTAAGTACTTAAATGACAACTTGTTTACGGGGTTTTTTTCAAATTATTCAAGCACACAAACAAACAATTAAGAAAGATTAAATATATCAGAATAGAAATAGTGTGCAAAATTAAAAATTGCATCAGGAATAATATATAAAAAGCCAATAAACAACTAATGAAACTATGATAGGAAAAACTATTTTCTGTTTAACTCGTGACAATGAACACAAAACGAAAGGGAAATAAAAGAAACCAAATAAAATACACAAAAATAACTCCACATGGCTGCGAAGGACACAGAACGAATGAAAGTGAGAGATAAAATGAATGTTTAGTCAATGTATCAATCAAATATAATCAGAAAGAAGAAAACTAATATACAAAAAAAAAAATAAGTAAATGTAAAAAAAAATAAACAAAAAATAAAGGAAAGAAAATAAAATAATTAGAAATTGTTACACACCACTGTCGTACAAATTCTGGCAAAAAAGGAGCCACTTCAACGGGGCACACATAACCTAGACGACCGATTGTTATAGCTAAAAACAACAGAAAAGAAAGAAAATAATATGTATATACATAAAAATATCACATAAAATTAAACAAATAACATATTTGAGTATATGAGAAAAATTTGTTTTGCTTACATGTAACAATTTATATTAAAATGTAAAAATCAATCATTAATATTACACAAAATCATTATTATTGCGTGATAATAATAAGAATGAACAAAAAAACGAATATTTGTCGAGTTTCTGTTTTGTTTCTTCTCTTTTCCTTTTCGAAACAGAGATGCTTTGTTTTTTTCTTTTTTTCAAATTGTGATAAAATTAAACGACCAGCTCTGCTTAACAAATCAAACACAATTAACAAATATACATATTTATGGTACATGTTTGATTTTAAATGAACACTTTTGTTGTTGTTGTTCTTTGAACAGAGACAATGATATCGTGGCAATAAATGACTTATCTGATCTGACTTACCCGTGTTTTCTAGTAATGTTTTTGGTGTGTTTGGACGATTTATTATAACAAACAATTCCTTAAGTATCAGATGGATGTACTGTCTGGTCTCCTCACCTGTTGTTGAATGAAATTTTTGATTATTTAAATTTATTTGTAAAATTACTACATTTTTTTATAGATCTACGGAATCTCGATGAAGCCAATGTCTAGAATAATCGAATTCGATTTAGAGAGTATCTTTATGGAAAGTTTGAATTATTACAGTAAGTCAAATGGAAATGATTTATGGCTGAAACGCAATAGTGCTGACGTTGCCTTTCAATGCACACAATACATTGGCACAGCACAAAATACTGCATCGACCTGTGTGAGTGTGAATGAGAGAGATGAAAGGATCTTAATAAAACGCAAAACGTAAGGTACTTAACCCATAGAATATGTAGCGTGCTTTGCGCCATGTCGCGGTGAATTGTATGAAACCATTGAATTATGCAGTTTGAAAAACGAGGCGAGGCACCAACGCGGCATTGGAAAAAGTAACTCATGCGCAGATTTGGTTCCGTCGATTCCGTTCCGGTAATTTCGAAGATTCACCACGCTCTGGACTGTCTATGTATATGAAATGTAAGCACAGTTTCGATTGCGCAGAAGCTAAATACTGCACAAAGAACCGATTGGAACCATTTGACCAAGGCTGAATACGAAAGAAAATCTCGATGTATGAGTGCCCCACGAGTCAACGCCAAAGAATGGACCTAATTTTCATTGCGAATCATTGCAGAATCGGAAGAACATCGACCCAGTTTTGAAGCGGATGGGGACTGATTACGAAAAGTGAATCACTTACGGCAACGTCAAGAGAAGAAGGTCGAGGTCGAAAATCGCGGTCAGTCGGCTCCATGAATGGACAAGCCAGGACTGACAACCTGTAAGATATTGCTAAGTGTTTTGTGGGAGATTTGGTCACCTATGCACCTATCCAACCTGTTCTTGATCATTATGCATCCAACCTTATAGTCCGGGGATATCACCAAGTGATTGCCCCCTATTCCTGTCCTGTCCAAGGGCTTCTGTCAAGAGGGACTTATGAAACAAGACAGACAGACAGTTTTTTGCCAGCAGGGATGCGAGCTTTAACGAGAGAGGGATATCGGCCTAGCTATCAATATGGCAACAAGTAATCCAACAAAACGGCACATATTTGATCTAAATCGAACCAAAGCACTTCATTTTACCGAAGGCTCTCCGTCAGTTCGCTTCACCGAAGCATTCACTGAAACACTGAACTCTTGGACTGAATGTCCAGGACCAGGGTGAAAAGTCTTCATCTGCTTAGAATTTCGATGTAGGTGTCAAGGCATTTAGCACCTAAGCCACAGGACCATCTGTAGCTTACAAATCATGTCAAAAAATACAATTTAATCACTAACACTACTAAATATTGCTTAAATTTATGTAAAATGTGAACCACACCAGACGTCAGCTTTTGTAGAAATGCACAATGGACCCTGGTTGGTTTAAGTGAACCGCGGTCCCATGGGCAAATCGCACGAATCCTAAGTTAATATTTATAAGAACAAGGACTCCAACTTACCCAACTTCATACAAATTTCACCAATAGCCCATGTTGCGTTATTGCACACTGATATAAAATCTGGATTCAGATTTTGACCCAAGATGGGAAAGAATTCTGCCATAAACGGATGGACATGCTGGAAACAGGCCTTTGTCAAGTCCCCAAGCAACGCAAATGACGACTGGCGGACCTGAAAAAACCCGAAAACCACAAACATATATATTTGTCATTTAGTCAAAATGAAATATTTCACTATACCTCTGGCAGTGCGTCTTGCATGCATTGGTACAGCAATTGCATAATATTACTGTTCGCAACTAATGCCTCTATGTGACCATCCAGTCCTTCTGCCAGACCTGACATCAAATCTAGGGCAACTATCATCCGCTCCTTGTCCGGCTGATCGATTCCGGGGTTAGATTTACATGCCTAAGCAGAGTGTTTTTTGTTAACACTGAAATCCGATTGTTATTTTCTTCAAACTCACCATATCCTGATTAATAGTTTGCTCTATTAGGGAAATGCAGCGCCTGTAGACTGGTTCGCAATAAGGCAGGAATCCAGATTGCAAAGCTGTGGCTATACTAGACAAACACTCCAAGAGAGGAAACAAATCCTTATCGTCGTCCTTAAGTAAATTCCATTTTTCTATGAGCGGTGGCATCAAAATATTTATGTACTCGGGGGTGTTCAGGTGAAGTCCCACTGAGTCCGCAAGGGTGCCAACTGCATCGTACAAAATCAACAAATTTTTGTGCTGATACTTTGAGAAGGCATAGACCAAGGTCTTTAGAATGTACTCCAAGTATGGGACCAATTCAGTGCAAGCTTCTTCTTCGAGTGTTGCAAAGGCCGAACACGCCGCTTCTTGCACACGTTTATTTGAGTCTAAGATCCTTTTAAGTAACTCTTCCATAAGCGGTTTGAGATATTGATCATGTGGCTGGTTGACAACCCAATTTGCGTATCTTGACAGGGTCCAGCAAGTAATCGAACGAACGAGAGCTTTTTTATCAGACAGACAACTGATGAGATAGGGTATGAGTTCGGGCAAATGTGGAATCATGCCTTGCATGCATCCTTCAGCGATCGCTCCCAAGGCTAGCACACCACTTTCCTTAATTACCCACTCTTGATGAAAGAGGGTATCCTTCAAGATTGGCAATACAATTGGTAAGCATTCCTCGCGGAATACATTTGCCAATACATCGAGAGCAGCCGCACTGCACTTGCGCAAATTCCATTCGGACAAAGAGCTATCGTCATCCAGGCCATCGTCGAATTCATCGTCGTCATCATCACCTTCTCCAGAGTTAATGGTATGAGTCCTTGCCTTATGGAACCATGGTCGAATGTCTTCTTCTCGATCTGGAACCATGTCATCTTCTTCTACGTTTCCTTTGAGCAGGATAATGTCAATTTCAGAGTAGCGCATGCCACGTACAAGCACAGGAGCCAGTTGAGCTAAGTAGGGAGTCAAAACCTCCTTGCATATGCTTTGTTCAGCCAATGATAACCAGAACTCAGAAGCCTCTAAAGCGACCCCTTCGTCGGAGTCTTGCGTGCGCATCAGCATGTACTAAATAAACGAGAGTGCAAAGGTTATTTTTGCCCACTTAAAAGCAACTTCACATTCCATACCTCAATTATTTGTCCCATATGCGGGAGCAGACGATCCATTCTAACCTCCAACAACATCACCAAGCCATGACAGACATTCTTTCGCACCTCATGATCATCATCAGAGGACAGATTAAACAGATTCTCAATAAATGTGTCTATGTGCAGCATTAACGCCTGCAATTCGGAAACAAATAAATAACCAGAAAATTAAGTCGATAATTTATGTCCTTACCTGCGAGCGATTAATAATGAACTGATTAATGCAGGCAATGGCATGGGAACGAATCTTAGGACTGTTATGACTAAAGTACTGCAAGAACTTTGGAATCATCACATTAAGTGGGCGGTTGAGTGCAGCGCTGTCCAATATATCAGCAGAATCTTCGCATATCTTTTGCAGGGCACTGAAGGCACCTTCGCAAATATTATAATCCTGTGAGTCAAGCATTTCGCAGAGTGCCGGCAAAAGTTGTGCCCAATTTTGCAAGCCTCCATTGCTTGCAATTGTTGTTATTAGAATACCAACTGTGGCCCGAATCAATGGTGATGGGTCACCAACTGCTTGTAGGCATTCCTGTTTGATGTACTCTAGTATTTCTGGTTGCAAAGTGCTTCCGTGCAGACGGATATTATTTTTTAGAATGAGACCACTTAGTGAACGTGTTGGTTCATCTTCTGATTTGAGTTTTGTGAGTACATAGATCAGATAGTTGTTGAAGTCCGGATATTGATTCAGTTCCTCCAGTTTCTGTGAATTTAATTTTAATTTATAAATAATTTACTGTAAAGTTGTATAAATAAATAATAATATTGGGCTTGAGGTGGTTCTCGGCGTAGCTTCAGGCACGTGAATCGTGTTAAGTCAATGATTCTTTCACAAGTGGAGACGACTCACAATTCTATGCTGACTCCGAAAATGGAAGGTTTTATAAAGCGTTGTCAGTGAATCGAGTGAGGTGAAACCACGAGTTATGGGTGTAGAGTGTTATGGAATTCAACATAGACACCAGGAGTTAAAAAGTCCACTAGGTGCGCCACGCCCGCCATGGTTAAATGATGAGGGCGCTCATTTCCATTAACCACAGCCAAGTGGAAATCTTAAGGGAAGCCAACATCAACGCCGTCTTAGGTTATCGAAAGACAAGACTTCACCTGGCGCTAAAGACTTGAGTATCGAACTTGGCAACTTAATGCCCATACTGAGGCCATAAAGCCCATAATCTTAGGCTGTTGCAGTATGTTTTGCATTTGCATATTTATCGAAGAAAACAAGCAAATGTAGACGAGTCTTGTTGGAACCCCCTCAAACACGAAACTAATAAGACGGATACAAATTCAGAAAGCGCTTATATGTGATAGATATAGTCTCTGCTCCTTCTTGTAGTAATTGAGGAATCCATACTTTAGCCGGACCTCCGAGTAAGGAACATAAGGAACGAAATCTCAGGTCGATTGTTAATCGTTACCGGATACAAACAGCCTGATACAACAAAATTTGATTACTCTTTTGGAACAGTACTCCAAGATTCGCTGTTTGACCTGATTTCTCCGAGTTTCTTTGAGAAAAAAATATTTATGATTTTTAGAAGTCAGAAATCATTTAAAAAGAATATTAACTTGATCGAGGATATGTCTGAGATCCTTGCAAAGCAACCGCCTCAAGGGGGATTTTTTTCATTCAAAAAATGCCATAATTTACATCCTCTTTTTGAATTTAAAAGTGTATACAATCTATGAATTCAAATCAAAGCCTTGTTAATTTCCCACCCCACCTCGCATGTGTATACAAAATTAAACTCATTCCAAGCCGTACATAAATTTCTGTCTACCTATAAAGCACTTATCTTTCACTTTTTGCTTGAAGGACAAAGTTTTAATGTGCGGAATGAAAAATAAAATAACATAACACCCTTGTACCAGGTACATTGAACCGCCGCTTAAGACTCTCCACCAAATTAAATTGTTTCGCCCCCAAAAAGTTGCAAGCATCAAACGCGTACAACACGTCCTTTGTCTTACCATTTGGACAGCTAATTGTGTAGCGGTGTCTGGAGACTGCGACTGCTTCAGAATCGTGATGATCTGCTGTAAACCTTCGGCCTGTGGTTCCCACGTCATTTTTGTATCTTCCTACAAATTTATTATTTTTTTTTACAAATTATTAGTTTTTTTTTCTTTTTTTTTCTACAGAGGAAATGATGAAATTATTTTAAGTATTCATATCAAACAATGTATTTCTCTACAGTCGCACTTGCAATATTTTCTTTCAAATAAGAAAAAAAAAAAAATATATTTTTTAATTTTGTTATCCCACTCAATGGCACGACGGTGTCTACTTGGTCTCTTTTTGTTACACAAAAAATTTCACCAATGAAAGTGGCTGTGGTTCATTGCAATCGGCAGAGATTTTTTTTTCTTTTTTGTCGTCTCAGACAGGTGTGTACCGATGATAAAATGATATTTAATTAACCGAAATAAAGCACCCACCTCCGTTTATGACTGTAAAAAATAAATTGCACCCTTTAGTTTTATTTAATTTTAAGTTATTTCACTTAAATTGAATTAATTTCCAATGAAAAAGTTGCAGAATGAAGACTCGCGGTGAACCTCGTTTGCTTTTGTGAAAAATTTTAAAGGGAAATTTGTGTAATGTGGTGAGTTAGTGGTTTCCTTTCATCTTTGAAATTGCAAATAGAGAATGAATTCAAAGATTGATACGCGAATAAATGTGTACGATTGAATGGTGTCATTTTTTATGTATCCATCTACTGAAACATCTAGTAGACAGGAATACCTTTGAGCGGTGAGTCAGTAAATTATGAAGGTAAATTTGGAGATCGAACCTGGCACTCACGGCTACGTACAACGCCAATTGCGCCAACAGCTTATTTTCATACTATGACACCGATGAATGTCCCGACTTTTGGCCTAAATCTCGAAATCTGACTTCTGGCTTACTAACTTCTTCGGACTTCCATACGAGTTCATGGAATTCGCAACTACACAGTGTGTTGGAGTCAATTCGGATATTATTATATTCACGATGAGAATCAGAAATGAAGTATTACCGAGATGGCCGACTTCAAATACATCAATGAATTTGAGTGCCTTTTTGACATCATGAATTTTTGACGGTTACTCACAAAATAATAATAAATTCCATCTCGGTAATACTTCATTTCTGATGAGAATATTATGTTTGCTTAAATTTGACATGCAAGTGCTCTTTATTTAGAAAAATTTAAGTACATATATCATGAAAGTGAAAATTATTAGCTGAATGCAACCATCGACATCAAATGTCACTGCTATGGTGAGTTTTCGGCTTGCCTCTTTTCCCGTTTCTGTATATTGCAAGAAAATTGAAGAACAGCTGTTTGTGACGTGCCAAAAAAAAAGTTCCTTGAAAATAACACAAATTAATTATTTTCTATTGGTTTATTTTGTGTATGCATACGAAACTAATTCGTTATGGTGACAAAATTGGAAATAAACTTACGTAGTTTATTGGCTACTTGCGAAGAGCTGGCAAAAGATGAATCAAATTTTTGGAGGCTGAAGAAGTTCATTAATTCATTGGATGCTATGGTTGAGGAGCTAAAGGAATATGAGGAGTAAACAAGTAAAACCATGATGTTCCATCAATTATAATCATATTTCTGTATTTCCAGTGCTCGGACCTTGTCATCAATATCGGATTACTGTGAAAGACTACAAAACTTGAAGACTTTGACCAATTATATCGATACACCCTCGACCACAGTGAAGGAGTCTGACAATAGTATGGGACCAGAGAACGTTGACTCTGTGCTTAAGGAAGTGCGTCAGCTTCAAAATTCAAAGAATTACTCGGAATTGAGGAAAGAGTTACTAAATGGTGAAGGTTTTATTTGAATTCAACTTCTTGTGTTAGAATTGTTCGGATTTCTTTCTCAGATGACAATCTACGACGCCGAAAACTGAATGAACCTGAAAACGCAAATGAGGCTGTAAAATACCATAACGATGTTCAAGAGAAGATCACAGAGCACATGCTTTCGTTAACCAGAAGTCTGAGGGAACAAAGTGAAAATGCTAATCGAATAATTAAGCTTGATACTGAGGTTGTTTCAAAATCAAGTAACATGACAGAGAAGAATCTTAGTTCCCTAACAAAAGAGGCTGAAATGCTTCAAGAGCATTCAAAGAATGCGTGGAAATGTTGGACTTTTCTTATGTTTGCTTCAGTCATAGCTATTTTCATTGGTAATGCATGTAGTTTGAGTGGAATTGAAGCTCGTTTACGTCTAGTAATTTTTTATCATTTCAGGAATGGTGTTGTTTATGAAGATTGTGAAAAAGACTTAATGATGATTAGGAGCTTTTCGTGTCATTAATGGTGTTTGCAGGGTTCATCCACTAAATTGGGTCTTCAGGAAACTTCAAGCATTGATATCTATCATTCCCTAAAAGTATTTCTTTTTACAATACAATATTTATTTCTTATTGCTTTCCATTCTGGTCTAGATAATTGTATCTGTCCTGTTTCCAATCCTATTTGCACGTCGAAAATAAATTAAAAAATGTTTGTGAACTAGCAGAATCATAAAAGATGTGTTTGTTGAAATAGTCATCGTTGAATCATCATTCAAATAATGTTGGCCATAGCTAATCCTCTATTTTTGAAAGAAAAGTATATGTAAATTGTCTCTCAAGAGAACAGTCTTTTCAAAAACGGCTGCCGGATTTGTGGTAGTAAAAAATAAATCCGTAAATACAATGCCCTCACAACTTACGAATATTCCGTTTCGAACAAATTTGTATTGGGAGAACTGGACCATAGTTTTAACCGCCTTTTTCTCAAATTGATACGCCTATTTCATGTTAATCATCAACATGTCCACACTCACAACTAGATGTCACTGAAAGCGCTTTGAGATTTCATTCTGTGGAATGATGGTCAGAGTAATAAAAATTTTCTATAAGTAAGTGGTTTACTTAACAAATTCCCAAAAAGTAAATGCATTAACATAATCATATTTGCATTTCACTATTTGAGAGTTTGAATTGTTCCATACAATAAATATTCAGATCAAATAAATGAGAAATATGTATTTATAAACATAAGCAATGCATTAAGAAATTTTTCAGTTTCCTCTGTGCCATCTCTGACTACCAAAATTGTAGTAGCATGAGTACACAATCGTTCTGCTGCCAACTTAGCTAGCATTACCATTAGCTGTCAAAATTGACGTCTCTTTCTTTTTCCGGTCACCAAAATGGTAAGACTCGTCTCCAAGTGTTTAATAAAAAATAATTCGATAACATCCGAATTTCTGTAAAAGTTTTGCAAAATATATAGTATTAATATGCCGCCAATCACCATAACTAATGTGCTGTTCAATTTATTTACTTCAATAGGGTATTGATTTGTGCCACAAATACGATCGCAAAGTTCGCCGAACTGAGCCTAAATCCCAAGATGTTTACTTGAGGCTTTTGGTCAAAGTAAGTTCATTAAAACAAATAAACATTACAAAACATTCATTAATTGAGTAATTTCTCTTTCAGTTGTACCGCTTCCTTCAGCGTCGTACAAACAAAAAGTTCAACAGAATTGTTCTTAAGCGTTTGTTTATGAGCAAAATCAATCGGCCACCAATGTCATTACAGCGTGTCAGCCGATTGTTCAAGAAAGCCGCTCAACCTGATTCCACTGTCGTAGTGGTTGGCACTGTCACCAATGATTTACGTCTTTTGACCTTGCCTAAGATGTCTGTGTGCGCTTTGCATATCACCGAGAAGGCACGCGAACGCATCTTGAAGGCTGGTGGAGAAGTTCTGACATTTGATCAGCTGGCTCTGCGTTCACCAACAGGCAAGAAGACCTTATTGCTTCAAGGCAAGCGTACAGCACGTACTGCCAACAAGCACTTCGGAAAGGCTCCTGGTGTACCCCACTCTCATACTCGTCCATATGTGCGATCAAAGGGACGCAAATTTGAACGTGCTCGTGGTCGCAGAAGCAGCTGCGGTTACAAGAAGTAAAAGTAATGTTTACATATTAATTTGATACTAAAGGACATTGTATGCAAAGAAAAAAATTGCTATGGGAGAAATAAAACCAACTTCAATTTGGTTGAAAAATACAAAACGCATCTTTTATTTTACATCACTTTGGAATACATATCGAATGGTAAGTGAACTGTGACTAGTTGCCTTGCAAGTGCGGACCCCAATAGTTGACCAGCTGTTGATCCTGCGGTTGAACTCCCAATGTTTTTTTGAGTTTCGCTAATCCACTGGAAGATTTCGCTCGATTGAGGCAGATAACCTTACTGAAATTGAAAATGATGTGAATCAACACGGGTATCATTCGACGAAGATGACATTCTTAAAATTCAAATCAGTACTTACTTTTTCCACTCCTCTACAAGGACTCGCGTCTGCTTGTTTAATACAATTTCGTTGAAGCGTTGCTCGTCAACGGCTTTGGTAAGTTTTACCAATAAATCTGGCCCTGAAATGGAGAGCAAACACTCAGAACACACTTCGAATGATATATTCAATTCTTCCTAATATACATTTATTTGGCATCTCCCCAGGCCACTTCACAGACACAAGTTCCTTTTCATTATCCAAGAAATCAATACGATATGTCACACTATTCGCTATAGGAACTGCTTCCTCTGATGGTACCGAAACGATTTTACACTCGGAATTCGTCAGAAACTGTTTGGCATTGATTTGAATTAAATTGTGCATCTGTTCGGGCAATAGCGTTCGAAGGCACATCATAAAATTGTTAGTTTTCGTTGGTGGTCCACGGACAATAATCTTTTTGATGAAAATTCCAAATAAATCTTCGTTTGAATTTCATTCCTTAGATGGA
This sequence comes from Eristalis intricaria, assembly GCA_964034865.1. NCBI lineage: Eukaryota > Metazoa > Arthropoda > Insecta > Diptera > Syrphidae > Eristalis > Eristalis intricaria. Next base: position 38,442,147 of record OZ035875.1, read on the forward strand.
TTACCTTTATTCCTGTCAAAGCACAATAGCATGCGCTGGAAAACTCCTTGTGCAGTACTTGCTTCACGTGCCTAAGAGAAAAGAATTCCTCCTGATCTTCGTCAAGTTGTTCGTCTTCAACTTTATATGGCAACCTGTGAGTACGCACTATCGATGGTGCGGGAGGTAACCATGGCAAGTTTCCAAATGTTACGTGTTCTGTCAAAAATCTAGAGCCCGCCAGAAGGATCCATGAGAAATGCGAGTGAAGAATTGCGAAAATATTCTTTTCACCAGTTAACTCTACTAGGGAACGTGGTGTCTGCACTAGAACCTGATTGCTGGACAATCTTCGCTGCCGTGGTGATCCTTTCGCTTCTTCATCTTGTTTAATCTTTTGTGCAGATGCTTGTATTTCAGATGAGATTTTCTAATTGACACAGATTCACACTTCAATCAAGACTGTCGATGGAATACAAATTTTATTTACCTGAAGATGCTCAGCAAGAAATGGCTTAATGTTGAGCAGAAAGAATTTATCTTTCATGAGAATGATAATAGAGAACAGTTGATAAAAACCTCGAGCCTGCGAAAAACAAAAAAAAAAAAAACACCTCAAATCAAATACAAACATATTATTGTTTTGTTTGTTTGTTTACCTGAAGATCGCTAACATGAAACGTATGACTTAGCACGTGACCCCGGGAAGAGTCACCAAAGAAGACAAATCCGCCGTCTTTGTGACAGTTTATTTCGCAACTAAGACTTCGTACAGATGCTTGTTTAATGAGATTCGCCACCTCTGGCAAAGCCGGTATTTGTGTACTCAAAAAGGTTGCTCCACTCTCTTCGTCCTTACTATAAATAACACTGGATTGATCGAGTGAATTGCAAGCTGAACACATTTTGTTTGATATTTGTTGTGTGTCAAGACCCAGATCTTCCAATTTCGAATCGCGTAATGTTTGCGTGCAAAAAATTGCACATGGGCCGTGTGCCTCGCAAAAGTGGCATAATGCAATAGCTGCATTCATATTGCAAATAATAACTTTTAGTAAACAATGCACCAAGTTAGTTCTGTGTACTAAACAAAATAAGTTGAAAAAATTGATTAAAAATTAACGATGAAAAAATCCTTTGGGATGTTATGTCAACAAATAAGATTTGAAGTTCCGATTGGATGTTTAGAAATGTCATTTGAAATTGCTTAACACTTAGGGCGAGACTACATTTGTGTACTATTTTTGCAAATATTTTCGAAGATTTCTATAATAAGCACATACGATATACTAAGGTCTTGTATCAATTGAGCTAGAATTATATTCACGTGATAATTTGTGCCATTTTTATAACGTTGAATTGTTTCTTTCATATAATTAGGGTTCATTTTTGATAAGCTGTCAGAAGATCAAATTCAACTGTCAAAAATATAAGCAGCTCAAAACCGGGTGAATGAAATATAACATGGACGTATAGATTGAACGGCATAGGTGGCTGGGCTATGCAGAACGTACAGACAACTCAGCTCCGACCCGAAGAGTCTTCGACTTCCAATCTGAGGAACTTCGCAACAGAACACACCCGTGATTATGCTAAGAGCAACCAGTAGGAGAATGATCTCAACCAACTTGCGTGCGATACTGGAGGTAGCTATATCGCGTATAAATCGTGTTAATTGGAGAGCCTTTTTGTTTGAGACCTAAGTTGACTCTGGAGTGTAGTACAAAATAAAGAAGAAGAAAAGGATAATTTCGTAACATCTACATTCACCTTATAAATCACAATGTCGAAGTCACGTTATGGTCACAATTTTAATCCAATTGACATACGACTTGAAAAGTATTTCAGAAGAATTTCGAAAATTACATAATTTCTTACAACGATTGATTGTGTATAAGGCTTTAGTTCCGATATCAAGCTGTCACCCGCTGTAATCGTCAATCTCAGCTGCTTTGCTAGAAAGTTACAATGATTTCTGGTGACATTCACTAATTTGTTATTATACAAAAAAAAAAAAAATAATCAGTTGAATCTAAAAAAAAAAGCATGGAAAACTCCCTTCATTACATAGAGCTGTCCAAAAATGCGATACGATTTGATTCAGTAAGCCAGTTGACAAATGTGTTTTTCGATGACTCAAATAAACAGGTAAAGCATAGCAAACAAACAGACACATTTATACATAATGCATTATCAGATTTTTGCCGTTCGTTCTGGTGGAGCTACCGGAGTCGTTGTGAAGGGACCTGCAGAAGAATCGGTCATATCATTTTGCATGAACGATCGTGGTATAATTAGGTCCATTAAATTCTCTCCTGATAATCAAGTACTGGCTGTACAGAGGGGTGACGATTCAGTAGAATTTATATGTTTTCAAGGTGACCAGCCACTTCTGAACGAAATCATAACATACCAAGCAAAGAATGCAAAGATCTATGGATTTGTTTGGGTGCACAACCGAGAATGTGCCCTCATATCAGACACCGGGCTAGAGATATTCACTGTGGTTGTGGAAAAGCGACAGGTAAAGACTGTGAAGACCGTAGCAATGGGAATAAAATGGTTTGCATGGTGCTCAGAAGGAAATATAGCCTTGCTATGCTCTATGGAAAGTAATACTCTAACTCCGGTTATTATAAAGCAGAAGATCATCACAAAACTACCGAAACTAGACTGTATGACACACTAGACTTTCAAAACAGGTGCAAAATCTAATCGTTCGTTGCTTCTTCTAGTGGGGAATCAAAATAGAGAAGTTCGAGAGAGCAAAGTTACCCTCGGTCAGGTCTATGGGACACTAGCTGTCCTCATTCTTCAGGCCAATTCGAATGGTCTGATGGAGGTTGAAGTCTATCTGCTGAATGGACCCGGATTGGCTCCACGTAAATGCCACATCTTGCGACTTGGACATACTGGCCGTTTTGCTATCAACACCATTGATAATTTGATAGTTGTTCACCATCAAGCATCGGCGACATCTTTATTATTCGATATCGGATTGAGTGGAGAATCGTACAATGGTATTACATATCATGCTCCAGTCACTCCGGGCAGATCGATTCGGCCGTTTGCATTGAAGCTACCGAGTCTTTCCTTAGATGGGCAAACTATGATGTGCGAATTGTGTAAGTGCTTTCTTAGTTTTATTAAGTTCCAAGCTTTAAGCTACTAAATTATCTCTTATTAGATTCACATAATTGGGTACTTTTTCAACCGAACATTGTGATTGATGCAAAGCTCGGCTGTATGTGGTACTTATGTCTACAAATTGAGCCACTCTGCAGTTTGATAACAGATCGAGTACGTCTTGTCGAATTTCTACTACAACGAACAAATGGTAAACCCATTCTCCTTAAAGTTCTCAAGCAACTTGTGGATGATCAATACAACGGCACACTTTTGCCAATTTTAGAAAACATATTCAATAAAATTAACCAAGTGTACGAGTAGGTTTCTCGGTGCAATCACATTCGCAATTTCGAACTAATGGATTCCTTTCTATTTCACAGATCATGGGTACAAATGCAATTACAAACGCAAACAGCTCAACCATCGACAGTGAAAATCATTCCAAAGGTTCCGACGCCACCTAAAGTCCTAATTGATCAAATGGACATGTATAACTCTGTGTTTTCCATCATTGCCGAGCGACCGTACACAGAAACAATCCTCGTTTTGTACTTGCAATCGCTGAACAAGCACAATATTTCGGCTCAAGAGGACCTCAGCAAAATGATTATCAGCGAACTCATCCGAAATCGCAACTTTGACACACTTCGGCGATTAGTCGAGTTCTCTCTCATAATGGAATCAAAGCCAATAGCATGTTTTTTACTCTCGCACTCCAACGTGAATCCAGCAATCACACAGATTGCCCTTGACATGCTGAGCAAAATCAAAGCAAATGAGGTCATTAATCCAATTGGGTTCAATTTGTTCTTTCTTTTCTCATGATGTGAGTTGTGTATTTTTTCTTAGATTATTATTGAAGTGCTCTTGGGACAAGGAAAAGTTATCGATGCACTTCGCCTAGCGGCGAAATTACCAGATGGCGAAACGATGTCCGCTCGGAAGTATCTTGAAGCTGCGAAGAAATCGAATGACGATCTAGTATTTCACACTGTCTTTACATACTTTCAATTGAGAAATTTCCGGCAGCGTGGTTCAACTGAGTTCCTAAGGAGTAAGTGGTTACTATATCTATTTTTGGTTGGATGAAACTATAAATCATTGCAAATCCAGGTGAACAGTGCTATGATTTTATTCAGCATTACACTCAATTATATGGGCCCAGGAAATCTGCAGCCTAATGAAGAGGAGGACATCGAGAGGATTACCGACACATAGATGCGTTTAAGTTTTGATTTTAAAATTTTATTTCATTTAATTATATATAAATAAACATTTATGGTATTGTATATTATGTATGTATGCGTGTATGTCTAATGTCAATAAAATAAATTTAATATATTTTATGATCTCTTAAATGTTTGTCTTGTTTTGCCAAATTGTAATAATTGTAATAATTGTAATCAAATTTATTTTATCTACATATCACACAAACAAAAAACAACTTGTAATAGTAGTAAAATGTATGTTTTGTTTTTGCAAGTGATTGAGAATTGTAAGGTGGCCCATACAAAGCACACTTGTCCGTGCACTTGCCTATGTGTGAGTAAAATAAAGCTTTCATTTTAAGTTTCACTGTTCCGCGAAGAGTGATGTGCGCACAGAATGCGATACCGATGTACGCACCAAAGTGCGTGCAGAAATGTGCTGTGTGTGGGCACCCTATTTGTATCGAATGCGGAAGAACCGTAGCTTAACCGTGTTAAGCTGATTTCGTGTTAAAAATCACAAGTATATCTGCCAATGGGTTTAGTATTATCGACATAGAAATATACCATGCTTAGCCCCGGGGCATTAAAAAACATGTAACGCGAGGCTAAGCAAAAAATATGTTTAGGACCGTAGCACAGTGGTCGATTTAGTTTAAAGTAGCTGGTCATAAGTGAAAAAAGATGGTTTAGAAAACACAAATCTAGGCTTGAAGTCAAATACCCAAATAATAGGAAACAGAAACCAAAGTCTTTAATTCCGTGATTTATCAATAAGGTATCTTAAGCTACATTATACATCTTTTCTTCGTCTCGAATGCTTTTCACCGATAATGAGTTGTTCTTTAAGTTGGGTATGGTGAAATAAAAGTGAGATATTTCTTAGAAGCAACTATGTACCTTTATTAAAATAAAATAAGTGAGACTAAACCCAGTTTCACAGTGAAGGTTTAAATTTAAGTTCAGTTGAATCTTCAAATGTTTAAACGTTCGGTTAAACTCGTCCAGTTTCACAGTGAAATCTGAACTTCGATTGCGTAATGCGATTGAAAAAAATGATAGCCCTTACTATTGGTTTGTGTACTTGCTGCAATTCATTTTGGATTACTGATGTATTAGCTATACTTAGAAGTTTAAAAATGCTTTTAGTTCAGTCCTTTGGAATCTTTGTAGCTTGTGCTGTTATCGGGAAAGGGAGATAGATTACAAATAAAGAAAATAAACATGCAAAATCACTTTATACAATCCATTCCTGAGACTGACCAGTGAAAGACAAATAATAAAAAACTACCAAGTCGCTGTGCACAAAAAAGGAAATTTTAAAAAATGAGGAAGGGATGAATTCCATTATCGAATATTAGTTGTATTTAGAGCAACATGCTCTTGGTCTGAGCGAAAACAAAATGCAGCTGTGTTGCTGAACTGAAACTTAACATAAACCCCAAATTGAACACAATTCAAGGTTTAAACGAAACAGTGAACCAAAAGTAGAGTTTAAACTTGCACTGTGAAATTGGCCATTAGTCGCTATGAACTAAATGCGGTGCTGTATGTCTTACTAGAGGTAAGCTAGCCTTTTTTTTGCTGATCCATAAAACAAAATCCAACCGAGTGCAATCCTAAAACTTTTGATAGTTTGGAAATAATTTTAAAATACGTTTCTAATGAACACAATAAAGAAATAAAATCTGGATTAAGTCCAGCTAATGATGCTAAATCGACCACTGCGCGTAGGAAAAAAAATAAAGAGAACCTAATCTTGAGTAGTTCAACAATTCGTGGTTGATTCTTTCATATTGAATTCTCATATAAATCTGACCATTGCGATTCATGTTCCATGTCAGCTGTTAGCAGGACTTTTCCAAAACTTGTCCAGTTTCTACAGCAAGTCACATTTGAGACTCTTGAAGGTCTCATGTACGATGTGCAAGCGTAGGCAGTGTGTACATAGAGGGGTTTTTTCCAAAAACGGAACTGCTTACTTCTAACATCTGGAAACCATCCTTCAAAAAGAGAACGATAAGCTGAGAAACATGCGTTTACATGAGCTGCCTTGAAATAATTCGGCAAACTAACTGAACCCAGCATGAAACAAATATGGAGGAACTCCGTCAAGTTAACATATTTACAGAATCAAATATACTCTCATCTTGGACTGAATTCACCCACTTTGCTAAGGCATTTCTATTTTACTCAATGAACATCTACAGACTAATAAATGTAAGTGGTTTCATAAAGCAAGGTAATGTCAGTATATTTTTTGTTATGTATGAATATTTGCTTATCTACATGTAAACCTAAACAATTGAAATGTTTTTCAAAATTTTCTAGGCGGTGCTTTTAATTGTAGAATACCCAACTCTTGATTCTCCTTACTGCTATTGCACTCAAACAATTTTATGGCAGGTTGTGAGAGTTGTGTCGGTTCCGATTCCGGAATTTCTGTACCACATCGAGGACAATTGAACTTGGTTTCTTTAGTTGATTCACCATCACTTTCCCCGTCCGAATCATTAGTTTCGCCATTTGTCTGATCGATACACCGCACATGCATTGAATGGCCACATGGTCCGAGGACGAGTACATCAGTTTGATTGTACAACCTTTGACGGCATATGACACATTTGACAAATGTCACCCATAGGCCACGATGTGCATCCTTTTGCCTTGCGACGAATTTTTGATGTAAATCTGCTCCCAAGATCCTTGCAGTCGTGGCCATTGCATGGGTTTCGTAGCGCGAATTTGATAGCATTCCCATCAAAAGGTCTTTTATATCACCAATATTTCCAGATGCCGTACCGGTATTCATGACTAGCTGAACAAGTCGCGGTAGATCTACATACTGACTAGCTTCATGCAGCATGCTTTTCGTTATGGACTTGAGGTACTCTCTTGAAAATATGTGCTTCAGCAGAGTGAACCAGTATTCTTCACGCTCCTCCATTGACAGAACGTGTGAGGCGCGAGTGCAAAGTAAACTCACTTGAAGTGCACATGCCTCAGCATTCACTTCATTTGATTCTTTCAGTTGTTCCAGTGACATATTGAATGCCATTAGATAGTCGCCTTGTTTTTCGTATAACAAAATGCATGCAGAAATTAGATTATGTTTCTTAACGATATCTAGGGCAGTTTCTATGCGGTATGCATCACAGTTCTCTAGGAAAGTATCGACAGTCTCCGGCTCATTAATACACAACAGTTCAAGAAGAGTTTCACTGTTAACACTGTTCAGTGGAACAGATATCCTGTGCAGTGACTTAAGAAATATAAACAAGAGTGCCGAATCATTATTTGCTGCGGCTATCAGATCGGCTATGTTGTTGCTGTAGTTTTCGGCAACAATTTTTGTTGTTTTCTCGGGATCTATGGACAGAATTTGTGGAAAATTGGCCAATAGTTGCTCGTAGATACGTCTTTGTGGGTTTTTTGCATGCTTCTCTATATACACGTACATAGCCTCATGTCGTAATGGATTGTTCAAATAGCACTCAATAATTTCCTCGTACTTGCTTAGTCTCTCTAGCAAGTATTCCACAACACAGTAACAACGTGCCTTTCGGGCCATACGCACTTGTTCTTCGAATGGTATGTGAAGTAAGAAGTTTGACGATAGCAGTTCATGCCATGCACTTTCGCGTTCTGCATGCTGACGCGCTGTTTCTCCGGCAATTTCCTCCATACCTAGGTAACTGATGACTTTATCAATTAGACTGGAATCGGCAGGTAAGCAATTCGACGAGATTTGTTGACTTATAAAATTGAGAAGACATCCGATTTCAGACCACTGAAATAAGATACATTGTGAGAATACGAAACACAAACAATTAACAGTAACTTACGGTTGCGTTTTCCGGCGTCATTATTTCCAAGAGGATGTTTATAATTCGTTTGCGATGTGAGAATCCCAGTTCCCCGTTGAATTCCTTCTCCTGGAATGCCAAAGATATCACATTGAGGGTTTCTCGTGTGTCGAACTTAAGAAGCGCCCGTAAATATGGATAGGGCATCTCATTGGGTTCACTTGTCGTCGAATGCAGAGAAGCCAGACAGCGTAAGACCTCATGTTTCACATTTTGCACTTGTTCCACGGGGATGTCACCATGTGGATAGCCACGTCCAGCCAAGCAGCTGGATATGTACACCAACAGACAATTGCCCAGGTAAGGGCCTTCCATTTCGATTTGTGGAATCAGTTCCGTCAGTGAAACAGTGTAGTCGCCCAAAGCATGTGTGTTCAAAAATATCTGAGCTTTATAAAGTTTTTTCTTCTTTATAGCTTTCAGAACTTGATTCAGATCCAAGCACGTCCAATCTAATTTGAGGATTATTTCCTCCAACTTTTGTGGCGACAAGTTAATCCAGAAGTCGACCAATGCTTGTGAGACAATTGGATTAACCCGTTTAATTGAGTCCTTCTCAATGTGTTCCGTGATGAGTGTGAGGAATAACCCGGTTGAATGGAGCCTGTCCCATAGTTCATCCCACAACAGCTCTAGCTCATTCACTTCGATGAGGCAATTGACAATTGACCCTAGACAGAATTCAGGTGCTCGACTAGATGCTGCTATGTATTCTTTAAAAAGTTGAATTGCTCGTTCTTTGGCTTGAATTTTTTTCCTAGGCCGGTCACCAGCCGTTTTGTAACCTTCTATGGCAAGGTCACATGCCTCTGCCCATCGTTGGTTCTTGACCAGGTATGAAATGCGTTCGCTCCACGTTCTCACAGTGATCATGTGCATTGATCTAGCTCCAAGGACATACAATTGTGTGTTTCTAGAGACGACAGTATTGTAGCAAGCGTAGCTGCCGGCCAGAGCGAGTGCTGGAGAAACATTCCCCCCCGTGGCAAGACCTTTGAATTGTGCCGAACCATAAACCAGTCCAGCGTTGGCAATGTCAAGACATTCTGACTCCTTGCTAGATCGCACATCAATAAGATGTAATATTTCTGAGGTATCAAGGCACACAACAGATTTTGGTCCCAGCCAATGGACAGCCAAAAGATTGCACGCCAGCTGTACATGGCGCAGGAACAGTAAATTGACTCGTCCACTATTTACAAATACTTGATGGAAAAACAGCTGATTGCCGCGTGCCACAACTATGACTGGGTCTATAGTTCGAGTTGTGTCAGCTGCTTGGATGAGCACCATCTGCCAAGCAAGCAATGGCAAACAGTCCGGTGGCCCGGTTAGTGTGTGGAACTTGATGACTCTCAGTCGAGGTCGGATAGTTACAATGAAATACTTCGACAATGTGGCTAAGGCAACTATGGAATACATATCCAAATCATGTTGCATTTCCCCATCTGTTATTAAGGGCTCCATAGCACACACTTCACCACGAGCACCGCTAAATAAGCAGCGTGAGGCACATCCTCGTATTCCGAGTTTTCTTGTGAACGTAAGTGACCACACTGAACCGCCCGAATCAGAGCACAATGCCAAGGCTGGCCTGCTTGTCCACTTCACGTGTAACACTCCTGAATTTGGTGTGATTGCGTCAAACAAATTCCGCAGAACATCGCCCGAATGAGTGTCTATCATAACAACTAGACCCCGTGCAAAACCGGCCAGTAGACGTGAGCAATCCGAATTGTAGTCCAGAGCCGTTACAGCGCCTTGAGAATTCTTGTCCTGGTGCGCCCATCGAAGTGTTTGGGTGTTGTCAAAATTTAAAATATGTCCATGAGAGGTTCCCACTGCTATTAGCTGTGATACAGCACAAGCAGTTGCCAAGCCAGCGTTGACGCGATCCTGAAAAGAGAAATGCATTTATAAACAAGTTCGAGTGTTTGTTGCGTTTACACACAGCTGCCGATGATGTTTGTGCCGTCACACCCTGCAGAAGAACATGTCGCATAATTGAGCCGCCGCTGCGAGCAGAATCATCTCCCATCATTGAAGGGGTCGGCGTTGGCGCTGGGATATTACTCTCCGATCCAATATCCGAATCACCCTCAAATTCACTCAAAACACTCTCCAACGTTGGAAGAGTATCCATTGGTGGAATAGAATATTCAACATCATCTAACTAAAAACGGAACTTGCACTTGCAATGAAAACAACTGAGAACATTTTTTTTCTTACGTCCTCTATATCAAGTTGCAATGATTCGGCCAACAAACTGTCCGTGGAACCACGGTCAGATTCCAGCAATGATTGCAGCGATGGTGCCTTTAATTCGTTCATAGTGGTCGTCTTATCTTACTTATCGCTTTTCACACATTTATTATTTCCTAATTTTATATATAAAACTATCAAAATGCCAAATACAATCTGATGCTTATCAATATTTTTTTGCTACACCCACTGCTCACTGCTGACTGCTGTCAACAATCGAATCGAAGTTACACCACTTTTTGACAGTTGCACAAAATTTGTTTGACCTGTTTTCGCAGCCAGATGAACTGTCAAAACGAAGTGTAGTTATTTTTCGTAGTCATTAAAAAGGATTTTGCTTCATTTAACATCGATATCGGATTCAATTTGTGTATATTCCCGGGGGTTTAAATTAATTTATATTCCAAGTAAAAAGTTTACCGAGAACTTGACAATGAGTAGATGCGTGTTTTGTGATATTGTCGGTGGTCGCTCGCCAGACACAAATATCGAATATGAAAATGAGAAAATTGTAATTTTTAGAGACATAAATCCTGCTTCAGACAATCATTTTTTGGCTGTTTCGAAGATTCACTATGAAAGTGCAAAAACTCTGAGAAAGGATCATGTTGAATTGGGTAAGATTTATATAAAAATTGGTTTGTTTTATACTTTAGCTGATAGCTAACTACGTCATGTTGATTATGTATATAGTGAATTTGAAGCACAATCAATTTAGTTGTTATCAATTGCCTTTGAATTGAACGTATTCAGTCCGAAATGATAAGTGAAAACAATTTAAGCAAGTTAATGGAAAAGGGTGGGTTGATGTAGAGAATAATCCAATTGTCTCCAATTAAGAGGAATTTACTGAGCCTTCGCTATTATTCGTTTTCTTATCAGAGACAAATTGAGTCTGACTGAATTTGATTTAAAATATATGAAGATGCTTGTTTTAAATGGATGTACGTGTGTTCTTTTGCCTTGTCTTATGTCTGGTATCCACCCAGTACCCAGTGTGCTTTACATTCACGTGGATTCATGTCAGTTATTTTCCGATATACCTCACCTTTTCACAATCCTTTGTTCTTAAGGGTACTATTCTGTTCTGCGCAATGAACTGTAATGTGGAATCATATTTCCGTCACAGCAATTAACAAAATAATATTTTTTTTCGGTGGAGTGGCTATACAGATTTCGACTGAAATCATCACACTGAACTGATTTGATTACTAAATTTGTTAGCTTCCAAGTTGTACATATGTATATGTCTTCAAACTTCCAATTCAGTGGAAATCGTGTGCCTTGTTTCCTTTCTAGCTATGTGGAAGACCACAACAACATCATTCATAGGTATCGCAAAGCAGCCGATCGAAATATAACCTCTAAGCAGAACTTGTTGCTCACCAACTTCTTATGTCCGGGTTACGTTGAGAGCGTTTCCCTGTAAGGTTAGATGAGTTGAATTTCCGCCAATAAGGTTGAATCGACTCATTAGAGTTTTCTCAACGTATTTTTCTCTTCTAACTGCACGTTCGCATACATTCCGTGTATACACGTCTTGGAAGGCTTCCTGGGGTTGTGCATGACGTGCATACACGTTACTTAAAAACTCATTTTTTCCATCAAGACGTCCATCAGACGAGAAATAATAGAAGGAACTAATATATTCAAAGTGCACCACCGCAAGTTAACGAACATAAACACGGTGTGTTAACGTGTAGATATACAATCCACTTACGCACAAAGTTCTTAGAAAGTCCTTTGCATGATCCTAGGTCCTGTGTATGCTAATGTTACTTGGAGGAGGGGACTGAACGAATAAATGAATATGGGATCGACGAGTCAGAGTTGTACGTCTCAGTTGTACGTCATGGCTGGGGCATGTACAGGACATCAGTGATCTGGTCCGAAAAGTCTTAGACTCCAACCCCGAAGAACAATGCGAAGACCACGCCTCCGTTAGTGCACACAGATGGGAAGGAACCTCAATGAGCTGAACTGGTAGCTGGAAGCAACTAGCACGGAGAAGGATCCACTGACAGGCGGCAGAATGCATGCAAGACAATAGTCAATATAGCGAACCATTTTGTTATATAGCGTTCTTTATCTGCCTACACACACAACTTGGTTTTTTCTTGGTTTTCTGATTGCTGGAGGTAATTGAACCCGAACTCTTAAAAAAAGGGAGGTAGGTTGAGGTATGACGCCCTTACAGATGTGGTTCACTTAGATCAACGCGTTGGCTCCATTGTGCCCTTACTCTGAAAAGAAACAAGCCTGCATTGCTCAAGTTACCAATTTTTAACAATTCCATTTCTTATAAAGCATATCTCAACATTTTAAATTGTTTATCCCTTCCAGTTACGGTTATGGAAAAATCTCTGCAAAATCATTTATCAAACATGGGCGTTGACACGAAAGATGCGCTTTATGGATTCCATTGGCCACCGATGATAAGCGTGAAACACTTACACATGCATGCTATTGCGCCAGCTTCGAAAATGTCTTTAAAATTCCGTTTGATGTTCAGGCCAGAATCATACTGGTTCAGAAGCGTAAGCTTATCAATCTCAAAATCGTTTGAAAATTATTTATTTTACTTTTTGTTTCTCATTGCAGCCTGAGAGAATCCGAAATGATTTGAAAGCACAGTAAATCACTTTTGATTACATTTAGCCAAAGAGTTTCTTCCATATTTTTAAATTTTTACATGGGAAAAATCTTTGCAATTTCCTTCGTCCCTTCTTTTGTATGTACCTTATTGCTTATTGTACAAATAGTACGGACTATACATGTTTTGCTGACATTAATTAGTATTTTGTATACACTTATATAGAATAAGTTTGGATAAAATTAGGATGTGGTTTGTTATTCTATTGTATAAATAATTGCTTTATGAAATAAAGGAAATTCATGATGGTTCTCATATTTGAAACGTATAACACTTGGTTTTTATATTCTATCTCGGATACCTAGTAGATAGAGGGATAGAAGGAAGGATCACCTTTGTCAATCGCTGTGCTTGGATTTGAAGGCAATTGAGGAATGTCTCTATATAAGATCTTGATAGTCTCAGTCTTGCTGTGTAGCGCCGAAGTATTGACACTAAAGCTGACGAGTCTCTTTTAGAGGAAAGTCCTTCCTATAATTTTGGTCCCGCATGTGTTGGATGAGACTGAACGACGATGTCTTGGTTATGTAGAGCAAATGAACACCAATGTTCCGGCCCTTGAAGTCGTCGACTCCAACCCGCTCTGAAGGAAGGCCAAAGGTGGCGTACTCTGCAAGGAAATGACCTTAATCAATTGAACGTGCGTAGCTCGAAGCAACTAGCAGAAACCAAGCTGCGTTCCACGTCCACCACGAACTGTAGCGCCAGCCAGCAAGACTAGAAGAAGATCTATTAAGCAAAAATGAACCAATACATGAATCCGTTGACATAAGCATATGGTTGTCCATCGCTTTCGAAATCTAATATTAAATGCTCTAATGTGATGAGTTCCGTGTCCATCCTCTTCGTTCTGATAAGAAAATGTGTTCAACCCTTCGAATCGGTTCTCACCGTTCTGATATTCGCAGTCACTTGTTGTTTGGTAGCACTGATGAATTACATAGTTGAATGCTTCCATTTGAAAACACTTAACTTTGAATGCAACCATCCACGAAAAGGCTCAGCGTCTGTCAAAAAGTTGACAAATGTTTATTTGGGTTGCGAGTTTTCCTCGTTTCCTTACAAAAGAAGTTTTCACAAAGGATTTTCGCGACAGACAATCAGGACACAATCTAACAGAGCTGTTTGCATTCTAAGCTCTTTCTCAAAATGATGAACAAGAGGAATAACGTAAGTAACACAGAGACACATTGAAGAACATAATAAAATATAAACTTTTAAACTCATTTCAGATCCGATTACCTCCAGAGGTAAATCGTGTGCTATACGTTAGAAATTTGCCGTATAAAATCACATCTGACGAGATGTACGATATTTTTGGAAAGTTCGGAGCTATACGACAAATTAGAGTGTAAGTACTTTATTCCATAGGCCGAGCCAGACAAAGTAAATTTTATATTTTCAGAGGTAACACACCGGAGACGCGTGGTACAGCCTTTGTTGTGTACGAAGATATTTTTGACGCTAAGAATGCCTGTGATCACTTGTCTGGATTTAATGTCTGCAATCGGTACCTAGTAGTATTGTATTACCAATCAACAAAGGCGTTCAAACGGCTGGACGTGGACAAGAAGCAAGAGGAACTGAACAACATTAAGGCGAAGTACAATCTGAAAACTGAAGTAGCTTAGGGGGTCAACGTTTTACTAACTAAATCATCTCATCATCATCATCATCTCTCATCATCATCATCATCAAAAAATAACAAGAAAAGTAAAATCCAAAAAAAAAAAATACGTTCAAAAGTGTTTTATTTAAGGCGAACTTGATGGCTGCTGTAATTAAATCATTGGGAAGCTGAATAATTTAAATTGATTGCCATTTCTGTTGCAAAGAAATTTATCTATGTTTGGTTCGTCTTTACTGAAAGCAAAACGTACAACTCGGTTACCTTAAACGAGTGTTCTCTCGTAGTTGCTTTCTTATCCCGACTCGATTTAAGGTTTCTAGAGAATATCGAATGTCGTGTCTCTAGTCTTAACAAGTCGTTAGTGTGAGTTGTAACCAGCCACGACCAAATGTACGACGAAGGACTTTTATTTGCACGTCGTAGATCTTTTGTTGAGAATATGCGTGTGGAATAAGTGCAATTGTATAAGAAGGATTTAAAGATGCGAATTATTCCAGGATGATATAATAATATTCCTGTTCCCATCCTGAAAAGAGATGTGTCCATGCAGCCTTTCTCACGTACCGTCTGGTTGGATGAAAGTTAAAGTTTCCTCAGGAAAGACTAACCACTGCAAAGCGAAAGTCGTTCGACCTATAAGACTTATTCCCTTTGTCGCTTGAAAAAATCAGCAATATATATACACCACACTGCCCACATTCTTGGACACCGATGCACACTTTAATAACGTAGACGTAGGGCCAAAGTTGAGCAACCCCTTATTACGTAAGGAAATAACGATCAATGCAACCTTATTCGTTTCCTCTATAAAATTTATAGCCTTACGATGCACCCCGCGAGTCAGATCTATTTCTACCCTCCTGTAGGTTCTAGTCATTAATAGAGTATCTCGAGTACACCAGGACCAAGGCAATCCCCTAGGCCGACGACGCGACGTGGCGAGAATTGCACGTAGTAAATTTCTCCTGACTTTTACCGTGCTAGTGGAAAACGCAATATTTGTATTGCTTCTTGCTTCTACTTCTTACCGAACCTGGTATCCTCTGCGTAGGAGTCAACTCACTACGCAATGGCGACCCATTTAGTTGGAAACTAAATGTAAATAAAAGCGTCAAGACAGCTGACATCCTGAGTAACAAGATATTTGGAATAAACGGGGACCGTGGTGTTCAACTTAACCTCGCTGTCTGGGTTCGTTTCCGGGCGTGTAAGACAAACAAAATGTTGACGGTGCCACCTCTTTGTGACAATGCTCAAAGAGTAATAACTTCTCAAACTTGGCTGTTCGGTGATGTCATAAAATTATAGGTCTACTATAGGTTCCACTCGTGAGAGAACAATAGCACGCACAACGCTAATGGTTGCTGGGAAGCTTGACTCTGGCTCTCCACGGTCTGTAGCGATACCCATGAGTTATAGCGGCATAATATGGTGGCAGGCTTCCCTAACATCCACCAATTTAATTATTTTACAAGAATACAGACACTTCCATACCAAGGCGTCACAAGAACATTTAACACCGCTTCAACGGCGTGCTTACAGACCTACTTCCAATTGTCCTTTACACACAGGCGACTGCTGCAATGACTGAATCCCAAGCTCTACTTCGTGATGCAAATATGCTGGATACGATTATACTCCCCCTTGCTTGACTTTAAAATTCCCTTCCGGTGTTACTTCCTAACTAGGGTGAAGTGGAACAGAAATAAACCCACGTTAATACAGATGGATCGAAGATTCTAAAAGGATTGTTAAACATGCACTGCTCCATTATGATCCCTAACAGTGTTTTTCAAGCGAAAGGGTTGGTAGTCAAGGATTCTATTAAATATATATATCAATGTTGGGAATACAAGTTAAGTAGCCAGTAACGCAATTCCGGCTATAGCAGTCAAGTCCAAGCTGCTCACATACCGCCGCGAAGTACTTTGTTTTTAGCACGCAGCACTCTATCCTCGGTCCCCGATCAGCAGGGAAATAGCCGGTTAAGCTTGCGAAAAAAGGGATCACGACTGACCAATCATTTAGTGAAAAAATAAATAAAAATAAACGAAATGTTGTTATCATCTTTCATTCATTCATTCTCAAGATTCAAAGAACATAAACTGAAGTAATATTTCTTAAAATTATTAAGATATACTCAAATTGGAAAATCAGTATGGTCTGTGAGCGGTGGTAGGTAGTTAAGGGTTAAGGCCATCCGCATCGGCGTCCATGTTGAGCTCATGCTCACAGAAAACACAAAATAGTTTTCGGTTTGTTTTAGAAGCTCTATGATATTTTAAATTGTTGTCACCGCTAATTCCGCTAAAAAGGCTCCTGTCTTCACATTCAACCTATTCACAAATCTAGATCTCTTAAGACAAGTTCAGAAAAGGGCCAAAGAAGACAGTGATCGCGACTAGAGCCTTTATCATCGCCACTACAAAGAAATAAACCCACTGAAAGTAATGCCTATATTTCCCACAAACTTTTCAAAGCAAAAAATCTCCAATTTCATACGACTTCGTCACACAACAGCCAATCATCAACACTTCCTCAATAGACCCCGACCTCCAGTTTGTTCCTCTTATAACGTACAAGTATGTATATCTAAGACACATTTTTGAAAACTGTCCAATAACGCATAATCAATAAGACATTTAATAACAACTCAATACATGAATCACTTAAAAACCCCAATCCGTTAAATCTGAACAAAATTACCGAATGTCTAAGCAACAGCGAACATATATATTTAAGCAGCTAGGTTCGTTAAACTCTTTAATTAGCTTGTAATTTAATTACTAGTTAATAAATAATAATAATAATAAATTGTTGTCAAAACTGGAACAAGTGGTACTTTTGAGTCTATTAGAACCCCCTCTCCCCATCAGTGTGCGTGTGTATGTGTGTATGGTGGTAGTTCTTTGAGAACCTAATTTACCGTTTTGAAACCACAGCTCTGAAAAGTTGACTGTTGATATGCATTTAGAACCATCGTGCGGCGTTCAGAAGCTATATCTAGTCCTTGATCTTCACTCTGGATATCTCGCCGAGAGATTCAAGAAAAGATTTGCCTAGAGCCCGTTGACTTGCAAGCGCTGGACAAGAGCAGAGGAAGTTAGTCAAGGATTCTGGTTCTGTCGTATTATTACAACTGTAGCAATATATGTACAGTAGTGTCCGCTTATAACGAACTCAAAGGGATCGACCAAATTAGTTCGTTATAATTGATGTTCGTTATAAGTGATATGCTAAGAAATTTGCTAAGAAAAACATCAACGAAGAAAAATAGGTAAGCTAATAAATGAAAACACTAAAAACAGTACTTCAGTACTTATTGATTTTCAAACGCGTAATACCCTTCCTCTATGCACTTTGGAACTCGACTAATTTGTGCTGTATTTGATTGAATTTACAGTTTGATGCAATCATAATCTAAAACGGGGCAGCCCCGAAGTGAGACAGTATTGATTCATTCTAACCGGACATTTTCTTCATTTAACTTGCAAAAGGGGTGGTGATGTGCGAAAGCTTTAAGCTTTCATAACCTTAACATTTATTGTAAAGATCAACACATTTAGAATTTCGCAATCCATGCGGCTTGAGGAAATTCAGTGTCCGACTACTGGGGGAGTTCAAATTCATGCCACTGCAGTACTGCACCAACCTATGTCAGTTGAAATATAGACTCCAAGACCTCCAGGGCTGACAAAAAGCCATCTAGCATCTATTTCCACACGTCTACCTGCTGACCTGACCTACCCCAGTAGTGCCGACGTCATTTCCTTTTTCGTTGAAGAAATAAAACTCTGAAGCTTTCTCCCTTCAAAAGACTGCAGTTACTTCAGAAAATGCATTCAACTGTTGCCAACGTGGATCAAACTGATTATAAATCATCTTTGTAAGTTCGCTAGTTTATTTTAAAGAAAAAAGCGGGAGTTAATGTGTTCGTTTCTGTATGACTTGAAAGTTCATGAACTCGTCACTCGTTTGATACTACAAAACATGCTCTCCCATCTACTCAGGCGATCATCTGCCTGTACGCTGGCGAATGTATATAATGCTGAGAAGGTGAGACTATGTACATTAGTATGTGCGTTACAAGACATCAAATTCATAGATGATCGAATGCAATACATACTTTATCAAATTCATTCAAGTTTCTGCAAGTGTAGAACAATAATGTGTGGAAAATGATTACAAACTGTTTGTGTAGGAGTTCGCTATTAAACAAGTGGCGAAAAGCTTTAAAGTCATAAAAATAGATTATTAAACACACTCTATGTATAACAAAACGTTTGTATATACCGGTGGATAAATATCTAGTCACTCGATTCGAGTGACGTCACAGTGCTCTGACAAGCCAACCTTGAGTTGGGACACGAGGAAGAAACAATCTAAATCACTTTCACTGCGAATATGCTTCTAATTATATCGCGCCGCAGGTATATACAGATACACACATAGATATGTAATTACCTTACCCTGCTCTACTTAGGACCAGAAAACAGGGCCTTTCTCTTAAGTTCCAAGTGCGCATGCGGTAGATACTCAATACATTAGTCGATAGTATTAACTACACGAGTGTTGTTAGTCTCTGTTTGGTACTCTCATTGTTCAGGTTGTATTTAAACGTAACCCACCCGCAGATCGCTTGTTATATGTACATATCTACGATTTATTTAAGGGTTGGTAGGGAAGTTCTATTTGAACGAGCACACCAGTTGTTGTTACATTGCGCCCTCATATCTATCGATTCAGTCGCATCGTTCGGGTGATGTACATTGTAAGTGAACTAAGTGGAAAATTGAAAAATTGAAAAATTTAATTTAAATCAACACGATGGAGTTGAATAGCGGAAAATACATCGATTCAACAAAACAATTCAGTGAATTAGGTATTATAAGTGAACGTTCGAGAGTTATTTAAGTTTTCTGAGAATTGATTATCCACACTTCCAGATCATGCCGATCGTGAGCTAATTTTGCGGGCCATCGAAGCTAGAAAATTCGCATACATCCCATATAGTAATTTTGCAGTTGGCGCAGCGTTGCGCACAAAGTGCGGTAAGATTTTTAGTGGTTGCAACATTGAGAACGCTGCTTATTCACCGGTTTTGTGTGCTGAACGATCGGCAATTAGTAAGGCCGTCAGTGAGGGTTATAAAGAGTTCGTATCGATTGCAGTTGTGGCATATCAAAAGGACGTTCTAACACCACCATGCGGTGTGTGTCGACAATTTTTAATTGAATTTGCTGACGAAGACTTTCCGGTTTATGTCTCCAGAGCTGAGGATCCTCCACAGGAAGTGTTGTGTACATCTGTTTACAATCTCCTACCGAATGGATTTAGGAACTATAAATAAATAAAAAATATACATAATACATTTATTTAGCTTATATTTAATAGTGTCGACTTTCGATGGATTATTTAAATTTTGTAAAATGTAATTCCAATTTGTTTTGCCTTTATCGATCAATTCATTAAAGAGACTATCTGTGGTTACTGTGGGAACTAGTCAAACGTTAATCATTCGAATTGTATAATTTACGATTGATTGTCGGTAAACTGTCGAATAAGATAAGATTTACAAAAAAAAAAATCAATGATTAAAATGTTTTAAGATGTATTTCTTTCTATTATCTAAAAAGTACACACAGTCGCAAGTGGGGGGCAGACGCTGATCTCAATGTCGTACTGAAAATACTGATAAGATTGATGACGACTTTTCTTCTAATCGATTAACTTTTGCTTATTAATCATTTGCATGGTCGAAGCTCATTGTTTCTTTTTTCAGTCAATAATTTGTCCAAGAAGAATGAGAAAACTTTGCTTCCGCGCGCTCAGGATGCTTGTCCCCTTAAGTATCCGGGGTCTACAGACCGCTGCACTGTGGTCCAAAAACGGGCTCACTGTCTCAAAAATCTGTAACTCTTTTGATTTTGGAGATAAAACGGTGAAACTTGGTGTATATAATTTGTTGTTTTATTTTTTTTTTAAATGTTGATGGAATTGGAATTAAGACTAATTAAATATCAGAATCCGACATGTAACTTACAATGTAATAAACTAACAAATGTCTGTTTGAATATAAGAAAAAAAAAACATCCGAGAAAGAAGCAGATCAAAACAAGATATATCCTCTACGCATAATACACTATTCTGTTCGTATTATACGAACAAATACTTGAAGCTCTCCCTTGGACGAGTAATACAGGACGAGTATTCAGTCAAATTCTGAAAGTTCTGAACCATTGCACTTTGGCCATTGATTTTATCAATGTACTTAGAATAATTAAATCGAGACTTAATTAAATGTTATTTCAACTATTGATTTTTATCAAAATAAATCGGGGAACCCTACTTTCGTAAAATCCATATATGAGATGGCGTTATATAGAGACGTTCCACTGTGCGTTGGCCATGATCTATACTTACGGAGAAAGGGTACCTGTGCTAATTGGTGTTAAATATGTGCGTGTAGTCAGTGTAACATATTCAAAGTGTGGTAGATCCCGAAGAAAATGGGTGGTTGATTTGAAAGAAGCGTGGTAGATCGTTTATCCTCACAATTTCTATGAAAGTTCACATGCCACGTTAACGCTTTCATAAATGAACTGTGGCATCTACTTTCTTTCCTGTGGGAATAGATTTTGAAACACAGTCGTTACTAATAACACTTCTCTGCAATTTTTTGCACATTTTGTACAATACAAATGACATAAAAAAGAAGAATATCATTGTGTGGTAAATTTTGGTAGTAAATGTGGTAGACTTGAAAATTTCAACACTGGTTGTAATCCGCCGGAATTATTGGACTGGGGAGATTCTAAATTCCTGGCGAGTAGAGGGGAAAAACTATCGATAGTTTTCAATACAGAATATTTTGTTTACTGTAACTATCAGAAATGAAGAATCACAGAGTTAGCCGACTTCACAGCTGATTGCCCCCTAGTCCATCGAGGGTAACAAAACGGTAAATTGATAACAATTATTATGTGCAGTTTATTAAAATTTATACGGAGGCGATTTAGTCTTAATCATCGATCGACTATTGCCAGGAGTCAGGCGGTTCCCAGAGGAGATGAAAGTGAAGAACAGCACACACAGCGAAATCGAGATGCTCAAGCACGCAGTGCGCGGCCACGTTCTCGGTTACTAGAAGAAAGAAGCACTTTCAATCGATCACGTATAAATATCAATTATTTTCTTTACGGTCATACAAATCCGGTACCATTTGTAAAATGAACAAAGTACAAACAAGAAAGTTAGATTGTGGGCATTGAATTGTTCACCGGAACCATTGCATTTCGGTTTCTAAACGTCACCAGAATCAAAGCATTTCTTGAAGAATAAAGGCATACAAATTCCTCTTCTCAAATGCTATCGTTTGGTGCAACCAATATTATTAGAAATAATTTCATGCCAGGATTAAAGGTAATCGAAGATAGATTTGCAAAATTTGTACAAAAATTCTAACTCGACAACTTTTCATATAAAGATTCCGGGTCAGATGTAGCACAGAGTCGGATCGTTACTGCCATTTGCGGATAGTCAGAGCTTAAAAATTTATTTTCTTAGTAATTCTCGTGAAGAAATTATGTAATAGTCTTCCATCTCTTCGAACGTATGAAATTATTTAGCCTTTAACACAGATTATGACGGAAATGTTGGATTTGCTGTATTAACATAATTAAAAAAAAATTAAACAAAATTGTTCTTAATAGGCTTGAGCTTTATTTTCAGGCCTCAGAGGAAACACACTAAAGTAACATGTCGTTGAATTTTTAAAATGCATTCAAGTGAAAATTCGATGCGGTCTCTGAGACCGGTGGTAGGTGGTTCAGTGTTAATCGAGATTTGCAGCGTGAACACAATTACGTTTTTTTTTGAAGAAACTGATAAAATATACCAAATTTAATTTTTCTTCATGAAAAATTTCATACAATTATTTATATTATATTATACGCGTATTAAGCTAGAGAAAATAAAAGGTAAAAGTGATTATAAACGGAAAGAGATAAAACACCAAACATTATCTAATCCGCTTTGTTTTTGTTTTCACACATGTCTTTCAATCGACGACTCACGGCGTTCAAAGCTTTCGTCAAGATTTAACTAATTTAATCTGTGTATATTATTAAATCCCTATTAAATCACTCCATAATATTAGCCTTAATCTAATTTAAGCCTAGATTAAATAAATCCTTAAGATAATGGTTTTCGCTACATGAGAACCGAGAATGTAAGCAAATTAAGCACGAGTATTAAAAGTCACATACACTTTTACGTTATCACAATTCCCGATTAGAATATCAATTTATCTTACGTCGAAAGCTGAAATCTAACATGAGATGTCCAACGTCACTACTTCTTCATATCGGAACTAGACTTCTCTACGCCACTCTAAATTTTGAGATTTAGTTACGTATCTGCTTCCATTGACGCAGTGATTGAAGACTCTTTGCGTATGTACTTACATGTGCTTACATGTTGGATGCGTAGATGCTCAAACGAATTCAATAGACATCATTGAATGATAAAGTTCTTGAACAAAACCAAGTTCGTCTTTCGCAAGAAAGGCATAATATACAGCTGCCTTTCGAAAAAGAAATCAGGAATGGCCAAAGCCAAAACAACACGTAACAAATGATTTTGTTTATTCCTCTAGTACGGGGCTCAAGTAGATGAGATCCTTTAGTCCTTCGAAGTTATGATTGAAACTGCTGAGTGACTGTAGCAATGACTATAGATCTTTCCACCCACCTTTCTTGATCTAGGACCTTAGAATTACCTTGAGAAGTTTGATAATCTATCTCTAAATCTAAAATAAATCTAAATAATCTCTAGATGGAATGTCCTGATAGCCTGTTCTATTTAAGGTGATTCTGTTCGTTACTTTATATCTGCTTCGTATCAAATTCAGACACTTGACTAGTAGGTTCCATGTGTACGCGGCTGCGTATGCGAAAACTTCGCCGGCAACCGTGGCTCTGTACAACCTACAAAATTATCTCGGCAGGCAAATGAAAAGACGACATTAATGGCTTGCGCAGAAATGAAGTATTACAGAGATGCTGATTCCCCTAGTCCATCGAAGAATTTGAGTGCCTTTTTTTAGATATTCATGGATTTTTGACGATTATTCACGAAATAACGTGAATGCCGTTCTCTGATAGGTCAATTTGATTTGAGAAAACGATATAAAAAACAATTGTCAAACATTTTCACAAGGGCAAGAGAGGTAGCAGTCGGTAATGGGCTTTCGCTAGAACGCGCTCGATTGCCTCGGTGACATTTATTATCTGAAATTCAGTTTTTACAATTTTTTCAAATAATTATTCTTGTGGATTACATTTACATACAGTACAGCCTCGCTTGTCCGGACACCCGCTAGCCCGGACATTTCAGTAGTCTGCACACCTCTATATTTCGGACACATTCAAAATGTTACCTCTACAGCCCGGACAGAGTATTAGAATGCGTTCGTTCACATAATTATGGGAATTTGCCTACTAGCTGTGTTGCTGTGTGTGTGTTGCCGTTGCGTTTTGCAAGGTTACGTTTATATGTGTCTGTTGATTGTTTTTACTCTGTTGTATGCATTTCATGGGGCTTCTCAGTTGCGTTAAGTTTTCATTATTTTGAAGTTCTTTTAATGATAAACTGCATTTTTTGTAGTTCAGGGTTGAATTTCTCACTGAAAGTTTTGCAAACGATAATATGACTTCTGCAAAGGAAAGGATCTACATATCTGCAATAAAATATGTTTAAAAAGTTTTGGGTTGTCCACTTCATTTTATTTTTTCTCTATAGTCCGGATATATATTAGTCAGCGCGACATTGTGATTTAGACTATCAGGCATATTATACTGGAAGTCTCACAAAATATAATAAAATCTTCAAAGCTTGCGATAAGCTTTTTTCTTATGCTAATAGTTTTTTTTATAACGTTTAGTCTTTTATAAAATTGTCGAGGCCAACAATTTCAAGTAACTTATAAATCGTAAAAGTGTGAACAGTCTCTTAGAGTCAAACATCTGCCCAAGAGTATGCAACTACTTTCCGTCCTTCAGTTCTACTGAATTCCGCATATCTGAATTCTGAAGTCATCTGACAGTCTTTCACATGTCAGTCTTTTGATCAGCTGATAGTTTATTTATTAAGAAAAAAAGGGGCGCACAGTGGAAATTAACAAAAAGTCTAGTTCAAGTCTTATTAACAAAAGTGATTATTAGTGGAGAAAAAACACAATAGCCGTTAGACAAAGGCTATCCATGTGTTTTTACACCATCTAGATCTGGAATATTATGGAAAACTGTTGCGGCAGCGAAGCTCGCGACCAGTCATTCAAAGATATGTTAAAATCACTAATTGACTCCAAAGTCATAAACATTCAATTGTTTACCATTGCTGTTGGTGTATTATTTATAGTTGTATTATTTAAGAATAAATTTAAGATGGCTGTTGGAAGATGAATAACCTAAGCAAAGTGTTTTATTACTTCTATTTTCTTCTTCACCTCATGTCGCCATTGATTTTATCCCGTGGGTATGTATACTTTAGGTTCCCGTAGGAATTTTGATAAATCGCGGTTTACTCAATACCATATCCAGCACTGGCGATGAGGTCATGTTGTGACAAATGTGTTTCTGGTTTTCAATGTTAAGCGTGGTTTCAAGGTTTCGCGCAAGCTGATGAAATAGAGCATTTAATTAAATTATCGTTCGGTCGTATTTGACAAAGGTAATGCCAAGTGAGTGTCAGCCATTGTCCTTGAAGTGGTTGGAGTTGGAATTGAATACCGAATGAGTGCGATGGTTAGTTCACAATGGCGAAGATTTTCACAAGCATCGGTGGTTCAGTGGTAGAATGCTCGCCTGCCACGCGGGCGGCCCGGGTTCGATTCCCGGCCGATGCAATTAATTTTTTCATTATTTTACATTTAATAAAATGTTTGTTCTTACAGATGGCCAATCACATTGATTTACTCTTTTATTCAGAATTTGTGGACATTTAAAATGGAATAGGACGCCGCGTTGCTGATGGAATTGCATACAACGTGGAAACAATCTCGAACAGACTTGGCAGCTATATGCGATATGAAACTCCAGAGGCACCTTTTCTCAAACAAGGCTACAAGAAAATTCAAATATGAACATTCTTTCACCGATGCATCGGGGAAGCGTTTGTAACAGCCATTTACGACAAATCAATTTACCAAGGCAATACAATCAAGGATCAGCTACTCTGCCCCGGAATAGCACCAATGAAGCGGGTGTCGGAAGAGGCACATTGTTCTAAGCCACGGAGCTCGCAGATCGAGTTATATTTAGCCTGAAGCTAGTTGACTTGAGTCATGTTTTTGTAGATCGTGGTAGCATGGTTAAATGGAGAGGCATCTAGCAACCAAATCGAATAAGATCAATCAAAGTACTCCACAGTGGCGACGTGTTCCGACTAAACAAAATCCCGCTGACATCATTTCAAGAGGATTGAATGATACCCAACCCAACACCTCTACGATATGGTGCTATGGACCTTTATATGTATCTGATACTTACTTACTTATCCGGATAGCGACCCACTCCAGGGTCCGAGCCTGAGCAATAGCTACTGTCCATTGCTGACGGTCCTGGGTACGCTGCTTCCAGTCATCAAGACCAAGTTGTCTCTCATCCGCGATTACTTGGTCTTTATACCGGAGATTCGGTCTTTCTCTCATTCTCGAACCAGGATGCTCGGATCCAAAATCCTTTTAGCTGGAGCATTGTTGTCCATGCGCTTGATTTGGCCGAGCCAGTGCAGTCGACGAATGTTTGCCTTCCGGATTTCATCCACATTCTGGTACAGCGCGTAGAGTTCGGGGTATGTCTTCTCCTCTATTCGCCTTCCTCGCAGACGGGACCATATATCCGACGCACAATTTTTCTTTCGAAGGCACCACGAATCAGCTCCGCCGTTTTTCTTATCGTCCAGCACCGGTTACCAAAGGAGTTTCTACGTCGGATCTCCACAGTGATGTCGTTTGTGGGTTTTACGTCTGGCGCTAGGTGGACAAACTCCTTTACTACCTCAAAATGGTAGCTGTCGATTATGATGTTTTGGCTCTAGGGGCGTGAGGCGGAACGTTTCTTGCTTGACGGCATATTTTTTGTCTTATTGTCCTCATTGACCTTAAGACCAGCTTGCTTCGCCTCCTCTTCAATTGCCGTAAAAGTTTCCACTACGGCACCTTGGGAACGGGCAACGATGTCGATGTCGTCTGCATATCCCAACAGTTGGACTGACATTCTGGGGAAGTGGAAGACTTGAACACAGCACCGATGACAGTTAGACCATGGGCAACCATCCTGCTCTGAACAATCTACAAATACCCAAAATCATCAAACAACAACTAAACGATGCTTTTTGGAAAGATAGCTGGACAACCAAAGTCATAAACAGACAAATCTTGAAAGGATGATCGGTACCTGAGGAAAAAATATGAATTAAATCTAAAAATGGGAATTCATTGTAATAATAATTGCTATTCTTTTCTAGAAAGAATATAATTTATTTTTTCATTGTCAAATGTTAAAGAAATTAATTCAACTGAATATTATTGTTTATTTTATTTTGACAGCTCAATTCTCGTAAATTACTGGTAAAAAGTTCCAACCCAATCCTGAAGTGATACAAAATAAGGCCCCTGTATTTGGATTTGGACGAAAGTAAACGTAAATGTTTCTACGGCGTTATTTACGGTCGCAAAAGGAGGAATACGGGAATACGGAGGTGTCGAAAGTAGTACAATACTCCTATAGGAGTACTTTCAGCAACGCTGATGCCGAGTCACTCATTTCCCCTATTTTCATGGAGTACACTATACGACCATTTAGCATTGCAGTAATAAAATTATAGACCCGGTCCACATACTAACATACAATTAATGGAATGACTTACGTGACGATCGATGAAACTTGAGTGCATCAATGTTATTAAGAGTACGATCAAATAGCCGATGACTGGAGGCATGTGATTAATTGAATAAAATCTCCACCAGTGACAAAGCACAATTTCGTCTTGTTGGAGTTTAAAGATGAGAACCAGAAATTTGCTATAAATTCGAAATTTTTCATTCAATTCGTAACTCTAAACTAACTCTAACTAAATAAACTAAGACGATATTTAGCAAATATCCGATGATGGCTACAAGTTGAATTTACGCATGCATTACACTTCCCTTATTAAAGCATTTTTACCCACGTTTCTCGACTAATAAAAACGGTATTATGAGTTATTAGTGAAGTCGAAATATTTGCTAATACTATTACAGTCGAACTTAGATAAGTCGAACTTCGATTACTCGAATGTGTTGATAAGTCGAATTCTGAAGAGAAATTTCCAAATTCTGCGTATTCTCCAAGTTCATTTTATAAGGAATCGCTTTCGAAGCCCTGCGTTTGTATGTTCTTTTGACCTAGTATAAACAAAATCGTGGTTTTGGTGAATTTCTTTGATTTCATGAACTGAACGCCCAAACGAAAAAAATAAGGGAGACATTCAACTGTAGATGGAATTTAAAGCTTGAAAAAATACCAGAAATATACAAGCTGTTAAGTATGTTGATTTCCGCAATGGGATGGCGATATTGTTACTGGAGTTTCCCCCAGATGAAGATATTGTCGATAATTGAGGATGATTTGATTCAACCACCTTCAAACGAGTTGCAAATTCATTACTCATTTTGCGTTTATATTAAAAGACTAAGCTTGGCCTTCCTGATTACAGATCTCCCAAGGTGTGTCAAGTCTTCGACTCCGAACCAGTGGGACAACGCAATAGAGGACACCCACGGAACCGATGGCGCACCCAGGTGGAGAAGGACCTCAATCAGCTTGGTGTGCGCAGTTGGAGACAGCTGGCTAAAGATCTTCACGGCTGGAGAGGCTTACTGGTTGAGGCCCAGGCCCACCCCGGACTGTAGCGCCACCAGAAGAAGAAGAAGAAGGTGTGTCAAAACTGCCCCAGCTTGACCAATCCTACAGGGTAGCAGTTTTCAACTCAGTATTTCTTCCAACTCTCACCTATGGTCACGGAATTTGGGTAATGACCGAAAGAATAGAGAATACAAGCTGGTGAGATGAGATTTTTTCATGCTGTTGTGGAAATTAATTACCGAGATTGGATGCTTCTTCGAACGGAAAGAGCTATGCTTCGATGGTTTGGTCATGCAGCACGAATGTCCCCACCATCACGACTTCCGATTCCATCAGGTAGGCGACCACTTGGCAGACCCAGGATGAGGTGGTTGGACCAAGTTCATAACCTCGCCTGGTTACGATTGGGCATAACCTCTGATGAGTTAGAGTCGATAGCGGAGGATCGAGTTGTCTGGCGATCTCTCGTGCGTGGTTTGCCCCCGCAACTCCCTTAGTGTATGTTGCGAGTCAAAAGATGATGACTAAAAGACTCATGAAACAACAAATGATTCGGTGTACCTACAATTGTTTAAGTTCTCTTGAAGATTTTTTTTTAAAACAAAATAAAAAAATCCTCTCTTCAGTCATGTGTAGCAGACTATTTAAAATTATAATTATGCTCCTGTACGTTTTATGTGTTATATCGCAGATAAATCAAAATTACATCAATTTTGTATTTTACTTGATAAATCGAATTTTTTTTTTGCAAGTGGTGGTTCGAGTTATCGAAGTTCGACTGTACTTCTATGAGACGTAATTTTCCTACAGTAATCATTTCCCAGTTATAATTATTGGCGCTGAACAAATAAGTTATTAGTGCTCGAAAATATTTATGAAACACTATTTTAGTAATAAATAGGCAAATATTAGTAAATTCGCTCATAATTATTAGACTTTTCTTATGAAAATGGACCCAGGAAGGTCTTGCTATGTGTTGTGGTGGGATTCACATGGAATCATCTAGTATAAGCTGATCTGCAGCAAAACTGTTATTGGGAATTGTACTTTTAACAATTTGACCATCTCAAGGAAGCAATCGATCAGAATATGCCAGCTTTGGCCAATAGGAAAGGGATTGTGTTCCATCTGGACAAAGCCAGGTCACACACATCGATTGCGACTCGCGAGAAACTCGGAGCGCTTGGTTGGGATGGCGTCGGGGACATGCGGAGTCAACCATGCCTGCGCGCCATCCGCAAGAAATTCGATGTTCTGTTTGAGCTCCCTTAAACTCAACTATATTCAATATAGTTGACGCCTGGGGAAGTGCACTCCACTGTATGGCGTCTTCCGCCGTAGGGTATGCCCAATCCACTGTCTCCTTCGTATTGTCTTATAGGTTCCTGGCCCGTTTTCACGTACAATTCCACGGAGATGTAGTTCGGCCAAAATATCCTAAGGCTGTTTCTTAGACATCTATTTACGACAGATTGCAGCTTTCGTGAGGTAATGGAGACCACTTTACAGGTAATGCATCCATAAAACAGCACCGATTCCATGTTGGAGCAGATCAGTTCCAGCTTCGTTCTCAAGCTAATAATAGATCATGCATACCATTTCGGACGCAGCTTCAGCATTCCCGCTTCTGCTCTACACATCCCCTTTGAGCCACCCTAGTTAGCCTTAGCCACACTTCCTGAATATACAAAGCTGTTCTCGACTTTTTGTGCTGCAATGTTCAGTTGGGCGCGGTTGTCAGAAATTCTAAGGGCTTTAGTTTTCCCTGTATTTATTTTGAGCCCGCCTTTGTCCACCAAGTGAAGTTCCATTATCCGATGTAAAAGTAGACAGGCAGCGTCAGTCTAGTCTAGGTGTTTAAGATAAGATGCCATAGTCCATCGAATGCCATAATTCCCGTCCGCCAATGCTGCACGGAGTACATCGCTGATAACCTAACCACCAGAAACAATTGTCAGTATCTATCGAAATCTTTCTCGAAGTCGTCGAAGTTTGCTTCGTCGTACACTAAGCTGCACTTCTTTTTTCTTCGCCCGGTGTTGGACTTCTCGTTCGGTTCTCTCTAGTGCTGAGGCCGCTGCGATTCGAAATTTTATTGCTATACGCCCATCGATCCGAATCCAGGTATCAGCGGTAAGCCATGTACAATGGTTGTTCTGTCTCTTACCGACATATGTACTTGCCCCAGTCACAAAAGCATTTTTCACTTCTGCTTCGAAGGCAAGATGGTCCCTAATCTTTGTATTAAGCAGTATCTGGTATTAAGCAATTGCTGCTACCATAAGATGGTGAATTCGTTCTAGCCCGATGTCGGCTGAGCTTTCGGAAGACTAAGACACTGTTTCGAAAGGG
Organism: Eristalis intricaria; assembly: GCA_964034865.1. Classification (NCBI taxonomy): domain Eukaryota; kingdom Metazoa; phylum Arthropoda; class Insecta; order Diptera; family Syrphidae; genus Eristalis; species Eristalis intricaria. The sequence continues at coordinate 38,473,133 of OZ035875.1, forward strand.
GCTGCTTGGATGTTCTTCGTCAGTTGAGACCCAGCTGATCTTGTGGCAGGTATAATGCTCGAACGACGTACCCCCAATGATTAGGCGGTTGGCGTTGCAGACGTCCACAAAGCGTTCACCGTTGTCATTCCGGGCTTCAGGACCGTGTTTAAGCATAGTGTTGTCGCTGCCTATTTTGACATTGAGATCTCCTCTCTCCAATCCCTTCAATTACGATATCACCATTAACCGTTTGAACTTGCTGCACCACTGTTGAAATTGTCCTTTTCATCCTCATTCGAGTCTTCCGTCGGACCATAACACCGTCAATTTTCTATTGCTATGGTATTTCCAGGATATGTGACTACTTCGTGCGGCGTTAACACCAGTCCCACTCTAGACCTGTGCGCACTACCCGCCTATATATCAGAGTAGAGCATTACAGTGCTTTTAGTTGGCGAGAAGAATTATCCGTCCAAACACCCTATTTCACTCAGTCCTAAAATGCCTATTTATCCTGGATCTAATGTTTTGTGGTCCTTCCACTCGAAGCATTGATTTCCGTAGGGACGAGGAGAGGGATAACGGCATTACCATCAAAACGAAAAAAAGCTCTAAATATCGTCCAAAAAATAAAGCTACACCTAATACTTTAAAGCCCTGTTCCTGTCCTGCTCTATGGCGCGGAATCTGAGCAATGCCAAAAGCAAGTAAAGATGCCCTTGGTTTTTTCTCGAGAAAAGTTCTACGTTCAATCTTTGCCCTGTTTGAAGAGAAGAAGATTCAACCATGTACTGTAAGGGCTGTACAGCGACATGAGCCTAGCTAGGCATCTACGGATTCAATAAAGGACGCCCTCCCAGGAGACAGCTGAGAAGAGAAAGATGGGAGACAGCCAGCTGGAGAGGCTTGCTGGTTGAGGCCCAGATGCATCCCGGACTGTAGCGCCCCCACAAGAAGAATAAATTCAAGCTTCATGTGTCTCCAACGAGCAGTGACAAAAAGAGGTCCACATTAAGCCTACTGAATCTCATCTGTGCGTCATGAATGAATGCTGCTCGTGTTTTTTCTAATCTCATTGGTCTATCTCGAAATTCAATCCCTTTCAAATATTTCTATAAATCACCGCGCATTTGTTTGCTTCGATAAGTATTCATTTTTATATTTCAAGTTTTGCATAATGAAATAAACAAGTTCGAAGGCATATACATTGTTGTTTTGTGACGCTATCACGTGCCGATGCCAATGGTTTGCTTGCGGCAAGAAAAAATGGAGGTACTAGGCGCGGTCTTCCAAGAAGTGTACAAAGTGAATGAGAGCGTTCGCCCGAACCACGACTTGGATAACCGCGTACTGGCTAGCAACTCGCAACTTCGAGAAGACATGCAACAATGGCGATCTGAGAACACTGGCTTTGTCGTGTTCAATGATGATAACATGGCAGATAATGCCATCGCCGACGAAGGGGTTCAACCCCCGTTCATATCGAAGACAGAACTCCAAGCGGTCTTCGAATCATTAAAGAAGAAAAAGTCTGTTGGAATCGACGGGATCTCCAACATTGTGCTAAGACACCTCCCCCTGGAAGTGGTTAATATGTACACAATCCTGTTTAACAATGCTTTGAATAATGCACATTATCCAGAGCATTGGAAAACTGCGATTGTGCAACCCATATCCAAGAGAGGAAAAGATTCTTCGAATCCTTGCAACCTCCGGTCAATAAGTCTCCTTCCGAATATCAGCAAGGTATTCGAGAAGGTGATCAATAGAACTCTGATCAACTGGACTAAGGACAAAAATATAATTCCGGATAACCAATTCGGTTTCAAAGCGGGGCATGACACTATTCATGCTGCGTCGAAACTGGTGTCGGATATCCAATGGAACAAGAGCCAGAAACAATGTACGGGTGCCTGCTTGATTGACCTGGAGAAGGCCTTTGACACCGTATGGTTAGAAGGTCTGTTTTACAAGCTCAATCGGCTAGGCATAAGCAAACCACTGCTGTACCTACTGTGTAACATGCTTACCGGTAGACGGTTCGTAGTCAAGAATGGCAACGTGACCTCCACAGGTATATTCCAAGTTAAAAATGGTCTCCAACAGGGTGCCGTTAATTCGCCGATCCTGTTCAACATTTACTTGAGCGATCTGTTAAGTTCTCTTCCTCATGCAATTGCGTATGCCGATGACTTAATCGTGTACAGATCAGGCAAAAAGATCGAGGAAATCACTACCCTCACGCAGGGTGACTTCGATTCATTCATGAGAAGTTGCGATGACTGGAAGTTGAGTATCAACTTCCAGAAGTCGGAAACCATTCTGTTCAGGACGCCGTTGTATAAGGCCTCGGCGGACACGAAAAAGAATTGGCGAAAGTTCTCAATCGTTGGACGACACGGGGAACCACTGGCGCAAAGGACTGTAGTCAGATACCTCGGGATCTGGCTAGACCAGTATCTGTATTTTAATAAACATGTAGATGCTGCTCTGGCCAGGGCCCGAGGCGCATTTGCCCTTGCAAAGAGACTGTTTTACAACAGCCAACTCGATGCAAGGGTGAAGGTCATCTGCTACATGGCGCTCATCCGGCCAATGCTCACCTATGGCTGTCCCGTGTGGTTCAACGTGAGTGCAAGCTTAATGGAAAAGATTCGGTTGTTCGAGAGGGCTTGTCTTAGGGCTTGCCTTCGCCTTTATCGAACTCCAGAGTCCCAGTACATAAAATACTATTCCAATGAGGTCTTATACAACAGGGCAAACCTGATAAGAGTGGACAATTTCCTGTTGAAGTTGGTTCGAGGTCACACTGCTAGAGCGATGAACTCGTCCAATAACTTGATCTCAGGGGCTTACTACCCCAATCCCCAATACCACGAAAGGGTACGTCACAAAGGCTTCGTCCCCCCAGAAGCCTTTCTCCATTTAGACAAAAACGGGCTGTTACAAAATATAAATGCGGTACCGCTCATCTTCCACATAGCCCGTTCAACTGTGGATGGGCGACTCAACCACGACCGCTCCGTCGCACAACGAGCTGAGGAGGGTCTCCTCCGCTTCAGTACGGCGGTATCAAGGAGAGATGTTCTGGATGTTGCATCGCAACATCGAAAATTCTGGTGGCTGGGGAGAGAGGGAACTCCCTCATCGAACCCTTTAGACCCGGGGTAGAAAGGGTAGCGCGTTCCCCCTTATGGGGAGCAGTCGGTCTCTGTCTTGCAGCGGAATAGGTGAAAATCTATAAGCTGCAACCTATGGCCGACCTACATAGCCTAAGGTAGTTTTTAAGGTAGTTGTAAGATGTAAATATATATATATAAAAAAAAAAAAAAAAAAAAAAATATTAGTATTCACATGGGTACACCACTGTGTATCTATGTGTATACATTGTATATATTAAGTACATATATATACATATGTCTATGCATTCATATATACATATGTATATGTATGTAGTTTAGCTTAAGTTAGTTTAAGTTAATTTTAAGGTAGTGTGTAAGTTAGGTTATAAGTTTTAAGTAAATCCTGTTCAGTCATTAAGTTTTTTTTCTCAATTTTTCTTAATAATAAGTCGTACAGATCATGAAATTATTCTTTAAATGCATGGAGTCTTAGTTTAAGTCGAAAGACATAGGATAAGATTAAGTTTAGCTTAGAGTGCCCGCCTAGGGCCAGTAAGTTATATATATCGTAATTCTGTTCGTTCAACTAGTTTTAAGCATTTTTGTCTAGTATATAAGTTTTTATGAATTCCAAAATAAAAATGAAGTAAAAAAAAAAAAAAAAAAAATGGTTTGCTTGCGATTCTACTTTTAGGAAATTCAGCAATAGCTATGCAGATGAGTATATACTCCTCCATATATATGGATTTGGATTTATTTACAGTGGACTCCCCTAAGTCGAATTGTCACGGGATGCCATAATTTGTTCGAGTTAGATGGAGTTTGACTTTGAAAGAGTTTTTTGCATGCAAATTTGAGGGAAGTGTACATAAAATATTGCAAAAAAGTTCAGAGATCTCGACTTAGAGAGAGTCCACTGTATATTAAATAATAGATGGACAATACGTATTGGTTAATCTCAAAATACAAGTAATGCCAAGAGTATTTTCAAGGGGATGCTCGCGATAGTTTCTCCGAAGTCTTCACCACGAATTCCCTTACCAGTGAACGGTTGATTCAATGTTTCCTTAAGAGAAAGATGGCAGTGGATGGCATTAACCTTGTCACCCTGAGTTAGAGAGAATGGTTTGACTAAACTGTTAGTTTAACAGGTTCGCCTGATTATATTTCAACACGGCCTACAGTGTAGAAGCGTTGAGTGGGATTTTTGGAGCTATCCACTTGTATTTCGTAAAATCCCCCGTGATTCATCGGCAATCGCCGATCATCGTTCATCCGAAACGCTTCGTGCGGTATGGGATCAGTTACGTATTTTTATTGACTTTAATTATCCCAATAAGAGAACTAAAACCCTGGACATTCGTTGCCCAGGCATAAATTCTCATCCATCTTGACATTTCCGTCACTATTCTGTTTTATAAGTGCACACATGTACACATGTGACATCTGGAAAACAAATTTGCTTGTGGGAGAGTACACAATAGAAAAGATATAAAGTGCTGGCGGCTGAATAACAAGGAGAGTTGATGTGCCACACTGACTATGGCGATAAGCAGTACAGAGTCACAGCAGGGATCGATCCTCGGTCCTCTTCTGTGGAACATAATGTACGAGGCTCTTTTGCGACTAACGCTGCCAGAAGGAGTCAAGGTAATCGTATTCGCTGACGATATAGGCATTCACACCTTAGCAAAGAGTGCCAAATGAAGCACGTCGTCAAAATCAAAAACTGGCTGAAAACGCTGGCTTGGAATATTGCTGACCATAAAACTGAGGCAGTTCTTTTTACCAGTCTCAAGAAAGTGCAATACGCAAGCAAACGACAAAACTAAGGAATCACTGAAGTACCTTGGTGTTATGCACGACAACAGGCTTAGCTTTAAAACCCATGTCAAGTATGCCAGCAATTCGGAGGTCCTGGCGGTCAAGGAAACGGCCAAAATTTCATGGTTCATGGTTGGAAATACCTCCGGCTGATAATTCCATTCAAATTGACAGTTAAGGGGCCATTAAAGAAATTTTGGTGATACAAATTAAGTCCAAGCTTATCGCAAGCAGCCGCGAAGAAGCTCATCGTACGCAGCATTCGCAGGCCACAGGGACACAACCGGCAATGAGTTAGCAGATGAACTTGCCAGGAGAGGGGCCAAGACTGACCCATTCCAGGCAATCCCACAGTTTGATCCACCTCTAACTGATATCAAGAAGAAAGTGGAGGTAGCTAATGAATGGTGGAGGTCTCTTACCACATGTGAACCCGTCGAACGTTATTGGGAAAGTTAAATGCAGCAGGAGGCTGCTACAGATGGTAGTCGGAGCGTAATCAGCGGCAGATGACATGACCAAACAAAATGGGACTTACCTATGACACCATATGCAGAGACTGCGGGGATGAAGAGGAAATTGAGGATATGCCCTAATCTCTGCCTATTGAGACAAATAACTCTGAGAGAATTTTTCTTCTATGACCTCCATGATCTCCATCCACTCTCTGGATGAATACACGGACAAGCATAACAACACCTGTAGGACATGAGTGAGACCGGAAAGGTTACATCCCTCATGGGCATCACAATGGGTTCAACTGGACATAATTGCGACGTAGCCCCACCACGTCTGCCCACCGACCTAATCTCACCTAACTCCATTCGGAAAGAACAGGAAGACAAAGCCCTGAACAGCGCCAGAACTTGATAGCTTTCTCTGGAAAATGGAGCAACAGCGAGAGTCCTGTGGTCAATACTGAGTAGAAATAGATCCGCATCACTGACCAGCTTTAGTCGCAAGGAAGTACGTACCCTTATAGGAGTCCTTACCGGACATGGATGGTCGCGACTGATCATACTAAAAAAACATAGTCTATCCAACGTCTTCTCTGTGAATGCTCAGTCTTATCAAAGAAAAGAAACAATTTCCTGGGAAAACACTTCTTCGTATAACTAGAGGATTTCATATTAATCTGGAGTAAAAGAAGGTCTCACGTTAACATCACATCACCTCTCAAGGGAACAATGGACACAACCTAAGAAGTTCAATCTGACTCCCACCACCTATCCGTTGATTTCAAGCCCGCATATGACAGCGTACATAGAGACAGACAAGCTATGCAGCGTCATGTCCAGTTTTGACATCCCTGCCAAGGTAGCAAGAATGTCGTCAAATAAAGAAGAAAAAACTAAGTTTCAACTTCGTCCTTAATGAGAGGAGAGATGGCTCTATTACTCAATTGCCTCTTAGGCGCAAAAAACAGGGATTGGCAAGATCTCTCTACTCTGCGTTTGATCTCGGTAATGGTGTTGTTCGTACTGTTTACTTCCTTGACTACATCAGAAGTTTATCTGCCTATGGTGAAATTCTGACCGAGTCGTCGATCTTGTGCGTCCTAGCAACTGTTGGGACTTTTGGAAGATCGTGGCTCAATGTTGGCGAGTGAGTTCTGCATGACCTTCTCGACCGAATTAGAAGTCTCTTGTCTAATTCCTTGTTTAACAGTAAAGGTCTCGGTGAGTCTGTTTCCTACCTTGATGGAGCACCGACAATTCTTCGTTCTCATCCTGCACAACCTGATGATATAATAATAATATGGGTGGTGCGACAGTCCAAGGCGGACCTTCGCCTAGCTACTCTAGAGTGGAAGTGGCCTACAGTTTAATGCCGACTCCGACCGGCGAAAGTTGAGAAACTTTTTCTAGACACGAATACTCTTTGAGCACTGTCAGTGACTCGCAAGAGGTGGAGCCGTGAATTGTTAAAGGTGGTAAACTTTCAGTTTGACAGAAATATCACAACACATGGCTTTGCGTAGCTTGTCTGTATGCACGCTGTCATATGCGGCCTTCAAATCGACGAAAAGTGGTGAGTGTCGATTTGCATTTATTTTTCCCGGGATCCGTAGTAGTGTCAGTTGGGTCTCCTTTCTAGAAGATCGGGCAAACGATACTGAGATTCCACTCGTCGTGCATACTTTCCCCCAACCAGGTCATCTCCAGTTGACAGCTGCCAGTTGACAGCTGTCCGCACCGGCAGCTTTGTTAGACATCAGTCTTGATATTGCTATCTTGACCTCGTCTAAGTTGGGGGGAACGAATTCTCGTCGATCATCGTCCAGATTGAGTGCATGTGGTCATTATTTCTGTGTATTCTCCCGATTGCTTAAGTTGACTTATCTCTCACAACTTATGTCACACCCGATTGACACAACGGAAGCTTATACAATCAGACGCGAGAATTTCAGGTCATCATTATGCAGTGCTTCAATGACAAATTTATAAAACGTAGCACTACGGGGTTAAGACCGCAACAGCTCCCATTTTTCCCGATGACTAGGAAACAACAAAACATCGCAACTAGTCTGATAAAATGTGCACTAAATGCAAACGTTTAAATTCAATTGCAACTAATAAACACAATATTTATTCCCAGCAGTCAGACAGCCATTAAGTCTTATCAGTCAGTGATGCAGGCGCAATCAGTCAGCTTAATGCCAACAAGTCACAACGTGTAACACGCTCCTGCACTTTTGAATGGTGTTTGCTCTAGATCCGTGCGTGTGGAAAGTGCATCTGCAGCAACTGACTGATTGCGATTTTTATTTATTTGTTGTTACATTCAGAATGAACAGAAAAAAGGTCACCATCAGAATTGCCCAACGGCCAGTGGGTCTGATAGATAAGAGAACGAGTTGATCCGCTTGACCCACACTGACTGCCCGATGAATTGCCATGATAGTCAGTTTCACGAGAACGTTTGTGTTGAAATTTCATACTCTATCAGTGATTAAGTGGCAGTTGAACTGACTGAAACATGCTGCTCTAGGGAATTCGGGGCGGACCAAAACAACCCGAGCGAGTGTTTGATTTGTGAATGACTTGACAGCCTTGACATTGTGATAAGGCAATTGGGAAATCAAACTTAAGGAGATTACGTAAAGGGTTGTGTAAACTAAGCAATGAGTTCAGATATTTTCTGATCTTGGTGGTGTGAGATATAGAGGCGCCCTGTCGATGGGGTTCAATCAAAAAGCCGGAATCCTTTATTCGTTTTTTTTTCCACAGATCGGATCACACTGATCACTCTCATCCTTCGGATATATTTCATCCAACTCTGACCCTCCTACGCTGTGCGGCACATCTCTGCAACTAACAGTGCGCCGCCAGTGCGAAATTTCTGGGTTTCATCAGCGGTAATAAGGTAAGCTGGAAACACAATATTCCGGTTACGTCTGAGAAAGTCACTTCTGCTCTACACAGCTTTATGATTTTCAGATCGACAGCAATGTAAAGGGTGTCACTTTGGTGGACCTTTGCTTGGCATTAAGCAAAGCTGTCAACTGGGAGCATTGAATTCCTCCACTAAATTAGAATCAGTTTGGATATAGGAAAGCTAAGTCTTTGCTTCTCGTTAAAACCGTAGTGTACTGGATTCCAAAGGAATTGCACTCTATGCAGTCCTCGACTTTTGATAACACTGGCTACGACTCGATCACAAGGGCGATTTGTAGGTATCGAGGTATCGAGGAGTCGACCAATCAATTGATCAGAGCCATGCTGGAAAGTCGTTCAATCACTTCCTCTTCTGGAGGAGTGCCGGTTTCTGTAATCGCAGTCAAAGGGTGCCCACAAAGGAGAGTTCTTTTCCCCTCGCTGTGTCACTAGTTATCCGCAATCTGTTAACAGATCTTCACAGATCTGGGCTTAAGAGAAAACACCACGCTGCAGTATCTAGAGTACTGCAAGGATTTAATTTATACAATGCCGGATATTATGGTCAGTCAGCATTGTTTTGGCACGCTTTTTGGGGCTGAAATATTGCACCGTGAGACCTGGACTAATGGGACCAATATGATTCACAGACGTATCGAAGATGAACTCTGAAGTTGGGGCCGGAGTCTTTGGACCAAACACTAGGATTTCCGTACCTGACCCCATGTCAAGTCCTACCGTGTTCCAAGCCGGAATCTACGCCAGAACAGAATTAAATCAATTTCAGGCAGCACTGAAGGCAATATGTCCAACCTAATGGACTCTATAACAGTCAAATGTTGCTACTATGCTTTACAGTTCCTTGCCAGGAACATCTAAGTTCTGCTGAAAAAACGTTGATCAAAGTGTGACTGCCTTCGGCAGCCACCCTATTTAGGGAGGCTTGTTTTGTAAAGTCCAGGTCCTCTCCGTTCTCCAGCGGCATACAAAGTTGAAGGCATTCCAACCCTTTCAACAGCTTCTATCAACTTTCCTTCTTGCATGAGTTTTTTCCAACAAATTTAATTATGACCAGCAAGTAAGTTGCAACCTCAGATAGATGACTATAAGCCCAACATTTGATTTTCTAAAAACAAAAACAAAACCCAACTTACAATCATGTTTCATCAACGTAATTATTACAGGCTTCCTGTCCCATCGGCGCGGCCATCATCAATTTTTGGGCCCTCCTCCTCCATTCGACTTAACCATTCAGAGATAATATCATGCACTGAATGCATAAGCTCGTTAAATCCATATTCCGAGTGCATTTATACCCCACTCACAATGTTATTGACCTCCAAAACTCTCAAAAAAGAATCCAAAACACCTATCAAACTCCCAATTCTCCCCGAGTATGCGCTATAAGCGTTGAATATCAAAACGCGCTGCACAAGCTGTCTTTCTTGACTCTGCCGCTGCTTCTGCTGGTGTTCGATGTGACGATAATCATCGCGAAATATTGCCCATACTCAAAACGGAACACCACAACCACCAAGAACCGAATATTTTGCCTTCATAAATATGTTGCCGTATGGTGGAGTTCCCCCGCAGCAGGAGTCTTTCACAAAAGCGTCCCCAACGCGTGGCCTGCTTCTCCTCCCGTTCTGTTGGTGCAAAATACTCATACTAATTCCAAAAATACAAAAGGAAAACAAGAAAAACACAAAAGAACGCGTAAGAACGTGTCCTCTTAAAGCGGTGTGCCGCTTGTTGGCGCTTGCACTGATGCCCGCGACGCGATTACCCTTTTCACTTGACTTTTACCAATTTTATTAATTCACTCTCTCGTCCTTATTATTACTTTTATTCTTTTCTTTTTTATTTTACAATAATGATAGTAATACACGAAGAGGCGTTCGAGTTCCGTTCGATCAGTAGCGCGCAGGGGGCCAACGCAACGCCAAGGCGTACGGTCGAGATTATTGACGGAAATGCCAAGATGGAAGGGAATTTATGCCCGAGCAAGGAATGCTCGGCGTTCTCGTTTTGTTTTCGGGATAATTGAAGTCAATAAAAATGTATAATTTAACTGCAGGCCACACGAATCGATATGGGCGATTGGTGATCACTGATTGAGGATGATGCTCCGATATGAAAATCACGGTAATGTGGTGGGAATTGATATTTGAATATAAACGAAATGCAAACCGCTCAGAGCGTTTATGGCGCGTCGGATTTAATTGAATAATTTAATACTGGGAGCAAGTGCAAAAAACTGGGGAAAAATAAAGGATACCGCAAAGTTTTGGAGAGAAGAAGAAAGTCTTCTCTCGATAAAGTCTCATGCAACCGGAGTTGACTGTGTTCATCCTGTGTCTTGCATGTAATAAACAAACTTTGACCGCCGCAGTTTTCCCATATCAGTGGAAAATGGCAAAAATCGTCCCAATACCCACAAATTCCACGTGCGAAGAATACAGACCCATTTCCATATAACCCTTTTTTGTCTAAAGTCTGTGAACGCATAATCCAAAAGCAACTAAGTTTACACCTTAATTCGAGTAAACTGGTAACTGAATATCAATCCGGCTTTCGGCCAAACCGCAGCAACTTATCAGGTTTAAAAAAGTTATTGATGATATTAGGTCAAACCTAGATGGTGGTGCTGTTAAATTTTTGATCCTATTGGACTTTTCGAAAGCATTTGATATGGTCAATCATTCAATACTATCTAGAAAATTACTTAATAGCTTTAATTTATAAACCTCGGCCGTGAATTATCTGCTCATCTGCTCTTACCTATGTGGCCGTGTGCAAGCTGTGGGTGTGAACACCACTTTATATATGTTCTTACCTGTGGTTAAAGGTGTACCACAAGGTTCCATCTTAGGACCACTTTTATTCATCTTGTATATTAATGAAATACCAAATATAGTGAAGTACTCATCCACTCACATTTATGCCGATGGTATTCAAATATATCAAAGCTGTCCGCAGAACTGTATCCACAACATAAATTTCGACCTAAATATAAATATAATATAAAATATAGTAAAATATATGACTGGGCACTGAAAAATGGCTTGAGATTGAACACGGGTAAATGTAAATGTTTGGTTATTTCCAAATATCCATTGGCACTTCACTATTTTCCCCCAGTAATGTTAAATAACTGTCCTCTGTTCGTAGACACATCAACAAACTTAGGAGTAATTTTAATAGAAGTCTAAACTGGGACGATCACCTAAATTCGGCTGTCGGGAAAACATATGGCGTTCTTCGAAGTCTCTGGCTATCGCAGCAGCTCATCCCACTTAGAACTCGATTGCTACTTGCTAGACCGATAGCAACTCCTTTACTGCTATCTAATTGCGAAGTATTAGTAACCCGCGATGCCTGCAGTTTTAGGAAACTTAAAGTCGCATTGCTCGGTATGTTCATGGTCTTAGAAGGTATGATCACGTATCACAACTGTCAAGAAACGTCCTACGTATGTCTTTCGAAAACTACCTAAGATTCAGAGCACAATCCTTCCTGTTAAAAATTCTGTGACTCGGTGTACCAAGCTATCTTTACAACAAACTCCGTTTTCCGTTATCAGACAGGTCGAATTGTTTAATTTTACTTTGGTTTACTTGTCTGACATCTGAAAGACAATTTTTTATCGCTGCGGTGCGTCTATGGAACTGTCTCCCACTGTATATAAGAGACCGAAGCAGCATTGAAAGTTTTAAAACTGCATTGAAATCTTACTCATCAAACCAAGATGTTTAGTTTTCTCCTCTCGCATCACTCCTACAGCACACTCTCTACCTTTTCTTTCTACACTTATTTGTTTCTTTCTTTACACATATTTTTCTTTTCCTACTATGTTGAATAATTAACGTACTTCTATTTTTGATTAAAGTAACTTGATTTTAAACTATAACTCTTCATGTTAAACAAAACTTGTATTGTAATTTAAATCTATCACAGACTTGTGGTAGTACATAATATTAATTTAATAAATAAAAAAAAGAAGCAAATATGTTTTGAGTTCGACGGTAAATGGCGGTTCACTTTTCCACTGCTTGTTGAAATTGCATTTAAGTTGGCACATTTGTAAAGGCCTTAAGAATGACTTGGGTGGTTAGATAGTCCGAGGTGGACCTGGGTCTCGGTTCTAAAGCACCCACTCATGCTTCTATTTCTATTCTGACTCGGAACGTGCGGCGAAGTTCAAGAAGCTTTTTCTAGACAGGAATACTCAATAAGCGTCGTCAGCGCATGGAAAGAGGTAGAGCTGTGAATTATTAAAGTTGCTTAATTCAGGGATTCAACTGAGAACCCGCAAAGTAGGACTCAACGTAGCTTTTAAAGGAATACTTTGAGTTGGAATAGAGCCGCTTTCATGGTACATAGTTTGTGACTGTAGAAAGCCCCCAAAATTAGAAGAAGCCATAGCTAGGGCCACATGCCTTCTGGTATTCGTTCTAAAGATTGGGTGTCAGACCACTCATGAACGAGGACCCTCAGACGCCTTGGCAAGGATCTGTTGCATACAGTCTTACCCGTGTACGTCGCAATACTACTTTCCTGCCCTAATCGGGCGATCGAAAGGAAATGAAGGAAGGATGAAACCACAGGGACCATCTAGTTTATTTATTTTTACTTACTTATCAGGCAGGGTCCCAGCCTGAGCGATAGCTGCTTTCCATTCTTGGCGCTCATCATCAATACCAGGCTGTCTTGCATCCGCGATTACTTGGTCTTTATACCTGAGATTCGGTCTTCCTCTCCTTCTGGAACCAGGAGGCTCGGGATTCGAACCCTCTCTTAGCTGGAGCATTGTTGTTCATGCGCTCGATGATCAATGAAGTCGACGGATAGAGTTCGCGGTTGTGTCTTCCCTTCCATTCACCTTCCTCGAAGACGGGACCATATATCCGACGTAGAATTTTTCTTTTGAAGGCACCACGAATCAGCTCTGTCGTTTTGCTTATCATCCAGCTTTCGACTTCAAATAGCAGGACTGGCAAAGTAAGGGTTTTTACGCCAGTTGTTTTGACAAATCGAAGCAACACCGGTTGCCATAGGCGGTTCTACGTCCGATCTCCACATAATCCACATGATGTCGTTTGTGGAGTTTACGTTTGCCCCGATGTAGTCAAACTCCTTTACTACCTTGAAATTTTAGCATTAGGACTGAATGGTGGAAAATAGTGCCTTCCGCGTTTACCGCTGCCGGCCGCTAGTACCAAATTGAAGAAATCACACGACAGCTCATCTCCTTGCCGAAATCCGGTGTCGGTTTCAAACGGCTCGAATACCTCGAGCCGAACTGCACAGTGCATCGCGTATTGGTTAGCGTGGTGCGACACAACCGTATCAGTTTTTCCGGGATCCCGAATTCAGCCATCGCACCAAATAATCCCTTGCGATGAATGCTGTCGTATGCGGCTTTCAAATCGATTAAAAGGTGGTGCGTATCGAGATTTGAAACTCGCTGGTCTTTTCCAGGATTTGCCTTATTCTGAAGATTTGGTCTATTGTCGATTTGCCGGGCCGGAAGCCGCACTGGTACGTGCTTTACACGTTCGACTGTACACGTTCACACAGTACGCTGGACAGGATCTTGTAGGCGACGTTGAGCAGGAATATATATAGTTGTTGTAAGAGCTGGGATCGCCTTTTTTGTGGATGGGGCATATGGAGCTGATATTACAGTCGTCGGGCATGCTTTCGTCCTCCCAAATTCTATAGATGATCTGGTGCATGATCCCTACCAGAATATCGCCACCGGCCTTGAAGAGCTCCGATGGTAAGCTATCAGAGCCTTTTGACGGCTGTGCCGACTTCTTCAAAGCTAGGTGGCGGGACTACTTCATCGACTGGAGTTGGGATTTCTTGATTCCCTATCACTCTCTCCTGGTCAGGCCTGTTGAGCAGCTGTTGGAAGTGCTGCTTAAACACATCCACTATTCCCTCACAGTTTCTAAGAGCCTGGGTGCCTTTCCTAAAGCCAGCGGCAAGGCTTTTGGTTTTTTTGTAGAAGGTCCGTATTTTATGCTTGTCCCTAGACTTTTCGATATCCTTGAGCTGGGAGGTTGCGAGAGACCTTTTCTTCAGGCGTAGAAGCTTTTCTCCTCCCTTCTTCTAACCCGGCACTCCTCCTGTGCTGCTCTAGTTTTTCGTTGCAGCGCCTTTTGGTATGCCTCGTCAGTTGCATATTTCTTCTGCTCACACTCGCCATCATACCACGGGTTCCTCGTCGGAGGTGGTAGGTAGCCTAAGCTGGTTTCGGCTACTTCTTTGATCGTCGAGCGGCAATGCAACCACATCTCGTTGGCGTTGATGTATGACGCGGGCATACCGGAGAGTCTGTCATTCAGTTGCTCTTCGTAGGCTCTGGCAATCTCGGATGTACTCAGGTGTCCAATGTCAAAACTCCTCTTTATTGGCTGCTGCAGATTTCTGACATTGGACAGTCGAGCTCTGAATCTTGCTGCTATGAGGAAACGGTCAGAGTCGACGTTTGCCCCAATGAATGTTCGCACATCCAGGATATTTGATGCATGCACATGGTCGATTTGGTTGGCGGTTCGACCGTCCGGAGATCGCCAGGTTGTTGTGTGGATTCTTTTACGAGGAAACCTAGTGCTGCTTATGACCATATTGCGTGCTGCCACAAGTCGGAAGCCGTTATCTGTTGTCGTGTCGTGGAGGCTGTGCTTTCCGATCACTCCGCCAAAGATGTTTTCCTTACCATCTACCCTTGCTTAAGCTGTCGCGCCCCATCTAGATTGCCACATTGTCATGGAAGTTGCTCTTTCTTCGCTCTATATCCTGTTTACACCAGTCTCTGGACGGTTTTGTCGATAGTCTTAGGTGGACCCTATGTATATCATTGGCGAGGATGTCGACGAGAGCCATTTCCCTAATCACAGAGGCTGTTTCGTCCGAAATTGTTCGGCAGCTCCTGATTGTTCTTATTGCGCAGAGCCTGTATGCTGACGAAACCTTCTTTGCTGTCTCCTTTATAGAGAGAGCACCCGACCAGAACGACGCAGCATGTAGTCGAATCGAACTTACCACTTTGGAAAGCAGGATCCTTCTTAGGTATCCGGGTCCTCCGATGTTCGGCAGCATACCGGAAAGCGCTGTCTGCGTCTTTGACGCTTTTCTGCTGCAGTATTCGACGTGCTTTTTGAAGTTAAGTTGTTGCCGAGCATCACTCCTAGGTATTTCAGAGCTTCCTTGGATCTAATTAGCTGGGAATCAACCCGGAAGTTTGCATATTCCACAGCCTTTCGGCTAGTTATTGAGACAGCCTCTGCCTTGTGGTCAGCTAGTTGAAGAAAGGAAGACTACAGCCAATTTTTGATTCTGGCGATTGCTTCCTTCGTGCCGGTTTCCACCTCCTGGATGTGCTTGACTTTCACAACTGTGATGTAGTCGGCTAAGCCCATGACCTTGATTCCATGTGGCAGCTTTAGTCTCAGTACTGCGGCGTACATTGAGTTCCATAGGAGGGGTCTAAGGACTGAACACTGTGGGCCGCCTGCCGGGACGTCGTATTTAGTACCGTCGTCAGGCTGGTATCTGAGAGGAGGGGCTTGTCCTTAATGCTCCGCTAATGCATACGGCATGCCATACGCAGCACCCTCACCCTGATATTCTTTTCGAGCGAAAAAGTAATCGTCGTTATATAAATTCTTTCGAAGAATATAACCCAAGACGTTACAGTTGGGACCATCTGAAGCACCAAACACCTGCGCAGCAATCAAATGACAGCACATTTGATTTGCACAAATTGTCAGCCGCGGTGGCGAATGTGCACCATTAAATGAATTCGTATTCTTCACCACACAAATCAGCGCAATTTTGTTCATTTTTTTTGTAATGAAATTCAAATTTACATATGCACACACACACAAACACGGTATAAGTAACCACCCAAAGAGAAAATAACCCAACTCAATTCTGGCATAATATCAACTCATAAAAAAGTAGTTACCTGTCACATTTGTTTAAAAAACAATCCCACGCCCAGTGGACAAAACTTAACAGAGTCTTAATAATTTATTCCAAGCAACCTTATCCCTAACGCCACAACAATGGGATTTTGGATTTTAAAAATGTACTCGACGCGGCGAGTGTGCTCAGTGCCCGGCTAAAGAATTATCATTGTTTGCTTGGCCACTTGTTGTGTTGTTCTTTTCTGTTTCGGGACATGCAACAATTGTTGGACACGTCACGTACGTACCGATGGCATAGAATTCCTCGAAGTCTCTGTCTCTGTCTTGTCTTCCTGGTTTCGAAATGGCTGGCAATTGTGTGTAGACCTGTAGACCTGTGTGCAGTTGCAACGGTTCGGTCTGCGCCTTGACGATTAAATAATATTTAACGCGTCCTCAGCGTATGATGCAATTTACATTTTTCATTAGCATGCTGGACAACATGTATCGTTATTCAAATAATATTAAATTCTTTACCGGAATACTGGCGGAGTTATGAGTTTTTCTGAAGCTTTTGTCAGTTTTGTTTTTGTTTTGAATATTTTATTTTGTTCTTGTCGCCACCCCGTAATGGTAACGATTTGGTTGCTTTTTGCCAGATTCGACTGTTCGTCAATTTTATAAAAATTAGTGCATTCATTTGCCGTCACGGCACAGCGCACAAAACGAACATAAATTGGCAGTAAATGACGGGGGTTTTTTGGTGGTATGTCGAAAATGTATTTAGTCACTGTGACTGTGTAACGCAGTGCTCGCGTTAACGACTTTAATTGCTGGCAGCCTTCAGTGAGCAGTGAACAAGTGAGAACTGAGAATCAGGGACTTGCCATGAATTTTCTGTGAAAATCCCCTTCCAGCGCCTTTCAATTTGCTCCTAATTTGCATATCAAATGATTTTATTTACAATATTTTTCATTTTATTGGCATGCAAAAGTGGACTTCGCGAAACGAGGCTGGCCACCTTAGACGTGCACCGAGTTGAATTGAACTCAAGTGAATGTTGGTGGAAAACACTTCTTAGAATCGCAGTAATAATTTGTTTGATATGGAGAGCCAGTGTCACTGCTGTATTCCACGAATGCCAATCTATCTTGTCTTGCACGATCTACGCCTTGGACGCATTCGCGCTCGTGTATGTGTACAGCATTGGCGATTGCATAATCAAGGAGCTAAAGTCGGTCGACAAACTTCTATGCCATGTACAAGTGCGTAAGTGCAGGTTTTCAATGAACGTTGATACAGGGTGTGACAAAGATGTGGGTTACACTTTTTATAGATAACATGGAATATTGCATGTGGGCTAATCCATGATTGAGCGATAGTGGGAGGTTTGATGGTGAATGGCTTGGCATGATGGATAGCGTTGACAAGAGCTTAATAATTCGGCGAAATCGCTATCGGGATCGATGAAGAGTGTGATGTTATGATGTGATTTACGAACATACTTGTTTGACATACTTTTTTACTTATTACGCCTCCGGCCCAGGCTAATGGTCTGAACCTTCTTCTACATTGAACTTCCGCCAATCCTTCTCAGGGATACAATTACAGCTTCCCTTCTGTTAATTAACGATGAGTATTTGGTAAAGGTAGACGCCAACTCGACCACACCCAAACATACTACACTCCAGAATATTGAAAACGTCGAAAGTTAGTGTGTGTACCAAGAAAGGACTATCAATGGTCCAACAATTTTAAGCGACAAATCGATCTGTCGATTCTAGTTGTCGGAATCGACATGCAAAACTTGAGACAGAACGAGAATCCAAAAACAAGCAAAGACCCAACGTCCCTAGTGTTTTCCGCTGTCTCCTAAGGATACTGTGTGGCGCACTGTCTGGTCACATCTCACGCAACTATCACCTGCAAAAAATCGGGAACATTAGCTCAGAAGACTGTAGACTTTGTAGACAATCAAATCAGACCATGAAACATCTACTAGTCTAGAGTAGTTGCTCAACAACATACTATTAGTCATAGTCAGTCACTCCTCATTCTCTTTAATTCAATTCTAGAAATTTGGGCAAGGAACTTAGACACACCTACTCAGGGGAAGCACACAATCTGTCAAGATGATAAAGGTAAATTGTCCACTGCTCTAGCTACATCAATGATCCGGCTAGGAGAAGCTAGGAGGATCCAAGCGCCCTGGTTGGAGAAAGAGAAGACTGTTTATCAAGTGACGACTTGTTTCAGGTATAGTTTCGAAAACTGAAAAACGTATGCACGGGATTGTGAAGTGTTCCTCCTCCAACGAACATTCTTCCAAAATCTAAATCGACTTGTTGATTTCTATATTATAGACTTTAGACCAGACTTTAGTCCAGTGCCAATGACTTGAAAGAGTACTCAGGCACTACTCAACAGAAAAAGATGGGGTTTTTTGCATACAAGTCTGTCCATGATACTCCAATGATAGTGCCGTTAATTCGATCCCAAAGGCAAATGGTGAGTGAACCAGATTTAAAAACCAGATAATAGCGTATTAACTTTGCTTTCACTGGGATTCGAACCGAGGACCCTGCTAACTAGAGAAAGGCACTCTACCAACTGCGCCATCCAGTCGTCAAGTTCAGGCTTCGCCGTGACGACTATCACAAATTACATTTATTAACCTCCAGTTCGGGGTAGAGACACTTGCTGCCAAAGGGTGTTTTTCTTAGCGGCGGAGAACTCTAAATTGACTACATTGTTTTAGGTTTTGTTAAATTATATTGTTGATAATGAATGGACTCATGTGGGAGCAACTTTAAAAAAAAAAAAAAAACTGTTCTAATTTATTATCTAATTTATTATTATATATTTATTATTTATAAAAAGGCCTTTGGGCCAGTAGAATCATTGGTCCTTATGTCTTCAAAAATGATGATGGTCAAAACGTTACAGTCTGAGCGGTACAGAGACGTGATTACTAACTTTTTTGTGCAACACTTGGACTTGGAGGTCAACAGCTGACACGTTATTGCATATACAGTAATACCCGGTTAGTTTCGTTGGTTAAAATGTTCGCGTTTTTCTCCGAGGAACGCAATTACAAGTTATGTGCAACCCTTATGGAATTTTGTATTTGCTTAGTTCTTCGATTAATTAAACGGGGAACGCAGTCAGGCGAGCCCCAATTATCCAGGGATTTCTGTATATGTTCCACAGCGCCATGAGCCTAGTCAGGCGCTTACGAATCCAGCGCCTAAGGGGCTGGGCCATGTAGAGAGAATGGACTATTTACATCCGGACTTAAAAGTCTTTTCTCTACAATGAAATAGAAGACGCACACGTTTAAGGTGGCACATCCATGTTAAGAAGGACCTCAACCAATTTCGCGTGCAACACTGGAGGCAGTTAGGAAGAGATCGTTGTAGTTGGAAAGCCTTGGTCGTTGAGGCTTAGGTCCCAAATAAATAAGTAGTGCTGCCTACAGAATGGGCCACATTTGTTTAGATTAACAAACGTCCAACCGACGTCGCCAAGGAACTCATTGACTATCGGAACTCCAAACTATACCCGGTGAGACTCTTGGTAACCTTCGATTTCGAATGAGGGTCAGATTACTTGATGCAGAAAGTATTTCGCTACTGCTTTAAATCACGAAGGCAATGAAGTCGAAAACTAACGAGTATTTCGCACTACAAGTCAAGTCCCTCAGCTTGAAATCTGCTAAAAATACTCGTATGTCAGCAGATTTACTGCATCCGATGGTATACAAAGCTTGGATTAACGAACAATTTCCGCAGGAGTGGAAAAGTGGGATTTGATGATACTTCCGCTTCCGAAAAAGGAAATTCATTGAATTGAAGAACTCGGGGTGTATCATGCCATAATGATTATTGTATTCCCTTCTTTTGGGACTAGGACTTAAGTGCTGCCTTCAGAAGATAGACAACTCCCCTAGATTGGATTTCATGGAAGTCTTTCACTGTTATGGATGTTCTGCTTATCATTTTCAATCTTTATCGCGCATGTTGCGAACAGTCGATTAGTATGTGTCCCATTGTTTCTTTCGCCTGTCCACAGTGTCTATAGATACCTGTACTGCTAAGGCTCATTTTATAAAGGTAATTATAACACGCTCGGTACAGGCCAACTTTGTAGAGTTCTAGAGATTCTTTGGCTCGTTTCTTAATGCTCTCTTTATTTGTTAAATGAACCATTCTTGAAGGTGAAGATTTAAGTCCCCATTGTTGAATCCACAAAGGCGGGAAGGCTCAACAAAGGGTGTCTAAGCACCTGCTTGGCTTGTACATCAGGCTTTTCATTACCTTTGTGGTTTCCATGTCCTCGCACCCAAATCGGTTTCAGTCTGTTGTTTTCTGCGAGCGTATTGAGTATTTTGTGACGTTCCCAGACAGCTTTAGAGTTGAATGTGGCTCATTAGTGTATTAAGAACCGCTTGGCTATCTGAGAATAATATCTTTGGGTTTTCCGTCGCAAATGTGATGTGATGATGAGTTTTATTTCGACTACACTATTCACAACACGGTTTCTTAACAACTCTCCTTCTCCTCCTCCTTCTGACGCGACTTTTGTACGACAGCCTCTCTATGGGCTTACGTCGCGGGCGTGAACCTTCCCGGCGTCTCTGTTCAAGCGCCGCTAAGCGGTATGGTTTCTTTTCGTCGTCGCTCTTGGCGCCTCATGTACTGCAAGCAGTTCTGCTTGGAAAAGAAGAACGCAGACTGGATCTTGATCCTTCCACACCAGTATTTTTTAAAGCCTTACGTGCGGAACATCAGCTCAGTTACTCGTCAACTTCCAAATATTGTCCACTCTTTTAAGGATGTTTACATGTTCTCTGCAAGGTTAGTTATTTTCAGACATACAGGGTGGGGAAACGTGAACTAGGCGGAAAGTGAAAACAGAGGAGGTGTATGCGTCCTTCCCGCAGTAGCCAAAATAATAGCTCGAATGAAGCAAAGAGCAATTTAATGCAACTCTGGACGTCGAACAGGCAAGTTATCGCGGAGGATACTCCTGCATCGACCACACCTTGCGGATCATAATCGAGCAAATGCTTTGAGTACAAGACGTTGCTACATCTATTAGTTAGAAGTCTTTCGATAGCTTGAATCGAGATGCAATCATGTTGGCCTTGCCCAGGAGGGGTTTACAGGCAGCTACATATGAAGGTGGTTAAGTGTCACATCTTACAAAAGGGTAAGTTATTAGAGGAACATTAGAATCGAAATGGAGTTCGTCAAGGGTGCATACTGTCACCACTATTGTTTCTGGTGGTTATCAGCTGTGCTGCATGTAGTACAGCATGGACGGAAGAAAATCATGAGATTCGAGTGATTATGAAATCATATCTTAAACGACTTGACTATGCAGACGATACTGTTCTACTTTCACATCGGATAATGAACCTCCATCGGAAATGAAACAATTGAGCAAGCTGATTCAAACAAGGTGGGACTCAAAAAAAAACAAAAACCTAAGCCCTTTGGCATTTCTAACTCTAGCGCAGCGAGCTCCGTCTATTCAAGCAGGCGGAATTGCAGGACAACCGCCCTAGGGAAACGAGGTACAGAACTGTTGACGAGGAATCTAGATCTTTAGGAATGAGTTCGATGGAGCTGAAACAATTTGTTCAGGGGTGGTTGACACTCTTCGAGGCCTTGAAGGACATAAGAGTCTCTGAAAGAACATTTTCCTGACCAACGCTACAATAAGAGTTTAAATGTAATCGCCAATCAATCTAATTTATGATATGCTGTTGTACAGCTGTCAATTGTCACCCATCACTGTTCATCTGTCAACATGTTTACAGTATAATAAAAAAGGAGAATACGAAAAGCAAAACAAAGTGACACCCGGTAGAGTGCGTGGTAGTTGATCGAATCACCCATGCAATAATGTCATCGGGTAAGAAAGACAGAAAAAAATTGATTAGACGTAAATTAATAAAATGCCTGCCTTCGAGTGAGTCGGCACGCCACAGGCCTGTTCATTCAGACTTCATGTTTTGTTGGCACGTCTCTGGTCAGGGCAGGCAGGAGAAAATAATAAACGATTAGCAGGTCAGTTCAATGAACTGTCATTGACGGGAGCCGCTGCGAGAGAGTGGATTGCATAATGCACCGACAAACAGATTAATAAGAGCACGGCACTCTACTATCGTTTGGGTTAAGCCTCAATCGGGCTCTAAGACTGCGTAGTATCACAAACACAGCGACCATTGAGGAGACACCATTATAAGTCAATTTGCACCAATAGGCTTGGACAACATTCCATTTATGGTCGCATGTGCCCCGTCCATCTCAAGACTCCACTGTTGGCAAGGCGGCGCGGTGCAGCGTACGAGTAACTAGCCCGTTGGTCTTGGTAGCCCGGAATTGGGTTATTCTTAAATCAAGTGGCGGTGTGCGGTGGTCAACTGGACCAAAGTTGAGTGCAGCGCGTAGCAATTGAGAGTGATTTCAGTTTCAGTTGACATTTTCCACTAGACACAGGGGGATAAATTTACACCGAGACCAACAGTGGTGATAGCTGAACCGACGACGAACCGCGGGGGGGAGGCACAGACAGCTGCTGGAGGCACACGATTTCAATGCGTTCTCCTTTGGACGACTGCTGGCCGATGTGTACTGATGCAAGCGATGGAGATAGACTTGCGTAAGCTCAGGCGCACGAACGACGCACGTAGCAACCGAACGAACACATGGCTTGTGTAATAAATTCAATTCTAACGCACGACAATTTGTCATTTGTTTAACTAATTTCGATTGGGCTCGCGCATTAGGGTGAGCGCTGGAACCACCGCGCCAACCGGAGGGAATTCGATTTTATCCATCGATGGGAGCTGCTTTGAATTTATTCGAAACTCGAATTAATTTGAATTGGGAGCAGACAGATTTATTTTCGCAATCGCATGCATGCATACATCAAGTACACGAAGTGTGTAGGATTTATCTTTGAACGTGGCGGAGGAGAGCAGACAGTCGGATTGAAAGGGAAATGGAATTGATTGGTCAATCTGATTGCATTGAATCTATTAGAATTTAATGGTACAAGATGCTGTGGAGGCATGCACGAGAAACTTTATGCAACTGTGTCATGCTGCTAGCCACTCTGGCAGTGAGAGTGTCAATTCTGTGAAATTGATTAACAATGATTCGCAATTGACACGAATTGAATGCAAAGGATGTCGGGGTTCTATGATAGATGCGTGTACACGCATGCATTCAGATTAATGGACGATGCGAAAAGTGAAGACGATGGGATTGATTGAGATGGATTGGGTTACGAGATCGGAGCAGCTGTCAAGCCACGGCCGTGACATAGACTTTTCGAAACGGGGTTAGCTTAGATGTTAGTCTTCTATGCGTATGTGTTACACAGAACACATTACCCTCTCGAAGAATTTCGAAAAGAATAACCGCAGTTCAATCTCAAGTAGGGACAAAGGAATAGCTGACACTGACGGTTAGGTAAAACGGAGGACGGAACTGGGGGAATCTTTGTAACCTCACTAGAAATCTCAAGGAATATTACCAGTTCACTGTGTGTGTATTTCAAGCAGAAATAACAGCTATTACTCAGTGAGCCCAATAGATCAAACACGTTCAGGAAATAAACAAGGAGTGTATGAGAAAACCTCTGTTTATAAAGATAATTAAATAGATTTCTAAATGAAGGTCCACAAAAAAGGAGACCCCTGAAACTGCGCCAACTACCGAGGGATAAGTCTCCTAAACATCTCATATAAGTTGTGTAGGGGAATTCGAAGAAAACGCTCATGTTCCTCGTATGACAGTTTATTCCAGAAAGATGTCGCTTGAAAATTTCAACGAAGAATATAACAGTTTACCATAATTGCGAGAAGATTAGACAATCAGTTTGGCAAAGAAAAGTACTCACGTGCAAGATTGAGAGCTGAATAAAAAATGGTCACCCAGCTACAGTATGGTATGCAAAAATGCGTCCGACAGAATTTTCTTTCGTTAAGTCCTATAGATGTTCTCTGCAGTTTTGTGTGAGTGCCTGAAATCATGTGACATTTTCAACATCATTCTTAAGAAGATCGTGGAGATTGTTTGGGCTCAAAAGGCATTTGAGTAACAGAGCCCTATCGCGGTGAACTAAATTGACTGTGTATAAGTCCTTGATCAACCCTATCCCGCAGATGCATGGACTATATCCAAAGCGGATGAAGAGGATCTTTTTCTTTTCGAAAGAAAAGTTCTGCGGTCAATCTGTGGTCATGTTTGCGTTGCTGCTTTTTGGAGAAGAAGATTCAACCATGAACTGTACGGGCTGTACAGCGACATGAGCCTAACCAGGCGTCTACGGATTAAAGCCTAAAATAGCTAGGCCATGTAAAGGGCATGGACAGCATTGCTCCAGTCCGAAGAGTCTTCGACTCCGAACTAGTGGGACAACGCATTAGACGACGCCCACGGAACCGATGGGCACGATTTACCTTCGGCAGCGAAACGTATACATTGGAACAAAATGAATCACTGAACATTTAATAAAAACAAAATTTAAAAACCACCACTTCGTCGGTGGTCTACGAAATACTCATCTGAGGATCTATACACTCTGGACAAAACAACAATATATAACAGTTGTTGTGTACAATAAAACTCGAAAGCATTGTAATATTCACTATCTAATTTATTCCCTTTTGTTTTAATAAGGAACACAAGTCTAGGCTACAGGTTGTAGTTGGTGAACCCCCTCTTCCAAATTGCCGTCCTCATTTCGCCGCCTTGTTGCGCTGATCGGTCGGTAGGTGAAAGGATGCTACGGCTAGGTTGGCTTTACAGATAGCCGGCGCTTATACCACGATGCCAACAACAGTTAACAATAGATTTGACAAAAACGAACAGGTGGAGATGAAGAAATGAAAAGGACGCTATTCAAATCACGTAAGCAAATATGGGGAATGAGGGACTAGACAAAGACAAGTGTATAGATGCATTGTTGCTACTTATGTTGCAGAGCTGTAACGTGTTGGAACATGTAACTCACGCAAGTGGAGAAAGACCTCAACCAACTTGGTGTGCGAAATTGAAATTGAAGGCAGCTGGATAAAGATCGAGCCAGCTGGACCTTTCCAGCTTATTGAGCGCCACTGAAAGAAGAAGAAAAATTAAATGAGATGCCACTAGCCCATGTGCATGTAGATATACAGTCGATTCCCCCTAAGTCGAATTGTCACGGGATGCCAAAATTTGTTCGAGTTAGAGAGAGTTTGACTTAGAGAGAGGGTTTTGTATGGAAAGTTGAGGGAAATGTATGTAAAATATGGGGAAAAAGTTCGAGTAAGGGAGAGTTTCGACTAAAGGAGAGTTCGACTTAGGGAGAGTCCACTGTCACCAGACTTCAAAGTAATATCACTAAGGGCCTACCAATGGTCTAGATGGCTGGGTTGGCGTTTCGTAGTGGGTTAGTGCATCGAGTCCTATTCAGATGATGCCAGATTCACATTTCATAATTCACGGCTCCACCTCTTTCGAGTCACTGACAATGCTGAAAGAGCATTCTTGTCTAGAAAAAGCTTCTTAACTTCGCCGTTCGGAGTCGGCATAAAACTGTAGATACTATCCACTCGTGAAAGAACAATAGCACGCACAACACGAGTGGTTGCTGTATAAGCTAGGCCCAGGTCCGTCTCGGACTGACGCGCCAGCCAAGCTAAGACGAGTTTTTTTAGGCAACACATCCTGTTTGTGCCGCACTTGTTTGCTTAGAGGAGCTTCAGATTCCTGACTGAAATAATATTGTTTTCTATAACTCACTTCAGTATCGACACCTTCTTCTTTTTCTTCCTAATTCGGCCTTACAGTGTGGGGTGGACCTGGACCTCAACCAACAAGCCTCTCCAACTAGTATGGCCTCTGGCTAGCTGCCTCCAGTGTCGCACGCCAAGCTGGTTGAGGTCCTTGGCCACATGGGCGCCCCCGCCTAAAACGCGGGCGCTCTCTATATCGTTGTCCTACAGTTTCAGAGTCGAAGACACTTCGGACTGGAGCCAAGTTAAGTTAGGTTAGGTAGGGGGGCTGCTAGTGCATTCACCAGCACATGCAGACTCTAATCACACTTCAACCACTGATTGACTACTCCAGTGACAGTGCTGTTAACTTGATCCCAACGGATAGTGACTAGACCAGATTTGAACGCCAGATAAAAGCCTATTAACTTTGCTTTCACTGGAATTCGAACCGGGGACCATCCAGTCGTACATGGCACAGCAATCTTAGGCGTTGTATCCGTGGACGGCTTGCTAGGCTCAAGCCTGAGATGATCAGTGTTTTGCATAAAGACAGCTGGGTCTTTCGAAAGAAGGCAATATTACTCAATTGCTTCTTGATCCCGTAGAAACAGCGGTTGGCAAGATTTACTCTGCGTTTGATCTCGGTACTGGTATTGTTCTGTTTACTGCGGAGCCGAGGAAGATGAAGTCCTTGATTATCTCGAAGTTATAGCTGCCCATTGTGACGCTCTGTCCAAGTCTTAAATGCTGTATGTCCTTTCTTGAGGACAGCATATAACTAGCCTTGCCCTCATTCACCGCCAGACCCAGTTTAGCCTCTTCCGTCTCTATGCCGGCAAACGCGTCATTTACGGCTCGCTGTGTTCTGCCGATCACGTCAATGTCATCCGCGTATGTTAACAATTGTACCGACTTCTGGATTATCGACCCTGTAGGGTGGGCCAGTCAGTTTTACAGGATCTCCTTAAGAATTTTGTTAAAGAAGTCACATGACAGCGCGTAGCTTTGTCTAAGTCCAGGATGACGATGGAGACATTGAAGCTATTGGTTAATTTTTTACCGATGGAGCACGGAGAATTCCTCATCGTCATCCTGCACAACTCGACGAGTTTGGTAGATATGTCAAAACTAGACATGGCGCTGTATAGCTCGTCTTTATTTACAGTGTCATTTGTGGCCTTAAAATATTGGATGTTGATTTGAATTTCTTGCGTCTCCTTCAGGATCTGCCTTAGTGTGAAGGTCTGGCTTGCCTGCCTGGGTCCAGACTGTATGGACCTATCAGATTGCTTATAAACGGCTTCAGGCGAGTACACAAAACGGCAGAGAAGATCTTACATGCGATGTCCAGGAGACTTTCTGAGATTCCACTCGTGGGCATACTTCCTCCGATCATATCTTACAGATGAGCTGGTGCATGCGCCCTACCAGATGATCCTGCCTTAGTATCGGCACCTAAAATAAGTCAACAGTCAATTCCGGTGGTTTAGAAATGTTTGTGTGTATGGTCACAAAAAAAGCTGTAACTCCAAATTGAAACATCACCAGGAAAGAATGACTGCACTCAAAGACTCCTTTCGAGCAAGCCACAGTCACGTGTATGTCGGCATTTACATATTTTCCAACAAATGTACGCACTTACTACGACCTTAAGTTGGCGTTTCATCCGGCATTGAAAAGATTTTTTTGTTTTGTTTTACCTAAAATGGTCCCCGTTTCCACCACGTTCCCCCACTGGCGCACACCACACTTGTTGTCATCGCATGTTGACATTGTCTTAAATTGAATGACAACCGCAACCGATGGCATGGATGATGACTACGATGACATTATTTGCGAACGTATTCCGCAAAGTGAATAAGCACGTCCATATATAGCCGCCACACGAAGGAGTACAGTATAGGTTTCCTTTCCTTACCTCAAACATCAGTTTATGGAAGGGCCAGCACATGCACAAAGACTGCACAAATAAATTTATTTGCATTGCGGCTATCGGCCGGCACTCTGCGGTATGCATCTCCTCCCGTCAGTGTCTTGACTCTTCCCACCTGAGCGGTAGTAAAACTGTGCCCAGATGGGAATACGTTCGCACACACACACACCCATACACACTGGACGGGTACTTGTGAATTTTTCTTTTCTCTCCAACTAGCTAAGCAGAATAATAAAACTGCGCCAAGAAGGTGCAGCTCCTAGCCATCATCCTCGCCACCACCGACGACTGCCATCATCAGCGTTGTCTGCATTTAAATTAGAATAGCTTGTCGTCACTATTTAGAAAAGTGCACGCCGAAGACCCCGGGGGAAAGGTAAACAGGAAGCTTATCCATTGCGGGAATGGAATGTCCGTCTAATTATGTTTTCAGTGCGGTGCGCGCCACGCTGATGTGTCCCTGTCCCTAGTCGTATGTGCGAATTGACCGCAACTGGAACGGGAAAGTTATGCAACAGGTGCAGTCTCAGTCGGCAGACGGGTGACTTTAAATGAAACTAACTTCTTCTTCTTTGCATTTAGGTTGGGAATGAGTTTCGCGAAGGAATTCAAATTGCAACACTTCAACTTTGTTGCATTAATTGATATTGGAAAAGTGCTGATAGTGAGTGACAGTCTATATTTGAACTAAAGTGTCTGGGAAAAGGGACGCTAGACATAGGCACTGGAGTTTTAGTGCAGACTCTTATGTTACTGATGGTGACATGGTTCTTAATGAAAATGATGCTAAGTTATTTCGATCAACGGTTCTTGCTTTATAATACCGCCGATTGGCGGAGTTCCACAAGGGCCCGTACTAGGACCTCTCTTGTGGAACATTATGTACGACAGGTTTCTAAGGCTTGCAATCCCGAATGAAACAAAAGTCATAGGCTTTGCCGATGATATGAAACACCTGGAAGAGATTACATTAGAATGAATGTGTATCGGAAAAGTGAGGTGGTGGATGGTAGCAGTTGGGTTAGCGCTTGCATAGTATAAAACGGACGCGGTGATGGTAACCAGTCGCAAGGAAAAAGAAACAATCACCATCAGAGTAGGTGATCACGACATAATATCAACATCGGCTATCAGATACCTAGGTGAGATGATTGATGCTAGGCTCGCGTACAAGGAACATCTGGATCTGGACTGGTGCGACAAAGCCGCAAAATTGAGCGCTGCTTTATCCAGAATAATGGCGAACATAGGAGGACCCAGGGATCTAAAGAGACTAATTCTGTCCAGGGTGGTACAGTAAGTCACAATGTACGCATCACCAACATGGGCGAAAGCAGTGGCAATCAAGTCATACGCAAAAAGGCTTAACTCAGTTTGATGTGCATATCGAACAGTGTCAGATGATGCTAAATATCTCTCCGGGAATGCTGCCCGCAGACATCCAGGCTAGTGAGTTACAAAGAACCTACGAGGCCAAAATTGGGGAACCTGGAGCCCAATTTAAGCATATTAAGATGCAAGAAAAGCTGCGAAGCAAGGAAAGATACTTATACCCAATATCCATAAATTGATCGAACGCACCTATGTAGAAGTAGATTCCTACTTAAGTCAACTCTTAACCGGGCATGGCTGCTTTGCAGTGTACCTTCACAAGATTGGTCTGAAAAAATCTACCCGCTGCTTAAACT
Source organism: Eristalis intricaria (assembly GCA_964034865.1). Lineage (NCBI taxonomy): Eukaryota > Metazoa > Arthropoda > Insecta > Diptera > Syrphidae > Eristalis > Eristalis intricaria. The sequence continues at coordinate 38,502,753 of OZ035875.1, forward strand.
GCGGAGCGGCCAGAGAAGCTGTATAGCACGTATTTTTTCACTGCCCACATTTCAGTACAGAGCCCAGAGAACTAGAGGAACAAATTGGAGAAGCAACAACTCCTTAAACCATAGCAACTCCATAAATCAAGTATTTGAGGGTGCGAATCGGACATGCTGATAGCCTAGGCTATTAGTATCTTTCGAAGATTGCCTCATCCTCTCACGTAAAAAACGGCACTGATGTTTGTGGATGACAGAGGGTGACCAGGAAAAGGTGTGACATCAACGGTGAAAGATATAAAAATTGATTCCGGATTTATTTTGATGCATCAGGCAGAACGGCGTTATCTATACTTTTTAAGAGACCTTCGAAAGTTCAGCCCTTCTGCGAATTGAGTTACGGGCGGTAAATTTCTCATGCAATCACCATCGACCAAATCTTCACATTACCGCAGATCCTGGAAAAGAAACCCAAGAGATGCAGATCGACACCCACCACCTATTCGTCGATTTTAAGGCGGCATATGATAGCGTGTACACAGATGAGCTGTGCATGACATTGAACTGTGTTTGACATTCCTGTCAAACTCGTCCGGTTGTGCAGGATGACGATGGAAAACTCTCGCTGCTCCATTGGAAACGATGGTCGGAAACGAACTCACAGAGATGGTTAATTTAAAAAAAAAAAACGTTTTAGATACGACGACGCGCTGTCATGTGACCTTTTAACATCATTCTTGAGATGGTCGTGCAAAACTCACTCGCCAACATAAGATGCACAATCTCCCAAAAGTCGGTATAGTTGCAAGCATAGCCGGATGACATTGAAATGATTGGCGGAACGCAGTGAGTCATGAGGCGTCAATGAGGCGTTTCCTAGCATTGAGACAAAAGTGGGTCTGGCGGTAAACGAGGGCAAAATAAAGTGTATGCTGTCATCAAGAAAGGACGCACAAAATCGTCGAATCTAGCAGAACGTCACTGGAGGCACCGTACGAGGGAGTGAAGGACTTCGCCTACCTCGGCTCCCAAGAAAAAAGTACGAATACCGCTTGTACCGAGATTAAAAGTGGAATTACTTTTGCCAATCGCTGGTCAATCTCAAAAGCAGATCGAGAAATCCTTGGTCTCTTAGAGAGATTAGTTATGCTTGCGATCTTTGGCCCTGCTTGCATTGGTTTCTTGAGAAGAAGATTCAATCACGAACTATACGGGTTGTACAGCGACATGAGCCTAGTGAGGCGTCTACGGATCCAAGGCCTGCTTCAGCTTGAAGAATTTTTGACTCCGTAACTTAGGGACATAGCAATAGAGGACGCCCACGGAACCGATGGTGGAGTGGACAAGTGGAGAAGCACCTCAATCAAATTGGCGTGCGAAATTGGAGGCAGCTGGCTTAAAATCGTATCAAATCGTGCCAGCTGGAGAGGCTTGTTAATTGAGGTCCAGGTACACCCCGAATAAAATGTCCCCTCTGGAGCGAAAATTAAACACGCTTTGAATTTTATTTTTTGACTCACTTCTTCAACACTCAACACAAAAGTGCCCCATTATAACTGTCCTACTTCAAATTACAACTCCTAGATTGTATAACAGATAACAAAAACATTAAGAATACATTAACTCAAAGAGAGAGAGAGAGAGAGAGAGAGAGAGAGAGAGAGAGAGAGAGAGAGGAACATAAACGAAGATCACATATTCATATTTGCGAGTACAGAAAGAAGAGATGCACTGAGACAAGACAGGATGATTGGCTATTACATTTTAGTGAGAAGCAAGCGGAATTAAAAGCTCAGCGTGTTAACATGATAGGCGTCGGTTTTGTCGTTAGCTAATTTAGCTTGTTTTCGATTTGCTTCTGGAACTGTACCAAAACATGATTGGACGCTTATTTTTTGGTTGGGATGCTCCAAATGTATGTTTGGTACAGTCCACATTGTCTCAGCTTATTGCTGCTGACACCCTCATGTAACTCGCGGACTGTAGGAGGCTAGAAGAAGAAAAATATGTACCTAATACTGTCATATTTCAGTTTTAAATTCGTTTTGCACTCGCTATCTTCCTTCTTGAACTCTGACTTGAGGAGAAATCGTGGTCAATTAGATTGATCTTGACCGCGAGGGATGCTAATTTGGTGACACTCTGGAGCAACAGCGGTTTGAATGATTTAAACTGACATGCCTCCAGATAAACAGTTTATACACAATTCGAAGAGTATGTCTATACTTCCTGGCCAATGAAAACCTTAACTTCCAGGTCAATAATCGACGCATCGAGACATTCATTGCCTATCAATGTTGCCTGCCTATAGGTGTCCTGAGTTGATCTGCTTATACTTCTGAATTGATGGCCAACGAGGATCAGTGAGAAATTTCAATGTTCCCCAACGTTGACACGTTCAAAATATATCAATTTTCATAAAAACACACGCTTCCGTGCCGTGCCTTCTTGACCAGAATATTAGTGGCAGCATTTTAAACGATACCTGAATTTCGCTAACGCAATGTTTACCATCAAATGAATCCACCTGTTCACGTGATACCGCAGCAATGTCCGGCGTTCGCACTTAAATGAATATCCTCTCAAATTACTCAAAATTGAACTTCAACATCGTAAACAGTTGTGACTCGTGTTGAATGGCGTGCGAAAGCATGCCAATTGGCGACCACGTCTTATTCAGCACAAAAACACAAAACTGCCAACTAAAGTGGAATTCAACAGTTGACTGCTGCTTTCAAATTACATCTATTATTTGATTTCGTACAAGTGTGCAGATTGAATTCGAGTACAAGCGAAATGCTTTGATGCTTAACTGGCTTGTGCGTAGTAACCGACAAGAGAAATCCGACACGATCGGCTTGGAGCCCTCTAAGCTCCTCTGCATGCCCGCGAACATTTTGCTCGTATGGAAGTTTAATTGAATTCTCGGAAATCGGAGGAGTGAATTTATTTCGATATGTTCCCCTTGAACTTTTGCACGTGCCCAGCGAGTAGGCGTTCGAAATCAATGGCGCTTAATGACAGACAAAAGGACACGGCTTACGGTACGGCAAGAGATAATTAAATTGAAATGGGATTGTAGTCATAGATACGGATTCTGTGTTGTAATGAATGAAACGCAACCATTTGGCTGCCTTGGCTTGTTGGCATGGTGATCATTGATTCGATTGTGTATGGCGGCATGTTGGACGACGGAGAGATATTGGATTTCAATCTGTTTTCCACCTCAATTATTTGGTTGTCGGAGAGATTGAATTGCACACAAAAGGTAATTTAGGCGTTTGCTGCCATTGCATTGTTAATAAAGTGGGACGCGAAAAATTCTTATTCACGATTACCTTGACTAACCGGACAGACAGAGCTTTGTAGCTCCCGTGTGAAAGTAAACGAAATAGTGAAGGATGTAAATGCCACTCAATCTAATCAAAGTCCAGACGGCTCCACCTCTTTCGAGTCACTGACAATGCTCAAAGAGTGTTTCCTGTCTAGACAAAGCTTCTCAGCTACGCCGTTCGGAGTCAGCATTAAACTGTAGGTCCCTTCCACGAGTGAGAGAACAATAGCACGCACAACACGAGTGGTTGCTGTGAAGCTAGGCCCTATATTTATTTGTATTATTATATTATTTTTAAGAGTTAAAGTACACGCAAAGCATCTATAATAAAGAACATATAAGCAATACTATTCTACTCTCACCTCCACGTGGTGAAATCTGGGAGCCGAGCAACTTCGATTGAAAATGGGGTAACCAACCCCCGTGGGACGTCGTTGGCGGCTGCAGACGAGAGAGGGGGGAAAGTGTGCCTGTACCACGGCTCATATTTTTTTATTGATGGCGGCGAAGGAGCTCGAAAACTGTCTGGCCAACGGTGGCATCCCAAAACTCCAGTCAGAAGCAGCTACCTGGTGCGCAGTCCTTCTAGAGCTACTTCGACATTTTCGGAGCACAGGCCTAGAAGGTTCTTTCAATGTCATGTCCGGGCCTTGGAATTGAGATGGTGGTGGCAGATCTGTATAGTTTTAGGGACAACAGCGGCGCTCACAACCTCAGCGAGTTTACCGAAACCGGATAAACATGGACCCTCCGCCCGAGAGATAAAGAATAGGGCCTGGCCTCCCAGTTGGGGGTTGTGCCTGAGGTTGACTCCCTCACCACGTAAAAAGTGTATGGTTCAGAGACAACCAAATGCGTCGGATACGGAGAGAATTAATGTTGACGACCCCAGCAAACGATAAGGACAACGATTTTCGGTTATGCACGTGGAATGTTAGGTCCCTTAACAGACCACAGCCGAAGAACTCGCGGGGGCCCTGGACTGCTACGAAGCAGATGGATTTGTTGTTCGAGGCAGACTTAGGCAAAAAGTCTTAAGCTTCGTCTGTAAAAGCGAACGCCTCATAACAAATCCGCACAAAGGCTAAATTCGGGAAAATCAGCCTGATTTGCGCCCACGCCCCGACAGGGGACAAAGATGACAACAGTAAGGATGACTTCTATGATCTCCTAGACAGGACTTACGATCAGTGCCCCAGCTTCGACACCAAGATCGTTCTAGGAGATTTCAATGCAAAGCTGGGTAAGGAAGACATTGGGAAACACAGTCTGCACGACACCACATCCGATAACGGACTCAGACTGGTGGAAATTTTCACGGGACGTAATCTCTCTGAAGCTAGCACGCGGTTCCCACACTTCAACATCCATAAAGGGACCTGGCGGTCCCCTGATCAATCAACAGTCAACCATATTAATCATGTTGCAATCGACGTCAGGCACTCCTCCAGCATTCTTGATGTCCGAACGTTCCGAGGAGCCAACATCGACTCGGACCATTTCCTTGTTGTAACCAAGGTAAGAACTCGTATATGAAGAGATCAAACGAGTCAAGAAAGGACACCACGGTTTGACGGCGGAAAGCTACAATTGCAACGGACTGCTAGGATCTTTGCCGATCGAGTCTCGCGGAATATCTCTTTAAGTTCGTCGCCACCTGCGCAAACAATCGAAGAAGATTGGAGGCGCTGTCAAGAAGCCATCAAAGATGCTGCCACTGATGTGCTGGGTTTTACGCCACCACCTAGAAAAAACCCATGGTTTGACAACGAGTGTAGGCTGGCACATGCAGCAAAGCTGGAAGCCTACAAAGCAACGCTGCAACGAACAACGAGAGCTGTTCGTGAGCTCTGCAAACAGAGACGAAGGGCCGAGACCCGGCTTCTCAGGAGAAAGAAGAAACAGCACGAGAAGCGCGTGATCGAGAAGATGGAGAGGTGCTACGGCAGGAACGATGTTCGAAAGTTTTACCAGATGGTGAAGCACTTATCCAGTGGATATAACGTTCGGACAGAAGCCTGCCGGAACGAGAAAGGACAACCAGTAGTAGAGTCGCAGTCGATACTGAGAATTTGGAAGAACCACTTCTGCAGACTGCTAAACGGCGATGATGACACCAATACAGCTGTCAGGCAGAATGTTCCACTCAATATGGACGATGATCGACAAGAATTCCGTCCCCCCGACTTAGACGAGATCAAGATAGCAATACCAAGATTGAAGTCTAACAAAGCTGCCGGTGCGGACGGACTGTCCGCTGAAGTCTTTAAGGCAGCTGGAGATGATTTGGTTGGGCGCATGCACCAGCTCATCTGTAAGATATGGTCGGAGGAAAGCATGCTCGATGAGTGGAATCTCAGTATCGTTTGGCCGACCCACAAGAAAGAAGACCCCTTTGACTGCGCCAACTACCGAGGGATAAGTATCCTGAACATCGCTTACAAGATCTTCTCTGTCGTTTTGTGTACTCGCCTGAAGCTGTTTATAAATAACCTGATAGGCCCATATCAGTGTGACTTCAGACCAGGGAAGTCCACCATCGACCAGATTTTCACACTACGGCAGATCCTGGAAAAAAACCCAAGAAATCCAGATCGACACCCACCACCTTTTTTGTCGATTTCAAGGCCGCATATGACAGCGTGCATAGGGACGAGCTATACAACGCCATGTGTAGTTTTGACATTCCTGCCAAGCTCGTCAGGTTGTGCAGGATGACGATGGAGAATTCTCGCTGCTCCGTCAAGGTCGGTAACGAACTTTCCGAGACCTTCAATGTCAAATAAGGTCTTAGACAAGGCGAGGCGCTGTCATGTAATTTCTTTAGCATCAGCCTGGAGAGGATAGTGCAAGACTCATACGCCAACACTAGAGGTACGATCTTCCAGAAGTCTGTACAACTGCTAGCAAACGTGGACGACATTGACGTGATTGGCAGAACACAGCGAGCCGTCAATGAGGCGTTTGCTGGCATTGAATCGGAAGCGGCTTAAATGGGTCTAGCGGTGAATGAGGGCAAAACGAAGTATATGCTGTCATCAAGAAAGGACACACAACATCAACGTCTTGGACAGAGCGTCACAATGGGCAGCTATAACTTCGAGGTAGTCATGGACTTCGTCTACCTCGGCTTCGCAGTAAATAGTACGAACAACATCAGTACCCAGATCAAACGCAGTGTAACTCTTGCTAACCGCTGTTTCTATTGGCTCAAGAGGCAATTGAGTAGTAGAGCCATCTCTCGAAGGACCAAGCTGTCTTCATACAAGACCTTGATCATCCCAGTCCTGCTGTACGCCGCAGGGGCATTGACAATCTCAAAATCGGAAGAGGAAGTCCAAATCTTCGAGAGAAAAGCTCTGCGTGCGATCCTTGGTCCTGTTTGCGTTGACGGTTTCTGGAAAAGAAGATTCTACCACGAATGTGCGTGCTGTACAGCGACATGAGTCTAGTTAGGCGTCTTCGGATCCAACGCCTAAGATGGCTAGGCCATGTAGAGCGTATGGACAACTCATCTCCGGCCCGTGGGACAACGCAACAGAGGACGCCCGCGTTTAAGGTGGCGCACCCAGGCGGAGAAGGACCTCAACCAACTTGGCGTGCAACAATGGAAGCAGCTGGCCAGAGGCTTGTTGGTTGCGGCCCAGGACCACCCTGGACTATAGCGCCAAATAAATAAGAAGGATGTACTTTATGTTGATGGTCGCTATTTCTCCAAGAGTGTTGTAGAAATAGCTGCTCAGGTATTTTCTTCTTATTTCTGCAAGGGCTGGGTAGGTTCCGAGGTAATGTAACACAGTGTCCTCTTTTTCCTCGTCCCTGAAGCTTCTGCAGAAGGCGTTGTAAGGTACTCTAAGCCTCCTGGGCAGATTGCTATTAAGTGATGGCCAGTGATTACGCCTAGTTGTCTACTAATGTTCCCCCCGTCCAGATCTAAGAGGGCTTTAGTTCTTGATGGATCCAGTGTACGGCACAAAGCTTTCGATGTCCTACAGGTGTCCAGTTCCGCCTATCTGCGTTTGGTTATGATTATGGGGTCTTTCAATAGCATTGATTTTATGTCTTTCTATTGGTTTGCCACTGATCTTGTGCCAGTTCGTTGGCTCTTTCGTTGCCCGCAATACCCTTGTGCCCAGGGACCCAGCACAGAGTAATGTTGCAACTACCACCAATCTCCCTTAGAAATAGGCGGCAGAGTTTTACCATCTTGGCATTAACCGATGGTGTTTCCAGAGCCTTTATGGCCACCTGACTATCGACGTAAATAACAATAGATCTTAGGTCTATCGGGGTCATTGATGGCCGGAGGGATCCTCTTGAATAGCAAAATTAAAACACTGCAGTGATTTGGGAGCAGCATGGCTATTGTTAGCTCATGCAAACTGGCATATACACCGGAGTCTGTACCTTCCTCCAAATTGGAGCCGTCAGTGTTATTTGCCGTTGCACTAGACATCCTGTAAAATGTATAGCAAATTTTAAAGTTATCCATCATGTCGCGGCATAGTTATTGACTAAAATACAAGGCCCATCTCTGCATGTACTAAGCATGGCTACATTATGGAACGTCCTTAAGCTGTGTAAATATATGTAAACACTGCTTAAATACTTCTCTAGTTCATCGAAATGTGTTTTTTTATTATATATTATTTAACATTTTTCTGCTTTAACTTTATTTCAAAATATTCATTTCAAACAAGGTTGCGTGCTTAGTACATTGCTGTTTATCCTGTACATAAACGATACAACGGATGAAGTCAAAGGTGGAATAAGTCTCGGTGGAACCAATATTCCGGCACTAATGTTTGCAGATGATATAGCTTTTATCGCCGACTCAATATATACCATGCAGTTAATGATCAACAGGCTGTTAATTTAGAAAAAACTAAGATAATGATCTTTAGAGATGGAGGAGGAAGCTACGCTCGAGGAGAAAAATAGAGATTTCAAGGCCAACAGATTGAGATAGTTAAGCAGTACAAGTATATTGGTGTTTTGATTACGTCAAACCTAATTATGAACAATCTTTAAAGTTAAACTTGCTGAAGATAAGCGTGCGAGTCAAAAGTTAAAATGAGTCAAAAGTTAAAATAATCCGTGCCACAGCCTCTTCTATCCTATTGTATGCATCACAAGTTTGGGGTTACAGCCCTTTCGAAACTGTGGAAAAGTTCCTCAGATATTTTCTTAGGCGGATTTTTAAGCTTCCTAGCAATTCACCTAAGTACATGTTGCATTTAGAGACTGGAGTTACACCCCTGTTCCTGAATACTCTCCAAATACATTTCGGTTATATTTATAAAGTCAATGTGATGAGGTAGAAACAAATTCCGAGGTTGGTACTTGCGCAAATGCATAGATATAAGGTGAAGTGTGTCCAAGAATGGGAATCACTAGGATCAGAATGCGGTTATAGCTTCAATTTTACACCAAGCGAACAACAGCAATCTTTAAAACAAAAAATCAACACCTTACTTCAGAAAACTGGCCGCAGAATTTTTGACAAATTTGTAAATGAAGCCCAATCATCCCAACACAGAGCCTACTACAGCAAAATGAACCACAATCTACAAGAAAGGACTTATTTCTTGAATAGCTACTCAGTAGAAAAAATAAGTATGATTTTTAAAATAAGAGGCGAACTTTGTAAGCTAAATTTCATACCGCATCGCAGGGAGCTTCCAATCTTATGCGACCTGTGCAATCTTAGAGAACGTGAGGATCTGTTGCACTTCATCGCGAAATGCCCTATACTTAAGGAGTTCCGCATTCATTTGACACTTGAGTTGGAGGTGTTCTGATACTTGAGTTGGAGGAAGCAATAAATATCTTGAATGTTGGCAGAGGCTGGGACTTACTCTACAACTACACAGTCAACGCATTGCGCTACAGGAACTGCATAATTGATGAAGGTTTTTAAGTAATTGGAGCATTATATAATGAAACAGCATATATTTTTTGGTTTATATAAGTATGTAAGGTATTTTTTCCTTTCAATGTCAATCTGGTAGACGGCCTCTAGGCCAAACCATATAGACTGTTATAATAAAGAAAATTGTAAGCAATCACTTTTTTGAAATAAAATAGTCTAATTAACTTACTAACTAACTATTCATCAATTCATTTTTTTTTACAAACTTCCTCGTCTTATTGTTTCAATTACTTTTTTCCTTAATGTTCTAAAATTAATTTCATATTTTATTTTATTTGGTAGTCTATTAAATATTTGGAGTCCTATCTCTCTATCTACTCTAAAGTTATCAGCATTACGTAGTTGGTATGGTTGGACATCTCTCACTTGTCTGACTTCTTGCGTTAAGTATCCTGGTGACGCCCCATTTTTTATTTTATAAATAGCAATCATTGTGTTAAGTCTTAGTCGCTGCGTTATGTTTAACCATTTTAGCCTTTAGAGCATATCGGCTGTGTGTTTGTCTGTTGCAGTTTAGGATTATCCTCTCTCCTTTGTTTTGCAGTTTTTGTAGTCTATTCAAATGTCCTTCCTTGCAACATGTATAGAGGATTTTCGAGCAATATTCGAAATGTGGTTTACTTATACTGCTATAAACCATTACTGCGTTTACATAATCCATTTTTTTGTATTCTTCTAAAGTATCCTTGCTTCTTTCCTATTGTTTTACATATATAGTCCACATGCTCATCTAGGTTCATTTCTTTGCCAAGGTATTTTACTCAGTTCACTTTTTCAATCGTTTGTCCGTTAATTTCAAGCATTTTGTCGCTCTCGAAGTTTACTTCCATCCATTTTGTTTTGTTATCCAACTTATTTAATTTAAGAAAGAAAAGCCTTAAGTTCATCACACAAAACAATGTTGATTCCATTGACCATTGTGCGTCTTCGCCTTTATTATTATAAAACGGGCCAACCCTTGAGATTTTACCAAAGACTGACATCCCCGGCTGCAGGGACAATCCACCATTGTTCCTTTGATATTTGGATTCCAACAGAACAATAATTGATATCAGCGGACAGTGGAATTTTGTTCGATCATGTGCTTTGTCATTCGAATAAACGTCGGATAGGGCGATATCCTAAGGCGTCAAATATACATACATATATTCTCGCTAATTAAATACTTCGACTTTTCGATAACATACGTGGGCTAGTGTCACGTTTCAACTGCACGAATTCCAGACATGATTTTCATCCATTAGAGGATTACTGCCAATATTTGCTAAGATTTATTTGCGATTTCCGCCGCGTTGGCTGTGCTAAAGCCGGCACAACTCCCACGTGGGATTCTTATGATTTATGAACCCGACACCGTCCGTACATCAAGATGCGAAGATATCAATCAACAAACGAAATCTTATGGCAAAGCTCCTCTCCATCGCGATCTCGCGAACTTTTACTCCATGCGAAGAGATCCAAAAGAGTACTTTTACTTGAGGCCTTTGCTGTCGTATCACCACCTAACGCTCAATCAAAGCGGGCCCGTCATTGGGCACCCACAGCCGGGTGCTCGTACATATCTTCTCGTATCCGAAGCCAAGCGGTGGCTGATTTGATGAATTAGATTTTATTTGCGTTGCGCTGCCTCGTTTTATTTGCAAATTAAAACGTGACCGAACTACAATTCATCGGTCCTCCTCCACTCCGCCTCCTCCTCCTCCTCCTCATCCGCGGTCGATTATTACAATCACAATTTGTTCCACATATACTTTCTTTTGCGAATTTCACGTACGAAGCATACATATTTTGTGGGCTTTTTTTGTGCTGCTCAGCTCGCTGTACCTTTTGGTTTGGCTTTTTTGTTATTTTTCGTTTTGCTTTAAATTTAATTTAACCATCTGTATGTGGGGAGCTGGGAATAGGAGAGAAAAAAAGCACACGAAGAAGCAGAAATTTCCATTCGGACGTGTTTGTGTGGCTTGAAAAGGTGTGTTCCTGATTTTTTTAAATAATTTATCAGACGTCCAAAATTTAGCCTGAAGTACTCTTTCTGTGGCATGCTTGTTAAGTGCTTTGTCAAAAAAAAAAAAAAGTCACAGACTCTGATAGGCGACATTGGATATTCTGCGGAATTGAAAGTTAAGCTGTACGATGGCAGCGCTTGCGGATGGTGATGGACAGCCTGTGGTGGAGAAAGAGGGAGAGAGTGACATCTTTTGTATCTGACGTCACGAAAATGGAAATTTATGACAAGATGCACTTAAAATTCAATTCAGCGCCGCGGATTGAGTTAAGAACACAGAAATGCATAAGTAATTTAACCCAGTTCTATGAGCGGGCGATTTTTTTTTGACTAAATATTTATTTTGTACTTTCAATTGTTCGGCTTTGAATTATTCAATAGTTGCATGCATTCGTATCCCAAGGAAAATGAAACAAAATGTTCGTTTATCTGCTTAAAATACAGTAGGAGATTTGGAATTTGGTGTATCGACTGCTGTATTCAAATTCCTGACTGCGAGGGAGTAACTTATCTTATCGTGTGCAAAGACCAAATATCCGCTGGGCAAATTCGTGCCATTGGGAATACTCACCTTACTCCGTGAAGATCGTATGAAATATGAGCTCGTCAGTTTCCCCTTCAATGTTAAAAAAGATGTTAGACAAGGCAACAGGCTGTCATGTGAGTTCTCCGATAGTAGTCACCAAGGACTGTGCAAAACTCATGGGTCAACAATAGAACCAGAATCTTCTAAAATTCTGTATAACTGGTAGTGTAGGTGCTTGCTAGCACTGACACAGAAACAGATTAACTGGATCGGGCAGTGAATAAAGCGAAGACTTCAAAGGACGCACAACATCGGCGTGTTGGACAAAGTGTCACAAGGAGCGGGTGACTTTGATGTAGTCAAGATAAACGTAGTTCCTGACTCGTTCTAGGTTCAAAATAAGAAATAGGCTTATAACTAGATCCCTGGTCGCCTGAAGACAAGCTTCGTCGTTCGGAGACGGCATGAAACTGCAGATGCCATCCACTCATTATAGAACAATAACAAACGAACACGAGTAAGAACTGTAGATTGGTACAACTCAGACTATCGCTCTCTTGACAAAACGGAAGCAGACCGGGGTGAGGTTTCGAAGGTTTTTTCACCGGGTTGTGCGAACGGTCGGGAGCTTGGACAATGGCCACCTTTTCTTTTTTCCTTCCTTAGTGGATCTAGCACAATTTGATTCGACATTCTTTTCGAACAGCAGATACACAAGAAGGTCAGCTAACTAGTACCTTATCTTTGAAACAAATAAATTGTCTAGTGTGGCCGACGATTGTTTTATCAGATCCATATCCCCAATCTACCTCTTGCAGCAATAACAGACACATATCCCTGCCTAAAGTCGCCTAAAAGTTCCCGTCCAGCTTGATGTGTGAACGTCTAAAGCTGTTTTGTAAATCTCTCAAATCGACTTTAAACCAAAATTGTACCACTAAGGCAAATCCTGCAGAAGACTAGTGAGTTACAATTCGATAGGCACCATTGATCCATTAAGCTGCACACGACAGCATTCATCGGAAGGAGCTGTTCCATGCAATGGCCGAATTTGGGTTAACGGTGAAATAGATCCGGTGTCGCTAATACATGCGCAATGCACCGTGCACCGACTCCATCTGACGACTGAATATAGATTGGCATGGTCGGAGTTTTGAAAGTAAAAGCCTTAACCGACCGCAGTCTTTGGTGTTTTCTATGTTGCCACAGAAAGCTTTCCAGGCTTCTTTTTGCGCCGTCTTGAGCTCTTAAGACTTTGCTTATAGAGGTCCCAGTTCGCTGTTATCCCTAAGGATTTTGTCCTGTTGAAACACTTCCTGCTTTCTTTGCGTAGCGCTGATAGGTCTGGGTTCCACCATGGCGGCCTTCTATTCTTCTTCTGTCTGTTAACAGGGCACGCTATTAGGAAGGCAGAAATTCATAGCCTTTGTGATTTTCTCAACCATGTCATCAATATCAGCTTCCGAGCTTGGGTCGGGGATGACTTCTTTTCCCAATCTTTTGTTAAGGATATTCTTGTACCTGATCCAGTCTGTCTTCCTGGGGTTACTGATGGTGCTGGCTGGGGGTGTGTTGAAATTAATCGAGAATTGGATGTATCGATGGTCAGAGAATGATAACTCATCGTATATTTTCCACTTAGAAACAGGGAATATAGAGTCATTGGACATAAGGGTCTTGTCTGATACTATTGATTAAAGTTGGCTCTGAACCCATATTACAGATAATGGGATTAGAATTAAGAATAAATTCAAAAAGTTTCTTACCTCTGTCCTTGATATTAGTACTTCCCCATATAGTGTGGTGTGTCAGCAACAATCACTAAGGGGATATTAGCCGCTTGCGCGGCTAGTTATGCTTTGCGAATGGGAATCGCAGGTACGGGCCCCTCGTCGTCGTATCAGAGGTATACCGAGGCAACCCAAATTCGTCTCCCGCCTTCCATGTTAAGCTCCAGACAGATGAAGTCTGGAGAGCTATACTGCGGAAGGGGAATGATTTTCAGGCTACTTTTGGCTAAAATACAAGTTCTCTTCTTACCAGAGCTCGTGTCTTGATACAGATTATATCTTTTTGCCCTCAATCTAGCAATGCGACCAACTTCGTTGATCCATAGTTCCTGAATGTTGGCGATTTCTTCCCCGCCCTTTAGAAGGCGGAGCATTGGGTTGGCAGTGGCTGCTTTAGAGTGGTTCAGATTTATCTGGACCAACTTTATTCGGCGTTTCCACTACTGTGACGTTACAGTCTGCACCAGACGAATCGTCACTGTCTTTCTCCTTATGGAGCTGTTCTTCGTCTATGCCTCCCTCTGTAACAGCTGGTGGCAAGACGCTACTGACATTGACAGTAATGTTCACGTTACCCAGAGAGGCTGCCATACTTGAGATGTTGTGATCATCCCTTCTCTGCACCTTCAAGGAAATCTGAGACATGATGTAATTTAGGGTGATCTCCTTCCCCTTCATCAGTTTTAGGGATTCCTCGTTGATGAGGAAGGAGACCAGAATGCCTGTCTTTTCTGGTTTTTTCGCCTTAATGATCCTCCAGTCGCCCATAGGGACACCGACGGATTTTGGCCTTTCAGGAGCCTGAGGATCAAGGTCGCTAGGGTCCGGAGCTAGCCATGCCCGTTCTCCGGGTCTTACTGGACATTTTAACCAATGGTTCTCCACTGATCAGGGTCGCTACGGTCCGGAGCTAGCCATGCCCTGGTTTTGCGTCTTACTGGAATTTTTAACCAATGGTTCACCACCAAACGGGCGTTTGGCCATACATTTTTGATTTTTGGTATGACCTCCTGAAGAAAGTCTACCGAACACTTGTTATGGCACTCTACCAGTTTGGTGCCCCCAGCATGTCATCCGGCATCAGTGAAAGTAGGTGGAGTCGCTGACGGGTTTTCCGTGATAAACGATAAAAGCTCGTCCGCTAGCTTTGTCGTTGACCCTCCAATTCATCGCACTGATCTTGACTTCTTCGTCACAGGGGGTCACCTTGAAGGACATGTCTGAAGGTTCGGTTCACTGTATCAATGCTCCTAGCCTTCTTTGGTGTCTTATGGGCTTCGTCATGCGATCTCGGTCTCTTGAACGTAGAGTTCTTTCGGGCTGCTGGTACTTACTACCTGTATCTAGGTTTGCTAGTCCGTTCGTCGATCGTCCTGTTACTAGTAGGTCCTCTTATTGAGTGGCTCGTACTAGGGCCTTATGGGCGTCCGTCCTTTGGCCGTTGAGTCCTTACTTTCTGCAGAACAGCTGCAGTTTGTAGTCATGTATGTTCTCCGTTTCTATTTCCGTCGCGTCTGGTATCGTTTTTTGCGAACTACGATCAACTTGGCAGTGGTTTTTGATTTCTTGCAGGATTCCAAGCAACTCGAAAAGTTGTTCTTTTATTTATTTTATTACTTTGTTAAATGGAAAAATTTGGCCTAATGACACTTTCAAAAGCGTCATTGTTTGGTATCGGTATCGTTTTTTGCGAACTACGATCAACTTGGCAGTGATTTTTGATTTCTTGCAGGGTTCCAAGCAACTCGAAAAGTTGTTCTTTTAGTTATTTTATTACTTTGTTAAATGGAAAAATTTGGCCTAATGACACTTTCAAAAGCGTCATTGTACCAAATTTTTAGTTTCATGTGTGGTCAACACTTATTGTAATTGAAACATTCCCGCGTATCTGTTGCAGCTGCTCTGGTGTCTTTTCGAGTATCTTCTTTGAATTTGTTTATCCAAACTTCTGGGAGTCTCGATTAAATTTAATTTTTGTTTGATTAACTAACAAATCCCTTTAATCCAACAGAAACTAAGGACTGGCTCTCTTTAAAAAGATTCCTTGAATGAAAATAATTTTTCACATTAATCACACCACCAAAAGAAGTCCATCCACCGTTGTCCAGGCACATTTAACAAATTATGCGTGTTTGTCTAAATAGAAGAGGCCAGTTTCAAAAATGACATCGATTAAATCTAAACTCTCAGAACACGAAAAAGCAGGAACACAATTAAACAAAGCCACAAGCATTAAATCTAAAGCAGCGTTCAACAAACCCCTTTAACATCTCCACGTGCTAGTGTATTCTTTGTCTAGTCGTGTTTTTTTTTTTTTTGCGTTGAAGGCTAGACAAATACCCACTCATGAAGTGAACTACAGATAATTAACCAATAGATCAAAATTAAGTAACAACGCACTAAGTTAATTACCCCCAACAACATGGCAAGCAAGCACTTGAGGCGGCGGTTCCCTCCCTCCACAGCCACCGGCCATAGCCAAGTACCCAAGGCCACTTCATCTTCAAATTATTCCATGTTACCACGGCCCGAGATAAATGAGACTCAAAACAAAAATCCCACATTCCACGCACATTTTTTTTGCCGTCTGCTCTATGGCCATAGCTAAGCCTATGAATAGCTCCAGCCATAGCCATGTCCCCAAAATGAAATTACCTAATATGTATTTTGTAAACACAAGGCTATCCGCAAACACGGGAAACCTTTGGTCGTGCTCTCCGCCTTAATTTACATCAATTTTCTGTACATAAGAGCATATTGTGTCTGCCCCATCATCGTCGCCCTCTCCCGCCATCCGCGCAAGGATGTTAGAAAGAGCAAAACAAAACAAAACAAAAACACCAACCGGCAACAAGCAGCAACAAATAAGCAGCTTGTCGGCATTGGCAACGGCAGCGGAGGCGGCGGCGGCGGCGGCGTCGGCCAAAAACGAATGTACACCGAAAACGAAAACAACTCAAGAATCATTCTGTCAGACAAAATCAATAGACAGGCGAGCTGGCTCACGTAACCGAAGCCAAAATAAAAGAAATAATTATAATACGCATTTCATCCGTCCTCCGAAGCCGGCACAACAGCACAAAACAAACCCAACCAAACATATCTACCCGTGTACATGTACACAACACAACCCAACCACCACTACCATCACTATGGCAACCATTGTCAGGCGCACCAGTAGTACTTCATTCAGACTTTCGGGGCCCCTAAACTTTATATCAAATTCGCAAAAATTCAAGGTCAAATCTAGAACAAATAACACACAAGAAGCACGACGTCGGAGAAGTAATCGGGAGGATGGATGGCGCAGCAGAGGGAACGAGAGGGAGAGAGGGGTTAGGAGAGCAGCAACAAAGCACAGCAAAATAAGAATAATGACGACGGCAACGACGACAGCACAGCACCACCGACACGGCAAGAACGACAGTTGAAATACAATCCGGCGAGCAAACTTAAATAACACATCTGTCAGACTTGAGCGACCCTTCCAAGCGGAGGCACATGCTCCAATGTTATGAAAAAATACACAAAAAAAATCAAAAAAAAAACTGCCGTCGTGATGACAGACGATAAAGATACTCGGATGCAAGGAGAATAGCAAAAAAAAAATAAAAGCTAAATTTGGACATGGAGGAAGGCAGTTTTGAGAGAGCGAAGGGAGTGTGCCGCGCCGCGTCGCACCGGTGCTCAAGACTGAGCCTGGAACCAGAAAAACTTGTCCTAATCATCGCGGCAAATTTAAATGTCTACCGGGTGTCTTTGTCTGCTCATGTGGCCTAGTGAGAAGAATGGGCTCGTGTTCGTATTTGTATTCAAAGACTTTGGCGATTCAGTGCGCACCTGCCCGTCAGGTGTGGTAATGATACTGTGATTATGGTTCGGAGATGGTGCACAAATCATAGACAATTGATGGAGGGTTCCATGCGCTCCGGACTAATCGGACTGATCTGGATGCAGATTTTGAGAATGTCTGGCAATTTGACATTTCAAAAGAAATATACTGGCGCACGCTTTAACTCAACAATGACTTTGTGACTTTTGGGAACTTTGAAGGAGCAACATTTTTTTGAATGCCAAATTGGTGTTTGCAATTGATTCATTTGTGACGCACTTCTCTTTACGGACACCCCTCTATAAAGGATACCCCTCTTTGCGGACAATTCATCTTAGTCCCGGCATGAAGGTACTCATGTATTTCAACCCTTTCAGAACGGACAGCCCTACGTTACGGACAATCATAATATATATAATAATAAGTTTCACTGTAACTATAATATGAATGGAGCAACAGCAAGTAGAAGGCCAGAGCCTAGGTTCTCAGCAAACACTCAAGCTGTGCGTGCTATTATTCTCTCACGAGTTTTTTTTTTATAATTTGCGCGTGCTCAAGGGATCGCTAATACCCTTATGTGTCCGGAGTCAAGACACATCACGGGCCGAAGGTATAGAGGGAGAAAGGGAGAGGAGGCACCTGTGCGCATTGGTCTTAAATATCTGCGGGTTGTAGTCTGTGGGAAATATTAGGCTGGGAAGAGCATTCCATATTGTGCGGCTGAAGAACGAATCTCTGAATTTAACTGTGTGTCCGAAAGTAGGCTTAAGAGTATACTGATAGGCATTCCAGGCGAGACGGGTATTGCGGGTGAATTCATGGAGAGGAGGAATGCAGTTGGCTAGCTCACTTGAGCATCGTTTGTTGAAATAGCGATAAAACACGGATTAAAACGAGACGGTACGCCGATGTTCGAGCGAGTCTAATGACTCTGCGAAATTCTTGTCTCCTATAAGTTTTATCGCTCGGTTTTGGATTCTGTCTAGTAGGTGCAGGGCGGTATTGGGAGCACCAGACCAGATATGAGCGTTATACTCAAGCTTGGGAGGATGTAAGCCTTATAAATTAAAGCCAAATGAGGAGGTGGTAAAATATTTCTTGCATCGATTAAGGACACCTTAACATTTTGCAGAATTTTTGGCGACCTCAAATATGTGATCGTTTCAACTAAGTGCTGTGTTGAAAATTTTCCGGTTTCATCGACACAAGCGCCATTCATGGATAATGACTGATTATGAAGGGTTCCCTTTAGTGACAACAGACAGCACTGAGTTTTTAAAGCATTGAATTCCACTCTTTAGTTTTTTCCCTAGTTAATTATGCTGTCAAGATCGGATTCAATGGTGGGTCGTGAGTTTTGGAACGAATATGAAAAGCTGAGGGTGCTGTCATCAGCGAAGGAAAGGATTAGATTAGAAGTAGCAGACAAGTTTATAGAAATGAGAAAGAGTGTCGGAGACAGAACTGAGCCTTGGGGAACACAAGCATTTATTTGATGGATTTCAGACTTGAACCCACCCAAAACAACTTGAATTGAACGGTTCGAAAGGTTATTTCTAATCCATAGATGACGAGATTCATCGATACAATAGGCACGCATTTTCGACAAGAGAGCTTAATGCCAAACTCTGTTAAATGCTTTAGAGATATCAAGCGCAACGATTTTGCTTTCGTCTGCAATGTGCAAAGATTGGTTCCACTTTTTGGTGAGATAAACTATCGACTATGTTGTCGGTCACTAAGAAGCTTAAGCGATTCAAGATATTTCATAAGCTGACGATTTATCAGCGTTTCCATGACCTTCGAAAGAAGGGACGTAAGTGCTATGGGTCGGTACGAGGTACGAGATGGGTGACGAAGATTCGCCCTTTTTAGGGACGGGCTGGACAAATGCTGTTTTCCATCTGCTCGGAAAGAGACCTAAAGAGTAGGATAGACGAAAAAGCTTACGCATTGGTTTTGCCAGCACAGAAGAACAGCCCTTCAGAAGAATAGGGGGAATACCATCCGGGCCAGCGGATTTGTGCACGTCGAGATCTTTCAGTACTCTTGCAACTGTACGAGTGTGGAAGTGGATTTGTCCCATAGTGACATCAACGCTCTCAAGAACAGATGGAGACACATTGGAATCTGGCAGTGTTGTGTTGGCTGCAAAATGAGCCACAAACAGATTAGCTTTTTCTAAGGAGCTGACAGCTGGAATGTCATTGAGTATAGTTTTTGCTACCCTTGGGACATTGTAGCACTTTTTGCCTCAATTTTTGCTCATAAGAGAATTTCAAACGTCTGATTGCAGTCATTTCTGACCCGTTTAAACTTCTTTCGGTTTTCCACAGTACGGTTGGCTCTGTATGTCCGGCAATTCAACTCTCTCATCCTGATAGGCTCTTGACAGTGGCCTACAGTTTTATGCGGACTGCGAACGGCCAAGTTTGATAAGCTTTTTCTAGACATTTCTTCTTTGAGCATTGTCATTGAGTCGAAAGAGCTGGGGCGATGAAGAATGATTTTGGTCGTACCGGGCATCGAACCTAGACAGCGAGGTTCAATTTCGTAGGCCGCCACAATTTTATCAAATTAATAATTTCTATTGTCGAAGTATGTATTTCGCCGAACATGTCAAATTCACAAAAATCACACAGAAGCCTGTAAGGATAAGGATGGGAACCTAGTAGTGGAATTACAGTCGGGGCGGTATGGACAGATCACTTCTGGAGACTGAATAACGGCGATGATGACCAAAATACCGCCGTCATGCAGAATAATCCATCGAATACAGGCGACGATGGACAATAATTCCGCCCTGCCGACCTGAGTGTAGTTACGGCAACAATCGCCAAAGTAAAGTCCAATAAGGGTGCTGGTGCAGATGGACTGCCTGCTTAAATCTGTGCAACTTTCAAAGCAACTGACGATGAGTTGGTTAGGTGCATACACCAACTCATCTGTAAAATCTGGTCGGAGGAAAGTTTGCCCCACGAATGAAACCTCTACATCGCTTGTCGGATCCTAAAGAAAGGATACCCTTTATACTCGGTCAATTATAGAGAGTTAAGTCTCCTGAATAGATCGGATAAGATCTTTTCAGCCGTCTTGTGTAAGCGCCTAAACCCCTCCGGTATTTATAGAGACAATATTTATAGAGACGAGCTTCACAGACTACATACTATGTCTAGTCTTGGCATCCCTGCAAAACTTCTTTGCAGAAGGAGATTGGATTTGGAGATGCAATTGGAGAATGCCTGTTGCTAAGTCAAGGCCGGACTAGATTTTACCGAGACTTTTGATGTCAAAAACGGATTTACCCAAGGCGACGCACATTCGTGTGATTTCTTTCTATATCATGCTAATGTCATTCTCGAGAAGATCGTGCGTAACTCAAACCTCAGCACCGGAGGCATGATCTTTCACAAATCTGTGCAACTGTTCGCATATGCCGATGACACTGACATCATCCGAAGAACACAACGGGCTGTCAGTGGGGCGTTTGTGAGCATCGAGAAGGAAGCGGCTATGTTGGATCTTGCGGTGAATGAGGGTAAGACAAAGTATATGTTTCTTCTTCTTCTTTATTTATCGCCTGAACTAACATGCCTCCCCAACTATCGCGATCCTTGGCCAGCTTTCTCTAGTTTTGCAAGTTCGTTGAGATCATTCTCCACATCGTTGCGCTAACTTAAAGATGGGCGTACTATTTCCGAACAAGTTGCGTTCTTTGCGAGTCGAAGATTTCTTGTTCTGCATAAGTTCTACATTGCCCCTCCACCTAAGGCGTTGGATCCGTAGACGGCTTGCTATGCTCATACCTGAGATGTTAGTGTCTTGTCAGATTGGTCCTTCGAGCGGCGGCTTTTTCACTCAATTGCTTCTCGATCCTACGCAAGCCAAACAGCGGTTGTGTTCGTACTTTTTACTGCGCAGTCGAGGAAAAAGTCCCTAACTACATCGAAGTTATAGCAAACCCAGTTTAGCCGCTTCTGTCTTAGTGCCAGCAAACGGCTCATTGCCGGCTAGCTGTCACATAATGCTAATCTGCTAATCACATAAATGTCATCCGAGTATGTTAGCAATTGTTTGGGCTTCTGGAAGATCGTGCCTCTAGAGTTGGCAGGTGACTGTTACACGATCTTCTTCAGAATGATGTTAAAACACTCACATCTCGACCCGTCGCCTCGTCAACACCTAATTTCATATTTAATGGAGCAGCGAGAATTCTCCATTGTCACCCTGCACACCCTGACGAGTTGTCTGTCTGGGCGAATCGCTATATCTGGTGTCATATGCGGCCTTGAAATCGACGAACAGGTAGTGGGTGACGATTTTAACTTCCTGCGTCGTTTTCAGGATGTGCCTTAGTGTGAAGATCTGGCTAATGGTGCAACTCCGTGGCCTGTAGCCGCACTCATACGGACCTATCAGATTACTTATAAACGCCTTTAAGCGAATAACGCAAAGTGGCAGGGATATTTGAGACTTCTGGAAGACTTATGCCTCTGTAGTCAAAGGCTTTCTCGTCTAATCGCTGATATTCTTGAAATATTTGAAAGTGTTTTCTGAAATGTGCATTTGTTCGCTGTGATTTGATGTTATCCCTGCCATGGTTGTTCTATGCGGATATGCACTCCTATCGGAGTCGAGTGACGAGGCTCTATCCCTAGATAATACGCTGCCGGATAAATTGAATTTTCGAAAAGTTTAATTTCCATCTTCCTAGAGCTACATCCTTTTCATGTCTGCGACCCAAGTAGAATCTGAGCCAGAGCTAAAGTTGCCTTACTACGATGACGGTTTAAAGTTCTATGCTTTCAGCTGTCTTCCATGTTGACTTCCTCACCTTCTCGAACCTTTAGCCTCGAATTCGAAGACACTCTTTTCTGGAACGTTGTTGTTCATGCAGTCGATGTGGTCGAGTCCGTGAAATCGACGGATATTTTGACTAAAACGGCATTAAACTGTAGAGCCCATCCACTCGAAGAAAAATAGCACTAACAACACGAGTGGTTATTGTAGAAGTTAGGCCCAGGTCCCTCTCTGACTGTCGCGCCACCCACATTGTCATTATTATTATAATTAATATTCTTCTCCATACACCATGCACAGTTTTGTATAGAACCAATCGACAGTGATGTTCAATGAAATAGTTTTTCCGTAGCAAAAGACATCGGATACATGTAAAATAATATCTTAAGCATACTCCACATAATATGACAAGATATTTACTCGTCAAATTATCAAGAACATTTTGTTTAATAATCTACTTAAATTACATGCAAAGCAATCGTTGCCAGACAACAACATTTTACCACTTTAATGAGATCAACTCTGATGTCATCAAAAAGAGAAATTAATAATATTTATTATTTTACGACTTGGAATGAAATTGTTGATTAAATTAATATTAATTATCATTTTCACATTAAGATTCAAGCATTTGACACGAAATTTATGCGCAAACACAAGGAAATTCGACTCTTGAAAAAATTACACATTTTATACGAAAAAGTGCAGTAAACCGACAACACACTGGGGTCGCATTTTTTTGCTGAAAATGAATAGATTTTCTTCGAGGTTCGTTTTGATGATTACAAGATTTTGTTTAGCAATTATCTCAAGAACAAGGACGAAGTTAAGTTTGTGGGATATCAGAATGGATAGATGATTACTGGTTGGAGCGTAATAAGGTTAGATTTTGTGACGGGAGTGCTTTAGTTGATTGTTTTCAAGCGAGATTAGAGACGTCCTACTTTGTCGCATTCCAATTGAGGAACTGAAAGAATTCAGGAAGTATTTGACGACGAAATATCTGGAGCTTGTAGCAGAAACACCTATTGATGTCAGGTAATATGTCGTGTCTCTAGTGGTGGGTCCTCTGGAGCGCAGGCAGACCGAGAGAGTAATGGATGTTCTTAGGACTTGTCTCCGCTTTTATCGAGATAGTACAAAAGCACTATCTTCCCGAGGTCGTGAACAGCAGGGCAAACGTGAATAGGATAGACAATTTTAACATTAAATTAATAAGAAGTCACATTGCAAGAAGTATGACTTCAGCCAACAGTCTGATTTTCGGGGCTTACTACCCCAATTATATTTACCATGAGAGGGTGCGCCACAACGGCTTTGTTCCACCTGAAACCTTCCTCTATTTGGATTCGATCGGGCTGATCCAGGACACGGAAGGATGTTCTGTATTCTACCACGCGGTATGCCGAACAATTGACAGGCGACCCCTCTACGAATCGATTGTCGTCCGCAAGATAGCCGGCATCATCGTTTTGGAGCCTTTTGTCACATTATCCTCCAACTGCCATATCGGCCCTATTAGATCGACATATCTTCTCCGGTTCAGTAGAGCGATCCCTGCTCGAGACTGGAGAGAGAGTAATAAGGAGCGGCACCTATTTTGGTGGTTAGACCAGAACCAGTCTCCGCCTTCGCCGGCCTCTGCCTGGTGTTATAGACCTTTTAGTTCTTATAACTGCCCACTTACCTAGTTGTAAGTTAGTCTAGAAAAAAAAAGAAATAAAATAAAAAAAGGTACACAGGGGCGTATACATAACATGCACACCCTTGTGTACACCTTAGTCTCTCACATTAAGTCTTCTTAGGTTTTTAGTAGATAATAGGGTTTAGGCTTAGATTTAGGTTAGGTAACGATAAGAATTTATAGAGAGCCAAGTTTTTGACTTAGTTTTCTTGGCCAGTAAGTCTTAAATAATAAAGTCCGTCCTAAGGACTAAAAAACAAGTTAGTGGTATAGCTTAGACGGCGAAAGGCAAATACTTAGTTACATTACATTGTTTTAGAGTACCCGCGAAGGGTCAGTAAGATAGAATCTGTCATGTCAGATTTATTAGATATTAAGATAGATTTTTATGTCATTTTTGTCCTGAAAATTAAATAAAAATGAAATAAGAAAAAAAAAAATAAAAGAAAAAGTAATGGATGTTCAAGTAGGCGAGATTTAGATGGAGAGCAATATATCCAGAGTTCTGGCCAAAGACTCGCTCTTCAACTTCAGCCCGTTAGATTAATTCAGTATTCGTATTTTTCCGTCGGCTCGCTCGGTCGACTCATCATTGGCATCAGCGTCATTTTTTTGAAAGTGATCTTGTCAGACGACAGCACGTCCCCATGCCTAAAACCTTTTTTGATTTTTAGGTAGGTAGATGGGTTAGGTAAGGTTAGGTTAGGGTGATTGCTACCACTGTAGCAGTTGTGGCCCACTTAGATCCTGGTTGGATCCTTTCATCTATCACTTCCCGGTGCTTAACCCCGGCTTCTCTTTAATTCAAAGGGACTACACTGAAGAAAATAAGCTAAGCCTAGAGACCGACTAATGGTATTCTAGTGGTCTATTTTGCCGAATACACTCCTGAGCTGATTTACAGCCAATCTGTTTTGCTGATAAGCTTAACTATGGCTTGTATCTTTAAGTGTGACATTTCCTCTAGGTTACTGAAAAAGTAGTTGCCTAGTATGACATTTCTAGTTTTTGCAAGGGCTGGACAAGTGCCGAAGAGGTGAAGCGTAGTTTCTTCCTCCTCCTCGTCTCTACACCTTCTCTAGTCGTTGTGGGGGGCTCCCATTCTCCAAGAAGGCAGTGGCCGGTGATAATGCTCACTACGTTTATTATTCCATTCCTATTTAGTGTTAGGTGTGTATTTGTTTTGTTTGGAGTGAGTGAGGGCCAAATAAGCCTTTCCAAATTCCATCCATCTCCGATTAGCGGAGTCGAAGGCATCTGTAAGTAAGGGGTCTAGCAACAGCCAGTGAGCCACTCTTGGTTAAATTCCCAATGTGGGGCCAAGGATTCTCTTACATGTGTAAACAGCTGCCGTCGCCCTTTTAATGCAGGTAGGTAAGTGTGACATCGGCTTGATCTTCAATGTTTTTATAAATTTAAGGATATTCTTTATGTTTGTGCATGCTACGTACTCGCCTACTGCTCTACTAATGTTCCCCCTGTCCAGATCTGGGAAGTCTTTAGTTCTTGGTGGATCTAGTGTACTCCACATCGCTTTCGATGTCCTACTGGTGTCCAATTCCGCCCATCTACGATAGGTTATGATTATGGCTTCTTTCAATAGCGTTGATTTTAGCTCTTTCAGTGGGGGGTGAGGTGTCTCCTGATTTAGTGCCAGGGGTAAACTCGCCCCCTTTCTTGTTAATTCGTCGGCTCTTTCATTACCCGCAATACCCTTGTGCCCTGGGACCCAGCAAAGAGTAAGGTTGCCACTATCCCCAATCTCCTTTAGATATAAGCGGCATAGTTTTACCATCTTCGATTTGATCGATGGTGTTTTTTCATGACAGACGAACGACAAACTAGACGAAAATGCTTAAAACTGGTTGGACGAACATTTTTACTATTTCTAACTTACTGGCCATCGGCGGGCACTCTAAGCTAAACTTAATCTTATCCTATGTTTTTCGACTTAAACTAAGAATAAATGCATTTAAAGAAAAGTTACTTTAACCGGACAACTTAATATTAAGAAAAATTTGAAAAAAAACACATAATTACTGAACTGGATTTATATACTTTTTTTTATTTACAACTTACAACTGCCTTAAACACCACCCTGTGCTATGTAGGTCGGCCATAGGTTGCAGCTTATAGATTTGCATCTAATTTGCTGCAAGACAGTGACCGACTGGTCCCCCATTCGGGGATACGTACTACCCTTTATACCCCGGGTCTAAAGGGTTCGACGAGAGAGTTCCCTCTCTCCCCAGCCATCAGAATTTTCGATGTTGCATTGCAACATCCCGAACATCTCTCCTTGATACCGCCATACTGAACTGAAGGAGACCCTCCTCAGCTCGTTGTGCGACGGAACGGTCGTGGTTGAGTCGCCCATCCACAGTTGAACGGGCTATGTGGAAGATGAGCGGTACCGTCTAAATGGAGAAAGGCTTCTGGGGGGACGAAGCCGTTGTGCCGTACCCTTTCGTGGCATTGTGCATTGGGGTAGTAAGCCCCCATCGCTCTAGCAGTATGACCTCGAATCAACATCAACAGGATATTGTCCACTCTTATCAGGTTTGCCCTGTTGTATAAGACTTCGTTCGAATAGAATTGTATGTACTGGGACTCTGGTGTTCTAAAACGGCGAAGGCAAGCCCTAAGACAAGCCCTCTCGAACAACCGAATCTTTTCCATTAATCTTGCACTCACGTTGAACCACACGGGACAGCCATAGATGAGCATTGGCCGGATGAGGGCCATGTAGCAGATAACCTTCACTCTCGCATCGAGTTGTTGTGAAACAGTCTCTTTGTAAGGGCAAAAGCGCCTCGGGCTCTGGCCAGAGCAGCATCAGCCAGATCCCCAGGTATCTGACTGTAGTCCTTTGCGCCAGTAGTTCCCCGTGGTTTCCAACTTGAGAACTTTCGCCAATTCTTTTTCGTATCCGCCGAGGCCTTATACAATGGCGGCCTGAACAGAATGGTTCCCGACTTCTCGAAGTTGATACTCAACTTCCAGTCATTGCAACTTCTCGATCTTTTTGCCTGATCTTGATCGATGGTGTTTCCACAGCCTTTATGGCCAATAACAATAGATCTTCCATCTATCGGGGTCATTGATAGCCGGAGGGCTCCTCTTGAATAGCTGCTACTGGAAAACACTGCAGTGGTTCGGGAGCCGCATGGCTAGCGCCGGCAAACAGGCCTATACACCGGAGCCCGTGCCTTCTTTCGACTTGAAGCCGTTAGTGTAAATTGCCGTGACAGTGGAGCTGTACACCTTTGCTTTATTTATTTTGTGCCTGATTTCAATGTCCTCCAAGGGTATTATTTTTTTGACGTGTAAGGACCCGGTGAGTTCGTTAACGAATATGAATGGAAAGTAAGAATTCACCATCACTGTGAATTCTTGTCAAAACTACACACTTACACAGTGAATAGTAAATAATTTAGATAGATGTTCTTAAAATCAAAAACATCCCTTAATTGTGGACTGTCTCGTAACGAGTTGGCTGATCATTTTGACATATACCTCATGTGTGGTACAACCACCTCTCTAACACCTTCCATGGCAATCACAATCTCAGTACTCTGCAGTACTACGTCGCCTACTTAAGATACACCCAATCGTAAGTGGCTACAGGGCACCAACTGCCTTAAAAAAAGGGAAATGTGTCCATCACTTGATCGCAAACGATCACTGAGACTCTTAAGAGAGGGAAAATATCAATTATAATCGATATCCCGAAAACTATCGATATTTTTCGACCCTCACAAGGCTTACGGCGACAGCTGTAAGCATTTGCAACTCCAACCAACTTCCTTTGTACCACCCAACCTGCTGCCAGACAAAGATCACAAGGATATCCTTTCTTGAAACAGAAGGTTTTCTAAATCAAAACAATAATCCTAATTGAAAACCGCCTCCTCGAACGCACAAAAAACAGGGGATTTATGGCTATGATTTTGTAATTTAGTGGTTTCCAATTAGGAGCCATTAAATTGATAGAAGTGTGAACCACAAAAATGTTCCTCAACCAGCGATGAAGAACCAGTGTACCAAAAGAGGGGTGGAATGACAACATTGCATACTTTTGGCGAGTCCATTTTAAGAAATATGATATGTTTCCTTGAACACAAAAAAAACACCAACACGTGCATACGCCCAAAATGATGGCCAACACGCGTCTTGTCAGGTGTCACTGGTCATTGATTTCTACGACCCAATGTCATTCAGTATCACTCAACAATTGATCAGTCCGAAAATGCCTGCGCACCCTTAAATTGATCTTTTAATGGAATGGAAAACAGTGTTAAACGCGCTTCGACCCCACGTCGCTCTGCGTAATTACGCACTCATGTGCGGCTAATTAGCAAACGCCAAAGCCCTCATCTTGCTCGTATGCACGTATGTAGGCCCGCATCCCGAGTTTGACGTTTATCTAAAGCAGATACATATACTTGTGTATGCTTACACAAAAAATTTGTTAAAAAAGACGAACAAAAAAAATCAAAGAAAGAACGAAAAAAAAATATATTCCATGCATAGATTGAGAGACAGAGAAAATTGATAAATTTAGGCTTCATGATGATTGACATCACGATAAATATGGCGTACATTGAGGCACTGGCTTATGATGGACGCCCATGTAGTGACAGTGCGTTGCGTTGTTTACAAGAGAATTGTTTACGACCCACACGCTAATTTTCTGTACATTTTTTTGTTCTTCTTCTTCTGTGCCGTTGTTGGTTTTTAATGATTGTTGTGTGCTTTCAGTTCTTGACTCTCTATTTGGGCTGAGCATATTTTTTGCGGCAAAGATACAAAGATTGATTTCGCATTGCACGGCTCCTATTGGTGTATCTGAAAATGGAAACCCCGCAAGGTAATTGAACGATTAAGTAAGCTATGGGGGCGACTTAATTTCTTTTTTGTCAGTTTTTTTGATTGATTGGTTAGGGTTTTGACAGGTGAAATGTAATTGTTGATTGGGTATGCGTATGGAGGATGTGAAAAGTGGGACAAATTACCGCTAGTGTTAGGTTTGAAGATTCTCCTTTTATGGAAGTCTGGGGCGAATCACCACTCGGTGATCGTGCCAAGTTAATGAAGTGTGGGATGACATTTGGCATCGCATTGAATTGATGTTAATCTTAGAGTGTTCATAAACATATTTCATT
Organism: Eristalis intricaria; assembly: GCA_964034865.1. Taxonomy (NCBI): domain Eukaryota; kingdom Metazoa; phylum Arthropoda; class Insecta; order Diptera; family Syrphidae; genus Eristalis; species Eristalis intricaria. The sequence goes on from OZ035875.1 coordinate 38,531,803, forward strand.
GAACCTCTGAAGTTTGTTGACCTGTCCGAGGGAGAGTTCTCAGTTCGAAGTCAATGAAACAACGATCTGGAAACAGTTTCTTGAGCATAATTTTCAAGAGTTATATGCACGACCGGTAGCATAAAAATGCCTTCAATTCGCATCCTAGGAGGACGCGACGTTGTTCCGAGACATGATCAAATCTGCGAAGGTTAACAACATACCGTGCAGCCGTGTTTATTGCCTTTGTCAATTTTAGGGAGGAAGAATATTCACAGTCAGCGAACAACTCAGATCCATATCTCTAGAATGGCACTATGAGTGCTCTGGCAAGTTTTAATTTTACGTTCACAGGAAGAATATATTTGCTGATTGATAAGCCCCTTAGGGTCCGTCCACGTCAGTTCACTATTGCACATAATTCCAAGGTTTTTTACAAATGTAACATATTCAATTTGCAGTCGAGTTCAGTTCTATTAGCGGGAAATTGGACAAGGAGGGCGGTTGTTTCGAGAACGAGATGGATTTGGTTTTATTAGGATTGATCATTAGGCCATTTTGTGTAGCCCAATTGGCAATTGAGCCCGAATCCTCGTTTATTTTAGGATTTGGTACCAATATCAATCAAATATCAAAACATTTGTTGGTAATGGCATAACTGACTCTTATAAATTTTTGTTTTGTTCCCACCGAACCGAAATCGCGAGATTTGGATTTACTTTTACTGTAGTTTCAATACATTTTAAACTATAATTTCTTGTCAAAAACAGCTGTTTTCGCGGCCACTTCAAATTTCAAGTTACGTCGTTCCCTTCAAGTTTGAAGTGTTTTCAAATGTCATTATTTGTCAATTTTCAAGTGGTCGGCAAAACAGCTGTTTGTTGACAGGACATAATAGCATCGAATCACCAGAAAAGAGGGACAGAAAAATTTAAAAATTAACACGAAAATAACCAAAATAAACTGAAGTTCACGCTGTAGGCTTTTTCGGTTTGACAACCTCTCATGAACTCAATGTGGATTCAATTAAGTTTCACTGAAAGTGCGAGGTTTCGAAAACTCTAAGATTTACAGTTTTCAGCCAGTTTTTGATCCTCTTGATTGCTTCGATTATGACGGTTTCCACCTCGATGTGCTTGGCCACCATGACGACCGCGATGTCGTTCGCAAAGTCGGATATAGCATTAAGCTCCAGTTCCAGTTGTCACTCCATTTGTCGTCTCGGATTTGTAGATTTTAAGTGAAAGAAATCCCGATCGACGTAGATCAACGCCGCCAGAAATCGTTTCGAAAGAAATGGTTGCGAAATATTGAGTCTAGATCCACGTGTCGGTGTAAACGAGTTACATATGTTGTCAATTCGAAGCATTTTCAATCAAATTGAGAACTGGCTGAAGTTCAGTATGTGTAGTGAAAAACGACCTAGCTTCCTTTTTAAGATGATTGTAGGATTTTTCAGAGCGAGGTGGCCGTTATAAATAAAGCAGCACTAGAATTGAAAGATCGAAATGAACCGAACGACTGATTCCCATATACCCTCTAATTCGAACTATCACGTGGAGCCATAATTTGTTCGACTTAGAGAAAGAGTTTGACTTGAGAGAGGTTTTTGTATGGAAAATTGATGGAAGCGTATGTAAAATATGGCGAAAAAGTTCGAATTAGGGAGTGTTTCGACTAAGGAAGAGTTTGAATTAAGGAGGGTCCACTGCATTACGATATGAAGGTAAAAAGCAAGGCCGTAGTGTTGGGTGTCAAACATTTCAAAAAATGTCAACTTATGCAGGTAATAAATTCTGTGACGCTATTCTACATATTGGTATCCAAAGAAATGAGGAATCGGGATAGTCTTGCGAAAATGGGCTCTGATCTAGGGAAATCAGAAGGAAGGTCTCATACGGTTTTTCTGCTCGGTGGCGTGGTTCGCATCCATGGGTGACACTGCGAAAGAAGAGATCGTCATTGATGGCCAGTTATAGTGGCAACAATGTCCACATGCTAGTGGGAGTCCTTAGCTGGCACTGTGCCATTGGAACACATACCTTGCGTCTGGACATCTCTCACCGAGACTTTTGCAAAAGGTAGATAGATACGAAGAAGACATCAAATCTGCTCTGCATTTGCCTTGCGAGTGCCCAGGCATGGGATGAGGATGCTGCTTCTGGGTTTCTGGTTGGTTTTAGAAAAAGAATACGCCAAAAAAGGAAAATTCAGCCCCGTCGTGTAATGCACCACGACGGATAGAATTGGTTAACATTTAACTTTCGGTGCGTTTGACAGATGTTCCCATGGAAATTCTTTCGGGTACTCCTTATGTGATTGTATTTACGATATTTTATGAATGAATGAACATGAATGAACATTGATTTGTTGAAAATTGTTTTTGATTAATTCCTAATAATTGAGGAACTTTTCACAATTTCTTTTCTATTTCTATTCAATCGAATTTCTGAGATTTATACAAATATCGATCGCGCACGCAAAGTACGTCATTGGGCACCTCTTTTGGATTCTTAGCCCAAAGGTTTCTATGGGCTTGGGTCTTAGCCCTTTAACCAGCAGCACCGCCTTTGGGCGGGGTTATGGTAAGTAGCTAAAAACTGCTAAACTTCCACATTTTTTAAACAAATCACAAATAGACCGGTCGAATTTTTTCATCGAAAAAAATGACCGCTTATGTTTAACTACTCTTGATAATCTTAAAAATTCCTTTCTCTTCGACGAACTTGGGAGGGATATTAGACCCATGAAACTCTCCTCATTGAACGCTGGAATCTTTACAAGAATCTTCCAAAGAGTCAATTTGCACTCCTTTGGTTTCTTTGAGGATTTGCATTAGTCTCTAGTTGGTCTTAGGTAGATATTCGTAGAATCAAACCGCCTTTCTCTTTGTGAGGGTCTACAGTCTGGGTTGGACCAGGGCCTGGGCGATACCTAGCTAGCGGCTTCCACTGGCTCACACCAATTTGGTTAAGTTCCCCTTCGACTTGTGTGCACCACCTTAAATACGGCCGTCCCCAGACTGAAAGCTAAGAATCACACTGAAATTCAAATGAAAAATGGGTCCTTCGAACCGCATTTCAAATTCAAATTAATTCAAATTACGTCATCGCATTAGACGGTTGCTGGCAGCAATTATCTTTTTCTCTTGGAAACATGAATGAATGCGATGCATAAACGCGCAGGACCCTCTGTGTTGCTATGAACACACCCAAACAGCACGCAAACATAATCCACTTGTTTACATCCAGAAAGCAGGTCCCCCTAGCTACATGTGGCAGAAACATAAATATCCCTTCTCAGGCACAAGCAATCGTACACACACACTTTCAACTACACCCTGATAAATGATAACGAAACGAATCCACAACTCTCGATGAGAGTCCGAACAAAATCCACTTGTTCTCTTTCACTCAATTATTTCCACTCCATCCGCGAGCGACGTGCGTGAGTGTGGATACAAAATAACAAAAAAAAATGAAAACACATGAGAATTACTTTATCAGCAACCAGTGAACTAGTATTTGTGAGAGAGTACGCTATCATCATCCACACCACCTTCTGCTTCTTCTCCCGCAGAAAGAGAGAGTTGTTTTAGCAACTATTCTCTCGGTCTCCGCCATCCACATTCACAGCGGCAGCAGACCACCGCCACCCAAATCATTCTTCTCAAATGAAAAAGAAATTCAAATGAGAGTGAAACGTAGATACATAGATAAATCGAATAAATGTACCTTTACCTCACGAAAAAAGAAGTTAATTTCTATGACAGACCACAGTGTGTGTGCGTGTATTCATGCAATTCAAAACACCACACTGCACGAAAATGTCATACACACACCAAGTCAAATCGAACGAACAGAAAAAAAAAAAAAAAAAAACACCACCACCAACAACAACACACACTTCACACCACCACTGTAGCCTGTGTCAGAGAGACGAGACAACACAAAAAAAAAAAACTATCAAGCAAAAAAATGAGGAGAAGAAAAAAAAATTCAGAAATACTCCAACGAAAATCGAAAACCGAGGAGTAATTTTCATTCTAGATACAACTCACGACTCAGTTTCAATTCGCTTTTGCTCGAGTGTGGGATGGAATCTGTTTGTTTGTTCGTTGTTGCGTTGCGTTCCTGCCTGCCACCGGTATAGAGGCGATTTGAGAAACAATCATTTTTTGTTCGTTATTCTTATTTTTATATTTATGTATATTTTTTTTCTGTTTGCCTCCTTCGTTTGTGTGTTTTCGCGCGCCTATCATCGTCTATTCAACAACTTTTCCAACGTACCACCGGCAATTTTGAGCAGCGTGCCAGCCAGCGGGCAAAGTAAACCGTCTTTTTTTTTTGTATCTTATGAAATTTGTACCTTTGAAACACACAAGACACAGATCCAATGTATCTGACGACTGAATATCTGTTCTATTTCTGTTTCAAAAAAGAAAAGAAAATTGAGAATAAGTGTAAACTTCCACGGCGAAGTTTTCTGGTATTTGTTTTTCTTGTTTTTTTTTTGTTTTTGATGCAACACACGATGTATCTAGACACGCATAGCATAGATGTTTTGACACAAAATTCCAACGTGACGTGACGTACCGTGATCCAAAAAAGTCATATGTTTCCAACTGATATTCAACAATTTTCCAGCTGTCTGTTTTTTTTTTCTGGTGTATATTTTCCTTCTTGTCTGGTTTCGTCTCTCTCTCCCCCTCCCGCCATCCTTTTGGCGTGTCTTATTTTTGTAATTTTCCTTTCGATTGTGCGTTTTTATGTGTCAGAGAGTTAATTGAGAGCAATTGCTGCGGATTATCGCATTTTTTTTCCTTCTTGCTTACCTTCCCTGCCACTGTCCGTCGCAACTGCCACCACCGTCAGCAGTGTAGTATATTTTAAGTTTTTCATTTGTCATACATAACGAGTGCGTAGAGGAGGAAATGGCGATGAAGATGGGAATGAAAAAAACCTGCCAATGAAAATGTGAGGGGATAAAACGATGAAATGTGAAATGTGCTGTGCGTTGTGTGACGACGACGACGACGACGACGACGACGGTGATGATGATGATGATGATGACGACGTTGGGAACTTGTAATGATGGAAAACAAAAGTGATATTTTCATTTTCATTTCAAATAAAATATCCATGTTCCTCTGCAGTGTGTGATTGTGTCCAATGAGTGTGTGTGTGTGTGCGAGCTTGTGTGAGATGAGATGGCCAGAAACAGAAACAGAGAGAGAGAGAAATTTCCCTGCCTATTGGCGTGCAAGCAAATCAGCTGTTTTAGCGGCGGCGTTGGTGATAGAATGAAAACAAATACAAAAATACTTAGATAAACATGTGCTCTAGTTTCGTTTAGGTATCTACATACATATATTTGGATTATTTTTTTTTTGTTTATTTTATCATCTACTATTTGACTCGTGCTTCTGATAAAGTTTATTTGGTGTTTAGCTCACACACTCGACTCGGCGTTCCTCTCCTTGTGTTGGACGTGTGCGATACGAATTATGGTATTGGGTGCGAAGATTGTGTAAGAATTACAATGTCTGTAAATAAATCCGAATATGGGCTCGTCATTGATGGCATCCTCCTTCTGTGGACTTATATCCTATTCTCTAAGAAAATCAATATTTGGCAGCTGCCGCCTATTGATTATCGTCCCATGCACGACTGAACACACTGCCTAGGTTGTACGTCTTGGATAATGGCCAGTTTGGCAGTGCAATGGTCTGATGAAGTTGTCCATACGCATTGTCAATGACATCATTCTTTTACTGCTGAACTCTCCTCATTAATGTCCATTTATTCATTGTCCCATTGTGTCCTCTAGGAGTCAAAGTAAGCGAGCCTGTCGAATCCGAAATTCAAGTGTGAAGCAATTGCTCTGTGGACTGCAATCTGTTAAGCGGCCCATACACAGGACACGTATGGACCGTGTGTGTGGAGTGGACTAGTCCGTGAACCGCTTTTTGGTTTGCCAAACTGGTGATCAAAATGAAAATGTTTTCCATATTTAGTGACGCGAAGTGTGTCTTGTGCACGAATTTGTGTGAAGTGTGTGGTGAATACAGACTCCGATGATGTGTATGGGCTGCTTTAAGTCGCCTACTGCGGACGCGAACTTTCAGAAACAACAAATTTCCAGCAAAAAGTGATACTTCTTGATACGCAAGAAGATGGGGATTGAATACGAGTCTTTTAATCAACTAAAATCTCAACAATAATTAGTTCAAGTATCCTTATTAATGATTTTAAATGTTTTCTCCACGAATCATTCATTCTCTTTGCGAACTGCGAAACTGAGTTCGCAATCCACAAGAAAAGCAAACGCGATCCACAAATTCACGACCAAAAAATTGGCGATGAAGTGTCTGTTCGCTCGAATTGTACCCACTGCTGTCTGCGAATGAGAAAACTCCATAGGAATTAATTGTCATAGTTTGCGAAGTTCGCGTTTCGAAGTGAGCTCATATGAAGAAGAGCCAATTTCGGAAGATGAACCTTAAAGATTAACACAGTGAAAGCTCCCACAAGCGGACAGTGACGATAGCACCCTTTTTGTCCGGCTAAGGGAGTTGTCTGTCCGTGGGAATGTGTGAACACACAATTCAAGGTCCACGATTGTGAGGAATTGTCCACCTAAGAGTGTATCTGCAATAGGAGCTTTCACTGTACACCCAACTTATCTGTAACTATTATTTTTTACCAGAATTCTGATGTATGACAGGTCTGAAGTGGCACTTAGGCTCGTATCTTGGCTGAATTACGTATCTCCGCTCTGGTTAAGGTGGACATTAAGCACTCTAAGATCCTCTAGAACTGACTTGTGACTTTCCATCAAGTTGTTGAAAAGGTCCCCTGCAGCGACTGAGCTCTCCAAAACAAGGCTCCAAGCAGGGTTAGCGCTCAACAAATTTGAGAAAGTCGCAAAAAAGGTGCCACGGAGCAAAGAAAGTTTCAATGCCTTGGTCTTGCTACAGGTTACCTCAAGCAACTTAAAAAAACTTAAATTGAAAATGAAGAGTTATACAAATCTGATCCCAACAACTAATAAAACTTTAGTAAAATGTTTGAAGAATGAATCGACCATACGAACGTGTTGAGTAGCACGTGGCTTAGCCAGCTTGGACATCCATGTAGAATTGGATTGTTTAGAGCATACAAAGATCAGTTTCACTTCTGTCTTTTCTACGCTTCATCATGCTTGCGAGTCATCATCATGCTTTCTTGGTCAAATTTAATTTTTTTCAAATGTTTTTCTGTTTTAAACGGTTCATCAGTAATATTATATCGGTGGCACGGCAGTCCGAGTTGGACCTTTGCCTAGCTTCTCAGCAACCAGTCGTGTTGTTTGTACTATTGTTCTTCCACGAAAAGATGGGACCTATAGTTTAGTGCCGAATGGCGGAGTTGAGTAGCTTTTTTTAGGCAGTATTACTCTTTGAGCTTTGTCACTGACTCGACAGAGGTGAAGCCAGGAATTATGAAAGTTGGTAAATTGGGGATTCGAACCTGGCACCTTCTGCGTAGGAGTCGACGTACTAATCCCCTACGCGCCGGCAACCCACATTAGGCTCGGAAATAATTGTTAACATACAATACAGAACTGTCGCATTGTGTCCACATCTTGACTAATCTATGGAAATCATATGATCAAAGAGGGTCCAAAGACCCCTGCCCCAGTTCCTTCACCAGTTCTTTATTCGTCTATATATCATTTTAGTGTATTACTGCTCAGTCTGTAGACTATGGATTCATTGTTCCAGTCATCAATTAACTTGATATGCAAATTGTAAAGTAAATAGATTAACTCCATTCGACAATAGGCTCTGGAACGTAAAGTCCTTGATACAATCCACTCCAGGGAAAGAAAGCTTCAGCCCACAAGCCTTTAGCCAGCTGTTGACATCTTTCTCCACTTGCGTCCATCATCTGTTTCGTGGGTGTCTTCTATTCCGTTGTTCCCCTGTTCGGAGTAGCATACTCTTCGGGCTGGAACAGTGTTGTCCATGTGCTGTTATGCGTTGAATCTGTAGACGTCATCTCGCTATACTCCAAAAACCATCAAAGCAAACAGGACCAAAGATTGAGCGCAGGGAGAGAGAAAATTCTCGAAAAGACCATCCTGATCATTCTTCATCTGTCATTGACATTGTTCAGTCCTTCACAAATAAATTTGACAAATAAATCGGCAGCGCTGTGGCATCTGGATCTGCAAAAAACAACAAGTCTTTAAATCTGAATATTTGAACTGTCATCCATCAGCCACGCAACAGAGTTTTCCCTGTCCGCTGAATCCTTGTAAGCACCCATAATCTTAGAGCGACATGATTGCTGAAAGTTTCCTGAACGCGCTTAGTAATATTTTCTAGCCATTCAATCCATTATCCAGGCTTATTCACTTAAATCTGTGAAGCAGTCCATTCGACTAGAATTTGGAAAGAAAAAACTTGATGAAAAGCGAAAACTCATCGCAGGAAAGCCTTTTGTGAAGTCAAACAGGATCTGGTGACGTTGCACAAGCAATAGCCTGAAGGTTCAACCACGATTTGGTGACGACGCATAAGGCTTACAATAGTCCTGACGGTTCAACGACGCACTGTACGGGCAGCACAGCGTCAGGGGTCTACTGATCCAACGCATAAGTCAGGTCATGTAGAGCGTACGGACAACTTAGCTCCGGTCCTAAGAATCTTCGACTCTGAACCTGTGGGACAACGCAATAGAGAGTGTCCACGTAGAAGTTGGCATACAAGTTGAGGGACGACCTCAGCCGCTTTGGTGTCGAAATTGGTGGCAGCTGTCTAAGGATTGTGTCAGCTGGAGAAGCTTGTTGGCTGAGGCCCAGGTCCACCCAGGTCTGTAGCGGCATTTGAAGATGAAAACCTGACTATTCGAAAGAATGAAAAACCCTGGTTGCCCTGGTTCCTCTAAGCATGCTCGCCTTTGTTTGTTTAAATCTCACCCGAATTGCTACGTAAACATTTGCATTTAACAAAATAAGTAGATACCCATCTCCTCTTGCAGATAATATGTGCGTTGTTCATCTCTCAGTTGTGCCCAAATAATTTTATCTATGAGATAGGCGTCTACTTTTAATTTTTTCTCTCCGCTGCGGCATTCGAAAATTGATCTTCGCATGGAGTGGTTTGGATACATGTGTACATGGGTATTTGAATTTCCAAAAAAAAAAAAACAAAAACGAATCGTGTACGCCTAAAACAGAAACAGAACAGATATACATAAATTTTAAGTAAATTCTATTTTTGAACGCACTCAGAAACACATCATGAGTGCAGAACTTACGGGTTTTACATTTTTTTTTTACTAATTAACAATTTAAATAATCTTTTTGTTTTTCTTTCCCATAGTGTTGTGATTATTAATTGATAGAACGGTGAAACGTTTTTGAAATTTTCGAGTGAATTCGTGTGAATTCGAGTGATTTGTGCCGATATTGGCCGATGAAATATAGTAAATAAAGTGAAACAAGTGTTCCTTGAAATCAAAAGTGATGATGTTACGTTGCATTTGAAAGAGAGTTAAGTGTTTGGAGTTCTAGTTGATTTAAACAATAAATCTGTACACGGGCAAAACGAATATAAGAAAGAATAAAGTAAGTAAATATTTATTTTATATTTAAATCTGAGGGGGAAAGTATTTATGGGCACGTTCTTAAGTGAAGAAATGGCCATCATTCTTATGCCAATACTGTCTAAATATAATTTCGGGCAAATGGTCTATACGCTCGTGGATGTGTTTATAGGGGTTTGCATTGACTATAGCAATTTTGTTCAGCGGAAGAAATGTGATTTCATCGTACCATTATTGATCGGATTAATCCTCTAATGCTTACCATTCAGTGATGGGACTTCTTCTACTTAAGTGGTATTTCTACCACTTCTTCCAATGTTGAAAAAGCCAACTTTAACTCTAAATCTACCACAATTTGCCCATTGCTCATCATGTCCCTAGCATTGTCCTGATTACGTATTAATATTCGAGAAAAATTTGGTCTGTTAGACGCTAAAATTGAAATTTTAAAATACCAAAATCCGAAAAGGTTGTAGCTTGAACAATGCCACCAGTTATGGGACTTATCAGATTTGTTTCCACAAAACACAGTGAATATTAAAGATCTTAATGTATAGTGGATGAAATTTATATGCGAACGACTATTTCGAATTATTAAAGATGGTATGGAAAGCTATCCCTACAGTCTCAGAATTGTGTTGCATCACAATGGGTTCGCTCCTACTTCGTACTCGTCATGTTTTGTTCACCCGTCCCGATATCCTTATTTCACTGAAAAGAGATTTTAGCGGGATATTTATTAGATCCTGCAGGTCTTGGAAGAAATGGTCTACTGCACTATTTCTCAACTGGCAGAGACTGACGAATTGACAGACGTAGTAAGGAGTGTCCTCATTTTCCTCATCGACGCTGCAGTGTCTCAGTCGTTGGCTAGTCTAATTTTCTAAGTTAGTGTGTGTTCTTCCTTGAAGACAGCATATAAGTAACTTTGCCCTCATTCACCGCTAACCCAATTCCGGTTGCCTCCGTTTCAATGCTAACAGAAAGATAATGGCCTCAATGTGGAATTGCTTTTGAATTGAGATTTTTTAGACGTTCATCCATTGACAAGAAATACTGCAAACGATTTTCCAGTTCATGTCACCTATTTGACATCGCGCTTGTCTTTGGATTGTATCGAGTAAGTGCACTTGTGGCCTCTTTATAAACGTCAAGGTGTAAAATATTTCTTCTATGGCTTTAAGAATCCAAAGGGCCTTAAGAATTCCCATGATCTTCGACGAAGACGAGATGTGGTCGTTGAAACGAAAGTCGCTTTTACACGGACGAGAGTTTCGGTAGAGCAGGTTACATATGTGACTTGAGGTTTCCATTTCGGATCTAGGACAGGACAATTCAACTTTGTTGAGAATACCTAATGTTTCTCTTTATATGCAGTTAAGGTCAGAATTATGCGATATCAAATATTCGAAGGACTACGATACTTTCCTGGAAACGAATATGAAAAATTGAAGGTATTGTCATCGGTGGAGAAATGCATTGAAGTCAAAGTCACAGACAGAAGGTGCCAACGACAGATGAAAAGAACGATCTAAAGAGGTCTTCACATGAGCCCTGAGCTGCGACCGAACATTTTCGAAATACCCTGTATAAAAGTTAATTTTAGTTGGAGAATTAATCATTTTATTGGGGACTTGCCAATCTCAAAACGTCGAATTCATGACGAAAATAATTTTTCAAAATCTGCCCGTAGAATAGAGAATGTTCAAATTTGATGAGTCAAATGTGCAAAGGCGGGGCTCCTACATCACATGACAATCAGTATCAAATCGATTTAAGATTTAATGTCCTGTTCATATGGTCACATTACAAATTACGAACTTCACAAACACTAGACTCTCACTTAATTCGTATTGAGTTTTCTCGTTCGCAGTGAGCTACGGGTAGAATTTTAGAAAACTGCCACTTGATCGCGTGTGGATCGCGTCTGCCTCTTTGTGTATTCCGATCTCAGGTTGACAATATAATGATTGATTCGCTGATATTTAAAACTGTCAATAATAAATACAATAAGTGGCACGACAGTCAGAGGCAAACCTGGCACCTATAGCTACAGTAAACATTCGTGTTGTTCGTGCTATTGTTCTCTCACGAGTGGAAGGGACTTACAGTTTAATACTTACTCCGAAAGGCTAAGTTTGAGAAGTTTTTTCTTGACAGATCAATTATGAAAGTTGGTCGATACGGGGACCGAACGTTGCATCTCTCTTCCGACCAACAAAATCGCTACTTAGCATACTTAAGCTAGGGGAGAGGGGGAACTTAGAACGTGGGGCACCCTTAAATAACACATACATTTTTATTTGTGGTGTTCAAAGGTACACACATTTTTTTTTTAGATGTCTGTCGATAAAAAACTCGATGATCCACTTCCACATCTCAGTTTGTGGCTCATTTGAACAGCTTTTTAGATAACCTTCACGAAGCTCGTCCTGGAGTGGCTAACGACCCGTATGTCAAAATGTTCAATTTGACGTTGTTTCGACGACAGGTTGGCGCAGTTCGTTAAGTTCCTGTCCTTGGTTAGCGGGGTCCCCGGTTCGAATCCCAGTGAAAGCAAAGTTAATAAGCTTTTATTTGGTTTTCTGGTCCAATCACCATTTGCCGTTGGGATCAAATTAATCGATGGACCAACAACATCTCTTGCCATATGCCCCATATCCACATAACTGTATTCATGTCTCATCCCTCGTTGAAGTGAACAGAAATCCCATGTCAGCTGACGAATTGCTTTTCGGTGAAAAATGGTATGTCCACTCACGCAAGTAATCTCCAAAATTAGTCCTTTTTATGAGCTGAGACATTTTACGACTTTCTTTTTATTGCCACAAGTACGTAGGCGAAGGTCTTTCAAATATAAATATTTTTTGTTAACAGCCAGCAATGGGAATAAGAATGACCACTAGTTCCCATTTCAGTGCCGCCATTAACAGAAGCTAAAAGTGCTTAAGTGTTCCAATTTCATACTTGGTAACTTCGGCGTAATGGACTGAATTTTTCAAGTCACCTCAGCTTAACTTCAGCTTGTGGCGCCAAGTGAAGGCTAATATCTGCGAAATTGCATATAATTATGCGATATCTGTAAATTGTGGAATTCCATCAGACTTGCATAAGTGTTAATAATTCCCATGCGCAGTCAGATAATGGACCGACACTAATTGATTGATTAGGCAAAAAAATGCACCGCATCACAAGGTTGGAAGTAGAACTTTAAGCGATAAATATTTTAATTATTGGCTCAATCGCATCATGCAGTGATCTTGTTCTGTGTCGCGTTTACATCATGGCTAATAACAGATGCGAGGCAAGTCGCAGTAGGCATGTAATCAGTAATTGGCGGTAATTATACTCTCGGCTTTTTCTCTAAATGTGCATTTGAATATGTATTTGCATTTTCACATTTTTAAGCGTTGTTTTTTTTTGGAATGAGTATCACTGATGCTTTAAATGGATGGGATTTCTCATCTTGAACATAATTTATTATTATATATATTTGATTGGGTGTCCTTCGGCAGGCATTACAGCAAGTAATTTCCTTCGATTGAAATATGAGTAGGTATTGAAGTTGTGGATTATACGATGTATTTTCACTGTCTTTAATGCCTAATGGCCAGTTTCAAAATGCAAGCGTAAGCTCTACTTTTGGTTTAGACTTCAGCTCAACGATTTATTCGCTTTCAAAGTTTGTAGTTTAAGTTAAACGAAAGTAATATGCCTTTTAAGCCTCAGTTCAGCTTGGAACCACTTCATACGGTGAGAAAAACACAGTCAATGGATACCAGGCAATCTGGTATCATTCGAAAGAAAAGATTAAATTCCAAATTGAAAATGCAACCAGTATTTGTAATGAAAATGAAAATACAATGCCGAAAATTTGTAATCAGCCGACTTTAATCTTCCATAATTCATAGCCGTATTTATGCCTATGCATATCTAGTAACTACTTAAAAGCATTCGTTTTTTTCTTATATTATTATTTTATTTTATTTCTTATAAACTCATGATACACATAATTAAATATAAGACAATTACAAAAAACTGATGTAAAGTGATTGTATCGAACAAACCCAAATGTCAAAATATTTCCCAAGAATTGTGTTGCTTTTAAGTGTGTAAAAAAGTAATCAAAATAATGGAAAAAAAATGAATTGAAGGTATTACAGGTTTTTTTTTTACTTAAAATTGTTTGTGGATTTGGATTGTTTGAACATCACTGTAGAGCTCTAAGGGCTTCAAAAATTGTTAATAACGGCTACTTGAAATCACGTTATTTCGCGTATACCAATTTTCGAAGCTTCATATGGAAAACCATCAGTTCTTTAACCGAGAACGGTCGAAACAGCAGTCACAAAAAGCAATGTTGCCAGTTGAAATTTCTCAGCCTTTTAAAAATACACCCTTTTCACAGGTTACCTTTGGTTTTTAATACAGTCGACTCTCGATAATTCGAAACTCGGTCGTACGAAATGCTCGATAATCCGAACTGATTGTTAGGTCCCCTAAAAAAACCTTGATAAATCGAACAAAACTCAGTCGTGCTGATAGGAAACATGTTGTTATTCAAAACCAGTAGCTAGTTTCTCTCTAGGTAGTTTCTTTCACACTAAGTGTGAAATGTGTGTCAAATTATTGAGTATGAAGTATTACAGAGATGCCCGACTTCTACCTCTCTTGCCCCATAAAATGTTTGACAACTGTTTTTAATACCGTGTTATTGAACCAAATTGACCAATCAGAGGACGGCATTTCGTTATTTCGCGAATAACCGTCAGACATTCATGAGTATCTGTCAAAAAAGTACTAGTCGATGGACTAGGGGGTAATCAGCTGTGAAGTCGGCTATCTCTGTAATAATTCATTTCTGGTTCATACATGGCATACGATTTTCGTTATTTCGTACTCTCCTTAATTCGAATTTTTTCGAAGGTCCCTAGAGTTTCGAACTATCGAGAGTCGAATGTAGTAGGAAAACCGAAGAAATTTTAAAAGCGTGTTAAATTTTCATTTGCGTGTTAACCAATGCTTGCCAACTACTTTTTAAAGATAGTTACATGTAAATGTTCAGTGCGATTAAATTTTAAGTGGCCCATACGGCCGATGGAAGATTTCGATTTTGAGTTACTAATTGTGGGGTATCGCGGTAATAAGACGGGTAAAATTGTATCTTCTAGAGCTGCAATTGACACTGCATTATCGATGCGGGCGGGTCATTTATTCAATTCAACGAGAACGGAGCTTCATCGCTGAAGACAAAAAAGATATTTGTCCAGCTTTTATGAAGTTCACTCACTCACTCAAAATTGTACGCTGTGGCAGGTAGGTGTAAGGCTTTTCATGATGAAATGCATGAACATTGCTAACTGAACATGTCTTCGACATATGTCAACGACACAAATCACGTGTGAGCTGCTAAAAATGGAATAATTAGAAATCAAATAGCAATCAAAATAATGATTAAAACGAGCCATGTGTTCTTGACGTACGAACGTATATTAGTATGGGAGTGTTTACAACATTTGCGATGATCATTTCTCAATACGATTGTCCGTCAAAGACGTTTTGCATGGACTTGAGTCTCCCTTATTTGAGTTGGAAAGTTCTTTAACAAATACGATTGATCTCATGCCAGACATACTTCACCACAAGCATTGATTCTCTAAAGTTTACCCAAAAATGGTTTATAAGACAAATGTATTTGGAACACAATGTAACAATTAGTATGTGGCCTTAAATTGATCTCAATATTTTTTGGCAGTATTTTTAGAGTTGGTCATTATACCCCGCAGACTAAATACTGAAACACGAAAAAGACTGAGGTTAATTAAATTAATTTATTTGCGAACTCGTCGTTTTTGTGTCAGGGAAAGCTTAGGCAAAAGTGGGTTAGATCCAGGCAACCAGTAAGTAGACATAGAAAAAACATAGAACGTGACAAAATGATTTCTGTCACGTACTCGATTTGCTATTCGTTCGGGTGGTTATGATTCGGAAAAGATTTGATGATGATTTCGAATTCTACAAAAACCCACAAACAGAAAAGATTAAAATGTCACCAGATTTTAATTGATGGCAGGAGACTACCTTTCCACAAGCATCGAAAATAACATTTTTTTTCAATGAAGATATACTCATCCATTATGTCGGCGGAGGATTTGGTGATTTTGGTTAAGAAATTTTTTATAGTGAAAGCAGATTCGACAGATTCAAGGGGCTCGACGTCTGAACTTCTAAGACTCAATATCCAAGGCAATAAGCCTTCCAACTGCCTTCTGGTAAACATAGAACACAACGAACATCTGCATAAAATTGAACTATTTTGACCTAATTGTCCAGTAGATCGAAACTATTTCTTGACCTCAGTTTGAAGAACCGTGCCGTTGATCTCCAACAACTCTGTAATATCAAGCACAGATATCATCATCTATTCTGATATCCAGGTAGCGATCAAATCTCTGAACTCATTCAGTTTCAACTTCAAGATCCTTAATTGTCGGATATATCTCCTGACGAGATGATCAAGTATTTTAACATCCAACTTATGCCGGTAGATGCCGGGATATAAATTGCGACGCGGACGAATTCTCTAGAAAGGGGAACAAGCTCTGTATTTTTTACGCGTACCGATCCACCCTCCATGCCTATCGCTCTTATAAAACGTCTGCGGAAGCTGGAAACACTTGTTGAAATGAATCGCAGATGGGCACCTCTGGCACAGCATGCCTCATTACCAAACAACTGTGTGGCCTACGATTGATCCTAAGCGATCGTTTAACCTAATTAGATTGAACAAGGCGAATAGTAGATCTCTCTTTGGCGTTATAAAAGGGTAATGTACCGTAGGAATTGTCATACAAAGTTACATAACTGCAGTGCTCTCTCATCCCGTAGGGCTTATTCTTCTGGGAGTCTACTATTTTGATAGCCTGGCTGAACTAAGTAGCTTAAAAGTCAGCTATCTTCTTCGCTTTATTAGCTTTATTAGCCTGGCTGAACTTTATTTTATTTTTTTATTAGCCTGGCTGAACTTAGCAGTTTAAAAGTCAGCCATCTTCTTCGTTTTATTAAAATCACTACCTGCTTTGCGGAATGGAGACTCATAGATCCGCGTGGTAGCACAATTGGCCTATGCTGGCCTAAGTTTAGCTTCTGTCTTTCCGTACAGCAGTCAGCCAATTCAGCCGAATCTATCCTAAGCTTCACGTCCTTGAGATCAGGACTCCAAGAAAATGGACGATGGGAAGTTCTCCGTTTCTCTACACCAACACAAACCATTGCAACTTAAGTTGTTTTGAGGCTGGTTTGTGCCAACTGCCACTTTTTTTTCACACTTCTTGAAGAACGATTCTTAACTCTCTAGACGCAACAATGAACAGAGGTCTAGAAATGTCAAATAATTGTCGGTGATATGGCAAGAGGCCCAAAAGCTTTGTTTGTTGTTCAGTTGTATCTTGTTCTCTTGGCAACTTGACGGTCAAAGAGAAGTAGTGATCTGATGGCTTCTTTGACAGACAAGATCCCCTCTTGATTAAAAAGATACAGACTTTAAGTCAGACAGTCTTATACAAAGCCGTCTTTTACACATTGGCTTCAATTCAAAAACCTCACAATGAGCTAGTGCGATGACTACCATTCAATAAACATTCATACTGTCGTGAGGTGTCAGGCAAAATCGCTCCATACCGGACTTGTACGTAGGGGCTTTACATTTTGCAAACGAGAGCCTCGAATAAAATTATAGGTGGCTATCATATATGATAGCCATGACAGTCAATGTCTTAAAAGGTACCTGCTTAATTTAGTCTTGCTTATTTTTATCCGCTGACCATGTCAGACGCAGTAATTCCTGTTGTCAAACATATAAATGTCATCACTATTCTCCCCGCTTCAGCTGTAGACATGAAATTCTTGTTTATATTTTCAAAATCAAAGCAAAGCTTATTTCGGAACCTGTTCCGTAGCAACTAAATGGCAAATCAAAGACCGAGATCGTTAAGACCACACTGCTTTCAGCGTACAGCTTACCAAACTTATCTCCTGTCAAATGTCACATTTGACTCCATTTCCTAATACACCCCAAACGCATTAATTTCTAATAGAATAAATTTCAAATCTCTAGCAGAGCCATAAATGCAAAATAAATCGCTTGTTCAAAAACATTCAAACGTTAATTCCGAATCCAATGTGACATTCGAACTGCAACGGGAGCCCCGGTTTGTTCCGGAACAAGATCAACAAGTCCGCAATAGTCCAGATTTCTCCAAAAATACCTCGTATTTGGGTAACCAATGGTTTTTATTATTATATAAGCTCTCGACACTAATGAATCATGCACGTGTCGTAACTTGAGATTTAAAATTCAAAACTCAAGTTGCCCTCTCACGAAAACCTCCTTTGGATTGTATTTCATTTTTTTTTGTTGTTCTCATATTCTTCCGCGTCATTTACAACAATCAACGAGAGAGAGAGAGAAAGATACCGTAGGCATGACAATGAAAAAAAAACAGCAACAATAAAAGACCTAAAATGTTAATATTTACCCTATGTAGACCGAACCGACCGGCTCCACGTTACTTTGATATCAAATATATTCACTAAAAACTGAAAGTTGGCCTAAAAACACAGAAACGGAAAAGTCATGCTGTAGTCTGTAGCCAAGGTACTACAAAACGCACAACAATCTGAAAAAAAAAAACCATCGACTCTGAACGACACTCTGACAGCGACACAGCCGACACCGACACCGACACAACGACACACCACCACCGGCGCTCACACCGTAGCGGTTCAGGTTGAAATTGTAAAAATAGTTTTGTTTTCGACCTGTTTTCCGGCCTGATTAGTCTTCGTTTTTGTTTCATTCATTTCTCGTCTGTTTCGAATGGTGTTCTTGATGAAATCAAAAGGGAGACAGAACCGACACACAGCCAGCTTCACTCAAATGGCTTACTGTGTTCCAGACCTATTTCAGTTACACATTCTGACACTTGGAATGGGTAATTAAATTTGAATGACGCACCAAATGTCACCGAATTCCAATGGTCTCTGTTTTGTCATTAAATGTCTGATCGAATGGATGTACGAGATTAAAATGCAAACACTCGTACGTATTCGAAATTCCAGACGGCCGAATGCGAATTTTCCCATTCCCAGCAGATAAAGCATATTAAGACGAGCAAGAAAACCTGTTTTGTTTTTTGTAATGAAACGAGCCACACTAAAGAGGTTGTCATCATTCTCAGGTTTGTCATACAAAAATCTCCTCTTTTTTTTTGGTGTTTTTATTTCTCGACCAGCAATCGAACGAGAATTTTTTGTCCAAAAACCAGACGAGGAGAGCCGCATTTTGAGTGGTGTGAGCTCGAAAGAAGAAGAAAGCAACACACAAATAAAATGCTGCTGATTACAATGTGCATTCGGAATTCGGTTTATCTGTGCATTTGAATAGGGTCCTCATTTGGACAAATCTATTTCACCTAGCCCTTTTTTTTTGATGGGTTTTTGGTTTTTATATTCCCATAGACCGGTGTTAGGTCACGCAATGAAAGGGAACAGAATGAAGGCGAAACAAAGCTGAAATGTTGACAGAACGGCAAGTGAAGTTCTAGGTCAAGACGTTAAGCACATAACAAAACTAGCGAACGCGACCGACTATGGACTTTCATCTTCTTGTGTGAATTTAAATAATTGAAAACGTATTCGTTCAGGGAATTAGCGGAGAAAATAAGAAAACGATGGGTTTTTATTTCGTTATTTAGAGGCGTGAATGAAGCAATTAGTTTTGGTTGAGGAGAGGGAATGAAGCGAGTGGGGAAATTGATGTTTGAGAGGATCGTTTGTTCCGTTTGCATTGACATTGATTTGAGAAGGGACTGTGCATAGTGACTAAAGACACGTGGTGGCTGAGCCATGGCGCCAGAGTAATGAGACTATGAGACGAAGGGCTTTGGATTTTGACTAGGTTGACAGCTAGATCTTGAAACTGTCCTGAAACTCTAAAGGGAGAGCTGGAAGTGATGCCAACTGAAAAGGCTTGTATTTGTACGTACTAAATCCTCCAGAAACATATTCTGAGTCATCCAATTCATGGTCCGGACTTGGCATTCTTATTTCAATAACATAGATACGTCAAACCGAACTGTCATTCGACTTAGCATGTGTTTAATTTAGAGCATAAATCAAATACAGGGATACAACCGACTACCCCATGGTGTATGTCAAAATCGGACCCTCAGTGACGTTACAAAGCAAAAAGATGGTGGTTTTGACAAGCTGTCCAACTGACCTTATTTACCTTACACCATGGCCGACTTTTGCCTTTATTGGCCTTAACCGTGTTTTGACAACGTTTTCATATCGTTTTCTCAAGCGGACCAATCAGAGAATGTAATTCACATTATTTCATGAAAAACTGTCTAAGTGTTGGACAAATTCGTCGATGGATACAGGGGTAATCAACTGTGAAATCTGCCTTTTCTCTGTACTTGATTTTTGAGCAAAACTGTAGAGACGGGAAGAATGTCGTTCGGTTTAGCGGCACAAGCTTATAGAGAATCCATTGCATGCGATGCGTTCTGTCAAAAAATTGACAACTCATAAGCCCACATGTGGAACGCATCACGACGGATGACCTCAACTCAACTCTTAATTTTTTGTTTGTTTGACAGATGGTGACAGGCAACATATTATATAGGCTAAGGCCTTAAGGCATATCCATTCTAGAAATGCATGCTGTGCAGAAAATTACCCAGTCGTAGGGAAGAGTGGTGAAGATAGTCCAAATTTCTTGATTTCAAGCGAGATCGGCATCTGAGTTAGCCTTCATCCAAGCCCTTTAAAAGTTCAACTGACAAGAAAATAACCGGGGTATGAGTAGAACAGCGTTTAAATGAGTGACCATTGTATGACAATTTTCATACAAGATGGGTACGTTAACAAGTGGGTATGGGGAAGTGCAAGTATCTTTGAAAGGCTCGACAGGCCATTGCACTTACAAAAATTCAGTGTGTTGTGTGCAATTCCATCGGGTGATGTTCTTTGATCCATGTTTCTACAGAAAATTGTTTTGCATTTTTGTATCATGGACAACCACAGTGTTCTTCATTGATTTAATGTCCATTCAGCGATGTTGTAGAATCATCTTCCTTTTGACAGATCATATTTGAAGTCCAATGACTTGTGGTCATCGCTTCAAGTTTAGACATTTTGAACAGGGCTTACCCATTAACTTGTTATCCATATGCTGCCATGGTGCATTTCTAGATCAATTAATCCATCATTTTTCTGATGTTTCAACGAATGTTAACAGATCAATGATCACTGAGGTTTTTTTTTCAAGAAAAGTCGCAATTTGGATATACAGAGGACTAAGTCAAACTTTCCCTAAGTCGAAACTCTCTCTAACTCGAACTTTTTCGCCATATTCTACACACATTTTCCTCAAATTTCCATACAAACACTCTCGCTAAGTCGAAACTATATCTAACTCGAACAGATTATGGTATCCCGTGACAATTCGACTTAGGGTGAGTCCACTGAAAACACTCGTCCTACACTAACTCGGAGACAAGCAGTTTAGTTTCTAATCGTAGTGAAAGACCAAAACTAAGTTCGGTCAAAATTAGACGCATTTCAAGCTCGACTATGATTTAGAGTCTTGATCGAATTTTGGGCAATTGTTTAAACACGTCTTATTTGAATAGATAGGACTCCCAGGCGACAATAATGAATATAGAGACGTCACTTTCACAGCCGACAAGTTCATTTAGAGTACTTCCGAGCTGATTTAAACTTTCGACAAGAAGATAGGCTAACGTGAAGAGTACGGGGTGCAGCTGAAAACACTTATCTGTACTAATATATAAAGCTGTAGAGTTTGTTTGTTTCCCTTTTTCTCAACAACTACCAGCCCGATTTGAAAAAATTTCTTTTTGCGTTCGATAGGTCTTTTGTTAAGGAATTTTTGACGAATTTATTGTACGTTTCAAATTATAATATCTATTTTAACTAAATTAATTCCCACAAGCATGTCCTGTTTCTATTATTCAGCAAAACAGAACTGACTGCCATCAAAACGTTAAAAAACGTGACACCAACTAGAACCGAAACAGAGAGTGCAAGAGATCAAGAGCAAGATATTTATATCGCGGGTGAAACCGAGGGGTACAGCTAGTCCTCTCTACGAATAAATCAATCCAACTGTTAGGTTACGCAAATGACATCGACATCATCGTGCGCCAACAATGAGAGCTGCATGAGCTGTAATGAAGTAAACGGGTAGCATCATAAAATATGAAATCGGTCAAATATATATATACCAAAAGTGCCAATATTCACCAACAGCAGGTGCGGGTGGAAAGAACGTCTCACACACCTTACAGGTTCCCTAAATCCTCAAATTCGACTTTCCCTAGAACGTGATCAGAATATGCAGATCAGTGTTATGTACCGCGACAGGATATACCCCAGTGAGGAGTAACATGAAATAAATAACGAGAGACTGTGCAGATCACTGGAGCACGTATAAAACTGCACTCCCTTTGCTTAATTTGTCAGAATTCCGAAAACTTGCTGTTGTGCCAAGTTTGCTCTTCCTTACGTTGAATCGAATTGGATTGCGAGTTGATTTCAATTAGAAATCATTTTTCTCTGCTCAAAAACCTTTCCCGAACAGAGTTTCGAAAAACACATCCCTCTCATTCCGACTTCTGCGAAGACAGGAACAAATTCGATTTCTAAAATAATCAAGCTCAGCTCTTTCAGAATCTGAATTAGTTCCACTCTCAATCAACGTCATTATGATTTACCTCATACACAGATGTTTTCAATTCAAGTGAAAAACACCCAGCCTACCAATTAGTACACTCTGTTCACTTTCCAGCAGAACCTTGACCTTAATCCTTCAACTTCAGCTTGAATGCAAACAGACAAAAGAAAACCCAAAAAAAGAGAACAAAATCTCTTTCAATGAAAGAAAATCTTAAAGAGATACACGCTTGAATTTAAAGCGTCACCAGGCATGGGCAGCAGCCTCCATCGTAGAGTATTTTGAGAAAAGATACACTTTCCCAAAAAGAAACGAAAAACCACGAACTTCAGAACCTGCTCTGGTGCGGTAGACAAGAAAAACACAATAAAACTCATAATGAAACCTCACACTACTCCCTCTGTTCCTTTTTTGTTGTTTTGTTTGCTGTCCACCTCGTCATCGCATCATCTAAACAGTCCGAGCGCGGTTCGGTTACAGTGAGGTCCAAAAACATGACGAAAACAAAAAAAAAATCTACGAATCATGTGACTTGTTTTCACTTCGCTTGTCGTCTCTTTTTACATTCGTATTTCTACACACAATGAGTCGCTGATATATTGGGTAAATAATCTTCTTTTCCTCAGCAGATTGCTTAAGAACTTCATTGAAGTTTATTTATTCGGTGAGCTAAGAGAGCTGAGAGTAAGCGAGAGAGGGAAAAAAAGGGAAATTTTTCGAGGAGAAAATTAAACTTATTCATATGAATGCGACTCGCTTCCGCATTATCGCGTACAGACTTCTTTTTTGAATTAATTTTTTGTCGAATTTTTACTTCACTTAGCAACAATTTGGCCGGAGGGTGGCAGATTAGTGTAGCACGCTACGAGGGTATTCTCCACTCCATGATAAATGATCTTCATAGTGAAATTGAATTTATATCTACATTTTTTTTTCGACGGATACAAAGTATCTCTTGAGAACATGTACACACAGCATACCACCTGAGGGTAGGACGAGAGAGATTCGTTGTTCTCTCCCATAACGATATAAAACACTTTTCTTTCGCAAAAGAATAGTCAAACAAAAAAAGAGAAAAAAAAAATAAGCAACGTGCTTAAAATAATTCATGTCAATGACCCTCAAGATACAAAGATACAACAGAATATATGCTCGGACGTATACTTTTAAGTCCACCAATACAACAATCAATTTGTGTTAACTTTAAATGTACACAGACAATTTTTTGTATTTTTTTTCGTTCGTTTTGGTTGTTTCTACGAAAAAACGTACGTTTTCGACTAAAGGTTTGCCGATATGTCAACACGGTTCATTGGCGCGATCGGTATCCATTTGATTTCGGTTTTTCCTCGATCACCAGTAATGCACTGAGTGGGTGGCATTTGTATCCAAGCACTTTAAGTCTGGATTTTCCCCAAAAATTGTACCCGAATTTATTTCAGATGTGTCATGTGCATTAACAGCGAAACATCCTCAGTGTGGAATGCATCCAACAAGCTTGAGTGCGGGATAAATATTGCAACACTTCAAGAGAAAGTGTACATATTACATGAACTAAATAAATTGAACGCCCCGAAGGCGGAGATAAAAATAAATTCACGTGAGTTTATT
Organism: Eristalis intricaria; assembly: GCA_964034865.1. Lineage (NCBI taxonomy): Eukaryota > Metazoa > Arthropoda > Insecta > Diptera > Syrphidae > Eristalis > Eristalis intricaria. The sequence continues at coordinate 38,555,749 of OZ035875.1, forward strand.
GCAACACCCGCGGATATCGCGTATCTCTCGATGGAACTGGAATGAATTGAATAACAAGAATGTCTTCGCGATACGATAATGAGACAATGAGAAACAAAAATTTGCTATCCCCACAGCCTGGGTTGACGTCGGCGCAGGAACCGAAATCTCAGTGTAGCAATATTGGAAAGCGATTTCGCTTGGTTTTGGGTCAATCATTTGCATGAGATTGAAGGGGTGCGATGAATCAGTAAGTTCTCGTTGGAATTAACGGACATTTAAAAATGGATTTTTTGGTATTTTTTTTTGCAACGCGAATTTTTACGCTGTCATGGCGATTATGAATGACTTACATGGAGGGTCGTGTTTTTGAAGTGAAAGCAAAGACAAGAATTTATTTCGATAACCAGGCGACTCCTTAGCCCGATTTGATCCCCGAATTTAATTCTTTTTCTTCTTATTTTGGTGGCGCTACTGTCCAGGGTGAACCTGGGCATCAACCAACAAGCCTCTCGAGCTGCCATGGTCTACAACCAGCTGTCTCCAATTGCGCACGCCAAGATGGTTGCGGTTCTTCTCCACCAGGGCGCGCCATCGCCCTCCAGGTGGATCCCCGTATTTACTAATTTTTATAAATCACGCCTTCACCTCTTTATAATCTACTTTAAGTCCCTTCCACTCGTCATAGAACAATCGAACGATCTCGTGCCGTTGCTGTAGAAGCAGAGTCATAGGTCCATATCAGACCCAGATTATTACATTAACCGTCACTAGGATAAGCGTGGTTTTTTCTCATGTAAGTACGTTCGTCCTCTAAACTTCGGGGGCTTCACACCATCTCGTTTGGAGTTCCACGCTTGCCTAGTGCGTCCCGCTCTCCTGCCTACCTTAGTAAGCGAATTCCACTGCATAGCGTACTCCGCAATGGAGTTGACTTCGCGCCATAAGGTGTATCCAATCCACTGCCACATTCTCCTTCGTATACTTATGTTTATACATAGGTTCTTTACCCGTTCCCAGGTGCAATCGCTCGTTGGAGACTCGATTCGGCCAAAAAATCTTGAGACTTATATACTTACTTACTTATTTTTCGCTGACGGTCCTGGGCACGCTGCTTCCAGTCATCAGGACCAAGCTGCATTGCGTCTGCGATGACTTGGTCTTTATACCGGAGGTTCGGTCTTCCCCTCCTTCTTGATCCAGGAGGCTCGGATTCGAAGACTCATAGCTGGAGCGTTGGTGTTCATGTGCTCGATGTGGCCGAGTCAGTGCAGTCGACGGATTTTTGCCTTCCGGACTACATCCACATCTTGGTACAGCTCTTAGAGTTCGCGGTTATGTCTTCACCTCCATTCATCTTCCTCGCAGATGGGTGCATGTATCCGATGTTTGGGTAAGATGAAGCATGTTGACTTAGAGAGATTAAGATGGGTTATGTTCCGAGGCGATTTATTTTCCACATAGACCAGTCCGAAGTTCATTGTGATGCTAGAAAGTATTTGAATAACAGGTGTGTGCGAATTAGAACACAGATATTTTTTCATATTTTGGATGACAAACATGTGTCAATAGCTAATGGATTTTTCTTTGCTTCAAAGTCAAAATGTAGGTGAAACAGTTGCTTTGGGGCGGCGGGTGATCCTCACAAATACATAATGGTCCAATCTCGATAATGTGAACTGATTAAAAGATGGCAAACAGTTTACAAGTTAGAGAGATGCACATTATATCGCTATGGCTAGCTTTACAGTAGACAGCAAAATTCACAAAAGAAAGGAATGAAATTAAACCTTAACACCAGCAAAATCTAGCAGAAATGAGTACGTGAGCGAGTAATATAATAAACAAGGTATCTACTGTGGGATGGCGCCATATTCACATTTGGCTGTCAGCAGCCTCGAACAAGAAAAAGAACAAGGGCGAGATTGAAAAATAAATCGTATTCATTTGATAGGTCACGAGTTCGTATTTTAGAGTAGTAATTTTTGCAGTTTTCATTATTGGATAGTTCACATTATCGAGATGCTCCTTTACCTGTAATCAGAGTAAATCTAGTTGTAGTCCACAGTAGCCTTATTTAACCCTCTCGCATCTGTTGGGACACATGCTGCACTCAATGTTCGCATAATGCCAACATTTTTCGGCTACAAATGTGCTACGGTAAGTCATTTTATCAGATCAACACAAAATTATTGATGTTGAACCTTAGGACGAAGGGCTTAAGCTAAATGGTCGAGTACTTTTGCAAAATTTTAAGGGAGGTGGTTCGTCGTGAAACCGCTGCCTCATGATCTAACGAGAGTTTTTTTTAACGAGGCTAAGGCCGGGCGTAAATAAACGAGATACTCCAGAGCTTCATCCACCGTTGTTTCTTTGCAGTTTCAGCATCAGTGTATCAGTGGAAATCAGGCATTGTCATTGCCTGTAATGATCCCTACCAGTATACTGCAGTTAACTCTTGTAAGAGAAGTTAGTAGTTTTGGAACGACTGAGTTGCACAGTTGGTTGAGTGCCTGTCCCTGGTTAGCGAGCTAGAGCAAAGTAAATACGCTTTTATCTGGTTTTCAAATCTGCTCCAGTCACCATTAGCCGTTGGGATTAAATTAACGGCACCATCACTGGAGTGGTCAATCAGTGCTAGTATTCTGACTGGGTATCACAATGGAACAATATGGTCTAAGTGTGCTGGTGAATTCACTAACGGCTCCCCTATTTAACCTAGCCTAGAAGTAGAAGTATTCGGTAGAAAATCTTGTTTCTGCGGCATTAATTAATTATCTTCCACGCATTGTCTTAATTATCATAGTAGTCTATTATCAAATTCATTGAAGAAACATCGTTCGAATTCAAATGATATTGTAACGTCACACTTAGCTAGCTCGTTAGTTGTGTCGAGAATTGAGTACCATTTTGGATTAAGGTTATGTCGCTGTACAGTTTCCTCAGCTTTTCTCTCGAAGAGACTAACGACTTCTTCATCCGCTTTTGAGATTGCCTATGTCTCCCCTATGGCCTGGAAAAACCTAAGCTCCGAATATGTCGAAGTAACCAGGCACCACGCAGCTCTTGCTGACCCGAGTTTTGACTCCCCTCGTTGGTCAAAAATTTCTCCAGCTCTTCCGCCATTATCCATAAAGACATATGATCCCTGGTAAAGACTTACTCTCTCGGTTGCAGCGGCTATCGGCGTCCTTAAGTCGAAGGCGCTCAGTCGAAGGCGCTCGGCGCCCGATTTCACCACATGAAGCTTAGTAAGAGTTCGTTGACAGAGGCTAGGTTCAGATGCACGAGATGCTGTATCAACGTTTTGAACTACAAAAATAGTAATGCGCCTACGGTTTGTGCTGCTTTCTGGATGGGCGACTTGAAAGATGCTGCTTTTTTCGCGGAGTCTTAACAACATTTGAGGTCTTGCGATGGGTTGAATACACCAGCTTCGACACCGTCATACTGTTCGAAGTCATCTGTGTAAACACTAATAAGGTTTTCCGACACAGCTCTGGGTTCTGAACAGTGCTCTCTTGTCGGTCGTTCGAATTCGGAAACTGTAAAGTCCCCTCCACTGCTGTCAGAAAACTATCCTGCCCAACACGAGCGGTTGCTGCAGAAGAAGAGTTGCAGCTCCATCTCAGAGTACAATAACCTTTAATAGGATAAACGCTGTTTGGCAGTACCTCATATCGCTAATAATAACCATTTTGCCTATAAAGCCATTTTCAAAACAAACAAACAAAAAAACTTCAGATTAACCTCTTCTGTTCATTTCGTATTCAAGCCTTAGCTAAAATCGTAGAAGAATGATTGATTGCCACGTCAGGCACTCCGGCTAATTCCAAATCTCCTAATCATTAGACAAACCAGATTCGTAAGCAGAAAGACCGAACTATTCCTGACCCGCCTGCACATCATCAATCTTAAAATAAATCAAATAATAATTCGAGTTTAGCACATGGAGAGGCTCTCAGGGGAGAAACAAATGAATTGAAATATCATCAGAGAGGTACAAATAAATGGATTTTGCAAAGGCGATTAAGTCGGCTTAACTCACTTTTAAGTGATCCAAGCAGAAAGGCATAAGGTTTGCTAAATATTTGCAAAAAAGAAAAATAACGATGAGTAGACACGTTTCTTTTTTCTGATCCACGGTCTAGTAATCGTATTCATTCGATAGGTGAGATTTAGGACTTCGGAGGGTTGCGAGGAATCCACTAGGACCAATTTTTAATGAAGGTTTTTCGGTAGCTTTTCCTTCTAAAATCACAAATAATTTATTAACATATTTTTTGCAATTTATAATAAGTTTTCAGTAGTAAGGTAAATTGTGCAATGTAGTTTTAAGATAAATGTACTTTTTACCTACAATAAAGAATCAATCAAGGACTAGAACCAACGAGTAAGGTCCATTATCAAGCAACAGCAAAGGCTCATAGCAGACGACTGGATGACGCAGTTGACCCTTCATTCGCGGGGTACTCGGTTCGAATCCCAGTGAAAGCAGAGTGAAAATACTTTTATCGGGTTTTGGGATCAAATTAACGGCACTATTTCTGGAGTGGTCGATCAGTGGTCGGACTGGGGGTTGCTGTCTGGTAGTAAAATGGGCCAATTGTGTTGTGTCTGAGTGATCGAGTGTGGTGTTTAATAATCTCTGACAGATAATAAACATTCATGGAGGAGTCGGTCCGGGTTCCTTCACGAAATTGAATGAACATTTTTAAAATCTGCTATGCAATTCGCGGAACGTGTCGTCAAGTCAAGATATACCCAATAGCTTGCCAAGACTTCTTCTTGAACAAGAAGTCGGCCATGAGGCTCTTGCTGTTGATTCATTCTCCATGCAGCCTTCGATTTCTGGCTCCAGACCTTCAGCTTCCAGTCTTTTCCGAGTACATAAGTATCTCAGTTTTCGCCCCAGTTTAGATCTCTCCTTCGCAAGAACGTCTAATTTTTTCCGGAGGTTGGAGGTCAGTTTGTTGGACTTCTAATGAAGCTGTTGGGATGAAGAGGAAGAGGAAACAATAATGCATTACTTCGGAACATGCCCAGCAGTTGCAGAAACCAGAAGTAGACTCCTAGGCGATGATTATTTCAACCACTTTGAGCATCTGAGTAGCATAGATCCGAAGGATATCCTACAATCCCAAGATCAAAGGGTAAATCAGTCTTAACTATGATGCCGAACATGACAGCATAATGAACCGGCTGTTATTAGTCTATAAGCCACTCTAAATTAACTTTACCTTTGTGTGGTGTCTCAGCGCAAGTGCTGCGTCATATCCCTAGTTAATGGATATATTTTAGTGAGACTCTTATGAGTTCTAAATACTAGGGCGGACAAATTATGGCTTACTGCATACATTGTAGCAAAAAGCCGATGGCAACGATAATGATGCGCATTTAACAACATTGCTGGAAAAGCCAAATTCTGATCGTAGTGACTCACTAACAGATTGTCTTCACACTTAAAACCGGAAATGATTAGCAAAACGTCAAGATAACAGCGCTCTCATCTGCGAACTGCGAAGACGAAGAAGTCGTGAAAGTTATTACACCATGATAATTATTTGCATATCTTCACTCAGGAGAACTCTCATCCATTTGCACACATTTCACAGTCGAACAGTTGGACAGTCTCTCACATTTGCTAAAAAAAAAAAATTCGACGAATTTGCTGGAGCAATTAGCTAGCACTCACGAACCAACTAAGCACAGCACAGTCGTCAGAGGCCACCGCACAATTGAAGTGGCTAGCTCCACAATCAGTGGAACACACAACACTGATATGCTCTGGCAAAAAGGGTTCACGCGAGTTCATTGACACAGATACGCACCCAACAATCGAGTGTATAAATAATAGCATTTTTTTTTCTTCAGTTCGTAGTTTCCCCCCTGATTATCGACACAATTCGTCAAGATTGTGTATAGTGTGTGCCGGCGAAGAGTTGCGTGTGATAGCGCCGAAGAAGGAATGTGGGGATGGCGGTGGCGGTAACGTAGGCGGTTCAACGTGAGTCCAACAACTTGTCAAATATCCCACCTGGCGGAGAGAGGTATAAAAATACACAAAAAATAAAAAATAAAAAATAGAGACTTATCTTCGAAATGAATTTCGCTAGATTATTGTTCATGTTGAGAATGTTACGCCGGAGGCATTTCAAAAATACACCCGACATGGCCTAGTTCGAGGTTATTTTTGAGATAAACTGAAAGTCTCCTCTGTATGAATGATCTTTTTTCTTTTTTCTGTTGATCGTTTTTTATCTACCGTCTGTTTTTATCGGCATTAAGTTTTAATGGATGCATTGATGGATGAGTGATTAGTTGAGATTTGTTGTTCCCCAGACGCGGGTGAACGGTTGCTGATGGATCGTGGTGAATTGCTGATGCTAAAGCGAGATCAATCCTGTCCCACCAGTGTCGCCTGCATGTCAAAATGAACAGTCAATCTAAGATAGATCTCTAGCTACGACTACACAGCCCCACCAGTGTCGTCTGTTTGTCAAAATGATCTCTAGCTACGACTACACAGCCCCACCAGTGTGATCAGTCAGCCAGAAGCTAATGCCTGATGCCTTAATTTGTGCACCCCGGTATGGATTTCACAGCCACTTCGTATTCACTAGGTTCCCTTCCAGTCCGTCCTTAACTAATCAATTTCGCACCCTGACTCCTACCCTCTCACAGTCAAGTAGCTTGATGTGGCTACCTGTCACCTCGTTGGGATATCCCCCCGACTCGGCAAGGTGCCACTTTGACATGGGTCTAATCGACGATCAACCAAAAAAAAAAATAAAAGGAAGATCACCTTCATCCAGGTCTTTAATGATAGGTTTCAGATCGATCGACACACACAACCGAGAAAAAAAGAAAAGAAAATAGATGTATCCCCAAAGTGAAGACGACACCATGATGATTAAATTCAAATTGAAAGGAGAGAACGCCAAGAACTGAGCAGCACCAGAGGCATTGTGTACGCGTGTATCAACGAGAGTGTATCTAGCAGGTGCATAAAACCACACGATCTAGCCATAAAAATTAGACAACGCTGATCATTGGCTTGATACTGTCGGATGCCTCACTTCACCTGCGTTCAGTGTGTGTGCGTTTAATTTATTCCCTCATTCTTCCGTGACTATTTCCGTTTTGTATTAATGGTTGGTTGTGTTTTTTTTTCGGCAGTTTTTGTTGTTGCTACGTTTGAATTTGAAGTCAAATTTGAATTTTCTTTTTGTTTTGTTTTCGTGAAGTCGTTGTGAACTTAGGGACGGATATCAATTTGGCGTCATAAAAAGAGAGGGAAACTTTCGGCGTTGAGGAAGTCTAGACGAGGCGGAGTGACCGACATACACACGTACACACGCCCGTGTGACTGAATGAAGCGAAACCTGAATTAGTTGATGAGACCACCAAAGTTGAAGATTCGATGCGCGAAACAGACACGAGTTCTTATCAGATTGGCACTATTAGCTTTGAATGGAACAAAAACAACAACAACACTGTTTTCGATAACGACTGGGGTGTGTGCGGAGGAGCGTCGCAGATCTTTGAAAATCAAGCGATTACAGAATAACTGGAATGCTTTCTCTACAGATGGGGACGAAGCGAATAAGTAAGCGAATAAGTTTGTTGTGAAAAAAGGAGTATTCGTGGGTGTTTGGTTCCTTATTTTTTGATTCGATTCAATATTCTTCCGTTTCACTATTCGAACAATAAAAAAGAATCTGCAAACAAAAAACCTTTAAAAAATTTAAATTTGAAAAAATTTGGTTTTTAAGGTAGAAATGAGTCAAAATTCTAAAACCATCTTCAGGCAGCCTTAGCTTGTTAAGGGAAAATAAATAGCTCGTCAAATTTGAAAAGAGCTACGTGCCTCAGTTTAACCTGTTACCCGTCGCTGCCCTACATTTTTTTTTTCAAATTAATTCGCTTGAAAAAAAAAGATTTTTTTCGTCGGTATCGATAGTAAAGTGAAGTAAGAGTAAAACAAAAAAAATCGCAATGGCTTTGATTTTTATCTGTAAAAATATCTATTATTTTTAACGCCAACAATTAATTTAGAAAAAAAAAACTAAATATATATATCGTATTTTACTGCTTAAATATTCGTACACTGTTTACTCTGAACGTTCAACAAGCAATGTAATTTGCTCTCCTTTTCCTGCAACACTTTTTGAAGCTCTTCTTAGTGCTGCCAAGTCTTGCCAGATGTAAGCGTCACATATTTATTATTACAATCAATTTTTTTTTATTATTTTTTCACTTCGATTTAAATATAAAAACGTTTATTTTTTCTGTTTTTGGTCGAAAATCTCAAAAAAAAATTTTTCTCAAAATATGGTATTTTCGACTTTAAACAAACTTGGAAAAATGCACTAAATTACAACTGAAAGTGCATTATTTAAACTAGACGTTGAACGTTGAGTTAAAGTTGTCTAAAAAAATGGAATCTTAACTCTTGCAATTCCCATAAAAACGACACTCTCTAAACCCTCTGAAGCCTACAACAGCCTCTAAACGCATAGAGGCCAATAGGTTTGTAAGTGTTAAGATTCCATTTATTTTTGGCAACTTAAAAAAGCTCTACGACTAGAGGCGGTTGTAGGCCTTAGAGGGTTAAAAATGGGTCCTTTTTATGGGAACTGTCAAAATATGTTTACTCTAAAATAATTAAATTAAAGTTGAAAATTCTGTTCATAGTAACAGAAATGTTGAGCTATAGGTTTTGAATATATTTTTTTTTTATTTAAAACCAAGCATCGGTTCTGCCTCGGAACAACACAACTTTTTCAAAATGTGATCGACCGGAAACCGAATGAAATTTATAAGGCTTATTGGCCTCCAGCATTCAAAGTACAGACTCACAACCAGAGTCATCGGTGTCTGGTTTCAGTTCTTGCGACACCTCATCTTCACATCGACATTAAGAAAACTTGGTTTATGTTCTATATTCCATCCTTCGTCTGTGAACATTGTCATCACAGGGTGCATATTGAGTCTTTCCGTTCGTTTCAACCGATTTGCCTGATAACCGATGATAAATAACTTTATCAAGACAAGGGTATATTGTCCTCTGATTCAAAGTCTAAATTTGAAATCAAGCCTTATAGCCCAAATTTTTCTTAAAACTGTTTTGAATGGTTCCCGCTGTAGCTTTATTCCAGGCTGAATCAGGTGGAAGTTATGCTGCATTAGAAACATGATACATTGTGGCTATTAGATATCTGAGAACTTTTAAAAACTAAAAAATATACTCTTCCTTTCTGACTCCTCATTTTACTGTTCGTTCCGTTTTGTCCGACCTCGACACAAGTGTGTGTTTTTTTTTTAACACGTAGAGATCTACAGCAGAAACTATTGGACTTTCAAATAAAAAGAGAGAGGACAGAAGAAGAGCATCATCTGTCCCGAAGCACGACTTCCACTCCCAAGCCGTACATTTTCGTGCGACATTGAATACAAGAAATAATGCCTTGGCCTCCTGGCACAAAATCGCTAAAACGCCTTGGCAATCAATCTATTAAGGGACATTGTTTTTCGCCATAACATGCACGCACGATCTCCAGGCAAGTCGATCCTCCGCCGTCGACTCTAAGTCACTAGGAGCCTAAGTGCAACTTGGTGCTTCCTTTATGACGTCGCATTCATGGCCCGCCTCGGAAGTCGTGATGGTAGGGACTTTAGCGCTACGTGAATAAATCATTGATGCATAGCCCTTTCCGTTCAAAGAATGAAAAGTCCCATTCCTGCCGTTTGCATTCGCGATCTTTCTCCTTCGGTCATTAACCGAAGTTAAGAACCGCTAACTTTGCTTTGACACCATGGTTGGCTTTCCTGATTACAGAAACAGGGCCAGCTTGGCTAATACTCCATGCCAAGCCATTCTTCTTCTAATGGCGCTACCTGGATGAACTCATCCAACAAGCCTCTTTAGCTGGCACGATTCTTAACCAGCTGCCTCCAATTTCGCATTCCAAAATGTGTTGAAGTCCTTCTCCACTTGTGTGCGCCGTTGCTTCTGTGGCGTCTTCTATTGTGTTGTCAGACTGGTTCGGAGTCGAAGAGAAGATTCTTGTCTCGCTGGAGTGTTGTTGCCCATGCGCTCCACGTGGCTTTGGCTATATCTGTAATCCTACAAAGCTTAGCATTACTGCTAACATCATACGTGAAACAGATACCAGAATACTTAAACATCTTCCCTACTTCAATGGGACTCCACAAACATGTAGGGTGCATTGAGGAAGCGTTCTGGAAATTACCATAACTTAAGATTTTTCCACGTAAACGTTCATTCGGGACATACGTCCGCAAACCAATCGATTGTCCCACGAATATCAAAATCACATTCTAAATCCAATTGTTCATTTGAAATGGCTTCTTAAGGAACAAACATAAACATGTCCCTAGCTTGTCCAAGTGATAATCACGAGAGTGATTCACCATCAAATATCCATCCGACAGGAAGTGAAAAATTAATGAAAACCTCTATTAGCTGAACGAATCCCAATCTGTTAGACAGATTCTTCCCGGTCACAGATTATATGAACGGAAATGCAACACCCAGTGATGCATTGTTGAAGATAAGCACACCACACAGACCCCTGATTTCATGGTCAATCCCAACAGCAAGAAAAATAAACTCAACCATTCATTCGACAGACTTTCTAATTGACCAAAAATGATTGTGAGTAAATTTCAATTTAATTTTTATTGAACATAAAAAAAATATAAAAACTGAAACAAATGCCTCCTAACGACACGATCATTTAAAACAAATCAGTTCCGTTCACGTGTCGGCGTGAACTTTACTCTTCTCGTGTAGTCAATGAAATGACCTTACATATCACCATTGCCCAACAACTCTGTGTGTCTTCTACACAAATGAAATCCACATGTTCCTCAACTTATCTACTATTGGTGACCTTGAAGATTCAGGTCGATGCCCAGAGAGGTTATCAATTTAGAGTCTTCTTATTTTCGAGTGCGACTTTTTTGTTTGTGTTTTGGAGACTTAAACAAAATTTAAACCAACGCACATTCTGACGTATCAAAATTAGGTGACAGCAGGATGCTCGATGAATATTTTGAAGCCAATTAAAATCTAGAAAAGTGAATCAATGGCCATTTATCCAAAACGCGAATGGCACAAAACCCATTAATTTCTTGTAATTTTTATGATTATCCGACCACTTAGCGCAGTCGAACATGTTTGACAATAGGTGGGCATGCAATTTTATGCGTACAGGTTTTTTTATGCATTTTTTTGTTTGTAAAAGTAACAACAACAACAACGACATCTTGATTTGATTGTAAATGTGCGGTGTATCGTAGCGCGGGGAACGACTGTCGCCGCGCCGATATCAATTTCACTTTCATTCAGATGCAGTTGGATTGGTTTCAATGCAGTTTTAGATTCACTTTCTAGGATGTGGCAGCGCTGCCAGCTAAAGTGCACGGTCATATTAGATGTTCGCAGTTAGTGTGGTAAACTTGATTCGATTTACGACAATCTGAACGATAGGTGGTCGTGATTGGCGGTAGAAAGCGAAATGAAATTGCTGATTCGATTATTTAACTGAAGTACGAGATGCGTTTTTCTGAACCTGTTGAATTGATGGTCTTATGATGATGGGATTGAAAGTGACTGATAAATGTTTGAATTTTCTGTTCAAGCTGCAGGTGGCGTTAGGTAGATTTTCTCCAAATAAGTAATGTTTGCCGGAAGGAAGGCCACGCTGCATGGAACTATGAGACGGTAATAGATCCGGATTCAGAAAGAAGTTTTATCAAAGGGTGAAGCAAATAGATCGGGCTAGGGCCCTTAGGTGCCTGTAGATGAACACATTGTGATGGCTGTGGGAAAGAATTAGAACATCTATCTGTGTATCCGGGACAAAAATGGACAACTGGTAGCAGAGCCTCACTCCATTCTGAGAATATGGAAGATTCCCTTCGGCAGTACCAATGTCAGGCAGGATATTTCAAGAGAATAGCGAGGTATTAAGAATGGAGTCTAACATAGCTCCCCGCGCAGATTGTCCACTATGCACTCAATTTGCAATGCAACTGGGGATGATTTTGTTGGACGTATGCTCCTGTTCGTGTCAATGTGTTTTCATGTCAGAAAGTTCAAAGAAACACATTGGACTTGATCCAGGATACCACCCAAAAAATCCAGATTGACACTCACCGATTTCAGAACCGCATTTGACGAATTGTACACCGTTATATTTAGTTGTGGCATTTTTGCTAAAATGTTCAGTATGAAGATAAGGCATTAGTTTGGCTCCACGAGTCTTACACTCGAAGTCTTTGGGACAAACAACCTAGGACGCCCGCTTTTTTTTCGTGGAGCACTGCTGAAGACTGTTGGAGATTGGTAGAAATTATGACAGCTGGGGAGACTCTTGGTTAGTGACCAGGTTTGTCTCAGATTGTGACGTTTAACAAAGAAGACGAGGAATAATTACGATCAGCCTTCATATACCCCATTTTGGGCCCGAGCTAGAGCGATTTGCTTAGGAAATGTCCCTAAGCCAATGATCAGTCCTTAGAAAGTCCCTACAGCTTGTTGGGGGTGAGATCAGTACTTTCCCAAAACTTGATTACTGGTGGTCGTACCGTTAATTTTCGGTGTTCCTAACGTTTCCGACGAAATCGACGTAGCGAATGGGCAACGAAGGAAACGACGATAAAATTTAGACGAAATTCAAAAACGACGACAAAATAGGCGAAAAAGTTGCGACGAAATAAAGAAAAAAAATTTGATTTTTGCCAAGCGAGAACAAGATGAGTAAGAGGTCCTTTATTGACCACTTTTCGAGGCGGACCTGGGACCGCCCGATAAATTCGGGTATCGAACCTGGCACCCTCAGCGTAGGAGTCGACGCACTTACGCACTGCGCCACGGCGACCCACATACACGGCGACCCATTATATATGTTACAAATGATATAAAACTCAACGAATCGTTATTATACAAAATATCGAAGAGACTATTTGTTTTTGGCGGGAATTTTAAAGTTTGCGGAATATTTAATTTTTTTTTGCGAGGGTAGATGAAAAATCTTCAAAAGACACTATGGGTTCGGTTCCCATATAGCGAAAGGGATTTTTACCCAGTAAAAACACCTCCCTTCAAATATTCCACTACAACTAAGTTTTGCAATTATCCAGCAGTTTTACATTCTTGGTTTAGGCGCATTTGGCAAGAGATTCTCCATTGAGAGTTCTTGCTAACACCGTAGCTAAGAGCGGGTTGAATTCACCGTGCTAGGCCAAGGGATTTAGTCCTTTGAAGACGGCGAAAAGAGTTTCTTTCGTCGAGAATTTGAAGGACAGCAGAGTTTATGTGCTCTTCCAGGCGACGCTTATGCTAACGAGCAAAATTCTTAACTTCCTCTTGGACTGATGAAATTCCAAGATCTCTGTGGATATCGTTCCTTTATACCAGGTTGCGTTGACGATGTTCGTTAGCACTTTATTTTGGAAAGTTTGTAGCATGTTTCTATTACTTTCTGTCCCACCACCCCCGTAGTTGTATACCATACGTCCAGACGGGTTTTAGCAAATGCTTGTATATAAGCAATTTGTTGTCAGTACTTAACTTGGAATATTTTCCAATAAGCCAGTACATGTGTTTGTATCTTATTTGGAGCTTCTGACGTTTCTTTTTGACGTGCTCCTTCCATTTAAGCGTTGCACCGAGAGTCATTCCGAGGTATTTCGGTTCATTGCTGAAGGGTATTTGAACATTATTTATAAAAACGGGCAAGTTATTCAAGTTCTTATACGTAAAAATTATATGAACGGATCTAGCTTCGTTAGCTCAATTCGCTGAGTTATTTTTTAACGATTTGATTTCAACTTGTAAATATTGAACAATTTTAGTTAGTTCAGCAATTTTACACACTTAACCAATTACAAGGACACTAGCACAAGCGTTACATTTCCACGAATAGTTTATGCTGGATTTAATAAAGCTTAGTGCATTTTCCTACGATATTACACATTGATCATGGAATGTCAAGCCACAAACCCCACCACATACAATATAGCTATTATTAATGTTTCCATCACATTTAGCACAATTTTCAGACATTTCGTTATCTTAAAATAAAGACTTAACATGGAGCAAGAAGTAAACACGTCTGGACACAGTGACGATTTCGTGCGGAATGTGATAATATTTTATATATATGATATATATGATCATATTTCATGTTACATTATTTGTGTTCAACTTTTTTTTGAATTTCTTTAATATATCAATACCTTCATTCAATTTGAACAGTCTATGACAAAAGTAAGTGTTCTACGTATTTACAAAAATGTCGTTGATGATGATGATGGCGATGATATGCTCCAACACAGATCTTGGACGGATGTATATCCATTGATTATTGAATGAAAATAACACTAAAAGGCCAATGGGTGTTATGACACTTAACAGATAGTTACCATTCGATTGCGAAAGCTGAAGCCACTGGTGCTCAGGACGACACCTGAAACTCGGTGCAACCATTTGCGGTTTAAACCCAAACAGAGATTGTGCCGACATCTCAAGGATTTTATCAAGGGAATGTTGTCGTGTGCGACTCTGAGACTCATATTGGTGTGGGGTGCAACACAACCGGCTGATGGGACAAAACGATCAGCAAGGTGTTATAGTTGGCCCTCGGACTTCACTAATTCGGAGGTAATGTCAATAAGAGGGACTCTGTTTGTACTTGAGAAATCACTCAAGGCATACCGATCTCCCGCTTAGTTGATCATCAAAGTCTTTGACGTTCAATACAAAACTCCAGCTTTCTGACACACTCAATCTCTGAATCGTTCTTCTATAAGAAAGTAGTCGCCATTTAGCCCTCTCGATGTGCTCACATTGGTTGACGCCTCAACTACCTAGTGATTACCAGGTTCTTTCGTGCTGTTTGTAAGATTTTCTTGGACTGTCAAAAATCCCTCACTTGGCTATATCTTGATGTGTCCAGGAGACTGACTTTTGCAAAAATATCGTCCTTACCGATATTGGGTTTTGGAGCTGCCAATTGCTTTTTTTTACATTGCCTCCGTAGGTACAGGCCGAGAGGACATACAAGTCATTTTTGATGTGGTCTTCAGTTTCGTCAGAAGGGGCGTTCGTTCTCAAAAGAAACTGATATGGTAGAAAGTTCTTTGAATGCGGATCACAATCCTGTAATCACTTATTGGGTTGAAATCGAGGTCCTTCGATCTAAGGCGATCTTTTCAAAGAGATATCCACATCTCAGTGTGAGCGATATGGATCGCGTTCTTCTTTCATCATCATTACTTTTCGTATCCAGTGTACTTTGTTGATCTTAGTGTGTCCTGGGATCTCTTTCAGTTGGTTTAGCCCCGGGTTATCCTGGAACTGTAGCGCCACACAAAGAAGAAGGAACACAGGAGGAAAGGTTCTGGCTCTGTTCTATTTCTTCTATTCAAGGGGCTTTTTCTCAAATCCCTTTTTCGAGCCGTGCCTCGGCAGTTAACGCTTCATAAACATTGTATTTTTAGAGAGCCCTCGGAACAATTGGCAGCCTGGAAGGGGTGGATATGCACCATCTTGCCGGAGACGCTCCATTTGTGCATTAGTTCTCTTCACAACGACTACCCCGAGAACACCGCTGACAGGCTGTACGTCACCTTGACCTGAGCATTTGTAGCCTAGCTGTCATCCCTCCACTTTGCTAACAATCAACAACATTGCACAGCACTCTGTCGACTACTTTCCAAATGTCTACAGATCATGTCACGTCTCAGGACAACACCTTCGGACTGACCAGAATTCGCAACTGGTTGCGATGAGACTAAAACATGTGTTAGCCAAAACGGAAACGAAAGTACACATGTCATGTCCAAGTTTAGTCAGCGCTCTTGACGTGACATAAAACCCGATAGACACTGGCCTGTACATCAATTCATTGCCAGCTTTATGGCATGTCGCGTCTGCAACCGATGGCGGTTCACTTTCAGTCAATAAAAACCGTAGTTTCTCATTTACAACCTCTTCATCAATGCGTCGCATTAAGTAATAAAAGAAAAGTGAATGTATCTGCAAAAATGTGGTTCAACCATCAATGGTCGATGTGCACTTCGCATTCTACGGATTTTCTCATTCACATAACTTTGTTGCGAATTTTCTCATTTTTTCCCCCATTTCCCCCGCCCCAACATCTGCGTGTTTGTAAACAAGATTTTCTTGATTCACGAATATACGTGTGTCTGCATGCAGCCAAAGTGTGTGCGGCTGGTCTCGCATCGAAAATATCCAAAATGGCAAATTCGATCCGTGAAACGCAAAACAAATCACCATTCAGGTTTATCCATTTTGAAATAGTTTGCTTTTCAAGTAAATTATGCTAGAAAAATAAAAACAAAAACAAAAAAACAAAAGAAACTCATTCTGTGACGCGATTCGGCTCCGAGGTAGACGCGCGCGCAGCCTTAGCATTCATGTTGGGAAAAAACAATTTGAAAGCGGCCAAAGGCCACCACCGCAACAGCACACATTAACAACTGCTTACCATAACCGCCTCCGGTTGGATACATTATCCATGGGCACACACACACCCACACGCACATCGTGTTCGCTCGCTTGCTGAGGAGCAGAAAGATGTATCGGGTGCCAGGAGTTGGTACAACAATTGCGGCCACTATAAAGGCCGCGTTGCCAATACCTGTTTTGGGGAAGGGGGGAGCATTCGGCTTGTTGTTCTTTTTCGTGGGGGTGGTTCAGTGGAGGATTATCTAAACGCAATTTAGTTACCACTGCCACGGGACACACAGCATGGAAATTTGCTTAATGTGTTCGCTCGCACATGGCTAGATTGAGTGGACTGAGTGTTCAGATACAGTATCTTGTCGGGTGGTGATTGCTTGGCCAAGTGGCGAGGTAAACACTGAGTTATGAATCAACTGAGCCGTATCATACATTCGCGAGAAGTGGCGCAGTTTTTGGAGGTTGCCCGTGTGATTTGTATAAATTATTCAGGTAGTCAAATTATTTAGTCGTTATGCTGATGGTCAAGGGAATAGCTCTTGCTACACATCGGATGCGTGGTGGGGGTTATTTACATTGCCATGCGGACGGAGCTTGTTTCGCATGAATGATGGGCAGGATTTCATTTATTTGGAATTCGAAAAATGAAAGCAAGTGTTGAGCGATGTTTGGAATGGCGGTACTAATTGTTTTGGATTTTGGTGCGAAGTAGGAATCCACTAATTTACTCAATGCATTCAGTAAAAAGAGTGTAATCATTCTCGTCTCATATGCTGACATTTTTACATCAATTTACATCTATTCTCCCAGACTATCTAGCGTTCGGCCGTTTTGGCGCACCCCAACGAAACCCATTCAACATCTATCCAAAAAATCGCCATGACTGTCTGGAGGAGAACCGGAAGTATTCAAATCCGCGTCTCGCACAAGGTTTCTCACACGCAGACATCAACTTGACGAACTAAGTACAGTCAAAGCTTACAACTCTTAGACGGACAATCGCCTTGAGCGGACAATTTCTCATGACCGTGAATCTTGATTTGAAATTTCACCCATTCCCATGGACGATCAACTCCCTTACCGTCGCTGTCCGCCTATGAGAGCTTTCGCTGTAGATGCGGTTGTCGGTTGCCCTTTGACGATAATGTGATTTTTTTTTTGTAATACTTAAAACTACCTAAAACTACCCTAAGCTATGTAAGTCGGACGTAGGTTGCTGGATTAATCCGCTGCAAGACATTGACCGACTCCCCATGAGGGGGTCTGTGCTACCCTTTCTGCCCCGGGTCTAAAGGGTTCGACGAGGGAGATCCTTCACTCCCCAGCCACCAGAATTTTCGATGTTTCGTTGCAACATCCCGTATATCCCGCCTGGAGACCGCCATACTAAACCGGAGGAGACCCTCCTCAGCTCGTTGTGTGACGGAGCGGTCGTGGTTGAGTCGCCCATCTACAGTTGAACGGGCGGTATGCAAGAGGAGCGGTACCGCATTTATGTCTTGTATCAGACCGTTCATGTCAAAAAAGAGGAATGCTTCTGGGGGACAAAGCCGTTGTGTCGTACCCTTTCATGGTATAGTGGACTGGGGTAGTAAGCCCCCGAGATTAGATTATTGACCGAGTTCATCGCTCTAGCAGTGTGACCTTGAATCAACTTCATCAGGAAATTGTCCACTCTTATCAGGTTTGTATTATGCCTCATTGGAATATAATTTTATGTACTGGGACTCTGGAGTTCTATAAAGGCGAAGGCAAGACCTAAGACAAGCCCTCTCGAACAACCGAATCTTTTCCAGCAAGCTTGCACTCACGTTGCACCACACGGGACAGCCATAGGTGAGCATTGGCCGGATGAGGGCCATGTAGCAGATAACCTTCACCAGTCAGTAAAACAGTGTCTTTGTAAGGGCAAAAGCTCCTCGGGCCCTGGCCAAAGCAGCATCTACATGTTTGTTAATATATAGTTCAGAAGATAATGATGGACTTGGGACAACTTCCGTCCCAAAATCCAAGTGTCCTAGGAGCTGAAGGTAATCGTCTTCTACTGTAATGCCTCCTTACACTCATGCCCAGTGTGGCTGTGGGCCCTAAGCCAACAAGACTAAAGCTGGCTTGAACCTGGCCTCTTGGCATACACGGACGACATTGACGTAATTGTTCGAACAATGAGACGTTCGTTGGTATAAAATTCCAGGGGTGAACGAGGGCAAAACAAAGAAAGAACGCACAACTTCAACGAGTAGGTTACAACTGCAATATGGGCAGATATTACTTCGTGGTGGTGAAGAACTGCGTCTACTTCGGCTCAGCGGTATACAGTACAAACAACAGCAGACCATGTTGATCTATTAACCACTCCAGTGATAGTGCGGTTAATTTGATCCCAACGGCAAATAATGACTGGATCAGGTTTGAAAACCAGACAAAAGCGTATTAACTTTGCTTTCGATGGGATTCGAACCGGGGACCACACTAACCAAGGGCAGGCATTTAACGCAATGCGCCATTCAGTATGTCGGCTTTACAGCGTCAGGAGTCTAACCAGGCGTCTATTGATCCAAGATTGTTAGGCCATGTAGAGCGTATGGACAACTTAGCTCTGAGCCTGTAGGACAAGGCAACAGAGGACGACCGCGTACAAGGCGGCGCACACAAGTCGGGGGTGCGAAACTGCAGACAGCTGGCGAAAGATCGTTCCGGCTGGAGAGGGATGTTGGGAGAGGCCTAGGACATTAGTGCTGTCAGCAGAAGAGGACGATAAAAAATTCTTCCTTCAATTAGATAAACAGCTTAGACAATAAACAGGCAGGGAACTAACTCAACAAAAGTAAGGAAGAAACAAAGGTGATAGATACATGGATACATTATTATTTAAAAAAAAAAACTTAAAAATACCTAGAAATGTGTGATCTTCTTTTTATAGATGTTATGACATCTGTACCCATTTCATTGATGAGCCCAATCCACATTCCATCCTGTTTTATCTGAGAAGCCTGTATCTATTTTTTTCAAAATCACAGCTTTTTCACTGATTGTGTGGAATCTGTCTTGGTTTTGCTTAAAAGGGACAAAAGCTTTGTAATTTTACGATAGAAGAGCTGAACTCCACACGTACAGGAGGTAGGGCTGGTGCCCTTTTTTCTAGTTCACATTAAATCCACTGTATCTGATCAATCTTCCATGACCTCGAATGCTCTTAGTAAAGTTCCAATCAGACAATGTCAGACCGCCACACACTACGGCTCGCCAAGGAAACTTGTTCCACGCACCGTTCTTCCATTGAATGAATCTTACTTACTCTTAACTATTTCATTTAATTCCCAGCAAATTTGATAGGCCTTTCCAAAAACAATTGACATTTTTCATTGAAATCCGTTCCGACACTGTGCTCGATCAGTAAAGTGTGTGCCTTCGCCTAGCCATCACATCCCCCACAGCCATTCCCATCGCAGTTAACATCTCTGCAAATACGAGAACACAAAGCCGCATCGCATCGGAATATCCGCGAAAGAAGAGTCTATCGAAAATGCGAGTAAGACTGCAATCATTGGCAACATAAATCTCCGCGGCGACAGATCGCCTCCCAGTTATATCTTGTTTGCTGCGCCATTCCGTGTCGTCTCTTGGCGTCTCTTCACGGCATTATCTATGCGATGTGGAAACAAAAAAGCACACAGCCACGCAGGTAAGTGCACAATTTAAGCAGCGAATGCATTTAAATTGGGTCCCTGCAGCGGGGCACAGTGCAACCAACCTACTGACAGCCCATGGATAGTGTATAACTTTTTCTTTCATTTAATGCGCCACGAGATGGTCTGCCGATCCCCACCGATCCGCCTCCGCCTCCGCATCCAAACTTCCTCTTTCACTGCCGTCTCGCTGAAACGAGAACGATCGGTTTTCAATTTTGTTGCTGCATCCGACGCCGAAGTCAGTCCCATGGTCTTGTGATGTTGAAAGTGAACGTTCGTTCGTTCGGTCGGTTCGCAGTGCGCCTTGGTATGATGTTCATAATGTTGCATGCCACATTGAACACTATTGCTACACAATGCTGGTTAAGCCGGTGGTGGTGGTGCGGTGGTGCTGTGGCGACCGTCTCACTCGCTCCCGGTGGGTATTTGCTCATTTCTCAAAATGGATTGTACTCGTTGTTGCATCTTTCTGCCTGAAATTGGATTAGAAACTGCAAGTTGTCGACGGATCTGCGCACGTAAATAGATTCCCCCGTGCCCGGCACTCCCTTTGGGTAGATCTGCGCGTGGATTACATTCAAAGGTGGAGGCACGTCCTCAGTATTTGTATTGTGTGTTCGTGCCGGTTTTTCCAGTTTACCCAGGCTAATTGTGCAAAATCTTCATCTGAATTATCAACATCATCATCGGCATCGTTATTGTCGTTATCATCATCGTTATTCTTATACAAGAGTGTATCTACAATGGACATGTCTTTTTTTTCTTTAGAGGAAGCCCACAATTGAGTGTGGGACGATTGTGTGGCCCCCGTTGTCTCGTTGCGTTGCGTTCTCGTTGTCTCTCGTTGCTTCTCCGTCTCCGATGCGGCCGTTAAATTGGCCGCTGCTGCTTGGGCGGCACTACTGCTCTATAATCTTCGCGAAATGTTACTAAGCAAAATGAATTTAAATATACAGCGTACTTCCGTCGTTTTCGACCTAGTTTCCCTAGCTGACTTGATAGTGAATGATCATTTTGACATTTAAGTACTCGCCATACAACAACAACAGCGACGAGTGCTGCATGAAAAGGGAGAGTGCGTAGATTTTCTAAAATGGCCCATGCACTGACTTCTAATAAATTGAACGGATGTCATTTGCAGTTGAGATAAGATACTGATGCGGTTTGGTTGGACTTGTCAGGGTTGCCTTTCCCTTTTCCCGAGAGGCCGAAATGGAGAGAGGGACGTGCTCTGAAGATAAGAGCATCTGAGTTGGGGAATATCGAAGGCCGTTGTAACAGTGGATGAAATATGGAGACTTTGCTGCATAGTTATGGATTCAATAAAAATAAATGAATAGATATGTACAGTGGCGAGCAAAACTGGATACATCCTTTTAGTTATTCTGATTTTTCATCAGTAAAATTGTTTTTTTACGACGAATTTGATTGAAATGTTCAGAGCTGTTTTCTTAATTAATGACTAAAAGATAGATGGTATCGGTGAAAGAAAATACAATTTCAACGGCGGGAATAAAACAGAAACCATGCGGATCTCATGTATCCAGTTCTGCTCGGGTGAACTTTTCCTTCCGTATTCTTTGCATTTAAGAATAGGTCTAAACTTGACGTATTCTTCTTTATCATTTACTTGTTGTTCCCTGCGATTTCGTCGTGAATATCAGTTACCTGAAATGTACTGAAATTCCTGTGTTTTCTTCACGCATGCAGAACACACTCATACGTTTACCGATTTTAATCAAACTTCACACAAACCAAGTGTAGACCAATGCCAAAGATGTGTGAATGTTTGGATGAAAACGGTAAATGGGTTAAGGCGTGAATCGGTGACAAACATTTGAAGCTAAATTTTTATATGGTATGTATGGATGCTGGTTCACAAATCGTCTCTTACCATGGAACGTAGCACAGAAATTTGCTCTATGTCATCGCACCGTACATATGGTACGAAGTGTGAAAACAAATTGAGATCATTAGATCATAAGTTTTGTTTCCACTGTATGTGCTGCGTCTCATGTATTTCATTTAGATTAACTTAACATCCTTTTTATGAACTGTGCATAAATGGAACCAAATTTTGTTGTTGCCCCAACATTTTGAGGTGCCTCCATATTTTGAACGTTTAGCGAAGAAGTCATCAGTATGACTACGAGACTCAACCACGAAGAGCACTTCTGCAAATCCGTAGATGACATCGATTTCATCGCGCGACCCACTTCTATCAATAATTCTGCCCGTCCGTCCATATGTAGCCGATAGCTGTCCAGCAGTCCCTTCGAAAAAATAATTCTTCTTCGGGTATATGGTACTCTCTGCGAGGAGAAGACTCAACCGCGAGCTCGACGAGCTGTACCAGGGTGTGGATGTGTGTTTTAGAGTCAAAAATCCGTCGACTGCACTTCGATTCACATCGAGTCAAAGGACATCAATGCTCTAGCTTGGACTACGAATCCGAGCTTGGTTCAAGAAGGAGAGAAAGACCGAGCCTCCGGTATTAATACCAAGTTAGGATCCCAGCGGATGCAAGACAACCTGATCTTGATGACTGGATCATCAGCAATGAAAGACTCAGGCTCAGACCCTTTATAATTGATTCAACCAGTGCTCTGCGTTATCCTGAGTCGATTACACTTCGTATTAATGAAGACGCGCACTTTTTGTGGGACTACTCTATAGAGACCTTCTTGAAATGTCAAATTCTTCACAAAGGTGTCGAATTGACCTAGAAATGTCGATTCGGTATCGATCACCTGAATTGGGCATCGCCAGGGAGTACTACATTCGTATAAGATTGTGCTGGAAGACCATATACAAGACTGCGAGTTCGCTTTTGGTCAAAAAATCATCTCCGAGAATGTCCATTTTTGTCTTAGCTTAGGCTAGGTTAGGTCAGGTAGGGCGGCTGCTGCATTCACCAGTACACTTAGACCATATTGGTCCATTGTGATATCCATAGTCAAGCTACTATCACTGATTGTCTACTTCAGTGACAGTGCCGTTAATTTGATCCCAACAGCAAATGGTGACTGGACCAGATTTGAAAACGTATTATCTTTGCTTTCACTGGGATTCTAACCGGGAACCCCGATAGAACATCTCACAGCAAAGCGTCTTTTCGCCGCCGCGATCTTACGACTTGACACCAATCTGTTATTTTCTCTGGGGTTACGTCAAGTCCTTAGTTAACCACTTTTGGAAGTGCTCGAGGCACATATTGGATACGCTTTCATCAGAATAACGCCATAAATACAGGACCGACTCATCAAAAGTTGGACCGATCGTTAAAAGCACTGCCCAGGAAGCCGAGGCCGCAATTTAAATGATGCGCTATTCACATACAATTCATATACACACACAATGGAATAAACGTAGCTTCAAATTAAAGCCAGAATCAGTTTTATATCGCACACCGTTGTGTTCGTACTTAAATTTCTTTTCCCATCTTTTCTATATGGTCAGAAGTCTGTACAAATCCAGGCTTGGCGGTGAAATTTTTTGACACCACTCTTGTCTAGCATGTGCTCCCAGACATGACTGACATTATTGGATGACTTAATTTATCCCAATAATACATTCCAATCAACAGAACTGGCAATTGAGTAGAAGAGCCTTCTCTCAAAGAACTAAGCTAGCATAGCTCAAGAACAGAAGAATAGGCGTTCTTTTCGAGAGAAAAGTCCTGCGTTCAATCTTTTGTCCTGTTTGCATTGATGAAGAAGATTTAACCGCGAACTCGAACTCGTCTCTGGACTCCGGACTGTAGCACCAGCAAAAGAAGATATCTACGGAGCCAATGTCAACTTTCTGAAGTGATTGCTAAGTTTCTGCTCCAGTATGAAGCGACGTATTTAACTGTATACAGGTTTTGTCCTCATTCAAGCCTGATCAACCCTCACACCTGTCCTATAATTGGGCCTGACTTAACTCTCCAAACTTGGCGTAAATTAGTCTTCAGAGCCCTTTCATTCAGAGTGCATTCATTCCATTCGCAGTGCTAAATCAATCATAAACCAACGCAGCCACGTTTCTCGTCATCACTAAGCTACGCACGGCAGTCTTACGTGGCCTTGGAGTTAACTCATAAATTTTGTATTTCGATTTTTCTCCGTCCCCGCTCGGAGATCTATCGCAGAATATTTGATCAGCTGTGGCCTAATATTGCAGAGAGATCGACCGGAATCGGATTGTTGCTAAGCGTTTTTAACCGCACACGCACAGCATTATAAGATAAGAATCTTAAAGACTATATTTAGCAGGCGCGGTTCGCTTTGTGGTTGGTTGATGAGGTTCCGTTTGTTCATTTGTGTTTTTACTTAACAACACTTTATGGAGATTCACATTTTCACTGACTGCGGGACAATCTTCAGGGAATAACGTTGAAGAAAGTGCAAGGCTGAGTAAATAAGGATTGCCATCGTGTACTAAATAAATAAGTGCAGAAGCTTTTTTTATTTTAAAAATAATGACAGGCTTAAGAAAATGTTGTTAGGTAGGTGTGGGTGGGTACTAAGTGGCTTTAAAAAGATGTAATTAGACCATAATAAGCTCAAAGAAGCGGAATGTTGGTCAGCAAGACCGTTTGGCCACAGCAGAACTCTGCAACTCCTGTTTGAGCACCTAACCCCAGCTCTCACTGACTACATTGCCACCACTATGGACTTGGACAAGTCGGCACAATGCCGGTTTCCATCCAGAGAGGACTGGGAAACCCAATTGCTTACCTTGGGTCTAAGCTAGACCACGTTGTAGGCTCAGCAGTCTTCTCGAGGGATTCCAAAATCTCTAATTCTTACCCCCTCCCAGATCTTGCATGCGGAAGTGTTAGTGATCAGGGAAGCGTGTAAACTTCTTATTACTACCTGTCTTTATCGTAAAGCCGCAGCTAACTGCAGCGACTGCCAAACAGCCATAAGGGCCATCTCCTCAGTTATTTGTTGATTTAGTTCCGTTAACCCGAACACAGCTGTTTGTGTATAAAGACTGATTGAATGTCCTCAAAAGAAGACCCTCAATCTCATACTCCTGCAGAACCTAGACAGTTTATTTCGACGAACTCGGTCAGAAGCCTTTTCCAAATCTACAAACCAGCTGTAGATGGGTTTGGCATACTCCCATGCCTTCTCAAGTACCATTATTAGAGTGAAAAGGTGGTCAGGTGTACTTTTGCCGGGACGAAAGCCGCACTGTTCATCCCCCATGTTTGGTTCGGCCATAGCTCTTGAACGCGCTTCCAAAACCTTAGCGTAGACCTTCCCGGGGAGTCTTAAGAGGGATATGCCCCTGCAGCTGTCTCTTTTGTCCCTCTTCTTAAAAAGAGGGACAATCACCCGAGCTTGCCAA
This sequence comes from Eristalis intricaria, assembly GCA_964034865.1. Taxonomy (NCBI): domain Eukaryota; kingdom Metazoa; phylum Arthropoda; class Insecta; order Diptera; family Syrphidae; genus Eristalis; species Eristalis intricaria. The sequence continues at coordinate 38,581,279 of OZ035875.1, forward strand.
TCGACAGGTGTCTTACCATGTTCCCAGGCTACCTTAATAACACGAGAGAGCCATAAAACTCCCTCTTTACCCATTGCATTAACCATTTCTGCCCGGATTTCATTCAGAGCGCCGGATTTGCTAACTTTTAGCGAATCTATCGCCAAAATCACCCTCCACCATTGGACTATTCTCCGCCCACTTTAGACTTCAGGTGCCCTGTTCGGGATTGAGCAGCTCCGAAAAGTGCTCGCTCTACCCACCTGCGCAAGATGTCCTCCCTTTTGGAAAGCTACACACCATTTTCGGATTTGACCCCTTCGATGGTGTCCTGTGAGTCGGCGAATGGTTTGCCAGGGTAACTTTTTCGCAGATCTATGGTCGCTTTCCAACTTCTGACCGAACCCCTTCCAAGACTGCTCTTTAGCTGCTCGCACAGCCAATTTGCAAGTTCCTCGCTCCTCAGTGTACCGGTCACGAAAAGCAAAGTCCCCCAAGAGAACCCAGTCTCTGTGGTTTTCTTCTTCTCTCTGATGGCTTCTTGAACTGCGGGTGTTTGAATAATGATTTGCTTTCGTTTCTAAAATTTGTTTTTATCACATTGCCATTTTCTCTATACAAACATAGACGTTTTGACTATCATTTACTTCTTATTGAAAAAAAGGGACCCAGTAATTGAAACAAACTCGTTAATTGCAACTCCCTTAATTTCTAACAGTTGCGTTAACCGAGTTCGTACTCTACGTATCCATTTTGAAATTCAATTTCGCTAAACATCCTTATTTTCTTTTTCTTTTTAGAATAAACCAACAAAAACAACAAAACATCTCTTGATCGTAAACAACGCACAATGTAAGTACATACCATGAACACATGTGAAGTATTTTCGAACACCTCAATTTATTATTTGAGCTCGCAACATCCTCTGCAATTAGCGAAGATTGCAAATTTTCTATTGTAATTAACATTCCATGGAAAGAAAAAGTGCAAAATGCATCGACAAGAGAAAAACTGAAAAAAATAGTAAAAGCAGCCAAGCGATTGACTGAAGAAAACCGAGAGAGAGAGGGAGAAAAAAGAAAAAAAAAACTGCAACTTACCATTGTGCGCTGACATAATTAGTGAAAGTGAATTGAGATATAACACTCGGTTGTTTTTCTTTGATTTTCATTCATGACTCGCTGCAGCTGCTGAATCATTGGGCATGCACCCTATTAACAAATAAAATTAATATAAGTAAAAATGTGTATAACCTGATATCATTACAGACTGCAACATGCTAGACAGTCATTGAGGAGTTTTAGTTGTCAACAACGAGCATGCGACAGTACATGAACGTGTAATGTAACACACTGGGGAACTAGTTTAGTAGTGGAACACTGTCATATCGTGACGTTCGGGCAAAGTGGCAGAGCGTGTGTAATTTTGTCGTTTTTTTTTATTTTATTTTTTTTATCACATCACGGCGATTGTAAAGAGAAAAAGAATAAAAATGCATGCACACTTATTGTGTTATTTAAATGGTCGGCTATTGGATTCGACGTGCAGTTTCAAATGGGCGTGTGTTGTTTTTGGTGGGAAATTGTGTGACATTTGTGGTTTCGTTTTATCAGCTTGATGCACTGCGGGGAGATGAGATGTGATTAACAGAATGACGGGAAGAACGGAAGGAGACATGAAAGGTATTTAGTTATCCCAGAATAAAGGGTGACATTTTGTTTGCTTAAGTTTGCGGAGAATGAGGTGCTGATGGCTTTCACGTTATCTGTGTAATAAAGTGAAGATACTTATCGTGGCGTAGGGGTGTGTACACGGCTTTTGTTGCCGCTCGTGTGAATTGAGGCTACAAAGTGGTTTTTGATGTGAAGTGGATTTCGTAAGAGCGCTGGAGGTGACTGACAGTTTTATAGGACAACACCTTATGAGTTGAAGATTGTCTTCGGTTGGGAAGAGACGAAGGTTTTACTTCTTAGCGATACGTCTTGCTGACAACGGCGACTCTGATAAGGTTTTATTGCTTTGCAGAAGAAAGTGACTAAAATCTGGGAAGACGGATGGGCTCAACTGGGACATCTGCTGAGTGAAGGTTTTTCTTCTGTTTTTCAGTCTTTTTCTTCTTTAAGTTTTGTGAGTCACCATAGGCACCCGTCTACTCCACTCCGGGTTGGTTTCGAAGAAATTAACAAAATTTGATGTGCTGCTGACAACTTGGCTTCACTGCTGACTAAGCCTTCTTCTTATTTTTTGGAGCTACAAGACCGAAGTGGACGTCGCCATCAACCAACTTATGATTTGGCTTCACTGCTGGCTGCCTCTTCTTTTTAGTTGGCGCTACAGTCAGGGCAGGACCTGGCCATCAACCAACTTCTGATTTGGCTTCACTGCTGACTAAACCTTCTTCTTTTTTTGTTGGCGCTACGGTCCGGATCGGATCTGGCCATCAACCAACTTCTGATTTGGCTTTACTGCTGACTAGCTCTTCTTATTTGTTGGCGCTACAGTCCAGGGAGGGCTTGGCCATCAACCAACTTCTGATTTGGCTTCACTGCTCACTACCTCTTCTTCTTATTTGTTGGCGCTACAGTCCGGATCGGACCTGGCCATCAACCAACCTCTGATTTGGCTTCACTGCTGACTACTTATTCTCTTTTAGTTGGCGCTGCAGTCAAAACCGGATCTGGCCATCATCCAATAACCTTCTCCAACTGCTACGATTTTTAACCAGGTCCCTCCAAGTTGACTGACGTGGGTGAGTGACAGACTGACTTTTCCACTTTTGTGCGTCATTGGTTTCGTGGTCGTCACCTATTGCATGGAGCGACTGATATCGTGCGCAAAAATGTTATCCATGTGCTCTACAAAGTCCACGAGTTGCTAAGAAAATAGTGCACTTTAAAATGTCTTTCAAGCTTCACTTAAAAAACGATGGTTTCATCATAAAATAAGGAAAATGCTGGCAGCACTGACAGGTAAAATATCTCCTTGAAGAAGCTGGTTACAGGCGTTGAGTGCCAATGGATGCTTCTTTATATTTGCACGAAGCCAGTGTTCTATCAAATCTATCAAATCAGTTTCTGACAGAGAGCCAATTGTCCCACTTCCATGTCAATTTGTGCACGCTCTTGGGAAATTTGTCAAAATCAAATATCGATTTCAATGTCTGCGAAATCGAGTATTTGTGTTGACAGAGAATAATACACTTGACATTATTTGACAAGCAGCAACACATGTCATTGGCATAACTTGGCGTTAAAGTACGAAATTTATCGATGTCATTGGGCGCTGTGTTGACAGCTGGACGTTATTTTCGTAAGTATTTGTTTTTCGCATTAAACGCGAGCAGTGCGAATTAATGACGAGTCATGTCTGAATTGGAAAGCCAATCTTGAATGTATGTCGAAGATGTCGTAAAATTCTTGGAAATTCAACGACTTTTCAGCGTGCCCTGCATCCTGCTGAGATCTCTTCTTGAAGTGAGAGGAGAGAAAATGTTTTTTCGAGTATCGCGTGTGTGTGTGTTGGAGACACTAATAAATTCAACGCCATCAATTCACACTGAACGAGGGAGAGATAAAGAAATCGTTTCACCAGGAAATGCTTGGATGGGTCTTTTATTGAAGAAGACCGTTCGTTGTTGGGTGGGGCTAAATGTCATCGGCGCATTGATGCAGGGCATGCCACTATTTTGTTGCCAAGACACTGTTCTTTTTATTACCCTAGTCCCAATTAGTCTCTGTCATTGTGGGATTGCCCTCGAGTAACCCCTGAACGCAGAAGGGAAATCCTGCCAGGTCGTGCATGCATACACACAAACTTATTCTCTTTCGGTTAGTTTTCATATTTTTTTTGGTAAAATGTGGTGACCGAAGTGCATCGGCGCACTCTATTTCCTCTCAATTGAACTTTTCCTTTCGCAAATTGACTCTTCGACCGATACGCTCTCGCTTGCTCCCTGTCTCTCTCGTTCTCTCCATCTCTCTGCGAGTCTCTCACTCACTCATTGCACTGTCAATTGCACAATTGCATTGCGATTGCTTGTGTATATGCACACTCTCCTCTGTGTTTCACTCATTTGCGCATACACATAGCCAGCCATGTGGAAGTCGTTGCACTAAAACTGCAGCGCGAAAAGTGCAATAAATCGTTTGCTTGTGCTTGTGCATGGCTGTGTGAGTGTTATGTTGTGCAAAGTAATTAGGTGTTGCTGACCTACCTCGCTGAGAAAATTATTGACGAACGACCTGGCGCTGTGGTTGTTTTGATGTGTTTCCTTTTTTTTCCGCCACTGTTGTTGGTGTGTTTATTTTTTTTTTGTTTCGCTCTCAGTTCAATTGAGAATAATTGTGGGTTCACTCTCAGACGAGAGGCAAACCAGAAAAATGAAAAATAATAAAAAAACAAATTCACTCCATAGAGCTATCGACATGCAGTCTCTGCACGCGACGATGAGTGCATCGCGTCCACCGCATGCAATTAGATCGGATGGAATTTCTGCGCCTCAGGTGCTAGTAAAATGACTTGCTGTCGGGATGGATGCGTTTATGTGTGTGCGCGTGTGTGTACTCGACTAGGTTGATGCATTAAACGTGCAGTAAACGTGAGATGAAATTCAAGGGAGTTGTCACTTCCAGTCGTCGCAGGGTTGCCAGAGTAGTGAGATCTGAATTTGTGATTGGAATGTGGTGAAATATTTTATCTGCTTAGTAAAATGTTGCACAATGGATACGATTTTTGCCGTGCATTTGATGTGACAATTAAAACTGACAGCTGCGTAATTGTAGGCAGAAATGAAGTATTACAAAGATGGCCGTCTTTACAGCTGATTGCCCCCTAGTCCATCGACGAATTTGAGTACTTTTTTGACAGTTATTCATGAAATAACATAAATGCCGTCCTTTGATTGGTCAATTTGGTCTAAGAAAAAGTTTTAAAAAAACAGTTGTCCACGGTAAGGCAACAGCTTCTTTTAGTCAATTTTTGAAGAATTCCTTAAACTGTCGGAGAAAATATTGGGAACCATGATTATTTCAACTGTCTGACAAAGGCGAGGCATGTTCAATAAGTCTGTCACACGGCTTTACAGATTTTGTAATTGTATCGTTCTGAAGATTCGTTAAACCAATTCGATGTACCGACAAGATCATAGAGGTCGCTAAATGAGAGGTGGTGGCCGTGGCATTGTGGGTATGTTCGTCGACTCCTACGCACTTTGTACATCGGTATTTATTTTCGATTCCTGTCACGAAAATAATAATTTTCACGACTCCACCTCTTTTGAGTGGTGCTCTAAGAGTATTCGTGTTTAGAAAAAGCTTCTTTAACTTTGCCGTTCGGAGTCGGCACAAAACTTAAGGTCCCTTCCTCTCGTGAGAGAACAATAGCACGGAAAACACAAGTAGTTGCTTTAGAAGCCAGGCCCTGGACCTCTACGAGTTGTAGCGCCACCTATATTATATTATTCTTAAATGTGAAGTTACATCATCGGTTCATACAAGAAGAGGTGTTATTTTCGATCAATAAGAGAGCGCAACACGTTAACAAGAAGTGTTTGTGTGTCAGTATAACAGCTGAGGTTAATCTATACCAATAGATAAAGCTCTTGAGTTTGTTTGTTTCCCTTTTTCTCATTACCTACCAGCCCGATTTGAAAAATTCTTTTTGCTTTAAATAGGTCGATTATTAAAGAAATTTTAACGAATTCATTGTGAGTTTAAAATTATATTTTCTATTTTAACTAAATTACACAGCTAAATTACACAATTACAACAGCTAGTCTCGTAGTATCGTAGTTGCCTGATTCTAGCGAGGCGCTCTATAAATAGCGGCGTTCAGGCTCAACAATTTGTTGTGACGATTTGCTGAAGCTGAAAAGTCAATATGCTTTATCTACCGCAAAACAAGTCCGTCATTTTTTGTTTTAACATGTGTTCACATTGAAGATTTGGGTCATCAACCACGGTTTACACACAAATTGTCGCGACAAATTGTTGAGTGTTAACGCTGCTAATACTACGATGGCATCACAATAAAATAATTTATGTGGGAAAAGAACTGTCAAAGTACCTGTAATAAAGTTAAAAGTTAAAGGAACTGTCAAAGTTCCTATAAGAAAGTTAGCAGAAGCTGTCAAAGTATGAAACATTTAAAAGCTGACCAACTTCATCCGTCGTGATGCATTCCACTTGTGGACTTCGTTTGCTGTCTCTCTCATTTGGACCAGAAATGAAGTATTACTATAGCGAAGCCCGATTTCTACCTCTCTTGCCGTTTAGAATTTTTAGACAACTGTTTTTGATAACGTGTTCTTAAACCAACAGAGGGCGGCATTTACGTTATTTAGTGAATAACCGTCACAAATTCATGAATATCTGTCAAAAATGCACTCAAATTCGTCGATGAACTAGAGGGCAATCAGGTGTGCTATCGGCTATCTTGATGAGTTGTTTAAGCCTTAAAACATATGTCAAACCTCCTCCTCAGTCCGCCTCCACCCTCGAAACAATGACCACAAGTTCGATCTTCCTGTCAGAGAGAAATAAAAACAACTCCGTCATCTGGTTGTCAGTTGAAAAGACAATTATTTATGCTTTGCATGCACAAGAGGCACATCGAATCGCAGAAACTATGATTAATAACCTCCAGAGGGATCAACGTGAAACGAAACAAATGATTTTGAAAAATAATCAAATTCCACAGCTGAAGAGGCCCTTCTTCAGTTATGTACCGCAAAAGTACTTCTCGCATAGAGCTGCAGGCTCTCTCCCTTATATCCCGCTGGGTCCGCTGTGCCTGGTCATCTTTAATTCTTTTCCTATTACCTCTCATTATTGTTGTTTTGTTTTCCATCCTGCTGGAGTGGAGCAGCGTCTCGCTGTCAGCCGTAAACCCTAGCAACGGCCATAAGGAAGATTCTGGCGATGTGAATTTTAATTTTTTCTCCTCTTTTATTTCTTCCTTTTTTTTGCCCATTTTTTGTTTAGTAATTTCCACTTCGAAACACAATGCACTGCAGAACGAGGAGCAAAGAGCGACGGACGACAGCGACATAGTCAATGATGACATGGTATTGGATATTTATACATTTTTTTATTGCACTTAATTTGGGATGCAACAGACCCAGCATTCCAATCAAACCAGAGACCGGCTGCAGTGACTGCTGCTGCGGCTGGTGTGCATGGCTTGGCGCGATATCATCAGGCTGGGGTATCTCCCTTTGGGCTATCACAGACGCGCTCCCAAATCATGGAACGAGAGCGCGAGTGTGTGATAATCAAAACGTCTCCGACTATGGTTCGCCAGTCCACCATCGTCCGCATCATCGTCATCGCCTTCGTCGTCGTCATCGTCATCCTCGTTCTCTTTCTTTCTCTATGCACTGCATTTATGATGTTTATGCATTTTTTTTCAACACACAGCCAACCGAATGGTGAAATGAAACGAGGGGAAAAGAGAAGACCAGCATTGCATAAGAATCATAAAAACATACAAAATGGGAGGATTACCGTCGTAAAAAATATTCTTCCTTATGGAAACACATGCAGTCTGTCCCTGCATTTGTGTGCGCTCCGGTTTTGTATTCTTTTCGACTTCCTTCGTGTGTTCGCTCTTTTAGGCGAGTGACCGACGGCACGGCCGCCTCTCTTCTGCTGCTGGGCCTGTTTTGCAAAGACGACGCATGCCGTTCGACGCGGCGGCGGAGTCTTTGGTTAGAACGCACAGACGTGCTACGCCTTGTAGGCTTCCGCGGAGAATAAGGAAGCAGACATAGACGAGCACGATCACGATCGCAGCGTTAAAGCAGCGAAAGTGTGGGAAAGTCTCGGTGGCAAGAATGCGCGTACGTCTAGGAAAAGGAACAAAACAAAAATTGACGGGACGCGGTAGGATCGTGTGAAATGTATTTTTGGAATGTTGAAATTCATTTTGTTGTTCTCAGGCGACAGGACGCATTTTTCAAATCTCATCCGTCTTGCTGTGCAGTTGTGTTTAAATTTTGTGTTAAGTGCGACGGTTTTTTGTGAAATGTGAAATTTACGCGTGACCTCGCATGGAACTTACTGAATCTTTGATTGAAAATTCCAAACGGCGACCAGAATCAAGTGAATTCTTAATTTGTTTCTTCACTTTTCGCGTCTTTTTTTGAATTTTTGTTATCAGCCGAGTGTGACAACACATCTCGTGGCAGGCGTCGCAAAATCATTTCGATAAGGAAACAACCGGGCTAGTGGATGGTTTGTCTGTGTAAGTGTTCTTGCTCTGCATGTGCATCGAGTTCGGTGGAGATTTTCTTCAGACGCACTGCTATCTCGGTGTATGAATTTAGTGGGAACACGTTGGGAGATATTTTGGACAAACAGCGTGACTGTGGATCGCCATTATTCCTTCCAAACAGAGAGCAAACATTAGGAAGAGGGTGCGAATAAGTCTCGCTGATCGAGTTTACGTTGCCATTGTTCCATCTGAAAACGATCCTAGACGTCATTCCATGATCTGCTTGAATCAGGAACTGTCTGGAAGAAATGTATTCGGAGCGTGGCCTGTTGGACGCTTGGAAGGGACTTTACGGGTGTACTTAGTGACCTACCCTAACACAGTCTTTGCTCCCTTAGAAGTTTTTGATTTTTTTGTCTAATTGCCTTGAATATGCTAGGAATCTGATTCAAGAAGATCAAGGGACGCCTTGGAAGTGATCTGCCAGGAACGTGAACTGTTGAAGGGGATTGTAATGTCGAACATTCCTTCTTTTGTTTCTCGTATTGGAGAGTTCGTGGGGGATTTGGTGCAATTGTACAAGGGTTCGGTTTTAAAATTAGGAGAGTCGTAAGCTCCTGACATCTTGGGGTGGTCTACGTGGCCTCTGGCAATGTTGTTTCCCAGTTGTAAGTTCTTCAAAGGAATTTTCGTTTCATTCTCTCTCTCTCTCTCTCTCTCTCTTTCTCTCTATATCACTCTCTCCCTCTCCATCTCCCTCTTTTTCTCCCCCTCTCTCTCTCACTCTCTCTTTCTTTTCTCTTCTCTTTTCTATTCCCAGCAACGAATTGTTAAGATGCCAATTCAACCATCAAATTTGGACTGTTCTTTTTTGCGCGGGCGTGCCTAGATACGCCTCAACATCTCAATTCGACAACCAAGAGTATAATTACGTCGCCAGACTTCGTCTCCCGGCTGTATCTTATTTCAGAGTTGACTGAAGCATTGTTATTGGTCAGCCGGCCTTAACTCACAGAAATTTTCAACCGATTAGCTATACGGCACTTGCGGACACTCTAAAGACTAACCAGAAGACCATCAGAACAATGTTTACAAATGGTTAGTACCACATGGGGCGATAATATTCAAATTAAAGCTCGTTCAATAGTTTACCTAGTTAGGAAACGACGCTTGGAGAGTATGAGCCTTAACTATAGTTAGGTATTGGGCACGCTGCTTCCAGTCATCAGAACCGTGCTGTCTTGCGTCCGCTATAACTTGTTTTTTAAATCGGATATTCGGTCTTCCTCTCCTTCTCGAACCAGGATGCTCAGATTCAAGACGCTCTTAAGTTGAGCGATGTGATCAAGTGCAGTCAAATAATTTTCTCTTTCGAAAGTCCCAAGAATCAGCTCTGCTGTTTGGCCTAGCGTACAGCTTCCAGCTCCATAGCTGGAACAACTCCATAGTTCTACAGATAAGTCTTCGAATTATGCCTGAAACACAATAGTGCGCAGTGCCAGCTGACTTCATGTTACGGAGAGGGTGCGATGACGCACTGCGTTGAAATAAATCCTCAATTTATCAGCTGTTCTCTCTCTCTCGTCTACCAGAAGAAAAATATTGCCGCCTTTCTGCATACACTCATTTGAAATGACTTTTGTCCATACATTATTTTTAATCAGCTGTTTTCATTTCTCAAATGACAGTTGACACAAAATGCTCTCAATTTGGAAGAAAACTCTCAATCTGGGAGAAAAACTCTCTCACAGCGCACCCTACTGTCAAAACATATCCAACATGTTGTCTTCTCATCTCTCTCATTATTCACTGACGCAGGTCGACGCTGTATTTTGTGCTTTGCCATTGAATTGTGTGCCAACGAATTGATATCTACTCCTTAATCATCAAATTCAAAAATTCCTCCATCTCGTTCTCTCTTCAGTGGCTATCCTTCATGCCAACGGTTTGCAGGTGACCTACTGATGGTAGTTCAATGGAGAGTGGGAACTGTACTTAGCGAAGTAATCGAAGTCATAAAGGTTAATCTTTTGTTGGAGGAACCGTGAGCCTGAATATCCATAAGGTCTAGGCCCTTATCTGGTCGAAGTGAGGAGACCGTTGTTCCCAATTAGGGAAGAAGTCTGAAACACTCATCCCGTCAAAGTGGAAAGTGAAGACCTATTATTGGAGCTTTGGGAGTTGTAAAAACTGGAACATTACGTTATCTTAGTCAACTTTCAGTATTTCAGCGGGCAGCTGCGCAACCATCCATGGACTTGGACACTTACAGTATTTCTGTGCCGATCAAAATATGCTCTTAGACTGAGTACCCCTTTCCAGTTCACCCAAAAGGAGCAGACTTCTCCATAGTTATATTCCGCATATTGTTCAAGTGATTATTTCTGATATACCAGTTCTGTGCATATGTTCCTTTAAAATCATGTCAACCGTCAGACTATCAAGACTCACATGTTCTTTCATCATCATGTCCCCTTATAGGTCTTGCGGCCTCTCCAACGCTTGCGGTCCATCGGTTTCTGGTAATGTTCTTACTTCTTGACTGTTCTTGCTTCTTGAAATCCGCGTATTCTTCCATGCGTCAGCGGGTGCCATTGCACCGCGTGGTTTGCTATGGAGGTGTCACGTTTTCGGACATTCATGTCTCACTCTCTAGTAAAGTTCGTCGCTTATGATACGATTCGGCCAGAAAATCCTTAAGCTATTACGTCAGCACCTATTACGATCGTTTGAAGCTTTCTAATGATAGCGGTAGTCACTCTCCAAGTACCACATCCATATAGCAGCTTACGCTCAACATTATATCAGAAGATTCGCAGCTTGTTGTTTAAGCTTATTGCATTAATTCGCCAAATCGTGGAGAGCATGCCAAACGCATACTGGTTCGCCTATTTATCGTGTTACATCCAGTTCACTTCCGCCAGCAGTTGAGATAATTCTCCCAAAATATTGGAAACTCTACTCTTTCAAAAGTTCCCTAATAAACTGATCATTTTTGTTTTTGCCGAATTAATTTTCAGCCCAACGACACCTGGTTTTCTTCCACATTAGTTGTCATTTGGTTAAGGCCCATTAATCTGTAGTCAAGGTGCTTGATGTCAGATTCAAGAGGCCATCGAATTCATCGAAAAAGCAGCATTAAGCACGTCGCATGTCACCAATAAAACAATATTGGTGAAAAAATGCAACCTTGCGGAACCCCACTTTGTACTTCAAATTCCTCAGACAGCCTCTATGCCATATGTGACATGTGGACCCATCGTAAGTAGCCTTGATTATTGCCATAAATATATCTGGAATGTCTCCCTTGGACAAGGCAAGACAAATAAATTCCCGATTAACACAATCAAAGGGTTTTTCGAAATGGATAAACCATTCAATGTTGATGTGGTCGACACAGGAGGATACAGACCGGGAACCTGCTTGTTCGCCATGGAGTGTGTTCTCAAGGTGTTCCTTGACGTTATTTTATTTCATCTATCACTGACCTCTGGTCTAGCTGCCGTTGGCATGGAGTCGATTCTATAAATGATGTGAACATTAAGTGAGTTCTTTGTCGTTAACTGCAGGAGTTTGGATCTGATGTCACTTGCCAGCCCTGCTGTCGTTGATGTGATTCTTCCTTCTTTTCAATTTTGTTTTTAAAAAATAGAAGTGACCTTTGTAGAGAAGATTAATTTCGTTCCCACATATGGAAGTAATCGCAAGTGAACGAAACTTAACGAAACTGAGTGAAGTTGTTTGTTGTACTGTAGTGGTACACAAAATCGCTGGATTGCTTAACTTTTCTTATGTCAAATGTGGTTGAGGCTATAAAACCCATTGACTGCGGTATATAATTTAAGAAGGCCACGGTCTATCAAGTTTTGTTTCAGGAGATACATTTATCTGCATCAGTGTTCCTTATTGCAGCTTCCAATGTTTACTGAATGCATCATCTCCGGCCGCCTCTGTATGTCCGTACATCCGTTTACTCGTTTCTTCGTTCGTTCTCGTTCTCATTCGCATTCGCATATTCACGCATGTGAAACAAAGAACTGTCCCAACTTGTTAAATGAAACACACATCCGACAGTTCAAGCGGCGGCGGCGATGCCATCCACTAAAGTGGTCTGCCGAAATGCCATTGATCCGGTCAGTGTGTTACTCAGTTTATTGCATCGCAAATTGCGTAAACATGAAATAGTGACTCTTCGTATTCGATGTCGCCCCGACATCCTCCCATTCAGCTGCATGTGGCACAGTCTATATGTCAGACACACTTAGTCACACCACTCTAAGCCCGGCAAGCTGCAACCGCTCACTCCGCATACATCCAACGCAGCTACCACAGGCATCTCTCATATCTCACTTTGAACGTAACGTAAGTGCGCGCGTATATTTATAATTTGAGATCAAGGCGAGGCATTTCGCGTAAGTGGAAAAGTTTACGGACCCCGAGAAGGAGGATGAACGCCAAAATGGATTTATACTCAAATCGCACACACGTTCGCGTCCGTATTTACCAATATTATTTTCGTTTTCATTGCACACACGTTCGGATGCATTCGGGCAACGTGCGTGCGAATTGAGAGGGTGTACGTGCGCGCAATCTGGCTGAAAATACGTGTAGCTTCGGCTCATCTGCTACTCCTCCTTGTCGCCTGTCGGTGCAACGTAGGAAATGATATTTAAAAGAAGACACTACTTGCAGCAGTTTGGTAGGAATAAGTCGCCCCGTTTGCCCGGTCCCGCGGGTAGATTCTTCTGACCTAGTTCACCGGTGGTGGTAGTGGTAGTGGTGGTGGTGGTGGCGATGGTGGTGTGCCACGAATCTCTCAAATGGGACAAAAACAATCCGTATTTCTTTTGCAACGATGTCAACGTGACAGTTACGTATTCTCTCAACAGCCAGCGAGTGGAGATATCATTTTATTTTATTTTATTTTACTTTTTGTTTTCTATTTAATTCGGAATATATTACGAGGCACGAGATATCGAGGACGTCCCACCAGCAGCTATCTACATTATGGGTAATGGTGGGAAATTGAGGTTAATTAATTTGCTTGCAATTGCGTGCCGATTTTTGCATCGCTGCATTGTTGTGTGTTGGAGCCACTTGAGTAGAGAATACTCAGAATTAAAGTTGTCACGAAGGCTTATTTTTAACCGCGTGTGGGTTAGATGTATAGATCAGACTGGTAGGTGGATAAGCGATGGAAAATTGTGTCTTGTTCAGGCTTTAACATAATCCATCGGTCGAGTGTCTATCAGACAAGAGGTATGGGAAGGTTTTTCAGTAGAAAAGTACGCAAATTCTTTCTTAGTGGCTGACTGCCTTAAAGGTAGCCACACTTAGGCCAATTAATAAAACAGAATACGAATGAAGAACTCAAAGTTGGGCCAACTGAATGCTCTCCGCAAAGCCTGAGAATTAAACTTGATCCTTTGATCAGAAAACTTGCACGTTTTCTTGCATGGCCCTGTAGTTGGACTGTGGTCTATGCCTGAATCAATAAGTGGACCGCTGATGACGGGTATTACGGCAGATCCTGGAAAAAAAACCCAAGAAATACAGATCGACACCCACCAGCTATTCGTCGATTTCAAGGCCGCATATGACAGCGTGCACAGGGACGAGCTAGACAACGCCATGTCTAGCTTTGACATTCCTGCCAAACTCGTCAGGTTGTGTAGGAGGACGATGGAGAATTCTCGCAGCTTCATCAAGGTCGGTAACGAACTCACCGAGACCTTCAATGTCAAAAAAGGTTTTAGACAAGGCGAGGCGCTGTCATTTAACTTTTTCAACACACGCTAACAGAAGTCCGTACAACTGTTAGCATACGCGGATGAAATTGATGTGATTGGTGGAGCACAGCGAGCCGTCAATGAAGCGTTTGCTGGTATTGAAGCGGAGGCGGCCAACATGGGTTTAGCGGTGAGGTGAACGAGGGCAAAACGATGTATATGCTGTCATCGAGAAAGGATGCACCACATCGACGGCTTTGCCAAAACGTCACCATAGGCAGCTATAACTTGGAGGTAGTCAAGGACTTCGTCTACCTCGGCTCGCAAGTGAACAGTACGAACAACACCAGTACCGAGATTAAACGCAGAATTACTCTTGCAAACCGCTGTTTCTTTGGGCTCAAGAGGCAATTGAGTAGTAGAGTCGTCTCTCGAAGGATCAAGCTAACATTATATAACACCTTTATCACCCCTGCCCTGCTCTATGGTGCGGAAGCATGGACAATCTCAAAAGCGGATGAAGAAGCACTTGGCCTCTTCGAGAGAAAAGTTCTGCGTTCAATCTTTGGTCATGTTTGCGTTGATGGTTATTCGAGAAGAAGATTCAACCACGAACTGTACGGGCTGTACAGCGGCATGAGCCTAGTCAGGCGTCTACGGATTCAACGCCTAAGATGGCAGCGCATGGACAACACTGCTCTAGCCCGAAGAGCCTTCGACTCCGAACCAGTGGGACAACGCAATAGAGGACGCCCACGGAACCAGTGGCGCACCCAGGTGGAGAAGGACCTCAATTGACTAGGTGTGCGCAGTTGGAGACAGCTGGCTAAAGATCATGCCGGCTGGAGAGGCTTACTGGTTGAGGTCCAGGTCCACCCCGGACTGTAGCGTCACCAGAAGAAGAAGAAGAAGAAGAAGATGACAGGTAGTCCGACTGGTATCAGCATAAATGGGAGACAAGACCGCAAAGGTAACGTTTTTCTCGAAACCACCAAGGGCTCCTTCGTTAGCTTTCGATTTTGTGCATGTCTCTAAGCCTTAGAGGGGGACTAAGAAAAATGAGCTCGAAAAATAAACAAACAAATTCGTGGAAAACCCAACATAGTAACTTAAAGAAATTGTTCAGTTTTTGTGCTGGAGGTGTCACCCAAAACGACACAGCCCGGGGCACTGTGTCCAACAACCTTGATTGATTGTGTTTCTGTTTTTTTTTTATGATTTGCGCCAATGGATGTCTTCTTAAAGATACTGGTAACCTGTGCTACCAGCATGAAAGATTCACGGGATATTATTCCCCACTTTCCTCACGCCTACGTCCCAAACCTCACCTCCGCACACTTCTACCACTCTCCCCGCGTAACTGCCGTTAGGTATTACTTCGCGAGGCTGGTTAGCATATCACGCTATGTGATCTATGTTTTCCAATTTGGCTTTTCTTTCTCTTTCGAGCCTTCTTAGCTCGATCTGCACGCTCGTTATAAAGGAGCAGGTCGCCAGCCATTTGTCAGCTGACTCCGTCATATGGCTAACTAGGAGCTCGGGAGTTGGTAGACTTTCTCTCGCCACGGCAAAGCGTTTGCAATGCAATATTGCGTACTCTGAGTCTTCATCTTTGCCCGCGCATTCTGGACAGGTGGGTGAGCTGTCGTGACCGAATTAGTGAGGGTATTTCCGGTAACCTCCATGGCCCGACAAGAACTGCGTGAACTGCTCTCCTTGTCAAGGCCTTTGGTTGTGGTGTCCCATCGGGCTTGCCAGAGTGCCATTGATGTTGCCTTTTCTTCGTTCTTCTGACATCTTGCGCTAGTAGGTAGATCCTTTGCATTTCGGTGGCGAGAATGTCGATCGGGACCATATCCAATGCTTCGTACGAAATTGTTCGGAATGCTCTTATCGCGCAGAGCCTGTATGTTGCCGAAGTCTTCCTTGCTGCCACCGTGATCGCAAGGGGCCTCGCCCATACTGGTGCAACGTAAAGAAGGATTGAGCTAACCACTCTGGAAAGCAGGACCCTTCTCGCATATACAGGTCGTCCAATGTTGGGCAGCATTCCGAAGAGCGCCGCCTGCATCCTTGATGCTTTTGCTGCAGTACTCGACGTAAGTTTTAAAGTTCAGCCGGTTGTAGAGCATTACCCCTAGGTACTTTAGGGACTCCTTCGATCGCATTATCTGCGTTCGCGTATTCCACAGTCTTTCGGCTGGTTATTAAGACAGCCTTAGTCGCATGGTCAGCTAGTTCTAAGTCGGTGGATTCCATCCAATCCTTGATCCTGGCGATCGCTTTGTTTGTGGCTGCTTTCGCCTCGTGGATGTCCTTGACCATTTTCACGACCGCGATGTCGTCAGCAAAACCGATGACCATGACTCCATGTGGCAGTGTTAGTCTCAGTACTCCGGCGTGGATTAAGTTCGCTTAGGTTCGTCTTTGTTGCGTTCTAGAGCTTCTTTGGCTAGTTTGGAATCGTAGTTTTGTTCAATTAACTTCCTAGAGTATTTGATACACTCCTGGTAGTTCCAAAACTGGATCATTTGTTCAGTGATGTATTTGTGAAGATTTGTGTCCGTGTTGTCGAATCCTTAAAGAGGGGGGGGGAGCCCAAAGATGGAGCACCTGTCTTGACTTGTATGTATCATTACCTTCATGGTCTTCATGTCGTGGCACGCGGACTAGCTTCAGTCTGTTATTTTCTGCCAGTGTTTTTAGTGTATAGTGTCATTCCCAGACAGAATAAGAATTAAATGTGTAACTCCGCTTGATTATCTGAGAATGTGTATATTTTAGTATTAATATGTCTTATGTTAATGATCCCCAGTGTGCAGCTTGGTTAATTGCAAACAGATCAGCTTGGAAAATCATTGCTTCCTTGCAGACAGAAATGGGTAGGCTACATCTTGGTCCTATCACACCTTTGTTTTCAAATTTCGACCCATCTGCATCTTTCACTGCATTCACACTCCCTGAGATTAATGGCGCTTCGTGCTGTATTGTGTTTTTAATGTGCAAGTCCAAAGGTAGAAGATTTAGCATTGCCGTCACATCATAGCTTCAGTCGCAAGCTGTCGCGAAGAGCTCAAGGTTCTTGGCAAACAGCTTTCGATCACTCTGTGCTGGGTCCCATGTCACAAGGACATAACCGAAAACCAGGAAGCGAATGCTATTCATCCCAGGCAATCCCATGGCTTTCCCTACCTCTGTCTGACATCAAGAGAAAGGTGGACAGTAAAATCATGAGGCTAGCTAATGAAAGGTGGAGTTCTCTCCCCACATGCGAGACCACTCGGACGATATGGCCTAGGTTCAACAGCGCTAAAACCGATTCCCTCCTCCAATGTAGCAGGAAACTGCTGAGGATGATGGTCGGAGCTATTACTGATCATAACCATTTGAGGTATCATGAACACAAAATGGGACTTACCCATGACACCATTTGCAGAGGCTGTGGGAACGAAGAGGAGATTGAGGACACATCCCACTATCTTTGTCAATGCCCCAGTCTTTGCAAACTGAGAAAAAGAACCATGGGAGAATTTTTCTTTCATGACCTCCTTGATATATCGGATATCCCACTAAAATCTCTTTGCAGGTCTTGGGGTGGCTGGGAGAAGGACGATAGCCAATGCTCGAGGCTCCATGCATGGTCCAATCTCGTGAATGTCACCGTGTATGCTATATCTGAGAACACTTTTGGAAGATCGTGCCTCTAGTGATGGCTCTAACTTGAGTACAATCGTCACAAAGGTGATACTGAAGAAGTCACACAACAGCTTGTCGACTTCTCTTAAGTCTTCTTTAAGATTTGAAGATCTTAATGAAGTCATTACCGATCTTGATGAAGCTACTAGAATTATCCATCGCCACCCTGCACAATCTGCTAGTATGGCAGTCAAAACTAGACGTGTTTCTATGCCAACTGTCAGAAGCTTTGGTTTTTTGTAGACATCTCTTAAGCTGAACCTATGCCGATAAAGAACTGCCAGATTTGCTAAACGGCTTCATGCGAGCACACATATAGGCAGAGATGAAGAGTCATTCCTCAATTGACACAAGCAAAGGAATCTCATCTTTCATGTGGACCGATGCTATTGCTTCGTGTTGGTGCGACCATTTCTATGAATGGACTGCGTAACTGAAAATTTATGAACGAAGGCTTATTTTCAGCGTGATGATGCCTCATGTCACACAGCTGCTTAAAAAACGTCACATTTAATGTACGTTTAATTGATTTGATGATCAAAGGGGATACCTCGAAGTATCTGACGAGATCGAGTGATTAAAGGCCACTTTTATCCTTTGACGTTTTTTGTGTTGTGAGTGAGAGCACCCGACAAATAAATCCCAAGTAAGATTCCATAGTCACAATTCCATTTACTAGGTTTTTGGAACCATCTCTACACCAAGAGGACAATAGCCTTACCATAATGTTGCCAGCACAATGCTTCTTCTTGGTTTTCTTAGTGAACTCAGGATTCCATTCAACGTTGGATGGACGTCTCACATAATGTCTGCTGTCCTTTCCAAAGGATTTTTATGTTCATACCTCCAAAGGATAATTCGGCACTTTTAAATAATGAAGTATGTTTTTTTTAGAAAAGGAATCTGTATTTATTATTTTGTCCATCACTGTAACCATCTTAGGATGCTTGGCCTTATTTCATTTAGTTTATTTAAAAACATATTTAATACATAATTAATAATTTCTTTTTCTTTGGTCTTATTTCAGATACAAGACGTATGCCATAACCCTACTAAAAACCTCCGAAACGTAAGTTCTAAAATGTAAATTATGATGACTTTGTATAGTTGACATCTGCGTATTTATTTATTACATGGTCTCTATTAGATACTCATCCATCAAAATTCAACGAGCTTGTCACCCTTCAACCGCGTCACTGTCAATCACAATAAACTACCAATCATTGATGTCCTTTCAAGTGAGATCTGTTCAATTCTGAATGACATCCCTGTCATTTGCTTGTCAAACTGTGAATTGAAAATGAAAACGTGGAATAACTGCACAGTTAGGCTTGCTAATTGCACATGTTTTGCACATTTTGCATATGATTCATTCCAATAATATTGTAATATTCCCTCACAGTGTCTTGGAGAAGAGGCATAATTGTCTATGATCTGGCTGAGGCAGTCCAAAATGAATTACGCAGCACTGAGCAAATACCGTCAGGTACACGCCTTCTTTAGAACTCAGCAAAATATTGAAACGCTCAAAGTTGTTGTTTCGGCGTTTTGCTTTTTTTCGCTTAAAGGTTTTTTTTTTTCTTTTCCTTTTCTAATTAAAATTAACGACCTGTCTAAGCGAAGCGCTACAACGTTCCATTTGGATTCCGCCTTAAGATGGCGCGTGGTTTGTTTGCTCGTATTTGACGAGCGCGAGAAACAAAGAAATATCCACGACTTCCCTTCTCTATGGGCATTTGTAAAGAAATGCAAACGTTTGAAGTTATTAATCATGCGAATCACAGATTTCGGAGTTTATTCTGAAAAGCAAATTATGACGGGCACATATTTACCTTTTGTGCGGGTAAACATATTTTGCTTTCGTTTTTTGACAGCGCCTCCTCTTTTATTTGACAGCAAATTATTCACACAATTTGTCTTGGAGATTTACTGTGTGGCGTGTCGGTGGAAATGACATGAATCGTGAGTCACCGTTTAACGCGTTTAACTAGTAGTTTACATAACGATTTTAGAAATCGGTGATTAGGTATACGATGTATGTGTCAACTGTAATGTCAAACAGTGAATGTAAAGAGGGTTTTTTTCTAAATCGTCTGTGGTCAGCGATGTGAATACATGATTGGATGGGTGTGGACCTAGAAGAAGTTTCAAGCTTATTTTAAGAGAACAATACGTTTTTTCTAGGTGAAAATGCGAGAGAGAAAGCTTATGGCTTTCAAGATGAAGCGATGAGCTCCTTCAAAGAATCGTTTAATAGTGCCGTTGAGTTTTGCTCTTCTGGTTTTGCTCAAACTTGAGGGAGGGACCAAAACTTATTGAAAAAATAATGAAAAAGCGTTAGCATTCGTAGTATGACTTTTTCTTAGACGTCTTCATTTTCATTTTCATTGAAGCATGTGTACAATTTAAATTGTTAATCTATAAAGTGAAATGAGTGCACGATCGAAAAGTTCTTCCCCTAAACCACTACCCTCTACAGCGTCAGAGGCACACTCACCAGCAATTTCTACCAATAGCCAAGCAATCCTCGCTCTGCAAAAGCTTGAAAAGCGAATCGATAAGCAAAGTGAACTGCCTATAAGTACTGACATTGAAAACTTTAGTCACGAGTTTCGCGTGAAGATCGAGGAAATTGAAAAACGTTGGGCGACAAAGCTTGATGAAGTTGCTGGTGTGAGATGAATGTAGCAACAACGCTCAAAGTGGATTTATTTCTACTAAGTTCTGCAAGTTCAAGCATGTGAGCGTAAGGATGCCCTTACTTTTTGGGATTCCGGAGTGCAGTAATGAAACTCTGTTTTTCTATAAGGCGCCATCCACCATCGCTCAGAGACATTTTCTGTAAAAAATGAGGAATATGTTAAAATAATGCACCTACCTCACCCATGATCATCCAATTTCTCAATGGATTCGATAGAGTAACTTTTTTGATGCTGGTATCGACTCAAGTAACAGCTGATTCTTAAATGAGAGTCCGATAAGTACAAATTGCTCTCTTCTGCCAAGTACAAACGGTTCACACGCCGGCAGATCCTGTAAAATTCACTAAAAGAGCAGATTCATACTCACCATACTTTCGACGGCCTTGCCAGGACTGCGACCCATGGAGGGCTTGATCCTGAGCTATATAATTGCCTTCCATCGCGGACGGTCCTGGTCACGCTGCTTCCGATCAACAAGAGCAAGCTGTCTTGCGTCCGCGATGACTTGGTCTTTTACCGGAGGTTCGGTCTAACCTTCACGAATCATGAGTATCCGATCGAAGATCTTCTTAGCTGGAACATTGGTGCTTCGAGACAGGAGTTTTGAGCTCAGTTATTTTGATAAACCGAAGTTGACCACTTCGAATATAGATACAGATGATCTGGTGCATGCTCCCTACCAGAACATCGCCCCGGTCTTGAATGCCTCTGGTGGTGAATCTGTGGCTTTGTTGCTCTTCAGGATTTTTGACAAAATCTTTAAAGTTCGAAGGGGGGACTATTTCGTCGACTGAAATGGGGATTTCTTAGTTCCCCATCACTCTCTCCTAGTCAGGTCGGCAAAGCAGTCGTTGGAAGTGCTGCTTCAACACATCCTCTGTTCCCTGTGGGTCAGTAACTAAATTACCCTCACAATTTTTTTTTTAATAAAAGGCCCGTATTTTTGTATCGCCTCTAACCTCTTCTATATCCTTGAAGGCTTATCCTTCCGTCCTCTAACCCGATATTCCTCTTCTTGCACAGATCTGGTCAGGTCTTGTTTTCCTTTGCATTGGCTGGTGTGGAAGGACCTTGGGTATGCCACGTCGGCTGCAAAGGTTTTTTTTTTTTTTGCTCACACTCGCCATCTTACCAGGGGTTTCTTGACAATGTACATAGAGATAAGCTATACATCGTCATCCCTTCTTCCATCAAGTTCGATAACGAATTCACAGGGACCTTCAATCTTAAACAAGGTTTAAGACAAATCGACGTGCTGTCATTTCATTTATTGCATGATATCACTCTTGGGACAATTGTCCAGAACTCACAGAAATATATACGATCAAGCATAAGTCTGTTCAGCTGTTGCCACATACGGACCACATTGACGTGGTTTGTCAACGATGCGAGCCTTGAGCATGGGGACGGAAGTGGCTAAGGTAAACAGCATTGTTGGTACACACCACACATAACTTCGATGTCTTTGTCAAGCCTTCATAAATGGCATGTATAACTTCAAGGTGGACAGCGACTTCATCTACCTCGACTCCACAGTAAATGGCAGCACTATGATCAGTGCAAGATATCTCCTGCCAACCTCTATTTCTTTGGCCTCTGAGTAAAAGAGTTTGAGTACACTTTGAGGAAGACATTGATTATCCCAGTCCTGATCTGAGTCGCAGGGGTACGTACAATGTGACCCTAGCCAGGATCTAGCGCCTAGGTAGTCGACTTAGAGACGTAGAGCCCATGGACAACTTGGCGCTGCGAACTTATCATATTTATATTAGATACAAAGTTTCAAAGACGCATGAAGACATAGGGCTAGTGTCTAGTGCCTCGTGAACCGAATCACTGTTGTGTCTTTCTTGTGAACCGAATCACTATAGCGTCTTTCACGCAGAGACAATAGCAATAAAAGAAGCTTAGTCCTGGCTTAAAAAGAAAAACGACGACCAAATCAAGAACAGATATCGTCTTCTGTTCTGACACCCAGGCAGCGATCAAATCTCTGAGTGCCGTAACTTTCAATTTCCCTCGGAACGATATGACAAACAATTTAGCATCGAACTTATGTGGGTGTCGGGACACTGTGATATTCCTCAGCACTGTGAAGGAGATGAACTCGCTAGGGAGGGCACAGACTCTGCACACTTCTCGGATGGAGACTTGCTACTGCAAGGCGTCTACTGAAACTTGAAACGCTTACTCACACGAATCGTAGATGGTCTACTGCACATAATGCCTCAGCAGTAAACGACTATGATCTGCTATCGATCTAAAGCGTTCACCCAGCCAGACAAGAATGAGTAGATCAAATCTCAGATCTCTGGCCAATAGAACTCAAGTCTCTGGATTATGAATTCCCTACACTGACTGGACAGAGGAGAGAATAATCTGCAATTTTACAGCTCTCTACTCCCGAAGAAGCAATGACCAAAGCTGCTGCTGTCTACCAGCTGTCAAGCCATTTGATCCACTACAAAGACGTCATTCACGTCGATCTTCCAGAACTTTTTTCATTGCTTTCATACAAACGGAGCACTTTTCGTCAGTCCGAAAAGTGTAGCCTGTGAGTCAACGTCTGCCTCTAAAGTTGGGATCAACTATAAGAGAAGGACCTCAACTAACTTGGTAAGCAGTTAGCAAGGGATTGCGTTAGCTGGAGATGCTTGTTGTCTCAAGAAAACGAGGAATATATTCTCCATTTATTTCCGGGCTTCACTTTATTTGATCGATTTGGTTTCCCAAGATCCAACCAAGTGCTGGCTCGAAGGGGCAGGTCTCATTAACTTCCTCGTGTGAACTCATCGAACCGATATTTTTTGAAGTAGTTACGATTCCAGGTACCTCCTTTGTCTTGAACTAAAACATTTTTCGACGCTGCTCCAGTTGCGTGTTAAATTTCATCTGACATCGTCACTGATGCGCGATAAATATCGGCTGCCCAAAAATGCATCCAAGTGCAATCCAAACATCGTTCAATCACGCGTTACACTTGTGTGAAAATATCAAAAAAAAAAAAAAAAAAAAACACTAAAAGAATGTCATTCTGATTGAATCAGTTAACACTTTATGGTCATAACACAAACCTCTGTTCCTTTGCGAATTCAATTAATTTATCCCATTCACGTTCCCTTGATGGGATCAATAAATAAAATTTTAAGTAAACATAACGGTCCTCTGACGTACGCTATCCTTCATAAGCAGCACTGACAAACGAGTGAACGAAGAGAATTTAAAAACAAAAAAAAGAGAACATATTACAACGGCCGGGCTAACGAGCAAAAAACCGCCTTTTAAGGCAGCACGCGAGAGCGAAAATATATCAACCTAATCAATCACAAATGTGGCCAACATAGGCTTCTTCTCGAAACGAAACCAATACGAAAAAAAATTCCAAATTTCAGAATTCGTTTGTAAATCTCTTAACATTTCCAATTTTTTTTTTCTGTTTTTGCTCTTCCCGAATAAGGAAAAGTTAATAAATTCGTGCGAAATGACCACGGCGCGGCGCGCGTTGAAGCACTCCCGCTTACATGCACGCCGCCTCGTGTCAATGCGGCGCGGTGGTGTTCGAAGGTAGGGCAGCCGTCAAACACCACCTTCTTCCAAAATGACAAAATTGAAACAACAGCAAAAAAAAAAAAACCATTTCGCATCCGTAAACCGTTTCGACGGAGAACCCCCCGAAAAAAAATGAAACAATCAAATGTTAAGTTTTTTTTTATTATTTTGCACATTTTTTATTCATTTTTCGACTCAAAAGTATTTTGTATTCAATTCAATCCGACGAGCGGCGACGCACGGTGGGGATGAACAAAAAGAAAACGAAGATGGCACACCTTCCGTTCATCGTCGGATGGTGATTCACTTTACGCGAAATGCTTTTTATAAGTTAACACGATTTTTTGTTTATTAAGATCTTGGTTTGTTTTTTTTTTTCCTCTTCTTCTGAGATCTGCACATATTTTTGGGTCCACACTTTGGTGGAGTCTGAACTGAGGAACAAAAAAATGGAATTAAAAATAAATGTTGGACATAAGATGTAACCCGGCATCAAGCAAACAACAACAAACGGGCAAATTTCAATTTTGACATCGTTTCCTGGAACACAGTGTTGCGCGTTGCGGTCTGAGTAACGAGAAATTTCCATAGTGATAAAAATGAGTGTTTTTTTTTCGCTTGGCCTTAAATGCACACACTGGTCCATAAAACACCCATTAATTCATTACAAATTGGAAGAGACTTGATGTAGGAGTGTAGTTAATGCAATAATTTGTGTATTTGTCACAAACAAAGAGAGATGAGGAGATTACTGCGGACTGTAGAGTGAACTGGCTCAAGGATGAGAGAATTCTTAATTGATCCATTAAGCGCGCTTATGTCCTGAGGATCCCCGGTTTTGAGTACACGGTTTGTTTGAAGATGAGATAATGGAATATCGGGTATAATTACATTTAGTACACTGTTCGATTTGGGAACCATCGGAAGAAACGGATACTTATCGCAGACATTTTTATAAGGCACTTATTTTTGGGTTGCTTGGTAATTGGTCAGCTTATCTCGATTTTTACTAATTCCTTCACAATTGTGCACCCTGTGGCACCCCCAGTTGTGATGCAGAGTAACAGACTCGGCGAGGGGACGGACGGCGTGCCTGTCTGGCAGGCAGTTGTCCTGTCCACTGTTTTGTTAGATGTCATGCGTAGTTGTGAACTCTTTCTCTGGATTGTGAATCACCTAAGCGTGAGTTTACCTCCTCCTCAGTTGGTTATGCGACGGAAGGCTCGTGGTTGAGTCGCCTATCCAGGCTATGTGGAAGATGAGCGATGTCGCATTTAAATCTTGTTACAGCTCATTCTTGTCTAAATGGAGAAAGCCTTCTGGGGGACGAAGCCACTGTGCATGCCGCACTCTTTGTTGTAGAAATCCCAACAGACCTCATTGGCATAGGTGTTGTGTAAAGGCGAAGGCAGGCCATAAGTTGCTTGCACTCACGTCGAACCCCACGAAACAGCCATAGGTGAGAATTGGCTGGATGAGGGCCATGTGGCAGATAACCTTCAGTTGGCTGGTGTAAATAGGCTAGGCTCTATGTAAGAGCAAAAGCACCTCGGGCTCTGGCCAGAGCAGTATTTGTAGTCACAGACTGTAGTCAGTCCTCTACGCCAGTGATTCGCCGTGTCGTCCAATAATTGAGAACTTTCGCTAATTCTCTTTCGTATCCGCCGAGGCCTTATACAACGGCGTCTTGAACGGTTTCCGACTTCGTGAAGTTGATACTGAACGCATATTCCGTCTTTATTCACACCAAAACGGAGGTAAGATTCAGCTGTCAAAATATGTGAGCGGAGAGGATTCGTTAAACTTTACGAAATACAATTTTATTCACACCAGATGAAGCATTTCCTCCAAAATGCTAAGGAAATGCTTACACCACCCAATGCCTCATTAGTGCAACGAAGTCACCCTGTGTGAGTGTAGTGATTTCTTCGTTCTTTGAGCTTGATCTGTACACGATCAAGTTCTCGGCATACGCAATATCCGAGATCACTTGATCATTGTACGGTATATTCTGTTTTCCTCTCCTTTTCAACTCAGCATGTTCTTAGCATCGTTGTGGATCGATGTCTAGTCCAAGCTAATATTGCCTGCAATCATTCCACTCATAAAGATCAGCCCTTCTCCTCTTAGTTAGAACCTAGTTGTTGGATGTTTCTTTCCCGAACTGTAACCGCATCTCTGTACACTGTACACTTACTCTTACTTTGCTTTCCTCACCGACAGGACAGCATAGCAGAATTATTCATTCGACATTACTCATAATCATCCCTGTCGTTCTTTTCATTTCTCTAATTCTTTGGCATCTAGACTGGCGAGAGATAGAGTTTGTGACCATGATTTCGGCAGTGATCGAAGTATTTTGTTTCAGATTGGAATTCACGTTTCACAGACAGAAATTCAAGCACTTCCACAGACTTGAGTCAGTTTGTGCATCAAGGGTTGACATCATATTTAAGGAGTTTTGTCTCGAAAATTGTTGCTAAAAATGGCCCCTTGAAAATATTTTTCCGACACAGGTGGCGACAATGTTGTGAGAGGCTTTTAAATTAACAATTTCCTCGGATATACTTTCCAAGAGCCGTCCCCAACTATGATGAAGTACCCGACGTTACAGTCGAAGAAGTTGAAAAGGGGCTGTCAATTACTCCAAAAAACGAAGAGCGTTTGTGCCGGACGAGATACTCTCTGTGTGCTGGAAAAAGATGTGAGACATCGGGTTCAAATGGCTCATGATTTTCATCTCCAAACTTATGAGAGGCGATCCAATGCCTGATCAGTGGAGGGAAAGTTATCTTCTTCCTCGCGATACTCGAAATTGTGACAATTCCTGTTCGACCACCATGAAGATCATTGAGCGGGTTTTAGATGGCCGATTGAGAGAAATAATGAGGTTATCTGCTTGAAGGAAAAGTGACGTACTAAAAAGTGCATCTGTTATTCTTTGCTGACGATGGAGTCATCATAAGTGATGATCAAACTTCCCTGCAACGAAGACTTGATGTGTGGGTGGATGTTCTAGAGGGGAATGGGTACCGCATTAGCCAGAAAAAAGACCGAGTGTGCTGTGCTGCCCATTCTCCGATCCACTCGGGTCTATTCCAGACATTTATTTGAATGGAATACTGTTTCCCAAGTGTGAAAAGTTCAAATATCTGGGATCTATGATTAATAGCGAAGGAACCTGTGATGACGATATCAATCATCGCGTAAGCGTAGGGTGGATGAAGTGGTGCCATCTTCAGTGACCGAAAAATGCCCACTAAGCTGAAAGGAAGGCTCTACACCGTATTTGTACGTCCGGCATACAAAAAGTATGAGGAAAAATTAAAGGCAATTGAGATGAAAATGCTTCACATGACAGCAGGAGTAACAAAGCTCGATAGAATATGAAGTTCAATGATTCGAGGAAGCCTGCACGGAAATGAACCCATCTCTAAAAATGTTAACGATGTTGTAAGTTGTTAAGTTGGTATTGTCATGTTCAAAGGAGAGATCCTTCGAACCTCGTTAAAAAGGAAATATCAATCAACTTACCCACTTAAGCGTGAAAGAAAGGCAGGAGGAAAAGATATAGGAGATAAAGGGGTTATTATAGTTTAATCAAAGAAAAGACTTGATCCTTTACAGTGTCAGAAAACAGACAGCGCCTTTTTTCGACCACACAATTTTCGATTCCATGTGTTTTTTTTTTACAGAGAAGTGTTCTAACAAGGATAAAACCCAGAAGATAAATAGCTTCATCAGAATAGTAGATGGTGACGCTTTTAGTTGCGCGGGTGTACTTCGCCTCAGTCCATTCATCGGTCATTACAGACCATCATCGTCACGGACTGTAGCACAACTTATTTTTGAATGAAAAATTTCGTTTACTCAATTTAAGCATTCGTTGAAATTGCCTTTGGCGCCTTTAATCTGTTTTCGAACTCAACTTTGACTTCTTTCCTCAAGCCCCTGACCACGATTATATGGGGCAGTCGAAATCTCTCTCATAACTTTCGAAATTCGACACAAGGAAATTCATCTGACATTGGACAAGTGAAAGGTTCAAAACTGCACTCTTCCTCGAATTAAGAGCAGCAGAAAATTACAATTTTGAACGCACAACCATGGCTGCATGTCTGACAAGACTGATTAAATGTCAATTTTCATATTGGAGATAAAAATAGACCTCAAACTGCTTAATTGCAGATTCGTTCAGCCTTGAAAAAGAAGAGGTTGCGAATCCTTCAGCAGCAGCACTAATAACACCGCAATTGTCCATGTGGAAAAATCATCTTCGGTTTAAGGCGACTGCCCTCATTTGTCTCTCTCAAGTGAGGTCTAAATCCATCAAGTGTTTCGGCATGCCTGCCACATCCATCTCTAGTTGATAACATGCACTTGGCACGTATGCATCCCCCCTGCAGCCGCTGCTCTGCCGAAGACCATCCCGCCGTCATCAGCGCCATCGCCATTTTAATTTTGATCAGCGCATCTCTGTGTGGCATGCGTTTGCTGCTGCATCCACGTTCGTTTGTGTGTACTCTGTCGATCATTGTCCACGCCGCGCCGCTGCCGCCGCAGAGACTTAATCGGTCTGCTTGATGCCTGACTTGCACTTGTTCTTATTTTAATTCTTTTAATTTACCCTTCGTTATTGCATTTTCAAGGTTACCACTGTCTTCGAATGAAAGGCAGTGCGCCGGAGAGAGATGATACGTGCGGCATACAACGCAACTCCTGCACTCAACTCGGCGAGACAACAACGACAACCTTGCTGATGGTATTCATATATCCTTGCGGTCTGTTATTGCGTAGACGTGCTATGTGGTGTAGAGTATGGTCTCCCGCCGATCTGTCACTTCGCTGCTCTGTTACACAGCGTGCTTTAGATGCAGAATCTTAATTGATAAATAGCAACAAATTGGCTATTTATAGAATGTAAATCGCCAGTCTTCAGATAGTGCATGATCTGTTTTTAATTTGTAAAGCGAACACTGAGCTGGAGACGATGGTCAACACAGGACACGACGCATGGGCTGGGGGATCAACTGAAGTGTTGTGCTCTTGAAAGTCCCCCACCCTTTTGGATAGATTGTGCCACTTAAGCGTGATATGCAACTGTATTCTTGTCTCTCATTTAGTCGTGTTTTTTGAGTAATTGATGGATGGTTAAATTTGTGATCATGTGACTTGTGATCGTTTGTGTTCTTTTGAGACTTGAGACTAAGACCAACGATCGGTGGGTTCCGGCACTGAGCTGAAAACCACAGTCCAGTTAAATGAAGGAAGAGTAAAGGGGAAAGCCAACTAGTGGATTTTTTAAAATCATATGTTATTTTAACGCTGACAGCTGTTTCCCGCTTGAAATCTTGACAGAATGTCTGTATCACACCTCCGCGAAACGAAAGGAGTTGCATTAGGTTTGGACAACCTTGAGAAATATTGAAAACTTATTCCCAAAGTGAGTGCTGTGTAGCCCAAACAGTGTGTATTCCAGTTGGTCGGGCTCAGCCCGAAGGAACTACGAGCAACCCGTCAATGACCTCGTGAGCCGTTACGGGGGAGTGGGGGAAAGTCACTCCATGCACTAACCAGTGCGTGCGGGGATCAAACGGCAACGGACAACGACATCGACTTAGTATGTGCACATGGAACGTCTCTTTGCTCACAGGAAAGGATCTCGAGTTAGTTGAGGAAGCTGCCAGATATCGTTTGGATATCGTGTGTATCTCTTCGACAAAGCAAAGGGGATCTAGAACTGTGGACGGGTGGAAACGTTTCCTGTGAGTTGCACCGCAAATGTGTGCACAGGCGGGAATGGGGATACTCATAAGTCAGAGTCTGGCAGACATTGTAGTGGATTCCGTTAGGAGGGAGAGTCGGGATCTTAAAGCTCAGGCTTGAAAGGTCAACTTTGGCTCTGTCAGGTATATGCACCTAGTCTGGAGTCAGAGTAAGCGGCTTTCCTGGATGAACTTGATGCTGCACTTGATTGGGTAGCGGAAATGGATTCCTTTATCCTGATGGGTGACTTCAATGCTCAGGACGACGAAAAAGATGACATATTGATTTGAAAGTTAATTTCAGTGAGAAAGTTTTATTTAAATTGTAAGAATGAACATGATATGTTGCAGTGGTTGCTTTGCCGACTGAATAGGATTGCAATTATAATAATAATGTGGGGGCGCGACAGTCCTAGGTGGACCTGGGCCTAGCTTCTCAGCAACCACTCGTGTTGTGCGTGCTATTGTTCTTTCACGAGGGGAAGGGACCTACAGTTTAATGCCGACTCCGAACGGCGAATTTGGAAAGCTTTTTCTAGACAGGAATACTCCTTCAGTGACTCGAAAGAGGTGGAGCGGTGAATTATGATAGGTGGTAAATTCGGGTATCGAACCTATCACCCTCGGCGTAGGAGTCGACGCACTTATCCACTACGCCACGGCGACCATTGCAATTAAGGGACCGTGCTTTAAGTTGTAGCTGCTGACTGCTGGTGCGTAGCAGTCAAACTTTGGGCCAGCGTAGCCATTTTTTTGTTACCACGCGTATCTGTTTAACCTAATTCCACTAAATAGTTTGTGTTTTTGATAAAGCGTTTTTGATAAGATGCCTGACCCTTATGCTACTGAGTTCCATCAGGTTGTTAAAATAACTTGCAATTACAGAGTAGTTGTACAAAACTTTCCTACTCCTCCGCGTCCTTGTAGCTTGTGCAAGTCATTGTAAGGAAAGCCTAGTCTTACAGCTTGTGTTCCAATGGCACAATGCCCGGTTGTGATGCCGATATTGGTTCCACTTACTCATTCTGATCATGCTGAGAGAGAGTTTTGAATCGAGAGCAAGCCGTAACTGTCTTGTAATGAGGCATCCACTACCGGTGGACCATCTCGACTTGCGTGAGTAAGCGTCTCAAGCTTATGCACATGCTTTGCAGTAGCAAGTGTACAGAGCCCGTTCACTTCACGGCTCTCTGGAATGTCACAGTGTCCCGACAACAACATAATTTGTATGCTAAAATACTCGGTCACCTCGTTGAGAGACAGACGGATTCGGGGAAGTCTTACATTTGAACGCGACTGCTGTCGGAGATTTGGCTGGCAAAACAGGTGACGAGAACTGTTCTTGGTATAAGAGTTGGTTCGTTCGGGACCAACGAGAATAAATGTTCGTCGGAACCTTTTAGCACAACTCTACTTGAAAATGCATACATTTTAAGCCAGGACAGAGTTTGATTTATCGCTTTGGCCCATGAAAAACGTTGTACAAAGCCAACTAGTGGTAAACAAAAAGATAGTTGAAAGTTAAAGTCATTAGACAGATAATTGTCTTAAATATTTAAAAAATTCAATGAAAATTGTTTATGTCTGTCCAAAACTAAGGAATTGTCATCAGCAGCCTTTACTTCCGTAGGCTGACATAGTTCAAGAATGCTTACATTTTTACATGGATGCATTCACACTCAGCGAAAACAGAGCCCATTTGAAAAAGGCTACTCAATTTTTGAAGTTCAAACTTAAGTCGAGGAAAAAATAACCCTTCAACTCATTTGTGGTTGGATTCGGATTCAATGAACAAGATTACTCACGACGATATCATTTTCCAAAGAAAAATCGCTCAAAAGACCTTAAGAAGCCCATACACAGCAAACCTCGCACTTTGGTGTGTACACCGCTGTCGCTTTACGCCACACACAAATTCGTACACAGAGGAGCTCAATGGATATTGACTAAGATAGAACAGCGTAATGAGTGGGCTGGCCGACACAAAGAACACGCTTAAGGACACCAACACAAGTGGGGTGTGTATGGGCAGCTTTAAGATCAGAAATCTACCCAAAATGCTATTAGTTGTGGAAGTTAAAGCAAATTTGTTTGTGATTCCCTAAATACTGCAGGGTTTGGCAATTGCAGAGGAACCTAAGGGCGTTAAAAATTTGTGAAATTATTAAACCCGCCGCCGATAAGCGCCTTAGACATCGATAAAGAGGAAGCTACGTGGACATCAGCATCTGCGGAGTATTTTTAAAACAAAGCCCAATCATTCCTTGACACATCATTTACCAGCATGTTGTGTGCATCAATCTCTCGAGTTCTTTTGGATGATTAGAGCCCTATACTCTTCCAACATCCGATGGACAACACTTGAATATCCCGACAGGCCGTAGACGAGTAGCAGAGATAATTAAGCGCACACACACACTGTACACCCCACGGTCGCACGTTCAATGCAAAAAAAAAAAAAAAAAACAAAGATAACTCTTCAATTAATGACGCATCGTTCCGCTTCAATCGAATGTCCTTCTACGGTTTGTTTCTCCCTGCTTCACAACGACGTTGCAGTACATTGTTCAGCAATTAACACGGCACAGCATTCAACACTAGCCAATCATTCCATGTGACTCCTCACCTTATTAACTCGCCGCAAATTGCTTTGATTCGTATGCTTAATTTAACGAACAAAAAAATTATTAATTACCTAAACAAAAAGAAGCCAAAGCAAAAATATATATCTACCTCTAAATCAATTCGCACTTTCTCGACTAGGGAACGATCATTTCCATTTTCCGTCGCTGCCTGCCTCCGTGCCGCGCCGCAC
Source organism: Eristalis intricaria (assembly GCA_964034865.1). NCBI lineage: Eukaryota > Metazoa > Arthropoda > Insecta > Diptera > Syrphidae > Eristalis > Eristalis intricaria. Next base: position 38,613,725 of record OZ035875.1, read on the forward strand.
CGCTGCCGCCACAGCCGCAGTCCTCAACATCGGCAGCGACGTCGTTGTTGCTGTTTCTCAAAACCAAACAAACAATAAATTAACTTTGAGGTCAATTTCTATTGACGCTTACGTTGCAGTCTGTTGATTATATTAATTTGCCGGCTACAAAATGTGTGCAAAAAAAAAAAACAAAAAAAAACGCCACCACACATCGCACATCACACAACCACCAACAGTAACAATATCAAATTGTTGTTATTTATTTTGTGCTTTTTTTTTTGGAAGTTCACTTGCCGAACGAATTGGCTCATGGCTTCAAGTGGCGAACTAAAATACGTTTCAAGTTCAATGTTAAGGTCAGTGTCAGATAACCAGCAGCTGTTGTAGCTGGTGTGCGCGTTGCAGAGATGTGGATCACACAAGCCGAGCTTTATTTCATTCACTCTCTCGCTCTCTGTGTCTGGCTCATGTTTTCCCCTCAAAATAACATCAAAGGAAGAAAAAGAAATCAAACACACAAAAAAATAACAACCCATTGAGACGGACTGAGACCGAATGAGAAACCGAACGCGTCAAAATATCTAATAGAATTAGATGCAATTTAAGTTGACGAAAAGAACAACAAAAAAAAAACGAGGCAAGCGAGCAACGAGACTCTTGCAAGGTTGTCTGTGGAGGTTGTTAATTTTAAGTGCATTTAAATACCGGTCTAGCCAGGGCCCGAGGCTTGTGTTGTTCTTTGATTCGACAATGATATCTGAGATCGACGGGAAAACAATAAAAGCGAAAAAATGAAACGCTGTCAAGACCGGAGAGTGATTGCTGTTTCGTGTTGCTAATCTGACTTTGTGTGAAAGATCGTTCTGTTGACATCATGTTTGATTTCATCTTTTGTTGTTTCTTCTTCTTCTTCTTTGATTAATCACGCGGCGAGTACACGCGGAGAATAAATGCAATTGGCAATGCAAGAAGATGAATTGAAAAATGACTTGACTAAGGTTAGGTTTTTAAAGAGGAGTGTGATGACAGAACAACCGATTTTGAATCCCCTCATTTGTGGAGTACACGGTCTGATTTCACCTATCCGGTGTTACGTGATGGTGTAAGCTACCCCGTCATCTTTTCAAATCGTAGAAGATCTGATATATCCACATTCGCTAAGTCCGCAGTCTCTGTGAAGAATCTTTGGCCCAGCAAAGCTAGGAGCCAAATCTGGAGAGCTGACCTGTGGCAAAGCAGATGTTTGATCGTTTCGGTCTCTTCCTCGTAACCGCAACTCCGGCAGTCTGCATTCCATACATGTCTTGGTGTAGTATGGATTTAGTTTTGATTTCAAAATCGGGGAAGGCATCTTGGGAAGAAGTTAGTGGCGTTCAAGGCTTTGATTATCACAGTCTTGGAGTTCAGGATGTGTGTCCAGCAGTAGCTTGTCTTGAAGGCGATTGGGAGAGACAATCATCGACAGACAGACGACACGCCTTGGCTTAGTATGGATTTAGTTTTGAGTTGAAGGGGAAGACATCTTGGGAAGAAGTTGGTGGCGTGCAAGGCTTTGATTATCGCAGTCTTGGAGTCCAGGACGTGTGTCCAGCAATAGCTTGTATTGAAGGCGATTGGGAGTTATCCCTTCTGGTACTGATATTTCACAGTTTGATGAATTGGTGCACGCGCTCAAAGACTTCACATCCTACCACTTGCTTTGAAGATTACCACGGACAGATCGCCAGCATCTGCAGCTTTGTTCGACTTCCTCTTATCTTGATTGTGGGCTCAGAAGCCTCGTCTATAATCGTCCCAATTGTGTGGAGCATGCCGCTGTACGCTTTTGAGGGTGCACTTGCATCTTCATTGCCGTGGAAGAGTTTGAAAAAGTGGTCAGGCGATACTGAAATATGTCCCGGCAAACTTCTGTGATCACGATGGCATAATGGGTAGATGCGTCAACTCATACGGTAGAGGTTCTGGCTTCCATCCTCGACATAAACATCTTTCATAATTTACGGCACACCTCTTTTGAGTGACAGACAAAGCTGACAAAACAAAGGGTATCCTTGTCCAGAAAAAGCTTCTAAAACTGCGCCGTTCAGATTTGGCATTAAACTGTGTACGCCACCTCTACTCGTTTAGAAACTAGCCTCAAGTCCACTTCTGGCTGTAACGCCACCCATATTCATACTGCTAGGGTACTGCCCAAACTTTACACGTCTATTAGACAATTTGTTCGCTCAGGCTCGGACCCTGCATCTGTCGCCCGACTGATAAGTAAGTAAGTAAGTAAGACAATTTTTTTCAGTTTTTTCCCAAGGACGTCTTATTGGGATTGACCTTAGTGTTGCGTGGCTAATACCAACCCACCCACAGGTTCAACTTCTGAAAAGCTTTCTTTGCTGCCACCTCTTCATCCTCATCTCGAGAATATGTTGGACTGAGCAGTTCGCAAGCGCATTCTTGTTTCTCCTGAGAAGGCGGGTCCCTTTCCTTCTTTTCTGTTTGTAAAGAAAAGTCGTCAATAATCCTAAACGTTGGGAGCTGAAATAATAGACATCCTAGGAGGCAACAGATTTAACCAATGGCTACGCAAGAACATGTTACTTTCTCCAGGCCGGTGCATGAGTCAATATGTCAGTCTAAATTCATTAATATTCAGGTTGACGGAGAGAAGATAAAAGGATGATCGGACATGAAACGCTGAAGCTGTGAAGTAATTGACAAAAATTCGTTGCCATTTAAGTGACAACCAAAGCCGCGATGATCACATCCATTCGACATTATTTGGTCTCTCTCCCGATGCCCACTCTAGGATATAACCCCACTCCTGCCTTCGCACGCTTTCAACCTCAAACGATCTAAATCATGCACAATGTGTGCCATCAGCTCATCGCGATCGTTGTCACATTGAATTACCCTAATTAATAATAATTCTTCAAGTGCTGAATAGCAATAAATATTATCAACTAACGGTAATGGAGGAGAAAATAACTATAAGTAGCACTATTATTCATCAAAGACATTCAGTTGGCGCGGAGGCGAAATTTTGCTCACAAGTACCGACGCGTTGCGCGATGTTCTCACTTTCGCCACAAAAGTTACCGAAGTTGGGCTTAATTTCTTCACACACACACACTAACACACAATAGAAGTGTTTGCCTGTATTTTGAATGGGAATGGTTTCACCACTTGACATTACTTTTGCTTTCCTGATAGAATTAATATATTTTTTCTATGAAGTGGAAATGCTGGGAGCGGTTAAAAGAGATCCCATTAGCGTTCAATTCAAAAGACCTTTGTACATTCGTTACGTGCGGGGCTTTGGTTCTTAGAAATCATTAATAGGCTATTTGACTGGGCGATGTTTATTTCTTGTTCGGTATTTTTTCTTTCAATTTTTCGTCTACGAAAAAGAGATTGTGAATGATGCTGGAGAGGAATCTGATGTGTTGTGCAAGTGTTCGTTTTGGAAAGTCAATTCAAAATGCTTATAATGATGCATTTACTTTTGTTCTTTGTATTAAATGTATCTCTAAGACTAGAATATCAAAGTTGATAGGGAGCAGAGACTGGCCTGCATATGCATCACCGGAGCAGTGAGGAGCACTCCGTCGGATGTACTTAGCATACTCCTGCACCAGCCACCACTGGAAATTTTGCAACAAATAGGTCGCAGCCAGCACAGCCACGAGACTCAAAAACTCCGATCAAACACGACTCGGCCACTCAACCATTCTAAACGAATGTACATAGCTTACTCCCCAACGATACCGACCACCTACTACCTCAAGCCATCTTCAAGAACAAATACCCCACTAGCATTCCCATTGGATCAGACTAGATAACCAGACGTTGGCTGATCCGCTGTACATGTTCACATTTTTACAGATGAGTCGATGGTGGACGAGGGAGTAGGGACGGGTGTTTACTATGAGTGTCTATTAGAGTCTAGGATAAGTGTCCCTTAATGACTTTTGTAAGATCTAGTTGTTGTGATGCATGTCCTATTAAAATCGGTAGAATTAGGACCCCTTCAAAGCCAGTTAGTGGCTTTGAGATAATTTAAGGTATCTAAGATTCTCTTACTTGCTATGTCTTCAAGTCAGTTGAAGTAATAGTTGCCAAGTAATCTTCTTCTGGTTTCTGCAAGTGCTGGACATGTTCCTAGACAGTGTAGTATCGTTTCCCCTTCTTCTTCGACCATGCAAGTTCTGCAGAAGTCGTTATAAGGTGCTCTCAGTCTTCTGGTATGATTGCCCACTAGACAGTGGCCAGTTAACACACCTATTAGCGTACTAATGTTCTTCCGGTATATCTCTAGGGGTTCCTTAGTCATCCTTTGGTCTAGTGCAGGCCACATTGCTTTTGATGTTCTACAAGTGACCATTTCTTCCCATCTTCGATTTGTATTGTAGCTTTCTTATTGCTCCAATGGGTGGTGGGGTGTCTCCTGAATTGCCGCACCCTCTCTTGCTACTTCGTCGGCTTTTTCATTGCCTCGAATACCAACCTTGTGCCCGAGCACCCAGCATAGGGTGAGATTGCATCTGTTCGCCATCTCCCTTAGAGATAGGCGGCAGAGTTTTACCATCTTGGATTTGACTAACGCAATTTCCAGAGCCTTAATGGCTGCCTGACTATCTGTGAATAAAACAATAGATAAGCCATCTATTGGAATTATTGATTGTCGGTGGACTGCCTGTTATTTTGAATTTTGAATACCCTGCAGTGATTCGGCAGCAGGAGAGATTATCTGCCGAGCTGGCATAAATACCAGAGCCCGTTCCCTCATCCGATTTAGAGCCGTCTGTGTAGATTTTAATAGCAGCGGGGTCACGGACTTTGTCTCCGTCCCAAACTTCTCTCGTGGGAATTATGGCGTTGTGCTTAATTTCGTAGTCCTGTATAGGCCTCATATAGTCTGTTACCTTAATACGACTGGATGGCGCACTTGGTAGAGTGCCTGCCCCCGGTTATCTTAAAACGACTGGATGGCGCAGTTGGTAGAGTACCTGCCCCCGGTTCGAATCCCTGTGAAAGCAAAGCAACGCTTATATCCGGTTTTCAAATCTGGTCCAGTCACCATTTGCCGTTGGGATCAAATTAACAGCACTATCACTGCAGTAGTCAATCAGTGGTAGTAGTCTTGACTAGGGGTTTAACAATGGACCAATATGGTCTAAGAGTGCTGATGAATGCACTAGCAACCCGCCTAACTAACCTAACCTAACCTAACCTAGTCTGTAACCTTAGGGATCTTCGAATTTTGGAGTATTTCCACGTATCCTTTACTATGTTTCACGCCATATCGGTTACATTCTCTTAGCCTTATAGTTGTGTGTGCGGCTAGATGTCTTATGTGCAAGTTAAATCCGTCCCGACAAATGCATGTACGTCGAGATCATCCACTCATCATCCTCTTTCTGAGAACATGTCGAAAAGTAGCAAACACCAAAACCTCATCCACCACACTCACGGCAGTTAATAAAAGAAACTCAACGCTTAAGCAAACAAAACCCACACCCTTATCATCATTCCACACCACACAGCCTTTGGATTTCCTTGCATTCAATGGGTGTAGTTATGCAGCTGTCACTCTTCTCAATTCATTCCCATTTCAATTGTCGTGCCCATTGCTTCTTCGACAGTTCTTGCACACAAATATCCATCAGAGATCGAGCCAGAAAATCCCAAATATCTTATTTCAGAGCTTGACGATCATCCCTTTCTTCCAATCCCTAGGAAATTCATTAGCTTTCCAGGCTCTCTCTACAATCCACGTACAGTGAATTCCTTGGGACACTTCGGGCTAAATTGTATGCCCAAATTAGACGGCTGTCTCAATAATACGAGGAAAGAACGAAATAAGTCTCCGATCTTTTTCATTTGTCCCGATAAAGGGATGTTCCAATTCATCGGAATCCACTGTAATTCTTTTCATTTTTTGAGGACATACATTTGACATCTCCTCCACAGCTGCGTGAGTTTGCATGAATCAACTTTTCGTTGAATTCGAATGACTACCCCATTTTTCATTTTTTGTTCGATCTCGTTCAAGAGCAATGGCCATTCATTCCTCTCTCCGACTGGCTACACCAATTTCTTGACACTGCCGACTTCAAGGTATTGCGTCATCGTTTATATAAAAAATGAGAATGAGATTATGCACGAGAAGAATTCATCTTGATCCTCTTCAAACTAGATCAGGGTCGGGGTACACTTTATTAGCGACCAGGCGGGAAATAATGTCCTTGGCACTTATTCAAATCTCTCAGCCGAGCTAATTGACTTCGGATGGATGAATGTCTTTACACACAAGAGACGCATAGAATTGTGAGTACGCCACTCCATCGACCTGCCCGCTTTGAAAAACAAAATATGTAAGTAGTGTCTTAATGTCGTGGCCTTTTTGAGTGTCTAATCTAAAGTCACTCATCTGTCATCGCTGTCATTTAACAAAGAAAATCACACAACAACCACTAAAATACATCTGTTGTAGGATTTACATACGAATGTGCATATCTGAATGAAAGATCCTATCGCCTCCAAAAAAATAAAAGCCACACAAAGAGAAAACCAAACATCCGAATGTGACACGGTTAGTCTCCATTTGTATCCAACGCACACGGGCTTATCTACGCAACTAATCTCGCCGGGTATGCGCAGGGAAGCAATGATATATGCAGAGGCAGACGATCTCGCAGAAGGGAAGTTAAACAAAGTCATCTTTCCACTCACGTGCCTTCGCTTCATTTCATTTCACTTAAAGTCGCTGTTTAGTCGCGCTGACAAAGATGACAGTTGGAAGGAGCAGAAGAAAACTCGTCTTAATTCAGCTCTTTGAAGTCGCCCCACTCTTCCCACCGGTGCGACCCGCCAAGAGACTGGACGTCGAGTATCGCAAATTTGTTGTGGTTTTGGTTTTTTTTTCTGTTTTCTTGAAAGAACGGACAAAACACTCTCAGAGAGACACACCGATAATCTGGCCAAGAAGAATGCAACCTACAGTAGTCCACCTCGGGCGGGAGACAGAGGACAGAGTCGGTCCAGTCCAGCGATAAGGTATAGCAGCGCAATGAACCTCTGTGGAATGTCCTGGACTTTTTCTCAGCTTCTCGAAAATGACTCTCGCCTCCTGGTTAGAGCGAGCGCCACCATCAAGAATGATTCATTCGCATCCAAACCTTCAGCCGCGTCATCTGATCTTCGCCGGTCGGTGGCTTGTTGATCTGGCCATTTGTTCAGGATTCTAATGAGCCCAACACCTGATGCCCACGAAGACCATAGACCACATGCTGACTAAACAAATCGCTAATGTAAACTTGAAAAAAACCTGTGTTTTTTCATCGAGACACCGGTTGGTGGATGGATAGATTCTTAACATTCCTTATTGACTTAGTCATGTCTGTGGATGTAAGGGCCTCGCAAAAGTGCCAACGGGACTGCTGGAGTGACTGCGAAATGACTGCGGAGCGGAAAGTGGAAAGTGGAGGTGGGTTGATCATGGTTGCATAATGGTTGAGAGTTCTTTGAACATATATTTGCTTCCTGCTTTCTGTTTCGTCGTGCGTTTCAATGATTCGCTAAGAGGTTTATTGATCGTGCTCATTGAAACGGGATGACGCGGAGTTGATAAAATTTTATACTGGGAAAAAATTCGCTCATTGAATAATGGCGAATTTTGCTACAAATTAATAAATATTATTTCTCAACTGAAAGGCGAGAATTACTTAATGGCTCTGATCTTAGAAATGAAATAGAAACTGTGGTTGTTGATCACGGCCGTGGGTCGCTTCTTGGAATTGAGTAAGTTGAGTTTATTTTGCAGCGGAAATTAGTTAGCGATGCCTCTGCTCATAGATTTAATAAAAAACGAAATTTTGTGAACAAAAATGTTCGAACTTGTTTCCCACAGTTGATCGTCACACTTTAAGTCCGGGAATTTGTGGCTCGTTCTTTTCGATGTTTGTTGCAACTTCCTTGCAAAAGTAGGCACATTAGGGTAGCTGCCTTAGTCCACTAGTAACAGTATACCTCCGTCTCCTGTTGACAGGGTCGCATGAAGTGCACATCAAATAAAAAAAAGGTCATAGAATGGAGCCCCAGGTTACTTCACTGACAACAATTTTCATTTGTCTAGCTCGTGACATTCCAATCCTTTATAAATGTAGGAAAGCAACATTCGAAATAAGCGAGCAACAGGTGAAGCTCTCCTCTATATTCAAAACACTGGTCAATTGTTATTCGCAAAGGGAAAGCCGGCTTATTCGGCATCGGTTGTTTTCTTTTTATTAATGCACTAGCTTTAAAGGCGCGCGTTGCTAAGCATATTAAAAAAAACACCTGCCATTTAAGAGTTTTCAAAAGGACAAACAAATAAACATTGTTTATATATCAATTTTAGGAAAGCCGAAACTCGAAACTAATGTCGATGCATTAAAGATCACATTTAGCCTATTCAACCAGGATTCCGTAAAGAACATACTATGTAGCTGTGGTATAGCCCTACCAAAAATAACTGACGAAGATGAAAAAACACCTTACTAACTTTACTTGAATTCTCAAATTTGATTCGAATCAATGTTAATCCGTCAATACTTTGTCGTGAGCCAATTAGTACTTTTCTAATCGTGTTCAAACTGTGTTTTATAACAGTATACCTCAGGGTTCCATTCTCGGTTCATTATTATTCTCGTTGTTCATTAATTACCTTTTAGATGATGTTCAAATCTACTTAAGTTTCCCTCTTGATATGGTTGAAGATTCATTTATTAGATTAAAAGAGGATTTTTACGAAGTAGGTCAAGAAAATTCCCTCATCCTCAAGCCAGACAAACCAAAGACATTCGAACTTCAATACACCCTTTTAAATTTTCGGTCTATAAAATTAAACTTTTTTTGGGTCGCCTATTTAGCTTGTGTTGAAATGTTTGGAATTGTCTATAATAGTGAACTAGCAAAGATGGATAAGGTCTCTAATGGCAAACTTTCACAGTGAAGGCTTAAGCTTAATTTCAGCTGAATTTAAATCAAGTTTAAGTTTTCGGTTAAACTCGTCCGATATTACAGTGAAATCCGATTTCCAGTTCAGTTGAGCTTCGTTTGTTCAATGCGATCGAAAAATAACTCTTCCAACTGGTTTGTGTACTTGGCAATTCTTATTTGAGTATAGATGTATTAGCTATACTTTGAAGTTTTCAAATGGTTTTGGGTCAGTCCTTTGGAAACTTTGTAGCGCGCCCGTGGGAATGGAAGATAGATAACAAACAAAGAAAATAAACATACAAAATCATTTCAGACAATCCATCCCTGAGTCCGATCAGTTAAAGACAATAATAAAAATATGGAAGTAAAAAACTTTATAGTCGCTGTGCACAAAAAGGGGCAAGTAATTTGAAAATTGCTGTTTCCACAAGACAAAGATACAAGGTTTCTACAAACCTCCCAGGTTTCGCCATGCAAAGCTAGTTGAAACCTCTTTCAATCCATCCATCCATGAGAGACGGTCAAACCGAACAAGCCTACAGCGTGAATTTCAAATCATTTTTGATTATTTTGGTATTCATTTTCGCATTAAGTTCGGGGACAAATAGTGAGGACAGAAATTAAGAAAGGACGCTATTTTTGACAGACTCAGACAAATTCAGCGTGTAAAAAAAATTATATGTTGCTAGATGTGTTGCAGAGGTGTGGGAAGAGTTGCCGAATGTAACTAGTAACTGGCATGGTTGGTCAAATCTCTTCGTAGTTCATCATGCGTATTTTAGCAATAACGCGTCGAATGTTGGGTTCCATTTCAAAGCGAGGCTTCTGTCTAGAAAAAGCTTCTCAACTTGGCCGTTCAGAGTTGGCATGAAACTGTAGATGCCATCCAGTTGTTTAAGAACAATACCACGTACAACTCGAGTAGTTGCAGTAGTAAGCTAGGCCCGGGTGAAGCTTGGACTGGCGTAAAAAAAAATTACTTTGTTTTGATTTTCTCGAATTTATATGTTTTTCAAAATAACTCGTTGCTCCCACGTGAGTCGTCAATTCACGATGAATTGACAAACCAAACTTACCTCAAAATAATCGAGAACTGTCAAATTAGCTGTCACGGACAACAATGTTTGCAAATTTAAAGTACTACGCCTCTAAATATATATACACTCTTTATTGCTTTCAAAAATACTTGTAGGTGGTAAATTTTATTTTGATGCGGTTTCAGTGATTCCTGGAATTTCAATAATTCCATTCAGTTTAGGTGACTTCGTGGCTTCACGCTAATTTCACCTCAACAACTGTCAAATAAACGCATATGTCCTAAAGTGTACATATATTCTTTGAAAGTATTTAGGATGCATTGCGAAATCGAAACGAAACGAAACCTAAATTGATTGATTTCGATCATCATCTATCGATTCATATTCCACAGCTTGTTTATTAGAATCTTGACAGCTCAGCAATGACGCGACATTAAAAATGGAACCTCTTCTTGGATCGATCTATCAAGCATTGGTTAGGGCTTAAGTTATAGGGTGGCGCTACGGTCCGAGGCGGACCTGAGCCTGAGCTTCTCAGCAACCACTCGCGTTAGGCATGCTATTGTTCTTTCACGAGTGGAAGGAACCTACAGTTTAATGCCGACTCCGAACGGCGAATTTGAGGAAGCTTTTTCTAGACAGGAATACTCTTTGAGCATTCTCAGTGACTCGAGAGATGTGGAGCCGTGAATTATCAAAGGTGATAAATTCGGGTATCGAACCTAGCACCCTCTGCTGAAAAAAACTAAAATTGCTTTCTTTTTCGCAATTAAAGCGATTCAAGGCAAACGGCAGCCGAGTAAAGCTCGCACTTCATCATGAATCAGTTCGTCACTTTATTAGGTCAGATGTTATTTCTAGTGCCTACTCTAGAATTTAATTTATTAATCTGCAGTCCGTATGGAGAGCATCATAAATCAAGCACACACAAGAGAATCTCATTTAAGACACAAAATAACCATGAACTTATCAAAATTAGCAATATTATGATGCAATCTCTTAAGAATTGTTCTTCAACTGAGCTCACCCAAAAACACAAAAAACCAAAAACAACACAAAAATTCATTCTAAACTCAAATAATTCAAGGTTATCCCCACCTTTAGGTTCTTCACCCCATGTCAGCGAATCTATACAAATCCCCACCACCAAAAAAAAAACGCAAATATTAAATACCAGCCAAACAAATACTTTGACTTTTTCGCCCCTATTAAAACGTTTTCTAATAACAACACCAACAAGTGAATGAGGTCTTAAATTTTAAGAACTCAATCTATAGATACACATGTAGCCATAATCATGTATTCTCATCGACATTTTTTCACGATGGTGTGTATGCATCAATTGCAATTATCATTAATTCTACACAAGAATATTTGTAAAGTAATTTTAGCGAGCCACGCAAAGTGTTTAATATGAAAAAGCAAAAAATTTGAATCTCAAGGCTAAGTGTAGACTATTGCGATTGTGAAACGATTCGAATTCATGTTATCAAAGGTCATTGTGGATTGGTGCTGGTTTCGCTTTTTTGCATGGGTTTCTTGCATTCTCATTGCCCGCGGCGGCAGCGGGCTTGACGTTGATATGGTTTTGTGGTGTTTTTTTTTTTTTTCTTCTTCTTCTTCTTTATATACTTCAAAGTGCGAGCTGAATACACAGATAGAGCTTGATGATAAGATACTGCGACTTTAGTAATAAACCGTGCAAAGTGTAGATTGCACACACATGCATGTGCAGTATCAGTGATATTTTCGCTTAAACAATCTGCAATGTATGTATTTGGTTCTATAGGGTGCAGTAGTTCGGTTAACAAAAATTGAAAAACATTTACATTCTAATCATTTATCCATTTGGACGGTAGGAAGGTAACCTTTACCCTAAGGGCCCGAAGATCCATTGTGTTGCCACAGGGAATAGGGTCGACACTCCGGGAATTATTTTCTGGATCTTTCGCACTTCAGAGTCAGTTACCCAGGAACACTATCACCTCTTTATCCGATTTTGGTGCCTTCATTCAGTTTGACAGATATTTCTAATTGTGGATTCTTCACGCTAATTGAGAAGTGCCTATGGCGTTCACTGACACGTCCGCAAACTTAGAGGTTACTTGTTGATGCCCACAACCAGTTCCTGACAACCGTAGGCATTGTCAAGCCACAACATCTTATAGGTCACAGAAATAAAAACCAAGAAGCGTACGCAGAACTTTTCTCTCGAAACGTCCAAGTGAACTGTATCTAAACCAACAACAACGATTGAGTCTTCCTCTTTGTACTTTACTCTTCAGCCCGGGCAAACCTGAGCGTCAACTATCAAACTTATCCTTTGCTTCCAATTGCGCCCACCAAGTTTGTTGACCCCAGTTGGATCAGGAGTTTGTTGGACCAAAGACCACGTGCAGAATTTTCATCTCAAATAGCTGCCTTCAACATTCGCTTTTGATATTGTTCATGCATTGATCAGATTATACTCTTGTAAGAGATGTTCCAATTGGGACCAGGCATCTTCCAATTTTCATTGTGAACGCACCCATAAACACCAACGACCAAAACTGTCCAGTTTTGTTCTTTGATGAAAACTACCATCACGCTACAGAGCCTTGTTTGAACTTTAATTCTTTGGTCACTACATGGACTAAACACTAAGAATGTGTATGTGGTTTCAGCAAGACAGTGCCACATGCCACACAGCGGTTGTCGACTGTCAATTTATTTAAAACTCGATTCGATAAACGTGTATACAGTCGTCTAGATCAAACTCATCTACACCGTCACCGGCGTAGTGAGTTGGTGCGTTGACTCCTACGCAGGCGGTGTCAGGTTCGACCCCCGAATTAAACAACTTTCATAATTCACAGTATAACTGTCTAGAAAGAGCTTCTCAAATTTGTCGATCTGAGTCGGCATAACACTGTAGGTCCATTCCATTCGTGAGAGAACAATTGCACGCATGATACGAGTGGTTGCTGTAGAATCTAGGTTCAGGTCCGTCTGTTATATATCCGACTTTGTTATGAGTCTACATTAAATCATTGGTCTATGCCAAAAAGCTGTTACTTCGTTAGGGAACTCAGACCTAATATTGGACGAGAGATACCGGCGGTTTCTCTCGAAATCTGTGCCCGAATCGTCGAAAATTGTCTTCAACTAAACGACCGTCGGAAACGTGCCCGTTCAACCATATGGTGAATATCGGACCATTCATATGACCTCACTACAAATCGCGAACTTCGACAAAACTCTGACACTTCATTTATTCTCATTCGTAAGAGCTGGGTACAATTTGAGCAAAGAGACACTTCATCGCGAGTTTTTTGGTCATGAATTTGTGGATCGCGTTTGCCTCTCTCGTGTACTGTGAACTCAGGTTGACAGTTCGCAAGGAGAATGAATGATTCGTGCAGAAAAAAATTAAAATCTTTAACAAGGACATTTAAACTAATTATTGTTGCGATTTTAGTCGCAACCTCATCTTTTTGCAATTGTTTGTTTCTGAAAGTTCGCGATCGCAGTTCGCGGCTCGTACGAATGGCTCTTTAGGCGTTTCCGTCTCAATGTCAGCCTCATTAACAGTCCGTTGTGTTTCTCCAAATAATTCAAGGTCACTCACGCTCATATTTTGGAAGAATTATTCTTGTGAACCTAGTAAAAGGGTGAATGCTCCCAGTCACGAATTGTTCGATTAAAATATTGAAATTAAATAAACAAAACAACAAACAAACTGAAACGCGTTCCACAAAGATGCAGACGCTTTCCACAAAATTAAGGTAGAAACGTAACTATTTGCGAATATAGAAAATTGAATGTGAATGAAATGTCAGATTTGGCTAAGTTCGCTGTTGTCAAAGCACATGCGTCAGAATGATGCTTTCTTGAAAATTAACAGTTGGAGCAGAAAGACACGAAATGAAGTATTACAGAGATGGCCGACTTCTATCTCTCTTTCCCCTTAAGATTTTTGACAACTGTTTTTTATAACGTGTTCATAAACAAAATGGACCAATCAGAGGACGACATTTACGTTATTTCGAGAATAACCGTCAAAAAGGCACTCAAAATCGTCGATGGACTAGGGGGCAATCAGCTGTGAAGTCTGGCTATCTACACTGTGTAAATTCAAAAAGATTTCTAGAATGTCTTTATAATAGAGCCCTTTGTATATAAATAAGCATGTACATAAGTATGCCACACCAATTGTGGACGTAAAAGAAACCTTGAACGTTATTGGGTCTGTTGGCGGATTCTGCTCTTCGAAAATTATTCTATTTTCAATTGAGTACATAAATGCGTATGGCATTCTTCCTGTGGAACAGCAGGCTTTTCTACTAGTCTAGTAAAGGCCCCAGCCCATAGAGTCCGTTACGTGTGTTGCGTTCTGTCAAAAAATTGACAACTCATGAGCCCTAATCAGAAGGAGAGAGACAGCATTTATGACCCACAAACGGAATGCATCTAGACGGACGGAATTGGTCAACTTAAAACTTTTTGGACGGTTGACAGATGTGTTCATGGAAATTCATTTGGGTACTCTTTATGCGTTTGCATATTTTTTTGAGATACTCCAAAAGCTGAGTAGGAAAATTTTAACGCAAAGCAACAACAACACATACTCAAACTTTTACTGGATTCCTAATAATTCAGAAACTTGAAAACTTCGCAGCGTACTCATTGGGCCGGCATTTGAAGAAGAGATGAAGAACATTTTCTGTGGGATCGAAACGAACTTGCCGTGGGTCTTTAGGGCGCATGTTCTTGTCACCTGACTAATGCACTTTTTGAGAGTTTATCACGAACTTTTAAAGTCTAACCACGTAGTGATGGAAATGGAATTCTTTGATTGGTTCGTTCGATCCGAAAAAATGTTTAAAAAATGGTTAAATGAAAAAGTGGAGTCGGGTACCCCTCTAAATATACTGTTAAAGGGAGAAAAGAGACTCACAAAATCGAATATTTTGACTTAAAAAATACCGAATGTACGAGTTGATCACATCGATTTAAAAAACTGAGCTGCTTTTCGACGTAGACTCGGGATCTAACTTATCTCGATCTATCGAGACATACACTGATCTGACTTCTCTCGATCTATCACACACCAATGTATGTTATATTATGAACGAGTCGATCCCGGTTTTACCTTTATTCTGAACAACAGTAACTGTTTCTTTGGTTGCCTGTCACCATCGACTCAAAACATAGGGTGCATCAGAATGGCTGACCAATTGCACGCATTACTTCTTGCTCACACCATCGCGCAGCAATTCACTTTATTTTGGCCATGCTGCTGATAACACACAGACATTACTCTTGTCATTGCGCTGGATTTATTTTTCGTTTTTTTTTCATTTATTTTTGCATTTTGAAGGACCTTGAGGCTGAAAGTACGATAAGACCATGAGGTGACACGGCCCGTCGGTGCCGTCGCTCAATTCGGTTCTCAATTGAAGTGCTTTGAAAAAATAGTGAAAGTGATACGATTGCCAAGAGTGGATGTGCGTGTCAGAGACTGTTCAATTCTAATTACTTTCAACCTCCACCTAGCATCCAGACTTATTGAATCCGTTTTCTTTTCCATTCCACAGATAAAGAAGAACAAGAAATAAAACTGCCATAACTCAGGTTAAGCAAACAACTACCTCTTGACAAAAGTACAAGCCATCTTGATATGAGTCCTGAGAATGAAGGACCAAATACACCGTCAATATTAGAAATCGATTTGAAGAATACCAAAAAGAAAAAGCGTCTTAATATGCATCCAACATCGGGTCAGAACAACGAGGTAGGTGATCTCCATCGCAACGGCAAAGCACAGAATGGTACTAAGAATGGCAACGCAACAAATGGCTACAATGGCACGAACAACGGTCTAAATGGCAACACCCGAAGGGATTCAGAACACGCGTGGTCGCCCCTTTTGCAGACAGACTCCTCAATGCCAGATCCCACAACAGTCCTGTACAGTCCCAGCAACAACAACGAATGGAAAGACTCGGAAGATATAAATAATCTAAAGAATGGTATGCACATAGTTCGGGGCAACAACAACGGCTCAATGATCAACGGAAAGAACGGCCTGGGTCTGACGGATCGCTATGATGAACAAGATCCGCTGACGGGTCTGTATAGGCCGCAGATCATACCGACACGGCCCGACGAGCTGAGCGACGATGAAGCAGTGGACCTGCCCGAAGCAGACTCTACCTCAAGCTGCGGTCTGTTTGGTTTCAAGCCGAGATGGGCTCGAAGCTTCGCCTCCACGCATGTGTTTATGGTTATCTTCCTGTTGGCGTGGGTGCTGCAGGGGATGTATATGACCTACTTCGTGAGTGTGATAACAACGATTGAGAAGTTGTTTCAAATCAAGTCGCGAACGACTGGGCTGCTTTTGAGTGCCAGCGAAATGGGGCAGATAAGTACTGCGATGTTGTTGACGTACTTCGCCGGTCGTGGCCACCGCCCACGATGGATTGCATGCGGTATGGTCATCTTTGCAGTGGCCTCATTTTTATGCGCCCTGCCGCATTTCATTTTCGGCAAGCAACTCATGCAGTCGACTGAGCTGATGAGCGGCGGTCTGAGTTCCATGCGCATGGGCGAGAGAGGTCTCGACTTCGCGTCACAGCAGCATTTATTCAACTCCACTGAATTCCCCAGTGATCTGCGATATAGCATGAGCTCTATGAGCTCGGAAAACGGCTTGAACTTGTGCTTGGTGTCCGGCAATGGGACGCACGACTCGAATGTGGAATGTGAAGAGGATGTCAAACGGGAGCAGGTCTCACACTCAAAGATCACCGTCATTGTTCTGTGTATCTTCTTTGTCAGCTTGCTGAGTTCTGGTATCGGACAGACTGCAGTTGCAACGCTGGGCATACCGTACATTGACGATAACGTTGCCAGTCGCCAGTCTCCAATTTATTTGGGTAAGTGGATACTCGATGCTTGGTTGTCTGCAGATTTTGAGATATATTCTTTTTGCAGCTATTACAATTGGAGTTCGGATTTTGGGACCAACAGCTGGGTTTATCGTGGGATCTTTCTGCACAAGGGTGTACGTTAATTTCTCCACGCCAAGCTTTGACGTCACTGATCCGAGGTGGATCGGTGCTTGGTGGCTGGGTAAGTATTCGAAGTTCATCCGCAAACATGACCACTGAATCTTACTTTGTTGCTCATTTCAGGACCAGTCATAATCGGAAGTCTCATGATGGTGGCATCGATAGCGATGTTCAGTTTTCCGAAGCAACTGACCGGGCGTCGGATTCTGGAGACGAATGGAGAGAAGGCAGTCGCCGAACCAGAAGAAAAGCCGAAGCTTAGAGGTAAGCACACTCACTTGACAAGCAAATTCGTTCCATTCATGCAACACTTGTTCGTTCTAGATTTCCCAAAAACTGTACGTCGTCAGTTGAACAACGACATCCTCATGTTCCGAACGGCATCCTGCGTCTTTCACTTGCTGCCGATCGCGGGTCTCACAACCTTCCTACCAAAGTATCTCGAGACACAATTTCGCCTGCCAGCGGCTGACGCGAATCTTATAGCCGCATTCGGTGGCATCCTGGTGATGGGATTTGGAATTGTGATTTCTGGAATTGTTATCCTGAAGCTGAAGCCGACGGCAAAATCAGTGGCGGCTTGGATTGCATTCACGGCGTTTGTCTACGCCTGTGGAATGGTGGTGCTGATGTTCGTCGGCTGCAACATGAGCGACTTTGCCGGACTGAAACAGGTTTCCACCCAAACGTGAGGTTTTCATCTTAATCGCATCACAGGAGTCATTTAATTTATTGTCTATTGATTTTTTTCGGTTCACAAAGGACGGCGGTATTCGAGCCGACATGTAATCTCAATTGCACCTGTGACATGGAGAAGTTCTCGCCGATATGTGGAAGTGATGGAAAGACGTACTTCTCGTCATGTCACGCTGGTTGTTCGTCGTTCGAGATGCGGGACAATCGAACAGTGTACTCGAATTGTGACTGCATTCCGGATGTGCCGATCGAGGAGAGAGCCTATGAGGCAACCAGTGGCTACTGCGACAGCACTTGCAAGAACTTTGTCCTGTTCATACTGATATTTGCGGCGTGTGTATTTATGCACTCTACCTCGGAGGTTGGAAGCATGCTGCTCGTGATGAGATGCACGCATCCGAAGGGTAAGTGTGAAAACTGTGACGAGCGTGGCACGTGACTGATTGTGTTTATTTTAGATAAGGCCATGGCAATGGGTGTTATTCAATCGGCAATTGGCCTCTTTGGTAATGTTCCTTGCCCCATTATCTATGGCGCAGTCGTTGATTCCGCTTGCTTGGTGTGGAAAACTGTTTGTGGAAAGCATGGTGCTTGCTCGCTGTACGATATCGAAGCATTTAGGCATAACTTTTTGGGTAAGTTGTAATTATTTATATCATTCGATTTTCGTGACTTTGATTAGGTTAGGTACGTGAGTAGAACGGGGGGGAAGCTAGTGATGGGGCTCGAGTTGCGTATTACTCGAATAATTCAGTTTCAACTCGTATTCAAGTTAGTTCATTTGAACTCGAGTAGCATAACCAATTTAAGGGAACAATTCAAAATAGCACCACTGTCTCTTATTCACAGAAAAATTAGCAATTTTGTACACCTACGAGGTATGTACATGCTCTTTCAAGTGAAATATACCAGGCGATGTCTTCTCTCGTTCTTGAAAACGTTCAGTCTTACTTGATGAAAAAGGCTCCTATGGCAGCTGACCGTTTATTGGGAGCGGTATATTAGAAGAAAATAAGGCTGCAGTAAAAGTCACATTTTTATATGTAGCTGTAATTGCCTTGGAGAGTTACTCCAAAAAAAGGCTTCTAAATTGGGGACAAATAAGTTGAGGTTTTATAGAAAATGACTAAATTTGGATGAAGCTAAATTAACCTCAATAGATACAAAGATCGCATGTGGCAATTCAAATGTATCGGGCTTCCAGATCTTGACAGGCAAGAAGCTTCAATGAAGTTCTGGCCAGAAATGAAGTATTACAGAGATAGCCGACTACACAGCTGATTGCCCCCTAGTCCATCGACGATTTGAGTCTTTTTTTGACAGTTATTCATGAATTTTTGACGGGTTTTCACGAAATAACGCGAATTTCGTTCGCTGATTAGTCAATTTGGTTTAAGAAAAACGGTATAAAAAACACGTTGTCAAACATTTTAAGGGACATGAGAGGTAGAAGTCTGGCGTCTCTGTAATCTTCATTCCTGGTTCTGGCATCAGGGAAAGAGTATGTTTCCTTCCTTATAAAGATTTGCAATGAAGTACGTGCCTTCCTAAAGGGTGTTGTCTAACCTCAATTTATAGCTCTTTTATCCTTAAAAAGGAACGGAACGTGCTCTCTTGTTATAATCGTTCCCGCTAATATAACATCGTCTTATGATGTCAACAGTTCCTCTTCCCATAAGATTCCTTAAGTAAGAGGTTAATATTTACATTCTTTTGAAGGGACCAAGATTTTAAAATTTGAATTTTCACTTACAGCCAAGTGAACTGAGTCCCATTCCTACTCGAGTAGGACTTGATAATTTTTGGTAAATGACACGAGTGACTCGAGTGAAAAAAGAAATCATTTGAGTCCCATCACTAGGATAAGCCACGTCTCACCGGTCCTGTTGGACTCATTTTGAAGTCCATTAGCTCCTTCTTCGAGCTCATCATGTGGGTGTATGTTGATTTATTGCTCAGCATTCCTGGCACCATTATTAATCCGAAAAGCGATATTTGTGAGATTTTCATTAGATTCTGGTGGTCTTTGGAAATGGGGAATGCCCCCTAGTCGTAGTCTCTGCATATAACGTCGTTTGATGGAGTATATATAACGTCCATTTAGCTTCGGAGTAGAGTCACAGCTTGTTAGAGAGAGTTCCACCCTTTATTAGTCCCCTCTATCATCTTGTCATCCACACTTTTTCTTGACATCAGTCAGAGCCGGTTTGACACTGAGATTACATAGATCTCATACACTGCGTCATTACCGCTTGTCTGTCTGTGGCGGAGGGACGCACCATCTGGACTAGCTTGGAATGTATTTCTGTTGCTTTAAGGACCTTGACTGTTCATTGGAATGGTAGTATCAGCCGGTGGTGGTATTTCCAACATTGATATCAGCCTGGCCGCTTCTTTGACCCCCAGGATCTGCGCTTGAAAGACATGGATGGCAGAATTTTTGCTGCGCTCATTTTAAGTCTACACCTCTAGGGAACGATATTTCGAAATCAAAGAACGAAGAAGTATCGCTTTAGGCTTGCATTTCCCATGGAATTCCAGTCAACCATTGGATTTGCTGATCCTTATTACGCTCTTTGTAGCTGTTATCTGTATGTAGCGGTCAAGAGGTACTTCGTTTAATAATGCCTCCAAGCCCACCGTGAGAGGGAGTTGGGTCAATTGCTGCTGTAACGACCAGCCATGTTAATCTCTGGGTTCTCGTTAATGCCTTTAGATTGGTGGGTTTCAGGGAGGCCTGCCGCCATACTACGTTGTCATATGTCAAGATTGGTCCGCTGATAACCGCTTTGTAAATCCAGCGGATTGTTTTGGGCTAACCAAATATCCCGGTACTCAGGACGCTTTTCTTAGTGCTTCATAAACAAAGAATTTTCAGTTGAGTTGCTTGTCTAGGCAGGCGTGTGTTGCTGAGCTTAGTAGCGATGACAAGCTCGTTAAAATTTATCCCAGTCCAATCATAGTAGTCTTTCAGTTGCTGAGCTTTCCGTTCGCCTAGATAGCCAAATCATCCAGACAAACTTATTCACGAACCAGCCTTCAGTTAAGCGTACAGCAAAAAATATAGTAAAACCATGGAAGCTTCACTGCAGAACTCCGGGCATTAGGTCTATTTGAGATAAAAAAGACTGAATTATACTATAGACAAAGAACTTGCCGGTACGAAAATTAGTGGAAATCAACAGAGTTGAGGGTAGTCACCTTCTGTTTGTAGATGATTAGTTATCCTTACATCGAATGTCCCCATCACCACGACCTTCGAGGCGTGCCTTGAATGCGATTTCATCAGGTTGTCGATCGCTTGGCTTAATCAGAAAGAGGTGGGTGGAGCAAGTCCAAAAACTCGCCTGGTTGCGATTGGCCATAACTCCGGAGTGGAGTTACAGTCGATGCAGAGGATCGAGTGGCCAGAATATTTATCGTTCTTGCTTACCCCTTGTAGTTGATAACGCGGCTCAGATTTTCATGATGATGATTGACTGGGTATAAGACCTCCTCGATGATCGATGAAGCTGCACAATGGAGCAGTTCTTTTTGGACAGGCATAATATCTAGTTTTGTTTATAATCACTATTCGGATAATGGTACTTGTAACAGAAAGAGATCACTTAATTCCTTGGAACAGTTAGCTCCCAGGTATTTAAACTGACACTGACTGGTGGTAGTGTCAAAAATGTATTGTTCTTAGAGCAATTGGAGCACAAAGACAGACTTGCCGTTGGACTTTCCAAAGGGTGTTCTGGCAAGTATTCTTGTCTAGCTTGAGCCACCAAGCAATTATAGCACGGCGATGTTCAACCAGTGAGCCATATGTAACGGGAGAGCTAATTATATATCCTGCCGATGTTCAGTACCGGTGCCACACTGTGAATTATTACTCAATTAAGCAGTAGATGGACTAGATCTCGTTTAAAAAGATGTTGGTGTAAAAACGAGCGCGATTACGTAAGCCAAGAAAATGCTGCTTCACACACAATTTTAATTGATAACACAACTACGTATTAGAATACCATAAAAAATACTTCTTCTCTTTCACTGAAACCTACTTAAGTTGCAAACGATATTTTCGGTCTTCACGAACTCTCAACGAACACAGACCTTGAATATCAGTCATCGATGATTATGCAGTTATAAATGAATGCATAAAAATAGTACCGATATCTGTGACATTGGAGTTCATTGAAAAGATAATTATTTGCGATATGATTTCGGCAATTCGAGGTGGTCTTGCAGAAGCCGTAGATAGTCTAGAAATTCAATTTTTTATTGCTTTTTAGTGACGGTTGGCGCCCATTGTGTCAGATATCTAATAGGAACCTAGACTAATAAACTCACATTCTTGTTTATTCGACGCAGTTTCTCGTGCTTAGTTGTTTGAGCTCCTCCTGGGTTCGTCACCGTAGACGCGGGCTTACTCTGAAGCGTTGTCTAAATGTTCGCACTCGAAGACTTCTCGGGGCGGACTATATGGCCCAACCACATTAGTACAGTCCACCCGTCGACGACGGTAGTTGGTTAAGTGCCTGCCCTTGGTTAGAGAGGTACCCGCTTTATCCGGTTTTCAAATCTAGTCCAGTCACCACTCATCACTGGAGTGGAAATCATATCCACGATTAGGGATATCAGGCAGTCGGCTTAGTCCTCTTTACCAGGAATACAAGATTCATGTCTTCGATCCGCCTAACATCAGGGGAGTCCCTCTAAAACTAACTAACTTTGCCAAATTCCTTGGCTTTAATCTGGACGCGAACTTAAGCTAGAAAGCCAACATCCAAGAACGCGTCGAAAAAGCCAGTACGGCTCAATATTCCTGTAAAAACGCTATAGGATGTAAATGGTGCTCAGACCCATATCACTGTACAGTGAGTCGCGATCTGGTGGACCGCGTAAAATAAAGCTGACAATTGCAAACCGAAACTGACAGTGTGCAGCGAAGGCACGCATTTGCTTCAGTGGAGCAATGCGAGAAACCCGTTCCATAGCCTTACATACACCCCTCAGCCTTCTGCCGATAGATTTCTCCCGCAGGCAGATCGCTGCGGACTGTGCGGCGATCTGCTTGAAACCGCTGCTTATGTGGAAGAAGCATACCTCAAACAGCATACCCCCCAGATTTGGCTGGACGTCTCTGCGGTCCTCTGTGAATTTTCACTGATGAAGCGAAGATGGACTAAGGAGTGAGTGTGGGAGTCTACTCTTAGGATCTGAATTTTCAACTGTCATTCCAACTACCCTCTCACTGTAGCGTCTTTCCAGAGATTATGACGATTAAAGAAGCTCTGTCCTGGCTAAACAACAATGTTATATAAGGCACAAATATTGTCATCTGTTCGCACAGCCAGACAGCGATATAATCTCTGAGCGCAGTCACATTTAACTCCAAGACTTCTCTTAATACCGCCTATGTCTTAACGAGATGGCCAAGTATTTCAGCTTCCAACTTATGTGGATGCAGGGACACGGTGACATCCCAGAAAATTGCTAAGCACACGATCCACCTTAACACTCTTTCCGGATGGAGATCTACCGTCCATGCCTATCGCTACTGCAAAAGATCTACTAAAGCTTTAAACGCTTCCTCACATCAAATGAAGATGGTTCTCTGGCACGGGGTGCCTAATCACAAAGCAACTATGGCCTACTTTCGATCCAAAACGGTCACGCGACCTATTCAGAATGAGCAGGTCGAACCTTAGAACTCTCATCGGCGTCACAACCGGGCACCGGGTCATTCGAATTTACGCCACCAGACTAGGCATCATCTATAACGATTTCTGCAGAAGTTGCAGAGATGAAGAGGAAGAAGAAACCATTTAACAACTTCCCTGCAATTGCTGTGCCCTCTCTTCTTGTAGATTTAGGGTAATTTTGTCCACCAAAAGTTAGACACAACCTTGGGATTTTTCTCATCAACTTCTGGATTTGCTTTCATTCACAAAGATTTTATGGTTTCAACTTTCAATTTACAACTCGTGAGTTTATCAACTCCTCTTTTCTTCAACTCACGGGAATAGCAGAAGTTAAGGGACGAAATCAGAGATTTTGCTCTCTCTCTCCCTTTTCTTCTATTATCGTAGTGGCCTGTCTGCCTGTGTGTATACAAGATGTGATTGTGATTTCATTTATTGTTTTCGTCTCTCAAAGCAGACAAAAATCTGGTGATCGAACTAATACAGGATTCATTGCCGTGCACCGAGAGAAAATACTGGCCCTTTGATATATTATTTATCATTATTGTTAACAGACCCCGTGAATTACAGGCAATTACGTACTGACCAATCGAATTACGATATTTTGTGCTTGGACCAATTGAATAGTCGAATGTAGACTTTATTTGTGGAAGCATTACACAAATGCATAGTTACTTGTGCTGTTCTCCATAACATAGCCGGCAGAAATTGAAAACCAGAAATAATGGAGGATAGAGATATCCAACCATTATCTCTGCTAAAAACGTTCGCTCTCAATTATCCTTCTCATAGCACTCACGAACAGCACACACCATTAATTCAAAGTTGAAAATTACACTGCATGTGTGAATTGCCAAAAATATCCCAGGGGAAATTTAAAAACTGAATATTTGGTGTTGAATAGGTGAGCTAAAATAGTGAACAAAACCAATTTTCAACTCTCAGATTAAATTACGAGTTGAGACCAAATCAGTAGTTGACCAACTCCAAGTTTTCCGGCAAGTTGAACAATAGAGCAATAGTGACCAAAACTACCCTTAGTCACTTGAACGCCCCATATTTTTACGACTCGACAGAACTAAGTAATACAGTGAAACTTCTCTTAACGGACACCCCTCTATAAGGGACACCTCTCTTTACGGTCAATTCGACAGAATCCCGACATTTAGGTATTCACGTATTTCAACCCCTTCCAAACGGACACCCCTACATAACGGACAATCATGATGGTCCCGCTGCTGTCAATTGTAGAGAAGCTTAACTGTGTAAGCAGTAGTCAACTTCACCGCTTTATTAATAGCTCCAGATGATTCGCGGATTAGGTTAAACTAGATTGGTAGTATATTGGTATTTGGTTTGTGGTAACACATCGGGCGTATTTTGGCCTACCTTTAAGGTAGTCAGCCACTCTAACCTAACCTAATCATCACTAGAGTGGTCGATCAGTGGTAGTAGTCTGAGGGTATCACAATGGATCAACATGGTCTAAGTGTGCCGGTGAATTCACTATCACCCACCTTCGCGGACTGTAGGTAGTCCGTCCAGTTCATCATTGTATCTTCTCCTTCAAATCGCAAACAGAACCAATGATCGCAGGCACAACTTTTCTGTCGTTGAGACCAAGGACTTGCTGCGTCTTCTTGTCCATGGCTTTATGCTCCACAACAGGACTAGGATGATCAGCGTCTTATATAAAATCTGTATAAAAAATCACCTTGGTCCTTCGAGAGACGGCTCTATTCATCAATTACCTCTTGAGCCCATAGAAACAACGATTGACAAGACTTACTCTGCGGTTGATCTCAGTACTGAAGCTGTTCGTTGTATTTACAGCGAAGCCGAAGTAGACTGCCTCGAATGGCCATTTTGAAGCTCTGTCCAAGGCTCCCAAATTTGATGTCCTTTCTTGAGGACGCCCCCTAGTGAGTTCACGTGACGTCTCATATTCCGTTGGTGACGGCTTAAGCTCAAGAAATAGTTCCAATTCAAACCATTTCCACATTATTTCTGCACATTTAAACTAAATTATAATAATTTCATAATTATTTAATTTCAGGTATCACTGCTGGTATAATGTTCTTAGCATTCTTAATGGATCTGGTGGTCTGGTCCAAGGCCCATCGCATAGACATAACGCCCGAAGAAAAAGACAAAGTCGACGCCGACTGTGAAAAACCAATGACAGCACCAGATACAACGGTTTGAACGCAAGCAGGATATTCTTTAACCCACACAAAGAATTATTAATATAAGAAACCAGTAAACGACCTCAACCCTCTATTTAAATAAAAAAAAAACAAGAAAAAAAGAGAATAAGATGAGAAAAAAAAGGCAACATAACCTTCGTGTGTTGTTTTATTTGTCAATAACTAATTGAATATGTGTACACACCTACACACGTACATATACATAATTATATATATATGTTTAATGTAAAAAAAACAAAATAATAATCTCAACATAAATTTACAAATCGAAAATAAAACAAAAGCAAAACAAAATTATATATAAAACGAACACATATTTATCCATACATTTTAGTGTGAAACTTTGTAGATTTTTGTAGAGAATATTGCAACCTATCTGTGGTAGTTAAATTTTAGTTCAATATAAATGTATACATATTTTTTATAATATACCATAAATTTAATTAGTTTTACAAATATTTTTTTTTGTTTTATACTTGTTTTTTTTTGTCGTAAATGTACACTATTTTTTTGTTTGAAAATAGAGTATTCTAAAAAATATATAATAAAACAAAACTAAACTAAACATTAGTTATTCATAGATATCTGAAACGCAAACAAAAATATTTTAAACAAACCATATTTTTGTATACAACTACTGTAGTTGTTTGTAATTTTTGCTATATTAGGTTTACGTTTTGTTTATAACATTTTTAAATCAGAAAGAAAAAGCAGTTATGTATTATATATATTGTTAATAACGAAATTACTAGATGTTAAGGAAGAAAAACAAAATGAAAGAAAACCTAAATAAAAATCTCACCAAAACTGCGTGTTTATGCTGGAGAAAACAATCGAAGGAATCTGTGTGTCCATTTGACTTGAAATCAAACAGCAATCAGCCCTAAAGTCCTGCTGAAGCCATCGGCACCATGCTGGAATGAAGGTTGGCAAAGTCATCGTTCAGAGAGTACATTATTTTGTTCAAGGAGCTATTTTTTTATTTTTTAGAGCTAGATTTTCTAAAGGGTGGTCTTTATCGGACTTAGATCAAGTTTGGGGATTTCTCTTTGGAGTTTGTACCGAGATGTCGGCTTTGGTAGGTGGGCCGACTCCTTTTTGAAGTGCGTAGGTTCAATTCCGAAGCCAAACAACTTTTATAATTCAGTAGTTCTGGACCTCCACTCTTCTGGCTAAATCGATGTTGCTGAACAAGTAGGAAAGGCACACTTAGACCATATTGGTTCATTGTGATACTCACATTCAGACTACTACCACTTGACCATTCCAGTGATAGTGCCTTTAATTTGATGTAAACGGCAAATGTTGACTGAACCAGATTTGAAAGGCCTTCATAATATTTGCATTGGCTTTTAGGATCGGTTCAGTTGGACCCATTGTGGTGCCCACGGGGGAAGTAACCGTTCCGGTCCCACTCGTGTGCTATCAGGTGTTATTTTGCTTGTCCGTCCAGTCATCCGGAGATCCTGATAAACCTGCAAATAGATTTTAGTGGGATATCTGATATTTCATGAAGATCTTGGACGAAAAATTCTCCCAGTGTTCCTTGTCTCAATACACAGAGACTGAGACATTGGCGAATATAGTGAGGAGTATCGTCAATTTCCTTTTTGTCCCCATAGCCTCTGCACATGGTGTCATGGGTAACACACATTTTGTGTTTATGGTATCTCAGATGATTTTACCAGTTAGCGTTCCGACTGCCATCCGCAGCAACCTTCTGCTGCATTGGAGGAGTATGTCAGGCCTCGTGCTGTTGAACGTAGGCAATTATGTACCACCTTTCGTCAGCTAACACCATGATTTTGTTGTCCGCTTTCCTCTTGATATCAGATAGAGATGGATCAAACCATGGGATTGCCTGGGATGGGTCAGATTCGGACCTTTTTAAGTTCATTTGATACCTCATTTTGCCGGTTGTGTCCCTGTGACCTTGGACCCAGCATAGCGCAATGGATTGCTGTGTACCAAGAGTCTTGAGCTCTTCGCGTTAGCTTGCGAATAGCTTGGACTTGATTTTGCTTGACTGTGAATTAGAATGGTAATATCAGCCGATGGTTGTATTTCCAACAATGATATCATTTTGTCCGCTTCTTTGACTGCCAGGAACTCCGTTTGAAAAACTACGGCAGTGTTTCAGGTATCATCCGGTAATCTGATAGAGCAGTTTAACAAGTTTACCAATTCGGAGAAGATATCCGCGCCTGTTCCTTTTTTCCATTTGACCCATAGACGTGGATGGATGTTGAATTATTGATGGGTTCATTGGAGCTCCCTTGTTGGGAGATAACACCGGAAGGGTATTTCGAAATCAAGGGAATGGAGGGAGTAGTCTCTTACGACTTGTTACATTTGTAGTTCATCTAGAATACACGCATGAACATTGGCCCTGTTTTGCCTTTTGCTGGATTGGATGATCCTTATGGCGCTCTTTGAGACAGTCTTCTGCATATAGAGATCAAGTGGAAGAAGATCCAGTAGCACCTCTAAGCCTGCTGTTGGAGTAGTGGAGATTGCTCCTGAATATCCTGTTGCACAAGCGTGTATAAGGCACAGACCGCTTTCTTCGCTCTCCCCTCTGTATTGAGTTTCTAGTTAAGTTTCCTGTCTAGGATTAGGCAAAGGTATCTCGCGTGAACCAACTCTGTTTTTTGGGGGTCAATTCCAAGTCCGCATGATTTTGCCATCATATGGAGGATAATTATCGCTTGTTCGACTAGCTCGCTGAGGTGTATTGCCTTAGAGCATCCTCGTTGGTGCATTTGTATAGGCGAAGCTTGTTATTTTATTACATTTATTAATCAATGTTGTCGCAGCTGTCCACTTGAATTTACAGGATGACTTAGGCATGGAACATATTGTTGGAAGACCATTGGTCCAATTCTAGCGATCCAATATTTAAATCCCAAAAAGCCTGCTGAAACAATTTAAAATTGCAGAATAGAAAAGAGACATACAAACAATTTAGAGGAAAATTGTTGGAGAGCATCATATGATCTGGAAACGTTTACACATGAAGAATCAGGCACACGGTTAGATGCAACGATATCATTCTCAAAATGCCCCATATAATATTGTGATAAAGTCAAGGATGCTTTGAGCATCGAATAGAAAGACTAGCAGAAAAACAAAACAGTAAAAAACAGGATTTTTCGATTTGACTAAGAACTGTTCAAAGGTACTTTTATTATCGTTAATTTGTTTCACAGTGTATTACTTTAAATCGCCAACTCTTAACAACATTCAAAAATAAAAAAAACTGGTCAATAACAAATATAATATAGCATCCAATAAGTTTCCATAAATGCGTGCGGATACTCGTATCAGGCCTCCGGAGACCAGAGCTTGAAGGTTCGATCGAAGGACGTCGTTGCAATGTATTGAGAGTTTCCAGCTATATCCACGCTAACCACTTTTCCATCGTGCCCCTGAAGTGTCTTTAGCGGTTGCCACGTTTTGTTCGACCAGATTTTCGTCGTGCAATCGTAGCTGCTGGTCACCAAGAAGTTACCACCATCCTGCTCGTACTTCACATCCGATATGAGATTTGTGTGCGCAGGAATCGTGTAAACTGGTTGCCGCCTTCGTAGATCCCAGATTTTGCAAGAATTATCCTGACTTCCTGTGGCAATGTGATATCCGTTTGGTGAGAAATCCACTCCAAAAATTGATCCAAGATGACCCTCGAGGAACATGATACAGCGGCCGGTGCGTAAGTCCCAGACTCGACCAAAAGCATCAAGGCCGCCGGTGACGATAACACTCCCGTCCGTCTGAAATGCCAAACAGTGAACGGCTTTAGCGTGTCCTTCCTGATGAAGGACTTCAGTCCTTTGTTCTAAATCCCACAAACGCCACGAGGAGTCGTAGCAGGCGGTTGCGAGGAATCTCCCTGACGGGTGGAAACCCAATTTTGAAACTCTGTTGGGCATGTGTCCTGTTATGTCTGCAATTGACTCCTCACTGCCGAAACACCAGAGTTTGACTGCACCGTCGTGACCACCAGACGCCATTGAGACCACATTGGCATCGTCTGCACTGACGTTCGGTCGGAATGAAACACCTCCCACATAGCTTGCATGTCCTCGCAAGGTCTGTTTTAATGCACAGTCTGGCACAGACCAAAGCTTGCACAAACCAGACCAACTTGAGGTCAGCAACATTGTAGAGTCAGCGTTAAAGGCACAGCCACTAACCGGTCTATTATCACCCACCTGACTGCATAAAGGCACCAACGATTGCAAACGTTTTTGCATTTCCACCATTCGCCCTGCTCTCGTGGCACTTGGCAATTCCAAAAGGGATTTAGCCTTCTCCAATCGCTGTTTTGCTCTCGGCAAGGAGTAGTCTGCTATCCAGAATCGTGCTACCCGCAGTGATTCCGGCCCCTCATGATACCACGTTGTCTCCTGCTCCTTTTGCAGTTGTTTTCGCTCTTCTTCTTCGCTTTGCTTCTGCTTAATAGCATTCTCACCTAGACTAGCCAATAGTTCCTTTAAACGTCGTCTTCGTTCGGCTGGTCCTTCGCCGAAATAACAAATGGGTTCATTCAACTGTCGTAGATTCTTTTTAACCTCAGCGTCGTCTGTACTTACATTAATTTGGCGCGCTCTACGCTTCCTTTCAAATTCCTCAAGTAAAGCTAATTTATCTTTGGATACTTCTGTCTCTATGTCATAATAACCATCATCGACCTTTGTGGTTGCCACTGGGACTGGAGCTGGCGGTTTCTTTTGCTCTGGTTCGTAGGTATCTTCATCGGATTCAATATCTTCAAGAGCTGCTTGCCGGTTCCTTTCACTCTCTTCCAACGATCCATAATGAATTGTTTTTGTACGCTTAACGTACGTAATATCTTCCTCGTCTGACATTTTCAATGGGTAAAGTTTCCTGAATAGTTTGTTGGCGATATAAATAAGTTTTTAATTTAATAATTAGGCAAAAAAACAAAACACGCAAATGTGAAAAGTTCAGTTTATACACTTTAAATGCAAATCTTTGAGAGTTGTCAAATGTGACAGTGTGGGATAAGTTGACGCATGAAAAATGAACCTAGATTTTTTTTTATGGTGAACAGTGTTGCTGTGTGCTTAATAGTTTGTAGGCATATTTTAACAATATGATATTTTCAAAGAATTGTCAATGAAACGTACAGTAAAATAATGGGCGTTATTTGTCTAATGATTTAAGTGCCGAAAGAATAGGATAGTTTAAACCCGATGTTAGCGAAATTTCTCGGCTGTTAACTTGTGCGTCAGTGATTAAATTGGTTTCGATATTTTCGCAGGTTTCTTCAGTAACTATTCAATGGAGACGTTCCACAAAAATGGTCGCCCTTGAATTCTTTACATCTGAATCATGTTCAACGCTCCCCCTTACCTTGGCCACAAGCAGAAGCAAACTACCCAGTTTAGTACAATTTGTTATTCGCTAGAAGATTTCCAATAAAAAGACAAACTTTTGACGTATAATGAACACGCATTTTTCTCAAAATTTCCGGAAATGTGAATATCATTGCATCCACACAACTCGTAAGAAGACATTCTAATAAGAAATTTTGTAATAGATTATTACTAATAAGAATGCAACTCTGGTAACACATGGCAAGAATATGTACTATTCCCCACACGTACAGTACTAGGCACACACGTTTAGCGCAACACCATGAGAAAGTTTGGAACTGTGTCAAAAAGTGTTGTGTTTAATGAGAAAGTGTAAAAGTTTTTAGCGACGATTTTCGTGCAAATTAATTGCATTTAGCCCTAAAAAGGCATCCGAAACGTTCACTTTGAACTCTATGTCATTGATTTCGGATAAATTTGCCCCAAAAATTTGCCCGAATAACGTTGAAATTGGCTTTAGTAAAAAACTTAATACGAGACAAGTTTCGTACAATCTCAGTGTGTGTTGTGCGTGGTGTGGTGAAATAGGGAAGAGAAAAAGAAGGAAAAACTGAAATCGGCCGCAGTATTGCTTCCCCCCTGCGAATTGCGTTTCAAGTTAAATCAACATATTTTGCCATCCTTCAGATTTTTACTCCACTGGAGTTCCTAAAGATTTTCGCTTCGAAACGTTATAATGGAAGAGGACTGGATTGGTCGAGCCGTCTCTATAAAATGCGACGAGAAGCTGGGCGTCTTCCAAGGTATGATCAAAGATATCAGTGTCCAGAACATAACCATCATTCGTGCGTTCCGCAATGGGGTCCCGTTGCGAAAGCAGGATGCCGAAGTTACTTTAAGGTAAATCATAAAACGAATGAATAAATGAAGAAATGTGTGTTTTTAAAAGCGTTGACATGCAATATGTATTTTTGCAGGGCACAAGATATACATGATATCCAATTGATTCCATCGTACAATGGCCAAAGTACTGTAACGCCAACTGTGATTAATAAGCCAACGCCAGTGAAACAACCGAATTTCGCTAGTGCCCCGACTTCTTCGGAAGGCGGTGGCCTTGTGAATGGAGGTGGCTCTGGGGATGGTGCTAGAGAAAGTACTTCAGCTCTGACCAACAAGATCTCAAATATGAAAATTGCCAATGGCCACAGAAGGTGAATAAAAAATGACGGACTTCTAAAGTGACACTGCTAAGATTTTGCTATTGTTTTACAGGACGCCAACATCAGATAAATTTCCAAAAGCTCCCACCGTCACTCAGAGCAATGGCAATGGCAGCACTTCGATGATGCCATCCACGTCAGGTGTCGGCGAGAGCAAGTCATCTCCAACGTCAAATAGCGTAGCTCAATTTTTTGGAAACTTGATACCACCTAAAGTCGAAGTACGCATGGGGGCATCGTTTGCAACCACACCCGAGAGTTTCAGTAGCACAAGCAAGCCCATAGACATTGTGAGCACAACCAATCGATCAGCGTCGGTGAATACAAATCCAAGTAGTTCCTTGAATGGAAACGGTGCCAATGGAAATGGCAAAGTTTGCAATCGTATAAGCTTGAACAAGCAGCGGAAAAAGTGCCGTCGAGAGGGCAGTTTAAAGCAGAATCAAACATTCGGAACGTCTGTGGATGATCCCATGATGAATGAGGATTTTGATTTTGAGGGGAATCTAGCACTCTTTGATAAACAGGCCTTATGGGATGTTATAGAAGCGGAGCAAAAGCCCGATGTAGTGCGACAGACGGTTTCAATACGGGGTAAAAAATATCGTCACGATGAGAACATTTTGGAGGCAGCGCCTCTGCAATTGCGTCAAATTGAGACAGTGTTCGATGGCTCAACGGACTTCGTTACAGGTTGGTGAATATGAAAAGTCTGCACTGATTGAATATTCGTTTGACCTTTTGTTCTTGACTTATTTTAGATGAAGGCCTTATTGTTCCAACAATTCCGCATATTGCTCGTGTAAAAATCGAGCAAACTGCCGAAGCTAACGGACTGTCTATTCAGAGGCAGAATGACATTTTGGCAAGGGGCACCACTGATTTAGCCATTCTTCTACTGGGCGGTGCCAGAAGACTCACGCCAAATAATTGCCATCAATGGCCAACGATTGCAATCATTTGCGATAAATCAAATAATTTTAGGTAAGTTTCATTTATTTGATAAAACAAAATGAAAAAAAAAAAATAGACAGAAACTTGGTCATGTGCAATGATTCATTCTTGTGATAGGCGGAGTTCACCACGAAGACTTGCACAACTTCATCGTACTTGTAGGTTATCTTCAGTACGAAATGCGTTTCTTGGACTAGCCTCAAATTGTCTGTACAGAGACTAGATCAAATGTCGATGCAAAATTGGTAGACAGAGGTGAAACTCTCTAATTGTAACAATATCGTTTGCTTCTTATTCGTGCATTCGAAAGGAATTCGCTGCAGTTCTCTATTGGTTTGCAGTCAAAGGATAGCCTGGACTCGAATGCCAAAGATTGTTTTTATTGCACCTCGAGCATGTTGTGTCCTGTTTGCCTTATCCTCCTCCAAATGTAAATTTTGTAAAAGGCCTGATGCATTAATGGAACTGACAGCAGTTTTTCTATTCAAGTATATTCTTTGAGAAGAACATGGACAACTTGGGGTTGCCTAGTTCTACATTCTCGAAGCAAAATGGTTATGTTAGAAATTTGCTGTCCTCATTAAATCATTGGCTTTCACATCGAACGGCTTGAGTATTGGAATAAAAATTTGCAGAATTCTTGCTGGAACCCAGCCGTTGTCTTGTAGTTCACCTTGTGCAGCACTAAGTCGCGCTCCAACCCCCTTTATTTCATAATGGACCACGTCTTCGATTGTATTATCAATGTTCAGAGTTGTGGACTTATCATGCGTTGTTAGACAGATCTCGTTGTCATTAACTGATGGACACACTCTACTCTACTACAACCAAAGACCATATAATACCAAGACAGTGCACGTCATTCAAAATTTCGTTTCTATACTACGATCTTTTTCTTCTTTCAAAAGCTCTGCTGTCACAGGTTCAACAGATTTGTGTTTATGTTTCTTATCACATGTTTTCTGAAAACAAATGATTGTTTCCTTCGTGCCTGGAGACGAGTCTGGATTTGCCAAAGTGAAAACATATGTTTATGCACATGTACCCTGTTTGCCATTGATGCCTATCCCTATCTCTCATTCACATCCCTACTCATTATACATACTGCATACATGATGAGGTAGAATTCCCTGTGTATGCTGCAGCAAAACAGAAGACAAATACGATTCTTTTCGATCGGACGCGAACAATTTGCACACAGCGTGGTGGAGGATATCAGGAGATTCATTAAAATAGGTTCTTGGGAATTCCATCTACCTGCGTGCGATGTGCACTTTTGCAAATTGAAGTCAAACTTTAACCAAGAAAAAAAGTAGCCTATCCTGTAATACAATTTGTGATTAGTTTATTTCTCAAATTTTATCTAAATCTTAATCCGTTCAGAGGTTCAGAGGCGTTATATTCATGAGTTCAGCAAATGAACTCCCGAAAGCATACAAATTAAATAACGCCCTTCGTAGACATTTTTGATATTAAACACTGATCCCAGTTAAAAAAGATTGGACGAACGATTTATTCAGGAAATCTGCCAATCTAAGTATTCAAGGAAAACGGATAAGACTACTACTTACTAAATGGATGAGAAACGAGAAGAAACTACGCTACACTACATCGGTCAAGACATAGCAAGAACAAGGAAAAGGGCACTAGAATACTATTCATTCAGCTTCCTAGAAAAAATGTCATAACATAATAACAGCTGATTCAGATGTGAGTCACGTTTACCTAACCTAACCCTAGAAATGCAGTTTGAGATGATACTTTATCTTGTTGCAAAAATGTATGGTCTGGACTTCTACTAATGAAATGTTAACAGTATCAGGGACGAATCGAGTATTTTTGCAGCCGATCCTTAACTTCACTGGCGTCCCTTCAGAGCTATCTTTGTCTTAACCGCATTATTTGCCTTCTTTATGACTTGTCTTTCACTACCAATCGTAGATTGCTAGAAGCCACCACCTGCCTTAAACCCAAGGACATATGAACATAACTTAATCTCAAACTATCACTCAGTCTGCTTAGATTTAGCGGACCTTCACTCAGGATTCTCATCGGCGTCATAACAAGAGACTGCACAATTGGCTTGGTTTCATGGGTGTCCCACACAATGATTTCTACAGAAGCATAGATGAAGAGGAGTTAGAAACAACAAATTCAAGCTGCTGCTCGTGTAGCTGCTCCTAACGTAGGTACGACTATACCTAGGGACCTGCTATTTCAACAATCTCAAAGACCTAAATAGCGTTAGCATTAGTCATCTAAACCACTTCTCCACAAGTATCAACTAATTCCAGTGTTGGGAGAAATCAATCCGCTTGGTGTCACAAGTTGCTTACTCTGTCCTCTGGACAGTGTGACTGATTCTGCAGCCAGTCACACCTACCTAACCTCATGACTTCTCACAGAATGCCTTATAAACCAAAAAACTGTTGCCCAAGTCGAACGAGTATTCAAGGATAGTACGACTACTAACGATAAAATGAGTTGTTCGTTGCGACGGGATTTGAAAGCTGTTTACTATTCAAGTCTATTTTAAATCAGATCCATGAAGATGAGACACATGAAAAAATGCATGTATCAGTCTGATCTGAAGAACAAGAATCTTCTTCACTCTTCTCGAATCCAGACTAGCACCTTCGTCCCTTCTAAGGCTATGGAAACCCTGATATGTTGTCCGACTGTGAAATGTTTTCAATCGCAGTATCGCTTTTGACTGAAGTATAATTTCAAAAACAACAGGTCCACTGGTTATCCACTGGTTAAAACCAATTTCTGGTGAAAGTTGGGGAAAGTTATTTTAGATCCCCTGATATCCTCCATCTGACAGAGTCTGCGTTTTTTGTTAAAAATGCGTGGCTATGAATCTTCTCTAAGTAAGACTATACCTCTCGAACCATTCAATTGAATTCGCACGAAAAACTCGACTCGCGAGGAATGCTCATCAGTTCACACTCAATCCTCCTGTGGAATACTCCTCCCAACCCACGCAAATTAGCATAAGCCGGACATTGACAGACATTATACATCAATGAATAAATTTTCCATTTTCAGAGTAAGCGAAATCGGTGCTGCGACTGGACGTCAACTTGCATCGCATGGCCTTAGGGTTCTTCTTTATTTGGAAGAAGATCCCATCATTGAGAAGAACAGTACCGAAGTTTTACTTTTTAAGGCAACTGGAAACACAATTGTTTATTCAGTTGATGGTGAGTAAACTTACATTTATGAAAAAACAAACTGGTTGTCATACCTAAATTTACAGCCTTACCAACTCCTGATCTTGTGATAATGTCGACATGTCACAATAATATGTCAACAAGTGTTACTAAATGGCTTAAGGAAACTCGGTAAGTTCACATCACAAAGACTGCAAAAGAAAAACAACGTATTTTAACGATTTATTTGTAGAGCATCAATTCTCGCTATCGATCCACCACCGAATGGAATTCGGGACGTACCAATTAAATATTCAATACTCCCAACACTACCGCTCAATGGCATATCATCGAACTGTGGCAAATTGTATCTATGTAACCTAGGAATACCAGATAAATTCTATCGCGAAGCTGGCATAAAGTACAAAAGTCCATTTGGACATAAATTTGTGATACCCATTCACATGAAGGACTGAAATATTGACAAAATAATTTGAAAAAACAAACAAAAAAA
The DNA here is from genome assembly GCA_964034865.1 of Eristalis intricaria. Taxonomy (NCBI): domain Eukaryota; kingdom Metazoa; phylum Arthropoda; class Insecta; order Diptera; family Syrphidae; genus Eristalis; species Eristalis intricaria. Next base: position 38,650,550 of record OZ035875.1, read on the forward strand.
CAAAAACAAATACAAATACTTTCCACGAATACAGTCATCAATCTCTCTTAACAGACGCCTAAATACATCCATCCATCAAGACACAGTCACCTAGACTTCATTTGATTCAAAATCAGAAGAGAAAAAGAAAACTTAGTTTCGTTAAATATTCTTAAATAAACAAAACAAACAATAGAACACACACAATATGTAAGAAATGAACCAAGAACACGTTGTGTATTAACTCATATAAATTATTGTTACTTTTGCGCTTTCCTGTCCCTCACACCGTATCCACCTGCATTATCTTTTTTTTATTTTTATTTTATTTTATTTTTGTAATTTTCTCGACCAAAATGCATTTTAGGGGGTTATATATTATTGTTAAATTATTTAAGATATAGAGAGATACGTATGTATTCATTTTTCTTTCCTTTTTCATTAATCCTCATTTAGAAAAAAAGAACAATTTCGTGTATACGTCTTCCCTTAAGTCCTACCTCATTGAATACAACTGTTTCTTATTTTGTCTCCCTCACCCGATGCACTGGCATGTAACCATGCTAAAGGCATTTTCCTGTTTTAGAGAACGAAACACAACAAAACGAAGATGAAAATTGTAATTAATATTAACGTATACATTTTTGTACTAAATATTTTGAAGAAAAGACAGAAAAAATGATTGTTAATGAATGTATGAGAAGGTTTATAAAAATGCATAAAAAGTTAAAAACAGAACAAAAAAAATTAATAAACTAACCTTCTCATTGGAAACGAACAACGTAATTTGTTTTTATTAATAATGAATCATTGCCTTGGACATAGTTTAAAGAGCAAGAAATACCCGCCTTCAGGTGGCCAAAATCTCGTGGTCTCGTGGATTAACGCTAAAATGTCTGTTGAATCTGTTATAAAGAACACAGAGGCTTGCATGTTTAGGTGTCACAAGCGCAATAACCACTACTCCAACAGCTGACCTAGAGGTTATACTGGATCTTCTTCCACTTGACCTATATACATATGTAGAAGACTGCACAGAACGTCATTAAGATTATCCAATACAAAGGCTGGCAACGTGGCTGGTTGCAAATTGAGCGAGTCGAAAGCGACAATTCTCTCCCCTTCCTTGATTTCTAAATAATCTTCCGGTGTTATTTTCCAACAAGGGAGGAGTGAAACTTAAATCAACCCATCAACAATTCAACAGCCCTCCCACAGGTCACAGGCGCGGGGATGTTAAGCCTTGGCCATTAAAACAATTTCGGCAACAGAAATCAAGTCCTTATTTATTACTACGCAGCTCTTGGTTATCTTTGTTGTGTCTCAGGTCAAAGAAATATAGCCGACAATGAAACAGGCGATAAATTTGCCAGGAAAGGGGCCGAAACTGATCCATCCCAAGCAATCCTATGCATTAATCCACTTCTGGCAGACATCAAGAAAAAGTGGGTGACAAAATCATAGGTCTAGCAACCGAAAGGTGGAACCTGGTGTTTAGAGACCTGTGAGACTACTCGGATGGTATGACCCAAGTTTACTAGTGAAAAAACCAACAACTTCAAGAATGCGACAGTTGCGGCGGGTGGTAGTTGGAGCGCTGAAGGATCATAGTCATCTGAGATATCCTGGAAAAAAAATTTGACTGGACCCATGACTCCATATGCAGAGGCTGTGGCGACGAAGACGAAATAGAGGATACTTCTCACTACCTTTAACACTGCCCCATTCTCTGCCTATTGAGACATAGAACTTTGGGAGCACACTTCTTCCAGAATCTCCAGGAATTATCAGAAATCCCACATACCTCCATTTTGAGGTTCAGAATATAGGAATGGCTGGACTATACAGAGACAACATCATAAGCACGAAGTACCAGATACGAGTACAAATAGGAACTAGGAGGTTAACTATCCCGCATGTGCATGACAATGGGTCCAACAGGACCTTAATGAGATGTGGCTTACCCACGTGTACCATCCACCTAACCTGACCTACGTTGTAGATATGTACAGCTTTCTTTTGGAAGTGACTTCACAATATTCAAAATGTACACACATCGACCTCCAAGTTAAAGTTTTCACGCCACATACATCCACGTACGTCCGACAACAGAATCACTTCCAAAAGAAAGCGGTGGTAAGCTGTACACATCATATATAAAGTAAAATTAACATACAAATCGAAATCTGCTTCTTTTTTTGGCGCTGGAGTCCGGGGTGAGCCTGGACTTCAGTCAACAAACCTCTCCAGGTAGTGCGGTCTTTGGCTGCCTCTAGTTACGTACACCAAGTAGATTGCCGTCTCAACTTGTTTACGCCACCTGAGAATTAGGAATCTAAACAGTTTCACCATAATATAATGATTAATAAATTAAGCTGCAAAGATAAGGAAGAACCATAATTTATCCAACATCTGCTTTGCGATTGCCCAGACCGAGCAAAGAAAATACGGCAGTTCTTAGAAAAGCACTTTTTTAAGAGATGGAGGACTTAATCGGTGTTTAGCTAAAAAACCTCCATATGTGGATCTAGTTAGTTTTAGGATTAAGGTAGGTCTAGTAGTAAATCAATCCCCATCAAGGGCACAATGGACCCAACACGTTGGACTAAGTGAGCCACATGACCACACATGCTAAAATACGTAGGTGTTTAGGGACAATTTTAATAGTATCATTTTCAGAACATTGGCAGCACTAATAAATGAACTTTATCTAAACCAGCAGCCAACTGTCACTGCTGTCAACTTACTGAAGAAGCTTTCGTTCCAGTCATCTCCCATCCGTTCATTGTAGATGGGTTTTTTTCGTGTTAACTGTTGAAATTCGAGACTCAAGATTTCTTTTTAAGAATCACCAACTGCCCTTGCCCCTATTTCTCTTTTTGCCGTTGTGAACCCACAGTGAAATAATTTCTTATAAAAGTGATAGCCAATAAGTGTTCAACTGGTTGTCAAATCTAAAAAATTGCCAAGTTTCTAAATGTGTCGATGCAGGTCGTAAACCAAAGATGTAATCCCGATTGTAATCGCTCTTAACTCAGCGTAATAATTCACTACTTATGGTCATTGTTGTCTCGTGTCGACTCCAAGTGGTATAAATTTGATTTGTGTAGTTTCTTTATTGCATCGATCGGCAGTGGTTATTAATTAATAAAATTTATTTCGTACGTCCATGCATGTGTGTAATAAGTGTGTGTGTTGATGATCTGTCGTTCCGCGCCCCATCCGGTCTCTTCTCATCCATAGCAAGAAAAAGTGTTGCTTCTGATTTATTATCACTTCCTAGGAGCATATCAAAATTGTAATTCTTTGCTTCTGAAGATATAGAGAGAAGAAAAAAGGAAAAAATTACGTTCACGCTTGGGTGGTTTTTCTCGCCCTTTTTAGCAGACAAAAAGAAAAGAAAAAGAAAACATCGCAGAGTAAAAGAAAAACTCGCCATAATGAGTAGCTCAAGCACATCAGCCACAACATCACCTACAACAACGGCCAACGGAAATGGTAGCAGTGGCAGCGTTGGTAATACCAGCGATGCACAACGTCCAGCTGGATCAGCACCAAGGCCACCGCCACGACGGAGAGCAGCATCTGTCTTCCAACAAACCCCAAGACGTCCTTCTACCAGTGAATATGGAAATGGACACACACCGAGAAGGTCATTGGCAATTGCGGTAAGCAGTATTTCTTGTTTATCAATGCAAAGTTCGAGTCCTATTGATGACAAATGATGTCTTATCGTGTTCAGATGCTATCGCAAATATTTCATGTTTCCAAGTGGATCTCGTTCGTACAAAGTGAGATGAATTTATGCAAGTCTGTGATGACGCATTCGGAATAGTAATTAGTTAAACACAGAGTTTCCGTTAATTTTCTCATTCTCATTCTTTCGGATTTGTGCTGAGCTCAGAACTTGTTTATAAAAGAATGCTGAATCCAATGAAACTATTAGTGCACGTATGTGTATGTGTATGATAGTAATTTTGGATATTCTTCACACTGTTTGAGATCAGATAGCATACTCAAATACTATCCCGTTCAATGGAAGTCCTGTTGATATGGTGTGGACTTATTGTACAGCACTAATATCTATCGTATTCACGTGCAATTTGCAAAGTTGAGGTCACTCCAATGATCTGAAAGATATGGTAAATGTTCAAATTAAGATTAAATTAGGCCTCCTAAAGCAAAATTGTTCTCATTAAAGTCTTTGTTGAATGTAGTCGATTAAAAAAACTGACATGAGGTAATCTGATATCGGTCAAGCGATCGTCATGGTTGGCCTTACAGATTTTTTTGCTTCTTAATTAACAGTCTTACCCGCAGGTAAAAAAGTATCGAATCTCGTTGCTGAACTTTGAAAGTATTCTATCATTTCAACCAGTTGGAAGAGAAATTAAGTTACGCAGAGTATCCCATGATTTTAAGGGGTAATGTGTACTGCCAAAATGGGAGATGATATGTCTGAGAAGCATTTTCTTTCTCACGCTCTGTGGGAAGGTTTGTATTCCAATTGGAAGCACTGTAGAAGGAGATTAATTTTAGTTTTGTTATCAGTATGAGTAGAAGTTTCGAAAATTTGGAAAAGTGGGCAAATTAACCGATTTATTTATTTAGCATTGAATCGAAAATGATAACAGGACAAAACTTGGTGATATGTCATGGATTACGGACATAATTGTTTGAAATGAATTGCTAAAAAGGTAGTGAACAATAGACCACTTTGTTGTTTGTATGTATTCTTCTGTTAGGTTAGGTTAGGTTTATGAAGAAATTCAGCTATTCCGAAGTTTATCTCTTCAGTTCAGTCTTTGATCTTGTTTCCGTTAATGGCGTTGGGAGAAATAGATTCAACCACGAACAAGAGCGACATTGGAAACAACAACTAAATTGACCCGCATCATCCACTAAAGAACTGGCGGGGTTAAAGCCCTCACAAGCGATCTCCAGGCAACCTCAGCCATCGGCTTTAACTCATCAAGAATTCACTCGTGAGGAAGACCCCGAGATACTTCTGCACCTGCTTCAATGGGACTCCACTAATATGCAGACTGCATTGAACAGGCGTTCTGGAAATTACTATAACCTCCGATTTGCCCACGTTAACCTTCATCCCAGCATCAGCTCATACGGTCACAAACTTATTGAGTGCGCGCTGTAGTTCCGCTTGGGAAGATGTGAGGAAAACTAAGTTATCCGCAAAAATAAGATCTCGCCTCGGCTACGCTGGAACATCCAGTCCAAATAAAAAATGAAAATGGAGGTGACAAGACGCACCCTTGGCAAAGTCCAACGCCCACGGTGAAAGGTGTTGATTTAGCACCGTTAACCCGAAAACAGCTGGCTTGTGTATAAAGACAGAATGACCCTCAAAAGAGGACCATCAACCCCATACTTCTGCAGACAACTGCAGAGTTTATCTAGGGGAACTCGGTCATATGCGTTTTCCAAATCTACAGAACAGCTGTAGATGTGTTTAGCACACTCCCAAGCCTTCAAGTGGCTCGACCATAGCTCTATAACGCGCTTCAAAAACCTTAGCGTAGACTCAGGGGGGAATTAAAAGAGAAAAATTGCGACTGTTGTTGGAGCAGTTCCTTTTGTTGAGAATACATCTTGAAGACATTTCCAATATATTCCTTTGCTCTGTCTTGTCACATTTCTTAAACCATCTCAATATTCAATGATCCAACGAACATGACCTATGAAGACTCTACTCCCAGGGTACACAGAATACAGACAAGACACCAGACGAATCGAAATCCCCATCTACAATATATCCAACCTAACCTTTCATAATGTGCAGCTCATAATTTTAACCCAAAAATAATCCTCACATGTTATCGCAAAGTAGAGTAGCAGCAATTGCTATAAACTGGTTCTCCCTTAACTGCACGAGTTAAGTGCAAGGTCGGTGCACCGACCTTCACGCAAACTATGCGAAAAGACTTCCTTATTGGATATCTTCCTTTCATAAACGTGTTCGTCGTCTGTGTATCGGATTTTTTTTCTTTTGCGTTTAGGGGTTAAATGTGTACACAGTCTGACTGGGTGGTATGCGGTGAGCTAAGCTTTGTTTACTGTTTTTCTGTTTCTCATTTTTGTGTTTAATGTGACGCCGGTTATTGTCTGTCGGTGGTATAATCTATAATATACCGTTGCAATGGTCTCCAGTGTCTATAATTCTTGATGTAATCTTCTAGGTTTTACTAAAACACTTGTAAACTTGTTGCTTAACTTGAAGCCTTCAAAGGAATGCTTACTTGATTGTCTGTAATTGAGGAAGAAATGTTGAACTTTGAAGTCTGTTAATCAAGCTCTAGACTTGTATTGGTCATTCTTCTTCTTATCAGGCCGGCGACGAATGGAATATCTGAGCCTTTGCAATCGCTGCCTTCCTTTCATCGCTGATTGTCCTGGGCTGTGGGCTTTCCAGTCGAAAAACACCTTGCCCATGGGCGATTGTACTCTAAAGACGCGCATACAACTTTATTTTCATTCATCTTAAGGCTTTTGAACAGCGCCATTGTGTTAGGCGGGAGTGATAAAGATTCACTTGACTCACACGTATTCACAAGACCCTGTCTGTTAAAACGCTGTTAAATTAAACCGAAGATATAGAGACTTTGAAGTTACATATATATTTACCTTATATCTGGTTCTGGTCCCGCTTTCAGTCATCAAAACCAATCTGTCTTGCGATCGTGATTCCGGAGTCTGTCTCGGAGATTCGGTCTTCTCTCCTTCTCGCACCAGGAGGCTCGTATTCGTAGAACCTCTTTCTGTATCATAGGTGTCCAAGCGCTCGATGTGGCCGAGCCGGTGTATAGTTGACGGAATTTTGCCTTCCGGACTACATCCACGTCCTGGTACAGCTCGTTGTTATACCTTATGGTCCTGGCTCACTTAGACCAATGTGTTGGGTCCATTGTGCACTTGCTAGAGTATGGTTTACAAACATGTTTTTCAGTTCAACACTTTCTAAGTCATCCAGTTCTATGAAGAAGTGTTTTTGTGTTTCTTTTCTTTGCTTGGACTGGACAATCGCCGACCAGATGTTTTTCTGATTCTGGTTTTTCCTCGTCTCTGCAGCTTTGGCAAAAGCCGGTATGCGCCGTGTTCAGTCACATTGCATGTGTGGCTATCCCACACTGTCCGTTAAGGACTGTGTGTACATTCCTGTGACTACGGCCGATCAATGATGTTGACCTCTTTTCCTGAGCGTCGGCTATAGAGCCCTGGGCAAAGCCATCGAGTTATGGCTCTATCCACGGCTTCGCCTTTTAGTCGTTTTCTTATGGAACGTTTCTAGTTCTACAAAGCTCGTCTCCATCAGTTGCGGATATCTTTCAAGACTCAATTGAACTTCCCCAGCTTTCAAAAATGGTGTCTTAAGTTCGAATCGTCCTTGGACATCCAAGACGGTTCTCTGCCGATTTCTGATCCCCAGCTCCACCTCATCACGTGTTGGGTGTCCAGGAAAGTTCGTAGGCAGACATGGAGTCACATGAAGACTCTCAAGGCAGTCCTCCTTTAATACAGTCTTCTTCAAAGTCTTCCTCTCTCACAATAGAGATTCACTTTCTTCACTTAACATTTCGAGGCTTCATGTCTTCCGGTCTGTTCACACTCATATCAAAGAAACCTTCCTCCCGGATTGCAAAAACACTTCTCGAATTTAATTGTGTGTTCCCTTACAAGTTCCTTTCTAGATGAACGACAAAATAATATCCAAGAAGTGGCGTAGTCCGGCCCAACTTCGATGCCTTTAGCAAATCCCCCTCTCCCATCGGCTCCCAAGTCTAGGGAATAATCCCGCATTCCGTCGAATACGAACACGGGATAGCTAGAGATATTCCCAGATCCGGGAGCGATTCCAGGATGCCCCGGTAATCGCATACTCCAAGCATATATCACTGATGCTCTTTTGCATAACCTAAAAAGCCCCGATGTCAGAATCTCTTAGGATATGGCTTTAATTGCCGATTGGCTATCGCAAAAAATGGTGATCAACTTGTCGGATATGTTATGGTCTCGCAACGTGGGCCACTTCGGATTGAATGGTGCTACAGTCGTCCCTTAGTGACAGATTTTACGAAGAGAGTCAGCGTGACTCTATGGTTTTTCTCTCCAAAAAACCCGCCTCTCTGAGCATCAGGGCTGATGACGTTGCATTGTTGCTGCAGAATAGGTCGTGAGGAGAGAGGAAAAGGATGGCCTCGAGTGCTGCTTTCAGTGTTGTTCTGAGACAAGATTTGGGTTAGCTTTTTTTTGGTTGGAATATAGTTCTTCGCCAATGCTTTTCATCATCTCTGAACTATAATTGTTGATATCATCCAAGACTTCCAACTGGGAGGAAGGTCTCATTTCTTTGACCGTCAGTCGAGGCATCCAGTGCCCATAACCTCGGTGAGGCTGTGACTCCAAGAGAGTCGTCAACTGAATTTCAAGTACCCAAACTGGCCTTGGTAGTAACGGCTTAGACTATATCTCCCAATACGGCACATTCATTGAATCTTAATCGGGGCCACCTGTTGTTGATAAGAAGAGAAACCGGAAGCCACACGTTTGTATTTCTTATGTCTTAAGTTCGCCAAAAGCACAACAATCTTCATTCTGTTCAAAATAAATTCCGGTCCCTTAGTTATTGTCTAGAGCATTTTTCCGCCTCAAGAGAACCCACGAGCTGTCTGAGTCTATTTAAAGAACATTTTTCAGCCCCAAAAAACACGGGTTAGCCAGATAAAAACACACGCTAACCAAACACACGACTACGAGAACATACACCGATTGTACTGCCAATGTTGGTGGTTCCCCACAACTAGGTGTGCGATAAGGAAATATACTCAAATAAAACAATACAACGCCTTTCGTGGATTCTATTTTCTTAATTCGATAAGATAAGACTGTACCCACTTCTCATGGCGAGTTAAACTCGTCGAAACTCGTCTAAAGATGAGTACATATTTGTAAAGTGAAAATAAAATTTCGCAATTCAACCCGAATGCACTGATGAACGCAGCCTGCGTCCCTCAAGCGACTCCTGCAATTCACACATACTTCAAGATTGATTCGATTTGTCAGAATCTCGTAGGTACCAGTTGTTTTGATAAATCGTTAGCTTATCATTTAGTCATTATCGAATTTTTCACTTCGTTGTTAACTGATGTCTGATTTGCAGTTAAGGTGTCAATCACACTTGTTGTGTGCGTTATCAATTTTGATTAATGGGTTAGTTGGTCGACTTTGAGTTTTTGTCGAGTAGTTGCAATTGGCCGTGAGTGCGAAAAGTCGAAAGAGAAAGAGTGATTTTGTGATCGTGGGATTTGAAGGAGACCTACTTGGTAAGATGAAAAGTGTTGGAATGTAAAACAGCCTTTAAGAGGCGCTGTTTCCTGTTCGACTCCATTCGAGAATCGAACTCAAACAGTACGTTTGACAGCGCCTTAAAGACATTTTTTTGTGTGTTTCGTGGACTTGTGATTTATGCGATAAGATAGCTTCAAATTGATTGAGTAGAAATTGTACGGCTTTCAGAGCCGATTTGTCTTCGTCTCTTGTATATTTACACCTTTGGCCATTACACTTCTTGGAAAGGCTATACGTCTAGCCGCTGTCGTTCGTGTTGTGCGAATTTTTGTTCTCTCGCAAGCGGCATGCCCACTCCAAACGCTGGCTGAAGTGATGACAGTGACTCACAAGAGGAAGTGACGTGGAAGTGAACTTGATTCAGAATCAAACCATGCTGTTGTTTGATCCATTGCACAGGATCATTTGAATCGTTTTGGCATGATTCTGCTGAGGGGAATCCATCCGCAGGTGAGGATGAATCGGCGGAAGTTAAATCGCTAGAAAAGTAGACGAATATCCACCCATTTATAGAAAACGACGTTACCAACTCGTGCCCCGTGTTCAGATGTATGGAGCTTCTGAACAGGATGTAACTGTTTTCGCAGAGAGCTTTGTCTGTTATTTGAGTCTCGAAAACTATTTTGTGTGGTCGAGTTGTTGAGTGATTTGCCAGAATCTCGTTTCCATTCCCTCCAAGGAGGACTGTAGCCGAAAACCAGGCAGCCATTTGACGTCTGCATAAATCCAGTGGAGTGAGGTTGAAGATGACAGTTCGAGGTGGACCTGGACCTCAACCAACAGACCTCCACATCTGGCTCGATCTTTAGCCAGCTGCCTCCAATTTCGCACACAAAGTTGTTTGAGCTTCTCAACTTGCGTGCGCCATCGGGTCCGTGAGCGTCCTCTATTGCGTTGTTCCACTGGTTCGGAGTCGAAGACTCTTCAGACTGGAGCAGTTTTGTACCTGCGAAGCCATCTTAAGCGTTGAATCCTTGCTGTTCGTGGTTTTATCATCTTCTCCAAAAACCATCAACTCAAACCGGACCATAGTTTGAACTTATAACTTTTTATCTCGAGGAATATTTTGAAGGCTTTTGGCCACAGAGCAGGACAGGGTCAATGTATTCAACCAACTTAAATACACGAATATCATACCACGTAGTGCTGAAGTGTACACCCTTCGTTCTCCGGGTCTTGAAATTCTGCGATAAGTTGACGGCTGATGTGGATCACATTTTTCAAGATTGCATTTGACACTAGAACCCGGGGGTAGACGGTAGCCTCAACCAACTAGGCTCTCCAAGTAGCGCGATCTCTGACTTCACCAGTTTCGCATGTCTCCAGTTTCGTACGCCAAGTTGATTGAGGTTTTCCTCTGGGTGATGGGTGCGCCACCGTAAACGCGATTGTCCTCTGTTGCATTGTCCCAAAGGTTGGGAGTTGGGTTATCCAGCCGAGATAAGTTATCTATACGCTTAACATGGCCCAGCCACCTTAGGCGTTGGGTCCGTAGATGTTTGGCAAGACTCATTGTCGCTGTATATTTCGTTGTTGAATCTTCTCCTCCAAATGTCGTCAACACAAACAAACAAAAGATCGCGCTCAGAACTTTTCCCTCGAAGAGACAAAGGGCTTCTTCATCCCGTTTTGAGAATGTTCATGTTCATTTTACCCGCATTCTGTGTCAATCACGTCACTGCCATCCTCGTATGCAGCAGTTGTGCGGACTTCTCTATGAACGGTCCTCAAAAAAATTAATCATTGAACCTTGTTTTTAAATAATTTTTTTAACTAATCAAAAAAATTGGTTTTGAGTGATGGAAATCCTTATTTAGAACTTTAAAATTTGTCTGAGGCTTGTTCGAGTCGAGTAGGTAAGCGTCGGAATGTTTGCCCAGTTGGCCCGACACGATTAGGAATTAACCCCACTGACCGATTTTTGGTTAAAAAAAATAGACGCAATTATTTCGCGCGCTTGCGGAATATAGCGCCCCATGAATAACCGTCAAAAAAAGTACTCAAATTCGCCATGGACTAGGGGGCAATCAGCTGTGAAGTCGGATATCTCTGTTATACTTCATTTCTGTTGTGTACTATACATTTATCAAGATCCAAGCATTTTCTGAAGAGAATTCGTCAGAAGTTCAGCATACTCCATCAGAATTATTAAAAACGAAAATCGGTCATTAAAAACCTAATCAATTCCGATTTAATTACATGCAACTTGATAATTCTCGTAACTTTAGATTCTTCGAGGCTAGCAATGATTCATTACATTAATTTCCCTTCTAGTATGCGGCATTTTACTTTCACACTCATTTGAAGTCCCACGCGTCCAAGGCAATTCTATTTTTATTCTTAATCATTTGTAGCACTTTCGCACTCAATTATGCACTTCATCATTATCGTTTCATTTGCATTAAGATCCAACCACTTCAAAGTCGTGCAGACTGAGTGGGATTATCGGCGAATTCCCTCGCCAATGGGAGTCTAATGAGTTGAGTCAAGTGGCGCTCATAGTTATGAATAAATCAACAAATATTTGAGAGATTGAAAATAATATCTCTACAATGCGGTATTTCACGTATTTGCACTACGATAACGGCAGCTGGATTCTAATCAAAGTGCGGTATTTGCAATTCGATGATTGTACGTAGCACGAAGTGATGTAGAGTGATGACATGCCACTTATTTTCTTGGAATTTGTTTAACGATTGAGAGGTTTTTTTTTTCATTTATAACACGTTTGTTTTTCACTTTCAATACCAGGCATTCCATTGTCAGGGGGAGTTGGTAATCTCTGTCTCATGACGTGGGCCTATATCCACTCAAGGACATGATCTGAGAGCTGATCCTGAGCTAGAGCTGTCTTCCATAGCTGACGGTCTTGCGAACGCTGTTTCCAGTTATCAAGACCAAGCTGTCTTGTATCCCCAACTACTTGGTCCTTATACGGGAGGTTAAGTCTTCGTCTCCTTCTCGAACCAGGAGATTCAGCTGCGAAAATCATTTTAGCTGGAGAGTTGGATCCATTCGCTCGATGTATCCAACCCAGAGTAATCGACGGATCCTCCATATCTCCTTCCGGACTACATCCATATCTTTGTAAAGCTCGTAGAGTTCGTGGTTGTTTCTTCTCCTCTTGAATCCGAGTCAGGAGTTTCGGGCCCAGTTGTTTATATAAACCGAAGTAAAAGCGGTTGCCAAGGGAGATTCAACGTGCGACCTCCACTAGGATGTCGTCTGTGGATTTCACGTTTGCCTCGAGGACCCGAGGTAGACAAAAAACCTTACCACTGTCGATCGTGATATTTTGTCCCAGGTGGTCTGCGACGGAACGTTTCTTGGTCGACAGCTTGAACGTTTTTCTCCTCATTGATCTTAAGACCACCCCTGTGTTTCTTCTATAATTGCCAAGAACGCCCGACGAAGTCGATGTTATCTGCTTAGCCCAAAAGTTGGACTTGGACACGACAGAGCATCTCCTTGCCGAAATCCTCAGCAGATTTAGAACGGCTCGGAGTCCTACTGGCTTCCTGCACGGTGCGACACAACCGGATCAATTTACCCGGGATCCCAAACTAGAACATCGCTACCAATAGCTCCTTGCGATGAATGCTGTCGTATCCGACTTTAAAATCGATAAAAAGGTATTGTGTACCAATTTTAAACTCGCTAGTCTTTTTAAGTATTTGTGTTAGTATGAAAATTTGGCCTATAGTCGATTTGGCGGGGTGGATGTCGCACTGCCACGTGGCGATTAGTGCGGTGCAATATGGCTTTAGACGTTCATACAGTGTACGTACTGTGGATAGGATCGAATAGCTGACGTTGAGCAGGGATATACCTTTTTGTTATACTTTCCATTTGCGACAATAGTGGATTTTTAAACTTTAAGCCCAATGTGATACCAAATGGAGACCCAATATTTGTTCGGGCTGCATTATCCTGTCAAATAATGTAATAATAAGAGTGGCGCGACTGGCCCTAGCTTCATAGCAACAACTCGAGTTGTGCGTGCTATTGTTCTCTCACGAATGGAAGGGACCTACAGTTTTATTCCGATTCCCAAAGGCGAAGTTGAGAAGCTTTTTCTAAACAAGGAGTCGTGAATTATGAAAGTTGGTAAATTGGGGATTCGAACCTGGCACCCTCTACGTTGGAGTCGATGCACTAACTCACTACTCGAGTTATTCCAGTCAAATAACTCCCTTAATTATCGGTTGTCTTCTGTGGAGATATTCTCGGTAATTGGAAACCCGGATGACCTCGCTATACGTGGTAATATTAGGTACTCATCTTTTGACGATACATGTAAACTGATGGAAGAGCACCATTACAAACAAAAAATGATCAGGACTCAACCTTGAACGTTCACTCTGTATGGTAAGGCTAAAGACAGTCATCGGCGTCGTAACTGTTGCAGGCGAATGTACATGGTCTTCTGCCTCAGGCGTTATACCAAAATGTCCATTCTCTCATAAGCTTCAGAGATATCGAACAAACGGACGGCTTGATATACCAATATAGTTCATAATTTTTATCCCTGCGCCTTGGTGGAGTTTGAGCAAATCCAAAACCCCAGGAACAAGATAATATCAGTCAAATCCCAGCCTCAAAAAAGCTTTGTCTTGGTTAAAAAAAATGTAATAAAAAATGTTCGGACAGCGTTAAACTCAAAGACATTCTTGAAATTCCGACTGTACGAATCATCCCTGAGCACTGCGGCAATGGGACTCACGCCTCAAGATTGGGACGAGTTTTGATATTCTACTATTCTACAACATCTCTGTAATTGCAGAAAGCTCCTCCGAACTTCAGCTTCGGCACCTAAAGCACCTAAGGGCTTACTTCTTCAACAATCTGGCTGAACAAAGCAGCATTAATGTCAGCAACTTTCATCGTTCTATCATAAGCATCGACTTGATCCGCGTGGCAATACAACGGAGCTACATTGACTTAAATCTGAATCCTTATTTCTGTTAGTGACCCACTCTTAACTAACCTAACCAGATGGTATTGGCGCGCTGATGTATATCTCCATTCTACAACCATCTCCGCGGGAGTGGTGTAAAAAAAACCACAGCTACGACAATGCTTCATTCAGCAACATAGGAAATAACCACTTGGTCTGGCTAAAATCGGCTGATAGTTTCAGGGGCCCCTGATCTCACGTTTTGCCTTCGTTGCCAATTCATTACTCCTAGTTGAGTGGGGACCCAAAACCCCAAACTGAAAAGATTGGGCCTTGCTTAGTGAAAATCCTTTTATCTTATTTTTTGTACGGTCTTTTTCAAGTAAACATTGGAGTACGCATGCATTCTAAGCCAGTAATCAATAGGTCAAACACCTATAAAGGAATATTGAATTATTATATGTAATTGTTGAAGCTCCAGGGAGGTGTTTTTCGATGGGCGTGTTTTTTCGAATATTTGGACACGTTTATTCAGCGTAAGCGTAACCTATTTCAAGTGACTGACAGTTTTGGCCATCTACGGCCGGTAGCGCCACTCATTAAATTATTATGACAGCGAGTCTATATTGGTGCACTGATCTGTGCAACCAGTCACTAGAACCTTGCCTAACCTTAGTTAATATTTGCCTTCAATACAAACGCTTGCGGTGAGTTGACCAATCAATGTCCCAACCAAATCGCCAAAATACGCTAAGTATCTAACCATTTTTATACTTTGGTCACCATAAGAGATAACATGTACATCTCCAGTCTAAAT
Source organism: Eristalis intricaria (assembly GCA_964034865.1). Lineage (NCBI taxonomy): Eukaryota > Metazoa > Arthropoda > Insecta > Diptera > Syrphidae > Eristalis > Eristalis intricaria. The sequence goes on from OZ035875.1 coordinate 38,665,606, forward strand.
TATTCTGTCGAAATGCAATAAGTACCTCTTTTTCTCAATTGACATTCATTTAATAATTATTCCTGACACAATCAATGAAAGTAGCAATTGGTACTAATAACATACATACCTTCGTTATAAAATGTTTAAGAGAACGAGTTATTTACACGTTACAAAAATGCACATCACTGCAAACACTTGTTCGTCCAAAGTACACATCTACCGTGACCCACATGCTGGCACGCTTTTTATCACACGCAGCTTTCAGACCAGTTCACAATCGCAGCAAAAGCGAAAGCTTTCCTTGAATATTTACTCCGAAAATATGGTACCGAAGCATGACAGTTTTCGCTTCGTTACCACACTCAAGTCGATGGAGTGTTAGTGCGCTGTCACTTTGAAGGCTCCCCCTCCAGTAGAAGTTTATTATTTTCCATCTTCTGGGATAGGATATTTTTTTAAGTGCAACGTTGCAACAAAAATCCATGCTCTTTGGCAGAATTAATTTTGCATTTGGTCTCGAAACTCAGTGAAGTGTGCCTTTGGTGTGGAAAGTCCAAATTAATTTCGTGGAAATCCGATCTCGATTTGTGTCTGCTACGAATGTGCTAAAAAGTGTTGAAGAGTGAGTGGAACAAGTGAACAGCTAAGAAAAAAAAGTTCCAATTGATTGTAAATATCAACCCACACCCTTCAATTGAGTGAACATGGCCGAGGGAAGTACAGACGACCAAATCCATGGATATCTGGAATATGTAAGTCCCTCAGGATCATGATGGCGATACAGCCCTTTCATATCACGAGCCAGTATTAATTTTATTACTCACTTTTTGCATAAGAATTTTCTTCAATCGATTTCATCGGTCGCATTGGTAGTATTCCTGTTTTTGTCACGCCGCAGACGGCACATGGCTGATTGTCTCTTTCACGACTGCGGGGCTGAGTAATAAATGCCTTGAAACGGGCGCTAATGAGAGAGTACTGTTGTCTTTGTTTGACTTGTATTGGAATGTTTTGCAAATATTCAATTCATGCCCCCACACACCGCACTGCTAGGCTAGAGCATTGTAGTAGTTCTGCATTATTTTCCCATTACGCTGCATTTTGACGTTTCTTTTGAACGTGTTTTCGAACGATGCACGCCAGAAAGGGATGGTATGTAGTTTGTTTTGAATTCCCAATTCGGTGTTTCCCTAGTGTTCTTGTTTCGGAAACAAAGTAGGGGTGAATGTGAGAACTTATTGCGACGGAAAGTACGTTAATGTTTACGTTTTTTTCTTCTTGTTTTTGAGTGGTTTTTTCATTTGCAGGTGGTGTGGTGTCTTGAGTTGTATGACCAGTGGGTTTTTTTTTTCTAATGTCACTGTAACTAGTCATTTGACGTGAACTTTAGAACTTTACCTGTTCAATTATTATGAGCGCCTGTTGAATTTCGAGGCTAGGTATAAATAGTTCGGTGGAAGTTGGGAAATTTGTATGTATTATGCGATTAGGATGTTCGTTGAATGCAGGCGAACGGAACAGTTGCATCATTTATTTCGCCGGGTTACACATGCATATGTGATATGCATTTATAGATTGTGTATTGTGCCTGGGCAGCTGCAAGGTTGCCAAAATTGGCAACAGTCTGTTGTGTTCATTAAAGAGGGATACTGAAACGCACCTGTGGAATATTTACAACTGACTCCTGAACTAATGACTTGACGTCTGGGGTAAACGAATGTTCGATTGTAACCATTCTTGTGACCCAGTATTATGCCAAAAAGCAGTCAAGGTTGCCTTAATGTTGCTGGGGCTCGTATTGTTTGTTCTGATTTATTACATCTATCTCGTGACATTCACCAAGGCACATGTTTCGTTTTTTTAAAACAAATATGCGAGGTGATGGGGACTTTCTTGCCCCACCAGAGTTGAGCCACATCTGTGACAAATTGCCCCTTCTTGGATTTGTTCTGTGGATGTCGTCTACGTTGCCGTCCATTTGTTTCATCGACTAATTCCTATAATTGCTTGTTTTGTGCGGCGAATGATAAACTTTCAAATTATGTCCCCTTCAAGACCTTGCGTAAAGTCCAATCGGTTCGTTTCGCTATCATTCTATAATTAACAAATTCGTTAATAATTTTCGATTTCGATAAATGTAGTATTTCCCATTCTGTAGCATTATGGACAAAATACGGAATAGAGGGCACTGCCATAGATAAAATAATGATTCTTGCGTCCTAATTTATCATCGGATATTGTGTGCTTTTTGTTGAGCAAATAATTACTTAAACTTGTTGCCTTAATGCTGATTATACATAAATGTGTGTATGTAGTAAACGTGGGATTCTGAGGACGGGTAAAAATAACACATAAAGCGTATTCATTCATTTGCTAGTGTTATCGACTAACTTTTCGATTGCATTAGTCACTATTTTTAGAGACTTACTCTATGGTACAAAGAAGGAGTATCGAAAAAAAGTCAAACAAGTTTAGAATATAATCAATCTTCTAGTTTACGAACAAAATCAAAAGTTCAATGACTAACAGCAACACATGGCTTTTATTGAATGCTTTTTTGTGACAGTCATCAATAAAGATTAGATTCAATTCATGTGACATTATATCAATGGCTATTTTCCGATAAAAGTTTTAAGGCTCTATAAAACTGGAGTTTTAATTTAACTTAACATTTTTACACGCTCTTTATCCCCAGAGTATTCACATTTGTATGGATTTAACAAAATTGGTAACACATGATAAAGCACATCTTTTTGCTTTGGACTGCAGTATGTACACAGTTCAGGACACAGTTTATCAGGACAATCGTCTAATTGAGAAAAATGAAAAATAGCAAAAAGTTCCGTCGCGTTTCTCTTTGTTCTTCCCTCACTTCGTATTATTGGGACAGCCGCCTGGGGTTGAAGAAATGGAACAAACAAATTTAGCCCGAAGTGTCCCAGTGAAGGGGCATTCACCGGAATTTGAAAGAAGTGAGGGATGCAGAAATACATAGCTTGTAGCAATTCCAAAATGCTTCTTTGAAACACAAAACTGCTACATTCCTTGGTGGACTTGAGTCTTAACGAAAGGGGTACTCCCACCAGTAGGTTTAGCTGTCTCCCATTGCATTTTATTATTATTGTAAAAATTGAACTGCCAACTTCGCAATTATCCGGCATTCAATGAATCGATTGCTAATTGAAATCTCATGCAGCTGTTGTATTATTTATCATCTCTATTATTGAAAGCATTTAGGCAACCATTGTCGTGCAATGCCGTCTTTACTTAAATGACTGTGTAACATATGTATACAGTGCTTTCAAGTATTCAGTCATGACCTCGTTGTTCTTGCCCAGATCACAGAAGAAATATTCCGACATAGAGACAGTTGCATACAGGCTGGTGTTCAGTATGCAGATTAGGGATGCTGTTCAAGGCTTTCGGCCGAATACCTGGATCATTGAACTGTATGCGGTAACTATGTCATGGGCAGACTTGTTTCATTTGCGAGAAAGTCGTGTAACAATTATGGTCTAAATCGGAAATAATACTGAGCCCTGTGACAAGACGAATCGTCACCCATTCGTCAAAACTTGATTTACCATACATTTAGTAAAAAAAAAGAACATCCGCTTCAATTCAACATACTACAGTCTACGTGCATAAGTGGAATAGCCACGGGAACAAATGAATACCAAATTTTTTGGCAACTTCAGGCTTTTTTAAGTCTTATTCGATTTCGTCGATATAATCACAATTATTTTCTGGTTTAAATTTTATTTTTAATTTTCGCAACGACATTTAAAAACCAAAAATTACAGAAGTCAAATTAATGACTCTACGACTGTCAACGCGAAAGAATTCAATTGGAACGTTCAGATGCGACTCCTCCATACAATTAAATATGTTTAGTACTTAGCAAAGTTACGCCTATGCATGTATTTGCAATCAACTTACGCTTATTCGTTTATTTTGCTTATTTTCCTTGTGTTGGTGTAAACTTTGAATAGGTGTTGGAGTTTGAGATATGGGGGGAATTTTCTACGAAGAGTATCACGAATAAAAATGACGCAAGATCGATTTAAAGAGGTTTTCGACTCACAGAGAGTCCCCTTACTAGACTTATAGAACATTCGAGTTATGGATGTTCGACTTACAGAGGTTCGACTATATTTACAAACTATACGCTCAAGGATCGTGTCTATAAGACATCTTGAGCCGTATGACGATGGTTCTCCCAGTGGTTTACTTTCTTTGAATAGTACCACTAAGTGTTTCAGCTTCCACGATTTTGGGAACAGTCCTTCCTCGAGACTCTTTTGCAACGTGAAATGTGGTGAAATGTGATGAAAAGATTTTTTTTACCGGCAGCGGCCTGAATTGCTATGTTTGAAATACCATCGGGTCCAGGCGCTTAAAGAGCGACTATTAGATAAAAGCGATATTTCTCTTCGTACGTACAGTTGGAAGAAATTACAAAAATAACCAGCTCGGGTATTTTTTGCAGGTGATTCAGTGATACTCTCAGGTAAAAATGCTGTTCTCTGTAAAAAGACAGCACAGAGAACACCAAATTTATTGACAATGAGGTTCAACTTTAATGAGAATGACGGTCCTTTTCTTGACCCGCGTTTTAAAACTGGTGTTCTGGGATTAGTTCAAACCCTAACAGCAAACCTAAAAAATTATTGTAGAACCTCTGAGAAAGAGTTGTGATGATGAGTTGTGATCAATGAAAATGATAAAACCATTAACATACATGACAGTTTCTGTCAGTTTTGAGGAAGTTGCTGCAGAAAACTTGCACAAACACGAATATGTTGTACAGAAAAGTGCATTTGCTATTAAAATTGATTTTTCTACGCAATCTGTTCGCCTAGGTCAGCAAACGCATGACAGTATCCAAGAGTAGAAGATCTTGGTGAGATTTATTTATCAATCGGAAGCAGGTTTAATTTATGAGGAAAAGCACAGTCGTTTGCTATCAACTAATGCTAAACAAATTGTTTTCATAATGCTGAAAAATCTTCCCGCTTTTTTTTTGTATTCGGTATTTGGCAGAATGATTTGCTACATTGGGCCTAATACCAAATAGTACAAACGTGGCCCAATATCGAATAGTAACTGAACAATCGTTGCATCTCTAATTGAGACTAATAGGTAATTAATTTTTTAATTAAGACTAATCGGTTAATCTTCTCTAGCCAGCTGCCACCAATTTTGCAGGCTAAGTTGGTTGCAGTCCTGCACCTCTTGTGTAGGCCATCGGTTCCGTGATTGTCATTAATTGCTTTGTCCCACTGGCCATTTAAGGCCTTGAATCTGTAGACGCCTAGCTACTCTCATGTCGCTATACAGTCCGCACAGTTCATGGTTGATTCTTCTTCTCCAAAAAAACCATGAACAGGATCAAAGATTGAACGCATACCATTTCTCTCGAAAAGACCGAGGGCTTCTTCATCCCCATCCGCGAAATCGCCATTCACCTTCTTCGAAGACGGGACCATATAGCCGACGTTTTTCTTTCGCAGGCACGAAGTTCTTCTAAATTGGTTATCAGCCAACTTTCGCCTTCATATAGCAGAATTGACAAAATAAGAATTTTCCAGAGCACGGTTTTAGTCCATCGATTAAGAAGTTTTGAGTTAACTTGTTTCGACAAACCGAAGTAACACAGGTTGTTGAGGGCGGTTTTACATGGGATCTCCACTGTAAAGTTGTGTATTGAGTTTGCGTGTGTCCCGAGGTAGACTTACTAATTGAATATTCGGTCTGTGGTCGATTTGTCACTACAAAACTGCATTTACACAGTAATCTGGACAGTGAGGGACGAACAGAACTCGCAAGAGTAGAAGCTGCTAACATTGTGTCATTTCTTGCCCACATCCCACCCACTCAACAACTTCTTATGATCAGTTTTTCTTTGTTTATGACCCATCAGCCTATGGAATTTGCTTTGAGTTGATAAACCCTATCACTTGGTTGAGTAATTTTTTGCAGATATCAGTTGTAATTGAATTGCATTTTTATAACTCGCGATGAATGTGTCTGTATATATAGACTGGAATGGAATAGCTGGATTTCCCTGTTATGATCATGTTGTTATTCCATGGCTTGCATCAGATGTCATGACATCATCAGAGCCGATAGATTTCCAGTGAAACAGGAACAGAACTGTGTCTCTTATCGCTCATCTTTCTGGAAAGCGCTTTTTCCCCATAAAACGAGTTAATGAACGACATGATATTTTCCAGTTGCTACCGTAATGAAGAGACGAACAATTTAATTTGGTTATGCTTAAATATACCCCAGCCATAATTGCAGCCAATAAAGAAATAGCCTGCATAGTGAGCGTGCCTGATGATGCAACTTTTTTCGAGAACAGACAGGAACTCAAGGTCATCACTGCCACGAATCCCTCCCAAAAATCGCAATTAATGCTTGTAAACAATATGTCCTCTAGTCGTTGTTGTCCTTGTGTTAGTATTCAGCTCACGATGACCGCAGTTAATTGTTTTGTTGTTAAAAACCTACATCTTATCTACATCATCGCTTTGATGAAATTCAGAAAATATGAAATCAAACAGTCGCGCCGAATTCCTTCCGTAGAATCACATCAAATGTTTTTATTGAATCGCTTTTAAAGTCCAATAAACTGTTTTCACCAATCACGTGTGGCGTAATCAAATGACTAAACAGTTGCTTTATGATAACATCTGTCGCTAGATTAGTGACATAATTTATGTCTTCTTGACACTTTTCAAATACATCCATATGTATATATTTGACTAAGAGAATAACAGCATTCATTTAAGAATAAAAAATAAGATGATACGGTGAACTCTTCGTGTGTGAATGTTCTCCCTCATCAAATATGATATTTAGAAGACAAGAATTTATCCCGACGAGTGCATAATCGCTACTAATGGAATCAGTTGATCGAAACAAAGAGGCTATCTATTTATACGAAAGGCAGAATGAAGATGTCAACACAATCTTGAGGAAATGAGAACCAAGATTGGGATACTGGAGAGCTCTATACATGGGCATGCACATTTCAGAATGGATCGTAAGTTTAAGAGGTGTTGTGTTTTCAAACTTGTGGGGGTTACCCTTCTAACTTGTAAACAATCGTGAAAATTATGCGCAGTCTTACCTAATCGCTGAATTTCTGACAGAGAATAATAACTGGCATCGCCACCTGTAGCAAAGTCAAGGTGAATGTGTGGCTGTAGTCACTCCCTCCTAGTGTCACTACTCGTTTCGCTACATTGGCTTCTGTTTCGTTGATTATGAGAAGACACATTTCCTTATAACCATATAAGTCGATGTCTCTCAACTGGTGTTTATCTTCTTCCGCCGAGTGATCGTATCAATGGATATTGTCACCATAAAATTACGATTAGCAAACAGCAGCATATAAACCCCTCTATTGGACGTGTATCGAGAATCACGTGACGAAGAGACTCTCGTGACGAAGTTGTTGTACTTCCAGTAGTAAGTCAATGGTATTTGTAAAAAGCCTAATTTTATCGCCGGCACTTGCTAATCGATTATGATTGTGTAAATTATATATTTTTGGATCTTACTTCAGGCGCTTTTTTATTTCTGCTTTATTTCAGTTTTGTGCTGTTTGACTTCGCTTGCATACCCATTAAGGTTGGATATTTGTGGGCACAATGTCAGACATTTCAAGTTCAGATGATGTATAAATTATAATCATAAAACTCGTTTAAATCTTCCTAAGCTTCAAAGAGTTCTTCGACTCTGAGACACAGTACCCTAAAATTATTTAGTTACACATCGTCTACATCAATTTGTATAATTAAAGACTTTGCCAAATGAATGAATATTGTCTGCATCAACTGCCAGTCCTGCGCGTAAACTTAAAATCAATAAACCCAGTTTGATTTTATTTATACATAAATCCCACAGAGACACCAAGTTATTGGGTTCTTTTTTTTGTGAAATGAAACGTGCCGGTGGTCAAAGAACGCTGTAGTATCAGAGGTGCTCCTCATATTTATGTACGTGTTCGTTGCCAAGCGAAAAGATTATAATTCTCATCTGGGATATATTTTTGTGCTTAATTGGATTATCACGGAATACAAACCATTTACTTTAAAGTATGTACATATTTTCACAAAAAGCAAACCTAAGGGAAAAACAAAGCCAGGTTGTTGTCTGTCTGGCAGACTGTTTTGTCGTAAGACTATGAATTGATTTTGGATTGATTTTGTAATTGTTTATGGTTGTTGAATTATTTCCATTGATTTTAAGTGAAAGTGGATAACTGAACAAGCAAACTTAACCCAAAATTGTGCTCGCGAGAGTGGACGTTTTAATTTGTTTTCAGACGAAAGGTACTTTGCGTTCTCATTCGCTGTGTTCCTTGGGTGGATTTGACTTTGATGTTTGCGTGGGAAAGTCCACAGAAAATGATATCACTTGTTTCATAGTCAAATTTATTCTACGAGTGCGTGTGTGTATGTTCTAAAAAGCGATTCAATTTAATGACATGAATTAAGAGCTGTGATTCATACTGTTTTTAGGGCGATACTCAGATTTTGTGCTCATGTTATGCGTATGATTGACTGCATTGTGGTAAAACTTATTGTAAACGTTATTGCAGTTGTATTCACATTCGACGCACAAAGTGTAACTTCATTACAAATGCAATCATGAGTGAGAGAGTTCATCACAAGATATCGTTCAAATAACGAGGACGATACTTGACGATGGAGAGTTAAAATCAACTCATGCATCCTGGTGTTAATTTTTATTGAAAAGGAGTAAAAAGTCTTCGGAACGCAAATTATGCGATGCATATCATTCGGAAATGCATATACGATTAAGCAAACAGTTCTAGCGCAAATATTTCTTGCAAATATGTATATGCGAAATTAAGCAAATGACAAAATCAAGTTGCTTTTTTCATTGAATAAATAAACAGAAAAAAAAAGGCATTTTTGTCTGTAATTACATGTGTACGTATTCATTCATATGTATCATATTCATTTTAGCATATCGTTTTTGTCTTGCTTAAGCGCTGGCTCTTGCAGTTTGAAAAGTTACGTCTTATCGATGTTCAAGTGATGGTGACAATCACAGTGGCACTAAATGTCTATGCACAGCCGGAGCATGTTCACAATAAATAATATGATTATGCAGAACTGCTCGAGTAGTTTCAACACTTACAAAGATTGCAACACCCGGAAAATGTTTTTTTGTATGTAATTTGTTCCTAAACGTCGAAAGCATGCTTTGCAATCGTATGCTCTTGACGTTTCATAGTTGCTCTTGCTTTGCAAACCGGTTGCTTAGCAAAGTTTACGTTCCCGAATAGGCCTATATATATAGATTAGAAATGAAGTATTACCGAGATGCAAGATTTCTACCCCTCTTGCTTCTTAAAATGTTTTGACAACTGTTTTTATATCGTTTTCTTAAACCAATTTGATCAATCAGAGGACGGCATTCACGTTATTTCGTGATAACCGTCAAAAATTCGTGAATATCTGTCAAAAATGTACTCAAATTCGTCGGTGGACTGGTGGACGGTCGGCCATCTCTGTAATACTTCATTTATGGAATAGATTGACGTCTAATTCATCAATTTTGTTAATCAATCGGGCGTAGTGGTTACATGTATCAAATTCTACGCTTGAATGTCTTTAGGTTCAATTCCCCAGATGACCAACTTACATTATTCTCGTTTTCCCATCTCTCGGATTGGGGGATGACAATGCTCACAGAGAGTACACCCATTTAGAAATTCTCAAACTTCGACCTTCGAATTAGCCATAAAATTGTAGACTCCCTCGACTCGTGAGAACACAATCATGCACAGCACGCAAGGTTGCTGTACAATGTAGGTCCCGGTCCACCTCTTTTTGTAGCGCCACCCATATTCTGTTATATTATGTGAGGTGTAGTAAGAAGAATCCATCTTTTTGCATGAAACTTAAGGCTGTATTTACCATAGTAAAAATGGTCCGATAGTAAAAATGGTCAAATGTGTAACATTTTGTTTGTAATGCCGTTGTCCCCCTCTCTCGTATTAATAGCTTCTTGTTTCGCAAGCCTCTCTTGAGGGGAACTTTTCACCAACAAAATCGTTCGCCATCGACAGGATCAGGGGGTAATAACTTGGTGGACTTGGACTTCTCAATCAAACTGCCGGAGCTTCTGGCGAGTTGTTATCGATGTGTGTGGCCTAGCGATTGACGCATTTGTTGCTTTTGCCCCTCCAACCAATCGCGCACACTACCCATCGATTGATGCATTTGTACAGCTGTGATGCATGAAATTCCGAATTCCGAATTAAGTAAGTAGACATCAGCTCATAGTAGATGATTAGCTGTCAATTCCACCAAACAAACAGCAAGACCTTCCTGGTCGTCAATCCTGGTTTGGCCACCGTTTGCGCGGACTCGCTGCGATTTGGCCAAGACCGTTTTTGCTTGTAGTTGTCGTAAGTGATCCACGTGTCTACAGTGGTCACAATACTTCGCTGGGGGAAATTCGTTCCACGAGGTTGTTTGGCGTTAACACGTACCACATACACCAAGCTTCTTTTTATAACCAGTTTTGTTCAAAGGGTTCCAAACTTTTTTTGTGCAAGGATTAGCGCCGGGGCAATAGAAACAGTGCCAACATGACGATCAGACTCACCTCGATTTCCATGATTTTATCGACATTTTGACAATTGGCCTTCCACAGCGTGGTGTATCTTTGACATCGAATTTACTGGAACGGAATCGACGGCACCAAAACTGCGCGTGATTTACTGAAACAATTTTAGGGCCATAAACTATACAAGAAAAATTTTAAAATATTGCGTATTTTTACATTTAAATTTAAAGTTTTTTCATCTCGCTTCTTTTCCTTCTAATGGCGCAACAGTTCGAGGTGGACTTGAGTCTCAGGCACGATCCTTAGCCTCCAATTTCACACGACAAGTTGGTTGAAGTCCTTCTTCACTTATGTGCGCCATCGTCCTCTATTGCGTTGTCCCACTGGTTCGGACCCTTAGGGTTGGACCAGTGTTGTCTATGCGCTCGACATGGCCTAGCCATCTTAGGCGTTGAATCTGTATGCGTCTGTTTTTATGGCGCTGTACAACCCGTACAGTTCATGGTTGGATCATCTTCAAAAATAATCAACGCAAACAGGACCAACGATTGAAGGCAGAATTTTTCTCTCGAGAAGATCATTCTTCATCTGCTCGTGAGATTGTCGAGGGCTGCTTAGTTTCGTTTTGCTTGACATCACCCCATGAAAAAAAATCAGGTGCAGTCAGGTCAGGTGACCCAGCCATCGGAATGAAGAGCCTCGAGATATTAATTGTTTGCGACTTTTACGTTGGAGCTCCACCATAACCGGTCTGGCTATGTGTGCAGTTGCTCCACCTTGCTGTAACCAAATACTGTGGAAACGCTTGTATTTGACTGAATTGACGATGTTACAGTCGCGGTTGTATCTTGGATAGTACGGTCTTCGTGCGATGCTTCCAGATTCGTCATACATGTTTACCAGCCTCATAATTGTCCATCTACTCGGGAGAGTGCCACCAAACTCCCGCCTAAATTCCCTTTGGTATCCTACGGTATCCCAAGCATTCATTTTAATAAATTATTACGTTTAGTTTTTGTGAGCAAGATTCGTGCTCCATCCTGTATTTAAGTAAATATTTGAGGAGACTCGTAATCATGCCTCCGACACACCCAATAAGACAAAATTTAGCGCATTTCACGGTCCGTTACGGCTCGGGTTGATTCTAAAATAAGATGTTTGTTGATGCAGATCTTCTGCACAAATTTTTGACTGTTTCTACAAAAGGAACGTAAGAAACCAAATTCATTTAAAACAATTCTCCTCATAAACTCTCTTTTTTCTAATTGCGACACAGTAGGTAGGTATACATAGTCTACAGACCACCATGTCGTGTAAATTCATACTCAACATCATAATGTCAATGTGTCATGTTTGTGCTCTAGTAATAAATTGAAAGCTTAGTTAAATTAGTTTCTTCTTTTTTTTCTAATTTTACAAATAGAATGACACCGATACCAGTCAGCTACGCATCAAGGTAATCGGAGGACAGTCGCTGGCAAAGAAAGACATATTTGGAGCCAGGTAACTATGTGCTGTAATTGAGTCATCCCCTAGAAGCTAATGTTTTGAGCTGTTTGCAGTGATCCTTATGTCAGAATTGACCTCAACACTATACATGGCGATATAAATATCGACTCGGTCCTAACAAAGACCAAAAAAAAGGTAAACTCGAACATGCATCGACACACAGAACTTGGGACTGTATTAATTTGTTTCCTTTTTTTTCACTGAGCAGACTTTGAATCCAATGTGGAATGAAGAATTTGTGTTTAGAGTGAGTGTGCATACATCAGTGTTATTTTAAGCGAATCCATTTGATCAACATTTCCCTTTCAGGTAAAACCAAATGAACACAAATTAGTATTTCAAGTATTCGATGAAAATCGCCTGACCCGAGATGATTTCCTTGGTATGGTCGAATTAACACTAGTAAATTTACCCAAAGAACAAGAGGGACGAGTAATTAGTCAAAAGAGTTATTCATTGCGACCCAGAAGGTCAGTAGGGTATGTTTATGATTTACGATTTATTGTTTTCAGTTATATTCTGTTTTTAATTATATGATTGTTAACAGCAACAACAAATTTATTGACGAAAAGTGTATCAAATTCAATATGGTAGAGATTTACATAGATTCACAATAGAACCATACCGACTACAACATTTAGACTAGAATTCTTGAACAAAGGAAAAGTCAGCAACTTGGAAATCTGTTTAATCTTTTAACTGAAGTGAGAAAATGTAAATACGGTTATGATTTGAACTCTGACAAAGCCGGTGCGCGTGGTGTGTGTTACTAATTTTCGTTTCTAATTTTCTTTGTGCCAGCCTAGTGACCATGTAAAAATCCCACGCACAAGTTCACGTAGTCGGATCCTGATAAGGGCGAAAACATGTACTTTCATTTTACGGCACTACCTCTTGTGAGTCACTGACGTGAGAGTTTAACTGTCGCTATCCACATTGTTCTGTGGAAATTAAAAGAAGTAAGTTCGTCCATTCGTGTTTGTTTCTACAGAAATGCACGCAAAAGAAGAGCGGTTGGCTGAAGAAGTCTGAAATCGATTGTGTCAAACCCGCGTTTACAGTTTGTTTGTTTTTTAGTATGCAAAAAGCTGACGTTGTCTTGCGGATATGTGTGTTGAGTCCTACGCAGTGTTTCTAGTTTCCATTCCTGACACGCCGTTCATAGTTCACGGCTCCACCTCTCTCGAGTCAGCGGACAATTCTCAGAGAGTTCATCTGTTTAGAGAAACCTTCTCAAAGTTCACTGTTCCGCGTGTGCCTTTTCTGTGTAGTTTTAGTTATTAAAGATGAGGTTATGCTCACAATTTGTTCAACATGCAGGAAGTTAATAAATGTTGGTTAGAATTCTGTTTACTTTCGGCAAATCTTTGTTAGTTTATCGACTCAGTACACTGTACGGGTTCAGTTTCCGTAAACGGCAACTGAGATGTGTTTGGTGGTACAGTGTATTCCTCTCAAATTGGCCACCTGTCGAAGTTGGCCAGTATGTAGTATCACCAAGAAATGTCCATACAAATATTCCTCCAAATACCTCTGTTGTTGCTCACCTGTCTAGCTTGGAACTTGCCCGCACTTTTTGATGCATTATTTCATCTTTCTTCCAAATAACCTGCGAAAGTTGGCTAGCACAGTCGTTCGCTGGTCGCCATTGTGGCGTTTGCATTCTGTTGTGTATAAAAACACACTGAACAAAATGTTCGGGCAGACATAGGGGTAAATTGATTTTCAAGTTAAATCTATTTGTGAATGACATCAGTTTCTCTGATTTTCGTGGAGAAAAAAAAACCGACTCCCTTCGTCAAAAATACTTGCACCGCAGTTGGCCAACTTACGCAGGTTTCACTGTACATGATTTTAGTGTCGGGTGGATCTCAAAATTGAGTGCATTTAATATTCATGAACTCCCCAGGAAGCTCTCTGTTTGAAACTGAATCGTGAGCATTTTTTTCCCCTGGTAGTGCACATAGTGCATCCTATCTAATTTATTCTTCAATATGTACGCTGAGCAGATCTTTAAAGACAATATCAGAATGCGACGTTGGGATCAAAGTAAATGGAGCTTAAATAAACAATACAAGATACGCTGATGATTCCTTAATAATTGCAAGTGACGTTATGATGAACAAACTTAACTCTATAAAACAAAGTTCATTGTCTTTGACAGAAAGCCGCTAAATCACAATCTAGATCTGAAAAGCAAGAATCTAGTTGCAAAGCATTGAATATTTGGGTACCGTGATAAACAACACCGCCAAAAGGGCGGTATTTTGTAAATTGAAAAAGACATTCACTGGTAGAGGAATTAACTTAGCTTAACGTTTGGTCTGTGCTCTTACATGGAGCAGAACTATGGACTCTACACAGAAGAGAAATTAAAAGTCTTCGAAATGTGGAAACCGAAAGAAAGATCTTGTAATTACCGTTAAAAGGAGAAAACGACAATATTCGTGCCACATTTTAAGGAAAGAAAAATACAACTTGCTTCAAGTTATCCTGCAGGGCAGAATATAAGGAAGAAGAGGTAGGGGAAGACAAATATTGCCCTGGATATCCAACCGACGAGAGTGGCATCTTTCGGTAACAGAAATATATAGAGGTGTAGAAATAAAAGGAATACTTAACATGATGATTGCCAACCCCCGAAAGGGAGAGGAGCTTTAGGAAAAAGTGCAAGTATACTTCTTTCTTGGCAAACAATCCGATTAGACGGTATGTATGTGTGTATGACTATGTACGGATATTGGCTACGTCCTACTTAGGTTGGGCTGAGGATTGAAGTCCTCATGCCACCCTAGAACAATGTTCCATTTGCCATGTGTGTGTTTCAACTGACAAGGTGTGTATCTCAACTGACAAAGGCAGAGATAGTGAGATGTATATTCTCTTGTTCTTCTTCATCGCCACAAACCATGCAGATATAGTCGTTGGCAAGTCCATTTCTCATAGCATGGTGCTTCTGGTGGTAGAGGTATATGAGTTCTGCAACCTACTCCAACGCATTTTATCACACTGAAGGAACTTGTTAGTTTTAGAAGTTAGGCTAAGTTGTATAGATAAGAGATGTACTTAGGCCTAAGCTAGTGCTAGTGATCTGTTTAAGACCCTAAGATCGTGTCGCTCGTCTTTTCTAAAAAATATATCTGCAAGCGATGATTTCATCCGGTTCCATTCAGTCTTCCACTCCGAACCAGTGGGACAACGCAATAGATGAACCGTCCCCCGCATAAGTTGGCGTATCCAAGTGGAAAATAACTTCGACCAACTATGACGCAACAGGCAACAGCTAGCAATAGATCGCGCTTGTTGGAGGCGGTTGGTTGAGGTTTAGGTCCTTCATGGACTGTAGAAGAAGAAGAGCGAGGCACGGTCGTTGAGGCCCAGGCCCATCCCACACTGTCGCCACACGAAGAAGAAGATGGTTTCATCCATTGAGTCAATATCAGCCCCCTTTTCTGACAAGTTCATTAATGTCCCTATGTCCTGGAACCCAGCATATCATCTATCAACTATCAAGACATGATTCCTTTTGCCGAAAGTCGATCGATTGTAAAGGCAACCTACAGAAACAAACTTGAAGAAGCCAAGGGTATTTCAATCAAAACCGGATTTAAATTAAAACTATTTAGATAGATGACTTTTCCCTTGTCCTGTATTAATTCATTCTTATTCACTTTAAAGTATAGCAGTTGAATACATGGTGTACAAAAATATTTGAATACGAAATCAATCAACTAGAGTTAATAAGTAAATATCTCAGATCCAATAATTATCTGTACTGTATTTGATTTAACTTTGAAGAAGGAATTTGTTGTTGCTGTTGATATTCTTTTCCATTTCAGTTGAATTCAGTTGCGCTAATTTCATTTAAAGCATTGTTGGCGGCTAATTGAGATTTATTTGGCTCACTAAACTATCTCTCTCTGATTCTGAATCTCGAAATATGTTTTATTTCTTGGATTCGTTATATTTTTTGCAAAATATTAATTTACTTACAATAGACATACATTGATTTTCTTTCCTACGAATTTGTGTACAATAGTTCATGAAAATTAATACATTCATTATCTATCAATAGCGCAAAATCCCGAATAAAGGGTACTCTTGATATATATCACGCTTATATTCGTGACGAAGTGAATTCGTCACCTGATGGAGACTGGGAGCACGTTGAAAGCGTTTCAATGACTGGAACACAATCAGGGGTAAATTTTGAGATACACGCACAAAAAGAAATATGTTCAACTTCTGATTTTCTTTGAAGAATCCATTCCCAAGCAGTACTGCTGAGCCTTTGCCACAAGGATGGGAAGAAAGACAAGACGCAAATGGACGAACATATTATGTGAATCATACCGCAAGAACGACACAGTGGAATAGACCATTACTGTGAGTGCAGCATGTTCCAAAATGTTTAAAATGTCATTATTAAATTGTTTGACTAACGTGTGTGCATTCTAATTTTAGATCAGCAACAAATTCAGTCGCAGTGGATGCTGCCGCATCCGATTTTCAAAGACGGTTCCACATTAGCGTGGATGACTCAGAAGCGCAAAGAAATCCGGTAAGTTAAACTAATAAACGAATTAGCAAATTTGTGTGCGATACAAACGTTCTTTCTATACTTAACTTTACGCATAGAATTTCTTTGATATGCATGACGCCAAAATCCTAGCATGTTAACGTCAAAGAAACTTAATTATTACTAAACTTTCTTTTCTTTTGTTTGGAAATCTTGTTTAAAATATAATCAAATTTGTTTGCTTTTATTTGTGTGGCCGTGCAAATTTAAATAAATAACGGAACTCAAAAAAGAATACTACCATATTGGTGAATGATCAGGCGGCAACGTCTCGGTGTAACGGTGGTAGTAGATCATTGAGTCGATCAAGCAGTTGCTCATCGTACTCAGGTTCATTTAGTAATAATGCCGTTGAAAACAGTGAAAATGAAGACGATGAAGATGATGGTGACGGTGACGATGACGATGAAGGAAATATTCACAGTGATGCGAACGATCACAATTGTAGGCAATTCACTACACCACCACATCTTACAGAGATCACTGTAATTACAAAAGAAATATTCAATTCTATGCAGATTTTCAATAGCTAGGCTAATTTTCCTGATTGTAGATTGATATCAAAACATTGAAGTATTTATGTGTATATTTTGTTTAGGATACCATTAGTCAAGCTAGCATAGATGACACCCTCTCACGAACAACATCGTTAACCTCATTAAATTCATCGACACCGGAAGCACAAGCGAGGTTGTTCGAAAATCGTTTAATTGTTCATATTCATATTAATTATGCAAGAATTGTTTAGACCCAACACATGCTCGGGGGTCAATTTGAGACCAATACGTCCGGCACCGAGAGCACCAAATGCATTAACGAGACGAACAATTGATAATAACAATCAAAGCCAAAACTCCATGGATGCTGATGTGCCATCAGTAGAAGCTGGCTCTGCAACAACTCCCAATGGATCCACAAATGAAAATAACAATGATATTGTTACACGGAATTCCACTGAATCGGTTAGAATGTGCTTGTTTTTTAAGCGAATGTTTTTAGGATTTTGCTTAGATGTTTAGTAAAAATGTGAATTGTCTTAAATGTTACTGAATACTGTCATCACTATATGTTAACTCTGTGAGTCGTCTAAAGAATGCAAATATGTATTTAGTTAAGAGTCTCCTGTCACACAAGAGATGAGATGTGTTAGGTGTTAGTCCGAATCAGTACCGTAATTAGGTTTCTATGCGCCCGGTGCGAGCTTATATATTTGCGCGGATGCGGTTAATTGTAGTTGGTCCTGGTAATTTTTGCGCCCTGGCACAGCCCTAGTTACGCCTCTGGTCCGAATGCACAATATAAATCTAAAAAGGTTGGATTGGATGTACGTAAGAACCATCTATACTCAGGAATCAGTAATAGAAGAAGAACTTAGAATATGTGTAAACTCGTGTATATTCATGTGGCTTTTGTGTGTGCCTGTACGAACTTCGTCCGGTTTTATTGAGTGTCTTTACAATCTAGGGGCAACCTAGTCCTGTTTTATTGGAAAAGTACTATATTTGCACAAAACAAAAAATTCACCTCCACGCTGAAAGCATTCAACATTCCGCTTTACTTCGCGTCGTCAAATGTTTGTCCATTATTTCCAAACATTCGTTAAAAGAAACAAGTGTATGCTCGGTGTTTTGGTTTCACCTGAAGTTGTCATGATAATTGTTGAAAAAAAGCTCCAACTCTGCTAAGCGATGTTCCCATGTTTCATTTTCCCCACTTCCATTTGTTTGCTTATTTATAATCAATGATCTTAAAAATATCTGACAGCATCTTTTATATTTGTATAGGATTCTAATAATGACCCCAATAGAGAAGAGTATATGTACAGGTCCTTATCACTCTCGGCGTTGTATGCGCCCGCAGCGGCGGACACCGTGGAAAGGTTTTTCTTTTATTGTTTATCTCATTTCTACTAACTCAAACAATGTGTACTTTATGATTGATTAGGCCATATACAAGCACGTTGATTGATCTAATGCCCGTGCGCGAGGGTCCGATCATACCAATGTCCAGACGAGTTATAAATAATTTACGTTGTCAAAACTACCGAAGTGCCGATCGACTGAATATTACCAACAATTGGCAGCATTCTGTGCAATCGGTTAGAGAATTAATCTTATGTTAGTTGTCCTTTAACGTTTCTTACATACATATATTCATAAGTTTCATTTACATATAATGCATTCGATTCGCATTCAATATCTTAACAAGCCTAAGTGAAACAAATGACATTGACTCAAAACTATGGCACATTACAATTCATGCATGACTAGGGTAAACCATTTGTTAGGTGCATGCAACAGATGCAGAAAAGCATACATACCATTATGGCGGCGGATTCCTTAGATTACTTTGGGTACGAGGTAGAACTCAATAGATTTATGGAATGGGACAAGATCTTGAGTGCCAATTGGTTCTGGGAAATTTCATTGGCAAATAAAATTAATATCATTAATAAAACTTTCATTATCCATCATGTCGCTGGTCCATAAATGTACACATTCAATAAAGTGATGTGCGTCCTTGTTCTGAAAGGCTGTGGTAATAAGGGACGACTGATAATTTAACATGATTTTGGGCATGCTGTTTGTTGTTTCAAGGGAATATACATCTGTTTGCATTCTGTTTAAAACCAATCTCTCATTTTCTTACATTTTCTCTCACATTTGTATCTATCTAATTTATATCGCTTGAGCCCACCGGTTTTTCATAAAATACCTTGATTACATTCAGTGTGCGGGGTACGTAGTACGTACTAAAAGACGTGTACTGCATCAAACACCGGAATTGGATCCGATTTCTTCTCAGCAGAACACTTTCGACCCCGATTTTTTTTTTTGCTTGTAACCATATACAGTGCTCTCTCGCTAATCCGTCGCTTAGCTTGCCGACAGCTGCTATAATCCGCCAAGCTTTGCGAGTCAGGATTTAATGGCTCGTTTATCCGCCGTCATTGGAAGTCTTCAGCTCCATAGGCTCCGCGTTTTTCTTTCTCTTTCATGCATATTCATTTTAATTCAATATTTCCTTCCCGTGCATTATAATTGGCTGTTTTCAATAATCCACTGATGATTGATAGTTTGTGGTAGTGGGAGAGTACTGTACAAGGATTTCTAGAAGTGTCGAGGCAAAATTTCAAATCGCCACTCCGTGTGGGTGATATACATATATAACGGAAATATTCTACCCAAGCCAACAATTGACAAGCACACACACGTTTGTGCGTACCTGAGCCGGAACTTTGTGCGGACATGAACATGTATCATACGTCCATACATGTATTTACATGTTCATACCAACGTAGCCATTAATCTATCCTGTCCTTTAATGGTGATATATGAATGGAACTACATAGATTCGTTCCACGGACATGTCTCCGGGAACCAATTCCGACTGCGAAAATAATCGTTCCGTGTCCGTTCCGTCGGATGAACTGTTTAGCGCAACTCTACGTTGGAATCTCGGACTCACTCAAACTTCCGAAGACGTATATTCGAAGTTAAATCCGCAATTTCAAATTCAAATTTTTTAGAAGAATATGTGTCTTTGGATTTAGCAAATATAAATGCTCTTTGTAAAACCGCTATTCATTTGTTACGGATGTTCCCAGGCGCCAACAGAAGACTAATTTCCTGAATAACACTTCCTTCATATTCTGATTCAACTTCTCAACCACCGCTCAACCTTTGTTCAATCAGAATATGTGCTAGTTCCACCTTCCCATGCTTTTATTGTCTTCTTCTTCTTTTGCTGGGGCTACAATCCTGGCTGGTCGTGTGCTTCTCCATCCAACACGGTCTGGTGCTAGTGGCTTCCAACTAAACACATTCAGCTGATTGAGATCTCTTTCCAGACGTATACGCCATCAGATATTTTAGGCTGTGGAACCGGCGCGCAGTGCTCTCAGCGAGCTGCCTGCTGAAGAGATGTTGAAGAGAGGTTGAGGAGTGTATTTAAGGCGATGGGATGGGGTTGATCGCATTGCTCCGCTGTTGCAAATTTATGTCATCCGCTGCACCCTTTCGAGCGGTTTGCAATTGATGGATTTACCTAACGCGATCCACCAGATCGCGACGCGTCGTGCAGTGATATGGGTCTGAGTACCGATACAAGTGTCATTGAAACGTGACTGTAAGACCCATTTACACCCTGAGGCCTAGCCTACCGTTGTTGGAATCGAAGAATTTCCGAGAGACAGCGGTTATTGAGTTATTATGAATATATCGTTGTTCTTCGAGAGAGGGCTATATCCTCAATTGTCCGTCCAAACACACAGCAATCGTTTCATCTGCACGGTTGTCATGTCCTTATTGTAGCAAGCGACAATCGAGGTCCTTCTTGCTCTTCGGCATCTTCAATGATATCGATCTAAAGACCGATATTTTTACTTTTATCTCTTTCAATAATCCCATTCAAATTCTGCTCAAGTGCTGCAACAGCTTCTGCAAAAATATGTTCAAAAACGTCTCATCAACACTGTTGAAGTATCTTGAAAATAACTTTGTTGACACGACTGGGATTTTTGATCACACTTCATACAGACACATATGGTTACCATTGTCTTAACGATTCATCAAACAAAAATATAAGAAAATTGCGAAATTGCTCTCAGACAAGTTGGGATCGCATGGTTTACCGTGTACAGTGAAAAATATCCAAATTGCATTTAAATTATCAATTGTGCTCGTATTTTGTACGTACACTGTCGACACGATCAACTTTCATAATCCACAGGTCTACCTGTCGAGTCACTGAAAATGCTTCGAGAGTCTGTCTGGAAAAAGCTTCTCAAGCTTTGGCGTTCACAGTTGGCATAAAACTAGGTCTCCTCCATTCGTAAGTATGACCTGGGCTGTTGTAGCGAGTGCTGTAGAGGGGCTGGGTCCACTTCAGTCTGTTGTGCCACTCATAACATGCGAAAGATATTACTGCTACAAAGATGTTTATCAATTCAGGAAATTATTCCATAAACGACATCGAATGCAACAATTGATTTGAACTTCCTGTGCATATCACTCATCTCCCTTCAACTATAAACGGACATCATTTTGAAAAGTTACAAATGAGACCAGATTTGAATTCTTTTCATTGAAGTAAAAAATAAAAATGTCGACAATTCGCTCAACTGATTCCTCAAGCATCATACACTCGTGTTCATACAATTAAGCTACATATGCGATAAGGAAGTACTTACCGTAGCAATTGCTACTGTTGCAATGAATTAAGCAGAAATATGCTAAAGCTGCTGAAGAGCAAGAATATAGTTTATTGATATGTCGAACAGTGGACAGCATAACCCATAATAAGCCAAACAAAGAATAGAAAGCGGAACAGCGGAAGTAGATGTGAGACAGCAGGTACTTCACTATCGCATATGTGGCTTAATTGTATGAGCATGAGTGTATATCTTAACACAGCACTAGTAAGAACAACTTAGTATGTAAAACATTTGCAAGCTTTGTGTCGTCAATAACCAATCTCGAGCGTTTCTCAGAATGTCTTAGCTACTCATTGCTTCCCCGCGTTTGCCGTAGTAAGTATGAAAATGTTCTAGAAACTCATATCCTCATCCGAAAATTGATTGTATTTGGATCATTCGGTTAGTATTTTGCGTTGGTTGTGTTTAAATTTTGTTTAACAGTATGTGTATGTGTTACTTAGATAATAATGAAATTTCCAAAAATATATTTAAATTTGAAAAAGACATTTTTTATTTATTTTGTTTATTTATTTCTTTCTTATGTTATTACACAAAACATGCATTATTTTCCCCCACACGAAACATACAGACTGAGGATGTAGATCAGGCCGATAGTGGCAATCGATCGGAGAATTCGGCGTCATCGACGAGACGAAATTCAGTCGAAGACAACACAGCAGTTGGCGATCAAGTAAAATTGCACATTATTTCATTATTCTTTTTTCAATTCAATTTTCTTGAATTCTTTTATTAGAATATTCTTATGTAGAATGTCTAGAAGAGTCATATCATTCTGCTTCACTTATAAAATTCTATTCGATAATAAAACTGTGGTTGTACAATTGTTCTCTTTTTTTTTAGCCGCCAGCGAACGCCGATGAGGAGAGCCTTCCGCCACGGTGGTCAATGCAAGTTGCGCCAAATGGAAGAACATTTTTCATCGATCATGTGGCGCGTAAGACCACGTGGATTGATCCTCGAAATGGTAGAGCTAGTCCAATGCCAAATCAAACACGACGTGTTGAGGATGATTTGGGACCACTGCCAGAAGGCTGGGAAGAACGAGTTCACACTGATGGCAGAGTGTTTTACATAGATCATAGTAAGTCGAATTGAATGTACACATATTTGTTGAATGAATGCAATTTCTGGAACCTTGTCTACAACAACAGATACGAGAACAACACAATGGGAGGATCCAAGACTGTCTAATCCAAATATAGCTGGCCAAGCGGTACCATATTCTAGAGACTATAAGCAAAAGTATGAATACTTCAAGAGTCACATACGGAAACCAGTAAGTTAAACAACATTTCAAATACTGCGCGATGGTTTATTTGAACGAATATAACTGCTAGTTGGATTAGGTTTGAGTGGCTGCATACGTTAAATGGTAGTTACAAAGTAGACCCGTGCGTTACCACAAGGACCTAGTAGATCCAAACCCGAAAACCATTTAGAGCTTTTAATAAAACTATGAAGATGGCTAATTAGTTCTGGCATGTCGTTGAGATAGAGGGCTTCTAAGTGACTTAGTCTGCGAGGTGATAGCGCACTGCAATTGCAAAGAAGGTGCACAATGGTTCCTTCATTTTCATCTCTGCAACTTCTGCAGAAAAAGTTCTAGGGGATACCTAGTCTATGAATGGCACAGTTCCCGGTTATAAAACCAATGATGATTCTGAGATTCGACCTACTCATACTGACCAGGTCGCGTTTAGGATCAACAGTAGCGTATAATTGTTTTGTGATGAGGCGAAATATCTAATGCCAGTAGACCACCTACGTTTGGTGTGAATAAGCGTTTCAACCTTAAGTAGATGTTTTGCAGTAGCGATAGGCATGAACAGCTCTTTCTAGCGAGTTCGTCTGCTTCGCAATTGTCTGTGATATCACTGTCTCGGCAGCCACATAAGTAGGATGTTGAAATACTTGCACATCTCGTTAAGAAATAAGCGGCAATCGAAGGATGTCTTGGGGTTAAATGTCACTCCACACAGAGATTTGATCGCTGCCTGGCTGTCCGAACAGATGACAATATCTGCACCTTGTATGACATTGTTTGTAAGCCAGAATAGAGCTTCATTAATCGCTACAGTTTCTGGCTGAAACAGGCTACAGTTGACAAATCAGATCCTTAAAGCAGACTCCCACACCCACTCCTTCATTCATCAGGAGTTCGCAGAGTACCGTCTAGACGTTTAGTAAAATCTGATACGTATGCTAGTTGAGAATTTTTTCTCGAAGATGAGCTTAGGTATCATAAGGTGGATGTTTCCTGATAGGAATCCAAATTTATCAAGTATGGCAGATTGTCCGGATCTAAGCCGTGGAAGCATCGATTTCGATCTAACCGCCGCGCAGTGCTGTCAGCGACCTGCATGCTGAAGAGATTTAGCGGCAAAAGGTTGAGGAGTGTATTTAAGTCTGTGGAGGGGGTTGATCGCAGTGCACCGCTGTTGCACACTCACGTCATTCGCTGCACCCTTTCGGGCGGTTTGCAATGTATGGCTTTAAGTAACGGGCCGTGCAGTGATATGGGTCTGAGTACCGATACAAGTATCCAGTGAAGTGCGGTTGTAAGCCCCATTTACACCCTGAGGCCTAGGAATTTGTCACTGTTGCTTGGTTTCAAAGAAATTCCCCTGAAATGACATTGATCGATGACAGGAATTATGTATTTCGTGGTGTAGAGGACTTAAACTGTTTTCTGCGTATTAGAACTTAGGCCGTATACACTTAGCCAGATATTCCATGGCTATAAAAATCTTTTTTACGTTTCGTTATGTTCCGTTCATTTTTGCTTTCCCACGTAGGAGCGAAATCAATCGCTATTTGTAATGACAGTTGTTAGGTTAGGTTTTGGAAGGGGAGTATGATGATACAGCATAACTTCCACTCGGAGGCCTTAGGGTCCATTTTGAATCCCTCCATTTGTGGAGTACATATTCTAATTAAACATATCCTCTGTCACGTGATGGCTTAAACCAACTTGTGCTCTTTACAAATATTAGAAGATGCGATGTATCCACATTCGCGAAGTCCGCAGTCTCTGGACAGTGCAAAGGAGATGTTGGATCGTCTTAAACGGCAGAAATCGATGAATTCCGCAATCCATTTAAACGAGTTAACCTGTGACCGTGTGACCGCGATTTCGTCCGCTCTCACGTTCACGGCTTTTGAGCTGTGGCCTGATGGACTTTAATGAGTCGCGGTAGCATAACTTGATCTCGTGGTACAGGATCCTATTGACTTCAGTGCAGCATGGCTCCCAACAAAGATGGTGATATCGGGGGATATCGGTTGTTTGATTGTGCATGGCTGCTTTCTCTATTGCCAGAATCTCTGTTTGGAAGACACTGCACAAATCAGGGCGTCTAAATGATTCCTGTTTGTAGCGGATGACAGTTGTTGGAATTTTGCGTAAGTTCCAAAAAGCAATTGTGGATACTTTGAAATTTGACGGCGCTTCTCTTCTAACTTCTTTTCGCTCGGTTCTAACCTAACCTTCAGTTTACTTAAATCAATTATGCTACGGCCTTTAGGCTCGGCAACTCTTTTCCATGCATTTCAGATTGAGAGTAAAAACCTGCTTTCAAATTTTTGGTTTTAAAAAAAATTAACATAACCTTATTTTTTCTTTTAGACAAACGTACCAAACAAATTTGAAATTCGTATCAGACGTACATCGATATTAGAGGATTCATATCGAATCATAAACTCGGTCAATAAGACCGACTTACTTAAGACTAAGCTATGGGTTGAGTTCGAAGGAGAGACTGGTTTAGGTAACTCGAATGCAAACATTAGAAAATGAAAGACAATTAATCTGCTTGGATTTTAGATTATGGTGGCCTTGCCCGAGAGTGGTTCTACTTGTTGTCCAAAGAAATGTTTAATCCCTACTACGGTTTATTTGAATATTCTGCAATGGATAATTATACGCTTCAAATAAATCCATTTAGTGGCCTATGCAATGAAGAGCATTTAAATTATTTCAAGTAAGTCAATCCATCCGGTAAAGTGTTGTCTAATCGATGTTAATCAATTTCACTTCATAGATTTATAGGAAGAATTGCTGGAATGGCTGTTTATCATGGAAAGCTCCTAGATGGTAAAGTATTCTTATAAAGTGTGCACCTACAGTCTCTAAATGTGTTATGTTCTGTTTCTAGCTTTCTTCATTCGACCATTCTACAAAATGATGCTTCAAAAGCCGATTGATTTGAAAGACATGGAATCTGTAGATACGGAGTACTACAATTCCTTGCTTTGGATCAAAGAAAATGATCCTAGTGAACTTGAGCTGACGTTCTGCGTGGATGAAGAGACATTTGGTCACACAAGTCAACGGGAATTAAAGCCAAACGGTGCTAATATCGATGTTACCAACAACAACAAGGACGAATACATTAAGTAAATACCTCAAATTTGTCATTAATTCAACGAAATGATTGAACATTGGTTTTGTGACAATTTTCAGACTTGTAATAGAATGGCGTTTTGTGGCACGTGTCAAAGATCAAATGTCTGCATTCTTGGAAGGATTTGGTTCGATTATTCCCTTGAATCTGCTGAAAATCTTCGATGAACACGAACTGGAGCTACTTGTGTGCGGTATACAAAATATTGATGTTAAAGACTGGCGAGACAATACTCTGTACAAGGGTGACTATCATATGAATCACATTATCATTCAATGGTTCTGGAGAGCAGTGCTCTCATTTTCGAATGAAATGCGTTCACGTTTACTGCAATTTGTTACTGGCACCTCACGTGTTCCAATGAATGGCTTCAAAGAGTTGTACGGTTCGAATGGTCCACAAATGTTTACTATTGAAAAATGGGGCACACCAAACAACTATCCAAGAGCACATACATGGTAGGCATAATTGTCTCTCTTTAAAGTGAGGAATTTTCTCATATGCTGATTTGTCTTTTGTCCTTCACACAGTTTCAATCGTTTGGATCTACCACCGTACGAAGGCTATTCACAATTAAAGGATAAACTTATCAAAGCCATCGAAGGAAGTCAGGGTTTCGCTGGAGTGGATTAGGACTCTATACAGTTATATTTTTTTTATGTTGAGTACTTATCCTAGGAAAACTTTTGTTTAGTGTTTTTGTTTTCTTTTTTTTTTTAATCACACGCCATCGATATGTGTTTTTAATAACTACAATAAAAAGACACACCAGATAATTTGTTAAAACGACAGTTTAACGAGAACAGTCTTTCCTATGATGAAAACAAATGTTATCACTACAAACAAAAGAGCTTTACAGAACAAGAAGAAGAAAACAAACTAAAATCAACATTCCAAGGAGATTACTATTTGAACAATACTGTCACTCTTAACAACTAAGCCAAGTGTTGAGAAAGCAAATATTTTTTCTATTCCAAACACAAAAACAAAATAATATTAACTCCACACGAGGGAACCGTATTTCAAATCTAACCAATCGAACATATGGAAGAGAAAAGGTCTCTGTAAACCTTTAGATACGGTAAATAAAATAAAAAAAATAAATATAGATATATATATATATATACATATTTGGAGTTTGTTTCTTTCCCTGCGATACTTTTCCAAGTTGCAACACACTTTGTATACAGATATATATATATTTATATTATACATGCTGCAATTGCAAATAACTTAGATAAAGTAATTCTACTAACTATTAAGTGATTCAAAAGCTGAAAATAATATTGTAAATATTTACATATACAGATAGAAAAGAAGAAATTATAAAAGTTGGCTTACTACACAAAAAAATGAAATGAAATGAAAATTAATCAACACTACACTCTAGTTCACTAAACTAAAATTAGTTATTTATTATTATTTTACTTCGATATACATAAATATTCTTATTTTATCAAAAATACATATAAATGCATAACTATATACATATTATATATATATAAATTGTTAACCTTTGCTATATGCCTTCTTTTTTGTCAATTTTGTTAATAAATATATATATATATATATTTGTGTCCTTACTACACTTATGACGGTGTGAATAAATAAAGAAAACCAAGTTTTGCTATAATCTATATCTAGCTATTTTTGAAAATTGTTGAAATGAAAGTTAAATATTTGCTAAAACAAAGAAGGAGGAACAGAAAACTTCATTAGTTTTTTAAATAGAGGAAAACACGAAAACTTTACCAAATCAAATGGAGAATATGATTATATTTTTATATCTATGAAATAAAAAAAAAAAAACAAGTACATAATGCGAAATATTTTAAATAAATCTTATATTTAAATACATTTTGGTGAAACATAAAAAAACAAGTTAATAAAACAATTTAAAATCAAGATGTGCGTTTAATATTGTTATTGTTGTTGAGGGTATGTTGCACCGCGATCTTTAGATCTATTGTGCCCCCTATTCGCACCTTTGCTTTCTTAAGAGCTCCCCTCCCATGCAGTTATTTTCAGAGTTGTTTGAGGGTTATGTGCTCCATTTGGTGGAAGAGATTCATCGTGGAGTATTGTCCCTGAGCTAGTTTTCTTTAGGAAGTTGAGAACGAGAGGTGGTTCTAGTGACTTCAGTTCTTCCTCTGATATTAGATGCTTGTCCAGATATCTTTGTCTTTTGTGGGCTAGTTCCTCACAAAATCCCAGTATATGTTCTGGAATGTCGTTAGATTCTCTGATTTGCAGAGCCCCTCTTCTGATACTTCTTATTTCCTAAGGTGCTCCCTAAGTCTACAGTGCTCCCTTAGGAAGCCTGTTTATATACGGGCGTTGTTCTTGCTCATTCTGATACATGCGATTCCGGTTATATTAACCTACGAGTTTCTTCGCCTGCTTCATGCCATGAGCGTTTTTCCAGGCATCTACCCGGTTCCTTCTTTCTAGTTCCCTGAACTCTTCCCTGAGGACATGATTTACAGCGCAGAATGTTTCGGGGCATATAAAAGGATCCAATGATCCTTTCCTTCCGAGGGAGTCGCCCATGTTGTTGCTTTCTATCCTCGGTACGTTTAATATATATATATGTGCTTAATCAGATCATCATCTTCATCAGACTCGCGTGATGCACTAAAGGTCACGCACGGGAGATCTCCAGACAACTCGATCCTTTACGACCGACTCTAACTCATCAGGATTCATGCCCAAGCGTAACCAGATGAGTTTATAGACTTGGTGCAACCACCTTATCCCGAGTGGTTGTCTACCAGATGGAATCGCATTCAACGCCCATCTCGGAAGTCGTGATGGTGTGGACATTCCTGCTACGTTACCAAACATTGAAGCATAGCTCTTTCCAAAGAAGCAACTGCACAGCGTTGAGTTCCCGTGTTTCTCACCCTTTCCTGGCGAGTAATTCCCACAACAGCACGAAGAAGTCTCATATCAGCAGTTTGTATTTGCGATCTCATTCTTACGGTCATTAACCAAATTTCATGACCATAGGTGAGAGTTGAAAGCCGCTAACTTGACTTTCACACCAAGCTCGGCCTTCCTGATTACATAACTCCCAAGCTGTGTCTAAACTGACCTAGCTTCACCAATCCTACAGTAAAGTTAAGCATTACTCCTCCCATCACTCGTCAAGTCTTCGAGATATTTAATCTTCCCCACCTGCTTCAATAGGACTACACTAACATGTAGAGTGCATTGAACAGGCGTTCTGGAAATTACTATAACCTCCGATTTGTACACGTTAACCTTCATACCAGCATCAGTACATACCGCCACAAATCTATCGAGTGCGCGCTGTAGTTCCGTCAGTGAAGATGTGAGAATAACTAAGTCATCTGCAAAAATCGTTTGAAAAGATTTTATATTTTAATTTCATTCCCCTTGTCTTAACCAGCACTCCTTGCAATCCGACATGCCTGCAACTCCTACCGTTACTCGACAATGATGTCTTCCAACAGGTTTCACCTGTCCGCATGCTACAAACGTATTGTGCTGACACTTCGAATGCTGTTAACGCCAACCACACGAGATCGCATTGCCGCTCGGCCATCAAAAAATTAGCGGAAACCGCTTTCCTTTACCTACCATCTCCGACAGGAAACAAGAAAAAGGTAAGATGACGAGTGTGAGCAGAAGAATTCTGGCCTTCTGTCGAACTTTACTCGCAATCTCCGAGCGCAAGGATATCGTAAGTCTAGGGCAAGCAGAAAATAGGGCTTTTTATTAAAAAAAGCCAAAAGACTTGGCGCTGGTCTTAAAGGCATCCAGGCTCTTCGAAACTGTAAGAATGACCTTGTTACTGATCCGGTGGGAACAGTGGATGTATTTAAACTGTACTTCCAAAGCTTAACCAACGTGCCTGACTGGTAAGAGTTATAGAGAACCAAAAAATCCCGATTCCAGTTGGTGAGGTTGTCCTTCCACCCATATATGACTAAGTCGGCACAGCTATCCAGACCCACCGTTATTATATGACTTGTTAAGTTTGTGCCAAATCATTGATTTTTGTCGAATTCTATTCAAACGTGAAAATCACGACGATCTGGCCATGGGTATGAAAAGGCCAACCCCATAACAGGAAATCGTTTGATAAGCACGAAAAATCACTTTCAATTAATTTACAAACAAATCAGAAGCACCTTGTGCTTTAGCTTTCATTTTGCGTTTGAATATACAAATCTATAACTGAAAATGGCGTGGTCCAGGAAGAAAACCTTTCGAATTTTAACACTTGTGCTATTGCTGTCGCTTTGTTTTACGGTAGCAAATATTTTATTGGTTGTTTTAAATTTGAAAGAAGGCAAAGGTTCATACTACGACAATTCATTCATCTATCTTTTGGGAACTGTTTATGGCACTGGAATAGGTACCGTGTAACATTTAATAATATAAATCAGACTAACGGACTATGTGTTACTTTTGCTTGAAGGGTGCGTTTGTTTTAGACTAACCAAGAGTGAAGCAAAATGGACTCACGCCCTAGTACACACAATTGTGCTTTGCCTTATGATTGGAGGACACAGAAAAATGTTAACAATGTCAGAATATTCAGAAGCCTTTCACCAGTATTCACTAAGTATATTCACTGTAGCTGTATACATAATTCAGGTATGGTTTGCTTTGAAATTCTTCGGGGGATGGTTCTTAACTTGCATTGCATAAAATAAATCAAAGACGTTACCTACATATGTACTTACTTATCACGCCCGCGACCCATGTAGGGTCCCAGTCTGAGCAATTGCTGCCCTCCATCGCTGACAGTCCTGGGCACTCTGCTTCCAGTCATCAAGACCAAGCTGTCTTGCATCGCTGCCTAACCTTCTTGAGCCAGGAGGCTCGGATTCGAAGACTCTCTCAGTTGGAAAATTGGTGTCCAAGCACTCGATGTGGCCAAACCGTGTGTAGTCGACGAAATGTTGCCCTCTGAATGTTGCGGTTGAGTTCATACACCTTCCTCGCAGACGAAACCTTATATCCGACGTAGAACTTTTCTTTCGAAGTCACCAAGGATCAGTCACGCTGTTTTGTGTGACTAGCAAAATTAGAATTTTGTAGAGCATGAGCGTAGTCCTTCGAATCAAAACTTGGACTAACTTGTAAAGGTTAAGTTTTCTTTCATCGGGCATGCTTTCGTCTTCCTAAATTCTGCGGATGATCTGGTGCATGCTCCCTACCAGAAAATCGCCACCGGCCTTGAGTAGCATTGATTTTAAGCCATCTGAGTCTATGACATTGTTGTTGTTCGGCATTTTAATGACTGTGTCGACTTCTTCAAAACTAGGTGGGAGGACTACTTCATCGGCTGGAGTTGGTAACAGTAAAGTTAAGCATTACTCCTCCCATCACTCGTCAAGTCTTCGAGATATTTAATCTTCCCCACCTGCTTCAATAGGACTACACTAACATGTAGAGTGCATTGAACAGGCGTTCTGGAAATTACTATAACCTCCCATTTGTACACGTTAACCTTCATACCAGCATCAGTACATACCGCCACAAATCTATCGAGTGCGCGCTGTAGTTCCGTCAGTGAAGATGTGAGAATAACTAAGTCATCTGCAAAAATCGTTTGAAAAGATTTTATATTTTAATTTCATTCCCCTTGTCTTAACCAGCACTCCTTGCAATCCGACATGCCTGCAACTCCTACCGTTACTCGACAATGATGTCTTCCAACAGGTTTCACCTGTCCGCATGCTACAAACGTATTGTGCTGACACTTCGAATGCTGTTAACGCCAACCACACGAGATCGCATTGCCGCTCGGCCATCAAAAAATTAGCGGAAACCGCTTTCCTTTACCTACCATCTCCGACAGGAAACAAGAAAAAGGTAAGATGACGAGTGTGAGCAGAAGAATTCTGGCCTTCTGTCGAACTTTACTCGCAATCTCCGAGCGCAAGGATATCGTAAGTCTAGGGCAAGCAGAAAATAGGAATGTTGCGGTTGAGTTCATACACCTTCCTCGCAGACGAAACCTTATATCCGACGTAGAACTTTTCTTTCGAAGTCACCAAGGATCAGTCACGCTGTTTTGTGTGACTAGCAAAATTAGAATTTTGTAGAGCATGAGCGTAGTCCTTCGAATCAAAACTTGGACTAACTTGTAAAGGTTAAGTTTTCTTTCATCGGGCATGCTTTCGTCTTCCTAAATTCTGCGGATGATCTGGTGCATGCTCCCTACCAGAAAATCGCCACCGGCCTTGAGTAGCATTGATTTTAAGCCATCTGAGTCTATGACATTGTTGTTGTTCGGCATTTTAATGACTGTGTCGACTTCTTCAAAACTAGGTGGGAGGACTACTTCATCGGCTGGAGTTGGGATTTCCTGATTCCCTATAATGTTATCCTTGCCAGGCATGCTAAACAGCTTAAGCACTTCCACTATTCCCTCCCTAACTAGATTACCCTCACGATTTCGAAGAGCCTAAATGCCTTTTCTAAAGCCTAGGGCTAGGCTTATAGCTTTTTTTTATAAAAATGCCCGTATTTTGTGTTTGCCCCTTGATATCCTTGAACTGGGTGGCAGCGAGAGACCCTTTCTTCAGGCGTAGAAGCTTCTTTTCCGCCTGTCTTCGAGCCCTTTACTCTTGCGCTACTTTCGTCTTCGAGGATGGTTGTTAACCATAAGTAGTTTCCGCTATCTCTTTGATTGCCGAGCGGCAATGCTACCACATCTCGTTGGCGTTTGTATTCGATTTAGGCATACCGGAG
Organism: Eristalis intricaria; assembly: GCA_964034865.1. Lineage (NCBI taxonomy): Eukaryota > Metazoa > Arthropoda > Insecta > Diptera > Syrphidae > Eristalis > Eristalis intricaria. The sequence continues at coordinate 38,698,646 of OZ035875.1, forward strand.
AGTCTCTCAATTAATTCCTCTTCGTAATATCTGTCAATCTTCGTTGGTAAATCGGGCAGCCAAGAGGAAATTATCAGAGTCCACCCTCTGTATGTTCGTACGTCCAGTATATTTGACGCAGAAGGACGTTGTGTACTAATTCAATACACGACTCTTGTTACATCTATAGACACAAGTAGACGTTCCTCATTCGGAATAAGAGTGACTGACATTCGGTTAACTAATAGGTTCTTGATAGGTATTATGATTTATGATGATGGAGAACACCATATTTCTTCATCAGATAATTACTAGACGATTTTTTAGTAAATACTTGATTTTCATATGCATACAGGTTAAATAATTGCAGGGTCCTGTTTCATAAAACTATTAGTCTAATTATTATTAGGGAATTTACTAATATTTGTCTATTTGTTCCTAAAATAGTGTTTCATAGACATTTGCGGGCACTAATAATTTATTTGTTCAGCGCCAATAATTATAAGTGGGAAGATTTTACTGTAGGTCTCATAGAAGTAATTTTATTAGCACATATTTCGACGTGGGTAAGAATTCTCTAATAAGAAAAATTTGATTAGTCAAACGCTATTGGCTTCCAAGTAAATTTAATTTGTAGCCATCATCTGGTGTTTGTTCGATATCGTCTTAGTTTATTTAAAAGAAAATTTAAAATGCTTTCGAGCAGTGACGAATTGAATGAACAATTTCGAATTAAGAGTGAATGCATCACTCAGTTCTTATCTTGAAACTCCAATAAGACGAAATTGTGCTTTGTCGCCTTAGCACTGCACTGGTTAGGAAGCGGATTTCAATACCACGGCATAGATTTACTCAAAAACCACAGTTTGCCGTGTGATCAAAGAAGTTGTTGAACTAATTAATGAAAAGATTAATCCACACATTGTAAAATGGCGCAATGAATTGGGCAGTGTTGTAAGGAGATTTTATTCAATTAATGCTGTCACCGACTGTATTGATGGTACTCTTATTAACATTAATACACCTACGTTTCATCGATCATCACGGAAATCATTCCATTAACTGTATGTTGCTATGTGGACAGGATCTACTGCAGTTTTATTACTGCATTGCTAAACGGCCCCGCAAAAGTCCACGATGCTCGTGTCCTAAAGAGTAGTGTAGTTGTCCATGGAGAAATGGAAATGGGTGACTCGGTATACCCACTTAGAGAATGGCTTATAATTGAAATAAAAGTTCCCCTGCTAGTTCGAGTTATGGAAGTTCGACTGTACTGAAAATACAAAGTTCTACTAGTAGTACTAGTACTTACTTAGACGTTTTACTACTAAATAATACTAATCAATACTTGATTTTTTTGCATTCGGCCTTTTGTTGGTCCATTGTGATACCCACAGTCAGATTACTACCACTAATCGATCCACTCCAGTTATAGTGCCCTTAATTTGATCCCAACGGCAAATGTGACTGGACAAGATTTGAAAACCGGATAAAAGTGTATGAACTTGGCTTTCACTGAGATTCGAACCCGGACAGGCAGTTAACCAACTGTGCCATCCAGTCATATTACTAGGACTATGATTCCCTTGAGTAAAATCTTAAGGGACCAGCAACTATTTAAATAAATGACATCAAACCGTAATGCTGTGCAATGCAATATTGAGAACTTAATAGCTCCTTATATCCTTCTTATAATTAATGAAAAATTTCATCTCATTCTTATTTCTTTTTTTCATTCTTTATTCTCTCTTTTTTTGATTTTTTGTTTTCATTCTTTTTTGTTTTTCATTCTTTTTTTTATCTCTTTGCAAAGTTCCTTCTCTCATTTCACTTTCTGATATTTCGTTACGGAAGAACGCCAAGAGAGAAAGCATTCCGGTCGGGAATGCATGCCTTTCTGGGTGCGCTAACATTTTTTATTTGCGTAATGGATGGATTGTTAGTAGTTCAGAAGATGGCTCTGTAAAATATGAAAGGAAATCGCACTGAATTAATCAATCCTAACTACGCATGCATTTTCAGCGCTAGCAAGAGGATAAGTCATCTTTTTACATATCTCAGTTGTTTGTGCTTACTCTTCTACGCAATGTGCACATGGTACATTATTTTGAATCCGTACTTTGATTGGAGAAGATTGGGAATCATGGTAAGATGGTCGCACATAAACTTCTTTGTCATTGTATTATTTTCTTTGCCTTATTCATTTTCAGTCGAGAAAGGTAAAACTCTTTCAGTCAGAGATCCGTACATTTTATTGATTAACTCCATAGGAACTTTTATCGAGAACGCCGAGCAAGTCTTCTCTACGATCATCCTTTGCTCGAGGAGGAGGAAGAAATTCACTCAGAGGTGGAGGCAGACGTTAAAACCATTTGTACACATGATTTGGATTAAATAAAAGCGAATAACTTTCCGAAACATTGCAACTAATTGTACTGTGAATCTTAAATCTGTAGACGAAATAAGATGTTATATTTTGTTTATTATTACAACAAATTTGAATGAATTTTTAAAATGTTTTATTATTATATATTTTCATTATAACTTTATAAACCCTTTAACTAGTGATCGAGTTGATAAACCGATTCAAACAGAGTTACAACCAAACCGAGTTAAATTTATATCAAACCGAGTTGCCGATACTAAAACGAAACGTATAATGAAACAGCAAAACTTCAAACGATTCGACTTGTGCACACATTGGCCTTAGGTTTGTATAAAGTAAGCACGTACAAATGAACGTTGTTCTTGTACAAATCGAGTTGTATTGTTCTGCCCGGTTCAATGCTTATTTGGAATTGAGTGTGAATAATCTATAAGATTCGTTATTTAAAGGTTATTAGTTAAAGGTAGGTATAAAGTTAAATAGTAGCCATCATTCATATTCGGGCACCATTAAAAATTCGATATAAAGAGGATTTCGACAAATGTAGGCTAATTTTGCATAAGCTGTTATGGGTCGTTCTAGATTTATAATAAAATTCGTTAAATCGTCAAATCGTTATATTGAGGTACATTTATCAAGGTTTCACTGTATTCTGCATGGTAAATGTACTATGTGATAGTGTATCAGGCTAAACCAAGTTGGGTTTGAATCAGTTTGACAGTCGATAAATCAAATAATTTTGATTGAAACCGAGTTGCACCTCGGTGTGCTTCTATTCAAACTCGGGTTCACTCGGCTTAAGAAATCTTCGGTTTGACACATCACTACCTTTAACCACTAACACCGTCTCTAGACGGTCTTCACTCGAATCTAATTTCATTCTAACTCGAACATTTTCGCTTCCACACTTCCGATGACGTTTTTCGTTGTTTTATTTTACCTATCTAACGGTGACGAAGATGAAGATTACGTTGCAGCAGCTCAATCGACTCGGGAATTCTTTTTTTGTAAGTTGTTTGAAGTTATATTGTAATATTCATTTCTTGTTTGGATTGTGAAAAATAAAAAATTAGTTTCATATCGAGAGTTTTGCGAAGATCATCTACAGACGGAAAAAGCTCAATCTTTCTGCTTTGATTGATGAGAAAATTGTAGTGAAAAAGTAGTGGTTGGTTTGACAGCGAGTGCAGGACTACAAGCATGCGTAGTCAGCGAAGAAAGCTGCATATATAAGGAGACGCTGGATAGAAAGTCTAGACTAGAGCGGTTCTGCGTTCTGTGAGAGCTCTACGAACTAAAAAGAAGAGAAGAGCAACGGCATCTCCAAAGGAAAAAAAAAACAGCATGAGAAGCGCGCAATCGCAGAAAGTGAAATGTGTAGCCTGTCGGGACGAAGAGGGACAACTCTTAGCGACGAAAACGCCAATACAGCTGTCATGGAGAATGTTCAAATCCACACAATGGACGATGATCGACAAGAAAATCCTTCCTCCTGGCTCAGACAAAGATATCGAGTTCGAGACTAAAGTCGAATAAGCTGCTTGTGCAAACGGACTGTCTGCGGAACCCTTTAAGGCAACTGGAGATAAGCTGGTACGGTACATACACCAACTCATCTATATACCTTTCAGATGGTTGAATGCACACCAAACCGATAACACACGCAAGTGGAAAACTCAACTTTTAACCATCGTGCCAGCTGGAGAGGCTTGTTGGTTGAGGCCCAGGTCCAGCCTGGATTATAGTGCCATCAGAAGAAGAACCTCATCCGCTAAATATAAGAATAAAGTTGTTCCGGTTATGGGAATACGGTTTGTCATCAATAGCTACATTTTCCTTTTCAGTTAACACATTACTTGAATCCGATTCCATCAGGTAGGCGACCGCTTCGCAGACCCAAAATACGCCTAGTTTTTCCTTGGCATAACTCCGGATGAGTTAGAGTCAGTGGCGAAGGATCGTGTTGCTTGCAGATCTCTCGACCCATTTCGTTTATCCTGCGGGTCAGAAGATCATAACATTCCCTAAAAAAAAGCTACTCACACTACATTGCTTATGATTTGTATTTTTTTATTTTTCATCAATTTATTACGTCAATAAAAAAAAATTACTTAAGTTACCAAACAACGAATATCAAATTGAACAATAACTAACATTATATTACTACCGGTTGCCATCAATCGGTGTTATTTTATAGATTCTACACTTAGTCTCCGTCAACGCAGCTAAGTATGTACTATTTGGAACATATACCGCACAAGTATCGTATACAACATCTTGAACAGGCATTGATTGCAGTTTTTGCTCACGCTTCATGTCGAACAGTGAGAGCAGTTTTGTGTCTTGAACATAACCTGCAACCAGGGTGTTATTCTCTACTGCAATCTGAGAACACCGGGTCATCACTGGTGTAGACTTCGAACCAAAAAATGATACAATGACATTGAAAACAGGCACGTCATCGACTTTCTCCAATTTTCCTAGAATATATCTCGATTGGGGATATCGTGTACTGCTTCTAGTGAATACCAGTAGATTTTCATTTGTGGCATTATACGACATCGATATAAATGGACCTTCAAGATTAATTCTTGTTGCTACTACTTCATGCGTTTCATCTGTGTACTCATAGAACCACATTGACTGTAGCTTGCAAACCAAGAAACCTCCTTGTGGAAAATGGCTTGTCACTGGCACAGGCGCAATATTTATAACTGGGCTAAGATCACCTTCGGTTTTGAATTCTTCTACCACTGTTTCTGGAAATCGTATGTCATACGAATAGGTGCTTCCATGTTGCGCGCCTATGTACAGTGTGTTCTCTCGTTGGTTTCTGTCCAACGAACAAGCCCACAATGGTTTATCTGTGGGACTAAACGCCGATACTGCCGCCCGTGAACGTGTGTCGAATAATTTCGCTTTCGATTCCATCGAAGCAGCAACTAAAAGTGTTTGATCAGCACTAAGGCAAATGTCGCGCACTGTCTTTGTGGACGTGTGCAGAAATGTTGTCGGTCGAAAAGTCGGTGTGTCAATGAAACGTAAGCCGTAGCCGGGGAAAAGGTTTTGTGAAGATTTCTGTGAAACCATCATACTGGAGAATATTTGGGAATATATCATCACACGACAACCGGGGTCTTTTGATATTTCAATGTTCTTTTCCATAAATAGTTTGTAAGTTCGAAGACGAGACAAATCCTCACCCGCGAAATTCGATTCGGTGTCCTGGTATCTGCCACCAATACGGAGTGTATTTTTTAGGCGTTCATTATCCGCGGCAAGTTTTTTGACTTCTTGAAGAATCACTGTGTAACTCATTTTCATGGTTGCCAATTCTGTTTGAATACGAGTTACTTTCGTCTTTTCTTCGTCCAGCTGTTCGCGCAATCGATGTTCTTCACTTCTGTCCAGAGCACGTATCCTTCTTGCAAATATATGACGAATGTCCCTGTTGACTGCTCGGCTTTTACACTGCGGACAGCATTTTAAGCCATTTCGAGCGGATTCGACAAACCAACGACGGATGCATGAGTCACCAAATAAATGTCCACATTTGAGCGAAACCAATCTATGTTCACCCGACATCTCCCAGCTGTCCATGCATATGGGACATATGAGGCCTTCATCTTCATTTTCGTCTTCATCCGGTGACCTTTTCACTTTTGGCGTATGTTCTGCAGATAATCGTTTCCGCTTCTTTGGTGGTGATGGAGAGCGTGTAGCTTCATTTGCAACCGGGTCGATCTGATGTATACCTTCAGGATTTTCTTCTGTGATGATAAGTGGTTATATAAGTGCAAAAACCCGAACCGAAAGCAAACTTACGACTAGGTTGTTGTACTGGTAATTGTGGATTTTCTTGAGGAACATTTTCTTGCTGTTCATCTTCTTCTGGTTCCGCGTCTACGGGCTCTATAGCCGGACCTTCCGTCACTGGGAATGGATTGACCAAAGCGACATCATCTTCACTATCAGTCTCATTAACTTCCAAAAATTCTTCACGCTCCATTTGTTTTATAATTCCCTAAAACACTTCGGATTCAAGAGAAATATATAAAAATGATCACGATTTTGAGGTAGATTTATGTTGCGCTTAAAATAAAATTTGAATTAAATCTTCGGATTTCTCATTATTAGTACATCCTGCCGCAACGGGCGCTGTAAAATTGTTGAAATGTAGAACTTTAAAAAATTTCGCAAAATACGAAAAACGATCGGCTTTTGTTTGAAAACATTCGTTGACATATCACATTCACACATATGTCAGAGTGACAATAAGATAACAGATGCTGGCATTACCACCATGAAGGCAAACTGTGGTGGATAAAAAACTCGAGGTTAGTTTCAAAATCAATTTTTCAGTTTCAAATTTACATCTCAAAATTATATTACTCTCGTCTTTAAAAGTCTAAAAAAATGGCTCGACAAATATTCTCATATTCGTAGTTAAGGAATTTTGAATTACTTTTTGAGGGTACGTTGTTTATTACCCTCAGGGATTTTTTCGGACAAGATCTTTTTGTTTTCGTGATTTCAACAAGAAGTACATACAAGAAAAAATAAATATTAAAGTTGACGCCTGTGTGAAAGATTGAATTGGATTGAAAACCGTTTCTGTTTCATATCGTATTTTAAAATTTTATTTTTTAAGACGAAAATGGCATATTTTTTATATTATCATAAATACTTACTTTTTCCAGACCACAGATGTCGCTGCAAAAACTCCAACAAAAAGTGAAAGAGCAGAACATTCCAACCGGCAATTTGTTTCCAACCAGAAGCCTACAAACCCCACAAATGCTTTGGCGTCCCCTAAAATCTTAACTGACTGCTGTCAAATTCGCAAAGACAAAAAAACGTCTAACACAAAAAATTGGCAAGTAAGTATTTTCCTGCATTGTTTCCAAAGATTTCGCAACACCGAAGTTCCTCGTCTTACTAATTGGCATATTTAGCTTTCAGATTTTCTCAGTTTCAAAGTCTTTCCGTTCTTGTGCGTAAATAAGGATTTCCGAAATTAAGAACAAGAAAAAAAAGTGTCTCACCACCGGTATTCTTTTCATTCGTGATCCAATTAAATACGAAAATAGAAATAACTTTTTGATAAATCTCGAAACAAGTTCAATATCACAATGTCTTCACAAAACACTCCAGAAAAAAATCTCAGCAAGCCGCCCATGTGCCCACGGTCAACGAGTCACAGTCCCAATCCTACACTGCAATTGCCGAGTCCAATTATTACGAAACGAACAAGGACTGCATCAACGTGAGTTTTAGAGCGCAAATCAATTTTTTTTCTTTCCTTTTGTTAAATAAATTTTTTCCTTTGCCATTGCCGGCTTGTCTTGTTTTCACCGATAAAGATCTGCTCGAGCCTTAGAAAATCCATTGGAGACTGGGATTGTTAAGTCATTCAGTAGAGCGAAGGGTCATGGTTTCCTTACACCCCGCGGTGGTGGAGAGGATATCTTCGTTCATATCTCTGAGTAAGTTAAGCACATAGTATGCGTGTATATTCACTCATGGATTTTATTACAGCATTGAAGGTGAATATGTACCACTGCCAGGCGATGAAGTTAAATTTCGCCTCTGTGCGATTCCACCAAAATATGAGAAACATCAAGCTGTTCATTGTCAGATAATCAATTTAACACCAGAAGTTCATCACAAGTGGGAGGAACGCTATGATAGCACTTCCGATGCCTTTGAGAATTAAACCGAGCCACATGTTTGGTGTTATTTCGCCGTAAATTCCAATAAATTATGAGAGATATCAAACAAGAGAATAATTAATCAGGGAGTAAACAAACTGATGCTTATGAGATTATTATACAGCTGAAAGTAGTATTTTTTTATAATAGTTTTTTAAAAAGTCAAAATTTCGCGCAAACCGCCTATGATGGAATTTGGGTGAATTGTTTTGTATTTCTTTTCTTGTTTTGTTTCATTCGTTCTTAATGGATAACTTAGAAGCTGGCAATGCGTCGTAGAATGTTTGGTAAATGAAAATTGTTGCTTGGCTCTGTGTATATCTTATTTTCAATGCGCGTGAAACCGGTTATGTAATTCAATTATTTTAAAACATTCTATACACATTCAAGAATATTTACCCAACCTTATGTTCTACTTAATTACTGTATACTTTTTTTTTTATTCAATTTTTGTACTAGCATAGTAAAACAAAAGTTATACATTTAAATAAAATTGTTGGAAGAAAATTGTGTGTTATAATTGATTATTGATGTATTGATGAACAGATGTGGTATATCTGTACAGTTATTTTTGAGTGTGAATAACACTTGTTGTTTGACAAATTTCCAAGGCTAAGCAATGTGAATTAGTTTGTGTATACTGTTAATTGGGTGACAAACTGAATAAACAACGATAAAGGGCGAATAAATTATAGTTGTTTTTGGACTTGTATCCATCCTGAAGTTCGTAAGGTTTTTCTTTTTTGTAAAAGACAAGTGGAAATGTTCAGTAATTGTTGAATATTGCGAATCATATGCCAGAATGAACAAATCCAGGCACCGATCATTGTCTTGACGTTATACAATGAAGATTACTACAGTAAAGTCGAGTGTTATCTTTCTGATTCAGTGCTTCCCAGGGCATATACCGACTAAGCGATCTTGTGTGTTACCACACTCTGGTCCAGAGGTTGGAAATCATTGATTCTACTGTTTGATTGTAACTCCTCTAAATATTTCTGTTGTTGAGAGCTAGAGTTGTGTCGTTTCGGACATGGTTAGCTCCCGGAACTATGTCCACCTGAGTCGCAACTACCATGTTTCATACCACAAACATTATTACTGAGCGCACACGCCATATTTTGGGCAATGTTCTGCATATGAAGAAGTTATCCTGCCGCTGGGTGCCGCGCATGCTCACTCCTGAATAAAAACGCGAACGCGAGAACACTTCGAAAGAGTGTTTGGACTTGCTGCCGCGGAATCGGGCGGACTTTTGGCATCGATTGGTAACTGTTGATGAAACCTGGATCCACTATCATACACCAGCCCGGCAATGGACTGAAGGCGGCACGAGTGCTCCGAAGTAGCCGAGGGAGGCTCAATGTGTCGGAAAGGTTATGGCGTCGGTTTTCTGGGATTGTCATGGCATACTCCTTGTGGACTACCTCAAAAAGGAAAAACCATCAACAGCGAGAATTACTGTGCATTATTGGATCGATTGAAGGGCGAAATCGACGCAAAACGGCCTCACATGAAGAGAGCATCGTAACAACGGCGAGGAAATCACCGATGCCACGGAGGAGTGTTTTGCAGAAAACTACGGAAAAAATTACTTTACGGACGTAATCAAGAAGTTGGAAAATTGCTGGAATAAGTGTATCAAGCTATAGGGGGACTATATTGAATAAAATAACAAACCATTAGAGGTGAGGAGAGTGGAGGTTACTTTTCACCCCACCTAGTAACTCTTGCCAACCGCAGTTTCTACAGGCTCAGTAAGGAGTAATAGAGCTATCTCACGAAGGCTGACTTTATATAAAACCTCGAGGCGGAGGCATGGACAATCTTAAAAGTGGATAAAGTAGTCGTCTCTTCGAAAGAAGACTGCTGCGGGCAATCTTTGGTACTGTTTGCATTGACGTTTTTTGGAGGAGAAAATTCAACCACGAACTGTACGGCCTGTACAGCGACATGAGCTTTATCATACGTCTACGGACTCAATGCCTATGACGGTTAGACTATGTAGAGCGTATGTAGAACTTAGCCCCGGCCCGAAGTCAACTCAACAGAGGATGCCCGCATTTAAGGTGACGCATCCAACTTGTTGCTACTGTAACAATAAATGTAAAGGGAAATTAGAGAGGAGAGCACAGTCCAAAAGCGTGCGTAGGAAGGTTTAACGCCGAACTCCATTTAGGGTGTAGTTATATATAGTTCAGGTGGAACGATCCAGCCAATTAGTAATTTACGGAAATGGAACGTGTTAGTACCTTTGATTTCAATATTGCGGTTACAGATTTCATTCATAACATAGATGAGTGTGCATATATCTCTTTATTGCTGCTGTCGAGTTGATAAGCTATCACTTATAGATAAATGGAGTTAGCATTATCAGTAAGGACAAGTGGGCTATCTTTTAATCGCACGAATGCCTAATTTAATATTTCCTCCATGGATTTTTCCATATCCACGTCATTGTTTATTGTACAAAAAAAAGTTGGGCAAAATTATGAATGTTGCAAGGCTAATGCAGCAGCTGCTTGTTCACTTAGAGCTGATAGTTCGATGAGCCGTGGAATGACGATTGTGATATATATATATGAGAAATCAATTAGTACAGAGATAGGCGACTTCTACCTATTGTGACAACAGTTTTATCGTTTTTCTCGGGCCAAAAGGACCAATTTCAAAGTTCAGCAGCAGCAGGGAGTGAGGATTGCGGAGAACCTGTCTGAATAATTTAAGTGGAACGTGAATGTGTACGCAACTGTCTTCAAATCTGAGTGTACACCCAATTCTGTTTTTACACGGTTTTGCCTGGAACGTATCTGCAGTGTAAAAACAGCTGGGCACCGATGCATGGTCTCCAAGTCAGCTTGATTCCTGAAAGGACCTCATGTCCGTTCGCATACATCGCGTAAGAACATGATGTGAATGTTTGATATGCCGAAGAAAATTATAACTTAATGCTTCAGATTGATTTTATTCTAGTAATTATAAAATATATTATAATAAACAAATATATAACGGCATCAGTGTCTATTTTAGGTCTAATTTACGAATTGGAGTGTTAAATTAGATTGCACGAATCGAACATAATTTCTCAGTCCACATCCAAAAAAACGCGTTCCAAGTAATACAAATTACCCTAACCAACAAAATTTCTTTTTCCGATAAAAAAGATCTACGTACACTCAAATAAAACAACTCTACGTGGCATAGCCAGTGTTTATCGAAATGAGACAAATAAAAATTAAGTCTTAAAAGTCTCAAACAGTTAATTGCTATCTGTGCTTAGCACGTTTCTGCGGATTCTTTACAACCAACCACTGTCGGGTGGGCAAGTCTTGCAGATACGAGATCCATTTCCGTCCGTAGTACAGCCATATCAGTCCGTACACTATACAGAAAGTGGCTTCAAAGTAATATCCATCGAATACGATGTCACAGGTTCCGCCGGCAGCTACACATTTCTGCGAAACAATATGAAACACATAAGCAATTAAATAAAACACGATTTAATGATGGGAGCATACCTCACGCTGTGCTTTGTTAAGACAGTGATTTTTCGATGAAATTGTTTCATCTACGTGATTGCATTCCTTCCAGGTGAGGACATCCACCAGCCAGAGCATCACGGTGTTGGGCCAATTTGAGCCCATATTTGCTACTGTGTTGAGAAGCGTCATATAAGTACCGCCTACAGCGGGATCCGAAATCTTTGCAAAGAAAGCCATTACGGCTACGAACATGCAGTACAGGAATATTTGATAGAGACCATAGTTCACGACCAGCAGAACGTAGTAGTACAAGGGAACGGTGCCACCCGATATCATGTATGGTGTGAAGTAAGCGATCACTGCTGCTGTTGTGGAGAACACAATTCGATAGGGAATTGCTTTTATGTAGACATCCATTGGCTTTGGGCCGTGTGTGTATCGGCTCACTACAAGTGGTAAGATTATCTGGAGTGGAATGATTGGGATAACTAAGAGTGCGAGTTTTTCCTTTGGTACACCCGCGTCAATGAGTTTGAGTGATGTTACAGCATCACAAGCCGCGAAAGTCACTTTCACGGTGAGCAGAATCAGGGCGAATATTTGTATTGGACGCATCTTTATGATGTCCAACAGAACCATATAACTTTCTTTTATATTTAGTTCTGGATGATCTGTGAATCGCTGTTCAGAGTCCTGGTCATGTTCTTTTTTAAATATCGCCACCAAGGTTGTTGCTACCAGGAAACAAAGTCCCCAGAACCATAGGAACTCTGGTAGCGTCACCATGCCCACGTCTTTAGGTTCACTACGAAGATATGTGTTGCAAAAGTCCTTCGATTCCATTGCTATGAATGCGACGTAACCGAGGAAATATCCCGCTGTCTGGCCGACACTGTTGCAAGTTGAGGCATAGCCTACGTTACACCGCTTGAGCATTGTCAACGCCCACGCGTCCACAGCGATATCCTGGGTGGCTGCAAGGAAGTTCAACATAAAGAACATCGTCGTTAGAAGCGGGACATTTGGATCAACACCATCGCCACCTAACCACTTGTCAACATGCACCGACAGCAACAGCATGAAAATCCCAATCAGATACTGTGTCGGAATCATCCAAGATTTTCTCCTTCCAAAGCGTGACACGTACAGGGAGTCCACAATCGGTGCCCATAGCAATTTCATACTAAACGGCCAATTAGCGAAACTGAACTCGGCCTGTTGCTTGTAGCTTGCGCCACGATTCTGCAGCAACATAGGCACAGCTGATATGAGGCCCAGTGGTATGCCTTGCAGGATGTAGAGAAACAGGAGAATTGCAATATTACTCTTATCGCCACGTAAATCTGTTTTCTCATGCACTTCGTCATGGTTGGAATCGATTAGGGCTTGTTTATCTTCTGATTTTCCATTGTCGGGGCTGTCTATTCTCCGTCGTATCGTCATCGTTAACAATCACTGACTGTCTGCATGAAACTCGGCGATTTGTGTTAAAAACTTGATATGAATGTCAATTCGGTTACCTACGAAAAAGACACGTCAGTAGTAAGCGTTTACAATTGCTCGATAGTTTGAATATTTGTCATGGAAGAATTCTTACTTTCATTTAATGTGATATGATGTGCGAGCGAGGATTATTAATCCTTTGAAAATCGAGAAGTCCTCGTTTTCATACAAAAAACCTCGAATCTTTTCGAAAACATCCAGGTAGGAAAAAGGAATCTTAAAGGACGGCTGAAGTAGTGGAAAACTTGTCTATTTAAATGACGTTTACCTTTGAAGTTGGCAGACATGGGCAAACAAACCAATATGTCACTTATGCGTTTCAAGCGACATCTAAACGTATTTTTTTTGCAATACTTCAGGTGTGTTGATTGTGCATGAAGGTGGATGTTTAAATTTTCGATAATGAAATGGAACTTCTTATGCACTTGTGGAGAAAATTAAAGCAAAGTTGGCATATTTAAAATTTTATCTCGATTTTGCTAAATTTTGTTATTTCTGGAAGAATATAGCGTGATCTTTGAATTTCTTGTTTGTGAGTTTCTATCCACAAGGTTACGAATGGACTGGATTGGTGCTGGATCTAGATCTAAACCAAAACTACTTCTCGAGTGTAAGGAATCTGCAGTTTTATGGCGAATCCGAACAGCCAACACACTGTGGTTTGTGAGTTTCTTTCCACAAGGTTAAGAATGGACTGGATTGGTGATGAATCTAGACCTCAACCAAAATTACCTCTCGAGTGTAAGAGACCTGTAGTTTTATGGCGACTCCGAACAGCCACTCACTTATTCCCCAGCGCAAATGTCCACTGTAGCGTTGATTCACAGGCTCGCTGTCGAGGATAATTAAGCGAAGACCTAACTGCCAATAGACTTTTCTGTTCTTTTTCTGCTGAAGAGAGGATATCTTCCCGAAATTTCAACTTCAAGCATCATATTCCAAAACTACCTCTCGAGTGTAACCTACGGTTCAATACGTCTCCGAACAGCCAAGTTTGAGATTTTTCTAGACAGGAATACTCTTTAGCATTGTCAGTGACATGAAAAAGGTGGGGTCGCGGTTGCACGGGCAATCGAATCTAGACACCATGCTTCAAGTGCGTAGGTGTCGGTAAACGGACCTACATCTCAAAGGTCCTCCGTCAAGATACGTCTTAATAAGCCCACCTAGATAGATGACATACAATGTTCCTTGATTTAATATTGCAATGGGCCTTCACTTCTTCTCCAGCGCAAATGCCCTCTGTTGCGTTGATCCACAGGCTCGCTGTCGAGGATAATTAAGCGAAGACCTAACTGCCAATAGACTTTTCTGTTCTTAATCTGCAGAAGAGAGAAGATCAGAAAATACTAAATTCCTAACCTTTGCACCAGATCATGCCCCTCGCGGGGTCTACCCTGCTACTGAAGATCTTCTTCACAATAAAACGCATTTCGCTCTTTCGGATAGATGTTATATTCCAAAATATTTTCTTACAAAAATCCATAAAATTCCTATCAACGGGACAATCAATATAAATTAGTATGGGTCTCCTTCTGTTTCGTTTGTTTGATGTTTAAAATGGTAAATATGTGAATAAGCACAAATTGTTATCCTGGGTTTTTTTCTTCTTCTCTTCTCTCTTGTAATAATTTGTTATATTGGCATACGAAAAGTCTTCTTTGATTTAATAATATTTCCATGAGTCCTCTTGATTCTTTTGCTTATTCTTACGCTCTACCAAACCCGTCAGATGTTCTGATCGAACAGAAAGTGAATCGATTTTCTCAACAAGTTGCTGATATGGACTCAATGGTTGTGTGCCCATAACAACGTGTCCCAATTTCGAATCGATCTTCGCATTCAAACGTGCATTACGAATCAGGTTTACAATCCAGCATTCGGCTTCACTTGGTTTCATGTTCAGCTTATCGGCCAGCATACTGATCGTGATGCACTGATGAATGCGACAGAATGTTTCGAAAATCATCAGACGGGCATCCTCAACGAACTCATCCAGACACGCAACAATGAAGAAATCATTGAGTATCACCGTCTGACATTCGTGCAACTTCATACGGGCGCCCTCAAAATCGAAATTCACATAAAGGCATTCCAAGAATTCTGTGATGGGATCACGGTAGGTGTAGGATTCTTGTTGAATAACCTTAATCAAGTCCTTGAGGGCGTTACGACGGGTCCTATTGATGATGACAGCTGTGGCCAGATAACGCAAAATATGTGGGCACATTGTTTGGATTGCATTCAAATACAGCGGCTTGTAGAGGAACATCTCAATGATGAGATCACGTCCTTTGGGATGATTGAAGAAGACCAGGACTCCCCAGTGAATGAGCCAGGTACGTTGTTGCAATGCCTGGATGTTGGTGTAATTGCTGTTGTCAATGTAGTCGCGGAGACGATTCAAATCCTCCAATGCTGTATTCCAGTTCAGAGTTAAGATTTCAGCAGCCAACTTACCCCAAAGAACGTTGAGATAGTTCTGTGAAAGATATGAAGAATAATTGAATGAAAATGGTTTCACTGGGAAACACATGCAACGATGAAAACTATGCTACTATGTATTATGCTACGTTTGTCAATTCATTTATAAAATGGTTGACTCCTTCGTTTTGTGTAAATTTGACCATTTGAATAAACAACATAGATATAAAGAAATAGGAATGAAACGATCATGTGCTCACATCAAATATATGCTATTCAACATTTACTATCTAAAGTACTCACCTTATCATTCGGAGACATAACAATCAAGCAAAAGTACAAATACGATGTCGATTCCTGGTAGTTACCGCACTCGTACAAATATTTAGCCAACTTATAGGCGCTCTCCAGGTGCTCTATCTTAAAGTTGTAATCCTTTTGCAAGGCATTGACGAAAGTTTTCGAATCTTTCATGCTTTCACCATTTTTCAGAATATCGGTTGCCTTCATTATTGGGGCAACTTCGTTTTGCAATTGCTTAAGTGTGGCCAGCACCTCAGCCTTTCGCTGCACCAACTCCTCAGGCATTTCCTTGCTCAAATTCAATCGTTTACGCGTATCCATAGTGTAATCAATCATGTTTGTCTTATTCACTGTCTCCAGGATGTACTCCAACAGATCTTGTTGATTGTATATCTAAAATGAAGGGAAAATTAATGAAACTCATCCATTTTGCAGCATAGGAGATTTGTATGCAGTTTCTATGGGATGCCGTCATTCTAACCTCTTTGCCACACAAAAATTCCAAAAGCGGGAAAGTTAAATGCCTATCCAGGAATTGGCAATTTTTAGTTGTTAAATCGAATTGCGCCATGATGTTTTATTGGATTTTCTATAATTCTGAATGCGATTTTACGGCGTTTTTTACTAAAAATAAACGTGTTGACTTGATGTGTCAAATAATCGCGACGTCTCCTATTTGGAGAAAGGGAGTCTGTCAACCGATTGCAGCGCCATAATGCCGCGATGCGGTGGCAAATGAAAAATTAATTTCAGAATGATGTTATTGCCAGCTTTGAAGGTTTTATAGAAAAATACAGTTTTTTATTTTTTTTTTCTGAAGCAGTGAAGAGCTGCTGTGCGTAAATTGGGTGTTAAAATTTTGTCTATTGATAAAAATTGTTTTTGATTTCAATACAACGTCAATATTAACTTCTTTTTTTTAACAAACGAAATTCATATATATTTTTTATGTTTTATTGGTTTGGTAAATAACTTTATTGATTCTCTAGGATTTTCTATTTGCCAGAATTACCTCGGTACTGAACACTCGAGTTTTCATTGATTTTCAGTGGATTTCAGTGGAGTGGATTCGAGCAAACTAAGTTTTGTTACATTTTGACCTTGGTCAGAATTTGATGTACAAATTTGGTCCATAGTCTAAATTTCTTCTTGCTCTAATGACGCTACAGTCCGGAGTGCGTCTGGGCCTCAGCCTCAGCTGGCACGATCTTTAGCCATCTGCTACCAATTTTGCAAACGCCAAGTTGGTTTAGGTCCTTTTCCACTTGTCTGTGCCAGTTCGGAGTCGAAGACTCTTCGGGTTGGAGCAGTGTTGTTCATGAGCCCTACATGGCCTAGCCATCGTAGGCGTTGGATCCGTGGACGCCTAATTGGACTCATGTCGCTGTAGTTCGTGGTTGAATCTTCTTCTCCAAAAACCATCGACGCAGACCAGCGCTTGGCTTCTTCTTATAAGTGCCCTAAACATGTGCGACTGAAACCATTCACCAATAACCTGATAGGTCCTTATCAGTGCAGTTTCATGCCAGCATAGTCCACCATCGACCAAATCTTTACACTAAGGCAGATCCACGAAAAAACCCAAGACACACCATCTATTCATCGATTTCAAGGCCACATATGAAAGGCATAGAGAAGGGCTTTGCACCGTTGTGTTTAGTTTTGACATTTCTGCCAACTCGACCCGTCACCACCAAAGGTCCCATCAAGTTGGAAAACGCAAAGGAGGACGCCCGCGTATAAGGGAGCGAACTTATAAGGAAAATGCCCTCAACCGACTTGGTGTGCGAAATACGAGATAGTACCAGATGAAGAGCCTTGTTGTCTGAGACGCAAGTCAACTCGGGACTGTAGCGCAACTAGAAGAAGGCTATCGGAAACCCACTGATCAACGCGTGACTGTACTCCCCATTTTGCGGCCTATGGCTTTTTCTTACAGCACAACAGGTCAGAAGAGACTTTCACGCTCCTTTCAACATACGTATTGGGTTTCCGGCTTAGTTTGCTGTTGATGAGAGACCCAGAGATTTTTGCACAGGCGGTAAGTTTTAGAATGATGCTACACAGTACAAGGGAAAAATGTGGAGGACCTCGTATCTTCTGGTGAAGAGAACAAGTTCCGTTTTTTTGTAGGTTAACGCCAACTCCGCACTTGCTATTTATCCAAGGTAGCCTGTGCTATTTCTTGTATTATGTGTTATGTACGGGGCTAGAAAATACCAACATTTTACAGAAAGTCCAAAAGCTCAGGCTCGAATTTGCGAGATTAACCTTGTTACTAGAGTGAGTGGGAATCAAGGAATTTCAACTCCAGCCTACCAAGTAGCCCAGCTTTGAAGAAGTCGGTACATCAATTTAAATGCTGAAGAACAAGAAAGCTGCAGGCTCAGATAGTTTGCATATATATCCCTGCTCGTCTCCTACAATATCCCGTCTATTGTATACATCTAAAGTCCTTTGGTTCACTAATCGACACGTACCAGTACTACTGCCGACCTGGAAAATCGACTGTAGACCAAATTTAACAGTAAGGTAATCAATAGACACCATCTTTTCATCGTTTTTAAAAGCGCATGCTACATCATTGTTCGGAGAAAACCCCGATGAGGAGAATCTCAGTATCGTTTGTCCAACTACCGAGGGTTAAGCCTTCTAAACTTCTCATATAAGATCTTCTCTGCGTTTTTGTGTGTTCGCCTGAAGTCGTTTGTAATTTTAAAACCTGATCGTATACATATCAGTGTGGCTTCAGATCAGGGAAGTCCACCATCGACCAAATCCTAGACGATAGCCCTTAGCAATTCCTACCTACTCGATTTTTGGCCCACATATGATAGTGTGTGTACTGACGAGCTATACAACGTTACGTCAAATTTTGAATTTCTGCCAAGTTCATCTGACTCAGCAAGATGAAGATGAAAAACTTTCGCTGCTCCGTCAACGTTGCGAATGAATTCATTCAATATCAAAAAAGGCGAGGCGAAGCGCTCTCATGTGAATTCTTCAACATACACAAGAGGCACGATCGGCTGCAGTTCCAAACAGTATTCACATCCGATTTTCATGAACTTTTTTCTATGCATAGTAACTTTTTTCTATGCGTATGTGATAGACATAGGAAGATTTAATCCATATCTCTGTTGAAAGCCTTCAATTGTGGATTTAATTTGAGATATAGTTTACTTACATAAGCCTTACGACGGTTTAGAAGATATTTGAATTGAGGATTTTAATGTCCTTTCCTGTGGTTTGCGCTAAAAACAGCTGTGAATTTAATTTCCCTATGAGGTGGACTAAATCGAAAGAAAATCGGAGGTGAGTACTGTTTGGAACTGCAGCCGATCGTGCCTCTTGTGTATGTTGAAGAATTCACATGAGAGCTTTTAAGAGTGGGAATTTATTTTACATTTAGAGGGAAATAAAACCATAAAGTTTTTTTTGGAACTAAATTCCCACCTTGCCTGGGAATTAAGTCCACTTAACTACTAAAGTGGACTTAGTTCCCTGCACCGTTGTGAATGGGGCGTTCGTTGGCACTAAGGCAGAAGCGGCTACAATGGGTCTGGCGGTCACGCTGGGCTGCTAGAACTTAGAGGAAGTTAAGAACTTCGACTACCTCGGCTACGAAGTAAACAGTACTAGATCAAACTCGTAAGTCTTGCCAACTGCTGTGCCTATGGCCTCAAGAGGGCATTGAGTAATATCACCCTCTCTGGAAGGATCATGTTGACCTTATATAAGACACTCCATGGAAATCTCAAAAGTATGTCCGGTTCGAAGACTTTTCGACTTCAAACCTGTGGGACAACGCAACAGAGGACTCAAGCGCTTAAGGTGGCGCAACCAGTTGGAGAAGGATCTAAACCAACTTAGCGTGCAAAACAGAAGGCAGCTAATCAGAAATCACTTTGGAGAGGCTTGTTGGTTGTGGCCTAGGCCCACCCGGACTGTAGCGCCAAATAGAGAATAAAGAATACGACAGCATTCATCGCAAGGAACTATTCCAATCGATCCCGGGGTTCCTGGGAAAATGGATTTGGCTGTTCTGCTCCAAGCTAACTTATGCGCGATTCACTGTGCAGTACGGTTGAAGGACCTCCGAGCCGTTCGAAACCTGAAAAGGATCACGGCAAGGAGATGCACCGTCGTGTGATTTCTTCAATCTTGAGAAGATAGTGCGGCTGTAAACACGGAAGGCAGTATCTTATACAAGTCAGTTCACCTACAGATACCATTCATATCGACGTGGTCTTCCAACGTCCGTAGTAGAAGTTATCGCGTGACGCACGACAGCTTGATCTGGAAGCATCATGTGCAGGGTCGAAGGGTCGTTGGCCCAATAAGAAAGAAAGTAAGTAAGTATGTAAATATTTCGTATTATGCATACTGGCGATTTGGATGACACTTTTAAGGCTAGAGGGAACCAGCATTTTGAGCCAGATTCTGGAGAATAACCTATTTGGTGTGTATTCAAAGATTGCTCTTATCTTTGTCGAAGTTTAAAAAGCTTACCTTTCAATATACTTTTTTTCCTGAACAGGTATTGCATTTCCGTCTTGTTTAAAATTACAAAAACAAGTATACAAACAGACAATGATCAAGGCTTATCAAAATGATGAATCGTTCCACAAATTCGTCTCGTGACGACTACGTCAATCGCCCGTGAACAAGAGCCCCCGTAAGTGTGTACATTGGACGACGCCGATTAATCCCACCAATCAATAGAAATCTAATTGTAATTTACGTCAATGTCAGAACGCCACAATTGACGAGTTCTGCGCACACGATGATAAGGCACGTACTCGATCGATCATCTCTAAATCCTTCACCTTCACCGACATTCTCAACTTTGAACACACGCCGAGATTGTCTTTTCTCTTATTTGATTTTATTTCATGATGAATTTCATCAATGCAGTAACTTACAGTAATAAATACATGTGTAAATCTAACCTAACCTTACTTTACATTTATAGCCAAAAAGGATAATCACAGCCTAAGGAGATTTCAATCCACCGCGGAGAGGGATCGAAAGTGCAGGTAATAGGGAGTCGCCAGTGACCGAGTGAGGTGGCGATGAAGGAAGCCCTATAACAGTCCCACTTGTGAAAGGTTATCGGTCAGAATCATCTGATGCACGTCCTTGAATACTTTTTCGATGTTTTTCGTGTCGGTGGCGACGGTGAAATGGTAGTAGCATTCGCGTGGCATATTATCCACGTTCATTCTGGACGGACGCTTGATGGGCTCCTGAGTTATGGCCTGCAGAAGAGAAGAGAGAGGGAGAGAAAATAAGGGCATCGTGCTGGTGACTGGGAGGTTAGGAGCTTACCACAAGCTTTTGCTTGATGAAATCCTTAGTCCAATCGTATTCACAGAAGTAGTTTCCCATTTTCGGAGACCTGCGGAAATCATCATACTCGGGGAAATAGTCGACAATTCGTTTCCCCGAGCGGATCTTCCGCTCCAAAATATCCACCTTGTTGAGGAAGACGATTAGTCCGGCGGACGAAAGGAATCGGTTTTGCCAAACACCGCGGAAAAGATTCAAAGATTCTACGAGACGATTCTGTTTGGGATCCTCTCTCAATGTCTGATCAAAGTCACCGCATGAGATTAGAAAGAGCACTGCCTGGATACCCTCAAAGGCCTGGATCCACTTATTTCGCTGATCACGCTGACCGCCAACATCGAACATGCGGAACTCCTGCTCACCACCACCCAAGGAGCTTGGAATCTGCAAGAGATGACTTCGATTAGACTTTTCTCAAAGATAGGGATTGTGTGTTGTACCAACCTTGACTCTAAACGTAATCTGATGGATTCCAGTGGTGATCTTGCGACTGTGCAAGATGTCGTCCGTGGTGGGAATGTAGTGACTGTCCGATATTCTTTCGAAGTTATCGAGGAAGCTGCAGGGAAGCGAACGGTTGTTAATGCGACCTTAAAGTGTGCTCAGAATGAGAGGGTACTTACTATTTTGTACTATCAAGCAGGGGGAACTCATTGGATCGATTGTAGCAGGCTCTGATGCCAATGTCGTTCCAAAGAGTGAGAATATGATCGCGATATTCCTAGAGAGAGAGAGAGAGAGAGAGGGAAAACTGTGTTAAGAGCTTGGCTTAAAGATATAAATCGCAGGGAAACATACCTCGCTCATAACCTCCGGAGCCCACTCACCCATAGTGAGGATATAGTGGGCGCTCTTTTTGCTGACAGCGCTACTGAATTCCAAGCCCAATATTGACATGTGCTTGGTGAGTTGGTAGATAGATTCATGGATGTTTTGATAGATTTCAGGGATCTTTTCTCGACGTTCTCTGTAAAATATAAAAAAAAGAGAGAAATTTAATTGTGGAAACTAAGCGAAGTAGAAATGAATTTTGTTTGTCAATTTCCATAAACAACTTAGTTTACTCCTCTAGAACGGACACCTACACATAACGGACAATCATGATGGGTGTTCGCTATAGAGAATTGTGTTTCATTGTAGGTACTTTGAGTACTTGAATGCATGATCATTGAATTTCAACAGTTGTTGGAGGTCTCTTCGAGAGAAATGTTCTGTGTCAGATCGTTGATTCTGTTTGCCTTCAGGGCACCTAGAGGAACTGTACAGAAATATAAATCTAGGCGGGCACATGTAGTGCATGGATCACTGGCACTCGTTGACTCCGAACTCCACGTTCAATCTTGTGCTCGCAAGTGAAACATAACATCAGTCAACATGATGTCTGCAATTGAGGTCAGTTCACAAGAGATCGCGCTACTTGGGTGACACAGTGAGGCAGTCACATAGTAATGGTAACAATATCACTCAGCAATTTTGGGATGGAGGGAAAACAATGTTACTTTTCTGAAAGAGTACGGTATAGCTACTCTACGCTTGCTCAAACAAACAGCGGATGGACATTAAGCACAGGATGTCTCATTATTAGACAACTCTGGTCTATGACCTATCCCAAACGATCGCGTAGCTTGATCGGAATAAGCTGGCCGAATCTCAGATCTCTTATTGGCGTTCTAACAGGTCTCCTCTTCAACGACTTCTGCAAAAGCTGCAGAGATGAATATGAAGAAGAAACTACGCTTCACTTCCTCGCTTCACTGTCCAGCCTTTGCAAGAACAAGAAATGATATACTAGACAACTACCTTTTTAGGAGCCTAGAAATGTCACAACCCTCTGATCGGCAGCTCCGCCTTTAGGTGGGGTTGTCGCTAAAAATGTCTATACTTCCACATTTTTCAAACAAATTACAGCAGAGTCCATTGGAAGTTTTTCATCGGAAGAAAAATCTACCTGTTAAAGGTTTAAGATTCAGGACATAGCTCAGTTTATCAGGAAAACAAATTGGCTGTAATCCAGCATAGGAGTTGATTATCCAAGATAGGCCACTAGGATACAATTAGCTAGCTATCAGGTGTTAGTGTAGTCGCTTTGAATAAATGAGGAACTGGGCAGTGATATTACAACGGATTTAATCTGGATCTAATTGGGTCACAACTGCTACAGCTGTGACAATCACCTCAACCTAACATTCTAAAGTCTTCTAAAATTATATTTTTTTTTTTAACGACTAAAACCGAAAAAAAGACTAACCCAAAATGTAAGCCGCCGTGGCAAAATGTGGGGTTGGTACGTTGTTTTAATTGTTTTTATTTTTCTTTTATGCGTCCATAGAATTTTGCTATGCCGTATTACGTAGTGTGATTAAAGGCACAAACCCATATAATACGTTGCGTTTGGAATCCAAGTTGCCGGATTGCAAAGAGGTGCCCATGAATACGTTGCGAGCGCAATCTACCCTTGCATAAATCTAAGAAATTCGAAATTTTAAAGTTTCTGAGTTAATAGGAATTATTCAAAGACAATTTTAAATAAATCAAATTGTATTCTTTCGCTCATTAAATATCGTAAAGACAATCACGTAAGGAGCACCAGAACGAATTTCCATGGAAATTTCTGACATGACGCAACGCATGCTTGCAAAGAATTTTTAAGCGAATAAACTTTGAGAAAACGTCTAAATAGACAAATATGGAAGAACAACGGCGCGAACAGGCAAAAGCAGCCATTACGATATAAAAAGGCAAAATAAAATACATACATATATTTAGATAATGAGCGACATGAGACGTGTTTAAGTCTATACTGTTTGCCGACTAACCAAAGAAAGAGGTAAAGTTAGAAAAATGGAAATTGTATATAAAAGAATCTCTATACTAATTAAGATTTACTCTTGTTTAATTCTATAAAATACAAAAAGTCACTGTACCATTCGAAACTACTTCTCATCCACACTGTGGTTAGTATATAATGCCACACAAAGAAAAATGAATCTGCCCAAGCTACAATTTCAGACAAATCTTTAGTCTGAATCGCTTTTTTTGCAGATACGTCTCCTTAAAGCCAACTTAATTCTACCAAGAAGGCAGAAATGAATTCTCAATCAAATCTCAGTCGTCACCTTCAAATGAAAGAATCGTGTTTATAAATGAATTTAGCCTACAGTCTAGCAGACCCGCGTCAGCACGTATTCATCCCTACTATCTAACCTATCGCCCCCTTGTGCATAAGCAATTTACGTTGCGTCGTAAAATTGTGAATCGATAAAACAATTTTTTTTAATTATTCGAACACCGCCTTGTTCGTCTTTATCAATGTCCTCCAACAAGTGTTCGATTGTGAAAGTTCGATTTATTTCCTGTTACTTACTCGTTTGTATAGCCATTGATGTGAAGTATTCTCATTTGTTTTATGATTGTAGTCTTTCCAGACTCGGCGGTACCAAGAAGTAGAATTTTCACAGCGCTCTCGAATAGTTTATGATCCTTTGTAAGCTGCCTATCGATCTGATTTGAGCGTACGGCCTCCGCTGGACGGGGACGTAAATAGCGTAACATTCTGCAAATAAAAATATGGAATCGAATATAGTATGATCGTTACCGGTTTCGAGTCAATTCAATAGTCATATTTAAGCTGATCGATTTAGTTTTCAAGTTACAGATAATCTTTTTTACTGATAACTTGATTAGAGCAACTCCAACAAAACCTTACAAAGCTAAGGTTGCTTATTGACTACTCGAAGAGTACAAGTGAACCTTCGTATGTAAATAGTTATCTTTGAGTACCTTTGAAACATCTTGAGACATGAACACCGACCACAGGTCTTACGAAACGGCGTACAACGTGTGCAGTGTACTTGGCTGGGGTGTTATTCCTTTGAAGTTCAATTTGAGTACTAGCAGCAATTCAGGGACTACTTATTTGATACTTATGGCCTATCTTAGCTAAAACAGGGTGCTCTATCGATTTCTATTTAGGGTGGAACTTTACAATTTGTCAGTTCTAGAGGTGAATGATGTGACAAAAGTGGTTCAACATGAATTGGTGTCAATTTTGTGTAGAGGCCAAATGCTTAGGCTTGATGATCATATCATTAGAGACTAGGTAAAACTGAGTTGAAACAATTTAGACGAGACGGCCATTAGAAAAAAAAGTTAAAAATAAGAATAGCATAACTCCGTGTTATAAAAGACGAACGTCAGATAATGAGGGGGTCTCTAAATTGGGTGAACATTTTGCTTGTCTCACTTTGGGAATGATAACTACCCGAACTTCAAGGAAGGGTATTTCTAAAATTATTCGCTTATGAGGTTTTATATCCCAAACTGAGACACACACAAGTAGGAAAATGTAATGAATATTTCTTAAAATTATAGAAAAACTGATAATGATGTAACTTTTTCTACAGGGTGACCAGATGATGAAAAAAACTGTGTGTTGCATAGAATTGATTTTGCCTTTATTTTAAAGCTACATTCATGGCATTATGCATTTGAATTTCCGCATGTTCACAGCGGAAGGTGCCTGATGAAATGGCAAACTTTACTAAATGTTTTGAAAAGGCGTCGACACTACGTTTTGGCGAATACACCAGTCCATTTGCCATACCATATCTTAGGTTGCGGAGTGGAATACCAGTAACGTTTGTCCGATCTACAAGAAAGGAGATGCCTTTGAATGCGCGAACTACTTAACAGCGCATACAAGAGATTTTCTGCCGTTTTGTGTGCTCGCCTGAAGCCGTTTTTTAAAGAATTTGATAGACCCTAAGCAGTGTGGCTTCAGGCCCAGAAATCAGCCATCGACCAAAATCTTCACACTACGGCAGATCCTGGAAAAGACACAAAAAGATAAAACAACACCTACCACCTATTCGTCGATTTCAAGGCGGCATATAACAATGTGTTTGTCAGGTTCTTCTGGACTTTCCAGAAGTCCGCTTAACTGTTACGCAGACGACATTGACAGAACACAGCAAGCATTCAATTCTTCGTTAGAAGGCGTCTAGTCGGCAAAAATTAAGTATTTTCTTCAAGAACGAACTTACACCATCGGCGACGATATCATAGGCAGATAGTAAAGGACTTCGTCTACCTCGGTTCCGCAGTAAACAGTACCAAAAACATCAGTATTGAAACTAAACGCAGAATAACTCCTGGCAGCTGCTGTTTCTTTTGATCTCAAGAGGCACTTGATTAATTCGGCCGTCTCTCGAAAGATTAAGGTAACCTTTTATGAGACACTGATCATACCAGTTCTGCTGTGTCGGAGCAATGGACAATCTCAAAAACTCAACGTATTCTCCTTGGTATTTTAAATAGAAAATTTCTGGCTGCGTCCTATTTGTGTTAATGTGATCTAGAAGATAAGATTCAACCACGAACTGTACGGGCTGTAGAACCACATGCCTAGCCTGCGATGGCTGGGCCAGGGCCGGTCCTACCATATGTACAGGATGTGCAAGCGAACAGGGCGCTGACTTTTAAGGCATGTATTTCGATGCCTAAATAAAAGAAAATCATCAAGAACTGGGGTATTCTTAAGATTTTAGTTCGTCTAAGTAGCTAGCTACCTATGTATTTTTAAATGCTCTCATCATTCATCTTTTCACACAAAAAATAAATTCGAAAAAAGCCAAAATTCCAGAAAAGTGGTACAGAAAATTATGAAGGGGACGCCCAACGTAGGGCTTGTACAGGACGCTCTTTTGGCTCGGGTTGGTCCTAGGCTGGGCTATGTAGAGTGTCTCCGGCCCGAAGACTTTTCGACACCGAGCCTGTGGGATAACGCAACAGAGGATGTCCGCGTTTAAGGTGGCGCCCTCAAATGGCGCCACCACCTTGGTGTGCGAAACCATAGGCAGCTAGCTGGAGATCGTGCTTGTTGAAGAGGATTGTTGGTTGAGGCCTAGGTAAACGCCGGACTGAAATGCCAAGCATAGAAGTAG
Source organism: Eristalis intricaria (assembly GCA_964034865.1). Taxonomy (NCBI): domain Eukaryota; kingdom Metazoa; phylum Arthropoda; class Insecta; order Diptera; family Syrphidae; genus Eristalis; species Eristalis intricaria. The sequence goes on from OZ035875.1 coordinate 38,725,728, forward strand.
TAAAGTAGACTCTACGTGTTCCCCTCTTTCCTTAAATAATTTGCAAATATTTGCCTTTAGTTTCTATTCCTTTGTTCTATATTCTACTAATGACATGTCTCTACTGAAAACGTTTCCACAAATTTTGGTAATGCACATTGCTTTCTTAATATAGGTACGTATATATATATATATAAAATGGTTGCTTTGCATGTCTGTTGGCAGGTTCCAGGTTATCCTTCCTCCATTGATGAGTACGACTTCGAAACCAATTACGCAGTCTTTCTTTGCGGCCAAATTTAACTAATTACTCGTGTGTTTCTCAAACAACGACCAACATTACTCATTTTGATAGGCAAAGATTAAAAATCCTAAAAAAGACCAAATATCATAAATCACGTATCGCAAATGGCGCGCAATAAAGGAAATATCAAACTGATTACTTGATATTGAATATGGCGGCTTGAAAGCGGCCCTTGCACGAACAACACCTTGTTAAGAGTCTAAAGCGACTACAAACACAAATATTAACATAACGCATTCTCAAACATTTTCTCGCGTAGCCGATGCAATCATCGCCTTAATCATCCACCTCCAGGGCATGGAATCAGTTATTTGTAATCAATGAGCTTTGGAATTTATTCCGTTGGATGTGATTATACAAGTTCAATACAAATCGCCGTGCAAATTTAAAGCTTATCACTAGTTATCGCACTTCTCTAGTGACCCCGTGGTTGATCGGGTAGTGACAAAATTTGCGAATTCAGTTCAAGTCGCCAAGGGGTATGCTAAAGTCACCACTGCATACCATTGCAAAACAAAATACAACTCATGCCAGCCGAGGGAAATGTAACCTTCCGTGAAGGACGTTCGAAATCAGCAGAATTATCTGACGGATCTCATGTGATATCTGATCTTGGTGGCGGCGGCGATGTCGCTAGCGCCCTCTGTCTTGATTCTTTCTTGTTTCGCATTCTTTTGTTTGAGAGCAATTATTTCATATTTTATGAGTTTATGAGTTCGCGTGGTTGGTGAAAATTGAATTTTATCGCAAGACTTTGATCGACGACCAGACATGTGTGAGTGATAAGGGTCAAGTGAATGGACATGACAAAGTGTTTTATAAATTCTATGACTGGAAATGGTGATAATGTGATACACAAATCTATTGGGAAACTTGTCGCGCCCACTTTTTGGCTTTTATGACGTGCACACAACACAAACATGTCGACTCCGATCGGTTTAAGTAGAAATGTGGGGGGTAGATTGCTGGGGGCGCTCGGAGAGTTATTCTGAGTAGGTATTTATTTATTTTTCGGTTTAGCAAGATATTAGTTCGGAGTCAAATACATGTTCGTGTCTGCGTTTGTTCCCAAGTGCTTTTTTTGTAGACAGTATGTAAATTTACCCTTGTACTTACTGCAAGGCAAGTCTTAGAGTTGCCGACACCATACAATTTAGGTGGAAACGAACTATGTGGGCTGAAAACCCAGCAAAAATCTACAGTCAGCCTTAATGTGAACGACACTTCGATAAGTTTTACATTTCCCATGGCTTCGCAGGACTTGGCGTTGTAGTGTGTATATCGAATCGAAGAGGACTAAAATGCGTTAACTTTCGAGATTCGAGAGCCAACTATAATAGGCATGCACGAACATGAGCTAGTGTCAAATGACAATGAAATGTTTCGTCATGTTAACAAAAATCACATGAATAGGCACAATGGACTTTTTTGTTGAATGAATGACCAGAATTTCTTTCCGTGTTTGTATGAAAAAAAGAATTTACAATGTTTTCAGTTCGGTTATATATATATATATATATGATATATATATGACGTGTATATATGAGCCTTATGTCATCCAGGGAGTTAAAGAGCGATTGCTCTATCAAGTACTAAGACAATTCCCTGAAAAGTTGTTGATGGTTGTGCGGCATCTTGCAGGATTGAACAGAACCCATTTATATCAACCAAAAATAGGAAAGTAAGGCTGAAGTATAATATTCTACAGAAGGTCTATGTGTACAAATAGATCCATTATTTCCTCTATTCGATGAATCGGACAAAATAAAAATCCTTAGAAACATTCCCAAACCATGATATATCCTCCTTCTACTCCTTGTTCAACGTATTTGTCTCACAGTCAGAGAACTTTAATTTCGTAATATTGTTTCCTGTGATAGCTAGTTTGACAGTCCTCTGTCTTTGTCTGTCAAGACGGAGAAACTTTTAAAAATGATCACAAATACTTTTGCAAAATATGATTCAGTTAGAAATCACCATTTGGTGAACAATTCGTCCCTATGCCTTCAAAAGGTTCGTGAATAGGTTCCATTCTACTTAAGTAGAGAGATGATTATTAAATTCTTCTTGTAGAACTAAAACAGGTTCTTTTCCATCGAACCGTAATCGCTCGGTTTGGATGAACCTTAATTGAAACTTCAATAGGCCGTCATTAGCTGTCAATTTCGAAAAAAAAACAGCTGTTTTCGACCGGAAATCATAGCGTTGAGAAGAAAAGAAAAAGAGCAGTTCAGAGCATGTTTATACATCCAAAAATGAACACCAAAATAAATTGAAGCTCACGCTGCAGGCTTGTTCGGTTTGACAACATCTCACGGACGGATGAACTCAAGAGGAATTTCAACTAGCTTTTGCCGAAAGCGCGAGGTGTTGAAACTGCAAAAATGTATTGCGAAACCGCGGAGGTCTGGAGATATTTGACGAAATCTCGCGATTTGGTTTAGTGAAAACAGCATAACAGATTATATGATATTCAATTCAGTCTTCTGTGTTTTATTTAAATTAAATGCTATCCGTCTCTTCTGTTTTGCGGACCATTCAGTCAGTCGCATCAACTGTAGCAGAGGACGTTGAACCTCGCTTAGGTGTGGCTTGTCGCATCTGGATGTTGGAGCGCAACCGAGGCGAGGTATGTTTCCTGAGGGTATCTTCTTTTTGTATGACTTATTCGTCCTCACTTCCTCACAGATGGAATTCCAGTGCGCACTCGATGTGGTTGTGGCTGTGGATTCTGGAACCAGTCTACATTCAGCTTAGAGTCCCATTGCAGCAGGTGGAGAAATTTAAGTATCTCGGTGTCTTTTCACGAGTGATTTAAGGAGTAATGCTGATTGGACAGGTTGGGTAAATTTTCGAAGATCTGGAATCTGAAAGGCCGAGTTTGGTATCAAAGGCAAGTTAGCGGCAAGTTAGCGGCCGAGATGAGATTTCTTCGTGCTCTTGTGAGAGTTACATGCCGGGATACAGTGAGAAACACGGCAGTACACGAGGAACTCAATGTTTCTTCGTGCGGAATGGGCTTGGCTTCGATGGTTTGGTGACGGGGCACGTGTGTCCACATTACCACTACTTCCTAGACGTGGTTTGAACACGATTCTATGAGGAAGACGAACTCTTGTGATATTCAGGATAAGATGGTTGAGTCAAAGAACTCGCATGGTTGAGTATAGCTCCTCGTGAGTTAGAGGCGATGGTGGAGGATCGAGGGATCTTGAGATCTGGCGTGCGCTGCTAGGACTCTAAATCATAAAGGCTTTCTTTTGGAATCCCAAATGCATGATTAAACTTGATTCATTACCGACTTTCCAGAATATACGTTTTTCAAATGTTTACTTCGCGCTTCTCTGTTTACACACCTTGTGTAGGATATTCCGAGCAGATTACAAGTCATCATAAATTGAAGTGAGTCATTAAATTCAGATAGAAAATATTGCCTTTTCGATATAAGTTTCATTTATTGTCTTGATAATGCTGAAGTGCAGAGTACACCGGAAACACTGGAATTGTGAGTAAAAATTCGCCCTCAAACTTTGATCAATTGCATTCAAAGGACTTAAGTGTGCTCATAAGTACGACCGATGTGGTCACACTTATTGAAATGATTTAAATGAAAATAAAATAGTAGCCGCGATTTGTAGTCAGTCGGAAATTTGGTTTTTCCAGAAGATTAATTCCCATTGTTTGTGTTTGTATGATTAAGTCTTATCCACAAAATAATCTTGATGTATAGGCACAGATAGGTGACCAGCCGTCGTTTTTTTTTTTAACGAAACATAAATAAATAAATATGCGTACGAGTTAACATGTGTTCATGTGATGAAATTAGTCAGCACTATACACTGAGTGAATTATGTGTTTTATTGTGGTTAAAGAAAACGCAGTCTCATGTCAGAAGGATCATGCATTGCCTTGCGAAGCTGAACAAATTGCAGTTTGCTAGCCGATTGATGACTAATGTGGTTCAAGTAGATATCTGGCCTTGCCCGGAGCGAGAAGGAGCTTCAAGGCAAGCGAAGTTGGCGGAGAATTGTGTACAACGAGTGCACGCGGTTGAGGCTATTGCAGTGAATAGCTTTGTTCGAGGTTGTTCACAACGCGGTGACGAAGTACTACAGTAAATGTGAGTGTGATAAGTGACATATATTTGCGGCTGCAGTTTTCATTTGCAGCATTGAAGTGCTTGCTCTGGTCAGGGATATTGGATTAATTTTTTATCGGAAAGGATTGTTCTACAATTTTGATTGGATGCTGCCTCAAGGAAATTAATTTTTGGTACAACAGAAATAAATTGTGTTTCACTGCCTAAAACCTGTTCTAGGACTCAACACTTGATAGGTTCCAGTACATTTTTTTTTGTATTTTACCATCACGGGGTTCGTTCTCTTAATACATATGACCTCACTACAAGTCGCGAACTTTACTCTGACTGTTCACTCATTTGGAATTTTTCCATTCGCAAAGAGAAGTGGGTACAATTTGAGCAAGCAGAAACTTCATCGCGAATTTTTTGGTCGTGCATTTTTGGTTCGCGTTGGCCCCTCTTGTGTATTACGAACTCTGGATGACAGTTCGTAAAGAGAATAATTGATTCGTGGAGAAAACAATTAAAACCGTTAAGGATACTTCAACCAATTATTGTTGAGATATAGTCTACAGAAAAACTCGATAAATCAATCCCTATCGTCTTGAATATCATGAAGTATAGCTTTTTGTTTATTTTTGATGGAAATTTGTTGTTTCTGAAAGTTCGCACTCGCAGTTCGCTGCTCATATGAAGCCATTAAGAATCATTCAGCGAATTTGCATCTCACAGATTACTTCGATAAACAATGTTATTTGTCACGCTTACATCTGGCGAGACTTAGCATCACTAAGAAGAGCTGCTAAAAGTGTTGCATATAAAGGAGTAAAGCTGACATTTGTTTTTGAACGTTCAGAGTGAACAGTGTTTGGAATATTTAATCAGTAAAATACGAACTATAAATATACTTTGAGTTTTCTTGAAGAAAAGAAAGTCAGTATCATATAAATGAGTAGCTCTTCTAAAAGTGGAGCTACACTCCAGGGTGGACTGTAGGAACCAAAAAGGACTGGAGCAATGAATTCTTAGTCCATAGACTGAGCAGAAATATGAAAAAATGGTATACATATGGAACAAGAACTGATGATTGACCAGGAGCTTTACAAATTGGGTTATATTTATTAAATAATTCGAAATGCACATCGGTGTATTGGAGTGGGAACCTAATGACTTAAGCTTAGCCAAAAGTAAAAACTGATGTAATCCATCAAAATTATTCAAAAATTCGGTGTAGAGTATATCAAGTGGTAAACGATTTTCAAAACTGTCAAATATATAATTTGTTGATAAAATTAAATTATCTCTCTCGTATCCGAAATCGTATGCTCTTGGCATGTCTGCAAAAGGCTATGTCGCACCAGAAATCCCAGACTGACTAGGTGTCTATGACTCAAGTGCCTTGCCATCCTCCACAAAAACTACTGTTGCAAATTAAAAACTGTCTAAAAGAAGAACAGACTTCCGCGGGTACAGCGAGCACGTCATCAGAAGTAAGTTATTTTAAAGATGTGTAACTATTTGTTTTCGTGAAACACTCTAGCAATCACTGACGCATTCTATAGGACAATTAGGAAACACATCTTGGCAAATTTCATTCTCCCTATCAGGCATGTGGTACATGTGTACGTCTGATTAAATTTATTTTGTAATCATAGACCGTGTTCCCACTTCTACAATCTAAGAGCAACGTGTGCAAACAATTGCTTTTAGATTCGGAAAGCCAACACGGCTACTAGATGCGGCCTCTTTCAAAACAAACTTACCGCATTTTCATTATTCCAAGACGTCCAACGTACGTGTGTAGTCCTTTTGAAAAACTGCGGAAAAACAACTTTCAAGCACTTCAACTGTGACACTGATTTGGTTTAGAGTTCGTTAATGTTTATTTTTTATGTGTTTTTTTTTGAGTACCGACACAAAATTCAATTGCACTCTTTTCACTTCACTTTGGGTGCACCGTGCGTCGTCTTACTCACAGGGAAGTCTGAATTGAAAGAAATTGGTCTGAACTGAACTATGAGTGGATTGGTTAGTCTGTGCGAATCGAAGCCGATAACTTGAAATACTAAAAAGTTCCACCAGTCGTACGTGTGCTTAAATAATAATTATCACCGCGATATGAGGTTGCGAACGACATCAACGCTGAGATAAGATTATATGTGGTGCCTTGTTCTTGAGAAAATCACGCCTGTAGGCATGGAAACAGAACCACTCAGTTAAAGGAGAGAAGCAAGACTCCCAGTAAGGTAAAGGCCTCTGAAGGTGGGGGTGGTTAGAAAAAAGTCACCGGAAGAGCACAGAGCCTGTACATACACACACTGAAGTTATTGGCTGATGGAATTTACGTTTATCGATATGCATCGGTGTGCATGCCTACTTTAAGTAAGCCGTCTAGAAAAGTAAGCTATCAGCCCTTGTCGTATCGTAATATAAGAAATCATCGATAGCTCTGTTGTGTACTTGTACAAACAATTGACACAATTAACATACCAGCAAGTTGTGAAGAAAATATGCTTGGACTTTCAATTAACTGGAGATACGTACGTTTACGTTTTATCGTAGGACACAGCCATATTTGGATAGTGGTTGGAATTGTTTACGTTTCTTGTTGTGGCAGGAAAACGTTGTAATTTACCCTCCATTCGGTCTGGGATTGGAAATGCAAATTATTAAAAATTCAGTGATCGAACTTAGTACGCATAAGTTCTGTTTTCGGCGGCTAATGTACGTCATGCGGGAGGTAAGGTAAAACAAACAAATTACCTAGGCACTTTTATGGCATGGGCTTTGTTTACAAGCAACGTAAGCATCTCACTTGTTGGACAGATAAGTTTGGTTTTCGATAGGCACTTGGATTATGTTTAATCTCATAATGAACTTGTTTTGGATTTAATAAGAATCAATAAAAATACATATTTGACGAAAAAAGTATAAATCTCAACTTCACTTCTATTCAATTGAGCGTAAGTAGCAGATATGGTTCTCAGATATGAGCTGGAAAATAATCCGTTTCATAATTGGTCATACATAGAATACGAAAGAGCTGTCTTTAAGAAATTGAAAAATATTCCATTCTACATCTTGGGTAATCAACGAATGATTACTCCTGCTGCAGGGTGACCAGATATAAGCTATTTTGAAGCTACCTTTTTGTCATTATGTGCTTCATGAGGTCGGTCTAGTTTCTGATGAGTCAGTGCAGTATATGCGGTGTTATATTGTTATATTTTTTGCCGGAAGCCAAAAACTTCTCGAATGCTGGCTTCGAGCTCGTCTAAATGTGGTTAAATTGTTAGCGTAGACTAAGGACTAGACGTACACTTACTTTCCTTTTGAGGATATCACTGCTCTCATCCTTTTCGGCATTAATTCGACCGATTTTTTGGTAACAGAGGGATCAATTTTGGCCCATTCTTCCTCAAGAGTCTCCTTTAAACTTTGCATGTGTGAGGGATCTTTTCTTGAGATGCCGCTTTAATTCGTCCCATAAATTCTCTATAGGGTTCATATCAGGAGATTGGGGAGGTGTTTTCAATTGTTTGGTGTGGTTGTCTTGTTGAAAGACAAACGAGTCCCCCAATCCTATTTTTTCAGCACTCTGTTTTAGGTTATTTTAAGATTATTTAAGTAAACGAATTTATCCATAATGGAGACAATAAAAACTAGGTTTCCAACCCCCGCCTCTTACATACAACCCCACACGAGAACGCTTCCACCTCCATGCTACACTGTACCAACGGTGTTTGATTTCTCCAGCGCGGTATTGGGCTTATGCCATACTCTCACTTTACCGTCATTGTTGTAAATATTAAATTTACACGCATATAACCTTTCGCCAGAACTCATTCGCATGATTTTGGTGAAATTTAGCGAAGTCTAGCCTTTTTTTTCTATTTACTTCGCTAATAAAGGGTTTTTTTCGGGCAATTCTACTCCGAAAACCTTTTCTTTTGAGAACTCTCCGAAAAGTATTTGCATCACAAGACTCACCCGTTTCCTCCAGCAACTCAGCCTTTATTTCCGATGCGGTCATTTTAGGATTTTTGCACACTTTTCTTACTATAAGACTCTCTTCAGGATTGGTAAATATTTCCGGGCGTCCAGATCGGCGTTTGGGATTAACTGATTCGGTCGTTTTATAATTATTTACTATTGTTTGCACTGTAGAATATGGTCCAATAATTTTATGATTTTCCTTCAGAACTATGTTTTATTATCAGTTTCTGCAGTTCAGTGAAAACTTCCCTGCGTTTCGTGTTCATTTTGTGCACAACTTAGTAAATATTAATTTAAAAAAACTCACAGTTCCACACTGACCTATTAGAAGAACACAACTGAATAAAATGCAAACAAAAGAAAAATAATTGCAGAACTTTACCACACAAAAAGGAAACAGCTGCAGCTGGTTTTTTGTCATCCTGTTTCTACTTAGATTTACGGGAAAATAAGTTGTTTTCTAGTTTTTAATTTTTTTTACGGAATAAATGTTTACGTTTATGGTTGATCGAATAATAAGGCGAACCACATTTACTTTTTTGAATTTTACTGTGTTTTACTAGAGAATAACTTGTTTATTGCCTCGAACTTCTAGTGTACGTAGACTTTTGTCACCAAGTGTACATACGTAACGTCCATTCTCATAATTTCGGTGTTGAATAATCTTGAGATGACGCAGTCACCAAATGTCGCATTCACAACATCGAGCGTTGACGCGCTTCTATGACATGTACGTTCTGATCACTCGGTCTTTGACTTTGTCTTGTTGGCATCAGAACCCTAAATCCATCCATGTTGACGAGCTGTGGCTACAGGATGTTGGTTTGTATGAAACCATTGACAGTTCCTCATTTTGAGAGAATGAAGGTCCAATGAAACAGTCTATCTTTGTGGCTGCATTGATTCTTGGTATATTGTGCTCTAAGCGGCAATCTTGTTTGCCGACGCAGCCAATAAGCAAAAATCCAGATCCCCGGCCAACATATCTAACGCCGAATTAGTGAACAAGCGGCCTTGTCTATGGTGTGTCTGGCTTCAGTTTTCGCGCCAGCACACTTTTATACGGATGTAAAATATCTCAGTATGTATGTCCAAATCCAAGCTTGCGAAAATAACCGAGTGGTTGCCATAGAAGGAAAGACCTAGCTCTCTACTGGCTGACCAGATTATGGGGAATTCCGGCGTAAAATGTTGATAGAAGGCATAGAGCAACTTATTCTTGCAATGTACCAATTATTAGGTGCATAGGAAATTTTGAATCTAAAAAATTGTGTTTTTCATTGGTAATAGATTAGTAAGATTATTGTTTATTGAGATCATATGAGAGATGGAAATTCGGTAGATGATCCTTAGTACAACAAATATCTGTTACGTATAGCTATACTGAGAGCAATGTAGAGTTTTGTGTACTCCCTGGGATAGAAAATATTAAGTGCATTAGTTGTTAACATAAAGTGGCATAAGATATTAAGATAAGAATATTTTTCTTGACTCTTAAACTGCTTCCAGCATGTGTTTAGGAAGACCTATAATTATGTTCTAAGATCATAGAAATTGTATAAGCTTAAGTTAAAATAGGATGATTTTCATATATTCTGCAGGTTTCGTCTTTTTAGTTGTAGGTGATGAAGATACAGCATTTCGAACCAGAAAAGTGTTCGAATGTTTGAAAACAGTCTTGGCTACATTTTTGTTTGACATAGAGAAAAAAAATTTCCGTAATAATTATTTTACTAAAATGTTCATAGAAAAATTACCGCGGGGAAACGCATGAGAAAAAATGGGAATATCGAGGTCGTTGAAGGAGAATTTATCTCACAACATCTGGCAACACTGGGCTGTAGCGTCACGCATATTATTATTATTATATCCAAATCCAACTGCAAAATAAGACGGGTAGACTTTCTGGCGATGGCCAATTGAACTTATGGGCGCTGAATCGCTAGTTTTGGTCATCTTCGATACTACTTTTCTTCATTTTGGACTAATATCTGTCTGATTGGAGACTTTTTTTTTTGATTGGTGGCTTGTTTTCTATTGCATTCCATATGCGAATATCTGCTGCAGAGTGTATTACCTACGCAAAGTCAAAGCTATGACTTGCATGATATTCGTAGTCACATAAGACTAACTTCTGGGATAATCATTTGTAGCAAATCTTGCAATTAATTAGTGTATTCATGTCGCTGCTGCCACAATTTATCCCGAATCAAGTCAAAAGGGATATTTTCCTCTTCATATGAACTATCCCCTTTCCGTCCGCAAATTTCAGGCAAAAATATTTCCCACACATTTTTCTATGATATCTGCTTTTGAGCTAGAAAACTGCGTCTTTTACTGTTAAAGTCTTTCAGTAATCCATTTTTCCACAATCCACATTTATTTTTCAAACAGGTAATCTTAACAGACTTTCTGAAGTTGCATATCTCTTTCCTCTCTTAAATCTGGTTTATTGGCATGTATACTAAGAGAATGTAATATAATAAAAGCTCGGACGGATGACATGGTGCATTTTCCAGGAGTAGAACAATCTTCATTGGCAAACCTTCCATGGTTCACGCTATAGAGTACTCTTTATGAAAGAATGGGTGTTCACGCCAGCGGAGTGTTCACCCAATTAGGGGTTCACCCTAGCCAGACACTACTGTACTTGTACTAACATGATAAAGCTGAAGATTTTGTTTGGTTGAACGCGCTAATCTCAGAAACTACAGGATTGAATTGAAAACATTTTTTGTTGAATAATTCATTTATCGAAGAAGGATTTAGGCTTTATAACATCCCGCTTCGACCAATAGGAGCGCAGCAGCAATAAAAAATGTTACAAAAACGGGAAAAAAAATATCCCTTTTTGACAGGTTCCGTTATAAAGTAAGTTACACAAAAATCATGTATAATGGAATTAGTCCTATTTAAAAGTTCTAAGAAAAAAGTCCGTGACAGCATATAGTATTAAGTAGAATTAGTTTTCGTCATTCAATATTTAAATTTGCTTTTCATATTTTAACTGCTCAAGCAACATGAATTAGTAGACATGGTAACAGAAAATCTATTGCCTACCATGAGGTTGTCTCCTGTTAACTTACCTTGTTTCGATAAACAGACAGACTTCTGTCTGCGACTGCCTGATAAAGTTACAAATTAAATTCCGATTAAGTTAAGTCATACTTTGTGGATGTGTTATCTCATACTAGAAAAATGCAAGTCTTTCAAATGTGGTGTAGAGGAGAATAACAATACAACTTGGAGGTACTAAGAGGATTGGGGGAAGTACTCAATCAAACAATCGAAATTGATTTTTGACATTCACTATCTTTGGAGCTTTAGAAGCAATTGCATACTGAGCTCCCCATTGATGTTCTAATCCTCACGGGGTTAAATATGAGACTATTTAAAGCAATTATTAAATTCACTTAAAACACTGGAGTATCTAGAAGGTTATTTACAACGGACAGTGAACAAAAGAATGTTGGTTCCATTGGAAGGAACAAACCAAGTCCGAAGAATGATCTCGAAAACATTGCAATAAATCAGAAATTGGATTTATTAGAGGAAGAATGGTTTTTCGCATGCTACCTCACCACCAACCCTAGCGCCAGAGAAGAGCTTCTATCAACGGTCTTCGAACTGAAAATAATGGCAGGAATAAACCTATTACCGTTGAAGGGGAGGTCGACCCTCCCCTCAAAGACGAGCGCTGATAATGGCGTTGTGCTGTGCCACCAAGTAAAACAACCACAAACCATAATCCCTCCTCCGCCGTGTTTCATCGTTTCCTTTTCCTTTCCAGGAGTACTAATTGCCATCACTCTACATAACCCTTTTCCAATCATCTAGAGTCCAGTTTTTGTGCTCCTTGTAGAACTTCAAGCGTCATTGAACGCTTTTATTTGAAATAGCCGGGTTTTTTTTTCGGTGGCGACCAAACCTATTCTTTTGAGTTCACGTCTAGCTGTCCATGTACTTACATATTTGCTTACAACTTTTGCGTAAATTTTGAGTTTTCGAATGTCCTTATTATGAAGCAAACATCTAATCAACTGTGCTTCGCCATAAGATATAAATCTTGGTCGACTCCCAAGGTTATTAGAACAAATCACATTTCGACATTTTTTTTCCGTCGCTTACAGTTGTTTTACTTATTTGTAAATCGTTATAATCGACACTATTTTTAAATTCATTTGAAATTTTCTTTTTTGCTTTAAGACAACTGCACAGTCGATCGGTACATTATGAAATAATGCTGAATAAATCTTGCTCTACAATAAAAGTCTATATGATTAAAGTGCAAAAGTGGCCGATTTCGGATATATTCAGTTTTTGTTAATTTTTTTTGGAACTATCTGTATTTTTTATTTTTTATATTTAATTTTTTTACTTTATTTATTAGATTAGGTTAGGTTTGGGTGATTGCCACCACCGTAGCAGTTGTGGTCAACTTAGATCCTGGTTAGATCTTTTGTGCTATTAAAAGGGACTACACTAACGAAAATGAAATAAACCTATAGACAACCTAATGATATTTTAGTAGCCTACCTTGACAAGTCCACTCCTGTGCTGATTTACAGCCAATTAGTTTTCCTGATAAACTTAGCTATGTCTTGTGTCTTTAAGTGTGACATTTCCTCTAGGTTACTGAAAAATTAGTTGCCTAGTATATCTTTTCTAGTTTTTGTAAGGGCTGGAAAAGTGCCGAGGAGATGAAGCGTATTTTCTTCCTCCTCCTCGTTCCTACAGCTTCTGCAGTAGTCGTTGTGGAGGGCTCCCATTCTTCTGGCATGGATACCGAGAAGGGAGTGGCCGGATAGTTTATCTTACTATTATATTTAATTATTTTAATTGATGCTGTTTGAATAGCCCTGGTGCGTTTAACAAAATATTGACTTGAAACTTCCAGTCAGCTTCCTTCGACAGCAATTTTTCCACTTAAAAATATCACTTTCCATTTTCTCAATATCTCACGCACAATGCGAATACTATTGTAATATTTAACCAGATTTTATTTTGCCACGTGATCTGGGCCCATAACCTGTTGAGTTATAATCTGTTAAAAAGAATTCGGACAAACGTCTGCTTGAATTAGTAAATGGGAACTGTACTTTATTATATAATAGCGTAAGAATGTATGAATTCAGTTACACAGTTTAGTTTAGACCAAACAGATAATAATGGGAAGTGGTATTGCTAAATTCAATATGTTCAAATTAATAGACATTATTCGTTACTTTACAACAGTTTCAACAAATCAATTTCAACAAAAAATTCTCAAGTTGACATTCAATGTATTTTGCTGAATGTCAAGTTTTGTCATCATGTCAAGGTCCGCAATAGAACTCAGGAGAAAGAAATTCTGAGTCACCAAATCCATATGGTTTCCAAATCAAGTTACAGACATGTAAGTAAAAAGAAACAAAGCTATTGCCCCGCGATAAAGCCGCAACGAAGGAATGAGGTAAAGATAAGAATGAAGCAATAAGCTTACAAATACTCTTCTAGTCTAGTCTAGTTTTTTTTTTTCTTTAGCTCTTAAGAATGAAGCCACTACGGGCTTCCCCCTATACTGTTTGTTTGTTCATAAATTATTTCCTGAGTTCGAACATTAACAGCTTTATGAAAGCTCAAAGATTCATGATTTCACACATAAATCAATGTCAGAAGAGAAATGTAATAAATACAAGACAAAACGCCTGTCTGTTGCATTACTTTTTTTCAACTTAGAAGACGATTAAATTTATTGAGACCTTTTAATGTCAGTCACTTCGTAATCTATATGTAACAGCGCATGTGAGAGGGGGCAGAAATCCATAATCTATGAATTACATTTCTTATCTTGTGATTAGATGTTGTCAACCGTGCTGGGGAACGTTTTGCAGTTTACACTGATTATTGGATTGAGTATATATATCCAAGTCTATTTGTTTGCCTTTGTTCGAATGGATTACCAATCAGTAATCATTACAGATTTGTTTTCAATTATTGTGTGTGTATGTCATTTATTTAACTTCTGTTTTTGAGGGCACATTCCACATTCCTTCTGTTACAGCGAATGTCAATTAAATGTCTTATCATCGGTTAGTCGGCTTCTTAATACTCCTGCGGCACACCTGAGCGACTCGTGCAACATCGTAATGTTTGCTGTAGTCGATATAGAAATTCGTGTGATGAAGATCTAACTCAGTCTTAGTCTCAGTAGCATTCTTTGTCTTATAGATGAAATAACGAATTTGCGCGGTCATTATAGAGCGTCTTCAAGATTATGAAGTCAAACCGGCGACAATAAAGACAATGATGAGAACTTTTGATGGGACTCAGGCGGCCATCCTACGGTTACCTGCAGACATCGTTAACCGAATACTTACTGCCGGAAATGTTCAGGTTGGTTGGATCTATTGCAGAATCTGGGAGTCAAAATTAGCCAAAGAAAAGTTTTAGATGCCTCGGGTTTGGCCATATAGCAAGAAGGTTCAATGCTAAGAATCATACGCCAACTATAATAGCCGGTGATTTTAACGCATGGGCGGTAGAATGACATGCTAGCTAATAAAAGAGGAACCATTCTACTCGAAGCCCTATCTAATTAGACGTCCTCGTATCTCGTCGTGGGGAATGTGAACACGTTTAGTAGAGTAGGGCGGGTCATCAATCACTAGACCTATAGCGACCACAATGCAATTTTAATCGATCTCGATAGTCCTAAAAGACCCCGAAACACTCGGTCTCAAGCGAGGAAGAGAACAGCGAACGAGATCGTACGCCAACTAACGCGACAACTCTACGCTGCCTGCGATTTGTTAATGGCTCGACGGGGAAACAAAACCGTCGGCTTCCAACCTATTGGTGGAACGACGACATTAACTTCGAACTTCAGTGTTGTGTATTTTACTGTGGAAAGTGATGTATGACGCCGTTCTACGACTCCCAGTCCCCAGGGAAGACTCCATTATAGGATTCACGGATATTTTCGTGGCGAAATAACTTCAGGAAATCAAGTTGTTTTGCAACGAAGAAATAGCACTGATAAAGAGCTGGCTACGCGATATGAGTTTAAACCTCTCGGATCATGAAACGGAGTCAATGCTCATTACGAGTGGTAGAGACGAATACGATAAAAGTCGGAGAGAACAATATTATTTCCAGCCCATTAATATACCTGGTAGTCATGATTGATGCTCGACTTAATTTAAAACGTCACCTAGCATACGCTTGCGAGAAATCGTCGAAAACGATAAGCGCTCTTTCGGGACTCATGTCGAATATCGGCGGTCCGAAGCAAGGCAAACGAGTAATGCTCACAAGAGTTGGCCACAAATATGGTCTGACGTCGCAAATAAGTCTCAGAGGGAATCAAATCTGTATATAGATTATATGTACAGCGTGTTAGCAGTGCATTTTGAACTTTATTTCAAGACGCGATATGGTGTGGTGCTATCCAATCGATATCCTTGCTTTAGAAGCTAGGCGACTTTATGACAATTGCTATAGGGCAAATCGTTAATAAGGGAAGAAACTCGAAGAAGCCTCAGTATAGAAACGTGAGTGCAATAATTCCCAAAGAGGGTTACCGATTAATCCCAAAGATTGAAAGTTGGATAAATCGAAAACAGGGGTCACCTCTTCCGCAACTATGGAGGCCGCTATCCCCGGCAAGATTTTGGCATGGAATGATGAGTCATTGGATTCTATATCGATGTCCAGAAGGAAGGTCTGGCCGCCGACGCATCGTTTTCGCTTTATATGGGCAATTTTTCATGGCACGGTTTAGGGCTCAAAACAAGCGTCTTTACATTCTAAAGCAAACATCGCCGAAAAACGCACCGTTTTCGAAATATAGACGAATATAGACTGATGTTCCTCCTTGGGGCATAGGTCTCCTCTTCCGCTGACCAGCAATCACAGTTCAATCTATGTTAAGATCCAAACATCTTTGGACAGCTGTGAACGATGCAGCACTACGAATAATTCACGAGCTAAGAACTTAGAACGGCAGCGGAAAACGAATTCGCTAAACGCATACGAAACAAATAGCTCGAATTACGAAGTAATACTTAGCGGTAGTTCCGCTGGAGAATATACGAACCGATTCCCCGGGAAGTGGTTTTAGTCAGTAATAGTACATTTAAACCGCACCTAAATTCAAAATTTCAGCTAGTTTCAACAGTTCACCCTTTTAGGCAATATTTTGAAATGTTGGATTTCAGCGGAATGTTGAATTTCGTCGTTGTACTTGTAAAGTTAGTCAAATCGAAAAAAAACTCTTTACAAATTCGACACGTCATTTAATCACTTTTCAGCCCGCTGACAAAAAGAAAATAATCAATCATTTCAAGTGATAATTATTAAAATAAGGAAGGAACCAAAAATGAATGAATGAACCAGCGGACCCGGCGAACTTCGTCTTGCCTCAATTCAACGCCTGCATATAAACCCCAGAGTGATAATAAAACACACTTGAATCGATTCGCACATTTACGATACACACGACAAGAACGAAAACGGATATTTTTTCGGTGGCTTGTAGTTCTAATAATTTTTCTTTTTGACCGCGATTCGAACTTATGTAAATACATTTTTTTTTTCATACACCTTGATACCAAAAATGAAGTATTACGGAAATAGCCGACTTCACAGCTGATTGCCTAGTCCATCGACGAATTTTAGTGCTTTTTTGACAGATTTTTATGAATTTTTGACGTTTATTCACGAAATAACGTCAATTTGGTTTAAGCAAACGTTATAAGAAACAGTTGTCAAAAAGGGGCAAGAGATGTAGAAGTCTGTCATCTCTGTAATACTTCATTGCTGCTTGAAACATTTCTGTTCATATACCGATGAAAAAACACGGCTAATCTGTGGAAAAAACCAAAATTTACTGAAATGCATATGTTTTTCACACACGCCTACACACCTATACCGATTTTAACCAAACTTCAAACAAACCATATTTATACTAGACCAATACCAGAGATGTGTGTACGTTTGGTTGAAATGGGTAAATGCGTTGAGGCGTGAATCGGTAACAAAGATTTGAGGCTCAATTTGTATATGTATGAATGTATGGATTGAGGCGCCGTGGCGTAGTGGGTTAGTGCGTCGATTCCTACGCAGAGGGTGCCAGGCTCGAATCCCCAATCTACCAACTTTCATAAGTCACGACTTCCACCTCTTTCGAGTCACTGACAATGCTCAAAGAGTACTCTTGTCTAGAAAAAGCTTCTCAACTTTGCCGTTCGGAGTCGGCATAAAGTTATAGGTCCTTTTACTCGTGAAAGAACAATAGCACGAACAACACGAGTGGTTGCTGAGAAGCTGGGCCAAGGTCCGCCTCGGACTGTCGCGCCACATATTATTATTTTAGTTATGGATTGAGAACAACATCATTTTGCTGTCTCTAACCAAGGGACGTAGCGCAGGAATTCGCTCTATGTGAAAGCCATGCATAATAAGGATGGGTACCCAAAGCTAGTGATCCTCACCTTATTAAGATCGGTATAGCAAAAGATGATGTAGATGACTTATCACTTCCTCTTAAAATTAATACAGCTAGGAAAAGGTCCACTTCTAATAGGAAAAATATATCTGTAATCAATTCTGACACTAGCTGTCATTTAAAATGTTGAAGTTCCACTGGGTACGCAAAATTGGATTTTTTTTTCCCGAAATTTTGAATTTATGTGCGATGTAAACGTACTATAGGAATCTGCCACTGTCAACTAACGGTTTTCACCAGAAATGAAGTATTTCAGACTTCACAGCTGATTGCCCCCTAGTCCATCGACGAATTTTAGTACTTTTTTGACAGATATTCATGCATTTTTGACGGTTATTCACGAAGTATCGTGAATGCGGTGCTCTGAATGGTCAAGAACACGTTATAAACAACAG
The DNA here is from genome assembly GCA_964034865.1 of Eristalis intricaria. NCBI lineage: Eukaryota > Metazoa > Arthropoda > Insecta > Diptera > Syrphidae > Eristalis > Eristalis intricaria. The sequence goes on from OZ035875.1 coordinate 38,743,970, forward strand.
TTGTCAACAATTTTAAGGGGAAGAGAGGTAAAAGTCGGGTATCTCTGTAATACTTCATTTCTGATTTCCGCCTTCCAAAATTACTCACAATCATAGTCTCAGTCCCAATCGCAGTCTCGTTACTACGGTGTCAGCTATTGTCGTCTGACACGATACTTCTTGTGGTTCTCCATGTTCTTAGCTTTTACACTTCTCTACTGCAACGTGCTGGTCTGTAGTATCAGGCGTGGTGCCTATTATTTCAATAACCTCTCTCTGACTGAGCTTTCTCTCTCGCCGATAATTTCAGGGCCATCTCCGTCGATTTTTCTGCTGAGGCCAGTAGTCCGGCAGTGATTGTCCTTCCGTGGTCTGGTATCATAATCTCAGATCACAGCGAAAACAAAATTAACATATCTGAGATATATGGCCGATTTGCTGCTAGCTGTTCGATACAGTCTTGTTTCTTATTCAGCCAAAAAAATGGAAATTGCCCAAGATTAGTAATTTGTTAAAACAATAAAACTGCCAATACCAAAATCGTTTTACAGTCAAAACAGTAATCCAATCGCTCTGATTGATTTACAGGCTTAAAAAAATTGTTATCACTTTTTTTAGCGCCGCAACATTGCCGATTACTTATCAGTGTCTAAAATCTGCCAAGTGTTCGGGTCGTGCTACCGAAAGTCATCCGATTCAAAGTGTGCTCTATCTCAATCCAAAACAGGTTTTACCTTTATCACATCCTTATCGGACACTCTTAATGGGAATAAAATTAAAAAAAAAAAGAAAATTGATGCAAAAAGATACCAATGAACACCACAAATGTTCAGATGGTATCTGTTTCGGCTTTTTTGTGCTGTCATTTCTTCAAATTTGCGGTATGAACTGAATTTTGAAATTCAATTAACTTGCTTTCGCTCTACAAGAACATCAATTAATTCATTGATTTTAGAATCAACGATAGGCATTGTCTAATCAGTTGAATGATACAAAAAAGGAAAAGATACAAGCTGATAGCACATCGACACAGAAAACATACCATTGTCCGACTAGACGGTTTCCGCTCGGTGATTTGCTAGACATTTTTGTGATGAATGACAGCTTCTCAGGTTGTGAGCATTGAAATGCACTCTTCAGCACTTGTCTACTTTGCCTTGAAAGCATGAGAGGTTTCTGTTGTGTTAGTCATGGTTTTAATCTCGTATGACGTCGGTAGTGGAAAACCGATCAATCAAAATCGATGACAGTTGAAGAATGGCGACCGCACTTGATTGATTTCATTTTCAAAAATAAAGGTAAATAACGCTTTAAAGCCATCTACTCGTACCTATCGTTACTCTGGAACGTGCTAATGCGTAGGAAGTTCTTTAATTGTGGGAAACTCCCAATCAAACAATGTTGATGAAAGATTTTATTTGCGAAATAATTTCTCCGATAATGTCATTAGAGGCCACTAAGTATGCGGTTTTGAAAAATTAATTAGCGTTGAATAGTGATCTCATGATGAATGACTTTTGAAGCCTTAGTATCGGTCTGATGTGGACCTTGTCCTACAGCAATTACTCACTTTGTCCTTTTTGTGGTTCTCTCATAAGTGAATGGATTTATGCCAAATGGTTTCTGGAAGGGAACGATTCTTCAGGGAAGACCTTATAAGCGGCGCTTACCTTAAGGCTCGCCAGAAAGAACAGGCAAGAGGGGGGTTTGTCCATCTTTTATGAATGATAGTGGTGAACGAAGTGCTAAGGGTTAGTCCTCTCGGTGGCGACTGGATGGCGCAGTTGGTAGAGTGCCTGCCCCTGGTTAGCGGGGTCCCCGGTTCGAATCCTCGTGAAAGCAAAGTTAATACGCTTTTATCTGGTTTTCAAATCTGGTCCAGTCACCATTTGCCATTGGGATCAAATTAACGGCACTATCACTGGAGTAGTCAATCAGTGGTAGTAGTCTGACTAGGGGTATCACAATGGACCAATATGGAAATGTTTTCGATTTTCGAAGCACCACTCACGTATTCACTACGTGCTGTGATTTCTGGTGGCCTAGACCAGGCATAACTACTCAATACATAAGCCCAGGAACATGTTTAGGATATGCCTTTCTAAATATTGGTAATTTCGAATTCGTCTGGCCGCCTACGACCTCATGTTAGGTAGGACAATTAACAACCCGAGACGACACGACTGACATGTCAAGTAATACATGCCAAACCTCTAGATGATCAAACTGCAGCTGCTTTCTTTCAGTCACGTGCAGGACACTGCTTCTTGCAAGATCAACCCAAAAAAAATTAGTCTTCGTTATAAATTACGGCGCTGCATGTACATATTAGGTACATGTTAAGAAGCGTACCCAACCTCTGCTTGAGCTGATATCTTGCTGATAGAGATAACTCTTGGATGCTCAATTTTTCAACCACTCAATTCCCAGTTTCAAGATCATCGAATAAAAACATAGATGTTTTCGATACATCGAACAAAAACATCGACGTAGTTGTAAAAGTACATACAGTACCTCACAAAATTGAGCATGCACTCATAGGTTAAACCTATTTTTCTCTTTTTCGCCTTACAAAAAGCAGTTAATTAATAAAACTTAAATGCAGTTCGAATTGACATATTTCAATTGCTAAAAACCATAAACAAAAATATGAAAATTAAAAAAAACTTGCTATTTCTAAGCAAAATAAAAAAGGCACTTCATTTTAACACACAAAATTGAGCATACACTTAAAGTAAATTCGAGTTACGACTAAAACACAAAACAAAAACAGTTATAAATAAAATTTCAGTAACGCGTGGCACCTCCTTCAGCATCTATGACAGCTTGTTACCGCCTTGGCATGGATTTTACCAGTTTTTCAGTAAAAGATGGCTGAATCCCTTCCCAAGCTGCCTGAATTTTAGCTTTTAGCTCCTGCTTATTGGAGCAGGTACTTTCTTTGTTTTTCCAATTTCGGTGAAATAGTTTGTGATCGTCGCTCCAAAGATTGAAATCTTCCAATGCTTTGTCCGAACTCTCTGAATCCCATTCGATTTTCTTTTCATTAAGAAGGTCCTTCGTCTGTTTTCTTTTCTTCACATTTTTAGTTTTCATTAGTTCTAATATAATAGATTCGTGAATATGTATGATTTGTATTTATCGTCTTTGTATGTCGTGTACCGTACAAACTGTTTAGTCTGTCTTTTGGAAGGCAAAATATTTTAGTGAAAATATAACTTTGTTCAGTCCGTGCTTTCATTCGATGCATCAAATAAAATACATCTATGCATCGTTAAACGTCGACAACATGTGATGCATCGGCTTGATAAATCGATCCATCGAATATCAAACATCGATGCTTGCGATATCTCGATATATAATGAGCATCCCTAACCAAAGGACACTCAGACATCATACATACATACATCCAAGGCCACATACCCTGAATGGTGTGTCCAAAACTTCCACGTCGCTGATGAATGTACAACTCCTCACACGACTTCTGATGAACTATTGTCTAGTTGTCTCGGCACTCGGACACCTGTACTTGAGAACTCGTTTCTTCAACAATTTATCTTATTCATCATAATCTCCACAGAGTTCCTTAATGGATAATGATATCCACTTCTTGTAGCCGCTTAAAGGATGACCATCTATGGTGCAAAGACAGCTGTAATTTTGCAAATCCGTATTTCAAAAATTAATTCCTCCACAATAATCCATTTTGTTCACGTTTTCATCTTACCATCAACTACAATAAATTTAGACGTGCCAATCTGTTGGCCTGATTGAATCGACATCTTTGACGTCATACTCAAGATAATCAAAAATATAGAAGTTGGAATGAAAACCCATAGCAAAATCTGATAGCGTTCACTACAAATACACATGTATGAATTTGATCAGGGCTACAGGATGTGGAAAGATATTTTTAGAAAAGCTGAATCAGTGAGTTTGTCTGTTGATAAAGCACAACGATGACCGCGGTCTTCGCAAATAAACAATTTCGCTGGATGTGATTGGCTTTTGATAATTGTAATTGTTTAAAAGCGAAGCGTTATTTAATCGAAATAGATTACAGTGGAGTTTGTTTATTTACTATTGGACACTGCAAGGGGGCATGGGAATACTTGTGTTGAATATTGATCCCATGACATTGCGTACAATTTGCTTTCAATTCCGAGAATGAAATCGTGGTATGTCTCGAGGTGGAATGTTGGATGTTTTGTTTTTATTCGGAAGAAATTCCTTTGCGGTTATGATTTTCGAAAGAACAACAGGAAGAGCATTGAAAACAACGGATGGAATGTGGGCGATACATTCGCGTCGCATGACCAATAGCGAAAAACAAGGTGATTGTTTGTAGCGATGGTTTATCAAGTGTTTGTTTCCTTTTCCTTAGTACATTTGTGATCAAGATCAGAAATTCAACGTAAGCTATCTATGTACATCATGTGGGCTTAGCCACATGATGTCTAGGATCAGATCCGTGTTCAAGTTTACTCATATTCAATCGCCTTTGGTGAGTAAGCTCTAACTAGTGCAAGGTAGGTAGGTAGATAGATGTGACTTGCAAAGCCTCATGGGTATCTGCCTCACTTAGATCGTTAAGGTCCGTTGTGCTGTCACTACTCGACCTTTCCCGCTACTTCGTTGACCTACTACACTCTTTCTCACTTGCCTTTTTTTGGTGTGTGCAGTTATACCTATGTATAACAAATTGGTGGTGTTAATGAACTTGAGGATGACCTTTATGTTGGTAGTTGCTAGATCCTCAAGACTATTGAGGAAGTAGCTACCCATATATTTTCTTCTTGCCTCTGCAAGGGCTGGGCATGTTCCGAGATAGTGTAACACGGTGTCCTCTTCCTCCTCATCCATGCAGTTTCTTCAGAAGTCGTTGTAAGGTGAGCCAAGTCTTCTGGGTTGGTTGCCAACTAGGTAGTGGCCAATGGTTACGCCTACTACTTTACTAATGTTTCTCATGTCCAATTCTAAGAGAGCTTTAGTTTTTGGTGGATGTAGTGTAGGCCAGATCATTTTCGAAGAAGTATAGGTGTCCAGTCGTGGACACCTAGTGGTCGGGTGGCGTAGTGGGTAAGTGCGTCGACTCCTACACAGAGGGTGTCAGGTTCGATACCCGAATTCACCATCTTTGGTAATTCACGGGTCCACCTCTTTCGAGTCAATGACAATGCTCAAAGAGTATTCCTGTCTAGAAAAAGCTTCTCAACCTCGCCGTTCGGAGTCGGCATTAAACTATAGGTCCCTTCCACTCGTGAAAGAACAATAACACGCACCATACGAGTGGTTGCTGAGAAGCTAGGCCCAGGTCCGCCTCGGACTGTCGCGCCACCCATATTATTATTATTATATAGGTGTCCAGTTCCGCCCATCTACGATTAGTATTGATTATGTCGTCTGTAAATAGCATTGTTTTTATTACTCTCATTGGGGGATAAGGTGTCTCCTGATTTTGCGCCAGTGGTAGACTCTGACCCCTTCTTGCTAATTCGTCGGCTCTGTTATGCACAGAGTAAGGTTGCAACTTTCCGCTATTTCCCTCAGAGACAGACGGCAGAGTTTTACCATCTCAGAGTTGATCGATGGTGTTTCCATCTAAGTAGTGCAAAGGACGGATGGAACTTGGACCAACGCCAACACTGACAGTACATATGTATTCAAACAGACAAATGAATTTTTTTTTCATGTATTATGGCATTAATAGTCAGATTAAACATTCCCATTAATTATGAAATACAACGTCGTTCTTTCTTCATTCTGTTACCCCAATTTTCTAAGACCTTGTTGATGGTTCTGGGCTTTTTTTTTTGTTTTATGGTTTGCGCCAATGGATGTGGAATCGTCTCAAGATTCAAGATTCAAGATTCAAGATTCATTCATTCCATTCCCCTCCACAACTCACATTCCACCACAAGCATTGCCAGGCAAGCAACACTTCATCTCTTCTCGACGAGTTCTTGATGACGTCATCAAAACAAAGAAATTCAGTTTTCTCGAATTTTCAAGGATTTCGATCGAATTTTTTGATTGACTTAACTTCAATTATCCTCTTCACACCCGGCCCCGTGCATTTGGGTCGAAACTGGTGCAGTAATACCGAGGAAATCGACTTTTAAAAAGATGACACGATTTGCACGAAAAAATGCAGTAAGCCGGCATCGCAATTGGGTCGCATTTTTTTTGTCGAAAAAACGTGCATTTTCGTTGGCTGGATTCGAGGAGTACGCAGTTTTGCGAAACGAATTTCTCGGGAATTAAGACGAACCTGGTAATGTAGGGTATCAGGATGGAAGGGAAATTTCATGTAGAAGAGATATAAGGCTGGGTTTTTCAACGGGACTATCTTGGATGGTGTGTGTGAGGCAGAGTTCGTGATAACCCCCTTTTTCTCACTGAAATTGATGGAATGGCGAGAAGTGATGTTTTGTGGAACGAATTTCTCGAGAGTTACGACGAGCCTGCGGTTGAAGGATACCACAATGGATAGGGAATTTCATGTAGAATGAGGGATAAGGTGCGGTTCTATAAGGTCAGTAGCATTTTCCCACTAGAACTACAAAATGTTGCAAACCTCATTCGAGTTGTGATTGTACTGCGCTCAACTGCAAACTACTTGATAAAGTACAGCGGGTGGCATGCTTATGTATCAGCGGAGCACTAAAAACAACCCCTTCCGCAGCGCCGAACATACTCCTCAATCTCCCAACGATAGTCTTTACCGGTAGACCGACAGAAACTTGAATAAATTCTCTGCATGTGTGGAAAAAGCTCTGGACACTCCTTGACCATAAACAGGACAGTACACTGACCTCAACCTCCTCGTGGGGACGAGTTTCTCAACCAGCATCCCCCAGATCAACTTGCAACCTTGCAAGTTGAACCTGCAGTAGTGACAGCGGCGGGAGTACACCTTATTTAGGGCCAACGCAACCGATAGCGGACCCTTCCGGATCCCTTCGTTCGAGGGCTAAGCAAATGAACCTGTCCTCCCATTTGGAAGTTGTGAGTGGACAGAGACAGACAGAAAACAGGATAAGAATGAAAAAATGACAATGTATGTGAGGTATCTGCACAACAGCCGATGAACTCGCGGATGTGTTGTGGATTTGTTGTTCGAGGCAGACATTAGCGGGTATAACATTCTACATCAAGGCTAAATTCGGGAACATCAGCCTAATCTGCTCCCATGACCTAACGGTGAACACAGATGAGGAAAGCAAAGTTGACTTCTATGATGAAGAACATACGATCAATGCTCCAGCTACGACACCAAGATTTTACGCTAACCTAGGTAAAGATGATACCTTTGCTAGAGTCATAGGTAGGCACAGCCTCCACGACACCGCCTTCGAAACCGGAGTGGCATGAGGATAGACTTTGTTACGGGGCTGAACCTCTCTGTAGCTAGAACGCGGTTTCCACTACTCAACATTCATAAAAGGACCTGGCGGTCTCCTAATCACTCAATCGTCAACCAGATTGATCACTTTGCGATCGATGTCAGACACTCCTCCAGTATTCTCGATATCCGACCATACCGAGGAGCCAATTTTGTCTCGGTCCATTTCCTAGTTTTAGCCAAGGTAAGAACTCGGGTATCACGAGAATATCGGAGTCGAGAACGGGTACGGCGAGACTTATAGAATTCATACGCATGGTGCATTGAATAACTGTACCAAGGAAAAGCGACAAACCCAGCAAAATCTCAGACAGTCTCTCTGCAACAGAAGCCAAACCAACCTGTTGAAAAGGACGGTCTCGCAGAGAGTCTTGCAATTATGTAAGCTGAGTAAACAAGAGTCCAAGCCAAGCTACTCTATCGCTAAGCACGCTCCGGATAGGGAACAATGCTATGCTAGAGTTCATTTTTGAAATTTGTGTACAGTCTAACTTTAGTTAGTAAATAGACTTAGAATTGATTAAATGAGGTTTTTGTGATGGAACAATAAAGTCGAGAAAAATAAGCTAATGATGTTTTCATTCATAGTGTGTCTTGTAAATCACGGTTTGACGTCGGCAAGTTACAATCGCAACGGACTGCTAGGATCTTTGCCGATCGGGTCTCCGGGAGTCTTCCTCTAAGTTCATTCCCGAAGCTGCCACTGATGTGATGGGTCTTGCGACACCACCTAGGGAAAACCCATGGTTTGCCAACGAGTGCAGGCAGGCAAATGCCACAAAGCTAGAAGCCTACCAGACAACGCTGCATCGAACTGCGAGAGCTTTTCGTGAGCTCTATAAACAGAAACGGCTTCTCAGGAGGAAAAGGAAAGGGCGCGAGAAGCGCGCTTTCGAAGAGATCGAGAGGTATGTCCAATGGGCATAAGGTTCCGACAGAACCCTGCCGGGACGAAAATGGAGAACTTGAAGTAGAGTCGCAGCCGATACTTGGAATCTGGAAAGATCACTTCTGTAGACTGTTAATCAGCAATGAGGACACAAATATCGTTGTCAGGCAGAATGGCCCATTCAATCTGATGATGATCGATGAGAATTCCATCTCCTCGACTTAGACGAGGTCAAGATAGCAATATCAAGACTGAAGTCTAACAAAGGTCCCGGTGCGGATGGGCTATTTGCTCAAATCTTTAAGCAAATCTTTTAAGCTGTAGGTGACCTAGTTGGGCTTGGGCACATGCACCAGCTCATCTGTAAGATATTGTCGGAGGAAAGCATGCCCAGTGAGTGGAATATCAACATCGTCTGTCCTCTCCACAAAAACCGAGGGATAACTCTCCTAGCACGCCTGACACTATTCTTGAATAACCTGATAGGTCCTTGTGACTGCGGTTTCACGCCGGGGAAGTTCACCGTCGACCAAATGTTTAGATTTACGGCAGATCCTGGTAAAGAGCCAAGACGTTCAAATCGACACCCATCAGCTGTTTGTCGATTTCAAGGCCGCATTAGTCAGCGTGCATAGAGATGAGCTATACAACGCCATGTCTAGTTTTGACATTCCTGCCAAACTCGTCAGACTGGTCAGGATGACGATGGAGAACTCTCACCGCTCCATCAAGGTCGGTAACGAACTCACCAAGACCTTCAATGTCAAAAAAGTTTTTAGACAAGACGACGCGCCGTCATTTGATTTCTTCAACATCACCCTAGAGAAGATCCTGCAAGACTCACACGCCAACACTTGGGCACGATCTTCCAGAAGTCCGTACAACTGTTAGCAGATGACATTGTCGTGATTGCTAGAATACAGCGAGCAGTCAATGAGGCGCTTGTTGGTATTGAAACGGAAGCGGATAAAGAGAGTCTGGAGGTAAACAAGAGTCAAACAAGGTATATGCTGACATCGATGACTCGGCCAGAACATCACTATAAGCAGCTTAAACTTCGAGGTAGTGGAGGACTTCGTCTACCTAGATGTATACCCAGATTGGGTATTCAGCCTTTGTCTTTACATGACGTGTACATTTAAATTATCTTTTCACACCTTGTTTAGCGCCGACTATTTTCAATTTAAATGTGTGACAGTAAAATATGTTTCAAATGAAACATCGAACTATTTTTATTGTTTTTTTTTAATACTTCAAAAAACATTTTTATACAATCCGACACACAGAATAAGCCTCTTCAAGCCTCGACGAAATGGACAACATAGAAGCAATAAAGATGATTTGCGATAAAGGCACAACCACAGATCGACCATCGCCTGGATCGTCAATATTTTTTGATAAAAATAAGCAACTTAAGCAAGGACTGCGGAAGCGGTTAATCGTAAGCCCACAAGAAAACTTATAAATGATTCAAATTTAATGTCTCAACATGATTTTTAGACAATAAAACAAGAAAAATCGACGCTGGAGGATGTGATTTCAAAAAAGAACTCTGAAATTCAAGCCCTACAAAAATCAGTTGACTCTCTTAATGAAGTCATCAACTCTGTACCACTAGCGGATCTAAAGAACAAATCCAGTGTTGCAGCATCCAAGATTGTCGAGCTCAATAAAAAGAACCGTTCGCTAACAGCGGAACTGGACAATTACCGGGCCAAGAATGCAAAGCTGGAAATGAAGTTGCATCATTTGGAAACCGAGCTTAAAAAGTTTGAAGAAAGCAAAAAGGATGCTTCGCAAAAAATGGTTTAACATTCACGTTCATCCAGGGAACGTCCACTTATGTTTTCAATTTTCAGTCAGACAACGCCCTTGAAGACGTTACGGCAAAGTTGAATCAAACGAAGCAGAAACTCTTCGAAAGTCTAAATCTAAACGTCGAGCTTAAGAATCAACTGAAGCTGGCTCAGAAATGCATACACCAGGAAATCGGCGAAAACGTGAACCTAAACACTTTGGCTGCGGCTGGAACTACATGGCGTGGTCGAGCTCAAATGATCATGTCCCTTCAGTTGAAAATCAACGATTTGAAGGAGCAGCTGGGGACCGCGAGAAGTGAAAGTGCCTGGGCAGAGGACTGTCTGGATGACCCACCCGTTCGTAGAGAGCAATTATATCACCGAGCAGAGGTTGAAGTCCTGCAAAAAGACATCGCAACACTCACGCTTCACATTGAGGAGCAGAATCAGAAAACCGCAGCGTTAAGGGCTCGCAATAAAAACCTCGTCATTGATTTGCACAAAATGAAAGAAAAGTGCTTGAATGCAGATGCAGTTGCGAACCAAAATGAGAGCGCTATTGAAGCACTTAATGAACAACTACGAGTTCAAAAGGAGTCTTATGAGAATAAGATCCGTGAAATTCAGAAGCAAGTGAACAGCACACAGAGGGATCGAAGTGACTTTGAATTTCAGCAAGAAGAACTTGGAGTGAGGCTGGAGAACCTGCAGACCGCACTGACAAGCAAGGAGGAGCACATAGAAAACTTGAACAGAACGATAAAGAAGCTGGAAATGGATCTCAGATCGGTTTGTGGAGATTTTCTCTTCGATTGCAGAGAGTTCAGAAAGGTACCTAGACAGACTGTTGTTTGCTTGCTGTAAGGTTTGTTCACTTTCTATTCACAGGAAGAATTCATTGGAATGCTGGAATCCTTGGAATCGGAAAAGAATAATTTGCTGGGGCTGAACAGAATAATCAACGAGCGTCTGGAGTCAGAGCGGAACAAAGTTTTGAGTCTAAGTGATCATATTTCGAAGCAGAGAGTCAAAATTTGTCGTTTGGAAGCAAGAATACGTAAGTTCGTAACTTTATTTGCATCGGAATCCGCCTTTTTAGGCTTTTTTTTGCTTTGGAGACGAGCGACTTTCCTTTGAAACCTCAGCTCATTATAGAGATCGATTATTGCACAGTGAAAGAGAGAGGCGACGAGGATTTCAGGATTTCAAATCTTGACAAAATGAGGCCCTCTTAACTAAGCCATCTACAGAAGTCACCTAACCTTCTTCTTCGCCTTCTCGTGGAGCTACAGTCTGGGGTGGTCCTGAGACTCAGCCAACAAACTCCTCCAGCTTGCACGATCTTTAACCAGCTGCCTCCCATTTCGCCCCCTATGTTGGTTGAGGTCCTTTTACACTTATGTGCGCAATCGGGTTCGTGGGCGTCCTCTATTGCGGTGTGCCACTGGTTCGGATTGGAAGACTTTTTGAACTTTAGCATGTTGTCTATATACTCTATATGGCTTAGCCATCTTAGGGGTTGAATCCGTAGACGACCGACTAGGTTCCTGTCACTGTATAGTTCATGGTAGAATCTCCTTCTCCAAAAACCATCAACGCAAACAGGACCACATATTGACCGCAGAATTTTTCTCTCGAAGGGAACAATGTCTTCTTGAGAATAACACTGTTTCCGCCACCTAGCGCAGGACAGGGATTATCAAAGTGTTGTATAAAGTCAGCTTTGTCCTTCGAGAGATGGCCAATTGCATCTTAAGCCCAAAGAAACAGCGATTGGCAAGAGTTATCCTTCGTTTTATCTCCGCGACTATGCCCTTCTGGAGCTCAGTGCGGAGCATAAGCGGACGAAGTCTTTCATCACGTCGAAGTTCTGACTGTCTTTTTTCCAAGCCGTGAAGAACTCTTGTACTTTATTTTACCCTCGCTCACCGCAAGATCCATCCTAGACGCTTCCTTCTCGATGCTCACAAATGCCCCACTGACAACCCGTTGAGTTCCTCCGAGGATGTAATTTTTATCAGCAAAACCAAGCATTTGCTCAGACTTGACGACTAAGGCGATCGCGCCTTAGTATTGACGTATGAGTAAGCGACGATCTTCTCGAGACTTTTCTAAATTCTTTTTAACATCAAAGATCTCGGTAGAATAAGCAACGGGCGTTCTTCATTGATATGCCCCACAAACGGACGGGTTTAGTTGGGATATAATTGCTGTATCCTTGGGCTTTGATGGCAATTGAAAAATAAAGCCCTCTCTCGAAGGATTAAGCTTGCCCTACATAAGCTTTTCCCATACATCCCTATATAAGACCTCTTCACTTACCGCGATCTTTGCCTAGCTGCCTCGATTTATGGACACCAAGTAGATTGAGGCTTAGGCGTCCTATGCTACGTTTTCCGGAAGTTTCTCTCTACGTAGACGCAAGGGTAGGCTCATGTTACTGTATACCGCGTACTTTTGGTGGTTTAATCTTCTCCTCCAGATGTCATCAGCACGAGCAGGATAAAAGAAGGCTCGCAGACCCTTACGGTCGAAGTGACTAAGAACTTCTTCATCCACTTTTGAAAATGTTCCATGCCTCTACGCCGCAGAGGGGGATAACCCTCAATGCCACCCCAACTTGAGTTTTCCGGAGATGACTCTATCACTCAATTGTCTACTTAGCCCAAAGAAAGATCGATTGTTACGATTTATTCTGCATTTGATCTCGGGCCGATCCTGTTAGTCCACCTCCGAGCAGAGGTAGACGAAGTTCCTTAATATCTGAACTAGTGCCCATTCTAGCAAGTCTGTTGGCGTTACAATGACTCCGCAGTCCAAATGGACGCGGATCAATGAGTACCTACTCCGCAAACTTGTTAGCACTTTTAAAGCGAATGCTGACTTTTTGAAGCTGCTTAGTTCAGCTTAGTAGGCTCCCAGAAGCCTAAATATACATACGGGATGACAGAACACTGCAGTTGCATAGCAAGTGTCCAATGGTTTCTTTCTCATCCTCGTGTCTGCAGCTTCTGCAGAAGTCGTCGTATGGGAGGCCAAGTTTGCAGGCGTCAGTTCAATGCCCTGTTATAACTCCAATGAGAGTCCTAGGATTCGGCCAGGTACGCCAGAGTTGTTTTTTCTACGATTCATTTGATGTTTCTAGCTTTAGTAGACGTTTTATGGTAGCGATAGGCATGGAGGGTAGATCGCCATGCGGATAGAGCACAGAGTTTGTACCCTTTCTTGCGAGCTCGTCTGCTTTTTGATGATGATATTGAACAATAGCTGCTGAGGATCGATGAGTGTCCAGACCGAATTTCTTTCCAGTTGTGCAACGATCGTAGTCTGATCGCCATATTAGATGCTGTATGTCAACCAACTAGTTCGATCGGTGGTAGATTAAAGAAGACGGGCTTAGGTAACATGGAGTCGGTAGCTCCTGGTACGGATCTGAATCTTTTAAGGATAACAGAGTGTCCATAACGCAGTTCTTTCCAAGAAATCTGCAATTTCAATCTGGTCGTTCTACTGGCCCGTAATTGTCTGTGTGGTATGTTCAACGTTGCAAAGGGGTTTTTCCTTATCGCTCCGCTGATACATATTCATTCCTTCCCTGCAGAAAATACAATCTAGACATGACTATGCATAATATAACGTGTCTGTGTGCATTCAGAGAGTTTAACCGTTTACGAATCTCTGTCTCTCTTGGGTATTTTGCAGGATCTGGCTCACTCTCAAAATTAGTTCTATTCTAGACTTCCTTGTCTTTAAGTCATGCCAACTAACACCCCTCTTAATATTTTCAAGGTGAATTGGAAAAGAATCAAGACACTCAAATTGAGAAGAAAAAACGAAGTCAAAGGATTACCGAGTATGCTAATAGCATCAACAACAGCAGTTCCGTGTCATCTTTCGTCTTTGAGAACACCTCCTTCACCGATATCGTCTCAAATAGTAACCAGGAGCTAAATCCTCCCGAGGTTATGGAACTGAAAAATAAGTAAAACTCAAAAATATAACAAGATTAAATAGTTTCAATTTACTCTTGAACATTTAGGTTGGAGATTGCACAAGAAAAGATCGCCCTACTTGAGGACAAACTCAATTATCTAAACGAAGAGAAACAGAACGATGCCAAAGCATTTGAAGACATAATCAAATCTTCGAGATCTGTATTTTTGGAAGCGGCCAATAGAATGAATGTGACATCATCAGCATCATCCGTTCAGTCAAAGCAATAATTCAAAATCGGAAGTAAATATATCTTTCAAGATAATCTTTTTTTGTGCATTTAGTAACGACTGAAAAATAATGATCTTATACAAGAGGTTTATGTTTTTCTGTGGTGATGCACATTCTTTTGAATTACAATTACTTTTATTTACTAAAACATGCTATTCCATTTACGAGCGCTTTCTGAACTGAACTGACATAAATACTATACTGAACAAGTGGACATCCATGATCTGTGTTAATATCGGGGTATTTAGTTGTGTACATCCCTGTTGGTCCTTTCTTTTATGGCGGTTCACTACTTTCGTAGAGATGATACAGTTCATCCAGTCATTGAGAATGTCTGCTCGTTTATCAGATGCAGCGTGCTTGGGAAATGCTATCCGAAAATTGTGCTAAGGCATTTTTAGCCAGATTTGGATATTTGTCAATGACAAGCAGTTGCCTCTGGAAGAAACAACGTATCTTTGCGTTCACTGCGTCCCCAATATGTTCGATCAGAGAGAAAAGTTCTGCCTACAATCTATTGTTCTGCTTGCATTGATTGGATCTAGAGGAGAAGATTCTAGTATGATGAGCTAAACAGGGACATGATTCATGAGCGTCTACGGATTCAACGCATAATGTGGCTAGGCCATGGAGAGCACATAGAAAACTTAGCTCCAGTCTGAGAAGTCTTCGACTCAAAAACTGTAAGACAACGCAACATAGGACTACCAGGTGTAAGGTGGCGCAAAGTGCAGAAGGACCTCAACCAATTTGGTGTGCAAAACTGGAGGCAGCTAGATAAAGACGGAAATGCGCTAGCTGAAGAGGTTCAACTTGTTAGTTCACGTATTAAAAGGCATTTCACGCACGAAGGAACAGCCACATTGTCAGCAGATCGCGTAGGTCCTATACTGTACTCATGCACTTAATTTAACTAACTTATAATAATAGCTTCAAATAATATGCACACTCAAGCTGCGTCTCAACCTCCATTGAACATTGGTAGATGGTAAGTCTGCAAAGAAGACGGTGTGTAGCGCACCCGTTCAACTATTCATATTAACAACCCTGTTAAAATATGAGCAACATTTCGTTCGCCTGAAAGTATACAATGCTTTGAGCATACAGTGTGTGTACAGTGTTCGCTATAATCTGCTATAAAACCATGCAAAGTATCGGGTATGTGCAAGTTTAATTTAATAAGTAAAATAAAACAAGGAAGTTCATCAATTGCTTTTGGAACGTTGAACTTAATTCTTTTCTTTCGATGGGGGAACAGAGAATAGCTTTAAGACATCCTTTTGGCATTCAAGACTTCATTCTTATTGCATAGGTTTCTTGATGCAAAAAATGAATATATAGAAACATTTGTATGAAATCCAGGGATAGGTTATCGGGTAGATGAGTACTAGCCCCCCGTGTCATCCACTGTGAGGTCTATGGGGAAAGATCCAGATATGTAATGTAAGCTACGCTATTTCATTCTGATATTGTACAGCCCTTGATGTAAGTAACAACTTTCCGTCCTCTGCCTTCAGACGATTTGATGTTTCTTCACGCTGTGTGACTTCGTTCAGTAGATCAATTACATAAGCAAAATGTCCAGCAACATTATTTAGTAACGTACACAGTTCATAGAAATCAAGCAAGCTTCGAAAAATATAGTACTGTGGGTTGTCACTTGGTATGGGTAGGGGGATGCACCACTCTCTGTAGTAAATGTCGAACGCCACCTATAAGAGAATACAATTGGGATTGTATTAGTGATTATCTTGTTTAGTTTAACAACTATTGTGTTGATCATAGATCGTGGCACAGTCCAGTTCCCTCAGCACGTATAAACTATGTTCAAAACCCAGTGAGTGGTTTGTTGCCACTTTGCACAGTTTTAGTAGTTTCATCCATTGGCTTCGCCTGGAAATACGTAGATTGTCCTACATACTACAGAGCTCTTGCTAACCGATACATCCACCCTTTATTGCCAAGAAAACGCAGGACGTCAAGACCTCCGAATTCATTGGAAACTTAAAACTTTTTTCCCCGACATGGGCATTATGACTACTCACGATTTATTCATAATTCAAAACGATTCCAGCCTCCAGGAGTAACAACTCCTAGGCAGGTTCAGCAGCAGCGCAATGGCCCTTCTATTGTGGCCTGTAATTGTGGTAGGTCACCTTCCCTACATATGCCAGCGTCTTTCAAGCACAAGTGGCTGCGATACACGTGGCGACACTCGCGTTGAGAGACCACAAGGTAACAATAAAGGCCATACTCTAGCCGGTGCTAAGCAAAAGGAGATCAACATAATTGATCAATATTTTAGTCTCAAGGATGTGCAAATGCTAATAGCTGTCCTAACCGGGCACTGAACATACCATATAACAACTTTCGCAGAAGCTGCAGGGATGAGGAAAAAGCACAATCTATCCAACATCTGTTCTGCTATTGGCCAGCTCTAGACATGATGTTCCTAGAAAAACACTTCTTCATAGAGCTGGACAACTCTTCATAGAACTGAAATACTTGGGTCTGGCTGGTCTTAGGACTAAAGTAAGTCACGGTAGTAGGGGATTATGGACCGAGGATGTGAATATTATCTGCCTACATACATATGTCTGTACATAAAAATGTCATGCAGGGAGAAGTTACAAGTAATGCACAGTTGTCCGAGTATTAACTATACTCATACCATATAGAGAGGAATGGAACAACGACCCCCCTTGCATGATAGATGGAGCCCAAAAATGATATGATAGCAGACGGGTCGATATCTGAAAACAAACGGGTTGGTGTGGTAGGACCAAGATGTAGCCTACACATTCCTTTCTGCAAAGAAGCAACGATTTTCCAAGCTGAACTGTTTGCAATTAATGAAGCAGCACATTGCATCAGTAACGGAAAACCAAATAATATTAAAATATATATATTCTCAGAAAGCCAAGCGGTCCTTAAAGCACTAACGAGGTACACATTCAACTCTAAGGCTATCTGGGAATGTCACAATAAACTAAACACACTGGCAGAAAATAATAAACTGGAGCTAATCTGGGTGCCAGGTCATGAAGACCGTGAAGGCAATGAAATGCTGACATACCAGCCAAGGCTGGTGCACAGAAACCGTTCGTTGGGCTCTCCCTTCTTTATGGGTTCAACAACACGAGCACAAATCTTCACATACACAAATGGATCACTGAGCAAATAATCCAGTTTTGGAACAACCAGGAGGGTATCAAGCACTCTAGGAAATTCCTGTCACAAAAGTACAATTTCAAACGAGCCAAAGAAGCTCTAGAACTCAACAAAGCTGACCTAAGGATGTTGTGCGGAGCACTAACATGTCATGGAGTATGTAATTTTCACCTGCATTGAATGGGTCCTATGAGTACAGAAATATGTAGGCACTGTGGCCATGCGACAGAGACTATGGAACACCTATTAATCGACTGTCCAAGCCTTGTCAGTGAAAGATTCAAAATGATCAACAAAACACTTGTAACAGGGAGAGACAGGGAGAAAATTGTCAAATTTCTAAAGACAGCACTTAAGTCCTTCACCAAAAGAAGGCTCATTATGGGCGCAGTACGATTGTCTGTATGACACTCCCCATTTCTTCAATTCATTTGGGGCTTATTAATTTAACAGTAAGAAAGCAGAGAGTGTGAGAGAGGTAGATAGGTAGATAGATAGATAGATAGAGAGAAAGAGAGAGCGGAATAAAAAGAGATGGCGTCTGTATAAGCCAGTTAAACCAATTGGTAACAGTTTAGGAGTAGTTCTAGAGATTTGTTCTAGACAATTCTCTCTAACCTTCCACGCATGAGAGAACAACAGCACGCACAACAGGAGTGGTTGCTGAGAAGCTAGGCCCTGGCCCTCTACGGGCTGTAGCGCCACCCATATTATTATTATTGTTATTATTCTCTCTAACCACGAGAATGAGAGATGGTTCTAGTAACTTCACTTCTTCTTCTGATAGTAGATACATGCCCAGATATCTTTGTCTTTTGTGGGTTATTACCTCACTCACAAAATCCCAGTACATGTTCTGGAATTTCAATAGATTCTCCATAAAGTCTGCAGAGGTCTTCTGATTCCCCTGTTTTTTCGTAAGTGTTGTTGCATACGGAGGTTGCTCTTGGTCATTTTAATACATGCATCAAACCTTTTCGGCTATATTGACCCAAGAGGTTCTTGGCTTACTTCATACCATGAGCACTGTTCCAGCTTGCTGCTGGTTTCATTCCCTCCAGTTCCCAAAACTCTTCTCTGAGGACATGGTCTCCTACAGTTCAGAATTGTTCGGGGCCTGTCGTCGGCCATTTATAAATTGCCTTCTATCCCCATTTAGCCAGGTATCCAGCAGAGTTTAGTATGTTCTTCCTTCTCAGTTCCAGTACCCAAAATAAACAGTACAAAACAACGAAAAGCTACGAAAGTCTGTTCCCGTTTGCAAAAATTTTGGTTTTATGTCAAACAAGCGCTCTCTCGAGATAGTAAAAAATTTTCCCACCATACCAATTGTCACACAAGAAATTTCTGTGGGTAGTTTATTTTTCTGTCAAATCAATTGATGTGTCAAATATCAATTGATGTGTCAATACTCCCGTCCATTATTGAGATTTTGCCTCTGTCTTAGAGATTTTTACCCCCACTCCTTAAAAATGTACAGACTTCACAATTTGGTGCAGAAAGTACAGGAACAGACATAATGTAGGAGTCTAGTGCCAAGATAGCAGAACGACTGGCCAACATTAGAAGTGTCTTTTTTTAATATACTGAAAGAGTACAGTAAGTGAAATCTCAAAAAAACGCTCTTTAGTCAGGTTTATTTTCTTGGTGACTTTCACTGGCTCGTGACTACTTCCGTGACAATTTGACTAGACGTCAAAATTCAAATAGTTTTGGCAGTTGGTTGCCAATGTTTGTACAAATATGGTTTTAATCATTAGTAGGGTTTGTATATTAAACAAAGGATGTCGAGATTTAGAACGACTATGCCGAAAATGCTGCTCTATCTTCAAGATGTGGTGTCTGGTTTGTGGTATGAACGTCACAAAATGACAGGGATGAAATTAAATGAAACATTTTTAAAAATAATATTTATTAATAATGTTCGATTGGGAACTACCAGTTCTTGGAGTTTATTAGCACTGTCATAAATATGAATAAAACAAGAGATGAATGTACTGAAGTGTGGTTGCAATTAGAGTGAATGGGAAATTTGAATGGGATAGCAAGGAAAGGAGTTGAACACAGAAAAAACGAAGGAAACTGTCTGGAATGTCATGAAATTATTTTGAAATTTCTTATTGGTTTTATATTGGTTATTGTGGTTGTTACAGCTGTTGAGGTGTAGAGGCGTGACTGTCGACATACTGTCGCTACAAAGAATTATTGTCAGCGGCATCTATGATTCAGCTGTGATATCTGAAACGCAACCTATACTTGAAATTATTCAAAGCACAGCCTTGAGTAAAGGCTGCAGGCAGAATTATCGTCCAGTAAAAGTTTCAGTAGGCGTTGTTGTTGCTATGCGTTGAAATTTCCCTATTCAACTTTCTGAGTATCGCAGTCTAGACGCAGTATAAATCCTGCCAAGATTGGTTTGAACGCATGCTGGTGCATTAGCCCATCAATTCGAAGTAATTTGTCCTGGGACAAAACACCCCTGGCCCAGTTCATTCATCAATCCTAGATCCATTGGTATACCGTTTTACCGTTATGCTGCTCAGTCTGTAAACTATGGATTCATTGCTCTAGTCCTTTTTGGTATTTAACTTAATAGTAAAATTCTTTTTCTTTATCACGTCATCCTGTGATTGATTAACTGCATGATTGTTTTGTTTGCACATTCTACAACCACTAGATGCAAACCAAAATCATTACAGCACGCGTCGCTTTCCTGGTTATCTCTTCTGTGTACTTTTTCAAGATTAGTTTGGTGTCTAGTATTATTTCTATTGAAGCCAGTCTCGTAGGCTCCACATGAGAGAAATATACGTCCTGAGTCCATATTAATGCATCTGCATAAAGACGAAGAAGCCGAGGAAAAAACCCTGTAACCCAAAGTGCCTTACATGTCTGTTAGGTTTGCCTTGCCTGCTACGAATCCACACAACATCCGCTCGCCGGGAATCCTTATGCACGTACCTCCCTGCGAGCATATCTACACAGTCTACCGGACATAATTTTGGCAACTCGAACTTCAGTGGCAGCTCCAAGTGATGTTTGCCCAGCACACACTGCGCTTCGCTTGTGAATAGTAATTAAAATTCTTAAGGCCAACATCAGAGATCCGATTTAATTTCCGTTTCACCGGTGGTTCTCCTTTTTTCGGAAATGAGAAATTAGACAGAAGTGCACATGCGACGGCGAATGCAAACGCCAGACATAAAGATTTGATGTACAACAACAATTCGTTCAACAGGATCATAATAATCACAATAGGGACTGGAAATTAAAATAAGAATAAAATCGAAAAGGAAGAACGAGAGAGAGGAAGGACGATGACGAGTGCTCCAATACAAAGGACTTCCTCACGAGCAGCGGTGGCAGCAGCAGCAGCAGCAGCCGGTCTCACTTTAAACACGCACACGAAGACACATCGCACCACACTCGTCCTGGTCTGCAGGCACAACCCAAAGAAACTCCATTAACAAGGGTTGATTGCACTGCGCCTTGGAGTACGATTGCGATTCCTCTCTCCCCTGCTCAGACTCTCCGGATCTCCGGCTCTCTGCCGGTTGTGTGATAAGTTTCGAGTTACGAAATGATAGCGAAACAGGAATAGATACCATTGATGTCTCCCTAAGAATAGCATAAGGCGTATCCTTGAACGAGTCCTCTCAAAGGGCCTTACCTTGTCGTCGTCGTCACCGGACGAGATGATTGTCCCCCAAACTGTGTTTCCACAAAATACATGCTCACTTCGGCTTGCAGACGTTGCTCCGTGTGTCTGTGTGTGCAGTGTGTACCGTCGAAGATAATGATGAATCGAAGAGGATGAGGTTGACGCAGCTGTTCGGGTTTTTGGCTCGTGCTGGAATGTTGGTCACCTCTGGTGAGGTAAGGGCAAACAAAAAGGTGTGCGCCTCGCTCTTCGGCACGCTGCGCTCTGACTGACGTGAAGATATTGTATTTACAATCAACTATCTGTCTTGCCACATGCCACAATGACAGTTGGTCCCATCGATGATCCGTCCCGCGCTTGCCATCATCGATTGATACATCGATTTCGATAAGGAATGTTTGATTTCAGATACATTCAAATAAGTTTAGTCAACAACGCCGCTTAAAGCGTGTAAACAAAGATAACACCGATACTCGGCATCTTTGTCAGGTGGCTCCGGAACGCACGCGACAACATGACACGATGGATTATACGCGATGTGAGAGACAACACGACACGATGTGAGAATGTATGGATTTTAAGTCATAGGCTCCGGGGGTAAAGTAGAAGATAAGACAAGCTGTTTACCACCGCTTTAGAACTCCTAAGCATGCTAATTCTATTTTCTTCGTTGATATTTCTGTGATTTCTTCTTCTTTTTTTTCTGCACCAACTTGAGACGGACCTTGGTTTCAACCCACAAGTCACTCCAGCTAGAGCAATCTTTAGTTGATTAATAAAACCTCGGTGGTCGTACTAATGGCGCGTGCATTTGTTATTCCTAGTTGGGAAGTAGCAGTTTAAAGGTGCTGAAAAATCTGTGGCTGAAATCTGAGTGCTGTGGCTTTATACTCGTTTTATCCATTGGAAGATGTTTGTATGTATGTCTATTGGGATCATGCCGAAAACTGCCTCCAAACCGGCCAAACCAATGTCAATAGGTGTCAACTGTCAAGGCAGGCATGCAAGCTTTCGTATTTTCCTCAATTGACTTATGTTAAGGATTTTCAGAGGCGCCTAACACATACGACTGGGATGACATACGTCCGAATGGATCTGATCCTATCAACCACAATTCTTATGCTACAGGCTGAGTCGAAGCTGAAACTGATGTTGTACTTGCTCTTCTTCTCTCATCAGTTGAGTGGGTATATAGGTGGCGGTGCGTTCGAACCTAATCTCTCATCAGTTGAGTAGGTATGCCTAGACTCTGTGCCTTTTTAATGCCATCTCTGTAGTATTTAAGAAGGATATTAGTTAGTTAATATCCTTTGCAGAGATCTCATCAAGTGAGAAGGACAAGGATCTAGTAAGTGCTCGCTGTCTGGATCTAACATGAATCTGAAAATGAAATAAAATGAATGCCCCGTACGAAGCTCTAAATCTATTGGACCCCCTTTGCTACCTTTTCTCTCTTTCGAGTTGCCCTCACATGCAGTTATTTTCAAAGTTCTTTTAAGGGTTGTGGCCTTCTGTTGGGCAAAGTTTGAAGAGATTTACTCTAGAGTATTCCGTCTAAGCCAGTTTCTTATAGGAATCAAAGAATCAGAAATGGTTCTAGTGACTTCACTTCTTCCTTTGATAGTATTTGCTTTCCCAGACATCTCTTGCTTTTGGTGAGCAAGTGCTTCACAAAATCCCAGTACATGAATGCTCTGGAATTTCAATAGATTCCCCACAGAATCTGCAGAGACCTTCTTCGGATACTTCTAGTTACATTAGGTGCTCACTGAGTCTGTAGTGTCCTGTTAGGAAGCCTCACAGGATACGAAGATTTCTCTGAATTTTTCCTTGAGGATATGGTCTCCTATAGCGCAGAATGTTTCAGGGCCTTTGAAAGGTTCCGGTGCACTTTTCCTAACTGGGCAGTCGTCCATTTCATTGCCCTCTATCCCTGTATGGTCAGGTATCCAGCAGATATTTACTCTGTTTACCCTGCCAAAATCCTTAAGCTTCTGTAGGCACTCCAACACAAACTTAGATCTGATGTATAGGAGTCTAGTGCCAAGACAGAGGCACCTGCCTTAGCCCCAGTCTGTCTTACCCATCTGAGCCATGACTTATTGCAGTGGGATGTGCACCTCCTCTGCAAGAGAGCTCCGTGCATAGCCAACTCATCGTCTTCTCGTTCCTGGGATATCAATTACTTCTGAGAGTTAAATTTAAAATGTAAGCCGACCTTCTAAGGACGCTAGCTCATCTCGGCGTTCCTGTCTTACTTTTGAATATGAAGTAAAGGAGGTAATAACTTTGACGGCTGCTTGACACAATGAATGTGGCAACCTTCTGCCTTGTGTGCATTTCGAATTGACGTCACGCTTCTTAAATTGCAATTAGTTTCGCCTGGGAAGCACTGGGTTTGTCCAGAAGTCAGTAGGCTTTGGAAATGATCAGGAGTTCAGTTGAATCTTAGAGCAGTCCATTTAGTTTGTCCAGTTAAAATTCCAGCAAATCCGCAAGCTATTCCTTTTGTTCGGGGAATAGAGTGTTAAGCCATTCCAGGAATCACTAGAGTGGACCGACAGTTTTATGTAAACTCAAAACGGAAGTTTCAGAAGACGAGAATCAGTGGGAATAGAAATCGACACCCAGCGTAGGAGTCGTCCGACTACACCACGACGAGCACAAGTATAATCATTCCTTAGTATTGACCCAAGTTTAATTTCAACAATTCTTTCTGATGTTATCTTCTTCATAATAAATTGTAACAGTGGCACCTGCTACTGTGAGCCGTTCTCCTAGATAAGATCAGACCCTTGGAACGGACAAATTCTGGCAACTTTTCGATATTGCTTTTACAATATCTTCAAAGGACACACGTTTTGTAATTTCGACTGTCCATCTAAGCTGCTGTACGCTGATGCAGTGACGTGCGACTTTTTTAATATTTTCATGTAATTGAAGTCAGCTCTCCTCTAGGATTTATTGTTTTATTGTAATCCAAATTGAAAGATTCTTCTAATTTTTCTGTTGGCGCTACAGTCAGGGGTGGGTCTCAGCTAACAAGCTTCTCCAGCTGGCACGATCTTTAGCCAGTTGGCTCAATTTTCACACGCCATATTGGTTGAAGGCGCCATCGCGTTCATGCCCTTCCTCTATTGTCTTATCCCACAGGTGCGAACTCCAAGAGCCTTCTAGATGGAACACTGTTGTCCATGCCCTCTAAAGCGCTTGTCCTAGTGCTAACTATCTTAGGAGATGAATCAGTCCACGCCTCGCAAGGCTCATATTGCTGTACATAAAGTTCCATAAACTTGGTAGTTTCTGACTCAAAGACCAAGGACTTCTTCATCTGTTCCCGACGTTATCTTTAGAGCAGGCATGATCGTGGTGTTATAAAAAGTCAGATTGGTCTTTCAAGAGATGACTCTAAAACTAGTTTGCTTCTTGAGGCTAAGACTTATCGGACTATTCGGACTGTTCAGTTGGCAGACGAAGCCCTTGACTACTTCATACGAATGGCAGATGCCAATGAGCATGTTGTGACCAAATCTTCGAAAGCGTGTGACATTCCTTGAAATCAGCTTATACTTGAAATATCTTCGAACAATCTTGATGTTATAGCTGGGGCATTGCTCATATGTCCTTTCTGGGAAATCAAAGAAGTCATTGTTGCTATCGCCAACTTTGTTCTCATTTATGACATGTAAGACTCACTTATGACATATGTGAAGACTAGACTGATGTTACCGAATTTTGCCTTGATTGCGGATTGTTATACAAAACCCACACATCCGGGTGTGTTTTTCATTTTCAAATTGATAAATTTTGGGTTCTAGGTGCAGTGCAGACTTGAGATTTTCAATAATAATAATAATATGTGTGGCGCGACTGTCCGAGGCGGACTTGGGCCTAGCTTCTCAGCAACCACTCGCTGTTCACGCTTCACGAGTGGAAGTGACCTACATTTTAATGCCGACTCCGAACGGCGAAGTTGAGAAGCTGTTTCTAGACAGGAATACTCTTTGAGATTTGTCAGTGACTCGAACGAGGTATAGCCGTGAATTATCAAAGGTGGCAAATTCGGGTATGCCAGGCATCCTCTGTGTAGGAGTCGACGCACTCTTTTTTTTCCGTTTTTAGTAATTAATTTTGAATTATGTACATGCTAGATATGTATGTAAGTACATGCTAGACAAACGTACTTAAAACTAGCTTAACTGACTTAAGTGTTCTTAATACTAACCTACTAACCCTATGCGGGTACCCACTACGCCACGGCGAATAAATATTCATAATAAATTCATTGGGATTTTCAATAGCCTCCTAAAATATTTTTTTAACATATTCCAAAAAAAATGAAATTTTCCTTTTGGGTCAAGATTTACAAGTAGTTCTTGGAATTTACCTCTTCTATCAACAGCCAACACACCCGGGTATGCATGGATGTAAAATGTTAGCTAGAGATGCAGGAAAGCACTCGTTTCATAATAAATTCATTTGACATTATATTTTTATTCTGTTTCAGAAAAAAAGAAAATTTTTTTTTAAAAAAGTTGTTATTTTGTTACGACCCTAGATTTCTGTCATGGCAACAACCTTCTACGGTTTGTTGAAGTCTTCAAGTGTGGATTCTTTTCCATGTATACCACGAATGTTACAATTGCAGCAACATCCACAATGTTATAAATATAAACCATATCTTCGTTCATCTTTTCGTAGTGTATTCACCAAGGCACTTGTCCATATTGTTAACACCTCTTTTGCTAAAGTTGCAATCGAAATGCTGATTATGCCTGCCTCGTAGACTGCACGTGGTCTGTTAGATTTCATGGCCAGAACCGAAGATCGTGGAGCTTGTTTTGGGGTCCATGAACGTCGTTGATTTGTCAATTTGTCGGCTCTGACTTATAATTTTTTTACACGGTTGGGATGTTACCTCCGGTGAACTCCTGAGCCTGGAGTACCAGGTTCGCATTCATATTCCTGAATGGAGTGACCACTGTATACATTTGTTCAACCCTTGGGCCGTTTTCAGATAGACACTTCATGTGAAGTCCGTTGTTTTCTGCTTCTTCACCTGTCAATTTACAGGGATCATTGCCGTCATCTCACCAGACTGAGAACTCTAAACAACTTCACCCTGGATTCACAGGCCCACATGCCTTAAATGTCATAGGATTTCCTTAACATTGATCCCGTGATTTTGGTCGCATGCAAATATGGATCCAATCACAATTTAGCACTGAAAATCACGAAAGGAACAAAAGAGATGAAGGGAAATCCTTTAACAAAGAACACAGTGACGTTATAACTTTTCCCCCTTTCAGGGTCTTATTAGCCAATGAAGCGGAATAAAGTGCATCACACTTTGATTTTGATCCACAATCATTCCCTTTCTTGATTACTAACTCACTGAATCTCCCTGGCTGTGTGTGCATACGTATTTAACAGTCTTTCGGGCAGCCTACGTTTGCTAGTCCCATACATTGGTAAACTAATTTCTGTATCCCATGCCGTACTCCATTTGTCAGGAAATCCAGCTGATACAGTAGCCGATGACACACACTGAACAACAATTGAAATTTGCATTAGATTCGAAATGCCTTGCTCCGAATCATTAGCCTTGTTTTGACTTCGAGTCCGTTTTTCCTTTCAGAAGCAATTCATTTCAGGGAATCCAAACCTGTTTGATAAACCTGCTTAGCGGTGTACTGGCAATGAATTGAACCCATCCAGTGCTACGCAATTTTAAACAATCCTTTTAGGAATGTTTTTTTATTGCCGCGAAGATACCGACACGCTATAACATCCCTAAGAAACCCCCATGTCCTCAGAATGTATAAATGAACACCCGTCAAGATTCCTCAACTAGCCAGAAAGAGAGTGTATGTTTTTTTCCCCTCAGCCGGACACACCCTTCGCTCTTCAACTCTTCCACGGCTCCCTATAAAGCCGTCATCTATTAAAGGCTCACAAACCCGATATCAGCGCACGATAGCATGTCCTTTGATATTTCGTTGCGACGCTCGTTCCACGGAGTTGACACATTCCATAAAGGCACCCACCCTCTGCTCATAACCCACATCATATCTGCATAGAAACAGCAACAACAACAAGAACACCGCAGACTTGTAACGGCTAAAATTCTAAAGTCCCCCTCATCGTCCCATATACGTACGTACGTGCGCTGATACGTCGCCGCCGCGGCACAACTATCCCATTGTCCAATTGCCTAAGTCACATTACCGTGCGCATGTATGAGTGTGCACAGCAAACGGCTGTCACTTCATATTTTCACCCCTCAATGCGAGAGCAAAAAAGAAACCCTCACCAACATTACGTCGTGCAGACGAGCAGCAGGAGCAGATGTTATATCTGAACAGCAACTCACTGTACAATCCCTCCACGACTTCGAACCATTTTGGTTGGAATTGGAATTTACAATTCGTTTAGGGAGGAGAACTCCGGTCTGGCATTGGACTACAACGGAGTGTTCGCAGTGATCGCGTGCTCAGTTCAAGAAAGGATCTCATCGTGTGCAGTTCGGCTAGTGAAGACGGAAATAGTGAAGCTCAGACAAAGTGATTGAAGTGTAAGACAATGTCACGTCACAACTACACGAATCCGGCTTTTTGCCAAAATAGTGAATTTTATCCGGTACCGTCGTCGTCGCCGTCGTCGGCCATTCAGCAACGAGAACAATCGGTGTACAATCGTAGTTTGAATTTCGCGGTGGCCAGCAGCCACGGTGGGCTAGTGAAAAATGCCCGTGACGGTCCGCTTCGTATTCAGCGGAGCGTGTCGACGCGTTCGTTCTGTACGACGTCCCGAAAGGGGGCCGCCATAGAGAGGCAGAGTCAGCAGTGCATTGCGGCCACCTCGCCACCTCGTCCGGGCCCTAAACCGGTAGTCAACTTGAATCATACAGCGGGCCCCTTTGAAACGCGTTCAGGGAGTGGGAGATACGCTCTGGTGCCCGTCGAAGATCTGCCAAATACGCGGAAGGACAGATACGCCATAGTGCCGGGCCCGTCTGAAATAGTTACGCCACAAAGGTTTGTCAAGAGTCAGGATAATCTAGATCGCTATGCACACCACGCCGAGAGATGTGAACCAACATCCCTCCATGAGGATCTATCGGAACAGTTCACCAGTCTGCCCCCAATTCCAACATTCGAGGAACACCCGCGTATGAAGCCAGCCTTCTCCAGTGACTTCGGAAGCAAGTCCTTCGTGTTGGTCGACCAAAAGAACAATCAGCGCTATGCCATGGTTCCAACGGCGGAGGACGAAGAAATCGTCGACGACAACCACGAAATCATCCAGATGCACAACGGAAGGACCCACCGCTATGCAGTTATCCCTACGGACGAGGAGGAGACATGCCTCAGCACATCGGACCTCAACCAAAGTCAAAACTACCCGGATCCGGTGGCACGAGCGCCGCTGCAGACCTCAACTCCCCAGAAAGGAAAAATCATCTCATCCCATCCGCATACGCCTCTCAAGAATCCAGCAGCCACGAGGAAACTCCACGAACTTCTGTCCACTCCACGCAAGACCCCGATCAAGCGGACCATGTCAACGCCGAGGCACAGCAACCAAAACACACCACCCTACTACCAAAGTCAGCAGATCTATCCCATGCAGCCGGAGCGCAGGAAGGAGCTCTCCCCTCAGCGGCTGCAGTACGAGGTCCCAAAACAGGTATCAACCCACATTCCAGTGGACTCTCGGACCACCGCCGTGATAACTCCCCGGGTTGCCACAGCAGTCAATCTGGGAGACGAGTCCCTCAACAAGTCCTGGAACAACTCCTACCCACAGAAAGTGGCCAATGCCACGGCCACACTGGCAGTCGTCTCACTGATGCTGATCCTCGGTAGCGCTATGAACTCTGGGCTTTGCATCTACATGATCGCACACGTAAGTTCTTAAAAATACCACAGTTAGTGAATTCAAATAAATTTCCTTCGTTTTGTCTTGCAGATGGGGAAATCATTTTATCTCCAGTTCAGTCTGGCAGCTGCGTTCTGCGGAGTCGGCCTTGGATTCCTCGGCTTCCGGTCGCGCCACAGTGAATGGCTCCCGAATCGGAGCTACACCTCCGGCTATGTTCTGGTCACAATGTTTTGCCTGCTGAAGTGTTGCGGACTCCTGGTTCTCTTGGCTTTGGATCCGTATCCCGGTCTACCGCTGCATGATGTCACCACCGGTGTTATACTCGGCCTGTCGACTTTCACCATTTTCTTCATTGGACTCGGCGTGGTTGGATCCTACTGGTGCTACCGTCCACCCCCAGACAACAGAGTCAATGTTGTCTACTAACTCGATGGCTTGAAGTTAGGGTGCGCAGAATAAACTTCTAGGATAAGGAATGCTTGTATATAATTAATGATTAGATCTAGGAAGCTTAGATATTTATTTTGTATTTATTGCATTAGCTCGTTATATACTTAGTTTATTTATTTTTAATTGGTTGTATACTTAAAATAAAGACAAATAAAGATCACATAAGCATAAGCTTGATAAAATGATTAGGACAATTCGCAAAACATAAGCCTTATATGCGCACATTCAAAATACGGCCCCAGTCCTACTGCACGACCATACTCGATAATTTCCAACAGGAGTCGATTGGATGGTATCGCATACGAATTTCATATTCACACCCATTCTTATATCCATCGGGAGAAATCCCTCCACCGTTCCTAAATCCGTTCGATGTCAACCGTCCAAGTGTAAGTAATGTGAACTGGAATTCAAAGTCATGACGAACAACAGAGTACACTAAACAGCAGGTGGAGAGGAAGTCGCACGAGTACTACTTACTCTCAGGACGACGACCCATGGAGTGAGTCGATCCTGGACACGCTGTTTCAAGTTATAGAGCCGAGTATGTGGACGAGTCTGCAATTCACGCAATTTAGCTTCCAGACTACATTCACAGAAGCGGTTGTGCCTCCTCCTTAGGTTTGGTTAAGCACGTAGATAGACGGGTGTAAGACAAATCTCACTTAGGCCGCTTTCACACAGGAAAATTTTGTCGTCGGCAAGGGTGGTGAGACGTCCTAGGGGTAGTCCGCGTCTCGTCTGCTCGGGGTTTGCTTTTGGATTTTCTATTCTCTTTTATCTCTCTTCGTTTTTTCTTTGAGTTGCTTTATTCTTATGTTCTCAATTTTGGGTATTGTAAGCATGCCGTACATGTGTGAGAAAGAGATGACGCATGTGTGAGAGAGGGTAGGAAACAGAATTAAAATCTCAATTGCAGAGACTGGAAGATTTCCTGTGTGAATGTGGCTTGAGATCACAACAGGGAATTTGAAAGAATCGCCGACGAATTTTAGAGTGTGAATGTGGCCTTATGTGACGATTACATCTTCCGAGACTGGGCAGCACTGAGGAGAGGACCCTTTATCAATATGTCGCTGCTGAAGGAATGAGGACGGCATTCGTTGCTGAACGTTTGAAAGGAGAGTATTTGAAATACAGAGAGATCCTATGTAGATCATTGCTCACATATAATGAAATGTGATAATCGTAAGGTTGACAATAGATACCAGATAATAGATAACACCAGTGATACATACTTATGAGCGACACGACTAAAAGAATAAGGGGGAATATATCTCCACAGATCTTCTTCTAACTTATATTTTTCCTAGAAACCTACAATCAATTTGATTCGTATTGAAGACGTCACAAAACCGTATGGAGTGTGGATGAGTTGCGCTTTCCATTCCTACCGACATCCGCTCACTTTCTCGATTGTGTTTTCAATAAAATGATTTAAAAAAAAACGCGATCTGAAAGATAGGTGATGCAAGTAGGAAGGGTTACAGTGGTGATCATATGCGTGTCGCTTCCTACACTGGATGTTTAGGCTTCAATTCCCAACACAAACAACTTTCATAACTCACGGCTCCACCTCACTCTCAGTGGTCACTAACAGTGGTCGACGTCTGTCTAGACGTCAAGCATTTCCTCGGAGTGGAAGAGTACAAAAACAGACACAACAGCGACTTTTGTAGAACCTAGACCCAGATCGACCTCTGATTGTAGGGCCTTCCTATTGTTATAATTAGCTCGAGACTGGTGTTGAATGAGATCTGCTCGCATCACTTTGAACAGATGCAACAGTTCTAAAATAGCAAACAAAGCACGATGTAATCGGAGGTTTGTCAGGGCGAACAGTTGGTTTAACTGTTTAACTAGTTAATCTTCCGGTCGATTGTTGACAGCAGCTGTAGCTCAACGGTGGTTCACCGGGGGAGAACAGATTTCTACTCACAAGCACTGAAATTGAGGTTACATCTTCCTTTCCGCCTTTGCATCATTTTGTGATTATAATTTCTTCATAACGGCAATGATGACTCAAGCCCCAAAAGTCCCCAAGATACGCTTTGTTATTCTATGATTGAAAACACCTCCCGCCGATAGTTTATTTCCAGGGAAAATAGTTTACATTCATAAGTGGATTGAATTTGGAAACCACATCCGCGCAGGGTAACCCCCGGTGCTTTTCCTTAACAACTAGACATCTTTATAAGACGCAAGTAAATCGACTTCTGCACACATTCTTCCACCAGCAGTTTCTCAAGCAGTATGTCTTCCAAACGTTTAATCCAGCTCTCAGCTGTCCTCCTCGTAATTGGTAAGTTTTCTTCGTCTCTTCATCCAATTGATAACTTGTCTCAAGCATCATCTTCTCTCACTTCAGCTCTGCACGGTTGTTCTGGCATCAACATTGAACCACGAAGTGCTTGGGGACCAACTGGTTCAAATTCAGCAAAAAAAATCAATGGACCGGTTCAGTACGTCATCATTCATCACTCGGATCACCCAAATGGATGCTCTGATTCATCAAGATGTCAACAATTGATTCGCAACGTCCAGTCGGATCACAAAAACCGCCGAGACTTCGCCGATATTGGGTACAACTTCATTGTGGCCGGCGATGGGAAGGTGTACGAGGGACGAGGCTTCGGTCGTCAAGGTTCGCATGCACCGAATTATAACTCGAAGAGTATTGGGATTGTTTTCTTGGGAAATTTCGAGAGTAAGTCTAACTTATTCTAAACATACTAGTGTCTGAGTAATGAGTAACGTGGTCACTCGTTTTTACAGAGCAACTGCCATCAACAACGATGCTTAACAACGCGAAAGAACTCATAGCACAAGCTGTGTCTGGGGGACATCTGAGGAGTGATTATATTCTGCTAGGTCACCGACAAACAAAGGCGACTCTCTGCCCGGGGACTAAGCTCTTTAATGAGATCAAAACATGGCCACAATGGAAGTCTGTTTAGGAAATCACAACAAGATTCGGCCCCGAATAGTGAGTCAGCATTAATGTAGTATGTAGTTAGTGTCAATGCAAGAATGAGTTCAATAAATTTAATTCAATGCAATACATTTTTATTTCGGTTTGAAGACAAGTCTTTTATTTTAGTACAATTAATCATAGAACTTGTACTTCATTTTGAAATTACAAAGGAGAAGAAAAGGAAAAAAAAAAGGCAAAGTATTATGCATACAAAATAAGCTAAAATAATACTTCTTTTTTTTAACTGTTGCTCCAATTAATTACTTTACTTGCATGGGGAAGGAGTTCCAAAGACTGGCAACACACGTTAAGCAAACGAGACGTCTTCAACTATCCCGAAGTAGGTATACGGATAGATTGATTGATTTATTTAAAGTAGTAATAATAATAATAATATAATAATAAATATAAGATCAGTTAGACTGTATGACATTTTCCCAGATTGACAATAGAACTAAAAAGTATTGCATTTATTTATATTTACTTAGATACATTTACAAACAATTTTTAGAAGTTCCCTGCTGATGTATCTATAAAGCTTAGTAATGCTTGGAGTTAGACATTTGATATTTCGAGAATGGTATGGATGTCTTTGAAGTAGTTTTTATCTTATCTTTTATTTAAGATAGTGATTTAGCCCGCTACACATACAACAATGTAGTGATCCCGTCGCTTCTTCTACAAACTTGATGTGAGTTGTATAGTGAGTTCTCCCAGTTCATAGCTTCCGCATTCAGCTGTATACCACACCCGCGAGCTAATTCCAACCATTTTTCGCACCATGCTATTTGGCATGCTATAAGGCCACTATCTTTGGAAGTCGGTTGACTGACATGTTGACTGACATGTTTTAAATTCTTAGTATGTAGTTTGCCTGAGACTTAAGCGTTGAATAGCGGAGATAGGTAAGATTTTTCCAGCATGAGCATTTAGTTCACTATTAAAAGCACTAACTGCCTTACAATAGAGTTCCCTCCAACTAGCCTCTTTTTTAACACTCCATATGAGTTATGGACGAGTCCAAGCTGGGATGCACAGTGCGGTTTTTTTCCCGGCAGGTGTACAAGTGAATTTTATTCAAGAAGGATTTGGCAGTATTCCAAGCCGATCAACATATATTTTGTAGATCTGAGAAAGCCGAAGTTGCTCAAGTTAAGCTCTGGAGTTTCTGTTTTAACCGAATTTTCTTCGCCAGCGTGTTAAGTGCTTCGTGGTGCTCCCAGACATTCCTCTTAAGCAGAGGGTGCCAGGTTCGATACCCACTTTAAAACTTTTCACCACCTCTTTCGAGTCACTAACTATGCTCAATGCTGTATAGATAAAGCTTCTCAACTTCGCCGTGCGGAGCAGACAACTGTAGGTCCCATTCACTCGTGAAAGAACAATAGCACGCACAACACGTGTGGTTGTGGAATGTCCGCGGAACTATGCATTTCTATTCATATTCATCTTGTAAAGGGAAGGATCGATTGATGACTAAGTAATATAGAACTTGAACATGAACAACTAGGCATGAACTTGTTTAGGTTGATTCTTAGAACCATAGCAAATATTTCCAACAGAGGACATAGTTCCAGGAGCTATACGGAACGACACAATTCTAGTATGGTCAAACTTCTAGGGATTTCTCTATTTTCTCTTTTTATATGCGAATTGCAGCAAATACCGTTCCTCTTGTTTCGAGTTCAAGAATATATCCATGCCATGTTTAGAAGAGATGACGAGATGCTTGTGGATCTGAAGGATTTGGAAATGTCAGGTTGTGTATTCCCTCCTTTGGAGATGAAATTAACGAGTTCCGTATACCGTAGCAGAAGGGCAAGATATATCCCATCAGGTGCTGGAGACTAGAATGGCTTGAATCTTCGAATTGCCAACTGTCCCAACTCCTCTTTTTGGAAGGTTATAAATTTGTTTGTAACTGAATGTCTCCCCTTGTTGTCTCAGACTTTGGTCATCTTTCTGTATTTTTAAAATTGTGTCAGATTATTTAAATTAGATTAATTAAATTAGTTATGACTGCTATCTGAAAAGTGCCTTCTAGATCTTGCCGCTGCCGATGAGTCTTATAGGTTTTCACAGAAGCTTTGGGATTTCCTAGTCCCATTATCAGTGTACTTCGAAAGAACTTCTTTAATAGGCTGTTCGGAGACGGTATAAATATGTATATGCCATCCACGCATGCTAGCACAGTAGCACACAGAAGACGAGTGGTTAGTGAAGAAGGTAGTCCCGCTGTAGCGCCCACCGCATTACATTATTGTAACGCAACTCCAATTAATTTTGCTTCATTGAACTCTTTTCTTGATATTTCTCTGAGCTTCTGCAATTCAGATAATTCCGTCAAAAACGAACGAAAACCAAGAGAACTTTGATAAGAAGTCCTCATAAACAAAACAAATGCTAATGGGGACTATGGTCACGATATGACCTTGTTAGGTGAACACTACTGTAAACTTTAATATGACCAAAGTTTATCTGTCAGAAAGGCCGCCAGTTTCAATTCGCCGCAGTTCCAAAAACCATTTTCAGTGAACTAATGGTAGCCTAGCAGTTAATAATCTTTACTGGGCAACAGAGAGAATCAAGATTAAACAATAGCCTTCACAACAACATACCTACCATCCGTAATCTTCTGACTTAAGTAAGAGGCCTGAGCTGATACGATACCGTTCTGTTGCAAATTATAATACACCCAAACCATGATTCGACGAACAAGTAATGAATTGCTTTTTTTCAACAAATACATACATGTTGAAATGGGTTAAAAAGAGATGTAGTTGTGTGTGCGTCTATTAATGGATTGCTACTTATCGAGTATGAGTTTGCTTGTCGCTTCTTTTTCGCTCAGAAACTTGCAGTTTTATCAAAAGTACAAAAGTCATTTCATGTCTCGTCTTAATGACTACAGCATACACAAAGTAAGTGCTAGCGCAGTCTCCGTCATTAATGCTGTTCGATCGTGCTGACTGTCAGTGCACGAGGAGCTCTATTTTTGTGTCGTCTTTTGACTCAGCAACAAAGAATCAAGAGAATTTAAATGTCTTCTGAAGTTGGAATCATTGTTCGGATTTGCACTGCCTCACTCTGGCGTGCACACTTTTTCAATTTAAAATGAAAGTTGAAAATAGTGTCCGAAATTTAAGGCACAGCACTGGCAGAACATGTAGAGTTGAAAGGCAGAAAAGGTGTCTGTGCAAATTGGTCTCAAATGACAATGGGCAAGAGTGGGCTCAATCTTGATGTTTGAGGATAGTCTAGTGAGATGACTTCCAAGGTCCCTGGACATCTGATGCTTTAGAAGAAAATCGGAGCTGCCCAATCCTGAACAGGGCACTGAGGATGGCAGACCCGTAGTCTTGAGTGGCCCGAAGAAAAGTTTAACGGTGGGGGAAGTCATTTTGGCCAGAAATGCTTAAGGCAATGGGTAAACAGGGAGTTTTATGGTTCCATCCGCGCTTGGGAACGCTGTGAGACACCTAGTGAGTGGCAAAATGGGGTGATTGTTCCTCTTTTCCAGAGTCTAGGCTAAGGCCTTGGAAACACGTTCTAGAGCTATGGTCGAGCCTAGGATATGGGATAAACAGTTCAGCTTTCGTCACGGCAGAAGTACAACCGACCAGCTTTTCGCCCTAAAATGGTACATGAGAAGGCTTGGGAGTATACCAAACCCATCTACAACTGTTTTGTAGATTTGGAAAAGACATATCTTCGAGGTAAACTCTGGAGAGTTCCGCAGTAGAATGGGATTGATGGTCCTTTTTTGAGGGCCATTCAGTCTATACACAAACTGTAGCAGCTGTGTTCGGGTTAACGGTGCTACAACACCTTGCACTGTGGACATTAGACTTCGTCAAAGGTGCGCCTTGGCACCTCTCCTTTTCATTGCATTTATGGACTGGATATTGCAGCGCAACAGAGGCGAGGAATGTTTCACATTGGCAACGTTGAGGTAAGTCATAGTCTTTTTGCAGATGATTTACCATCACACCTTCGTAGACGGAACTCAAGCGCACACTCGATAGGTGTGTGGCCGTATGTACTAATGCTGGGATGAATGATAATTTGGACGAATCCGAGGCTTGGGAAATTTCGAGAACTACTATTCTCATTGAAGCAGGTAGAGAAGTTTAAGAATCTCGGGATTTCTTTAACGAGCGATGAAAGGAGTAATGCTGAACTTTCCTGTAGGATTGAACAAGCTGGGTTAGTTTTGAAACAGCTTAGAAGATCTGATATCAGGAAGGCCGAGCTTGATGTCAAAGCCAAGTTAGCGTTGAAAACCGCTCAGTTCTTACACCAACTCTCAGCTATGCCCATGTTCGAATTGGGTAATTACCGAACGATTAAGGTCTCGAATACAAGCTTCTGAAACGAGATTTATTCGTGCTGTTGTGGATAAAGTGTGAAAAACACGGCAGTGCGCGAGGGTCTCAACGTTGGGCAGGTGCTTCTCTAACCGAAAGGTCTATGATCCAATTGGGAACGTGACACGAATGTTCCCATCATCAGGAAATCCGAGGGGGATATTGAATGCGCCAGGTAGGCAATCGCAGGGCAAACCCTGGATCAGGTGGTTGGACCGAGTTCCAAAAATGCGCTTGGGCATAACTCTTGATAAGTTAGAGTCGATGGCGAAGGTTCGACTTGCCTGAAGATCTCTCGTATGATGGCGTTTATTCGGTAATTTGTGCTTTTTTCAGTCAGCGCAGTGAAGTCTTGCGGGCACTAGGTAAAATACTAACTCTATACTTAAACTTTAATCGGATATGAACCAAAATGCTCGAAGACTTATGCCTAGTTTTATTTAGTTTCTCTTAATGAGATAGCCAAGTATTTTAACATCCGTCTTATGTGGGTTTAAGAATTACGAAGCGGACGAACTCGCTAGTAAGAGCACAAATTCTGTACTCTTTCCGTGTGGAGATCCATTGAACCTTGAACTGAGTTCAACTTGTAGATTAAGTTTAAGGAGAGTATACTCCCGTTTGAACCTAAGTCCAGCAACGCAGCTGCACTTTATTTCGCTCTTTTGAGAGCGAGCGCATTTTGCTCTCAATATAACTGATGATCGATAAATCTTTTTTTATTTTCGACATTTGATGAACAATTATTTCTCTCAGCACAGCGACTACATCCATTTTTTTATTATTTGTCTTTCACTTGTCGGACTCAGGGATGGATTGTCTGAAGTGATTTTGTACGTTTGTTATCCGTTTCCCCTTCTCGATAACAGCACGGGTGCGCTACAAAGTTTCAAAAGGACTGAACCAAAAGCATTTTAAAATTTCAAAGTAAAGCTAATACATCAATAATCCAATAAGAATTGCAGCAAGAACACGAACCAGTTGGAAGGGTTGTCAATTTTTGTTTCAATCGTGACTGAACTGAACTCACAGTTCACATTTGTGATATTCGGCATTAAAGTTTTCACTTCAAATGTCATCGTGTGGCAAAATGTAGTCAATTAAAGGACAAGGCCGGATAACCATTCGCACGCCGTACATCAAAAATAAAGTAAGTAGTCAATAATATAAAAGAATTTATTATATACGTGTACGTATCTCAATACGAAAAAATATACATCTTTAAAAGAAAACATAAAAAACAAAATCAAGATACATTAAAAAGTAACATATTTGAAAAATAAAAATAAAAATAAAAAATCCCCCAAAATAGTTAAAACACTTTCTTGTTCTTCCCAGCTAATGTATGCACTTAGACTATACGTTTAAACTTATCATTT
Source organism: Eristalis intricaria (assembly GCA_964034865.1). NCBI lineage: Eukaryota > Metazoa > Arthropoda > Insecta > Diptera > Syrphidae > Eristalis > Eristalis intricaria. The sequence continues at coordinate 38,782,152 of OZ035875.1, forward strand.
AGAAGTCGGTAACACTTGTCCCATGAAGGCTCTCCACCACAACAGTTATCATTTAATTGGGTTTATATTCACTAGCAAAGCTTTAACAACCGGAATGGAATAATTCGCGTTACAAAACAAAGCGTAGCACAATAATGGAATATCAATCAAAACGATATGAACTACTCAACAAACAAAAAAGAAAATAATAATAATAATAAAAAAAAAACAACACAAAAATCACAATTACAATGATTTAACTTTTGGTGGCCATGACGACGTTGAAAGTCAAGTTTCTCGATTGGTTCATTCACTTTCGCCGTTGTATCATTCGTGCCAGCCGGCTGGCTAAAAACGGCCACAGGACGAGGAATACGAACCACTGCGGTGAGATGTCCTGGAATGGCCACCACTCTGGTTTTCGTTGCACACGCATCTACAAAGGAGCACAAATTAAATGTCATTGCAAAAGCCTATTTGTGCGGGGGAGCAAACAAACCTTTTTCAACACGAAACTGACTTCGGATAAATTCTTTTCGACCGCATAGATGCGTTGATTAATTGATGTAAATTCTGTACTCATCCTTCGGATGGTTGATTGAACCTGTTCGAGAACTACTTGATTTGTTTCGATTACCCTTTGCAGGCCGACATTTGGAGCATCGCCTAGTTCACTTGGTGTCTGAAACGAGAAGGACTGTATATCACAGGAACATTACCGACAGAAACTCCAATAAGAACGTAAACTATACTCAAAATAACACCAGTACCAAACACAACAAAACAAATGAGACTTACACTATGATGCGGATGAACATATTGCGATTTGACTTGTTTTCTGAATGAAGGCATCTCTAGATTATCCTTCATAAGAAATCACCCAACATTGTTAAGAGCGTGAAGGGGAGAAGCATTTCATTTAAAATGGAATACGAATCTTTCTATGGAATCAATTTGAACTCACCTCGACGGTATCCGTATACTCATCGTCCGACTGATCGACTGCCTGACTGTTTGCTTTGGGGACCATAAACGTATCCGAACTTTCACTTTCACCAGATCCATTCGTACTCGCGTGAACATCGCCATTCAACATGGCTCTTGGCTGTGGACTGTTGCAGCGAGAGCTGAATGGTGAATTTGGATGAGACTCTGCGACTTTTTTGATCCCTGGTGCCACGGCTTCGAGATCGTCTAAGTTTATGCTATCGAGCTCACTGATGCTGCCCATAAAATTCGCTACATTCTCGGTGTATGACATGGTTTCTATAATTTTTCGCAACTCGTCGACGTACAGCTGCATTGCGCGCTCTTTTGGCATACTTCCCAGTGCCGACCAGGCATCCCATTTAGCTCTGAGAATGATTTTACATTTAAATACGGTCTTAATTAACGCTGGCAAAGTGAGCTTACTTTCCAACAACGTCCCAGAACTGTGGTTTCTTCTGTGTACACGGGCCAAGTGTTGCTTGTTTGAAGTAAGCATAGAATGATAGCATCATTACATTGCTCGGCTGATATGATCCTGAGAATGAGAATAACAAAAACCAAATTTTTACTCCAATCAATACAATTCTTTGCAACTGTTTGTTGAAAATCTCTGTTAATGAAGTTTGAATGCGCATTGTGATACTGCAGAATGTAAGTAAATTAAAGGAAGACCTGACTTCTGTGAACTCCATTAATAAATCCAAATATTGAGAAGATGTCGTTGTCGATCCTACCAAAAAAGATACCCAGATACCGGGTCGATGGTCGTTGATTTTGTCCTAACTGGCTCGGACGATAGCCTGAGTTATGCCGTGCTGAATCATTCATAATTTCTTGGATAGCCTCTGCATGCTAGCACACATCATAGGCAGCTTGATGTGCTTGACAGCTTGATAAGATTTTTGAGTTGAGAAGGACTGATTACAACGCCGCGACTGACTGTCTGTTAAGATGTTAATATTGTGCCAGTGCTTCGCTAATCGACAGATAAATGCTCAAGCTGATGTGGAGATGATGTCAAGCACATCTAAAATGGTATACGCGTTGAACTTTCGTCACGGTATTCTGTCTTCGATAGTACCATCCTCGTGCAAAAAACAAACAACTAAACACAAAACTTAATTACATGTGATCCAACCGCGACAACACATAAACATAATGTTCAGCAGCTTTGTCATTGAGTTCGCCTATCTAAATGTCTTAATAATAAATGTCAAGTGGGATACATGTTGTTGAATTATCATATATTCGACAAAGCAAATTTAATTTCAAATATTACAATGTTAATTAAAAAATTTGCGTACACATTTTGCATTACTTTCATTGTGGTTCCGTGCGCTTGCAACTTCTCTCTTTGCACGCAACTGCACGGATGAATCGAAAACTGTTGTTTGTTGCGTATGCGAAACTCATTGAGGATTTAATTGACACCGCAAGCGGGCAGTGATTACTGCCACACTACTCCATCGGATGTAGAAGTAGAAGCGATTAATGAGTCAGCTCATGCGTTTTGTACATTAATGGAATGTACACCGTCAGACAGGACAGGTTGAGGTCGAACTATTAAAATCTAAATATAACAAGTCAAAGCTGGTAAGGAAAAACTGCTCGTTCTTCCTGTGGACGCTTCAGATCTTTCGTTTCTTCATAAATTTGTTTTATGAGATACAAGAAATAATATATTTTTTTGTCTGCCAAGTTATTAACGAGATGACCTGCGGTTTAATCCGTTTTTTCTGATGTTGTACTCATATTTGTCTATATAAGCGCGCTGGACAATTAAGACAAACAAACCGAACAAAATTATCTGTGATATGGTCTAGTATGTGAATCTAGAAATATATAGAAGGAATAGACTCGGAGTCAAGCTCTATTTGCGCTCTACATTTTCTTAACTAAATCCTGAAAATATACCTTTTGAATTTATGAAGTACCAACATTTTTGTATCAGCAGATTGTAAATCCGTTGATGATAAATAAATAAATAAAAAAAAATAAATACATTGCTTAACATACTCGGCATTGATTCAATGCTTAGATGGACTGATGTCGTTATCTAGCTCAGATGTATACTCCAGTAGGAATCAGCGCAAGCAGGGCTAAAGACTGAGCTATAAAAGATCAATGACTTCATCCGCTTTTGAAATTGGTCTTGCCTCTGCGTTTCAGAGGACTGGAGAAATGAATCCAGAGTCCACACACTGAGCAGCAAAATGGTACACAGTAAAATGGTACACAGACGGGTGCAGTGCTATGTGGATAACGGGCAAAGTACTTCGAACCCTTGGGCAAACGGACCGGCATCTTTCAAGCAGACGCATGCGTTCAAATCAATATTGACAGGAACTATACTAAGTGCAATAATGTCAGCCAGTCGTGCTGCTAAAATTAGCACTAGCACCAATCCAAGCTTGTGGGATAATGTCAACAGATGCTTAGAGAGTTGAACAGGAGGAACAGAGTAAAACTCTGCTGAATACCTGGCCGTATAGGCATAGATGGCAATGAAATGGACGACTCTCTCGCTAGGAAAAGTGCATCGGAACCTTTCGCAGGCCCTGAACCATTATGCTCTGTAGGAGACCATGTCATCAGAGAAGAATTCAGGGAAACAGAAAAAAGTAACTGAACAGAAATTTGGAACAGCACTCATAGCATGAAGCAGGCCAAAAAAAAACTTTTGCATATCACCGAAAGATGTTTGAGGCTTGTTGAGAACAAACTATTTATCCTAACAGAGCATTGCAGACTCGGACTATTTAAGGAAATTAAGGTTATCAAAAGAAGGTCTCTGCAGATTATGTGGAGAATTTAATGATACTCCAGGACGCGTACTGGAATTTTGTGAGCCCCCACAAACAGAAAGCAAAGATATCTGAGAAGAAATGAAAATCACTAGAATCTTCTCTCAATCTAAGATTTCCACTTTCCCCAATACAAATCGGAAAAAAACTGTATGTGAGGGAACCTCTAAAGATAGCAACAGTCACCATTTGCGTTCGATTTGTTTTTACTTTTTGATTTAATAGAACTCAATAAGGATAAGGATGTAATGGCCGGTTACGGAGCATATAATAGGCCTGATCAATACAGAAATCTTTGAAAACTGGACCAGGCAAACGCAACTATGTTAATCGATTGCCAAAGCCTTGCCCGAGAAAGATTCAAAATCATAAACAGAACATTCGTAGCAGAGAGAGTCTTTCAAGCATTCCCATGTCGTGGTAAATTCAATGCACTAGTTCTTCGAGACGATTTGTAATCACTGAATTGAATCTCGAACCCAAAGGAACAGGGGTTGCATATAGTTATTCTAGGCTTGATCTCTGTAGTGATGCTTTTAGCAATAACCACTGCGGAGTCCTACGGTTAGGTTATATCTGCCCATTGTGACACTTTTTGATCGCTATAACCAGACCCAGTTTTGCCGGTACCGTCCCAATGTTCGTTCTCCCCGGACAACTCACTGAACAACAGCCCTCAAATCAAGTAAGTCTGTATTTGCTAAAAGTTGAACTGACTTCTGGAAGTCCGCATATCAAGTGGTGGCCTGTGAGATTTGTATGATCATCTTCTTAACAAAGATTTTGAATAAGTCACTTTTTCAAAAGACGCGTGCACCTTTGACATTTCACAGTCAATGTGATTATCCCATGTTATTTCGTTAATAAACTTGGTTGAAAGATTGTGAACCCAGGAAACATATTCATGCTAACTTAGGAATGCAACTACTTCACATTATAGTACTCAGACGATCCCACTTTCTCTTTGTTCCATTAACTGATCTGTATAAATTAGTTCATAATCATTTATAGCCGCATTGTATATAAAGACAAAACTTTTATTTCAACTTTTTTTTTATGACTAAAAATATTTTTATTTAACTGGCCAACGAAACCAAAACTAAAAGCAGCCATGGAATCATATCCAAACAACATTTATCCAAGAGTCCATATGAAGCGACCGGAATTGGGCGTATAATTAGGTTTCGATATCCAAAGCGAAGTTCCACTTGATTATCAGCAGACGACAACAAAATGAAACCAACGTCTGCCAACAACAATGAAAGAACAAAAACAAAAAAAAATCAAGTTTACATTTAACAAACTCATTTTCGCAGTCGCATATTTTCACGCACAACTACGTTTCGAATGCTCTTCGTTCGGTGCTCGGTTTCAGCGAAACCACCGGCACAAAGCAGATGATATAATGGATTTTTATTTACGTGTTCGCATCTGACCAACATTTCAGCAGCAGTGAAAACAGCAAAAGACCAGCAGACATATGTCCAGATGTTGAAATTTGCGACACATTCACACATTCTTCAAGGTCGTTCGTCGCAAATTTAATTTCAGTTTCAAGGGTCAATGTCATCAATTACGCTTAATTACAGTTACTGCACTTTAATCCGGTGAGTAATGTAAAAGCAGCAAACCACTGAATTAAAGCAAACGAAAAGAAGCGTAAAATTAAAGAGGTTAACTACTTTACCTTCTCAGGGTTACTCGTGATGGCGTCGCTAGTTAATGGCAACAAAAAAAAATGCTAATAGTAAAAATCCGAAAGAAATGGAAATGAAAGCCAGCAAAGAGAAGGCAGAAGGCCAACGACCTCCTTATGAAATAAACTAACAGTCACAGATCATAAATATGTATGTGCTCACGATGACGAAGGAAAGCCCAACAGCTCCGGAAGCAGTTAAATTGAGTCTCCTCTCGTGCTTGATAACGACCATAGATTTGCATATCATTCAGTTGATTCATTAAGCTAACATCTTAATAGCTTTTAATTGCCGTTTAAGTCAGAAGAATGCAATTGACTCGAGACATTTTGTACTTCATAGTAACAGCCCTCCAGATTACATCCGTTGACTACTGACGACTGTATCGATTGCAGCACATTGAGTACGCCGTTGTTCAATGTGCTTAGGAATCACCTGAGCTAGTGGTCATCGAACACCATCAACCAAACTCATTCAAGAAAAACAATCACGTCCCCGCCACAAAGACGAGAAACCAGAGACCACAGTCAAAAGACACCACACACTGTTCTCGTCAAATGTAGGGCACATGCATTGTACATACATACATACAAAAATTGTTAAGATCCAAGGGAATAACTAGTTTCCAATCCACCAAGCATAAAATATTCTATTGCAACACGTAAAGACAGAAAAATACAAAACAAGCGATAGTGACTACTATCTCATTAATTGCTGCAAAACCAATTATTCACCAACAAGTTAAACAGAATTATTATCCACTAAGTGCCCGAGAATACCCACACTTTCTAGCTCGTATTCTCTTAATTACGCAATTTACATGAAAGCCCATTAATTATTTACCATTTTTTGGAAGATTCTTTATAACATTTACGGCCGCATTGAATCTCTCTTCGATCGATGACATATTTGAGACAATTTGCAATGCAATGTTGTTTGGCTAGATTCGAAGTACAAGCGATACTGATGATGCTCTGTCGTCGTATTGGAACTTGTACTGGTTATCACAAGAAATTCAAGTGAGACAAACAAAAATAAACGTCGATTAGGATTCGTTGATAATATTACAAGTCAGCATACTAATTTTAATTGATGAACTTTGAACACTGAATTGAATGTTGGGTTTTGTTAAGGTATTTGCAAGCGATAAACAATGAATTTGAAACAAAGAAATTAATTATTAGATACGCGCTAATCGAAACATTATTTTTTTTATTTGCAAATACATTTAATCACTTGTATTCTGGTTGAAGTGAGAGCTTATTAGCATCGTAAACACACTTCATGCAATTGATCGAACTTTTCGTCGTATGAAGTTTGTTCGCAACGGCTGGTGGCTAGAGGCTGAATTTACATGTTATGACATTTAACTAAGATGTCAGATGGGGTAATTTGTTCGTATGAGTTGAGTCGAGTTTTATTTGCTGCTTTTCAACGCCAAAGTCACTCCAAATAGAAAACAACACAGCTTTGAAAAACATTTTTGTTTACGGTTAGGCGGTTAGACTTTCTCTTAAAGGAAAAATGCGCACTATACGCATGAAGAAAATTTTCAAATTTTAACGAAATGCTTAGTTATTTTGGAACAAAACACAATTTATGTCAGTTATGGTGTCCTGTACCTGCTTATAAATCCTTAAGGTGACAGCAATTTCTCACCATATTTCAAGAAGACATTGAAATGTAAAAAAGAAATTCTTTGCGTTGTAGGAACGAGGAATTGTTAATTTATTCTGAACCCACTGCAGGTAGCATTTCCGAACAGACTCCGGTTGTCAGCAGCCACATGTTTGCTAAAACAAGAGACGTCAAACAACTGTCATTCCTTTTTGTAAATAAATGTAAACTCGAAGCAATTCTTTAAGTTTTAATTATGAGCTATGCACAAAAAATATTGGAAAAATATGGTTGGAAAGATGGTAAAATACACACAGTCTTCTTTCTTTTAAGATCATCATAATATCTGCTTATATTTATAGGTGACGGGCTAGGGAAATCCAATAATGGAATTAAACAACCACTCAAGGCAAGTCTTAAGTTTGATAGCGCTGGTTTTGGAGTTGATAAAGCCGCCGAATTCAATAATCATTGGTGGGAGCGTGTCTTCAATGAAGCAGCAAACAATGTAAAAGTTGATAAGATCGACGGCAAGGTGTCTGTCAAAATTAAAAACGAAGAATCTGTTGAGGTAAGCCTATATACATACATATGTTCTTACAACCAACAAAAACTGAAAACCTACATGCTTATTTTAGATCACAACAAAAGACTATTCTGTTCGAAAATTGAAGCAAAAGAACCATGATTCATATGACAACTTCCTTCTTTCGTCAACCCTAACCAACACAGGAGACGAGGTGAGCAAACCTGACAAAATTGATGTCGATGATATCAAGGTTGCTCCGCATAGAGTATTAACAGACGAAGAACTGTTTATGGCATGTGGTGGACGAACTGCTCATAAAGGTGCACGTCATGGACTCAATCTAACTGGCAAATTGGCCAGATTGGAGCAGCAGGAAAAGGAAATGCTTATGAAAATGCAAGGAAACATTGCAGAATCAGCATCATCCGATTGGACTGTTGTGAAGAATAAGAAAAAGAAAAAGGAGAAGGAAAAGGAAAAGCCAAGTGATGAACAAGAGGCATTTCCTGATGAAAATAAGTCGAAGATTGATGATATTCTATACACAGCAGAATATTGCATAAAGTCAAAGAAAAAGAGGAAGGAAAAGAAGAAGACCGAGGAAGAACTTTCAGGCAGCCTTTGTGTGATTTCCCTAGAGAACAAAACTGATAGTGAAGCCCACCTGGGGATAAGTGATCAATCTAAGGCCATTAAAAAATCAAAAAAGTCGAAGAAGGGAAAGAAAAAAGGCGAGGCTGCCGATTGGGATACATACCGAGATAGTAACGAGGGTGATGGTGACAAGGATGAACTCGTCGCGGAGGGTGTAGACCAGACAATCGTTGAAACAAATTGCGAACAGGGTGATAGTGAAACGAAGGAAACGACAAAGAAGAAAAAGAGTAAAAAATGCAAACATGGTATTGATAAAGAGGCCAAGGAAGCCTATAAGGAATCCAAGAAATTAAAAAGGAAACTCAAGAAAATTACAGAAGACTTCGAACAGTCTTTTGTGGCTGTAGCATAATTAATAAAACAGTATACAAAAAAAAAATGGTATTTTTATTCGATTTCTTTAACACTCATTCGTTTTAGCCCTTGCGCAAAACGGCACCCTTTGTAGTAACAAACAAAAGGAGATGGGTATCGCTAGGCTTAAACGACTTTTGTAGGCGAAAATAACAAAGCGATTCAATATTGTCCGATCGGTGAACTGAGTCCTTGCAGAAGTAGATAAAACGGTGGATGGTCGTCTCCCTACATGCCTCTTCGTGACCGTACATTTTCAACGGACAACCGAAAATATTGGAAGAATTGACGACATAGCCGACAACATTGATCACATGGCAGAGCGATTCACTCCCAACAAATACAGATCCTGACAGTGTTCTCTGCGAGAAGGAACATATTCCGCTCGGGAATTTTCTTTGACGTATACAGACAGATTAGAGTTGAAAGTGCGTTTTATCTAGACTAGCAATAATGGCATCCTCGAGGACAAATAGAGATACTTGGATACGTTATCCTTAACTCCAAACTTGTATCAAACTGTGGTTCACCTCAGGAAGATATGGCTGAGCAGGTAAATATCCGTCTGTGGTTGACAACAGAAGCCATACAAATGTGAAGAGGATGAACTAGCACTAGTCGACAGGGATACCTCTTGACACCTTTAAACTCTTGTTGCCAATGAAACTTACAACCTGACAAACAACCGCAAGATGGTCGCAAGCACTACAAGTGAAAAGTTCACGTTGATGTGGCCGACTAGATCCCGATTACTCACAGAAGTCATCTGGTCGGCCTTATTACAGGACACTGGCTTGTTTACCCGTTATGGCAGACGACTTTTGCAGAAGCTGCTCGGATGAAGAAGACCTAGAAACGCACAACATCGGCTCTTCTCCTGTCCAGCTCTAAAGTGCCGTAGATATAAATTGCTTGTTGCTCACTATTTCAACGACAAGTGATTTGATTGGGTTACCCATCACAACCTTACCAGTCGCTCCTCACCAGTGGTTAATGTATCATACTCAAAAAAGTTGTGTTGATTAGTTGATTGAGCACAAGAAGCAATTATGTAATAGAGCCATCTCCCGAAGTATGAACCTGACTTTATATAAGGCTTTGATCATCCCAGTCCTGTGTGGTTCGCAGGCATGGGCAATGTCAAAAGCGGATGAAGAAGACCTTGGTCTCGTTGCGTGCGATGTATGTTCCTGTTTGCGTTGACGGTATTTGAGGAGAAGATTAAAGCAAGAATTTTACGAGCAGTACAGCGACATGAGCCTAGCCAGATGCCTACGTATACAATAACCAATGTACGTGGGCCATGTCGAGCATATGGACAACTCAGCTTTAGACAGAACAATGAGCCTAGCCAGGCGTCTACAGATCCAACGCCAAAGGTAGCTGTGTCATGTTGTGGGACAAAGAAACAGGACACCTGCGTTCAAGGTGGCTCACTTAAGTGGAGAAGGACCTCAACTTGTCGTGTGGCATTGGATGCAGCTAGCCAGAGATCGCACTCGTTGGAGAGGCTTGTTGGTAGTGGCCTTGGTCCACCCTGCCATATAAGGAAGAATTAAGGTGATTAGTTGATGTAAACAACTGATTATGTTATACATTTGGTTTTAGGAAGGAGCAGCTCACAAAGCAATGATAACCACTTCATCATCTTCAGTTTCGAATTGTTTTATTTTGTCTCCTTAAATTTAGATCAATTTAAAAGAAATTAATATTATTTAACTTACAATAAAATGTCAGATCACTACACTACAATCTAAAAGTCACTACAATTACCTTAATAATAGAATATTGGCACTCTGACGTGAGTATCATCGTGAATAATGAAATGTAAAATAAGAAAAAAAATAAAATCGTTACTTGTGTAGCCAAATAAAATAAACTTAAACAAATTCACAGTGACATAGAATGTCTCTCATTGAGAATAAAAAAAAAAAAAAAACAATAATGAGTTGCGTGTGTACGTATATAAATATTTTTAAAATAAATCACATTCATGTTCTGTCAAAAAGAGCAGAAGACAATTAAAAAAAAGCGTGAAAAAATAGTATAACTAATTAATTTTACATGTATATTTGTGTAATTGTTTGCGAGCTGGGCTTTCATTTTATCCACATTCATATCATGAGTTGCAAGTTGCACTTCCTCGAGGCAATTAGATGTGATAACAAACTAATTTAATTTACATCGGTGATTCAGCTCTCTCTCTTTCTTTCTCTCTCTCATTCTTACAAGGCACATCTAACATATTTCGTTTACTTATTAGTTAATTTAATAATAAATTATAACAAAAAAAAACAGAAAGTCATTCCCTTATCCGCCAGGTGTTGTGGGAATTCACTTTCTTTGCTTGCTTCTTTCAAAGAATCTTAAAAGTCATGCAATTTTGTTACATTATTTCACATTTGGTTGCTGTCATTGTTGTTATTTACATGCGAGGAGACGTGTTAAGAGATGTGTGATATAACTAATTAATAATGAGGCAAGTCTCAATTGGGCATATGTATGTTAGCATATTTCAAGTCAATTTAACGTTTAACGCTGCATGGAAAATGAAGATGAATGTGAATGATATACCTAGACTAAACATCAACAAACACCTCTTACGATATGTTTACATTTGAACCTGAATAAGGTTCGAGATTGATTTGTAAACAGGGTTAGTATCGGAGGATGAGGAAAACATTGGTGGGGTGGTTTTGAGAGAAGGAATATGCGTGCGTTCATTGGAAGTTCCAGTGCGTCTATTACAAAGTGCGTAACTCTTCAGTGGGACTTGTCAAGGTTAGTGACATGGTGAGCAAATGGCATGGGGCCACAGTTCTGCGATGTTTCTTCTAGACTTTCTTAGACCAATTTCATTAAGCGGTTGTCACTGGTCCGGTAGTCGCTGGCATTCCACATTGGTGATATGTATAAATACATGAATGAAATAAGGAATCCTCGAAATTTATTTTCCGAATTCTGGTTGACCGCTGTATATCGTCATTGATACATGACCCTGTCTGGTGTGTCGCATTCTGGCCAAGGACGTTGAAGGGGGTTGTCACTTAATATAACACTAATACCATCTCAGTCAATTCACCTGATCACCTGAATCACCTGAATTGCTGGCATTAATCAGCCAGCCCTATTCTGTATCGTCATTAGTCCTCTTAATCTTACTTGGGCAATACCCGATTCGACAATTACCCTACAAATACCTGGATGGTGGTTTTATTTAGGAGGGGACTGCAATGATTGAGCATCACTTCCACCCTGAGGCCTTGGGCCCATTGTGAATCCCTTTATTTGTGGAGTAGGCATTCTGATCAAACCTATCCTGTGTCACATGATAGCTTAAACCACCCAGTGCCTTTTATGAGTCTTAGAAGATCCGATATATCTGCCTTTGCTAATGCCGCAGTCTCTGTGAAAAGCTAGGCGCCAGGGAAGCTAGGCGCCGATTCTGGAGAGCTGGTCAGTGGCAAAGCAGATGTTGGATCGTCTCGGTCTCTTCTTCGTCGCCGCAATTCCGGCAGAAATTGCTGGATTACGCATTCCATTTCTGGAGCATTGCTCCGATGGAGTAGTGTCTTCTGATTACTCCGACGAGCACATGGAACGAGTTACGGTCCAACGCCAGAAGCTTCTTTGTTTTGCCGTTGTTAAGCTCTGGCCACGTTTATCTTGTCGTGACAGTTATCTCTTGCGAGCCAAGACGAGTTGGCGGATTTTAGTATAATATCGCTTATGGTTCGGTAAAGTGCACTGATCGGTGGTTTCAGTGATGTGTCCGCTTCGCGGATGTCGAAAAACTCCTGTTTGGCCAATTTGTCTGCTCTCTAATCATTCCTGAGTCCTACTTTTACATGAAGCGACAAATTGCCTCTAAGTGTCATTAATTTGCCAATAAGTCTTTGCGATGCCATTCATTTTATATTTGCTGGAAAATGGTTATTCCTGTAAGTTTAAGAAAATTCACTCATCTGCACACTTTTGGAAACCAATACGGCTGGTGAAGAAATATCCAAGGCCATATATTACAGCAATGATACGAAAGGTAAAAGGGGTATCATACATTAAAAACATTGCGCCAGGAAGTGAGAGTAGTCATTATATTTTGCGAAAAAGAATGCCAACCGATTTGAAAAATGTTCTTCATGAAGCTGTGATGATTCACACTAACCTTGAAACAAATATCATTAATAAGAGAATTGATGTGGGTCGTCGACTCCTAAGCTATGTCACTCCTAAGCTCGAATTACTGGCACTGCTCGGAGAGTACAACTGTCCAGAAAAAGCTTCCCAAACTTTGTCTTCCCCTTTGTCTGATCCCTTTGTATATACTGATTGGATCTGGTCAGTGGTTGAATATGTAATATTGTCTGTTAGTATGATTGTTTTTGTGCTTTTAAACAAATACGAATGTGTTCAATCAAGTGTTATCAATGAACACAAAATAAAAAACGTTGACCAAAACAGTCAAGAAATAAAAATCTGCCGAGCAGGCTGCGGCAACTGCCTCAATTATTGAAAGGTCGGCATCTTAAAATCTATTATATTTGTGTTGTGCGTGGTTACACGAGTAGATTGAACTTAAAAGTTCATCCAACTCCAAAGGTCTAATTTTTAAAAATCTACGAGCAATGCCAATGGTTGTATGGAAGTGGACCTTCGTTCCTAGAGTCGAGGCAGGCAAGAGAAAACGGCGCAAATTGATTCGAAATAGAGTATGAACTCGCATTGGTTCGCAAATTAATTTATTTCGAGGCACGTAGAGTGATCGCACACATTTACATCAAAACTTCAGAACTTCACAAAACTTCGTCAAAAGTTGAATTAAGCATTTAAGCAATGACGGACTGCAACAGAAGATAAGGACGATTATAATATAAGCAATCGAAAAACCCAGTGATTCAAGCATCGCTTTTAGCTTCATGTGCTCTCCTCAGCCTTTGTCTGGTAAAGAAATTTGTATAGTATACGAGTATACGAGATAGCTTGTATTGTATATAGATCACATGTAATTAGTCCGATACGGCATATGTACATACATACGTACGGGGGTTTTCCGTCTCTGACTAGTTACATTTGTATTTGGGGTAACAAAAGTTCACCAGACTGTATTCCGCCGTGTGACACACCCAAATGCTGAAAATCAGATCTGATCTGATTCTAGAAGATTACGGAACTTCCTGTGACACAAAAATGGGGAAGCTGACATATTTAAGAATACATTTATACCAAATTACTCGTTTAAATTTACAAAAATGTGACAAAATCAACAAAGCATAAAATACAATTAAAGGTTAAATGGTAAAAATAAAAAATCAACAAACAGCAACCCAATGTTATTCAGCCTTTCAAAACAAAAAAACCCGAAGAAACCAGAGTGGCATGAGTAGGATGATGATTAAAATGAAATGTAAAACAGATAAAACAAAAATAAATAGTTTATGAGCAATCGTTGGCACGTTTTCGCAAACGATTTGTCTTAAAGTATTTGTCTGGTGGCGGGCACTTGTTGGTTGTGTTCATAACGAAAGCATAAGCTTCTCGCATTAAATCACCCTTAACATAATGTTGCGTTATAGTCCCCCTAAAACTGCAATTATCCTTTGAGTGCACAAAGCAGAACAGCGGATTATGGTGGCGTGGAATTTTAATGTGCTCTGCACAGATGCCTGTTATGTACACATCCTCAAGATGAAAGAGAGATGTGTTCAGAGCGGCGTCATACAGTTGGTCAATGATGTCGCTGGACATAAGATAACTAGCTCCGGACAAATACCGTGGATACGTGTTACCTGGATACATGTAAAATGGTGCATACCATTTACTGCTAATGTCCGCAACTGGTCTTACATAGCAAAACATATAACCAATGAGAATGTTATGCCGTTGATTTAACCGATTAGATGGTGATATCACTTTGTAGGTGACAACATCATGATACTGGACTGTAGCATTGTATATGGGCACTGTACCGCCAAGCAGATAGTGTATCAGATTGGGTATATTCACGAAGGTATCGTCGTCGCATTTCATAATGAATTCACTTTTGCCCGAACAATACTTGTTTACCCATTTCAGCATCATCACTGACTTCACTGTCAGATTGTTGTACGTATCCACGAAGTTCTCTTGAATAAGATCATCATATTGATCAGATTCCTGTTTCAGTCGAACTCTGCTCTCGTTGCCAAGATGCTGTTCACTTTCGCTTCGGCCAATGAGAAATACCACTTTTACTGGATAGCTGCCATTGGCGGCTGTGTCCTAGAGAAGGAAGAATAATTTATTCGGATTCTATTGATTTAAAGAGTAGCACTCACATTGAAATACTCTTTGTAATGCTTATAAATATCACTTTTCTTATCTAAATAATGTCCATGCATTTTGACATGTAACGTCGCAAATAAATCATAGTTAAACTCGGAGACGTTACCCCACGTTTCACGGATGTTTTGCCTGCAAATGATAAGAAAAAACTGTTGATTTATTGTTCACTTAAATGTTAGCAAATATTGAAAATGCATATGTAAGTACTTCGGGAGTTCTCAGGTCTCAAATCACTTGAAGGAGTTGGGGACAAGTACGAGCATTTGAAGAATATTCAGCTCTTGGGATTTAAAAATATTCACTATCTCTCTTTTAGTGCCTTCTGAGCTATGCTAATACTTTCAGCACACAGGAAAATATCAAGCTTTTTGACCTTGTAAACAACAAATCAGTTGTTGTCTAGCTAACTGCTTCCAATTGGGCACACAGACTAGGTTAACGTTCTTCTGCATTTGCATGTGTGACAATAAATTCTCGAAATCACACTGAAGCATCATCATTCTTTGCAGATTCAAGTTAGTTTCAGTCTTGAATAAAATCATAAATTATTATTTCTGACGAAAACTGCTTGATTGACAATAAATTTCAATGGGGGATTCGGAATCCAAGGCTGCATACTCCACTAATACTGTTTCTATTGGTGATTAGCGATGTGCTGAATGCGGCCTTGAAATGGAGGAATTCGATGGATTCTTACATCTGCACTCATAGACTACACCGACGACGTATGCCTTCTGTCTCACAGAATAATGGACCTTCACCAAATGACAGCAAATGTGGAGAGGGAAGCATACGTCGTTGGGACGGAGATTAACACGGCAAAAAGGAAACATGATCGACCTAAGACCAAACTCATCAACTCACATATGTATTGCTGAACAGATGTTTGAGATGTTTGCGAGTTACCAATACATTGGAAGTATTGTCTCAACCGATGGCGGAACCGAACTGGATGTAGCCAAACTCATAGGCAAAGCGAAATTTGCGTTTGGGATGCTATCCACAGTTTAGCGAAGTAATGCAATTAGCTTAATCCAACGATGAATCCGTGCTTCTATATGCATGTCGTACCTGAAGGGTGACCACCACTGTCAAGAGGAAGCTGCAAACGTTTGTCAATAGATGCCTACACTACTAAGGATATATTAACGAACAGCTTCATCAGAGAACGGACCATGAAACTATAGACACAATCATACGGCGACGAAAGTGGCAGTTGATTGGTCACATTGTCCGAAAGGGTGGCAGATCGATGGCTAGCCAAGCGATGCAATAGAACACGCTTACTCAGGGTGGCAGGAATGTAGGGGCAGCGGTCCTAGGAGTATGTAACGAAGAACAATTTAGAAGGAAGCACGGTAACTGGGGAAAAGTTGGGGAAAACTGTGTTGTTCTGACTGTATTGTTCTGACAGTGTTGTTCTGACTGTAATATCTTTTATTTCGTGCGTAGCCGAAGAAGACGACTATCTCGGAGTAGTTTCCAAGGGAAATTATATTTAGTGGATTCCGCTTTGCGAAAACTGGGAACAGCTAGCTCCCCGGACTGTAGAGCCCTAAGAAGAAGGGTTCCGTTTATTAGTACTTTTCTGGCTCAATTTTGTTGTCCCAATAAGGCGACTGTACCAATAATACCAAGGACAGAGCAAAGATAAAGGCGAAGTAAGTTTTCGCTTTTTAGTTTATTTGCCCGAGTTTAAATGTCCCGATAAAGCGATGTCTCAAATAAAGCGGAATCCACTGTAAATATTGGCTTGTAAACTTGATGTAAGCTGTGCATAAGTGCGAGGTGAGTCTGGGTACAGAGTTGACGTATAGTTTTATGTCAACTCCTAACAACAAAGTCTTAAATCCGTTTTCTCGACAGTTATACACTCCTAGCATTGTTGATGACTCCAGAGAAGTGCAGCAATGAATTATGAGAGCCTTAGCGTCGCTCATAGCCACAATGCCGCAAAAGCATTGCAATACTTGATTAATGTGCTAAGTTGTCCAATTTTTTTTTCTGCGATAAGTGCTTCAAAAGTTGGTGTACCTTGGAAGAGCAAATACCCATTCTCACTTATCAACAATGTTCGATGAAAAATGATTTCAATTAAGGTCGCGTGATCTATTATCAAATTTTATGTCATGATAAGACATCATCATTCATAGATACCCGCACATACAACAATGCAATTAAGTCAATGTTTGCTCTTCGACTAGAATTGAATTGATGGTCATAAACAAGCTTCTCGCACTGGGAGTAGAATATTGACAATATGTATTATATTGCACTTACATGGAAGAAGCTGTCTTGTCTGTCAAGTCTCGAAGATGATCACAAGTCGCATAATATTCGCGTGTCACAGCACACAGTAAATATGCAAGAAAGAAAGCAATTGTTTGTTGAATCAAATCATATCAAAAAAGTTGCAAACGTTGGTTTTAAGTAAACATAACCTTATCGCAAAAATGAATTGGCTTTTGTCACGATATTTATTTATACTTAGACAAGGCAAAGCATTTGTGTCACGAAGACGGATTTTTTATCGCCAAGGTAATCCACTATTCTTATCAACTTAATACATGAAAGGAGCTCGAGTATTTCCTTACTCACTCGCAGTTTTGTATGTGACCACTCCTCGGGTTAGTCATTCATCTTCACGACAGCGGTTTATTTCAAAGTACATGTTATAAATCACGGATTGTAGTCCTGATTAAGAAACTGATTTTAATGTGAATTGAACATGATTTCTTCAGGTAAAGGACTTGTGGGAACAAAAAAGACATTATTGGCTATTGGACAACAGAATGTATGGAACATGGTATGGGATAATGTTAAGTTTGAAGGCGGCAGTCTTTCTCTTAATCATAAACTTTGTCCGCCTCTGAACAGCGATGTTTGGGAATGGGTTTCCAATTCTAGTGCTCTCAAGCTCAGTCACTGTTGCAAATGGTAATCATTCCTATGTTAATGCGGCGTTTCGCGCGAACTTTCGTTAAATCTCTTGATGGATTGCATACCAATCACTCCATTGTAATTTTCGAACACGGGTATTTTCAAAAGTGGCTGAATGATGTGTAGATATTGACGATGACCCTGTGGCCGTTGGTATCCATGATTAGGTCGTCATTTGGTTAGTGTCAGTGGCAAGGAGCTAGTGGAATTGTTTACCAGACAATGATCAAGACATAGGCACACATGTATTACCGTCTGCATTGCAGAGACGAAGAAGAAATGAAATTGACCAAATATTTAATTTGTATTTAATGCCTGCTGTCTGGTAATAATATAAATAAGCCTATATGTTTTATTTGAGGAGGTTGATTGGACCCAATGATTGAATTCAAGAGCGGTGATAATCTTTCACTCAAGAGACAACCTTGAAAACCAAACATCAATTAAGGCCAACCCCACGAACATCTGTGAGCAATTGTCTCTAAAATTTTGTATCAACAAAATGTTCCCTTCCTTCTCAAGCATGTAGGTATGGAAAAGTCAAATGCTGCACCCTGTTAATTGAACTATCCAATTGAAGCACTTAATTGCAGTTTGATTTTGTAACAAGCAATTTCTACACTTACTTCACTTTAATGATTGACACTGGATCAACAACCACCTTTATCTTTATGATCAAATATCACACTTACCTTGCTTCAAAATTATTTACCGCCGAACAAACGACAATCAGCAAAAAGAAACTCTTCTCACACACACGATGCGGCGTAATCAAAGCTGTATCTTCATTTGGCAAAACATAATCAGCCGTATTGCGGGAAGTGTTGTAACCCCAACCAGGTAGTGCAACTAAAAATAAAAATCAACACATAACATCTCAAATTCAAATACAGTTGATGGAACTTTCGTCTTTCTTACCTCTTCTAGATTGTACACTATTGTATATTGCAACATATATTAAGAGGAAAAATGAAAGGAATCCCATGGAGAACATTACGAAGCGGGTTATTTTTCGGGCACCTCTATGTATTTGATGTCGTTGACTTGCCGGTAACATCTCAACTTTCAACAAATTACCATCATCGTCCAATCGCTTATAGTCGTCATCATCCTCCGATGATGTTTCAGTTCGCAACTTAAAGTATGCCATTGTTCCGAGAGTACTATTGTGCAAATCTATATCCTACAAAGACAACTCTTCACTGACCAATTGCCCACACGTTAATGTAGACGTGATGAATTTCAAAACAACAAAAAAAAAGCACTTACTTTGTGCGGTGTGTTTCGGATTCGAAGGTAAAAAAGAATTGTTCAGCAAAACTGTTTACGCTATAACCATATTTATGTTTTGAATTAACCGACTATTGTCGGTGAATGCAAACGTTGAAACGATGAGATTGATAGAGGTGCAGAAATGCTGTTAATGTTACTGTATAATTTATTTAAACCATTTTTGCAACACGGGATATCCTAAACTTTTTTTTTCTTCAATGTCTTTTTGTTGCACTTTTTTTTGTTGCGAATATTGATAAAGTGACAAATGTCAGAGAAGTTATCTTAGTAGCATGTAGTAGGAGGTGTTACAAGAATTTATTAAGACACTGCGCCTTGGTAATCTAATAAGAATTTTTTATTGGAGAATTAATTATCATTTAAACGGCTGTTCATTATGAGTTATTGGGAAATTAAAGGATAATTTTCATATCATGCTATCCATTCCTGATCGCTTAGTACAAGAATATATCCAATTGTACCATTTTATAATAATATTTCTAACTTTTACATTTTTTGAGAGTCATTGAATTGAAATTTAGAAGAGCCTCATGGTTTATTTAACAAAATAGGTTTGCAAGCATATATGAAATTTATTGATAAGATTCATGCACGTATTTTAAAAGAACTGACACTGAAATAAAGCATGGAATACCTTAAAAATCCTCCCTATTAATATACTCATCATAATCTTTCTCTAATGATAGCGCTGTCAAATGTGATTCATTCGAATGCTGCAATGTATATCAATATTTGAAATTATATTGTACATTTCAAAACTCGTATTAGAAAACATATTAAAAATTAATAAATTCCATTAAATCCGGGAACATTTACACATTAGTTTTATCTTCACACAAACTCATGTTTACTTCTTGAACACATCCCGTGTCTGAATTCACGTCTTCATCGGCTTCTTCGTGCCGCCATCATGGTTCCTGTTTCTTTTCCGTCATCGCAGTCAGACACGAAAGGTATGGTTTTTAATTTCTCTTGAGAATTTGTTCAGTGAACACGTGTAAAATTTTTGTCTCCTACTTTAGATATTGCATAAAAGTTATTCGAATTATAAAACTATTATATTTTACAATGCTTCCATTCGAGGAATCCAGTAAATACTTCGGTAATTATCAAATTGAAAATTTTCCACGTGTTTTTCTTTTCCCATCGATGGCGGATTCTTTGTAAATTTTTTGTCCCCCGTCGATGGGGAATACATTTCCATGATGATTGGCTTAACGGAAGAGTTCTTGAAGACTATATTCACCACCCAAGGCTGAAATATTATCTCCAATCTTACTTATCGCAATATTTCCAAGATCTGTTCTAATCACGGTTCGTTTTTGCGATTTTCAGACCGTACAAGATGGCCACCACATCGTCGCATCTCAACTGGTTGATCATCCGCAACAACAATTCATATTTGTTGAAGAAGAGGGACGTTAAGAAACCCTTCAGCACGGTAAGTTAAATTTCTGAAAAATGAAAAACACGAAAATCCACTCGAAAGTCTGTTTGTAATGATGATTTTTATTCACAATGATAGTTGATACCAAAATGATAATAATTTATTTGCTACTTCTGATGCAAACAGAAAAACGAAGATTTTCTCCATCCCCACGCTTTCATTAGATTTCCTCTAACCACGTTTTTTCCCCTCTATCCTTGTAGGAACCAAACAACCTCACGAATGTCAGTTCGTACAGGTACAGCGGCCTGGTTCACAAGAAGACCTTGGGAGTAATCCCAGCCCAGAAGGGCAAGGGATTCACTGTTGTCATGAAGAAAGGCAAGAACCAGAACCGCCCAGCTAAGAACACAGTTCAGGTGACAATGAAAGCCGGACCCAGGAGGTCGTTGAAGAAACTGAGGAACTTGCTCACCGGTAGCAAGTACCGTCAAGACTTAAAACAGGTAATGTGAACAATACCCAGCGCCACACGTGGTGTACATTTTATATCTAGAGCATGATGAATTATTACTACCAACCAAGATCTCTGAAAACATTGAAGAGTATTTTTTAGCTGAAGTGGAAATTCATTTATTTTGTATTGTCTTTCTGAAAACTGTATTCTAATGTGCGTTCCTCTTTTCCGTTACAGGCTGCCCTCCGCAAAGCTTCGGCTATCTTGAGGTCACAAAAGCCAGCTCCAGTCAAGAAGGCTAAGAAGGCCGAATAAGTTCTAGGGTAGTACCAAGAGTTTTATAAAAAAAAATATATAAAATGAATGAAAAGGAATAAATTGTTTTTTCTTCTCGAATTGTATGTTTGTTGAAAAATGGACGCGCCTCCATTTTTGCAGGGAATGTGCGCCAGATGCTCGTTGTAGCCATTTTATAGTTGTTTTCCACTCGCTACTCTGAACAATCGGAACCGGTTTACCTTGTCACTGCATTAATGGGGATTCATAGTCTAGAGATGTTAGGTGGCAGAACAACCGTAATTTGTTTCCAAGAGAAGCCGAAAATGCAGTTGTTCCCCAATTTTGCTTACAGATCACAGTTCATATTGCGGTAACTCAAATTAGAAAAAAATAAATGGCGTCGCTCATGGCTGCGGTAAATTCTTGTGGAATAGACATATTTTGCACTTGCTTTAGTGGCTTACGGTTTTAAGTGCCAGAAGCGGGCCGGTAGACATTTAGCGCATCTTTACCTTCAAGCAAAAAGGAGACTGGATTGGTTTGGATTAAAATCATCCACTGTTCAATGAAATTGATGGATGCTTACATATATACACAGATGTTACAAAAAAATAACGCATTGACCAGAACATTTGTAGTTGCCTAAACAAAGAAACCGTTTAATAAATAAGCATATGTATCAGTTAGCAACTAATTTGCATTCTCATAGAAACCATGCAAGCGGTTTTGTTTTGAAGCAGTTCTTGAAGTAGGCGAAGATTAGTTTTGAAAGTCATGCGGTGATCGGAACAAATTATCTCAATTGGCTTTGCTTTCATCCAAGCGCTACAATCTGGCGTGGATCTGTGACTCGGCCAACAAGCCTCTCCAGCTGACACGATTTAGCCAGCTACATAAGTTGGTTAAGGTCCTTCACTTGTGTGCGCGCTCGGTTTGGTACGCGTCCTCTTTTTTTAATTGCCCCACACGGGGTCGAAGACTTCGAGGTAGATCATAGTAGATCGTGGCCTAGCCATCTTCGAGACTCATGTTGAATCTTGTCCAAAAACCATCAACGCAAATAGGACTAAGGATTGTGCTCTCGAAAAAAAACCAAGCGCTCCTTCATCTACTCTTGCGATAGTGAATGCTTCCGCGCCTCATACGAGAGCAGGAATGGTTCACGTGTTCTTTAATGCATGCTTGGAATAGAGCGGTCAACAACTCAATTGACTCTGCTTGGGCGCTCAATTGCGTCTTGGGACCAAAGAAACAACGATTGGCAGGCGGTCCTGGGGGTATTTACACTGCTTTCTTAGCAACAGAGGTAGACGATGTTCTCAACTATGTACTTCGAAAGCACAGCACCCTTACAGCGAGGTTGTGGAGAAGTCGTCGATTGTGTCCTTTTCTAAAGACGGCATATTCTTCACTTTTCCCTATTCAATGATTGCTTTCTGTTGAATCATGAGCTTTCACTCCTCACTTGATTATTTAATGAAATTATTGCAAAGTACTTCGGTAGTTTGCCTTTCTATAAATGGGGAGTTTCTTAACATTGCAATCCAATAATCAAATACATCACTACTTTATTTCTACTGCAATGATTTAACTAAACAAATATGAACATCAAAATCTCCTTAGAATCTCCTAAATCTCCAATTCTCCTGGAGACAGCGTGGGCATGAACCACTCCTGGTTCATGAACATGCTATAAATCAAGTAGAGGCACAAAAGCCAAATTAATAATGATGACAGGTACCTATGACGTCGGCAGAACTGACATTTCGTGTAGAGCATACCTCCGTGCTCAAAATGTTACGAACATTCCATGTTACGTTGCGTTTTACAGGGGTGTTATAACTTTTCAACTGATTGCACGTTATAGTTTTGAATTCAAAAAATGTGTGCATGTAACATTCTGTAGTTCACATACATGACGAGTGATAAGAAGATATTTGTACCAAGCACGCTTGCATTAGCTTAGCGGTTAGTTGAAAACTAATTGAAGAGGTGGGCGAGAGAATTTATTTATTCAAGAAAATTCTTGCAAAATATTTCAAGTTCAGAACTTCATGCTCGACATTGCTTCTCCGTATAAGATTCACTGATTTACATTATGTACGCTGTTATCCTTAGACTGGTTGCATTGACAGACGTTAGTATTACATGCTTCGCCTATATTTTCGAAGAAGTAAGCAGGGAACAGAGTGACCCGTTCTACGCCAACGATAGTGCTAAGCTGCAAAGTCTAATTAGGCGATGTGAGGGCTTGGAGTCGAGGGCATACTTGTTTCGCAGTAAGACACGTGGGGATGATGTATTCAGACCATCTACGATTAGTGGAAATAATGGTGTAAAATAGAAACTGCACTACACGAAGTCGTCATTGAAAGGTCTCTAACCGTCAGGGAATATGCCCTTGCCGCATTCGTGGACATCGGGGGAGCCTTCAATAATGTAGAAAAGACCAGAGTCGTGTAATCCCTTACTTCAATAATAGTAATTCTGCTCAGTAAATCATTAATGCAACCCTAGGTGATTCAGCTTTCAAATTTACAGTCTCAAAGGGCAATCCAATAGGTGGGGTCATCTCTTGAAACACTTTGATTCACATTCATGACGTGGTCGTAGTCGCCTGTGGTAACTTTCTCCCAACCCTTAGCGAGCTAGTAGAACGTGCACTAAGCACCCTTCTCAGGTGCCCGAAATCTTGCGGTCTTGGGATTAACCCTCGAAAGACAGAGTTAGTCTTCTTCACCAATAGAAGAGTCATTCCGCCTTTCAACCATCTATCTATTGAGGGCACAACCCTCATTCTGAATTAAGGAGCGAAGTACCTCGGTGTAATCCTTGACAGGAAACTCAACTTTTGACTTTTTTTTAATGAAAGAATAAAGAAAGTAGCCTATGCCCTATACCTGTGCAATAGGATATTCGGGATAAAAAAATGGGGTCCATGCCCAAGAAAAATCTTGTGGATGTACACAGCGATTGTCAGGCTAACATGAAATAAGGCTGAGAAGTGGTGTCAAGCTTGCTTAAAAGCTATTAACTGAAGCTGTTAACAAGTACACAGAGACGTGCATGTCTAGGTGTGACAGGAGCCATCTCCACTACTTCTACAGCTGGCTTAGACGTTCTACTGGATCTTCTATGCAGAAGACTGCAGCAAAGAGTGCTATATATATTACCCAATCCAAGAGCTGGCTCCCTAGCCCCGACTGGGCATGTCGATACTCCTCACTACCTTTGTCAATGCCACAGTCTCTGCCTATTAAGGCATATAACACCGGGAGAGTTCTTCTTCCAGGATCTCCAGGAACTAGCAGACATCCCACTAACCTCTATTTTCAGGTTCGTCGGGATTTCTGGATGGCTTGATCAGACCAACCCAACGACATCTCAAGGAGGGACGCGAGTAGAAACTAGGAGGCTAATCATCACTCATGAGCATCACAATGGGTCCATCACTACAGAACAGGTGTTTCCTGTAGTGAGAGGCATGAGTAATAGGTCTTGAAGGAGGCGATGAGGCAATACCAAGTCAAATGAGTTCATCGGCTTCTTAAATGCTGGAAAAGTCGCGCTAGTTCAGGAAAGTCTTTGAGTGTAAAGTGGCTAATTCCAAGAATGTTAGATTCTATCGTAAACTGGCTATCTGGTCCTATGGCGTTACCCCGTTCAGTTATAACATTTTCATTTACACACGTAAGTGTCTACTGAAACGGCGTTCCTACTCCAGTAAAGACTGCAGACTGAGTGTCCGAGATTGGCCTGGCTACCAACCACTCGATGCTGTTAGCGCTATTGTTCCTTCACGAGTGGAGAGGAGCTGCTATGGGAAGATTTTAAGTCATATCTAGAATGAATATATTCCTTGAACATTGTCAGTAAGTCGAACAACTTTGAATCTAAAATTGCGAAAATAATTCGTGTCGGGGATTGGACACAGACTCTCGATCATAGGAGTCAACGCTCCTTCAATCGGTAAGTTTTCACCATGTCAAGTATAGTAGCAAGCAGCTCCCTCCCGGATGCTGCAAGACGACAATGGATCTCGGACCTCGAAATGCACACTAGGTTTCTGCTGTCCAGAGTTGTGACTGTGGTTATCACAATGGACCAATTTGGTTTAACTGTGGTGGGGAATGCACTAGCAAGCCCCCTACCTAACCTAATCTAAGGTGCGGCTAATCGCAAACATTCAAGATCGTAAGTTCATAAAAACCCAGGAGAGTGCTTCATGGACTTCACGAAAGGAAGATGGACCCAAAGCTCATACCAATCATTGACTGTTGGACATCAAGGGAGAAGGGGGAGCCCAACTTCGACCTTACGCAGTTTCTATCTGGGCACGACAGCTACCGAAAGTATTTATTTTAATGCAGACAACTCACCACACTGGACCATACTAGATAAGAGGATGCGGAGCACGTGAATTTGCACTGAGATGCTTTGTGGAAGAAACAACTGATCTGACAAGTCCAGACTACATAGTCCGTTTGGGGCAACACTGGATAGACACCTACACACAAAGTTATCTAAGAGCGAACAGCATTTTTTTGGGTTGATGATATAACCAATTTTGTGACTTTTTCAACATCATTTTTGAGAAGGTCCTGCAAAACTCACTCGGCAACAATAGAGGCGTGATTTTCAAGAAGTCCGCACAATTGCTAGGATACACGTGATTGGTCGAACACAGCGAGCCGCCAATGGCTTGGCGACCAAAATGGGTTTAGCGGTGAACGAGGGCAAAACTAAGTACAGTGGACTCCTCCTAAGTCGAATTGTCACGGGATGAAATAATTTGTTCGAGTTAGGGGGAGTTTGACTTAGAGAGAGGTTTTTGTAAGGAAAATTGAGGGAAATGTGTGTAAGTAAGAGAGAGTTTCGACTTAGGGAGAGTCCACTGTACGTATCTGCCGTCATCGAGAAAGGCCACACAGCATCGACGACTGGGCCAGAAAGGCCTTGGCGAGAGAAAAGTTCTGAGTTCAATCCTTGGTCATGCTTTCCTTGATGGTGTTTGGAGAAGAAGATTCAACCACGGACTGTATGGGCTTCGGCTGTACAGTGACTTGAGTCTAGCTAGTCGTCTATGGATGCAACGCTTAAGATGGCTAGGCCATGTAGAGCACATGGACAACACTGCTCCAGCCCGAAGAATCTTCGACTCCGAATCAGTGGGACAATAAAATAGAGGACGCCCCCGACACTGATGGCGCATACAAGTGGAGATGGACCTAAGCCAACTTGGCGTGCAAAATTGGAGGTAGTTGACTAAAGTTTGTGCCGGCTGTAAGGCGATACAAGAAGATCTGTCCTTGCTCAAGAACAAAGGGATATCTAAAAGGGTTATCTGATTCAGTCATTCTGATAGACAGGGTGCGAACAAATTATTAAATGGTGCCACTTTCTCTTCAAAGACTTACCTAAAGCGCCGCCTATCTCTTAATGACGGATAAGAATTTTAGCATTGATTTTAGATTTATTTGTAAGTCACCGTAGCGTAGTGAGTTAGTGCGTCGACTCCGACGCAGAGGGTGCCAGGTCCAAATCCCCAACCTACTAACTTTCATAATTCACGGCTTCCACCTCTTTCGAGTCACTGACAATGCTCAAAGAGTATCCCTGTCTAGAAAAAGCTTCTCAACTTTGCCGTTCGGAGTAGGCTTAAAGCTGTAGGTCCCTTCCATTCGTGAACGAACAATAGCACGAGTGGTTGCAGAGATGCTTCCCACTGTCGTGCCACCAATATTATTGTTATTGATTTTATGTAAATGGCGGGAAACTGTGAAATTGCAGGAAATGGCGAAAGCGATGAATTTGCTACCAAGCCCATTATTTCCTTCAAGTGGAGACCTTTCATTAGCAGTGACACATCTCTTCAGACTTGTACATAATATTTAATTGTGCGTGAGGCAAGGTGAACGCATTCGGAGGGAGATGTTTTGATGTATTGTATGTAATTCAAAATTCAACCAGACTTAGATTTGAGCTTAGCTTGAGAGGAAAATTGTTAAGGATCTAGTGTAATTTCTAATTGAATAGAACTAGTGCTATTAAAATATTTATAAAAATGATTACGTCTCTTTTTTTCTTTTTCCGTGGTAAACGCTAAATGAAAATTAATCGCTGGTTAACTGATCGCTCAGAATTGAAGACCTGCAGTTGCACTGAAATGGGTCAAATTGCATTCAACAGGGGTCGCTGACTTCTCAGGATAAAAAAAAAGAGAATGAGAATGTGTGATCGAGGAGATGGAGATGTGTCACGGCAGGAATGATGCCCGAGTTCTACCGAGGGATGAAACAACTCTCTCAAGCGTGTACAATTCGGACAAAAGCCTGCAGTAGAGTCGAAATCGATACTGACAATCTGGAGAGATCATTTCTGTAGACTGGTAAACGACGATGACCCAAACACCGCTGTCAGGCAGAATGTTTCACTCAATCCGGACGATGATTGACGAGTATTTCGTCACTCGACCTAGACGAAGGAAACTAGCAAAGTCAAGACTGAAGTCTAACAAGGCCGACCGCTGCTTTTTTGGTCTCAAACGGCAATTGAGTAACAGAGTCCTCTCTCGGAAGACCAAGTTGACTCTGTAAAAGACCTTGATCATCCCCGTCCTTCTCTACGGCGCAGAGACATGGACTACATCAATAGCGGATCACTAGGCTGTTGGTATTTTCGAGAGAAAAGTTCTACTCTCGTTTTTTGGTCCTGATTGCGTTGACGGCATATGAAGGAGAAGATTCAACCACGAACTATACGGACTATACAGCGACGTGTGTCTAGCCAGGCGTCTACGCATCCAACGCATAAGATGCTTACCATTCCTCTGGTTTGGTAGCGGGGTCCCGACTCTAGAAAAAAGCCACTATGAAGCCTACTTCTTTGACAACCTTAACGTTCTAGGTAATCAGCTATCATTGCCGTTGCTTGTCAGCAAAGTCACATAATTTGCGTAGTAGCACAGGGGGCCTATGATGTCCCAAATGTGAGTGACCTTTGCAGTCATCGTGTAACTACTTACCTACTTTTACAGAAGACACCACGTGAAGCCCTCTCGACTTGAAGACGTGTCATGGCCAACTGAACTCAATTTTGAATCACTGCCGATGTTCGTATCGTAATAACAGACAGCTTGGAAACTTGGTGCACGTACTACATATCTTATGCTTACCTTAGTTGCAAAGAGACAATGCCCTAAGTCAGTCCCTTGTATACAGCACATGCATATTCGTTTACGAAAAACGTAGTCGTAAATTCGATTAAATTCTTCTCCGTAAAAAATAATCCACTTCAGTTGGCTATCATTCGAAGACATCCCCATCGAATGTGCATCCCATTCCGAAATAAAAATAACCTCAAAACCTAGCATTTTCACTAGATGCTAGGGGCGGGGGTGGGAGGAAAATGTGACACAGAGACTGAGAGAGAGTGGAAGAGAATGCAACCGACTTCACATCACATGCTGAAAGGACAACTTCTGCAGTGAACAGCATCAGAAATCAACTTCTTCCCAACAAACTTTTAGTCATTCATACTTGAACAGAGGTTGTCAGGTCTGCTAAAGAGTGGCCGTTTCATCTCACCCTCCCCCACCCATCGCAGAATCTATTTCAGTGCATTCCTTCATGCTTCAGGAGTCCTCTGGAAAACTTTCCCTCAGCCAGAATTAATAAAGTTAATTAATCTTTGAATTAATTTAGATGAGCATCGTAATTCTCTCAGCCCCCCTGTCCCTCCCCCGCCTGCGCCTCATCGGTGAGGACTTCCAGTGAATTTGAATTTATTAATGAACCCGAGCAGCGGAGTTCTCAAATTCGTTTTGATTTACGACGCACGTCTTGACGTCGCGGAACCCAGTGCATCCCGAATGGCGAACACAATAAATTGAAATTTATCTAAAACTAATTCTTTACATTTATTTGAATACTCTACGAATCCGCCGCCGTGCCGCAGATACGGACGACCGCGGCCTATTTACAATGAGGAGCTGGATCGCATGCAGCATCAGCTCTGTCAATCAATGAAACGATTTGGACCTAATTTAGCATAAACTCGGGGAGATTACCAAACTATCACTACGGGCTGCGAGTTGACGAGTGATTAAGCAGGCGTCATCGCTTAGTGTCGTCCGTTATCACAGCAGAAAAAAAACGGGAGCTTGCTCGATGTTTGTGTAATTTCGCCGCCATCCTTTCCGGAGTTGTCATCCTTGGCATCCAGTCACTGAAGCGCCAGAGAGCCCCTGTCGTCGAACTGTGGGGGGGCTTATGGGTGTCGTATAATTAAATCGCGCGAGCTGTAGCTCTTTTAATTTTCAATCGGCCCATCAGCCTCGGGTATGACATTGATTAATCATCTCTGTCGAATGGGGCGAGATAGTGGGCACATCTAGATGGATTGATAGAGCGCATCGTTTGGACGGGGACAGTGTTAAAGGGACGATGATGGAGGAGGGACGTTTCAAAATTCTATCCCCATTGGTGTCAGGTTGGATGAGGCCGGCTTACATGCCGGACTGTTGGGCTATTAAAAGCTCATTAACCGGGTTAAAACAATTCGTCGTTCGCAATAATCGATTGTGCGGAGCGGGTTCTGTGCGAGTCCTTTTGCGGCTCTCTGCGTCGCTGCGTCTCAGTGAATGGGAGGCGAGTGATGGGCGATGGTATTGTCATTAAATTTATGAGAACGTGTTAGTCCTTCTTTATTAAGTTCTCAATGCTGAACGAGGACGACGTTGATCCCTTGATGGATGTGTAGCTTGACGGCGGTGGCTGTGGGTGATGGGTGGCCCTGGGACTGCTGCATGAGTTGTCCGATTGAGTTGATTGGTTGTCTAGGTCAAAATCTCGACTGTGTCCGGTGTTGACAGTTGGAACTGTGGGGGTGCCATTGCGAAAGAAGATGTTAAAAGGAGCGATTGAAGCTAAATACTGCCGATGGAGCTCCGTGATGCGGTCGGTGTAATTGAGTGCACCAAATTGATGAGCATCCAGTTCGGGGGTGGTGGCGGTTGGCGTGTAAGGAAGTTGCTGATGATCCATCTGTGGGGAATTGAGAGAGCACATTAGTGGCTGAGGAGAAAAGTTTCGTCTTGTATCGTTTTGACAGCACAATTTTGTGTGTCGTTTGAGTTGGTACTTACATGGTCACCGCTGAGGATTGACTTGGAACTTTGCCGTTGGCGTCGTGTTCGTCGTCGACGATAGTTTCCCTGTTCGAACATGTCGTTTGCCGATGAATCCAGCATCCAGTAGCTACCTTTGCCGGCGCCATCGCTCTCGTCGATGGTGTTCTTGTCGCGGGGGACCTTAACGAAGCAGTCATTCAGGGAGAGATTGTGCCGGATGGAGTTTTGCCAGCCTTGTTTGTTTTCTCGGTAATAGGGAAATCTGAAAGGATCAAGTAAATGGCATGTGAGATAGGACATCTCAGGCATGTGAGAAATTTAATGTTGAACAAAGAACCAAGTTGAACTTATGTTGCGAGAACAGGCATACGCACAGGCGTACCATCAAATGGTTATAGACCAAGAGTCATCAAAGGTCCTCACGCTTATTACACACAAAGGTACGTAAAAGGTAAGAAGACTACCATTTGGTGTCTCCACAGCTCCGGGAATTTTTCAAATGCGAAACAGCTGCAAGAATTTTTGTGTCCTAGACAAGAAGGGGGAGCGGAAGTGGAACTCGCAACATGAAAAGGCATTCAGTCGACTTAAGGCCTTACTGTCGGTTGAAAATGTTCTGATTACTTACAGTAGCTAAGCTTCGGAATGTTGGCCCAGTTGGCACGACACGATGAGGAAATAGTCCAAGGCAAAAAGGACAATATTAGCGTAAAAATCTAGCAGAAGATATCGCTCCATTGCTTGTCTCTTTGTGTACTGCAGCTGCCTAAGTGACTGTCAAAAATGATTGACGTACGACGGTATTTGAAAAAATATAACAACTTCCGATAGGATGTCTAATTTGCATAGTATGCATAATCATCTCTTAAATGGGAGTTGATTGGTCAGTTAAGGCAGATAACGCCAGACTGGATATATTTGTATACGGCAGCTGCCTAGATGACAAATGTCAAAAATGATTGACGTACGACGGTATTTGAAAAAATATAACAACTTCCGATAGGATGTCTAATTTGCATAATATGCATAATCATCTCTTAAATGGGAGTTGATTGGTCAGTTAAGGCAGATAACGCCAGACTGGATATGGTTGTCTAGGTCCTAGGCGGAGAATTTTCACCAGGAGGTATGAAAACCACCGTAGACGGCCAGTGGCCGGCTTATACCACTTGAGTTGTGTTTGCTTCTGTTTTCTCACGAGTGGATGAGGTCTACAGTTTAATGCGGACTCCAAATGTTCAAGTTTGAGAAGCCGTTGTATTCTAGAGAGACGGGACGTTTGTATTCTTTTAGCATTGTCGGTGATGAAAATGTGGCGAAAAATTATTTGTCGTACCGGGATTCGTATCGGACACCAAATGCGTAAGATATGTGCGTCGAACATATCCACTACGCCACGTCTACCATATCTATATCCACCTATCTTCTCTGACCACTCGAATAATGAAGCTTCATGGTAGGCGGTACCTTAAGTCGGGAAGTGAACAAACAGGAGCGTATTAGGAACCCAGCGATCTTATGTCCTATGCCGAAAATGGTTGGGAACCCAGTAGGGTCCACTTGAGTATAGTACATTTAATGTACAGTAAGACCATTCTGAGAAGCCGTTCTCTTGTCTGGTGGACAGCACTACAAATTCAATAAACTCTTAGTTTGGTAAATTACAGATATGAGCGTGTGGCTGCAACAGGTCAGCTTCCTCAGACGTCCTGGAAATGCTTCTGCTATCTCAAAATATCAACGGACACTCACGTCTACAAAGGCGACTGTAATGAAAGGTGGTGTAACCACTGGAATAGGAACTGCAGTAAAGAGCTTGTCACGTCAGTATTAGTTCTTATTTGAAGTAATAGCTGTTTAAGATGCGGCTCGCTTACTGTGAGGCAGTCCGATAGACGGGGAATCAACTGACAGCCAAGCGCCTCTGGACACGCTGATAAATCTTCACTGAGCTTAGTGCTTCGATACCACCCTCTGAGTTCCTGGGTACAAGTAGTTACAAGGCAAAGAAAAGGGACTTTGAGCTTGTAAAAATGAAAAAAAACAGCGGACAAACTGAAACCAATGTTACAAGACGATGCCATGTTAACCACTTATGACAGATAGATGGGGTACTTACAGGACCAGTGGTGTGGCGTACATATAACACGATTCCTAACAAGTTATCTTTTAAAGTTCCACTCTTCAACAATGTATCGATACAACAATCAACATGAATCTAAATATGTGTATATAAAAATAATATTTGTCTGTTTCCTACACCTGCGCATGCAAGAGACAAATTACACACAAGCCCACAACCTGGTTGTGATTCGTTCTCATATCGTTCTACTTCACATCATTGCATGTCTGTTCTGCAACATCACATGTCACATACTCCATAGCCCATAAGAGAGCAACCGCAAAGTGGCAGCAAAATAAAGAGTGAAAAATCATAGTAACCTGAAAAATCTCGGGTTATACAATATCTCGCTGGTTAGAACAAATTGGTTCTCTGTCCTTGTTTTGCCTTCATCATTCGCAGTGGTTGACTCGTCTCTGTTAAACACGGGGACTAGGAGTCACGTGCCCGGTCCTTGCACTTTCTGAGTTTTTCCTTTATTTTAGAATAACTGTCGAATGCAATCCAGAGAAAAAATTAGTCTTCTAATGTGGTACTAAAAAAATTAATTTTCATTGCTTCAAGCAGGATAGTGAGATCATAATGGACCCCGACTAGTGTCTAACTTGTTTGTCTTGTTTACGCTTGTCACTATTACCTAACCTAATTCTTGATTAGATACGTATTAATATGCAAACGGCAAAAATCTATTCCGTTCACTTTGGGAATTGTAAATAGCACACAATTGTGTAGCCAGAGCGCAAAGGGCCCTGGGCCTTCCACATTTCACTTTGTATAATATTTTCAAAAAGATACTTGGAAATACACGGGACATAGAACATTTTTTTTTACATTATTGCGTGAACAACCGTACTAAGTTCATGAATCAGTCTCGAAATGCGGCTTAACTTCATCGAAGCAGCATTGCCATTAAATCATAGAAAGACTTACATTCGAACAATGCTTACAACACTCGTATTATTTAAGTGTGTACTTTGTGAAATCTGTTAAAGTCACAAAAAACTAACATCACATTCACGATAAAGGACATAAAGCCACCTACCCCTATGCCTTGAGTGCGTATGGAGCAAAATGCAGTTGAACTTCGATAACTCGAACTTCGATTACTCGAATGTCTTGATAACTTGAACAGATTACTGGGAGTCACCCTCGATACATTGAATTCTGAAGAGCAATTCCCAAATTCTGCGTATTCTACAAGTTCGCTTTATAAGGAATCGCTTTCGGGGCACTGCTTTTGTATGTTCCTTTGACCTAGTATAAATAAAATGGTGAATATTCTGAGAGGGTGAAATTCCTTTGATTTTCAGAACTGAACTCCCAAACAAAAGGAATAAGGGAGCAATTCAACTGCAAATGAAATTTGAAGCTTGAAAAAATACCAGAAATATACAAGGTGCTACGTATGATGATTTTCTGCAGGTGGATGACGATATTGTTACTTTGGAGTTTCAAACAGATGAAGATATTGGGTGGTGTGAATAAAAGAGAGAGAGAAAACACTCCGAATAAGTCGAGTATTTTCGTTAAAAAAATGCTCAATTTCATGTGAATAAAAAATTTCCTCAGATTAGGTACCCTCCCTTCTGTTGACGTTTGAAAACTAGAGTTCTTGGCGTTTAAGGATAAGTGCAAAGTCGGGTAAAGGTGGGTGCAAAGCATATGCAATAATGTTTTTAAACATACAAACACGAAAAAACAAAGAATTATAACTCATGTCCTTTCAAGGACACAGGGTATAATTTCAAGAACGTGTGTATAGATTCGAGTTTGATAACATGGAATGGTTAAGTACTCATTTCCTTTCCGATATTCCTGAAGAAACCGGTGTGGCACCACCCATACCTTTGATTGTTTTTGGTCTTTTGATGTAATGGAATGATTACCCGTCTTTTTCGAATCGACTTTTAATTTGAAGCGGGCCTTCATGTTATCAATTTTTTTCTTTACTTGCGAGATGTTCAAATTAAAGCCATGGATTTTTTATTTCTTCTTCCATACCTTTTAACGCAGATTGCTTTTTATTTTTCATTTTGCAAGCACTTCATGAAATCGTTATCGACCATCCAAGATTTCCTTTTTTTTTAGGACTAAGGTTTAGTCCGTCAAAGTATTCCTCTGCCGACGCAGTATTTTCCATTATTTACGATTGTCTTCACTTTTCTCTCTCTTGAAGTCACCTCTTACGCACACTCAACTTCTACAAGCGATATATGAGCAAATTTTATCTTTATTCACACCAAAACGGAGGGAAGACTCAGCTGTCAAAATATGTGCGGAGAGGATTCGTTAAACTTAACGAAATGAATTTTTATTCACACCAGAAAGAGCATTTCCTCCAAAATGCAGAGGAAATGCTCACACTCAGTTTTTATTCAGACCACCCATTGTCGAGATATTAAGATGTAAAACTGAATCTCCTCAGCTCGACAGCAACGATGATAGCGGCAGTGATGTTAGGTGAGGCGAGGGAAAGAATTGGCGATAGTTGAGAATGATTTGATTCAACCACCTTCAAACGGTTGTTAGTTGGTTGCAAATTCATTACTTATTTCAACAAATGATTCTGTCTACCTACAATGGTTTAAATTGTATTGTTTATTTTTTTATAGGCAAAATAAGAAAATCCGCTTTTCAGTTATGTATAGCTGACTATTTTAAATTATAATTATCCTCCTCTCCATTTTGTGTGATCGCAGATAAATGTTTATATCAATTTTGTATTTTACTTGATAACTCGAATGTTTTTTGTGGCAAGTGGTGGTTCGATTTGTCGAAGTGTATGGATCTATTTATTTATATGGATCTATATATTTATATAGGTTTTTAACAATATTTCTAGTCATTGAGATATCGACTTCCGATGAGACAGAATTATAGAATTTAAGAGAGCGACTAATATAATTATTTTGACAATAATTAGCACGATGAGTGGGAAGATAGAAAATTTCATCTCTATTTCTTAGATGTTTATCTGATACGTACCAGGATATTAAAGCGAGTAATTCACCCGACTTAATATTGAAACTGAAAATATCTTTTACAAATAATACGCATTGAACACCTCGTCTGTTTTTAAGAGTTTTTAAACCTAAAGGGCATATCTTGACGAGTATTCGGGTAACCCATCAGAGTATTGTAGGTTTCTTAAAGCAAAACGCGTGAACCTTTCTTGCACTCTTTCATAAG
Source organism: Eristalis intricaria (assembly GCA_964034865.1). NCBI lineage: Eukaryota > Metazoa > Arthropoda > Insecta > Diptera > Syrphidae > Eristalis > Eristalis intricaria. The sequence goes on from OZ035875.1 coordinate 38,817,897, forward strand.
TTAGTTGTAGTTGAACGTCCACTCAAGACCCACGTTGTTTCGATGATATTGATGCTTTCACAACAAAATATAACTTCTGTGTTACTAATTATTCAAATAATTTTGGTATTACAGACATATATTATAATATATAATTTTTAATGTTTATAACCGCTTTTGTGAATGTTCGAATGTATTTCATTATTTGAAACAGTTTATGGTCCGGTGGATTGCTGTCAGCCCATATTTTGAAATAACCGTCGGCACATTCAATTCTCCCGATAGTCTTCAATTATTTCGAAAGTTTTTTTTTACCAAAAAAGTAACGCCGTCAGCACGTGAGTCTATAAACTAATTGAGAAACGAGTTCGGTGTGCAATTCATCTATCGTTTAGAACAGGTGCCATTTTACGTCTGTATCGTATAGTATCGTGACGTTTCGTGGTCAACATTTAAATTTAAAAATCTTGCAAAAGTAAACAGTAAGCACCCTTTGGAAATTTCTGTATAATTTGTTGCTACAATTGAGAACCTAAGTTTTTTTTCGTATTTTTCTTGAATTGAAAAATAAAGATGCAGCAAGTCTTTTTTGGAAAGAGGCAGTAATTATTTGACAACGGATCTAATAAATCAATCCGCGGCACACGCTCACTTCTGGCGTCTGGCCTCTAGGTTACTTCGACTACCACGACTGATTCTAGAAACACTCGCAGATCTGATGACAATCAACTTAGACTGAAGAATGCTTAGATACACTCTAGTATCCTAACACTCTAACGAACATGTGCGCAAGATATGTGCATGTTTTCAAACGGGAGAAAAATGAAGGAAATGTCAATGAAACAAGCTGCATGCGGCTGAATACTGTACATTATGCAGATGGGTTTAATGGTCTTGTTTGCATTACTGGCATTTAGAGGATAATGGCTGCTTTAACGGCTCCAATACTGGCTTTGCATTTGGTCTAGCATGGAAGAGAATAGAATGGAGCCTTTGGAACAAAACAGAAGAGGGCGCCCGTTTAAAATTACGCACAAAAAATGGGAAATACAAAAACATGCGCGACTGAGGGCAGCTATCCAGAAATCGCTTTAATTTGACAGGATTCTTGTTTGAGGCCCAAGTTCAGTCGGTGCGGTGGTGGCTTTTATCATCGGAGTCTGATCTACTTTGGAATAAAATGGGATTTTTAAGATTAAGTCCGCTCATGAAGACAGCGCGCTAGTAGGACAATGAAATAGAGTAGCCCAAGAATCCGATGGTGCTCCGATGTCGAGAAAGTCTTCTGCGGCATGGGCGTTAGTAATTGGAAGGACCTGGCTACAGATCGTGCCAGATGGAGAGGTGTGTTGGTTGAGGCCCAGGTCCACCACGTACTGGAGCGTCAGCAGATACAGAAGCAGCTACCTAGTCGGCATTCTAAAATTCTAAAATTAACAAACACTCTAAAATTAAGAGGAGATTCTGATACCGACATAACTTTCATTACTACCAGAGAATGGTGAGGTTATAAATGACAACTTTTGTAAACTATTTTTTTTCTTATCAGTTTTGACATCAAATAATTCAAGAACGGAATAGTCCGCGTGCAAACTGTTTTATTACTTTGTACGGTGCACTTTTGTGGTGTACCATAGAAGATTTCTGATTTGTTGACTTTGGGCATGTTGGCCAAAACTAAATGGTTTTCATTGTCCTTTGCAAAGGACCAGCACCTTTTCGGGAGAGGCTGTTGATTTATTTTCTGATAGGATTAGCTAGGGCATACAAATTCGCGTTAAAATTAAGGACATTTGGTCCAACTCAATGTCCGAGAAGTCGTTCAAATGCTTACAGGAATTTTATATATTCTTCACCGCGGCCCTCAAAAAACAGAGATAATGATTGGTTCACGAACTCAAGCAAGCATGCTGCTTGTTTGTTGGCAACGATATCTCCTAGAGTGTAGTTATCAGTTTTGTGATCAAACTGTTTGCACATTGATCTTGACCAACTTGTTCCTTAAGCCAACACACTCCAACCAACATTTTTGCAAAAAAACAACTCCTTAAAGCTCGCCAAGTCAGCCTATCATGATTATCCTTAGACCAGCTCCATTCATTCGTTTTCTTTTTCTTTGTCTTTTTACTTACTTGTCCATAATGAACTTGTAAATCCCACTCAGAGTCAGTCTTTGATTGGGCGCACTGCTGATGGCCATCGCAATAAGGGCGATATACGAAAACGGCGGTTTCTCCGGTCGATGGGATGTCTTCAGTAAGGACGTGAACGGCAACGACCACAGGCTGCTGCTGTGCATCCTGAAAAGCGGATGCATTCCACTGTAATAATAAGCCGCATCCGGAATACCACCCGAGCACATAAAGTCTCCCCGCAGGGCGGGATTACTCAGATCATCCAACGATCCCATAGCCGACGGACAGGCTGCGAAATACTGCGGCGACGGTAACATCTTCGTAGAACAAAACACAACAAAATTCACAATTCCACGCACGGAATAAAATACGAGTTCACTTCAAACACAAATCACAATTAGTTGAGACGATCCACGATCGATTCCATTCGGAAGCAAAACGAATACTGATCAGCCGAGGGATGGGAAATCCGGTGTAGCAAGGAAAATGTGCCTGTGCACCATAGGCATCTCCCCCACTAGCCACGGTGCCCTTCCTTTTCCTCCAGTCTCGTACCGCCACCGACATCGTCGACAGTCATCACAGACAAGTGAGTGAGCTGTATCTCTTGGAAAAACAATAACCGCTGTATTTTCGTCTTTTAGTATTTGTTTTACAAACAGAAACAACCACCCTCCCGATCTGGATCTCTGTGTATCACCACCAACACCAGCAACACCACGATCATCACGATCTCACCAAGATCACCGAGATCACCACCAGAAGCAGCAGCGGCAGCAGCACCACCACCACCACCGACACCACCAAGAGGAGATGATCTGTGATCGTAAAAGTCACACATGAAAGGCAAACAACAAACCGCACTGTGTGCCATAAAAACCTCGGCGAAGATTTGAAGAACATGCTTAGATGATGGATCTTCACTTCGCCCGCTCGGCCGCTCGCCCGCCGTGCATCCCTGCGCACACAGATTTGAGAGAGCGAGTGCTAGAGCGATATTCTCGAGATCTTTTTTTTTGTTTCGTCTGATTTTCCTGATTTTCAATTTCATTTCAGTTGCCTCAGCGTTTTTGAGTTTCAGAGTTTTCAAATGCCATAAAAATGCCATCTTCCCTTGGTATTTGTTTTAAAATGCGGCTTTGCATCCATCATAGTAATGGCAGCATGCGGTCAGCTAGACAGCGATCCAGCTCCGCCTCGTCGAGTGGCCGTGCGTGGAGTGTGGTGATCCTGCTGTGCCGCTACGTTGGATATTTCTTTTGATTTGATGCTCTTCGCTAAATATTTTGAAAATAAAATGTTGGTATCTAAACAAATAACGGTAATAATGGTTGCACGTTGTATGGTGTGGTTGTGGCCGGTCTCTGTGGCTTTCCAGATCTTCAAAGCGAACGTCTTCCTTAATGACTATCAGATTCCAAATAAACCAAGAATGGCAATGGATTTGGTTTATATTGAGATGAAGGAGATCTAGGAGGTCTCGACAACTGGGCTGGAAGATCTTCAAAAAGCGCACACAGGGACCATGCACATGTAAGTGATTTCGACAGAGAGGTAGTAGTCGTTGTGCCGAGCTCAATGGAGCAGCGAGTGCCAACGGCAGTGGCAATATACATAAATAGAAAACGTTTGAGGTTGGAGGGCAGCTTTGTGAAGATCTACAAACGTTTAATTAACTGGCTGACCTGGTTTCTTGAGGACAAGACTAAAATCCAATCTGCTGAGCTACGATCGGAACACCTGCGCTTTATTGCCACCCAAAGTCCCCATGGGGGCGATGCTTTTCGAGAGAGTCATATGAAATTGATGACTGCATTGATTGGTGAGATTTCATGAATTTAAAAAAAATTATGAAAATGCACATAAAAAAATTAGACTCACATCCGGTGTCATCGTGCGGATGGGAGGAAATTAAAGGTCATCCATAAATTCGATTGAACTTAAAGGCAATTTCGAAATCGAAGCAAATGTGTTGCTGCATCGGTCGTTAGATCCTCTGGGAACTTAAGCAGTTTGTTTAGTGAATAGATATGGCAGAGACAGAAACACCACATAATTGTAAGCTCTTAATTATAAAGTAGAAGGAATTATGCGAAATAAGGGACATGACGAAACTTGACGAAGTTTCGCCAGAAGTCACTACGCGCGCTGTGTTTTTTGGGGAAAATAATGTGAAATTGATGACTTCTTCTGTCCGGGGTGGACGTGGGTGGGACAACCAACAGGCCTCTCTAATTAACGCGATCACTAGCTAGCTGTCTCCACTTCGAATGCCCAGTTGGTTTAGGTCACCTGGATGCGCCTCCTTAAACGCGGACGTCCCCTGTTGCGTTGTGCAGGGTCGGAGTAGACGACTCTTCGGGCCTGAGCAGAGTTGTCCATACGCTCTACATGGCCGGGGAACCTTAAGCGTGGACGCTTGGATAGGAAAGTCACTGTATAATGCATATAGTTCATGGCAGTGTATATGTATATATACGTAAATTAGCTTAAGATAGTTTGTAAGTTTTATTTTAAGGTAGAATGTAAGTTAGCTTGTAATTCCTTTAAAAAAAAACTGTACTGGTATTAAGTTTTTTCTTAATATATATTGGTCCTGTTAAAATTTTCTTTTTACATAATCGATGTTAGGTTAAGTCGAAAGATATAGAATAAGTTTAAGTTTAACTTAGAGTACCCGCCAAGGGTCAATAAGTTAGAATAAGTAACTAACACTGTTCGTCCCTATGAACAACTGAAATGATAGTGCATGGTTGAATTCAAGGTAAACAGGATCGATAATCGCACGAGTTATGTGTCGCAACATGTCGCTACAGTAGCGTCCTGTTCATATTTTGTCTTCTCCTGTTTGTTGTCGTCTAAGTAATTTACTAACTAATAAAGTCATTGTTTTTCTTAGATGCTAGTTCAGTCTATGAAAGCCATCAGACTATGTCGGAACTATTAAGTTCTTTATAATATTTGTTTTGTTCTGAATTTAATAAATATTTTTGTTATTTAAATGTCTTTGGTTTGTTTCATTTGTGATCTGAAAACTTTTCTCTCGAAGATAGCAAGAACTTCTTCATCCGCTTTTGATATTGTCCGGAGGGATCAGTGTTTCAGCTTGGCTTGGTACTTCGAGAGAGCCTATAGGAAAAGGTTTTTTACGTTTACAGGTTATATTCGGACGGTTTAACTACCTGACGACACTCTGTCCACGACGCCGATGTTAAATGTTCTTTCAGGAAGACAGCATATACTCTCTTATTCAGTCTCAATGCCAGCAAACTCCTCCCTGACGACTCTGTGTGTCCTGCCAATCACAATGTCGTCTAAGTATGCTAGCAATTGTACGGACTTCTGGAATATCGTGCCTCTAGTGTTGGCGTGTGAGTCAGTGTGAGTCATGCACGATCTTCTCTAGGATGATGTTAAAGAAGTCTCATGACAGCACGTCGCCTTGGCTGAGACCTTTTTTAACATTGAAGGTCTCGGTGAGTTTGTTTCTTATCTTGATGAAGCAGCGAGAATTTCGCATCGTTATCCTGCTAACTCTTACCAAGACTTTCAAAACTAGACACGGGGCTGTATTGCTCATCTATACGCACGCTGTCATGTCTAGCCTTGGAATCGACGGACATGGTGTCGATTATAAATTCTTGGGTCTTTTGCAGAATCTGGACGAGAGTGGACTTAGTGGACTGGAAACTTATCGCTTTATCACTGGCGCAGTCAAATGGGGTCGCATTTCTTGTGGATCGGGCAAAAATGTATGTCTGCATTCGTTTATTTCATTTAAAACATAAACTGACTTACAAAATTAAGTTTACTACGTGTACCTACGTTTGACTTTATTTGTTTCAAATTTCTGAAAAACTGCTTAGCAATAAGCACGCTCTCTTACCACAATTGGAGGGTTCTGTCAGGCGAGGAAGTGGCCAAACTGTTTCGAATACCACCGGTTGATATTACCACCCCAAGTTACAGTCGAGGGGTCATTAAAGCAATTTGGGCTATGGAGATCAAGACCAAGCTCGTCGCATGCTGCTGCGACACTCGATTACTCTGGACTTGGTACCGCGTCATAGGGCCGGAAATGAATCAGGGGATGAACTTGCCATGGAATACCGACCCATCCCAGGCGATAATATGTCTCAAACCATCTCTTAATAATATAATATGGGTGGCGCTACAGCCCGTAGAGGGCCAGGGCCAAGCTTCTCAGCAACCACTCGTGTTGTGCGTGCTATTGTTCTTTCACGAGTGGAAGGGACCTACAGTTTAATGCCGACTCCGAACGGCCAAGTTGAGAAGCTTTTTCTAGACATGAATACTCTTTGAGCATTGTCAGTGACTCGAAAGAGGTGGAGCCGTGAATTGTAATTGGTGGTGAATTCGGGTATCGAACCTGGTACCCTCTGCATAGGAGTCGACGCACTAACCCACTACGCCACGGCGACCCACCCAAACCACCTCTTGCGGATGCGAAGAAAAAAGCTCGTGACACAATCATAGAGTAAGCAAATAAAACGTGGAACTCTCTAACCATCTACTCGTATGCTGTGGCCCAAGATTAATAGTGAAGAAACCTACCAACTCAGAGTTGATAACGAAGGATGTTGGAGCATATACTGGCCATAATCATGTGAAGTATCATCAAATGAAAATGGGATTAGCCAATGACTTCGTACGCAGAGGCTGTGCTGACGAAGAAGAAAAACACGATAGTTCGCACTACATTTGCCAATGCCCCAGTATCTGCCAGTCGAGAAATAAAACACTTCTCCAGAACCTGCAGGATCTAATAAAAATCTCTCGTCATTGACATTCGGACTAGCCGTTTCGCCTGTTCATCAGTCGCCGTGATTGCTTCCAGCACGACACGTTGGTTAACAACAGTTGGTCTTATTTGTAGAAGATATGAACTTCGGGCTTACTGCTGCCTTTCGAACTATCTTCTCTAGTGAAATATTGAATTGAAGAGCATCATCTTGTAGAAATCCGGTGTAGGCTCCAGATGATCCATCGTGTGTGTTAGCGTCCGTACATCCGAGGCAGTGACAATTTTTTTATTATGTGGGCGGGTGCACATAATTTTCCTCCTAGTCAGTTCGCAAACATTGTTGTTTCAACTTTTCAGGGAACGCCAGGGCCAGCGAATATGTATCAACTTGTGACTGTATGCCAACTGCATCTAGGTATTAACAGGAATCGTTACTGTTGTCTCTCCGGTTTGGGATAAATCCACAACTTTTCCATTTATGCTCAGAACCTACACTCCCAACTCTTCTTATAGCCGGAGGTTTTGCCTGGGATTAAACCATGGCTCTCATTTTCCGACAGCTGTCTTCTTTTCAAGACATATCTGTGAAATGAGGGATTTTGTGATAGATTGTTTGCAAATTTGCGACATCAGTCACGAAACTTATTTGTTTTTAACCTTTCAGGTTGAAGTGAGTGGGTATTTGTATGTGTGTCCTTACGGCATTACAGATTGGCTCGCTTAAACCAAAATGTTCGGTTCATTGTGTCCTTGAAAGGTGACGCTATGTTATTGTGAGACCATCTTTTAATCATAACAACCACCAAATGTTGTGGCATTTACATACCTTAGGAGATTTTTCATTTCTACACCATTCGAGTCCTCCAGCTCTACAAAGAAGTGGTTTTCTGGCTGGGCATTAGCAGAGCACATGTTGGATAGTTTCTATTTCTTCCTCATCTCTGCAGCTCCTACAATAGTCTTTCAGTCGCGATGCGTACCTATGGCACAGAACCCGGTAAGGACTCAAATTAGCTGATCAGTGGTCTCTTTTTGTTCAGCGTCGGCATTTGCAATTGGCTTCGTCTTTAAATTTAGTTTTTTTATGGAGCTAAGCTCAGTTTTCGATTCCTCGGATGCCAGTATACACAGCTTTCCCTCATAGGGTCACCGTGTTCCCCAAGGACATCTCACTGACGCTTCATAGCTTGACCAAGATCGGCGTCAAGGTTTCCGATGCTATTTTTTAATACGAATGGAGATCGATTTGTTGATTCTGTTGTGATCTATCGGCGCAAGTACTGCCGTGTTGCGCAGTCACTTCAATTTGGAAAAGACTGTAGTCGTCAGTCTGTGCAAGGGATTTTTCGAATTGGTCACAGAAGACCCCAGCGCCTGTCTTCGTACTCGTCTTTGATCCGTCAACTCCCCTTCTGATGCTAAGTTGTTCTTCCTATCGTTTCCGACCCGAAAAACTTATGTGGAAGGTCTCTTCTACGGGGCTACAGTTGGTGGTAGATAGTCCAATTTGGATTATTGAAGGACTATGCTAATGTATACTTTTTAAAGGTTGAAGGCCCAGACATTTTTCTGCATCTGATTTTTGGTCATGTCAATGCAAGTTGATGATATCTACAGGAGAAGATTCAACTACGAAATGTCAAGAATTCCTTGGATCTCCCCTCAATGAATGAGAGGGCTGGCCAAGTAGAGAGTATGTGTATCTTCGCTCTATCCGCAAGAGTCTTTGATTCCAACAGTGTGCGATAACACAGCCGGGGCTTGTTGGTTGAAGCTTAAGATCACTAAAGCTGGCTTTTGACTTATTGGGAATAAAATTATGAAAAAGATTGTAATAATATGTGGCAAGCGGGTTGCCGTGGGTTGTGTTGGTTGGTGCGTCGACTACTACGCCGTTAGTTAAATGCTCGAGCCCTGAATTTGCCACCTATCCCCACCACTTTAGACTCACTGATAATGCTCACAGAGTACTCTTGAATAGAAAGTCGAGGATCGGCACGGACTGTCGCGCCACGCATATCTTATTAACATTATGAATAAAATAATAAAAATAAAAGGTGTATGTATAGACGGTTGAGTGTCGAATCCTAATTCGATTCCTTCATAAACACATCTTGTCGGAGCATGCGGATGAATTGAGTAGCTTTTAGTCAGTTCTATTCAATTATTGGAAGGTCCATGATTGCAGATTCAATGCCAACATACGTCTTATTGACGGCTCGCTGTGTTTTGCTAATCACGTCAATGTCATCCTCGTATGCTAACAGTTGAACGGACTTTTGGAAGTGTGTGCTTCTAGTGTTGGTGTGTAAGTTTTGCGCGAGCCTTGTCTAGATCCGCATTGCAGGTATCGGCGAGTTCGTTTCGTACCTTGATGGAGCAGCTTGAATTCTTCTCCGTCATTCTTCACAAACTGATACATTGAACATGCTAAGCCATCCGAGCTTGGCCGACATGTTAAACGACATTACCTTGTATAGCTCGTCTCCAGGCTTTGAAAACGACGAATGGTCTCTGATTGCGTGATGTGAAATTTTTGGGTCTTTTTGGATCATTCCTTGTTGGCACTGGAGGCACAAACGGAAGGCGTGAATGAAGGCGAAACGCTTATGTTGTCCTAAAAATATGACATTCTACATTGACGTCTTCGACAGAGCGTCATAATGGGGAGCTATAACTTCGAGGTAGTTAAAGCTTTCCTCTAGGTCGGCTCCGCAGTAAATAATGCAAGCAACATCAGTCCCGAGAACGACTACTGTTTCTATGGACTCAAGAGGAGATTGATTAATAAAGCCGTCTCTCGAAGGACCAAGCTGACTTTATATATGGCACTGATCATCCCAGTCTTGCTGCATGGCACTTATGTCCATGCTCATTAGCTGATGAAGTCCTTGATATTTTCGAGAGAAAAGTCCTGCGTTCAATATTTGGTCCTATTTGAGTAAAAATACTCATTCATTTTGAGGAGAAAGGTCAACCACGAACTATACTGCTTAGCCAGGTGTCCACGGATCCAATGCCTAAGGTGGGTTAGCTCTGTAGACAACTAAGCTCCGGCTCGAAGGGTCTTCGCTGTCCGAACCTGTGGAACAACACAAAAACGGAAGCCAGCGTGTAAAGTGCCACACTCAGGTGGGGAATGACCTCAACCATCGTGACGTGCGAAACTGGAGACAGGCCCAGGTCCACACTGGACTGTAGCGTCACATAAAGAAGAAGAATGTTTGCAGTTTATTACCGCTGCCTTTTGTACAACAGAAACGAGATCACCTGCTTTGTTTTCAAGGCGACAAAAAACTTCGCCACAAGTTGGTCGTCCCCATCAACATCTGCCCACATCCTGACCGCCTGATTCCAGTAACTCATTTAATTCACATGCGGGTAATTTAAATGGCAACAGCCCACCGCTGCGAATTGAATAGATTTCCAATTCTACCATTTTATTTGTAGTAAACAACACCCAGAATTTATTTATAAATATTTGCCATTAAATTATACATTTCGCCCACCTCCGCAGTGCATGGAATACAATTCAAAATAAATACCCAAGAGGCCATTCCGCCAGCGGGCCACAAAATCATTCATTCGCCTCGTTCTTGGAAAGATCAAAAAGATCAAAATACTATGCGAAATGTATCCAATTTATTCTTAAATAAATAAACTGTGTTGTAAATAATTGGCGGCACGAAATAAACACATGCACGCGCAAACACACACGCACGCGTACATCGCCCAATCATGCCAATGGAATGGCACGATCACGATCAGCACCAGGCAATGCTTGGTCTAAGCGGCGCAGGGTGTGCTCCGGAACCGAAAAGTGGAGCGAGATTGCCCTCCCACTCGGGCGATCAGTGAAACGAATCGATCAGCGAGGAGGAGTGATGCGTCGCGGTGACTGTCGGCGCACTCCCATCAGAGCTGGAGGAGCTATTTATGGCGGCTGTCATGGATGAAGGCGCGGATGCTCGCATCTCATTGGTTCGACGTGTGTGGTGGTGAATCAATAATTTTTTATTTTTTCGAAATTTCAATGGGGATCTCTGGAAGAGTGGCATACAGGCTTCCCCCATGTGCCAGAGCAGGGAATGGTGTTGCTTTGAATGGGTAATGTCTGTGTTTTGTCAGAAGATCAAAGAGAACAGAGGTCGCGCTACCGATGGAGTGCGGACTGAGGGGAACGCAGAGTGTCTTGTGATTCGTAGGATTTTGCGCGAAATACTCGTATAAACAAAATGTCAGTGGACATGTGTGAAGAAACAAAGGGAATCTGAATCTTTTGGGAGATCGTAAAATTAAAGCAGAAGCTGATGTCTTCGAACTGGTGGCAGACATAAAAATATTGAAATAAAATGTTTAAAGAATCTTATATGAATAAAATATTGAACTGAACCATATTTTGGGTGAATGCCCCTGTCTCAAAGGCGTTTGCACTTCACTGAGATGGTGACAGGGTCTATCTAAGATCCAGAACTTTGGACCGTGACAAATTAAACAGGATGAACCAGGGCGTATCAGGAACATAATGGTTAAAACGATAATATAGTGGTGTTAAACAAAAACAAGTAACAAAAAAAAGTACAAAAAAACAGACGACTTGGACATTTACTAAGACAATCCTGAAAATGTAAAAACATGGGGTAGATTGAGGATTAGATGGTGTTAACATACGAAAACTAAACGTTTCAAATTGGAGTAGGGCACCAGTAGATAGAGCAGAATGGAGGCAGATCCTGCAGAAGGTTAAATCCTGTCAGAGGGTGTAATGCCACAAGAAGAAGATTGGTGGACTGGTAGACATGGACGATAGTTAGTTGCTATTCAGTTTGATTTCATAATGCTACTGGTGGCGCTAAGTTAGAGGTGGGTCAGAGCTAAGCTTCCAAGAGACCGACTTGTTTTATGCATGGTATTTTGTTCTTATTTGTGGAGAGCACAGTTTTATGTTGACTTCGAATTAGGAATCAGAATGCGAAGTTTAAGAAAAGGCATGCTCTCTTCGGCACTCCACAACGCTCCGGCGACTATCACATTCATGTTTCATAATTCCTCAAATGGCTTTATGGATACGCGGGCTTAAAAAAATACAAATAGCCATCAAGTAATTTCAAGACGAATGAAACCCCAAATCCAATTATATTTCACAGAATTTTATAAGTTGCCGAGTTCCTGGCAAAATACAGAAAGGCGTATTTTCGTTCATTTAATCAATCCCCGTCTGGACAAATATTCAAAAGCCATCTCTAAATTTCACAAGAGAACATAAGAGACAAGAGAAATAAGTCTGTGTTTATTTCTTCACAGCTTATTAATGTATGGCATTCCTTACTGACTCCCTCTTTTTAAATGAATCAGCACACAAGGTACATCATAAATACACAGGCTACGTATTTATGATGACTTTGTTGATGTCTCATTAGAGGTGTCAGTTTGATCATTGAATCGGGGTGAGACCCAATTAGAGCAATGGCGCCACGATACGGTTGTAAATATAGTTATTCTCTTCGTGACTGGTTTGTTGCAGAGGGGCAATATAGTTTCTGATCCTAAACCAGTCTAGGGAATTTACTGATCGACCCTAGTTCTGATCTACGGATTGTAAAGGAATTATAAAGGTGTGCACATACAAATAGTTTCTTGATGAATCAAAGTTAGGGCTAGCTAGCGTTAGACATTGGAGATAGCATTATTTCCTATGTTTGACATATAATATAATATAATATGGCTGGCGCGATAGTCCGAGATGGACCTGGGCCTAGCTTCTCAGCAACCACGTGTGTTGTGCGTGCTATTGTTGTTTCACGAGTGGAAAGGACCTACAGCTTAATGCCGACTTCGAACGGCGAAGTTGAGAAGCTTTTTCTAGACAGGAGAACTCTTGAGCATTGTCAGTGACTCGAAAGAGGTGGAGCCGTGAATTATGATAGGTGGTGAATTCGGGTATCGATCTCCTCTGCGTAGAAGTCGACGCACTTACCACTACGCCACGGCCACCACATGTTTGACATATAAGTTGTGCTTATAGTGTGCTCCGATTTTGAGCAGGGCCAATATCCTATGTAAAGACACATAATCTCATTCGAAGAAGGATACAATTATGTAAATATATTTGTATGTGTAATGTATTTGATTAAATTCAATTTTTTGTATGATCTTTCTATTTATGTCACATTTGCCGCTTGTTGCGACCTGCGAACTGTGAACCTTGCAAGCCCTGATATAGACTAGCCCTTCATTCTAGGGCTCTTGTTTTTGCCCGGGTAATACACAATACGTTGGCACGAATACGAACTATGATCTTTACTTGTACTAATACTTACTTACTTACTTATCAGGCATACGACACATGGAGGGTCTAAGCTAAGTAATTGCTGCCTTCCATCGCTGACAGTCCTGGGCACGCTGCCTCCAGTCATCAAGACCAAGTTGCCTTGCACCCGCAATTACTTGGTTTTTTATAGACTCGGTCTTCCCCTCCTCCTCGAAACAGGTGGCTCGGATTCGAAGACCGTCTTAGCTGGAGCATTGTTTCCATGCGCACGATGTGGCCGAGCCAGTGCAGTCGACGGATCTTTGCCTTCCGGACTAAATCCACGTCCTGGTACAGCTCGTAGAGTTCGGGGTCTTCTCCTCCATTTGCCCTCCTCACAACAGAGTCCATATATCCGACGTAAAATTTTTCTTTCGAAGGCACCAAGAATCAGCAGGACTGATTTAGTAAGAGTTTTCTAGAACATGATCTTGGTCCTTCGAGTCAGGAGTTTTGAGCCCAGTTGTTTTGACAAACGGAAGTAACGTCGGTGGCCAAGGGCGATTCACGTTTAAACCGAGGTAGACAAACTCGTTCACTGTCTCAAAATTGAAGCTGTCGATTGTGATTTCCCTAGGAGGTGTGCGGCGGATCGTTTCTTGCTCGTCAGGATATATTTCTTCTTATCTTCATTGACCTTAAGACCAGCGCGTATCGTCTGTTCTTCAATCGCCGTGAACGCTTCCACTACGGCACTTGTCGATATCATCTGCGCATCCCAACAGTTGGACCAACTTGACTGAGTTCCCTCGCTCCCCAACATACAGAACTTTTGATGTTTACGTAGCAACATCCCAAACATCTCGCCCTTTTACCGCCGTGCCATACTGAATCGGAGACAACTAGAAGCACGGCCTTCCAGAAGTTCGTTCAACTGTTAGCCTACGCGGATGAAATAAATGACATAGCGTCAAAGGGGCGTTTGCTGGCTATAAGACGCAAGCGGCTAAAATGGGTCTAGCGGCGAACGAGGGCAAACCGAAGCACATGCTATCCCCAAGGAAGAACATACAAAATAGACGCCATGAACAGAGCGTCACAATAGGCAGCTATAACTTCGAGGTAGTCAAGGACTTCTTCTACGTACAAGCAAAAGCAGAACTACGCTACGCTTTCCAACCACTGTTTTTACGGGCTCAAGAGGCAATTGAGTAAAATAGCCATCTCTCGAAAGATCAAGTTGATTTTATTTAGGACCTTAATCATCCTAGTCCTGCTGTACGGCGCGGAGGCATCCTCTAGAGCGGTTCAGTAAGTCCTGGGTCACTTCGAGAGAAACGCTCTGCGTAGGATCTGTGCTCCGTTTGCGTTGACGGTTTTTGGAGGAGAAGATTCAACCACGAACTCTACGGGATGTACAGCGATATGAGCCTTGTCCATCGTCTACGGATCCAGCCACTAAGATGTATAAAATTTCTCCAGAAAGGGGAAGGGCTTAGTGGCGGAGAAATGATTATTTTTCCTCTAATGATAATCCTGCTGATTTTCCTGCCCCGGTGTTTATTTTGCTCACGCCTGTCCGACGGGCAATGAATATGGAATACTTTGTGGAGAACTGACCCAAAATAAGTTTATATTCGTTCTTATGAGTAGGTAGTTGAATGCTTTACCGGGATCGAAGACAATTCATCTCCGTTATGCCGTAACACACGTTACAAACTTTGTTTTGAGTTATCTGTGAAAGGTCTTATGAGTCTTGTAGGTATGCTGAAAGGCCATTTGTATTCATCCTTTATCTCATTAAAATCAGCAAGCATCGCTCTTTCTTTTAGGATAAGAGGTCATTGATACGCCCGGGTGTTTAAGCTTATAATTCATAATTAAAAAACAACTGTAGAACAGTAAAAGATAGAATGTAATGCTTTAAACGATTACTTTCGAATAATATTCATGAAACGAGGGCCAGATTTTTCCTAACCATACACACAGTGAACGTTTCGTATTTTCAAACCATTCACAAGATGCTCTGTCGAAGTTCTGTCACCTGAAAAATACATATAGCCCAAAACTGGTGTATTCAATGCTGGAGAACTTTTCCCAACAGCAACAAGGATTCCTCCTTCGATCAAATCTCATAACAAAATGACTTGAAAAAGGGAGAAACAAACAAACAAACAGGAAAACGAAAATCAGCAAAGTCACATCGTTGGAAATTTCTTAACTGTCTCTTAAAAATAAAATCCAAGTGGTAAGTGAAATATTCAACAATCGTAAAATCACCAGATACAACATGTACGTAGATATAGCATTTTTTTACGATCGCATCTTCAGCTCTTCTCTGCCGCGGCGGTGTAGTGCGAGGGAGCACACTCGCTGACTGCGCTTCAATTATATTTAACGATCATTTTGTTTATGAGTATTCAATTGCATTTTCACCCCAAACCAACTGAGAGGGTTGTGTATTTGTTGGATTGGATGCAGCTAGAAAACTGTCGAGTCTGCGACGACGACGACTGAAAAGGACATCCCACCGTTTTATGACGAACGGAAGAGTTTAGATTTGAATTCAATCTGCTCAGCTCTGCTTTCGAGTACTGTTCTGGTTTTTGTGCACATCAAGTCACACACCCACACACGCACGCAGAGAGATGAAAGTCGGAAAAGTGCACCTACCGCATACATGTACACAATTGTACGCCCGTTGTCAGCAGTTGTGTGCGCTGCGCTCGGCTCTTCTGGTGTTCATTTGTGAATTCCGTTTTTCAAAACAGAGAAAAGTCGTAAAATTCTCAAGAGTTTTACGACATTTATCGGATGCGATTGCTTTTTCCAAGAAACTCATTGAACGTACCCGTGAACCCCGCGTGTTGCGAGAATGTATCTGCGACCCGGTCCGTCGACGACAGCATGTAGTGCGTTAAATGTTTCAAAATACCGAATACAAATTACATATTGGTATATTCTATTTGTTGACGATAATTTCCTTTTGAAATTAAACGCCCAGATTGTCGTGGCAAATGGCATGGAGTGGCGGGGGGAATTGTATCTGCGGTATCTCTGGGACGGGAAGATGCTGAAAAAGTCGTAAAAATTACATTTGCCTATTTTATGGGCTTACATACGACACTGTGGCAATTGAAAATCAATGCCATTTGGAAATTATTTCGGCCGCTTCTACTTGTCTTGTCGTCGTCTATCGTGGGAGTTTGAGTTTACGTAACCATTTGATGTTTGAAATATGATTTACATCGTAAACGGTGAACCGAAATGTTTTAGTACAATATTATGTTGCCAGACTTGGTATCCGATTTCCTGGTCGGGAATATATAGAGTTCGTTCGGAATTGTTCACATTTGCTTTGGCACCACCACCGGTCGGCATTTAAATATCGACCGCTCAAAGGGTACCCATTCCTTATTTAGCAAGAAACATTAATTTGTTGAATGCATCTACGTATCAGGCAGAGTCACACTTCTGTTTTGTAACTATTTGAGAAGAGTTGTAGTTCCAAAACTCTTAGCAATAGATTGCCACTACTACGTCCCTTTTTGGACTCAGAAAGCAGTAAAACAAATGTTTCAACTCGAGACTGACTAAATAGTTGTCCACGTGCGACTCACAATGCGGGTCAAGTTTTTCGACTCTCGGTCAGATTAACCGGAGTGACAGGAGGACCATTATCAGAGGAGGCTCAGTAAAGAAAAAAAAAAATGTTCTCGTTCAGCAACAAATGAAGACATTATCAATTAAATGTTGCTATCATCTGATCCCTGGATTGCGTACTTAAGGCCTGAACCAAGAACAAAATATTCCTTTCCACTTAGTACTGAAGTGCAAGCCTTATTTTACTGAACTTCTTTATATCCTTCTTTTTTCTATATACAAACATCTCTTCTTTATATTCTTCTTTTATTTTTCTTTTTTTTTTTCTGTTTGTTTATTTTTCACATCCAACTTAAGTGGGTACCGGGACGCTGTGACATTCCAGAGAATTGCGAAGCGGATGAACTCGCTAGAAAGGGCACAAGCTCCGTGCTCTTTCCGGGTGGAAACCCACCCTCTATGCCTAAAGCTACTATAAAAAATCTGTTAAAGCTTGAAATGCTTGCTCAAACAAACCGCTAATGGACATCTGGCACAGGATGCCTCATTACTAAACAACTATGGCCTGTCATCGATCCCAAGCGATCGCTTAGCTTAATCAGATTAAGCAGGCCAGACCTCAGATCTCATATTGGCGTGTGCCATCGGAACTCACACCTCTAGACTAGGCCTTCCCTATAATGATTTCTGTAGCAGCTGCATGGACGAGGATGAGGCAGAAACCATCGAACACCTGCTATGTAGCTGCAGTGCTCTCTGATCCCGTAGATTCAAACTGAGGGCCCATTTCTCATCTGGCTGAACTGAGCAGCATCAGAATCAGCCTTCTTCTTCGCTTTATCAAAAACACAAATTGGTTTGCGGGATAGGTAGCCTAAGATCCGCGTGGTAACACAATGGGCCTATGCTTGGCCTAAATGTGTCTGCTGTCCGTATGCGCGGCAGTCAGCCACCTCAACCTAACCTAACCTAATCCCAGAGAAGACCGTTTAAACGCATTTAAATGAATCGCGTTGGACCTCAGGATAGGGCTTAGATAGAAATCTTTGATTGTTTCAAACATTTTTGTCCATCATTTCCTGGTCTCAGTTGATAAAAGCCAAATCAGTCATCGTTAATGTGTCACAAACTCGGTACTCTTTTAAACAGCGATGATTTGAGAACAAGATGACTCAAGGAAGCAGCAATCATGTCTTCGTTTTCAAACAATCCGTCTACAAATGTCAGGATTTTGAATAAGCCCTGTCGTGTCTCGAAATCGAATTGTCGACCAGCACTACAATGGCAAAATGTCATTATTGTTTTGACTAGCATCTCACTCTTATATGACATGGATGTCCGCTACAAAGAACCAGGCAGGATTGTTAGCCACGATTCCAAACCAAAGCACACACTGTTTCGGAATTCCACAAACTATTCCCTTATGTAACACCGCGCCGAATGGGGGTCAAGCAAACTCCCTGTGCGATGCGTGCAAGACACATTCAGTCATAGGAGCATTCGGGAATTTCCCAAAAATGAACTTCGAACCTCCTCAAATCACTGCAAAGGAATTCCTCGGCACTTGGTCTTCCACACACAGAGCGCTGCTCTTATTTATGTGCATCCAAAGTCAATGACTTCTGTCCTTTGCTGAGTCTTAATTAGATTACACTCCCATTAACATTTCGAAAAATAATTAACACTAAGCCAAAAATAATCCAGTGCTCAGCTATTTTTAAACAAATAATACGCCACTAATCAATCGAAAACCAGGAATTCCATAATCAAATTAGTCGCACCCAGCGAGAGAGACCGACTGATCCGTCGCATTGGATGGACAGCCGTCGGAGCATAGAACAATCGCCACATTCACTTGAAGGAATTTCAATAAAAATTCCAAGCGATACCAACAAACAGGCTATTTAGGCAGAGCCAGCCTGCAGGAGAGCCGCGGATCATAAAATCTCGCGCAACCATAAAATGCCACCAGTTATCGGTAACGTAAATCGGGATTAACCGATGGGGCATGTTCATCAGTTCGTTCGTCATGTTCGTTGGCCCCCGTTCGCAGGGCACGTCCTCTAAAAGGTAAAAATTACGCGTGATCCGGAACTTATAGGTTGCACCCGCGTGTCCCGGCCGCGGTCCGCGATCCGATCTGTTTTAATGACGGGCCGAAGGGCACGTTTGATTCCTTGTAAATATTCTTAATTGGGCAATTTAACATCATTGGAGCGCGACCCATCTAATTACCGGAGCGACTACGACTCCGACTCCGATTCGCTGTGCGTTATTTTGAAACGTATTTGTGTGTATCGGCAGTCGGCACCGAAAATAACCGTCTCCCGAACGGGGGTGAGTGCTGTGCGCGTATCGCACTGAGATTAGATACTCTTCGGTGCGCGGAATGCCTGTGTGTGGATGGATGTAATCTGTTGGCCGCAGATGATGATCTACGGTTTGTTTATCTGACGTGCGTTGACTTCGACTTGGTTGTCTTAAGGCGGTCGCTGATGCACAAATCGGCTGTGCGGCTGCCGAAGGTGAGGGGGAAGTAGTATCGTTTTATGACAAATGGAGCAACTGACAGACGCACATGAGAGAATGATGACATCGATGCTCGGCCGTTGACAGTTCCCTGTCCTGTCCCCTGTCGGTACACCCACGACACGTACTTAGACGCACCGTCACTCAATTGAGGGCGCGTTTGTTCGGTGATTTTCCGACAGCACTCTGCGCAGTGTTTATGAAGTGTCATCGGAACTGTTGGGCTTTTAATGCATGCAGATAGTGTGTTTTATCAGGCAACACTAACAATGGCTGAGTAAATATTTTGAATCAACTGGAGATGGATTTTCAAAAATGCACACACTTCCCGGCCACTTATGTGTGTGCACCACACGCGCATAGCGCGGATTAAAAAATATGGTGAGGGGAAAAATACGACAAAAAAAACTGGTGAGTGTGATTCAATTTTGTTTTTTGTTTGCTTTTGCCGCGGAGAATCGGATGCGTGTGTCCTCTTGGTGATGAGTACTTGTGAGACGCGAGTTGAGAGCTGGGACCCGGTCGCGTTTTGAATTGTTGTTTTGGTGCAGTGATGGCCGCTTTTGTGGCTTGCCAAGTGGAGTTTTGTTCTACATGCCTAATCGATATTTAATGGGTCTGCTGTGCTAATATTTGAATGTGGGGGCGGTCTCAAGTGTGTCGCAACATGCAAACCATTGTTTGTCTGCGGATGAGTGACCGCGTGGTGACAGTCAGCTTAGAGCACCCTTGATATTTTTTTTGGCAAATTTTCCCAGTAAAATATGATTAATGGACATTTCAATTTCGGACCCATGTCCACTTATAGCTCAGTCGATATGACATGACGAGTTTATCGATAGGCAGGGACCAGTAAGTGTACCTTTGGAAGGACATTTTCCACGTGGAACCATCCGATAGGATCTTCTTTTAAGGTTCATGGGTCACTACACTAGATGCACGCAGGGTTGCCGCCGAACAATTTGAGAAAGTCCCAAAAAAAGTGTCACGGAGCAAAAAAGTTGCAACAAAAACAATTAACAAGGAAGAATGTAATTTTCTTCGCCTTGGTCTTACCACAGGTTACCTAAATCAGAAAAAAAAAACGTCCGACTAGATATTCTCAAACTTAAGTGGTTAATGAAGAGTTGTAGAAATCCAAACCAATAAACTAAGCTAAATGTTTGAAGAATATATCGACAATATGAACAGGTTTAGCAATTTTCGAGTTCGGATATATGGTCCCAAGCGGCTTTGCCAGATTCGACATCCATTTAAAGAACTCGTTCTTTCAGAGCATACAAAATACCAGTTTGACTTCTGCACTCGTCAACGTTCCATCACGTTTGAGTAGTGCTGCCTTTTGTTGTATCTTCTTGTTTTCGTGAACAAATTTAATTTTTTTTCAATTTTTTATGATGGAATGCTGTTTAAGTAAAGGGCTTTCCAATAAGGACTTGACAACTTTTTTTGAGATATTTCAATAACCTTACTATCGGCTTGAAGTGCAATCAAAACATTAACGAATGGAACTCGATTTCACGCAGGCACGTTTGGAGCAGTCGATTCTTTGGACCCAATTTTCAACGAAAACACATTTCGGCCAGAATGGCCGCTATTTCGCGTTCATTGTTGGCTCTGTGTTCTTCCCGCGTCATTGGTTTGTTGGCATAAGCCAATGACTTAACGTAGCACCACAGAAAATAGTCAAGTGGCGTTATCCCACGACCGAGGCGGGCTATCGACTGGCCCATTTCATGAGATAACACGCTTACCTTACTTACTTACTTACTCTTCAATAAGTCGATTGTATCGTGTGCTGTGTGGCTTGTAGTACCATCCTGTTGATACCACATGTCGTCCAAGTCCATATCTTCCAATTCGGGCCAAAAATAATCGCTAATCATGGCGCGATAAAACTGACCATTCACAGTAACGTGACGATCGGTATCGTTGACGAAAAAATATGGCCCAATAACGCCGTCAGCTTGCCTACGGGTGATTCATAAAGCACATGTGAATTTTCACCCCACGAATAATGAATATTTTGCGTATGGACGAAACCATTGAGCCAAAAATAAGCTTCGTCGAAAATTGGAGTTAACACTCTTAAAGTTGGCCCACCGACCTCGAATTTCGGTAGAAAATTTGTGTACTTTGTAGACGTTGCTCGTTCGTGTACATGATGAAAATGTTGAGATTACTGAATAAATTGACAGTGACAGTTTGATGATTAGTGAAAGAGTGCGTTCACAAATTAAATTCAAAGTTGCCAAGACCCTATTGGAAAACCATTTAGTTCCTTAGGCTCGGAAGCAACGACTGGATGGCGCAATGGGTTAAGTGTCTGCCCCTGGTTAGTGAGCACCATTTGCCGGATCAAATTAAAGGCGGCGCGGAATGCCTGTGTGTGGATGGCTGTAATCTGTTGGCCGCAGATGATGATCTACGGTTTGTTTATCTGACGTTCGTTGACTTCGACTTGGTTGTCTTAAGGCGGTCACTGATGCACAAATCGTCTGTGCGGCTGCCGAAGGTGAGGGGGAAGTAGTATGGTTTTATGACAAATGGAGCAACTGACAGACGCACATGAGAGAATGATGACATTGATGCTCAACGATGCAACGACTGGATGGCGCAGTGGGTTAAGTGCCTGCCCCTGGTTAGTGAGCACCATTTGCCGGATCAAATTAAAGGCACTATCACCATTTGTCGGATCAAATTAAAGGCACTATCACTGGAGTGGTCAATCAGTGTTAGTAGTCGTACTGTGGGTTTCGCAATGTACCAACATGGTCTAAGAGCGCTGGTAACTTCTCTGGCAGCCCCCTACCTAACCTAACCTAGTTTTTTTTTCGATTTTACGTATATACCGCGAGATACACATACATTAAAGCCACCTGTTAGGTTTATCAACTAATTAATACACCTAAATAGGAATTGAACAAAAGGAAACAAGGAATAAAGGAATAATAACGACCACCACTGATTCTGGGAAACGAAACAAAAGCGTCCGTAGTATTTATTACGGTCACTATCACTGTGTATCAATTCTGTGTATTCCGGCGATTGAGTAGGTTGACTTACCAATCCTTAGCATAATGGACATGCTAGGACCTTCAGTACAACACTTTATCCAAAAATCTGTCAGCCCATAATGCTTCAACAAATCATAAACGTCTCATTTTCAACGATCACAAATAAATTGATCCCATTTCAGATTGCCTCTCATTCCGAATGATGGCGTGCACTTGAATCGAATATCAGTGGCATTTGTCAGTAAAATACAGATACCCCTTGCGAGAAATGTCCTCCACCTCCACTTAATCCTTGAACTCTGGTCGAACTGAAAGTCAACTGTATTAACAGCCACATCCCAGCGATTCAAGCGATTTCAACTTAATTCGGCTGGCACTGACTCGACACGCAGTCAGTGGTAACAACAAGTTTCCGAGGCCGGTTTCACATTTCACCAGGACATGTGTAAAACGTTAAGCCAATTCAATCAGATTTACGAGTATGCCCTTTTTTACAACCCATCCGCAATAAAAATTGTTTTTCACCTATAAATCCCGATTCAACGGTATCCCATTACTCATAAATCTCATAAATCACTGCTCCTGCCGCGAATAAAACAACAAATCCTAGATTTCCAGGAGCTTTCGGTGTAAACAAATAAAAATGAACAAAAAACGAACAAAACGAAAAAAAAAATGAATAAAATGAACGGGGAAATATATGTACGAGTATGGTATCGGGTGCGGGAAAACTCATTAAACTAAAACACGTCGTCTGGCCATCATAATTCCCATAATTAAAACAGATCGGTTAGCGACTTTGCGTGCCGGACATATAAAGCCATTTTAATTGTCAAAAAACAAAATTAATTGTCTTCCTAGTGTGGTGGTGGTGCTGCTGCCGCTGCTGGGAGATGATGAGGGGGTTGGCTAAAGTTGTGTGCCGGTTTTTTCGCCCATTCGCTGGGTGCTGGATACACTTCTCTGCGAGAAGGGTGTTATCTCAAAGTTCAACAATATGGAGAAGCGGTTTACGTACGACAGCGTAAGCGGACAAATTCACGTTTACGAATCAGAGTTATAGTTGTGCGAGGAAAAAGCTGAGGAACAAATTCAATTTACAATATCATTGCAGCTGCTTTTGTTTACGCTCAGCCTGAGCGGAATGGGTGGCAGGCAGACGGTGATTGTTGGTGGAAGTCAACTCGGGAAGAGCCTTTGGCCTACCCTGGGGAATGATAGAATAAATTTCTGAACATTTGTCACGCAACACTGTGGTGGAGAGAGAAATTAATGTTGGACTGGGCTGGCATGTGATTAGGGGAGAATTTTTGTGGAACTTGACAGCGAGACTTGATTGTCAAAAGTGAGCAGGTTGTCATAAGGACACTCATGTCATATCAGGTGGGAAGGTACTGTATCTGTCGAAATTCGCCCTCTGCGGACTCTATAGTCGTAGGGAAAAGACCTACATGCCGACTCCAAAAGGCATATTTAGTGACTCGAAAGAGGTGGGGTAGCAAAATTATTATTTTTGTTTGTTTTGTCGTGTTCAATTGACATGAAGCCAACGCACATACCCACAACGCCACGCTCGCCACAAGCTTGTTTTTCGGATTTGGTAATAACGAGACAATTTTGCAATTAATCAGATAATTTTGGATTTTGGTCGGACACAGCAAAACACTTTGAATTTTTGAAAATGTTTCGTCACAGACCACCGCACGAGCTCCACAAGGGATTCTGCTTGGTCCTGTGTTGTTTTTATTGAACACCCGGAACATACCCTAATCTGAGGGTAGACAGCAAAGAAGCGTTGGAAGACACTGCAACGGAAAGCATAATAGAAGAACTGAAAATCTTCCACTAGTTCCATATACACGGTTCTATAAGGTTCTTACCAGAAATCAACGAACGGAATGATATCCGACTGGATTTATTAGCTTAGATAATCTCCTCGAACAGTCTGGGCGCGGGTGGGTTTATGTACCCGGTACCATCTGATGCTTCAACTCGGCCATCCTGTATATGATCTCGCTGTCCTTGTCGAGCTTTCGCCCGGGAGCTCGCACCCTGGTTTCATCCTCTCCGATACCATTACGGTATTTAGCTGACACTGGTTTCTTCTGCAAGTTGGGGATACCTTCCACCACAGAACTGCCTTTGGATAGTGCCTTCGCTACGACGTTTGGGACTTCCAAGACATGTCACTGGACGCTGGTTCGTTCTTGATCCGCACGGTGTCCCTGTCATCATCGTTGCATCCATTGAAGCTGCAATCCATGCATTAATTTCGGTTGCTAGTGGTCGATACGCATTTTTGCGTTTTCATCACTTCACCTGAGCTTGGTCCAGCCACTTTCAAGCGATGGCTTTGGTCCAGCACTATTAGGTCCTCGCGTGGATGGACCACTTGGATCTACTGCTACTTCGGCGTAAACTCTGCCCATGGCCTGGCAGCCCTCTACTCCGAATCCTCTCAGTCGCTCATGAATTAATCCTGCCCTCCTCTTTACTCGAGCGGCACAAGGTGACACAGTCACTCCCCAGGTCGATAAATGCGCTGACTTGGTACTCAATCACCGTGGCATCCTTGACGTATTCCTACCTGCTCTCCTAAACCAGCAACTGAGTGGGCCTTTCTGGTGGCGTCTTCTCCCACGGCATACTGACCAGAGATGAAAATGTTGAGTCCATAAAGTGAAGCAAATTACTCAAAAAAAAGGAGTAGACTTGCAAAAAATGGAGCTGATAATGAAAAAAGCATATTAGAATATTAGAATAAAAAGAATATTAGGTCTAAAAGAAGTCCATTATTTTTGCACGACATCTAAGGCTGAATTTACCATATTAAAAAAGGGTTCCATTTAGGTCGCATGTGTGCTGTTTTGTTGGATTATTTGTTGCCATTTTGTAAAAGTCCTCGTCCCTACTGCCGAGAAACTGAGAGAATCTCGCTGCATAAGCCTCTCTTAAAACGAATTTTTCACCAGCAAAATCGTTAGTCATGGACAGGAATAGGTGGTAATCACTGCTAGGTCCGGACTATAAGGATTGCATAAGGATCTCCCAAACAACACGCTACCTACGCTTGCCGTTGTCCTGATGGAACAAAATTCTTCTCCAATGGACCAAAGCAGACCGTTTCTGGGCGATTGCTTCCTTCAGATGGTCCGACTTAAAAGGTTATCAGTTAGTATTCGATGAGTCAATGCCAACTCTAACAAACACACAGTAAGCCGTCAATCCTGGGTTGCCCACCGTTTGCGCCGACTCATCGTGATTCAACCACGGCCGCCTTTGATTGACGTTGTCCTTAGTGATCCACTTTTCTTCACCAGTGAGTACCCGTCACATGTCACAAATGCGCACATGTCGTTGCTATTCAGCATGATTCCTGATTTGCAGATGGAAATTTGGTCCATGGGTCTCTTTGGCGTTAACTCGTGGGGACCCATACATTGACCTTCTTTTTGTATCCAGCCATGTTAAAATGGTTTCAAATGGTTTGTGGTGTAATGTTAAGTTCCTGGGCTATCGAAATAGTGGTCAGTGGTACATGGTGTTCAGGCTCGACGATTTCCATGATTTTATCGGCATTTTCGACAATAAGCCCTTCAGAGCGTGGTACATCTTTGACATTGAAATTGCCTGAATCGACGGAACTAAAGCTGCGCATCATTTACAGTCACAATATCAAGACAATTAACATTGTTAACACACACATTTTCAATTATGGCGTACTTTCTCTTTGCTGTTGTCCATCCTTATCTCTCAACGAAAACTGAGTCAATCAATCACAAAACTTTCACAAGTATCAAGACATTTCTTCACCAATTTGTCCTATTCCTATTACCAAATCGAAAAAAGGGCAAACTTTAAATTTAGGCTGTAAGAAAGTCTGGTGTATTTATATTATAAAGTGTTTGGCTCGCTAACAGGATTTTAACCCGTTTTCCCCAGGAGTGACATGCTCTCCAGTAGCAGCATATCAACATTCTAATATGTTTATAAACATGCATACATAGACACAGGACTCTAAGTGGATGCATCATATGGAGAAGACAACATGTGTCTCCTAGTCCACAAAGTTCGGGTACAGTCTGCCCAAACCCAAGCACTAACAAGCTGTTGCCAAGCAGGCTTGCACCGCTGCAACAAGTGTGTACAAACATGTATTTATGTTGTTAACGAACTATTGTTACGTGTCTCTTTTCTGCATGCTCCCTTTTTGTAAAGCGCCCTTTCTTGTCTCTTTTTGTCGGAATTTCTTATGTTTGTATTAACTGTTAGTTTATGCTTTAAGAAAATACAGTGCACTCGAGTTTTGGACGACTAAGCATAAAGTCAACTTTGGTTTTTTAACGTAATTTGGTGTTTTGATTCTTAACCGTTTTCCACTGTAACACAACTCAGGGTTTAACTGCTCACGCCTTAATTCTCTAACTTAACGACTTACATGAGACTTTCATGAGAATTAACGCCGATATGGCTTTGATTCAAATGTCATTTGTTTACTGCACCGGAAAATATATGTACATTGATTATGTTCGATTTTTGCGATAAAAAGCAAAAACGAATCAATGCTCTTTTTTTACTTTTATGTTAACAAAAAGATATGCTTTTACTCTAAAAATAAAATTACTATAAAAACAAAAAAAAAACAGATTTCCTTAATTTTTTGCAAGTATAAGCATATCCCTTCCTTTATGAATACGGCCCAGTACATCTTAAGTCGAATTTTGAGCGTAACATAAGAAATAGTTAAACAAAGTAGAAATAAGTTGCTACGTAGCAGATGCATAAAAATGAATATATTAAGTAGATCTCCTACATATGAAGTAGAATGTCATTCCTGATACCGACTTCAGATTAATATGGTTCAAAACCACGACCCACTTAGACTATGATCGAAGTCCATTGTCTTCATCCAATTTTAAATTCCCTTCAACTGCTCAACAGCAGCATCCCTGAGTTATAGGATGTTGCAATACTTTCCGGCATCAGTGTGTCAGGCAGTTTCGTTGGATCGCAGGACGTTACGTGTGTCCTTCGGATAACAATTTATGTAAATAAGCTCTCCCCGCACGAAATTATACGGAAACTTATATTTTTCCAAACGGGTAATTTCGCCCGACTCGCCGCGTCGCGTCGCACTCAAACCGAATCATGAACGTGGGCATGACTCTGCGTGTGTGTGTGTTAGCTCGCAACCCCAGCACTCTGGGCTCAGGTGAATTTACACGTTTTTGGCATAATAATGGACATCGACATGACGATGGTAACGGCGCGGTAATGCTGGTGCGACAATGGTCAGCTCTGGCAAACTTTATTTACTTTCCATGCCAGCCCTGAACGGAGTGCTTAATGAGCAATGGCGAGAAAATAAACCGCACTCGGAACACCTATTTGGACCGGACCGGACCCGGCTGCATATTAGATGGCGGCAGTGTCGGCAGTCCGAGGGGCCAGGGGCCTACTGCAGTGTTCGCTGTGTGCATATCTAATTAGAGTCCAATCCATTGTTCGTGGTTTTTATTATGACATAGTTTTCCGTGGTTTCAGCGGACGCACCACCAGCACCACTAACACCAGCCGTGGCCCCCGTCCATTTCACGCCCACCTGACCTTAGCTGACGAAGTGGCGAAGCTGATTTAAGTTTGATAAGGGCCTTATCTTCGGCGGCACAGAGTGCATCCGAATCTGGCTGAGTGCGCTGATTAATGCCCCAAGTCGGCGGACGGGTCAGACTTGGCAATGATTTGCGAGACGGGGAGTGGCCCGCGGTCGGATGAGGGTGTCCCGAAAGAGTGTTCCGCTTGTGAAATCTGATTATCCCTCAACAGGCGACGCAGACGGTACCATCGCATGTCACCGGCCCACTGATGGGACTGCCGTGCTGAGGTCCTTAATGAAATTACATCATTTCCAATATGAAAATGGCCTTCATATCGATTGTTAGTCCGTTTGCCAATTAGCACTTTGTTTGCCTGCGGTTACAGTCGGCCGGTTGACTGGCTGGAGGGGCGTGTGGCCGCGCCAGAGAGGATTGGGCGTTTTTACACCCTAATTTGGCAGATTTTGATGGAGCTGCCGGTGATTAGGCACCGATATGAATCCTTTGAGAATCCCGCTCACGGAGTGTGCTTGCGTGTGTCCGATCTATATCGGGTGTTTCGTGTTAGTCCTTTTTTGCCGCCCCCTTATACCTTGGGGATGTATTAATTTATTCACAACTGGAATGTGGCCGGCCTGGCTGCCCACACACTCGCCACTCACACTGCGGCCACCTGCGTTCGGAATTCGATTGAATCGATGTTATTTATTGGATGGGCCATAGGTGTCACTATCGGGTTAGCTATCCTTAACGGCCTTTCAAGGGTTGACTTCAGAGGAAATAAAGCGCAGTGCTAATGCAAAAATTCGTGGCTGATTAATAGTGATTTAGATAAGGTGACGGAATTTGGTTTATTCGATTCCCAACCCTTGCCGGGGTATTTATTTCTAATGGGAGTGGGAATGGGGGTTTTTTTCTCTTTCATGTCAATTGTTGATGGGGATTTATGAGCGCAGGGAGTGTACGGATGGAGACGTGAGGAATTAATGTCTCATTTTGATTCTCGAATAGGGTTAATGTTGAGATTCGTTTCCCAGCGGGGTGAGGAGGCCGTTTGGTGTTCTCGGAAAATGCATCAGTTTCTGTCTATGTGTGCGTATCAGAAGTCAGACATTGGTATGTGGGAGACAGCGCTAGACAAAGTCACTAACTGCAAACCACTCGAAAAGATGGTGCGAATGGCATGCATTTGCATCAGCGGGACAATGTGAACCAGCCCTTCCCTAGCTTTAAATACACTCCTCAAGCTTTCGCTGATAGATCTCTTTGGCAGGCAGGTCGCTGCCAGCACGGTGATCAGTCGCTGCGTATGTGGAAAGATCTTAGCTCCGGGCACTCTACCATCGTCGATAAATTTGGATACCTACCAGGAAACTTTAAGACACCTAAGCTCGTCTGCTAGAAAAATTTGTCAACCAGCATCCCCCAGACCTTAATGGGAGTCTGAACACCAGACGCTGGACGGTCGGGAGCCTACTCTAAGGATCTGAATTTTCAATTGTCACCCTCTCACTCTACCGTCTTTCATGCAGAGACTGTAGAGATTAAGGAAGCTCTGTCCAGGCTAAAAAACAATGTAATATTAGGTATAGATACTTTCATCTGTTCGGATGAACAATTCAATTCAATTCAGACGTCCGTATCTCTTAAAGAGATGGCCAGGTATTTCAGCATCCAACTTATGTGGGTGCCGGGACACAGTGGCATTCCAGAGAATTGAGAAGCGAACGAATTCGCTACAAAGGGCACCACCTCAACACACTTACCGGACGGCGAATTGCCGTCCATACCTCTCGCTTCTGGAAAACATCTACTGAAGCTTGAAACACTTGCGATCACCAAACGTAGATGGTCTAGTCTGAATCTTAGACTTCCCATCGGTATCATAACCGTCCACTATGCCATTGGAATTCACGCCTTCCGGCTAGGTGCCCCTTGATTGATTTTTGGAGAAGTTTCGGAGATGAAGAGGCAGAAGAGACCATTTCAATGCTTCCTTGCAATTGCAGTGCATTCTCGCCTCGTATTTCCATGACGTGGCAACACTTAACAATGTTAGCAACAGTCAACTTCATCGCTTTTTAAAAGCTGCTGATGATTCGCAGATAAGGATATACGAGATCCGTAAAGGTAGCCACACTTAGGCCAACTTTTGGCCTAAGTGTGGCTGCCTTTTGAATCTTTATTTTTGAATCGTATATTGCATGAACTTTGAATCGTATTAATTTGTATATCTTTTGCACAGCAAAAAAGAGTACCACACTGCAAGAGTCTACCACCTGCAATCTCTCCTACTGGCCTTGGGTTTCCAGCAGAAATATGCAAGCAAATTGAAATGAATGTATTCAGTGTACTCAGTATAGAGTACACTGATATTATGAGTACCCGTTATATGAATACTCGTTTCATATGAAAATGAGTTAATACTCACATTATAATCAACTATCAGATGATTCACTAATTTAACTCATTAGACTGTGAGTACAGTAAAGAAGTGTACTCGAAATAAAATGAATGTTTTGAAACTGGTTTCAAGACATTCATTGCAGACCTCTAATGTGAACCCAAAGTACAAAAACGAAAAATAAAGAAAAAATAAAAAAAAAAGTTGTTACCGCCGCAGAAGAGTTTTGCAACAAATGTGATTTGAAAGCTTGCATTTAGTTCTCCCGAAAGGGCTACCAATCTGAAAAAATCACGACACTCCGAAAAGTTTCCGGACACTCTCTTCTGCTCATTCCGATGAGGTCGAGTGAGCGATTTTGATCGAGAGGTCAGAAGACCATCTAGCTTTGGTGAGAGTAAGCGTTTCAAGCTTCAGTAGATATTTTCCAGTGATGGATAGTCTCCGCCTGAAAGTTGCCACAGTGAGAGAGTAGTCGGAATGACAGTTGAAAATTCAGATCCTTAGAGAAGACTCCCACTTCGATCCATCTGTGAAATGTCGAAGAGGACCGTACAGCGTCTGGTGTTCAGACGTCCAGTAAGAACTGGGGGTAGGCTGGTTGAGACATTTTTCTCGAAGATGAGCTTAGGTATCGTGAGGTCGGTGTTTCCTGGTAGGTATTCCAAATTTATATTAGGATTTCAGAGTGGCCGGAGCTAAGCTACATACGTATCAGGAACTTGTTTTTCTTCGCAGTTCACCGTGACGCCGGCTTACAGTAGTATGTGTCTGACTATTGATACTACACACGGCAGAAGTCCCCATTTGCACCCTTCACATTTCTTACAACAATATAGAGCTGCGCAGGCTTTTTTGACACGCTCCTGAATATTGGGTATCCACCTTAATTCGAGTCCAGAATGAGGCCAAGGTATTTTGCACTGTTCCTGAGTTTTAGAGGAACTCTCTCGATATTAGGTGAATCGACTTGAGACTACTAGTTCTGACCCAACTGGCGCGAGATACAGTTTCGAATGATCTTTCGTTTTCCCACTTTTCCAGCGTCCAAGGCTTCCAACTAAAATCTCCTATGAATATAAATGCACCGTGCAACGACTCTTTTATATTTTCATTTAATTTTCAACACTGACTGATGGACTCTTCATGAGGACAATCTGTGCCTTGAATGATGCATGTTCGATGAGTACGAGAATTACAAGAAATACAAGGACATCTCCCCTCCCCCCTCCTACGACAGCATTCACTCTTCAGTCTCGTAGTCGTTAAGGCCAACTTCAATGGGTTCTCTCTATTAAAATACGCACCCTCCCACCCTTCGTGTGAATTGCAAGTGGATGAACCTTCCCCTTGGTGATTAGTCCAAGACAATGGTCTACATCGGCTTACATCCTCTTCCACGGAACAAATTAAAACCTAAAGAGACCTCAATTCTCAGTATTTAGTCCTCAGTCCCCAGTCAACAGTTCTCATTCCCCCGTCTATCGTGAATTCATTGGAAAAGGAAGAACAATTTAGTTTTCCACACAAGTCCAGGATCCGGAACAACTAAACGACCAATACAACCCAGCAATTAGCTATAAATTAACGGGATAAACTGTCACGTAGCAGCAGGTCGACAGCGCTTTAAGGAGCAACGAACAGTGCTGTCCCTGCTGTCAGCTCTGCCAGCACACCACTCCTCCACCCGTCACCGGTGCTTCAGACAGCCGACCCATTAGGTCGTTTAATCCCGGCATTACCTTCCCATAAAAAGGTCGATAATTACTCGTCGCACGTCCGTCCCGGACCGTCGTTGTCGTCGTCATTGTCGTTGTCTCGCTTGCGAGTTGTGGTGT
Source organism: Eristalis intricaria (assembly GCA_964034865.1). NCBI lineage: Eukaryota > Metazoa > Arthropoda > Insecta > Diptera > Syrphidae > Eristalis > Eristalis intricaria. The sequence continues at coordinate 38,850,014 of OZ035875.1, forward strand.
GGAAGGAAAATGCGTACACTATGAGTGTGGTTCCGTATGTGCTGTTTGATGACAAGAATCCGACGACTCCTGGGTGTCCTCACACACCTCACACGACACAAAGATAGGGGCTTTGGACGTCAGTCCTCGCCAGTTGATGGCGGATGCCAGGAGCCGGAATGGAGCATCCACCGTAAGCTGTTGTCGGTATAAATTACCTAAAGGACCATCGCTCCTAATTAAGTAATTGAAGGCAATGGCTGCTGGATTTATTGTTAGCCGTTCGGACTTTAATGCCCTCGCTAACCATGGCAATCAACACCGTGGTCCAGGACGTCGTCGTGCCATATCACGGACGCAATGGAGGTGATTAGAGGACAGTGTCACTTCCAACTTCGCATTGATTTGTGAAGCACACGCGTTGAATGATGACCGGTGGCCTGTTATCCTCTCTTGCCTCTTGGGGCGCAGGGCGTCGACGAATAATAATCAATATATGCCAGGCTAACGATGTTGTTATGGTCATCCTAGCAAGCGGTGGCATTCACACAAACTGCCACTGAAACACGCAGTTCACCTGCTGTTGACGAGTGTCTTTAATAGGTGGCCGCACACTCGTAGGCAACTAACAGGTGTCTGCGCCATCTCTGAGAGTTAATTAAACCCGAGAAATAGGCCCTCAGGGTCCTTCACCAGTGCCAGTGCGGGTGGACGTCAGTGGACGCTGGTGAACGCACGAGATTTATGTGCGTCCTTCGTTTCAGCCAGACCAGGAGCGCTGGGATATGGTTTTTGATTTCACACCCTCACACTTGCCCCCAAAGTGGGCTGTTGATTTTGCCTTTGAGTGGGGTGTGCGTGTGTGTGTGTGTGTTTTTGTGCCTGCGTGTGTTTGACATGAGGCGAATGGCCGGGCCAGTGGGATGGAGTGGCAATCGCGTGAAAAACGTGCGTGATATGAGTTTTATTTCTTTCCTGTGTTGCGCTCCTATTTCTGCTGACGCGTGGGTGTTTTCAGTTCAATCAACAGTTCGAACCGATGAAACCCTAACGATTTACTCCCATCCCAGCCGCTCTGATGGTGTGTGCACGGCAGTGGCCAAACATTCTGGCAGATTTAATCAAATAAAAAGAGCGGCCCGTGATAGAGATCTACACGCAACTGAAGTGGGTAACACATGTTATTTATTAAACGTAATGAGTTGACAGGTCAACAAATTTAACAGAACATCAATTATTTCATTAATCTAATAATTTAGGAGCGTTAGGAGTTCCCGGTCGCTGCAGGGCGTGGTTCGCACAATAGATATCAATCTCGGTAGATACGACCCTGCACGAGTGTTGTTCTATTTGGCCAACTACTTCCGGGGTGGTTGAAAGACGTCATTCCGTTCGTTTAGGTTGAAGACATTATGGATTCTTTCTCTCCCTCTGGTTGACAGATTACAAGCACCAGGCGACGAGGGAACGGCTAACGTAAGTTGTGGGAAGCGGAATTGGCTTAGAAGTCGGTTAGAGTCAGCTTCGCCGTGAAAGATTAGTCAACAAGCAAAATATACGCACTTGGGACTATTCCAATCCACACGAGGTCCACCTAGTGGCTTGTACTATATGTGCTTACTTCGTTACTTTCTTCTCAGGCCTTCGAGCCATAGAGCTTGAGCAATAGCTGCTTTCTATGGATGACGCTCCAGGGCACTCTGTTTCCATTCATCAAGGCCAAGCTGTCTTGCATCCGCGATTACTTGGTCCTTATACCGGAGATTCGGTCTTCCCCTCCTCCTCGAACCAGGAGGCTCGGATTCGGAGACCCTCTTAGCTGGAACATTGTTGTCGATGCGCTGGATGTGGCCGAGCCAGTGCAGTCGACGGATTCTATTCGTATCCTCCAATCGCCTTCCTCGCCGATGGGACCAAGTACCCGACGTAGAATTTGTCTTTCGAAGGCACCAAAAATCAGATCTGTTTTGTTTATCGCACAGTTTTCGGCTCCATATAGCAAGACTAACAAAATAAGAGTTTCGTAGAGCATGATTTTGGTCTTTCAAGTCGGTAGCTTTGAGTCCAGTTGTATCGACAAACCGAAGATGCACCGGTTGCCAAGTGTGATTTTACGTTGGATATTCACTGTGATGTCATTCGTGGAGTAGATGTTTACCCCGACAGACTCATTTGGATGCCGTGGGCCTTTGCATATAGGACAAAGTTGTTGATTAGTCTCAACTTGGCAAGATGCCACCCACGATGTCTATAAATGCACAGGTCAAGTTGACATACGGCCTCCTCTGGATAGCTTCTTCCGGAAGTCGCTTAAAGATGAACCTATCTATATAAGCAGCGGCCCTGGGCCACAATTTTAAGCCAGGACTCGGTTCAGGTGTTCGTGAATTTGGTGTGGGGGGAGACTTCTCCACCGTTTAAAAAAGGCTTAGCTAAGCTTCGGATACGTTTGACACTACTGTTGACGACCATGGACATCGATTTTCGCTTCTGCACGTGGAATGTGAGGTCCCTTAACAGACTACGTGTAGCCGATAAGCTTTCGGAGGCCCTAGAAGCCTACAAGGTAGACATCACCGCCACCAAGGAGGTGTGTAGGGTTGGATCGTGGAAAAAAGAGGATGAAGACCTGTGATAGATGGCTACAAAGAGCGAAAGCAGTGCTTGTTTAGATGGGGGTTCGTTGTTCGAGGCAGTCTTAGGCAAAAAGTCTTAAGCTCAAGGCTACATTCGGCAATGTCAGCCTAATATGGGCCCGTGCCCCAACGTAGGATAAAGATGACGATAGCTAGAATGACTTTTATGATCTAATGGAGCGGACATCCTTCGCAGACCACAGCCTGCATGACAACATGTTCAAGAACGGTTGTTGGATTTCGTGACTTGGCGGAATCTCACAAGTCCATGGTCGTCAATCAACCGTCAACCATATTGATCAGGTTGCGGTCGACGGCAGACACTCCTGCAGCAAACTTGATGTTCGAACGTTCCGAGGAGCCAACATCGACTAGGACCATTTACCATTTCCTTGTAGTGGACAAGGAAAGAACTCGGTTATCAAGAGAACGGGGCACCAAAGCTTGAGGTAGTAAAGTTACAATCGCAATGGACTGCTAGGGTCTTTGCCGATCGAGTCTCCCAGAATCTCTCTCTAATTTCGGCGCCACGTGCGCAAGAAATCGAAGAAGATTGGAAGTCAAGAAGCCTTCAAAAAGCCTGCCAATGATGTGCTGAGTATTACGACACCAGCAAGGAAAATCCCATGCTTTAACAAAGAGTGCAGACAGGAACATGCAGCGAAGATGGAAGCCTACAAGGCAAGGCTGCAAGGAACAACGAGAACGGGATGAAACCCTTCTCAGGAGGAAAAATAAAGAAAGACCGCGATCGAGGAGATGCCCCTATCCGTCTCCTCGATTTCCCCTAGGGCAGAAATGATGTCCGAAAATTTTAAGGGTGAAAGAGTTACCCAATGGATAGAAGGTTGGGACGAAAATGGAGAACTAGTAGCGGAGTCGCAACCGATACTCAGAATTTGGGAGAAACATTTCTGCATACTCTGAAACGGCGATGCGAACACCAATGCTGCTTATGGTCGGAGGAAAGCATTCTCGACGATTGGCATCTCAGTATCGTTTGCCCAATCTACAAAAGGAGACCCCTTTGACTGCGCCAACTCTAGAGGGATAAGTCTCATAAACATCGCTTATAAGCCGATTATAAGCAATCTGAGGTCTATATCACTGTGGGTTCTGTGTGGCATGTGCCGCTCTATCTAGTCAATCTCAAGAGCAGATGAAGATTCCCCTGGTCCTATCGAGAGAAAAGTTCTGCGTTCAATCTTTGGTTTTGTTGCGTGGATGGTAGTTGGAGAAGAGGCCACGCCTATACGAATTCAACGCATATGGTGGTTAGGCCATGTAGAACGAATTTACAACTCTACTCCAACCCGAATCAATGGGACAACGCCACCATTTGCGCACACAAAGTGCATTCGGACCTAAACCAACTTGGCATGCGAAATTGAAGGTAACTGGCTAAAATGCCTGCCATCTGGAAAGGCTTGTTTGCTGTTGCCCAGGTTACCACTGGACTATATCGCCACCAGAAAATGAAGAAGAAGTATTCTCCACTTGACACGGCTGAGAATCGCCTCACATATCCCAATGTCCCAAGATGGACTCGACTATGCCCTGCTGTCCATTAGAACCCCGTCGACATCTGAACGAGACATAATCCTAATGTAGCAGCTATGGCAATGACGTGATTCCCTCCCGCCAGCTGTAGATAGAACCAACTAGCACAACTAGCGCTAGGCTCGACCATCTTGAATCTATGGCAACAATTCCACGGTTCTTACTCGGCTACAAAGTCTTGAACCTTAAGACTCCTGAGACGACTGGATGGCGCAGTTGGTTACGTTCCTGCGCCTGGTTAGCGCGGTCCCCAGTTCGAATCCCAGTGAAAGCAAAGTTGGTACGCCTTTATCTGGTTGGCACTGTCACTGGAGTCGTCAATCAGTGGTAGTTATCTGACTCTGGGTATCACAATGGACCAATGTGGTCTAAGTGTGCTGGGTCATGTGTCTGTGTGCATGGGGGATTTATCATTTATCAGATATCGTTCAGATCTTAAAAATGCAGTTCTTGACCCATTTTTCAAAACTGGGGTTTGCCTAAGGATCGTCCAAAGCAATGTTTTGCAGGAGCCTCCCTCTAAGTGTACCAGTCAATCGACACACTCACTCAATTCGGTTCACAACCTCATCGATTGAATTAAATTCTTCTTAGCAATGCTTGTGACTTCAAGACTTTAACATCAAATGGGCCACATCCTGCCCATAATCCCCGAGCCTCCACCTGAATGGACTTGTCATAGTTCGACAGGCCTCCAAACGCCTCATTACAACTTTTTTCACTCACTGACTGAGAATAACTCCGTCGCTCGCTGCTAAACCAAGTTGTATTTGAACTTGAATCCCACAGGCAAGTGGCAATATTTGCGCCAGCAATTAACACAAAACATTCACACATCCCCAGGGCTTCCGAACCTCTCCGAGACCATGCGAAAGGTTGGAGGTCTTCAGCTGGAAGAACACTCGCTCTCCGTTGCCGATCTCTCCAAACACATCCTCGTCTAGCCCGGAGCCAAGTTGTCTGCCATTTCATGGAATAGCCCCCTCAGCGCACGGCACAGGGAACTCCAGCATCCCGCCGCCGTCGTCGACCAACAAATTGTAACACTTGCACACGTTATGTTTGTATACGAATTGAATTTCCTTTTCCCCCCACCCCCGCCACTGCTGCCACGACCACTTGAGAGCAAAGTGCGAGAGTGATGGCCCCGGAGGCCTTTGCCCAAAACAGCCTCAACTTCGTTTTGTGCTCGCCGCCATGGCCGATGCCGCAAAGAAGCTCCGCTCAACTAATTTGTAAATGAAAACAAACACGACGAAATTAGGTTTATAGTGTTCCACAGAAGCACACACATGAAGGCACACGTCCGTCTGACGGAGGAAGGGTGGGTGGATGGATATAGCCTGCAACGCAGCCAGGTGAAAATATGATGACGACGGCGGCAGGGATTCCTGGGTCACAGCTCTGCGGGTGATCCATCAGAGAACGGACCACTTTTTTCTTCGTTTCTCGTTTCCCGTACCGCTTCCAGGGGCGGAGGGCATTTGCCAATTCATTTGATGTAGTCAACTGGAAGTGTGGGTGAGCAAAGCAAATGTCCGCCCGCCTGGGGGTGGACAAAAACAAACACTCGCCACCCACCGCACCCGTCGGAGGAAAACAACAAAATGCCACAGGAGCAGGCCGCTTCTGCTGGTGTTGCTGCTGGTGGATTTTTATTGATTCTGACAAGACGAACGCAAACAAAAATTATTTTATAGGTGGGAATCAATAGAGGCGGCACACACAGCCGCACACAGGCACTCACAGACCATCGGCCGAGAATCAATCAAACCGAAATGTGTGTTTTGATTTGTTTAATTGCTGGCGGCCGGTGGTCCTGGAGCTAGTCCTGGTGGTGTCGGTGGCGGTGGCGGTGGGGGTGGGGTGGTTCTGCCCCCGTGCCTTACCTCCTTCCTCACGCGTGCGTGTGTTTGTTTATGCGGTCAGGCGGTATCTTTTTATTTGCTGCGCCATTAACTTGATCTCTTTGAGATTTCGTTCGTAAAAGTTGTTTTGTTCTTTTCGTGTGTTTGCGGTCGAGGAAGGGGGCAGGAACTTGTGCGTAGGAGGCAGAGTCCATTCGCTGGAGATGCCTTGACACGTATGAATATTCCAAAAACAAGTGCTGTTTCGCATTCTTTTTGATGTTTTCATATTGGATTAAGTTTGTGAGGGACGTTTGTTGATTGCGGGTGGTGGTGGCGAGTTAGTGTTCAGCGAGGGATTTTGTGGAGGCGGGGCAGACGCTTACACGGAATTCGGCGATTATATGGAAAAGTTGAAGCGATAGCGGCCATCCGACGACTGCAAACGTCTCAAACGCTGAGACATGAAATGATTTTTTGACAATCTTTGAAAAAGGTGATCCAACAGGAGACCAATGGAGGCATTTTTTGGTGATTTTCTCGGGGAAAGGTTAGACGTAGCTTTTTCTACTAGCGCTGCAGTCTGTACTCGACCTGATTGCCTGAACTAACACACCTCTTCAGCAGACACGATCTTTAGGCAGCTGCCTCCAGTTTCGCACACCAAGTTGTTTGAGGTCCTTTTCCTCTTCTGGTCGCCATCGGTCTCGTGGGCATCCTCTATTGCACTGTCCCACTGGTTCAGAGCCAAGACTCTTGATGCAACATTTTTCATTGATGCTTCGCTCCTATTGGTCGCATCGTGATGTTATGAAGCCTAAAGCCTTCCTCGACAAATTAATATTTTCTTCTTCTTCTTAGGTCGCCACAGTTCGGTGTGGCCCTGGGCCTCACACAACTTACCTCTTCAGCCGATTTGTGTGCGCCACGTGAGCCTGGCCATCCTAATCGTTGGATCCATAGATGCCTGGTTAGGCTCATGTCGCCCTACAGCCCGTACAGTTCGTGGTTGAACCTTATTCTCCAAATGCCATTTACTTAAACAGGACCAAAGACCTTTTTTCTCGAGATAACCAAGAGCCTCTACAACCGCTTTGGAGATAGTCCATGCCTCTGCGGCGTAGAGCAGGACGGGGATTATGAAGGTCTTATACAAAGTTTATAATTCTGTCGAAAGAGGACTCTGCCTATTGAGCCCGTAGAAACAGCGACTGGCTCGGTTTTGGTGTTGTTTCTATTCACCGCGGAGACGAAGACCTTGCCTACCTCGAAGTTGCCCATTGTGACGCCCTGTCCAAGACGTAGATGTTATATGTCCTTTCTTGACGACAACATATATGTCCTTCGTTTTGCCTTCATTCACCATCAGACCCGGTTTACCTCATTTCGTCGCAATGACAGTTGTACGGACTTCTGGTCTCTTGGCGTGTGAGTCTTGCACGATCTTCTCCAGAATGGTGTTAAAGAAGTCACATGACAGCGCATCGTCTTGTCTTAAACCTTTTTTGACATTGAAGGTCTTGGTAAGTTCGTTACCGACCTTGATGGAGCAGCGAGAATCCTCCAACGTCATCTTGCACAAGTCGCCGAGCTTGGCAGGAATTTCTAAACTAGACCTGGCGTTATACAAATCGTCTCCATGCACGCTGTCATGCGGCTTTGAAATCGACGAATAGGTGATGTGTGGCGACTTGCATTTCCTACGTCTATTCCAGGATCTGTCATAGTGTGAATATATAGTCATATACAGCGACTGGCTCGGTTTTGGTGTTGTTTCTATTCACCGCGGAGACGAAGACCTTGCCTACCTCGAAGTTGCCCATTGTGACGCCCTGTCCAAGACGTAGATGTTATATGTCCTTTCTTGACGACAACATATATGTCCTTCGTTTTGCCTTCATTCACCATCAGACCCGGTTTACCTCATTTCGTCGCAATGACAGTTGTACGGACTTCTGGTCTCTTGGCGTGTGAGTCTTGCACGATCTTCTCCAGAATGGTGTTAAAGAAGTCACATGACAGCGCATCGTCTTGTCTTAAACCTTTTTTGACATTGAAGGTCTTGGTAAGTTCGTTACCGACCTTGATGGAGCAGCGAGAATCCTCCAACGTCATCTTGCACAAGTCGCCGAGCTTGGCAGGAATTTCTAAACTAGACCTGGCGTTATACAAATCGTCTCCATGCACGCTGTCATGCGGCTTTGAAATCGACGAATAGGTGATGTGTGGCGACTTGCATTTCCTACGTCTATTCCAGGATCTGTCATAGTGTGAATATATAGTCGATGGTGGACTTCCCCGTCCTCAAACCGTACCGATAAGAATCTATTAAATTATTCTATGAATAGTTTCAGGCGCTCCTCTGTAATTGGCGCAGTTAAAGAGATCTCCCTTTGTGGATTGGGCAAACGATACTGAGATTCCACTCGTCGGGCATGCTTTCATCTGACCTGTACCCTACCTGCTCATCTCCAGCTCATCACCCAGCCTTAATGAGTCCTGCAGACAGACTGTTATTCGACTTAAGTCTCGATATCGCTATCTTGTTTGGATGCGACATTGTCTAGGTCCGGGGGACGGAATGCCTTTCTGTCATCGTCCATTGTGGGGAGCGGAACATTCTGCCTGACAGCATTGGTGTTCGCATCGCCGTTTTAGAGTCTGCAGAAATGTTTCTCCCAAATTCTGAGTATCGGTTGCGACTCTGGTACTAGTTCTCCATTTTCGTCCCAACCTTCTATCCATTGGGTAACTCTTTCACCCTTAAAATTTTCGGACATCATTTCTGCCCTAGGCGAAATCGAGGAGACGGATAGGGGCATCTCCTCGATCGCGGGCTTTCTTTATTTTTCCTCCTGAGAAGGGTTTCGTCCCTTCGTTTCTGTCTATGTTGGTAGAGCTCAAGAACAGCTCTCGTTGTTCCTTGAAGCCTTGCCTTGTAGGCTTCTAGCTTCGCTGCATGTTCCTGTCTGCACTCGTTGTTAAAGCATGGGCTTTTCCTTGCTGGTGTCGTAATACTCAGCACATCAGTGGCAGGCTTTTTGATGGCTTCTTGACCTCCAATCTTCTTCGATTGCTTGCCCACGTGGCGCCGAAATTAGACAGAGATTCTGGGAGACTCGATCGGCAAAGACCCTAGCAGTCCATTGCGACTTTCCTACCTCAAGCCGTGGTGCCCCGTTCTCTTGATAACCGAGTTATTTCCTTGTCCACTACAAGGAAATGGTAAATGGTCCTAGTCGATGTTGGCTCCTCGGAACGTTCGAACATCAAATTTGCTGGAGGAGTGTCTGCCGTCGACCGCAACCTGATCAATATGGTTGATGGTTGATTGACGACCATGGACTTTGTGAGTATTGGGGTCAGACAACCGCGTGCTGGCCGCAGAGAGATTCCGCCAAGTCACGAAATCCAACAACCGTTCTTGAACATGTTGTCATGCAGCTGTGGTCTCCGATGGATGTCCTCTCCATTAGATCATAAACGTCAGGATGACTTAGCTATCGTCATCTTTATCCCACTTTGGGGCACGGGCCCATATTAGGCTGACATTACCGAATGTAGCCTTGATGCCTCGATGAGGTGTTCGTTTATGTACTTAAAGCTTAAGACTTTTTGCCTAAGAACGCCTCGAACAACGAACCCCCATCTAAACAAGCACTGCTTTCGCTCTTTGTAGGCATCTATCACAGGTCTCCATCCTCTTTTTCCACGATCCAACCCTACACACCTCCTTGGTGGCGGTGATGTCTACCTTGTAGGCTTCAAGAGCCTCCGAAATCTTATCGGCTACACGTAGTCTGTTAAGCAAAATCGAAAATCGATGTCCATGGTCGTCAACAGTAGGTTCATCCGTATCCGATGGTTGTTGTTGTTGCTGAACTAAGCCTTTTTTGCACGGTGGAGAAGTTTCCCCCGCCCCACACAAAACTCACCCGCCTGATTCGGGTTCTGGCTTAAGATTCTGGCCCAGGGTGTGCTTACTTACTTACAGCTGCTACTAACAGACATCGTCAAGTTGAGAGGAATCAACATCTTTGCTTCATTTCAGCTTCTTCCACCATATCCCTGGAACAGCTACGTCCAAGACGGTAAAGAAAGTGACTTCATTCATCCAACTCAGTTCAACAGCAGAACCTCCAAGAACACTCGATTTCCCTGCAAAATGCAACTAGTTGTTAAGTGTCTCATTGCTACCGAAGTGCATTTCTCTAAGCTCTCACTTGACACCGCAGTGCAACTGAGACGGTCTGCCCGAAATCCAGGCGCTTGACACCTCTGGGGACTGCTTGGACAAACTTACCGACTCATTAAAAACTCCCCCAACGAATTCTCTCTCGATTTTGGTGAAAAACTTGTTATTCTTGCGCCCCAAGGACACCGACCAGGACGAGTTGGCAGAGGCTTGGCATACCTACAACTCAACCGCAGTTAACAGAGTTCTCTTTCTCGCTCCCTCTCCCTCTCACTCGCGTGCATACATGTTTGGGGCGAAAAGTTTTCCCGAGGAAATAATGGAAATTTCTGCAACATAAAAGGATATAAGTTTCCAGTTTTCCAACCATTCCACCGCATCCACATCACATCCACATTTCGCATCCCTTGGCCTGCCACTGGTCGTCGTCGGTTTGTCGTTCGCTTCTTTCTCGTCGGTTTTGTGTGGTCCTGCAGCCGGTTGGGACTGCTACTGGTGGTGGTGGTGTTGCTGCAACTAATACGACGAACGATGTGAGAATGCGACAAAGTTTTCGTTTGGAATTAATCCAAGTAAATTTCCCGAGTTTTCCCCGGCGACTCAAACAGACTCCGGGGCTCCCGGACTCCCGGACTTTTGGACTCCCTGATTCACTGTCTCCAATGTATGCGTGGGACGTGTGTGTATGCTTGAGTGTGGGTATGATTTGGTGCTCAAAATGCACTATGGCCGTAGGTGGGATGAGGTTAAGATGCCCTGGACCGTTCATCTTAATAAATGACCAAAGTTTCGTTTCATTTCCAGCATCCTTTTGCGAGGACGAACGACGAGTCGAGGATGCGAACATCGCAGCGCATCCACAAATAATTCGAATTGCTGGTGGTCATTCCGCATACCGACCCAACATTGTGTGCTTCGGCTTCGGCTGCAGTATGTATGCGCGTGTGTGTCCCACAAACAATCCTTGGCCAGAAGAAATAACAACGCTGTGCACAGGACATTGGACGACACAACCACACACATATCAATAAAGTAGCCATTTTCGTAGAATAAGGATGGCCTTTGCTTTCTGTTGAAATGGGCGGGAAATCGCTTGTGCATTCGATTCTTTTGGTGTGCAGCCCCTCAATTCGCACTTGAGGGATGAGTGGACCGTTCTCGGGATACGGCCAACCGTGTAGCCCAAGGATATGATTTTAAACTTTTCTTCAGATAAGAAGAATGGGACGACACTTGTAAAGTTTTGGCGTTTTGTGTAAACTTCTCCCGTTCGTCCCCGGCAAACATTTTCGCTTCCTTCCGATGGCACACACTCCACCGCGCCGCGGCGCTCCCAGCTGCAATGGTCTGCCGAATAAACCAATTCACCATTGAATCGATTTGTTGTGCAGGCCATGTGGTGATCGGATTTTTGTGTGTCCTGTTTCCTGCGCTCGCCGGCAAATGTCGACTTATAATGGAAGACATTCCCGATTTGAAATTACTTTTTCGATAGTTAGTCGAGGGAATTGCGGAAATTGAAAGTGCTCAACGATATGAGGACGGTTAAGGTAAGCACGGCGATGGCGGGAGGATGCGACTTGAGGGAAGCACTTTCGCCGAACTTTCATGTTATGGGACTAAGAAGTCAAGTCTGCTGAGGATCCAGACTTTTCCGCTTAAAACAAGTTCTTATCGATGGAAGGGGTGGGGCTGTCCTGATACATGGGACAGTGTAATCCAAATCAAAGTCACCTTGTTGCTGAGAATGAAATGACTTTTCGCATGTTTCGATGTCTGGACATTTTTTGAAGACCCAATAAACGACGAGTGATTGGGGGATTGAACACCATGAGTCTGAGGGACTGCCTTGAGGGACGTTTATGATTGACGAGCGTACGATTGTCGACATCTTCGTCTTAGTTCTCTGAAAGGACAGACTTTACTCAAGGAAGCCACCGATACAGCAAAAGTACCCGACTTAGTAGACTTTTTTTATTAAAGGGGTGCCTACAAACATCGTGAAAGTTGAAGAAAGCTTTGACCTCTCTTCCGAGCACTCACCTGCAATCTTGACCATAAGCAATAGATTAAGGAAAGTAGAAGGTCCGCCGATATTGATAGATGACAAAACTGACTGGGAAAGTTACAGCCATGACTTTGAGTAATATAATTTTTTCATTTTAAAATAAAATTAAATTGACCCCAATATTAGTCAAATGGGTCTTTAAAAACAACCTTAGAGTTAGAACTCGAACTTGAAAAGTTTATTAGCCGCCTGGACAAATAAAATTTAAAAAAAATTTCCAAATTCAATGAAACAAATTTTCCGCCAGAAATAAAAGAAAATAGAAAAGCGCTCAAGAAATGGCAGCAGTCTCGCGCCCCACAACATAAAACATACCTAAATCGCCTGTGCAACCAACTAAAGAAAGCTTTACAAGTTTTCAAAAGCCACGAGATAACGACTTATCTTGGAACCCTAGCAGATGAAAAATGTACAAACTACTCATTTTGGAAAGCTGTAAAAAATATCAAAAAGGACCAAATGCAGGCCGCGCCAATCAATCAAAAACAATAATGAGGGGACAATTATTTGGAGGAAACATTTCAACCTTTTGATGGACAAATATTGGTAGACGATGCAAGTATAACTACTATATCTGACAGGTCTAGTATAGACCTAGGACCAGGCAGTCAAAAATCTAAAAAACAACAACGCGTTCTGGCTGTGATCTGATAACCGGACAAATGCTGAAGTACTTGCCGAGAAAGGCGCTAATTAAATTGCTCTACTTAATAACCGCTTGTGGGTCATCGTGGCGTAGTGGGTAAGTGCGTCGACTCCTACGCAGAGGGTGCCAGGATCGACACCCGAATTTACCACCTTTGATAATTCACGGCTCCACCTCTTTCGAGTCACTGACAATGCTCAAGAGTTCTCCTGTCTAGAAAAAGCTTCTCAACTTCGCCGTTCGAAGCGGCATTAAACTGTAGGTCCTTTCCACTCGTGAAAGAACAATAGCACGCACAACACGAGTGGTTTGCTGAGAAGCTAGGCTCAGGTCCGCCTCGGACTGTAGCGCCATCCATATTATTATTATTATTATTATTATAATTACTTAATAAGCGCTTCATTTAGGCTATAGGTTCCAGACTCGTGGAAGGTTGCAGAAGTGATAATGCAGTGAAGTGATAATGGTTCCAAAACCGGGCAAACTGTTTAACAACAAAAAGTCCTACAGACCCCTATTACTTTTACCAATAATATCCAAAATTTCTGAAAAACATTTATTAAGGCTCATTCAAAAATTTATCGAAGACAATCAACTAATACCTGACCATCAGTTTGGGTTTCGAGCGAAACACTCGACAGTTGACCAGGTATACAGAATAACGAATGAAATTGAAGGACTATGGAGGAGAAAAAGATCTGCTCCACCGCTCTACTTGACGTTGCCCAGGCCTTCGACAAAGTCTGGCATCAAGGCCTAAAATACAAACTAAGCAGGCTTCTACCGACAAGCTTGAGATAAGATACTCTTATCTCGATAACAGGATATTTAGAGTTAAAAACTGAACTGAATACTCCGATTTTAAAGAGATCCGAGCAGGAGTCCCTCAAGGGAGTGTCCTTGGCCCTACATTGTACCTGGTGTACACTAGAGACATACCTCAAACTGAGGGTACACTTGTGGCTAGCAACGGGACGTTCAGTTCAGTCCTCAACTGTGGTCAAAACGCAGGCACATTGCTCCCAATGAGACCAAATCAACGCATATAAATTTTACCTACAGAAATATTGAAAATCTACCAGTTTTCATTAATTCTGAACAAATACCGTACGCGAATGAAGCAAGCTATCTTGGTATGACTCTCGACGCGGAACTCAAGTGGAAGGCACATGTGAAAAAGAAACGGGATGAGCTCGAACACAGGTAGAGACATGAACTGGTTACTTGGAAGGTACTCCAAGTTAAGCATGTCCACCCCAGATTTCTTGGTTACGTCGAATTGCTTTATTTTCCTTGCTTGGGCTGGGTATTCGCAGAGCAGATGTTGGATAGATTTTATTTCTCACTGATCGCTGCAGCTTCTACAGTCGTCGAAGTCGTTGTGCCCGGTAAGGGCTCCTATTAGCGGTTGCACTTCCTTAAAAATAAAGCTTATCGTTGATGTTGACGTCTTTCTGCTCATCTTCACCCACATTGTCCTTGATCTTGCTCCGATTTCCAGAAAGAACCAATGTGCTCTGGCTGTATCCAGGGCTTCGTCCGTTAATTATCGCCAGGAGCTAAGTGGTTTGAGTGCGTAATGGATTGCCGAAGTTTTTCAGCAGGCTGTCTGCTTTTTTCGTTCCCTTGGAGACCAGAGTGTCCTGGAAAGGATATCTCATCAACCGTTGCATAACCTGACCAGTTTCCACGTCAAGATGTCCGATACTATGGCTCTCATTGCCACTTGTCTGACGGCTTAGATGGAAATAGATTTGTTGATTATGTTGTGTTCTCTTCACTGTTCGTGTATCGCAACCACTTAAGCTTGAATCACGCTGCAGTCGTCCCTTAATACCACGGATTTATCGAATTGGTCACAGAAGATCCCTGAGAACTGTACCCGCACTCGTTTTGAGCCATCAGTGTACAGGGAGAATTCACCATCTACTAATTCTATATATATATAATTCAGTTTTTCTTGCCATTGTTTCCGTTCTGGGAAACATGTGTATAAGATCGCCGCCGGGGTTAATGTTGGTGGCAGGTAGTCCGTTTGGTTGTTATGCTATGCCGATGTCTATTTTGTGAGTATGGAAGCGTGGCGATATAGTTTTTCTTTCCAGAGTCCCGCTTCTCTAAGCCGCAGAGCCCATGAGGGTCCACTCTTGCTGAAGAATAGGAAGAAAAGAATAGCTTCGAGTGCACACCCTGTTGAAGCCAAGTCGCCTTGACTTTCATGAAATTACTGTCACACGGCAAGATGAACGTGGCCAGAGCTTAACAACGGCAAAACAAAAGAAGCTTCTGGCAGTGGAATGAAACTCGATCCGTGTAGTGATCACAGGATACTGTCTTATCGGAACAATGCTGAATTTAGCGAGAGCTGCCGGAGCTGCGGCGATGATGAAGAGACCAGGACGATCCAACATCTGCTTTGTCACTGCCCAGCTCTCCAAGATCGGCGCCTTTGTTCTAACAACTATAATATATAGCTAGTATATCACACCTGGTTTTAGGCCTCAGGTTACCCCATAGGCCCAAATGCACATATAAAACGCCATATGCGCCTTTGTTATACATTCATCCGAGTGTCAGGTAGTGATACTAGCTACTTTGCTGTCCTTGACCGCTTGAGTTTCACTCCACTTATAATTGGGCAGTCGAACTCAGGGATATTTGAGGGATAGGTCAAGAAGTTCGTTTTTTCAAGGTTGACGTTTAGTCCTCGGCCTTACGTCCAGTTATAACTAGCAATAGTCTATCACTGAGACATTCGTTTATCGTTGAAGAAAATTTATCTTAAACTATGGCCACCTCGTCTGTGTAAGCAACTAGTGTGAATCCTTAATTATGGCATAGACTTTTGATTGAAAGACTCTGGTACGTTGGCCTATGGGTTCAAACTACTTTGTTCCAAATACTCCTGGGCCCTGTTCCTTCATCAGTACCATTTAACTGTGTAGCCGCTCAGTCTGTGGATTATGGATTCATTGTTCCAGTCCTTTTTGGTGCTCAGTTAATTGGTAAATTTCTTTTAGAAATTGAATTGCCTGATCACGCCATCTTTTGGAATGGCCAATAGTGGTAGCTTTTTGACTAGTGCATCGCATTGTCTCTGTCGTTTCCTATACTTTCCTTTACCATTCTCGTGATTACTTTGTTTGTACATTCTGCAACCACTAGGTGCAAAGGAGTCGGCTCCAATAGCACCTCCATGCCTGCAGTTGCGCAAGTTCTCATTGCCCCTGTAATACAGAGGCACCTGGGTCCTTCGCTTGGACACCTTGCCACGGTACAGAGGCTTAGTAAAGATCAAATAGTCTTGGAAATGCATCCCTTAAGAGTAGACTTAAAGCGAAGATTCAGTCATCCCCCTTCCCTTCCTACTACCCTCATTCTATCGGGTGGGCCGGTTCGAGGTGTTATATGAACCGTGTCGAGGATCTGCTTGGCAACTCACCTGGCGACGTGTGGCAAAACAAAAAAAGGAACGATTCTGTTGCCCCAAAGGTCCCAAAACCAGCTCCTTATATGCGGGAATCTAAGAAAGCGGCTAGCTCCGCACCTAGCACTTCTAACGACTGTGTAGACTGCATAACTGACTGCAACTTAGGTTAGGTTAGGTTAGGTTAGGTTAGGTAGGTTGGCTGCTAGTGCATTCACCAGCACACTTAGACCATGTTGGTCCATTGTGATACCCATAGTCAGACTACTACCACTGATTGACTACTGCAGTGATAGTGCCGTTAATTTGATCCCAACGGCAAATGGTGAATGGACCAGATTTGAAAACCAGATAAAAGCGTATTAACTTGCTTTCACTGGGATTCGAACCGAGGACCCCGCTGACCAGAGGCAGGCACTCTACCAACTGCGCCATCCAGTCGTTCAACTTAAGTCGTGGAACTGCAGAGCCTTCGAAGGTGATAGGGCCTTCTCATAAAAAATAGAGAGAGTGGGGCCTCTGCCTCACGCTTATTGGAGTAGCTCTCTGAGATTAAAAAAAGATCCACGACCTATACCACCTAACCTCAACTTACGTCTTATGTCGACTCCGAACGGCGCAATTTTGGAATAGGAATATTCCTTGAGCATTTGTCAGTGACCTGAAATACGTGGAGCCGTGAACTATGATGGAAGTTAAATTCTGGTATTAAACCTTCGCCCGCGGCGAAGGAGTCGACACACCTACGTACTACGTCATCGCGCTGGTGCTACTTCCTATGACAAAATAATGTTTCTTCAAACAGTCGACTAACCTTCGTTCTTGCTGCATCCTCTGTCCAATTGTATGCGGATTTCCAATGTCTACAGGAAGCTAGTACGAGGGCAAGAAATAATGACGCAAATACAAGGTCTTGAGAAGACCACGTACTCTATTCCACTAATTCCCGGGATGCATCTCCATGATGTCTCCCAAGCAACCATCCATTCATGCCCCTCCTTGAGCACTCGGCTATACAAAATCGATGAATCCTATTTTGTGGTTACACGCTAACAATATAAAGTGACTGCAGGCACCCATTAAGATTGAAAATGAAAAGCCGCATCATTATGCCGTTGCCGCATCAGCAGAGACTTGTCTCCAATAATTCCAAGCACTTAATTGTCAGCTGCCGCATTCTGAAGTGCACACACACACATGCACACACAGAGAGAGATAAAATCTATTACGTCAAGTACAAGCGGCTAAAATGGCGTCCAAGAGAAATGAGAAATGGTTAAGAGGATTCTTCCGAGTCATTTGTCAAGTTTTGGTTTTTATTCGCAGCCACCCCCTGTCATTCATCCCGCCACTGCTGCGGGCTAAGAGTGTTGCATCACAGCCAAACGTCAGGGATAAGCTGAACCAGCGCCGCCGACCGACCAGCAACAGGAAGAAAATTAATTTTCCCCATGAACGATACACAACACACGCTCAGACAAACACAACATGGACAGCGCTTAAGGAGCCGATAGACGAGGACCAAAAATTAAAGGTGCCATCCTTGTGTGCCCCGAAGTCCAACACCGTCACCAGCCGCACCACTATCATCGGCCATCCCCTCCGCCACTCCCCGCTGGTCACGGCAGAACAGAGTGCAACTTGTGCGGATCCATATGGGCCCAGAGGCAGAGGGGAGGAGCAAGCAACGTGGCATCAGTGGCCTGTGCAAAATCAATTTTGGCAACTGACCAAGGAACATGCTGAACGCTCTGGTTGCTCGTGGCCTAGCTGCTGCTCGTTTCCCCCACTCCCTTTCCACTGCCATCGATCTGGACGTGCACTTGCTGGCAGGTCAGGTGGCATTGTTGAATGCGCAACATATCCTGGGTCGATGATGTTCCATACACCGACACCATCGCCTCGCCAGTGGGCACATCCGTCCAGCACCACCATCCCGCCGCGCCGTGCTCTAGCATCGCCAAACACAGCTCTGAATATCCTATTAGGTCAGTGACAATAGCGCTTGTTGGCGTTAATCTAGATTTCTGTAGGCTATTAGGTACATGGGTTGCAGTTTTGGTAACAACACCGAGGCCGACGCTCACACCCTCCGGTCGTCAGCCGTTTTGTGTGTACGTGTCTTCCGATTGTTCGCCTCTGGAGGGGATATCGCCCCACCGCTCTCCTCGAGTGGTGTTATTGATTTAACAAAGCGCGCCGATTTCCGTAGGCCCAGACGGCGGCGGCAGTGGTTGGGTGGGACGGGTTCGGCGATGTTTGATTGTTTGAGCACCCAACCAATGCCAACCCTAACCTTGCAGAATAATTCCCGAAATTTAATTTAAAGTCCGTTCTCGTCGTCGTTGTCAGAAAGACTTGGTGCGGTACAGTAAAGGAAACGAGAGTTCCGTACACGAACGGCCGGAGGTTAAGACACGAGCACTAGTCTAACTACTGCAATGTTAGCGTCCGGCTCCCTTTGAATTTTTTTTCGTTGAACTTTTTGAAATGTTCCCCCTCACCGTTGAATGCCAAAAATCGCTTGGTTGCTGGCCAAACTTGTTAGCTCTCGGCTGGCTGGTGATGGCCTGTTTGTGGTGCGAGCACACAAACGAAGGCGAAAAACGATCTATGGCCAGTCGTTTGGGGCCAGGAAACTTTTATTTCCCTGCTAAAGGGATTTTTCGATATAAATTCTCGTTTCTTTTTTTCTTCCATTCAATGGGTTGGCGCGTGAGATGCACGCGGGCGGGTGCGGTAGGTTGGGAGAGCGATTCAGTGATTCATTATCTGGCGTAGAAATTCTACGGGCACTGTGCCACCTAGTCGTGAGATGCATTTGGAAAGTGTTTTTCTATTTATTTGGTCCTTCCTGAGTGTTTGTTTTGGAGTGGTCTTTTTTTTCCTGTTTGTTGACGGGTGGAGGTTTCATCAACTTGTTGGTATCTGTGCGACCGTCAATCGATAGGTTGATATGAAAAAGAGAAAAAATGGAGATCGCTGGTGAAATTTAGCGTTTAAAGGCTAAATACTATAAGTTCAGACGATTCTGACCAACTAACTGGTTTTATTCCATTCCTATTTACAATAATTCTTGTCACACTGGATGGAGCTGGTTGGTTTTAGAACTGTTTGGCCACACTTGTATTTATTTTTCTTTATTAGCCCATTCTATGGCTTTTGTAACAATTTACTTGCATACAATATATTTGTCTACACAAATTCTATTAAATTTTTTTTTTCAAAACATTAAAATTTGTCTCACTTTTAACAATGTTTGGTAGTTGATTGAATATTCTAAAGCCTTCACATACTAGAGAATTTCGAGCTCTAGCTGTCATAAAATTTGGTAGTTTTATATGATTAATATTTCTACTGCTGACGTCCATGGATAACGAAATAAGGACAGCGATATTCGGTTCTGCACGTGGAATGTGAGGTCCCTGAACAGACCACGTGAGGTACGTATATGAGCAGCACAACATGAAATGCAGACTCAAACCTAGTCAACGAATTTAGCATTGCACACCAAAGTGCAAGCACAGCCAAACCGCTTGCTTGGTGATCACCTTGAAGTTCATTCGTTGACATCAGGTATCTAATTGCAATAAGTTGATGAGTCGATATCATGTTGGCGAGTCAACGTATTGTAGCGTAGGTCATAAGTTAGATTAAGAAATGAATGAATGGGAAGTCAATAAATAGACTCGACACCGAAGAGTTGTGTTTTTGTTATTTTATTCGGGTTATGAATTTAACTCGTGCAACCGATGAACTTGAGGAATCCCTCGACGCTTATAAGGCAGATATCACCGCTATTCAGGAGGTGCGGTGGGATGGGCCGGGCAAAAAGAGGATGAAAAACTGCGATATATACTTCGATTGCTACAAAAAGTGCGATTGCTACAAAGAGCGAAGGCAGCGCTTGTTCGGATGCGGGTTTGTTGTTCGAGGCAGACTTAGGCAAGAAGTCTTAAGCTTTAAATACATAAGCGAGCGCCTCATAAAGGCTACATTCGGCAACATCAGCCTGATCTGCGCCCAGGCCCCAACGGAGGATAAAGATGACGACAACAAAGATGACTTTTACGATCTCCTAGAAAGAACATACGATCAATGCCCCAGCTACGACACCCAGATCGTTCTAGGAGATTTCAACGCAAAGCTGGGCAAGGAAGACATCTTTGTTAGAGTCATCGGGAAGCACAGCCTGCACAATACATAAGCGAGCGCCTCATAACAATCCGCATCAAGGCTACATTCGGCAACATCAGCCTGATCTGCGCCCAGGCCCCAACGGAGCAAAAATATGACGACAACAAAGATGACTTTTACGATCTCCTAGAAAGAACATACGATCAATGCCCCAGCTACGACACCCAGATCGTTCTAGGAGATTTCAACGCAAAACTGGGCAAGGAAGACATCTTTGTTAGAGTCATCGGGAAGCACAGCCTGCACGACAACACGTCCGAGAACGGACTCAGGCTGTTGGACTCCGTAACGGGCCAAAACCTCTTTGTAGCCAGTACGCGGTTCCCTCACCTCAACATCCACAAAGGGACCTGGCGGTCTCCTGATCAATCAACCGTCAACCAGCTTGGTCACATTGCGATCGACGTCAGACACTCCTCCAGCATTCTCGATGTCCGAACATTCCGAGGAGCCAACATCGACTCGGATGGATCATTTCCTTGTTGTAGCCAACGTAAGAACACGTATATCGATAGGACAACGGAGTAGAGAATTCGGCCACCTGTGGTACGTATCGATTTGAAACTCGGTGGTCTTTTGCAGGATTAACCTTAGTAAGGACAAGGCTTGATTGAAGGCTTGATAGAAAAACGAAATCTATGATATTTTTAACGAATGATTTGATATGGAGAGTTTGGTCATTGGTCTACGGGTGCGTTCGCAGTTAAAGTTAATGTTTGTCCGTCATCATCATTATCATAATCATCTTCTGTCTCGCATGATTCACATCCATCCAAGGGGTCGCGGGGGTAAAGCACCCACGAGAGATCTCCAGGCAAATCGATCCTCCGCCATCGACTCTAATTCGTCAGGAGTTATGCCCAAGCATAACCAGGCGAGTCTATCGACTTGGTCCAACCACTCCCTGGGCCTGCCAAGTGGTCGTCTTCTTGATGGAATCGCATTTACAGCAGAGTTCGAGCAACTGAACATTGAGCAGCTACTTCTCGTACGGAAAGGGCTATGCTTAGATGGTTTGGTCACGTGACACGAATGTTCCCGCCATTAAGACTTCTCAGGGGTATCGAGAATGCGAAGTTTGTTTGTAAGAGTTGAACAACCATTCAGAAGTGTATTATATTTTAAAATATATTTTAGTATATTTTAAAGTGGAAATTCGGCTTGTCTTATTTGGAATGATCCCGTTCCAAGTCAATTTTTAGTCTCAAAGTGTTTTCGTTGCCTTTGTCAAGCATTCCATTATCGGGTTCAGAAATTAATTAATCCCGCAGCGAAAATCAATTCAAATTTAAACTCGAACAAAATAATAACAAAACACAAACACAGTGAAACCCAGTTCTTTTGACTTTGAGGTTCGAGGAAGATGAAGTAAATAAGTATGATCTTAATTGTAAGATTCCTCACAATCACTCTCTTCCGCTCTAAGACCCCAAAGTCACTGCATAAAATCGCACAATTCATTCCGAGCGAACAAAGACTAAGTCGCCCCAAAGACCGATTTTGCATGCAAAGGGCGGGTTCAGCCTCGCCTCACAGAACATGTTTGTATAAGTTGTCTCCTCCTCCTCGTTCTCCGGTAGTTTTATTCAAATTTCCAATTTGTCTTCCACGAGCGCAATGAGCTATTTCCGCTGACTTGGCCCGCAAGACGACAAGGATCATTCCCACTCCCAACCGCCAGCCAAATTCAAGAAACCAAGACCAAAGAGGAGACAAAATTGAAGAGAATCAAAAGGATTCTTGTTGGTTCTGTTGGAACAAAATGTATCCCAATTCAACACTGTTGCACGGTTAACGAAGACGAAAAAGCAATTTACATTCCTTGCATCGCTTCCAGACCAGACCACCTGACTGAATGGGAGCGCGTACCAGGGGCAGCGCGAAACACACACTTCAGACGCGAAAACGACCAAAAGTGTCTGGTGGTAGTGCGCACAAAAGCCGGTAGCCGTCAACACACAGCCCCAGCAACAGGTCCCATTACAATGAAATGTTACTTTCTAGACGGAACCACATAACGACTGCCTCCCACTCTCCGTTGGTAGCGAGGATCTGGCTCTCGCTCTCGCTGCCATCTCCCACTCATCCAGTACCATGTTAAAACAATCTAAGGGATATTACACCCAAGACTATGATCGTTTGAATGAAGTGCATTTGCAGCGGGTCAGGACCGGGATACAATTTTCCCCATTCCCCCGCGCAAAAAGGACGAACGCCAACAACATCCGCGGCAATAGAAATTCAAATGCAATCGAGCTGTTGAATTGGTTGCCTTCTGCCGTTTTTATGAGCGCCATTGAGACGTGTCTCCCTCCGCCCTCTGATGGGGCATTGAAACAATTGAAATCCACAGTCCATGCCTTCCGCACGACCCGTTGTGCAGTGCAGCGAAGAAATTGTTAAGGAATTTCCATATTAGTTTGGGGCTTCCCCCACCCGTGTGCACTTTGCATTGCAAATTCTAGAGAAACTCGTACCTGGGCCAGGATGGGACTAGTGCATAATAAGGATTTCCACAAGCACTGGGAGTCCCCAGTGCGAACTGAGCAGGGATACGGTGTAACTCCCAGCTGCAGCCAGTCGGTGAGTGTGCCATTATGTGGTGTATACAAAACTGGAAACATCCTCAACACAGGATCTGCCACGACTTTTTGCCAAGCGCAATGGGACGGGCGCTTGACGGAGATGGCGTTATACGATTTTGATCTTCGATATGGGCCCTGCCGTCAGTCACCCCTGCATGCCGGTGTGAAGGTAGGAGATTCACCGCCCCGTTCTGCTGTTCGGGGCTTTATGTGAGTGCGCAGCATTACAAAGGACTTTGGGGAAAGGTTTCTTGTTGTGCATTTGCTTTCGTACAAGCAATGCTGCTGATGCTGTTTATGTGGTGTGATGGTGATGTGTTGTGGTGTACTGTGTCCTTCACAGGATAACGCTGGCGACTAAAAGTGTGTACTTTTAACAGGTTTCGGCTCTCTGTGCTCCTTCAGACTCACTGGGAAATTTGTGTACTTACTTCGCCCCTCACATCTCTGGCATCCTGACAGGAACACCGTCTAATCACACAAATCTTCCGCTTTCATTCCCCGCCCACCCTCCGCCCTGGCGAGCATCCTGCTCTGTGTCGTCGCTGTCGATGTTGCGCTTTCATTTTCCTTTGGGTGAGTGAAATTGGTTTGTTTATGAGTGTGCTGAAAAGAAAATCTTCCGTTGATTATTTTCCGTTCCAGATTGTTTGAAGGTGTATCCGGAATGGGTTGGGCAGTGACACGGGGTTACGAGGGGGCTGGTGAGCTGGGGAATGATTTCATAATGAGTCTGTGAAAAGTTTTCGACTGACCGCATGGAGGGTTAAAGTTTTATAGGGTCAGTGCGGGTGTATGTGTCGTCTTCGGTGCCGGTAATAATTTATTGGGGAATTGATTTTTGTATCATTACGATAATTGGCGCACGGAAACCGCACGTAAATGTTGCTTCTTCACTTCGTCTGGTGCGGTTGGTGGAAGTCAGATTAGTTCTTAGAGTATTGGCACTGGAAGTCGTGGTTAAGTGGGCACAAAAGTGCATGAATTCGGAGATAAATTGAAATAGATTCATGGGTGGATTATGGTTCAAAGGTTACGAAACAGAACACAGAGAATACGGATATCTAAACGAAAATGACTTAATACCCATGATTTCTTGTCCACGAATTCAGATCCGAATGGGTAGCTGGAACGTCCGAACCCTCTTACAGATATCCAGACTGGGCCATGTCTGCTGCGAAGTTACCACATTTTAATCATCGGTTTGGCCGAGATAAGGCGGACATGCCAGGGCGACCTCTAAGCGCAGCCAGGCGAGTACCTTGCTTATGATGAGATCATGCTCGTTCTCAGCGTAGTCGACCGAATGGCTGATGTCAATCGCAGTCGCAGTCGCAGTCGATACTGACAATTTGGAAGAACCATTTCAGCAGACTGCTAAACGGCGATGATCACAACAGTACCGCTGTCAGGCAGAATGGTCCACTCAATATGGACGATGACCGACGAGAATTCCGTCCCCCCGACTTAGACGAGGTCAAGATAGCAATATCAAGACTGAAGTCTTACAAAGCTGCCGGTGCGGACGGACCGCTGAAATTTTTGAAGGCAGCTGGAGATGATCTGGTTGGGCACATGCACCAGCTCATCTGTAAGATATGGTCAGAGGAAAGTATGCCCGACGAGTGGAATCTCAGTATCGTCTGCCCGATCCACAAGAAGGGAGACCCCTTTGACTGCGCCAATTACAGAGGGATAAGTGTCAATCGATTCAACATGTTCTCTTCCGTTTTGTGTACTCGCCTGAAGCGGTTTATAAATAACCTGATAGGTCCGTATCGGTGTTGCTTCAGCCAAGGGAAGTCCACCATCGACCGTATTTTCACACTACGGTAGATCCTGGAAAAGACACAAGAAAACCTTTTTGTCGATTTCAAGGCCGCAAATGATAGCGTGCATAGGGACGAAGTATACAAAGCGAGAACTCTCGCTTCTCCATCAAGTCGTTAACGAACTCAACGAGACCTTCAATGTCATGATAGGTTTTAGACAAGGTGACGCGCTGTCATGTGACTTCTTTAACATCATCCTGGAGAAGATCGTGCAAGACTCACACTCCAACACTAGAGTCACGATCTTTCAGAAGTGCGTACAACTGTTAGCATACGCGGATGACATTGACGTTATTGGCAGAACACAGCGAGCCGTCAATAAGGCGTTTGCTGGCATTGAGGCGGAAGCGGCTAAAATGGGTCTAGCGGTGAATGAGGCCAAAACGAAGTAGATGCTGTCATAAAGAAAGGACACCCAACATCGACGTCTTTGACAGAGCGCCACAATGGGCAGCTATAACTTCAAAGTAGTCAAGGGCTTCGTATACTTCGGCTCCGCAGTTTATAGTACGAACAACATCAGTACCGAGATCAAAAGCAGAGAAACTCTTGCCAACCCCTGTTTCTATGGGCTTAAGAGGCAATTGAGTAGTGGAGCCATCTCTCGAAGGACGAAGCTGACTTTATATAAGACCTTGATGGTCCCAATCATGTTGCACGGCGCGGAGGAATGGACAATCTCAAAAGCGAATGAGGATGTCCTTGGTCTCTTCGAGGGAAAAGCTCTGCGTGCGACCTTTAATCCTGATTGCGTTGACGCTTTCTGGAGGAGAAGATTCAACCACGAACTGTATGGGCTGTACAGCATACGTCTAGTCGGGCGTTTTCGGATCCAACGCCCAAGATGGCTAGGCCATGTATAGCGTATGGACAACTCAGCTCCGGCCCGAAGAGTCTTCGACTCCGAACCCGTGGGACAACGTAACAGAGGGCGCCCGCGTTTAAGGTGGCGCACCCAGGTGGAGAAGGACCTCAACCAACTTGGCGTGCGACACTGGAGACTGCTAGCCAGAGACCGTGCTAGCTGGAGAGGCTTGTTAGCTGAGGCCCAGGTCCACCCCGGACTGTACCGCCAAATAAAGAAGTAAAAGGTTGATGTCAATCTGATACCCACTGTGGCTAGACAGCGTGAGATAGGAGTCTCTATGTTCGATAAAGTTTCGTACAACGACTTTCTGTACGAGCTTACAAAAAATGTATAAGAACTTTGAAAAATACCTCGAAAAGGGAAATGCAATTAACAAAATTATTTAATGAATTAACAAAATTAAAACCTACAGCTAAAATAAACAAAATCAAATTTTTCAATGCTTATGGTCTTATTATTAAGAACAAACATTCCCATTAATTATGAGATACAACGTCGTTTAAGTGGCTGCCTCCGTTAGACTCGCTGTAGCGCATTCTGTCATCCAGACCTTGTTGATGGTCTCGGACTGTACCTCATGATGGAGGTACATGATGATGATATTGACTTTAAGTGTTTGAATCGTTTCTGGATTGTTGGCATAACATCTGTCCTGTAGGATTTCTCACAAAAAGAGGTCCAAAGGGGTCAAATCATAGCTCTGAGGCTGCCAGAGCCAAGACGGCTGATAACACGATTTGGGAATTTGGTGCCCAAAAGATCGAAGTGTGGCATAGCGCTCCATCCTGATTGAACCAGAGGTTTAGATACATGTCCTCAATTTCAGTAAAAAAATGTCGGTTAACGTGGCTATGTAACGTCCACCGTTGACCGAAACGTTGTTCTCAGCCTCATTTTGTTAAGAAAAATGGTCCAATAATGATCTTGGCCACAGCAGGCATATTTTCATCTGTGCACATAGTACGACAACGGGAACCATGAGTGTTGTAACGAACTTTTTACACCAAATTTCGTACATTAGTCGCGGTGCGTGCTTCTTTGCAGCCAAACATTTGTTTTCAAAAACGCACTGTTTGGACTACACAGCACTCATTTTGGAAATAAGTTTTCAATATTTCCCAACGTGGTTCCAGCTCATTTCGTTTCTCGGAGGTAGGATACCGACTTTCTGTTAAGATGTCCGATTTAAGTGCGGGAAAGCCACACACAGCCGTGTCCTGATCAGGGAAAGTATCAGCTTCAGATACTCATCACCTTCCCAACAAACATTAGGGAACGTATTAAGAAGGCGGCGGCAGCTATTTACACATGTAAGATAATCCTTGGCCCCACATCGGGAATTAAACCAAGGATGGCTCACTGGATGGATACGGCTGTCTTAACATACGATATCCTTGTTTGGTGGCCAGCACTGAATAACAAATCCAATATTAAATTGATAAACAGTATTCAAAGATCAGCGTCTATCTGCATCACATGGGCATTGCGACCCCCACTGCCGCCATGGAAACATTGCTACAGATTCTTCCTATAGACATCTATGGGAAGCTGGTAGCCACCAAGGCAGCATTAAGGTTACGGGAGTGCAACCGCTGGAGCAGTTCATAGGTCATACAGAGATAATCAGAAATGCGAAACTACCAACGCATACAGATTATACAACACCCGCTTTAGACTTCGAGACTTCGATTTGGGTTCAAAACACTTATCCCAGACAGAGAAGATTGGGAAAAAGATCTGGTAAGAAATCCAGGCTACCTGGAAACCCACACAGTTGACTCAAAAACACATGAGGGCACCGGACTAGGAGTATTCGCGATATCGCTGGACGTATCCTTTTCCCTGTCTCTTCGACTGCCCAACCATTGCAGTGTATTCCAGGCAGAAGTTAAAGCTAACCAAGATGCTGCCTGGTTACTGTCAATGGACCCGATAGATGGTCTATTTATCGCCATTTACATAGATAGTTAGGCGGCCATAAAGGTTCTGGATACACCATCAATTAAATCGAAGATGGTAAAACTGTGCCGTCTATCTCTTCGGGAGATCAGCAAGCTAACCCTATGCTGGGTACCTGGGCGTAGTGGTTTTCCAGGCAACCAAAAGGCCGACGAGTTAGCAAAAACAGCGGTGGGACTGCCACTGGAAAATAATCAGGACACCCCATATCCATCACTCCACATGGATGGAATTAGATACGTGTAGGACTCCGAGGCTTATTTGGCTCTCATTAAATCCAAACAAAACAAATACACTCCTAAAACTAAACAGGAATGCAATAAGGAACGTAGTGGGCGCGGTATCCATTCCAGAAGAATGGGAGCCCCATACAACGACTACGGCAGAAGCTGTAGAGACGAGGAGGAGGAAGAAAATACACTTCATCTCCTCGGCATTTGTTCAGCTCTTGCAAAAACTAAAAAAGATATACTAGGCAACTACTTTTTCAGAAACCTAGAGGAAATGTCTCACTTAAAGATACAAGACATTGCTTAGTTTATCAGGAAAACTAATTGGCTGTAAATTAGCACAGGAGTGGACTTGTCAAAGTAGGCCAATAGAATACCATTAGGTAGTTTCTAGGTTTATTCCATTTTCGTTAGTATATTCCCTTTTAAAAGGAGCCGGTGAAAAGCACCGGGATAGCACTGGCGCTCCTTGGTGGCAATCATCCAAACCTAACCTAACCTTCTCTTAAGAGTTCTAGCGGGAAACAGCTGTCGGTATCGAAATAAATCATGGTTTAAAGAAAAAACACAAGCTGGCCTACCCTGTATGTACATATAATCTTGTAGCCCGTAATGAGCAGTATTGCGAATCTGCTCAGAGTCAGTGTGAAGACTTTTCCGCCAAGCGCCTGTGCTCCACTAAATACAGCTTGAGACTTATCCCTGTTCTGATACAACTGTAGCGTATTCCTCGTGGCTGTGGCCAAGACAAGGTATTTTCCGGATTAAAACAAACATGCTACAGCTCCACACCAAAGACTCCATAGATAAGTCTAGGAAAAGAAGAAGACGAATTTATTGATACCCATTTTCGTTGCAGTTTTCCTTTTATCAATCTCCGAAAATGCTTACTGTGAAGAAAATCGGTAGGATTTGGTCTGCACTCACTATCAGGCATCATTGGAAGATCCACTCATTTAAGGGAGTACTAGTCTACTACTCTAGACCATAACGAGTGTACGCATAAGACCATATTGATGGGAAAGTCATTGGCGTGTCCAATCACAGTTGGATTGGATAGTTGGATTAACCGTGCGGTTATTTGGTAATCTTGTCCTAATTGCGGTGGCCCACACTAAAAAATATGGTATATTCGACGATGGACCGGTCCCAAGCTTTCTTTTCAACGCTTTTCGTGTTTTGCCTGTGGATTCAGTATATTATAAGTTAATTCATGACTGACAGTACAAAGGGCCTTACGCTTACCAACTTCGAACTTCAAAACCACAGCAGTCTACTTATCAATCCCGGCTTAAGGGTGACTCACAACTCGAACCAATTTTCTGACGCCCTTCCAGTCTCCTAACACAAATCCCAAGTCCACTCGGAACACTCTCTACCAACTATAATCCCCGGTTTCCTATTTGTTGATACTCCGCACCCTCCGCCAAAGCAATTAGTCGCATTCTGTGAAACATAATTTGCCAAATAGTACCTCTGACACGCCCTCCGCCTGCTCCCCCCACTTTGGGGTATCCATCCTTCAGAATCAGGGGCACGGAG
Organism: Eristalis intricaria; assembly: GCA_964034865.1. Taxonomy (NCBI): domain Eukaryota; kingdom Metazoa; phylum Arthropoda; class Insecta; order Diptera; family Syrphidae; genus Eristalis; species Eristalis intricaria. The sequence continues at coordinate 38,879,585 of OZ035875.1, forward strand.
AGACGAACTGAAAATGAAGAAAGAAAAAACCATGCAGAGCAAAGAAAAAAAAATGCCAAACGAAACTTTCTAGTCTATTTACGACTGACGATGAGCCAGTATGCAGATATCCAAATCTCCAAAGATGAATACGCCACTCTCAGGCGCTAGCCTTGGAACGTCTTTCGAGGATGGGGGGAGGAGCACAAGAGCGAGCGCATTGCTGCTTTTGACGCTCATTGTAAACGAGCAGCACCCCCGCCCGCCATCGTCCCGCTCCGTCGCCGAAAGCGAGGAAAAGAACACGAAGATGTGGGAACCATTTCGTAAACTTTCACAATTATTCAAATTGAAAAATTTTCAAAAAGACATTAGTGTCAACAAGGCAAAGCCGTGTTATGGAACGAGGCTGTGGAAGATGTGAAAGGAAGAGGCACAGACTGGAGCATTGGAGGAATGAATCTCATGGTTTTTTTTTTCTGGCGCTCCTTGCTTACGTTTTTCGCAGATCTCATTCAGCTCCTCTGTGCAGTGCAGTGGGAGCATGGCTGCTGAGGCACGCCCTGACACACTTGAAGTTCTGTCATTATGAGAGCCATGGCTCATTTTCGCAGTTCGCAGTTCGAGGTTCGCACGGCTTCAGTTGATGATGACGACACTGAAGATGCCGATGGTGGTGGGGGCGGGGGTGACGGCAGCGGCGGCGGTCGCCTTGTCGTCGTTAGCGGAGTTGGTGGCAATTCTGTTGCACACTTTGCTGGCAAAACTTTGTCCTGCCAGTGTATGAAATTATATCCTTAAACTGAATAAGTTAATGACTGGGGCGGGGCTGGAAAGCCGAGAGACCGAGAGAGAAACTTGCGAATCTCAAAGAAAACCAAGCGAGGTTACCCGGGCGAAATCAGACAATGCCGTCAATTTGGCCCTCAAAAAGTCGGGCTTGAGCGAATTTAAATTTGAATTTCGACACCAACACCGGAGCGAGGATGATTGGCTGGGGAATTCCAGTGCCATGCCGATACCAAGGTGCAGTCTCTCTCTTGGCGCTTCTGCCGATAATTAGCGAGCGGCGGAATTCTCTGGAATTTACCCGCCACCACCCCACTTGCCGCTGTCAGGACGAGGAGGGATGTAAATTATTGCGGCGCTTGGCAAATATGAAATGATTTGACGTGGCGGCACTTAATTAAACGCCTCCAGCCGAAGGGGGTGGTGTATAGGAAAACCCTTCTTCTAAGCATCGCATCGTGCCGAGGACGGTGGGTGCGACGCGACGGGATGGTTGGGAATTCATTACAGAAATGACTTACATGGGGGTAATGAATAACTTAGGACTGTAATAAACGTCTCTCTGTAAGTGATAAGATCAAAGGGGCTGCCGGCAAGTGGGAGGAGGCTGGCACGACATGAAATGACTGTTGGAGGAGGAGTGACAGTGACTGGGTGCCTCCTGGCTTTATTATATCGATATTAATTTTGTGTTTTGGCTGTTAAATCGCTTGGTGTTTACGAGATATCAGAGCAATTAAGATGTTGCTGGGTGCTGGAGTTCTGCGGGTACCGCAATTCAATTAGGACACTTGAGCTTGTAACACGCAATGGAGTGGAAATCTTGTGGTTTTGCCAACGTGTTCGGTGGCTAATCTCGAACAACAATTTCAAAGTATGTACAATTGGTAGTGAAACTATTTGGAAATCAAATGTCGCTGAAGAAGAAGATTTTTGACATTCATTATTGCAAGTAGTACCTTTTAACTAGATTGTCAGACCATCGAACAATTAAACAAAACACCAAGGCAAGTGGGAACCATTGAAGAATCCCTCGAGTGTAAGAAATACACACTAGACATCGTTGATGCATTCAACAAAATCGAGCCAAAGGCAATCTCACTCCTTGGGATCGAAAAGTCCTTGGTGGCTTTTATCCATCAGTTACTCGCCAGCAGGGTAATCCACTTTTATCTGGGAGATGGCAGAGGACTTCCTAAAGGAACCCCACGTACGTTGCAGTAAATGAGTTCCATCAAGACTGGAAGAGGCTGTATGCAAAAAATATTGCCCATGTGGACCTCAAGAGACATTAAGTGAAGCTTGACGCATGGACACATACGTACTTGGCGTTAACCCACAAAAAATGGAACTTGTACTCTTCCCCAAAAGATACAAAATTGCCCAGTGCGGCACTACTCTGCAACTAACCGCCAGTGTGAATTTTCTGGGTCTAATGGTGGAAAATACCATATCAGTGTGGTTTCACGCAAGGGAAGTCACAGTAGATAAAATGTTCGCACTACGGCAGATCCGGTAAAAACCCAAGAAGTCCAAATCGATACCCATCATCTATTTATCGATCTTAGTCCCGCATATGACAACGTTTATAGAGACGAGTTATGCAGAGCCATGTCTATTTCTTACATCCCTGCCAAACTAGCCAGGTTGTGCACGATGATGATGGAGAGTGCTCGCTGCTCTATTAAGGCCGGTAACGACCTTACCGAGACCTTTGATATCAAAAGTGAGCTTATACAAAGCGATACACTGTCATGTAACTTCTGTAACATCGAACTTGAAAGAATTGTGCGGAACTCAAACGCCAACACCGGAGGCACAATCTTTCAAAAATCCGTGCAACTACTAGCGTACCCCGACGATATTGACTGAATTGGCTGAGCACAGCGGGATGTCACGGGGACGTTCGATGACAAAATGGGTTTAACGGTAAATGAGGGCACAACCAAGTACATGCTGTCGACAAAAAGGGATACAAGACATCGACGAATTGGACATTGACGGCTATAACTTTGAGGAAGTAAGGGGCCTTGTGCACCTTGGCTCTGCTATAACAACTCCTCGGCAGAGATAAAACGAAGAATTAATCATGGTAATCGCTGTTTCTTTGGGCTGAGGCTGAACTCACCGGGTGTGGTACATCTAACACTAGGAGGAGTTCCACCTTCCATGTAAAACGTTGTAGCCAAACATCTACTCATCTATATACATACTCATGCATACATACCGATCGTGAATGGCTAAAAGGCGTCACATGCCTTAAAACAAAGGAAAGATGGCCATCAGTGAATCTCAAGTGATCGCTCAATCTGCTTAGACTTAGCAGATCCTTACTCGGATGCTCATCGGCGTCATAACCGGACACTGTTCAATTGGAATTTATTGCCCACTGGATGTGTGCCCGATACAATGAATCAAATTGGATGAATAGTTAGAAACCACAGATCACCGTCTTTGCTCGCATATGCAAGTCATATGTAGTTACATACTAGGGACTTATAGTTTCAACTATCTAAGAGAGCTAAGTAGCCAGCATTAGCCAGCCAAACCACTTGGGCATAAGTAACTGCTTGCAATGTTAGAAGAATTCAATCCGTGGGGACAATGGGCCCAATTATCCCTAAGTGTGATTATCTTCTGCAATCAGACACTTCTAAGCGGACATTCTCATCACATTTGAGCGATGAGAACAACTCCGACGTCAGGTATAGAAAATGTACATCTTTTGATGGTTGACGAAAAACTAGTTTGCTAGTTAGATCGCCAATTACGTCCAAGCTATTTTATTTAAAATTTATTACGAAAAATTTACAAGTGCTTTTATACTCTGTTTATTTCAATTTTTCTCCATGCAGACGGCAGGTATTAGCCCTCCCAGATTCTTTGTAAGCCCTTAAAAAGAAATAAAAAATTAATAATAATAATAATAATAATAACATTAACTGCATGCCATGACGCTTACAACATTGGTAAGGTAATTTCGTGCACAATGTGCTGCGGTTGAGTATAAGCTTGGTAAACAAATGTACAAAATTTGGTTATTTTACAACATATTTAAAATCTTACGAAACCCTGTACAATTTTTTCTTTGCGTTTCTTCTTATTGTCGTTGAATTTCGACGAGGGGCGAGCCCAGTAATAATATTTGTACAACAGCATCATGAAGCAGACGAGGTTAACCATTCCCCATGTATACCCTTAAGCCTACTTTCGGACGCAAGGTTAAATTCAGAGACTGTTACACCGATTTTCCGACCTACGCGCGACCTCGTCCGGGAGGGTGCCTGACCAGCCGTGGAGAAAGGCCGTGGTCTTGTTGTTTGTTTTTTTTTTTTTATGGGCGCCACGCGATTGACCTCCCGTACGATCCACCACCGTTTGAACCGCGACAAAAAGATGGTAGTCCGCCTTATGATTCTCTTCACAATATTTATTTACTTAAAACTAACAATTTTTGCTTAAACTAACTTAAATATAACATCAATTAAAATGAGAAAAATTCATTAATTCAGCGAAAAGAAAAAGGAAAAAAAAAAAGATAAGAAAAAAAAAAAGAAAAACCAAAAAAGGTATCCGACGCCGAAAAGATTCCGAAACAAAAAAAAAATAAATGGTCGTCTTTCTCGGGACTCGAACTCGGTACCCACCGATCCGGAATGGAAACCGCGATAGCACAAACGCGCTCCGCCAAAGCCTGGACTGATCGTGACACTCTTTTAATCTAGTCGTATCGATACGGCTTTACCGACAGTTCCGATTTTTGTTTTGTTGTAATTTTTTTTTTGTTACCGCACACAAGCTCACCCGGTCCTACCCACATACAACGACCGATAACCTGGTCTTCGGCTAGCTTTACCTCGTGTAAAGTAATAATCCGGCGATATCGTGTCGGGATCATGCGCTGCCTGTCGGGGTGTCTTGTTTTCCGCGCTCCTCCCTCGGTAACTTCCCACTGCGATGTCGTCTTAGTGTCCGGGTGGGACGCGAATGCTTCTCTAGGCGCCTATCTAACACGTCACGCAAACAGAAAAGGTTGCAAGGAAAAGCCTCGAATCACTGTAAACCAAAATAGAGTAAAAGTAAGCCCAAATTAACGACTCGGTTTCGCCCGCAGACGAGAAATCCTTCCTACCTTTCTTCACTAGTTCTGCGCCTAGGGTGTAATCACTGTCATAAAAAAATCCGTAGTACTTCTCTTCACTTTAACAATCGTTCCACAACGTTCTATCCCCGACGTCAGAATGCGACTGAAGTGGATGGGTCCAGCTGTCCTCTGCATCGGTTGTACTTTGGAGAGTTGCGGGTCTCCACCACATCAGGCCATCTGCAGAGCCGCTAGTTCCCAATTTACCACTTCAGCCACTTCAAGGTCATGGAACCATAATTTGGAGGAACTTGGAACGACCGAAAAAAAAGGAAGCACTACCGGACAGGATTCGAACCTGGGTCCCAACGATCCGAGCTAGCGCTAGACCCACAGAACTACGAACACCACTAGTATCTAACGAACTAACACTAGTGACGTAATGTTACGTCACACACTACGCCCTGAACACATTTAAATAGAGTTCTGAAACTGGGCGAAAACCTTTATAGCCTTGCGGCCTAACAAGACTCGTTCTTCAGCCGCACCACACGAATGTGGAATGCTCTTCCCAGCCTAATATTTCCCACAGGCTAAAACCTGCAGATAGCCGCCATCTCTTAACGAGATGGCCAAGTATTCTAACATCCAACTTATGTGGCTGCCGGGACACTGTGCCATTCCAGAGAATTGCAAATCGGACGAACTCGCTAGAGAGAGCACAATTTCCGTGCTCTTTCCGGGTGGAGACCCACCCTCCACATCTGCTAAAGCTTGAAACGCTTGCTCAAACAAACCGCGGATGGATATCTGGCACAGGATGCCTCATTACCAAACAACTATGGCCTATGATCGATCCCAATTGATCGCTTTGCTTGATCAGATTATGCAGGAATCCATCGGAACTCACACCTCTAGACTAGGCCTCCCCTATAATTATTTCTGTAGAAGCTGCATGGACGAGGATGGGGAAGAAACCATCGATCACTTGCTATGTAGCTGCAGTGCTCTCTCATCCCGTAGATTCAGGATTCTGGGGGCCCATTTCTTTGTTAATCTGGCTGAACTGAGCAGCATCAGAATAAGCCCTCTTCTTCGCTTTATCAAAACCACAAATTGGTGTGCGTAATATGTACCCTTGATCTTCGTGGTAACACAATGGGCCTTCGCCTGACCTAATTGTGTCTGATGTCCTAATGCACCTCAACCTAACCTAACCTAACAACCTGCAGATACTTAAGACCAATGTGCACAGGTACCTCCTTTCCCTTTCACAATTTATACCTTCGGCCCGTGCTTTGTGTTGACCCCGGACACATAAGGGCTATAGCAATATCTTGAGCACGCGCAAATTATACAAAAAAATCCGGATCACAACGCGTCCAGCAGGACCTGCGTGAGACGTGGCTTCCACCCATCTACGCACATACCTAACCTTACCTAACTCCGCCACAAACCATCCCAATCCAACCAGAGATCTTACTTTGTGCTCCATTCAGCACCAGTCATGTTCTAAAAACTCTCTCTGATGCATTTCAAACCTAACTCCATTTGTTTATGTTTGACATAGAAGTTCCTAACATCCACTATAGACCTTGACTCCTTCGTGTTGCTGATTCGTACAAGGAGTCACCAGGTCCACCGCACGAAGAGAGCTCATGCCAAACCAGTGCCAGAGAGTTTCAATAACAAAGGCTCCATGATCGTCTAATCCAATAACTTTAAGATCTCTCCAATATACGAGCCATCGTATTTTGGCAGGTCCTAGCGATTTTCAATTTACTTGATGGCGAAGCACTGGAGGTATTTACGGTCGCAGCAAAATTATCCCGAATCTTGTGCACTCGAGATATATTGGCACTTACATCAATTGGATTGCTAACAATGTCTTCCAGCTTTGGACACCCCCGCTGCCACCGCCGCTCCATCGGCAGGCATTCTGCTGCAACTTACCAAACGGATGTCACTCATATTTCCTGTCGCAAGAGCCGGAATAAGAGAAACCCCCACCGACCACTCCGACGACGACTTTCAGCTCAAGTGTATCTGCGAAAGCATATTTCGTTCTGCCAGCACTGCGGCAACATTGTAATAATTCTTCTTGTCTCCACCCACGAAAGCGCATGGTGGTGTATGATGTGGGATCCTTGAAAAATCACACATCCTGGCAATGGTCCACGTACATTCGAAATCACGTTCGAAATGAAATATCTTTCCATTCGACATATTGCGTCTCAACACTTGTCCAAGGCGAAAGGATTCACTCTCCCTCTCACCGCCTGCTGACAAATGCGACAATGTGACAGCGGCTTCGCTCTGCTGATGGTGGGAGTCTCGGACACGTTGCTGGCGGATGCCACAAGTTGTCGGGATAGTTTCACTCAAGGATGCAGACAATTACATGCAAATCTGCGCGGATTTTCCCGCGTCATCGAGAAGATCTATGTTATGGGCCGCCATCATCCCTCCCATCCGGTGTGGGGTGTGCAAGAAAAACTGTTATTTGCCATCCATTTGGAAAATCAAATTCCATTAAACAAATTGGAAAAACATGCAAACCTCGTGAAATTGCCACCACTTAATGCTCTCTTCGCAGGACTTGTACTATTTTGTATCCACTGCCTGCCTACCCTCTGGCCCCTGTCTCGCTCCGTTTTTTTTTGTTTTCTTCTCATCAGCTGTATGCTTATAGATTACTGCGTGTACGCCTCGGTGTGTGTGTGTCGGTGTGTCTATTTCTTACTCCGCCGTTCCATTGTTTTTATTATTGAAAACGCCAATAAAAAGCAAGTGAAATAAAAATCAAAAGCACAGAGAAACAAATTGAGTTAAGACGAAAGCCAGGACGAAGGAGGAAATAGATAAAGCAACTTGGCAGGCAGGCAGGCAGGCAGGCAGCCTGACTGACTGAATGGGTGGATGACTGGCTGGCCTCGGTCGTGGTGGGCTGCAGCAGTGCTAAGGGTAAGTTGAAGAAGTTTTCTAGGTTTTCTTTTTTTCCGTTGCCTTTGCCGTCATTCACCCCTCGACTCATGCCTCTGACAGGAACAGAAGGGATTACCAATTCTTAATGTTTGTACATCGAACGGGGTGGGGGGTCTGATGGTGGGTGGGTGGGTGGCAAATGGCGGGTGGATGACGACTAAATTTGTTTGTGGATAGGGTATTTTGCTTGTCGCGCGGGTATCTTTCCTTCTTCGCTCGATTGGCAGATGAAAAATTTCAACTTCAGCAGAAAATGGCAATCGCTTGGGAAGTAGATAGGTTGATGGTGGCGGCAGTGGAGAGGCCACATTGCGGTACTGCTGCTGGTACTGACGACAAAGAGAACGAGGACGAGGACGAAGACGAAGTGATGAGCACGGGAATGGGGAATGGGTTTAGGAAGACGAACATGGGCGGGGTGGCCGCTGACGGCGGCGGAGGGCTATGACTACGTTGTGCTGGTGGTGGCAACCGAACGAGATAAGGGTTCGATTAAGCAATATGTCTACCATTAGGGATCTAATTTGATTCTCATTTGCCTGCAGGAATGAATATTTGAGTTTTAGTTGATTGGATCAATTTCTCTTTTTGGTGCTTTTGTTGTGCTTCGATAACGTGAAGCGGGCCTGAATGGAGGAAGCAATGGAAAAAAAACCCCACTGAGAGAGTGGAAAAAAATCGGTAATCATATATAAGGCGTACTAATGGGGAGACATCATGGAACAGATGGGTCGGGGGTAATTGGCAGTTTGTACGAGCAACACGGGCTCCTGATCGTTTTTTTTTCCTGGAGTGGGTGCATTGATTTTGAGTCAATGGCGTTGTTTCGGAGAGGGACGCCTACGACCTGCGTTGTTATAAATACATTCTGATTGACAACTTGACAGCTTGTCATATTTGTAACCGTTAGAGAAGGTTGCGATTTCTGTTGTTTTTAGTATTTCTGTTCGTGCACGATGCATTGCATTTGCTGGGTTGATAGAACACGACCCTTATTTGGTAAGGGACTCCAGCCAGTGTATTTGTGACATGCCATTGTTAGCGATATCGACATAATATTAGTTTCTGGCCGACAAATCATGGACAATCTGAGCTTAAGACAATAATGCCTTCCATGGTTGTCGGTCGACACATTACAGTTGTGAAACTTAAGCTCTACTGCCTCAGATATTAATAGGTCTTAATAATGGAAACTCAGATTTCCCTCTCCTCTCGAAACATGAGGCTCGGACCGCTCGAATTTCTTGGCTTGAGCATTATAAAATACCGAGTAGACCACTATGAGGGACGAACTCGGTACTGAACATGAAGCCGCTGATAAGCTGCTGAAGAAAACGATATTGAACGCCAGCATCGTCATCTACACAGTCAAGCAGGGATTACGGCACTCGAATCACAATTTTAAGATCATAATTTGAAAGACTCTGCAGCAGAGATATCAAACCAATGCAGCGTAACGGTGAGCTGGGTTCCTGGACATAGAGATATTTCAGGCAACTTGTGAAACCGACGATCTAGCGGCACAATAATCAAAAGGTTAAAATATTTAAACCATCTGGGTGCCAATAGAAACGCATTAAACTAAGATCACAGAGCTAACGATCAGAAGTGCCAGTGGAAGATGGAAGAATCTCAACACGTGAATTACAATTTCACAAGATTATTCACAAAAACACAACCGATTTGTTTGAAGGCTCTTATCCAATTTCTCTTCATTATTTATTCATTCCTTCATTTTTAAAATTAATAAGGGTCAATGCATTCAGTTCCCGCTGTGTTTCAAGTAACAACAGAACAGTCAAGTGATATACATTTGTGTTACTCGAAATCCATTGACACCTGAATGTTGTATTGAGACTTATTGGTTGCGAAGCAACACAAATGTCGCGTCAGCAAGTTGATTGACTTGCATTTGTGTAACTCGTGCCTACATACGAAACAGGTATGGCTTAAAATGGATTAATAAACAACCACGGCCATCCTAAGTCTAAGCAGCAGATAAAGATAAGGATAGAGGAAGTCTGTCGAGGCCCTATACCAAGCCCGGGGTTGGAGGACTCATATATATAGTGCAGCCCCCTCGGCCCTGAGGCTCAAGTAGGTTGGATTTTGGAGGGAGGAAACATACAGCCACGCTGCCATACTAAAAAGTTACAGCAGAACATATGGCAAGCCGATTATCTTCCACCAACCTTGCCTCCGGAAAATCTACCCGCATACGCCACTTATATAGCTTGAAGATGAAGTCCTGGATAGAGCTAGTACTCACTGGCTCAGCCTGAATATTGCAGCTACAGCAGGGGCCTTATGGTCGAAACTGAACAAGAAGAAATCAACATCATTGATCGGCGAACGCCGGAGGAACGTAAGTACGCTAATACGAGTCCTTACCGAACACTGTGCCACAGTTACACATGTAATGCGACTGAACATAAAGCACGACAATTTTTGCAGAAGCTGCATAGACGAGGAAGAAACAAAATCCAAGATCATGCCCTAAAAAACTCTTATTTTGCTATATGCAGCCGAAAGCTGGACGCTAAGCAAAACGGCAGAGCAGAATCTTGGTTGCTTCGAAAGAATAATTATACGTCGGATATGTGGCCCCGTCTGCGAAGAAGGCGAATGGAGGAGAAGACATAACCGCAAACTGTGCCAGGATGTGGATGTAGTCCGGAAGGTTAAAATCCGTCGACGGGATTGGCTCGGCCACATCGAGCGCATGAACAACAATGCTCCAGTTAAGAGGGTCTTCGTATCTGAGCCTCCTGGAGAGGAAGACCGAATCTCCGGATGGTAGACCAAGTAATAGCGGTTGCAAGGCAGCTTGGTCTTGATGACTGGAAGCAGCGAGCCCATGACCGTCAACGATGGAAAACAGATATTGTTCTGGCTCGGTCCCTCCAGCCTGGTAAGTAAAGTAAGTAAGTAAATTGTTGCCTCCACGAACTTCAACGCCGCAGAAGCTGTTGCCGTTTGCATATCTCACGTTTGTGTTCAAATTGGGAGTGAGAGAACTTCCACGCAGTCGCTCTTCCAAATCAGTGTTTCTATGCAGGCTTACACCCTTCACAGTCAGGGCCCAACTACTTCACGTTTGCCTTAGAGACACTCAACTACTTCTCTTCATGCGATCAAGCCACCTTCTTGTCACCGGACGCATCCCTTCCCTCACTAACTGATTAGGGCAACTCAACCTGTGAATGGTCGGTCCCAGCAAATTCTTTTTCGAATTCCGCATCTATCTCAGACCACTCACCGAAGCGAACCGTGTCCCTTAAGCCAACAAATGTGTTTCATGGTCAACTGTAAAGCCGCTCGCATCGAAGTACGACGGCCAGAGTCCCCAATTTGCGAACATAAAGGACAACATCGAAGTCTACATGCATCCTTATTGAACCAAGAATTTCGTTTATCGGAATACCCCTCAGGGCCTGGAATAATTTGCGTTTAAACCATCAGACTTCATGTCTTCACAACAATTTCAACTTCATCCACACCCATCGTCGTAAATCGATCATCCGTAACCTGTTTCCGTACGAATTTATATCCATGCATCGCATATGTTCTCCAGAGCATGTGGACACAATTTGTGCGGCTCCCTGCAGCGTTTTGTCGAAGGAAGACCCTCGGGCCGATGTACTCCCAACTTTAAGGAGTCTGTAAGTTATGAAAAGTCATCCCCTTGCCGAACTAGCACCGGAGGCGGCAGCAGCAGCGAACCAGGCAGCTAGTCAGGCCGAGAATATAGAACGTGTTCCCTTAAATTTAATTAAACTTTTGTCTAGGATATTAGAATATTTAAGTTTTTCTGGCAGGTGGTAATCCTGAATGTCGCCATTATTCATGCATTCCACAATGGGCGTAAAATTACACACAATTTCATCAGATAATAGTGTCCTGTTCAGTCGAGGCACTATATCTTCCTGAAAGTGCTGTATATCGGGCTTAAATTGTCGTTTCTTCTTGCGCCACTGCTGCTGCCGGTCCGGCCGAATAACCCGCCCATGGCCGGTTGTTGTTGGTCTTCGTTCCACTTCAGTCCACTTGACTGCGACTGCTGTTGTGCTTGTCCTTTATTTCAGGATTTCGATTCGTTTTATTTTCTCATCCCTTTCAAGCGTGCAGAGGGGGATGTGAAGCTGGTAATCTATTCTAATCATTCTGGAGGCAAGATTCCTATGCCAGAGTACTTAGCAGGCAGGCAAGGTGTGCCGACTGACGCTGCATTGGGGGCTGGCAGTGATGTTTTATTTGCAAAAAGGACATGCTGGCCCGGGGCGAAGGCGTCAGGGAACGCAAGGAGCGAAAAAGGCATGTTCTGAGTGTGTGCCACCTCCTCCTCCGTCGCCTCAGTCGGTTCGGGTATGGACTTGTTCGATCCTTCGAATTAGCTAACATATGTCACCGCACTGATTTCACTCCTACCGAGCAGACATGGCTGCCGGTTTCGTCTTCTCAGCAGAAGCTCACTCCTACACGTCGTCGTGCGGACAAGCTTTTTTCCCAGGAATGTGGTTTGCCGACCAAACCGGGGAGAGAGAGAGGCTGCCGGATGGGACTGGCTTTAATTTAATTCGAACATAACTATTGCATTGGAATTCCATTTGGATTGTGTTCGTGCGGGCGTGTGTGCGTGTGTGTGTGAGTGTGCGAGGGTGTGTTGATTCGAAGTGATGCTGTTGAGGGATGTAATCTCGATTCGGTAGTTTTTGGATTACTCAGTTGACCAGGACATCGTCCAGCAATTTATATTGTTTCCTTGGAAATTAACTCAATTGCTTCTGTCGTTCCGTTGTCGTTCTCTCGCATGGCACAAGGAATAGTCCACTTTAGATACTTTCAGCATCGTTGACACCAGAATAATGTAGATGAAATGGGTCATTATCGTGAGTCATCAATTTTGTGATTATGGGATAGTTGTACTGGAGTGTCTTGCAAGGCATCGATATCCAATTTACGTGTGTTCCGGCGAAGGGGTGTCAAAGAGCCGATTTGAGATTGAAGAATGCATCTGTCTTACTTTTGGTTTGAGATTGTGGGACATTCTGGGTACATCGTCTGACTATTCAAATTAACTTTGGGCCTTAGTTTAAACAACGACACGTTTCACTCAATCTTCAAAGACTTTGATTGTACTATAGCTTGTCTTCATAATTTGCATACGAGTCGATTGTTAATCTAAGAAAGTGCATAATTTCGAAGCATTGAATGACCACAGAAGCACTCCATAGTGTGGGTATTCGAGGAAAACTAGCATACTGGATAGAAGATTAGTTAAAGAGAAAAGGCTAGAAAATTTAAGGTGCAAATTATTTAATAATGTACCGGCTAGAAATCTAAAGCCTACGGTGACCCATGACGCTCTTAATTTGGGCGCTTTTCTTGTATACTCCGCAGGAATAGTCTTCTCAAACGTTTGGCAGGTTGTCTTCCCTTCGCTTATGCGGATGACACTGCAGTTGACGTTTGTCAGAATTCATTAGAGCAAGCAGCAATAGATCTCATACCTGTATACTTACTTACTTATCAAGCTGATGACCCATGCAGGTTCCGAGCCTGAGCGATAGCTGCTTTCCATTTTTGACGGTCCTGGGCACGGAAGCAGCGTCATCAAGATCAAGCTGTCTTGCATCCACGATTACTTGGTCTTTGTACCGGAGATTCGGTCTTCCTCTCCTCCTCGAACCAGGAGGCTTGGATTCGAAGACCCTCTTGGCTGGAGCATTGTTGTCCATGCGCTCGATGTGGCCGAGCCAGTTCAGTCGCCGGATCCTTGCCTTCCGGTGAAAGGTGTTGATTAAGTTTGTGTATAGAGACTGAATGGGCCTCAAGAGAGGACCAACAATCCCATTCGCCTGCAGAACACTCCAGAGTTTACCTCGAGGGACTCGATCATATCCCTTTTCCAAATCTACAAAATCCTGGCATACTCCCAAGACTTCTCAAGTACCATTCTTAGAGTGATAAGCTTCGGTCGGCTGTACGATAGGCGATGTGATATTCCCCCATCTTGGGCTCGAACATAGGTCTAGAACGCGCTTTCAAAACCTTGAGCGTAGACTTTTCCCGCGGTGATTTAAGAGACATATGCCGCTGTAGTTGGGGCAGTCTCTTTTGTCCTCATTCTTTAAAAGAGGATAATGTACTCACATACAATTTCAACTCCTGCCAAGCTTACTCTTGGGCTTTTGCTTTCACTTTTATCAACAGTTCCTCATTTTCTTTTCAAGCCACATATTGAACCATTATACAGGTGCAACCACCCCCGCAGCAATTTTTCCGCACCAGACGTACTCTGACAACTTAACGAAGAAAAATACTCACTCAAAGCTCTGAACACACATGTGACATCTTCGAGCTTCCGTATCACAAAAACATTAAAAAAAAAGTAATTCACCAGAATGCCTACCTTCTTTTCCATTGACTCCTGGATACAGAATCAACCTCGTTAACAGGCGACAACCGTTGCCCATTTTCAGAGCTGATTATTATTCCCAAATGACAAATCTGCTGCCTGTCTGTAGTCAACTTTATTCATCCCCCGCCGCCCCCAAAGATATACACTTCAAGATTCAGACTTAGATAGTCTCATTTTCAGTCAACCCTCGCCATTAGTCTTCGTTCCGTAGAACTTCTTGGATCATTAAATCCTTCGCCTTGCCATTTAGGCTCTGGCGTTATACTTTGTGTGTCCCCATTTTTTCTGTGTTTTTTTTTTTGTTTTAATCCAATTGACAAAGTTAACAAAACAAACAGAACTAATATTCCATTCGCAGAGAAAATAAAGAAAATTCATTTAATTTTCACATTTTAACTGTGTTTACACAATCCTCAATTCACTGTGGCAGGAGCAATGGCGGAGCCGAGCCCCCCGCCGCATGTGGATTTCAATTTAATTTAATCAGCACTTTGCGGCGGCAAGGGGGGCGCCATGAGGTGGCCCGTGCCGTTGGTGGCGGTTGGTCCTTGGTGAGCGCGAGACCAGCCAGCGGGGCGGGGGAAATGAAAAAACCATCCTTACATTACATTTTATTTACCTCCATCCTTGTGACATGTTTCACAGGGCTGGCGTTGTCGCACAACTACTCGTACTATGCCGCACCACCACTGTCGATGGTAATTTTTATCCATAATTTCATTTGTTGTAATGTTTGTTGTCCTTTCTTGTCGTGAGAGACTCATCACACGACACATCGAGACCACCACCACCAGCACCCACCACCCCATCGTCGAAACCTTCGTCGTCGTCGTCGAGTTTCCTTGGCTGGTAGGCAATCCTTATCAGTGGATGAATGTGTGCGAGTATCCTTGTTTTTGTGGCGCCATTTAAATGTGTCTTTTTGCAACAATTTGAGGCGAAACTACAAGTAGGAACATTTTATTCGGAATATATGTGTACGAGTACACATTTCACATTCCCTGGAATGGACTATTTTGGCGGAAAGTTTTTAGGCGGCAACAACAGTCGAGCGGCAACACATCGAAGGACAGCAACAGCCAAAGCACCCAAGCGATAGAAAAGGAGCGACGACATCAAGTTTACGCTATAAATTGTTGATACGACAACTTACGACTTATACACCATTGCGCTATAAATTCAACGAACAAATACATTATTCCTCAAGAGATACTTTTACCGCCCTCCATCCTCTGGTCCATGGCCACCCTCTCCTCATTCACCATTTGATCCATCAGGAGACCAGGGGTGGTAAGAGTCTGAGAGCTAGGGAGAAGCGCCTTTCTCTCTAAAAAAAAATATGAATTTAATGTCCAAGGACGACGGAGAAACATGGCCGAGCACGAGGACAATTGTCGGCGTTCGTTGAGTATGATGTCAGGGGTAATAATCTGTTGTCGGAGTGAGTGGTGCCCTGGTGCGGCCGCCCTATAATAAATCTTCGGTTCTGGCAATAATCGACATAATTAATGGACTCATTGATTGGATTAATTTCCTCGGAAGTGCTCTGGCCGGTGTGTACATAAGTGGTTCGATATTAATTTGTTGCACTCGAGTAATTAATTAGTGACAACAATGTGTGACCGGATAGGGTCGGACCTGGCATTCATACTCTACAAGCACGTGTATGCAAATTTTCACGTTGACTGGGGGTGGTGTGAGGTGGGGTTGGGGAGCAGTTAGGGGTGGCCGACTCTTATGGTAAAAGCACAAGTACACTTAGTCCTTCGTGGAGTTGGGGTGTGTGGGAATTCGCATTGCATGCGAACTGGAGGCAAAGTGTTGTCAACAAGCTTGGTGGCGCTGAAGGAATAAGCAGCAAGGCAAATTAACGACTATTGATTGAGTCGCTGACTGGTGACGTTATCGGATCTAACACGCGTTCTCAAATCGAATTTGGGTCAGTCATGGTGGGTGAAGGTCGAATACGGTTTACGTTAAGTAAGGGGTGAAGTCTGTCTGAGTTTGGCTCATCCTGGTGGGGCTGATATATCGCCGAGTGTGAATGGCCATGAGGTATTAATGAATTTTATGAGAAGGCATGCTTCCGTGCTTGTCCTAGTCGGAGAGAAATACTTATAGCTTTGCTGACAACTGCTTACGTCAGTTGAGACTGAGGCAAACTCGGTATCCCACGAGGCAATGCCCCGTGCCCAACTTACAAGCCAATATTACAAAGAAAAGAAATTGTTGAACAGAACAGGTCTGCTGATTTCGGGTTCAATTAAGGTAGGTGAGAGTAATAAGGTCTGTCGGCTAACAAGGCTTACATTTAAAAAAAATATTTTAATGTGGTGGTAGACACAAACGACCAGCCTACTATGTAGCTAACAGTCATAAATGACTCATCAGATTTGTCGCTCCGTGTCGCTAATTAGGTTCATTTCTTATGAGGGCTGGTGCGGTCCAAATAATAAGAAATCATCCTATTCAATGGTTTTTGTTTTATAAACATTTGTCCGGTTTAAAGTTTATTTCATGTGTTTTTTTTTTAATTCAACACAGTAAGTAATTACAGTACGATCTCGATTTACGCAACTCCTCCATTTTGGCAACACAAATATCATCGCCTTTGTTGACTCTATAAGTGCAACTTCTAAAAAGTTACCTCGATTAGTGCAACTTCTTGTGCTTCATTGTTTCGTCAACAGTCTTTAGATTTCTCCGATCCTGACAGATTAGTTTGCATGTGTGTATCCATATGTGTTGCATGTGTGTATCCACGTGATTGGAAATGGACTACTTTCTGTACTGGACTGTATCAGCCCCACCAGGATGAGCCATAATTAATTACGTTAAACATGGGTGTCACAAATAAAATAATAAAATTATCTATTAAAAAGAGAAGTGAAATCTTACAAAAAGTGCATAAAGGTGTCTCAGTGAACCAATTTTGTTTCAAATATAATGTCCACAAGTCCACAATAAGCCGAATAAAGCGCTTTGAGACAATTTGTGACTAGAGCTGAATCTGGAATAGAAGAAAACACATTAAACTTAAGGCCTCTGAATACTCTCAGATGGAAAAGGCTTTGTATGGGCGGATGCAAAGAGCTTGAAATATTCAAATTTCCAATGAGATCATTTAAACATATGGCAGCCTAATTGTTCAGCAAAATAAGGGAACAACCATAATTTAACGCCAGCAAAAATGTTTAAAAAATGCTACCCGGTTAATGTAACAACCTCGGTTATTACAGCTGCCATTCTATTAGTTGTGTAAATCGAGATCGTACTGTATACCTGTTTGGTAATTGAGTTACTGTTTTTTTGGCGACGTAAACTATGATGCCTCCCAAACGAGCAACCTGGTCTGAAAATAACTTGGTGTCTGCTGTCCGAGCAGTACAAAGAAGGACGCTTGACAGCTTTAAAGCTGCTGAGAGGTATAAAGAACCATTCGAAATGACCTTCAGACTGCCAGTTCCTACAAGACTTTGGACCGAACATCCATACTAAATGACATTCAGGAAATTAACTTGTAGGCATAATTATGAGGCTAGCTAAGCTGGCTGTAACACCATTCATCCGATGCGTGCTCCATACATTTTGCGAGCTTAATAGAATCAATCATAACTTTAATCAGCAAGCTTAAGTGATATTAAAAACTGGTTTAAATAATTTACGAACAAAAAATGGCTGATATGAGGCAGTGACGTGAATGCTGATTGTGGTATTATGAAGTCTTAGTTAGCTTAAGATAAAGACTATTTTGAGTGTCCTGAAGGTTGTTAAACAATGAAATAATGTACTGGCGCAAAATTATATTCAAGTCCACTTTAAGAGTTTAATTCCGAATTGTACCAGTTTCCAACGATACGAACCTTCCAGTACAGCCAATGATACATGATCAACTGGAAAAAGATACAATATTAATTGATATCGAATACCCAGCACCAGTATATTTCCATTGCTGCTGCAAACTATCCAGTTACCCCCACCAGCCTTCCTGAGTTAAATTATTCAGGCACAATTGCGGCAAGTCCAACTAGCCCAAGAGGAAAACCTATGATTGCATAGCTCAACCAACTGTCGCAGCTACTTATCCATCTACGCCCACATTACCCCCGGCAAAAGATGTGCTGAAAAGATTAAAGCAGAAGGTTCTGTATTTGTGCAATTGCAACACAGTGCCTTAATTAAATTTTGCAATACAATTATGTGTTGTTTTTTAAAATGTTCCTATATTTATGCGTTATTAATTAAATATAAATTGAAATTTATATTAATATATTAAATTGAAAGTCTTGGTTAACAAACAGCTTCGGAATGCCATTCCAGTTTCTATTGCAGGTTCCTTGATCTTCAGGTTTGCGCATTAAGTTAAATTATGAATGAATATGGACGAAGGACGTACAACGTGGCAGTTCCAACCGTATTCAATAAACTGCCAAGAGAGCTTCTTAATGTCCCACATAAGACATAAATATTGTGTAAATGTAATAGTTAGTATTTTAGTTGTGTAAAAATTGTTAAATTTATATTAACTCCATTCATGTGCGTTAATCCTCTGCGTTAAATGTTTGAATTTATATGAACTCCACAATTAATAAAATAATGATATACAAACCTAAACAGTCTTCTGCAGACAGGCCCCCGCCCTCCCCGCCATTGCAGATAAGCCAATGCAAATTAAGTTAAACTGATACACATTAAATAAAAATTTAATTGAAAATCTTCGAAAATGTCTTAATCAATAGAGAAACATAATTACAACTTTTTCACTGAAATGACATGAAATTATAAGCTTAATTCCAAGTTAAATATTTAAAATAACGTTCGGGTGACTTTAACTTTGTCACGAGGTGATAACGATAAAGCGGGCTTTATACCATAATGACTATAATTATATATAATCACTTGGTTATGTGCTAACAAAATTTTAAAGCCCCTTTTTGCCGACTATAACTTTGCGTCATTGTTTTGAAAGCTTTAAGTAATATTGATTAATTTATATTTTTTTTCATTTCAATTACCAAATGTATGTTAAATAGTAAGACCTTATTAGCCCACCATAGTTTAATATGGCCTATTGACAAGATTTTTAAAAACTCTGAATTTTGTTTCTTTTTCTTGCAGAAGTTATTTTGTATAGTAATGTTTTACATTAATTAACGATGCAATTTTTTTCATTCTTATAAACAGTTTTTGTTTTATTTGAAATCTCCCATAGCTATGCCTTATTACCTGAGCCTAGCTTAGATATAACTCAAATGGAGAATTCTTTGCTTACTTATTGTCCTGTATCCCCTTATGGGTCCTAGGGCATCTACAATGCCTGCGTGCCATGGAGTGCGAGAGCCACAGCTCCCACAACTTTTTCCCAGTTGCCGTGCTTCCTTCTCAAATGTTTTGCACCAAGTACGCCATCCTGAGTTATCAGGTTCCATTGCAACGCTTGCCTAGCTATGAACCTCTCACCATTTCGGGATATCCTTAAGATATAGCCCAGGTGGAGGTGGTCACCCTCCAATTACTACATCCATATTGTAGCATGGATTCAACGTTGAAACGAAACAGCCGTAGCTTGGTATTTAACCTAATTGCATGACTTCCTCAAACTGTGTATAGCTTCCCAAACGCAAATTTGGCTTTGCCTATGCGGTTTGCTATATCCAGAGTCAAGGTTGGCTATATCTCCAGTCAAGGCATTATGTTGGTTTCTATAGGGGGTGGTTTCCGTACCTCGTATTAACGGCTCAGGTTGCCACGAACTTGATTGTTGCGCTGCTGGTCCAATCCATGTTTTGAACAGTCCATAGTTTCTCGATCAATCGCCATGCAGTATCCCAAATAGAGAAAGTTCGGGGTATTATTTATATCCAGAGAAGCCCCCCGAAAATCCTACCAAGGGGTCATAAGATCATCTTTGGAGAAAGTTCCACTTCACACGATACAATTCGCATATCAGAAAGGTAAATTTACAAGAAACGCTTTTCATATATTCAGAGACATTGTTGAATCATCCCAAACATAACCAAACATATCCATTTTTTGATTCGTGTGGACATTAAATTGACTACGTTAGATGCTACCTGAAAAATCCATATTAAGGCAGATTCCTCATTTGATTTACATGCTGTACACTTACTCTTAAAATGTGAATTTCGCTATATTGTTTGATTTATGAATCACTGTGCATATAGGCTTGGAGAAATTTTGATTTTTTTTTTCGAGTTCCCATTTGACATTTTTTGTATGCATGTCAGAAATGAAGTATTACAGAGATGCCCGACTTCTATTATCTCTTTCCCCTTAAGATTTTTGACCACTGTTTTTTATAACGTGTTCATAAACCAAATTGACCAATCAGAGGAAGGCATTCACTTTATTTCGTGAATAACCGTCAAAAATTCATGAATATCCATCAAAAAGGCACTCAAATTCGTCGATTGACTAGGGGACAATCAGCTGTGAAGTCGGCTATCTCTGTGATACTTTATGTCTGATGTATGTAATGTAACAATAATAATTTGACACACATTATGTCAAGACACACTGAATTGCAAAAACATTTGGATTACTGAGAGGAACATATCTACTAATTTCAAATTACAGTATGTTTCCTGGCAGCCCGATTGAGCACTCACTCCGAATTAACGAGGACACATAGGTTATTTTCGATTTATCAATGTTTTTTTTTTGAAGCAATAATGTGGGTCGCCGAGGCGTAGCGCACTGCAGTATTTTTCACCCTATCCCACAACAGCACGAAGAAATCTGATCTCAGCAGCTTGTATTGAAAACTGCTAGGTTCGGTTAGGTAGGCAGGCTGCTAGTGCATTTACCACCACACGTAGGCCATATTGGTTCATTGTGATACCCATAGTCAGACTACTACCACTGATTGACTACTGCAGTAATAGTGCCGTTAATTTGATCCCAACTGCAAATGGTGACTGGACCAGATTTGAAAACCAGATAAAAGCGTATTAACTTAGCTTTCACTGGGATTCGAAGCGGGGACCCCGCTAACCAGGGGCAGGCACTCTACCAACTGTGCCATCCAGTCGTTTGAAAACTGTTAACTTGGCTTTCACACCAAACTCGGCCTTCTTGATCTCCCTATGTTGACCCATCCTTCAGGAAATTTGAGCATTACTCCTCCAATCATTGAAGAAGACCCCGAGATACTAAAAACTCTCCACTTGCTTCAGTGGGACTCCACTAACATGTAGAGTGTATTGAGCAGGCGTTCTGGAAATGATCATGACCTCTGATTTGTCCGGGTTAACCTTCATCCCAGCATCAGCACTTACGGCCACAAATCCATAGCGTCCGCGCTGGATTTCCGTCTGGGAAGATGTGAGAATAACTAAATAATCTGCCAAAGAAGAAGATGCCTTACTCTCAACTCTCCCAATGAGAAACATTCCTCATCTTGGCTGCGTTGCAACAACCAGTCCATATAAACAATGAAAAGAAGAGGTGACAAGACGCACACTTGGCCAGGTGCAATGTCCACGGTGAAAAGTGTTGATTAAGTATCGTTAACCCGAACACAGCCGCTACAGTTTTGTGACCCTCAAAAGCGGAACATCAATCCCGTTCTCCTGCAGAACACGCCAGAGTTTTCCTCGAAGAACTCTGTCATAGGCCTCTTCCAAATCTACACAACAGCTGTAGATTAATTGCGCATACCTCCAAGGCTGTGTACCATTCTTAGACTGAAAATCTGGTTGGTTGTGCTTTTGCCGGTACGAAAGCCGCACTGTTCCATCCATCCATCCTCGGCTCGACCATAGCTGTAGAACGCTCTTCCAAAACCTTAGCGTAAGCTTTCCCGGGGAGACTTAAAAGAGATATGTCCTTGTAGTTGGAGCAGTCTCTTTTGCCCCCTTTTGCCCCTCTTCTTAAAGAGAGGACAATCACCCCAGTAATCGCCAGGTATCTCACCGCGCAATGTCATCCGTTAAAACCAAGCATTTATCATGGTTGTTGGAAGAAATATAAAACTGTTTATTAAAAAAAGTTAATATAATTAACATTTAAGTTTAAATATTTTTTCACTGATTGATTAGCAATTTTAATTGATTTACTAAATCAATATCTACATTTGTATTGTATGGGGTTAAAGGGTCATTTCATTAGTGACGCTGGAGAGTTACAAATTCAACTGTAAGGCCTACTGGGGAAACACTAAATATGCTGGTAGAAAATAACAGACAACGGTGCAAGGATATGGAAACCACACATGGACACAAACCTTCGTCTGCACAAAAAAATCATTGACAAATTTACCAGTTTTGGACGGTATTAAACATTCAAGGACTTTCATCGAACAAAAATGCAATCCAAAACAGGCAAAAAAGGTCTGGAACCTTATAAAGCTGACCTTGGGATGCTATGTTAAGAAACAACAAGATACGGAACATCTAATTAACAATTGGCATTATCTGTACAGAAGGCTGTAGGCACTGTGGCCAGGCGAAATTAACTATGGAACACCTACTTATCGACTACCCAAGCCTTTCCCGAAAATAATGAGTAGAACATCAGTAATAAGGAAATACTTCTAGAGAATTTGTCGAATTTCTGAAGACAAGAGTAAGTCTTAGACCAAAAGTAAGGGATACAAACGATCTTCACGGTCGCAGTACTAATGTCTGTACGACACACCCCGAGTTCTTTAATTTATTTCGATTGCACAGAGATGCCGTTGCAAGTCTATTGTCCATGGTGCCTCACATGTGACACAAGCTATTTTGTTTTCTCTGCAGAAGTCACCGTTCACCAATCAATGTGACAAATCACATCAACACTCAGTTTGGCCGGTGCCACGATGTCTCATGCAACCTAACGTCAATCTCAGTAACAAAACCCAACCCGGTATCGAATGAATGCTTTGATTTCCACCACCACCGCGCGTAATTGAAAAAATATTTGATTGATATGAGTTCACATTGACCATAATCAATGGAATCTTTGGCTGTCTGTCAACCGTATGGTACCACCCCTGTCACGCCCATTATGCTTTCGATTCATTTTATGAACGATCAACGGAACCGTTACAAATCGAATGCCATCACAATCGGGCGAAATGAAATGAAATGTGCGGTTTTGAAATTGGCACAAAGTTGCCAGGATGCTCCCCAAGCGATGTCACCGCAGTTTATACAGCATCCTTCATAAATTACGCTCGCATCACTGATGCTACCATCCACATACACACACACACATACACACACGCGATGGCAACCCATTGGAAACCAATGAGCGAATTGTGAAAATTATTCAAACATAAAATTTCAATATGGATTCCACCAACAAGAGCCAGTGTGAGTTCGTTTTGTTTTCTTTTTCTGATCAAGATGCCAAAGCAAAAGAGTTGGACTTTTAAGTCGTTTGCTCAAGTTTTCGTTTTTTCCCTTTTTTTTGTGTGTGTGCCGTCGGAAACTGGTTCGCCAGGACATATGCACACACATTTGTAGGTTCGTTTCTTTGTCCGCCAATGTAATCTAGTTTATTGTATATAACGGTGTAATGGAAAACTTGTGATTTATGGATGGCTTGCATCCTGCCAGAACGAAGTGGAGTATATTTTTGCATGTCACATGACCCTAGTGTTGGCATGCAGACAGAAGGTCCTTTTTAACAATAAATGCATCATCAGGATTCACACATACAGAGAGAGAGAGAGAGATAGAAAGACCACACACACACAAATTGTGGAAAAAGAAATGAAATGCTTTCCAGAAGTGGGAAGCCAATGCGCCGCACCACTATGTCGGGGAGGGGGTGAGTGAGCCAGTGGCTTGGAGATTTAACTAAAGGAAATGTATCCCGTGGAGAATGCTCCTTTTGTACTGAGGACGATGTCGCGACGCGCCAGTGGTAAAAAGAAGCAAACACGAACGAAAAAAAAAAAATGAATAGAAACCCGCCCGAGAAAATTGCCAGTTGGAAAAACACATTTCATGACTTTTATCCTTTCTCCCCACCAAAACCTTAAAACCCTTTCTTCATCCCGACCACTTCTACCACCTTCCTGTTGTTGTTGTCATTGTTATGAATGCGGTTTCGGAGAGAATTTCTTCCAGCGGGAAGCTTCTCAATCCGGAAACAAATGACAAAAAGATAGCATGGCAAAGGGGAAGGAAAAAACTGAAATTTAATACTCGTCGCGATCCACAATAGTCCTTGGTGTTCCCTAATTCTATTTTCAGCACTAACACCCACAAGTGCTTGGCGTCGACGACGGTGGGAGTGTGACTATCCCGCGCAACCTCTCACTGCCACATTCCGCACTGCAATGAGATAAATTCCTTGAAATTAAATTTAATAGATTGTCCTTGTCGCGGTGCATATTGCAGCGTTCACACGACGATCGACGAGAATGGGAAATCC
The DNA here is from genome assembly GCA_964034865.1 of Eristalis intricaria. Lineage (NCBI taxonomy): Eukaryota > Metazoa > Arthropoda > Insecta > Diptera > Syrphidae > Eristalis > Eristalis intricaria. Next base: position 38,904,229 of record OZ035875.1, read on the forward strand.
TTGTGCTTGGATTGTAAATGCAAAACGTTGAGCTGCCATCGTCCCCCGACTGGCTGCCTTTGTCGGCATGGCCCGGCATCATCGGTGGCATTTGACAAATGAATTTCCGCGAATATCAGTGCTCTCGAGAAAACGAACGCCAACGAAAAAAAAACTAGCAAGGATATTTATGAACGACGTTTTTTTTCTTCGAATTTTTCTTCTCGACTTTTTTTTCGCCGTTCACTCGTGTATCAAGGATATCCCTATCGCGGAAGTCTTTGCATTCGAAGATGTTTTGATTAATGATTTCATCATTGGTCCTTGCCCCCTCGCTCCGCCCTCGCACAGTTCGCGCTTTTGGTCCATCCAGATGATGAACGAGGATGCCATGAGCGGGTGGCGTAATTAAAGGATAAGGATAATGTTGAAATCCTTTAAAGTAGTGCAAAATGATTGGGGTTATGGGTGAACTGCGCTCGAGGCCGACTGAAGGAGTGGGGTTATGAGTGAACTGGGGGCCGTCTGAATGCCACTACGCCGCATCGCGCCGCTACGTTCCGGCCCTCAGCGAGATGCTCCAATCAAATTTGCATAAAACATTAATGGCCGCAAAGTAAAAGCATTTAACGGTATTAAGGATTTTTCAGAGCACCAGTGTGCACGAGAGAATGAGAGTGTATCGTCGCCGCGGAGAAAAGTAAATAAACCTCGAGGACTATTAGCGACACCTCGGCTCGGTGGCAGCTCTCGGCTGTCGGTCGTTGAAAATGAAAATGTGTTCAACGCCGCCGGTGTGTTGATGGGGCAAGGATTGTCGAGCGTCTTAAGTCCGCGGGCGTTGCACATTAAGGAACTTAAGTTTCAACCATCTCGGCTGGCTGGTGGTTATGTACCAGCTCAGGCTCCGGCACGTTGCAGGACAAAAAGAATTCCTAAGTGTTTTCGGTGTAATTAAGTTCTTAATAAACCAATTTGAAGCCTTACGCGAAAGGTAGCGAGCGGTATACGGTGGCGACACTGCCACCGACCACTAATGCGCTCGTTCAACTATAGTCATCCAGCGTCGTCGGCGACCGAATCGAGAGGGACGACAGAAGCTGAATGGCGAACAGCGGATAGCGAATGGTTTTGGTTTTGTAAAAATACCCCGCTCACATTTTGAACGGGTTCGGAAAGTTCCCTAATCCGTGTGCCGACGACACGGGTGAAGTTGAATTAAGTGAATTTCACACAGATCCTGGCCGCGAATGAAGTGGGCTTAACGTTGCAATTAGACGAGGTGAGCGCCGAACGCGGGCGTATCGAAAATGGGGAGTTCCTCAGTCGCTCAGTGTTGCGGGCAAATAATTAAGTGTACACGCGAATACGTTGGATGTCGAAGGAAGAGATTACAAGGGAATGTGGTAAATAACAGTAATGGTCATGAGCTTTAACCTAAATGGGGGAGGATGAGACTGAGAGACTTGAGAACTGAGAGGTGGGGATTTCATTAATGGCGGTGTAAGTTTGAAACTTAGCAGCGTCTTAGGGGTAATGGGTTGAGAGTGGGAAATCTGATGAGATTTTGTGGTTCTTGGCGATAACGGGACATGGGGGAAGGTAGACAAGTCATTAGGGAACTAAGATCGACTTCGACAATGACCCCAGGAACCATTCATTGGAATAAGGGTTATGAATGGTTTTCCAAGTGGTGGGCGGGCTAGGGTATGTTGGAATTTGATACCACTGTGCCTATGGCCGAGGTGGGCGTCATGCGTTAAACGACAGCGAAATCGGCCCTATGAGACCCTTGAGACCTTTGCACCGCTGGTGATGTTTTCGTACGTGTGTTAACCGAATCCAAGACGTGGAAATGCATAGGACACCTACTGTCCAGAAAGGTTTTACGGTATGCATGTGTGTAATAACAAAATCCGATGCGTTACAGTTCATTTTAGGACATCTGAATTTTTGGGTACTTTTGCATAGCTGGCATCGTCGGTTTTTTGCATAGCTGGCATTTCGTTCAGATCATCCTCCAACTGCCATATCGGCCCTATTGGACCTATCTAGGCCTTAAAAACACCTTTGGTGATGTGTTCGTGTGTGTATTAACAGAATCCGATGCCTTGGAGCGTATTTCAGGACATCTGAATTTTTGGCTACTTTTGTATATCCAGCATCGTCGTGTTGGAGCGTTTTGTCAGGTAATCCTCCAACTGCCATATCTGCCCTATTAGACCTATCTAGGACTTAAAAACACCTTTGGTGATGTGTTCGTGTGTGTATTAACAGAATCCGATGCGTTGGAGCGCATTTCAGGACATCTGAAATTTTTGCTACTTTTGTATAGCTAGCATCGTCGTGTTGGAGCGTTTTGTCAGGTAATCCTTCAACTGCCATATCTGCCCTATTAGACCTATCTAGGACTTAAAAACACCTTTGGTGATGTGTTCGTGTGTGTATTAACAGAATCCGATGCGTTGGAGCGCATTTCAGGACATCTGAATTTTTTGCTATTTTTGTATAGCTAGCATCGTCGTGTTGGAGCGTTTTGTCAGGTAATCCTCCAAATGCCATATCTGCCCTATTAGACCTATCTAGGACTTAAAAACACCTTTGGTGATGTGTTCGTGTGTGTATTAACAGAATCCGATGCGTTGGAGCGCATTTTAGGACATCTGAATTTTTGGGTTTCATTGCATAGCTGGCATCGTCGTTTTTTTTGCATAGCTGGCATTTCGTTCAGATCATCCTCCAACTGCCATATCTGCCCTATTAGACCTATCTAGGACTTAAAAACACCTTTGGTGATGTGTTGGTGTGTGTATTAACAGAATCCGATGCGTTGGAGCGCATTTCAGGACATCTGAATTTTTGGCTACTTTTGTATATCCAGCATCGTCGTGTTGGAGCGTTTTGTCAGGTAATCCTCCAACTGCCATATCTGCCCTATTAGACCTATCTAGGACTTAAAAACACCTTTGGTGATGTGTTCGTGTGTGTATTAACAGAATCCGATGCGTTGGAGCGCATTTCAGGACATCTGAATTTTTTGCTACTTTTGTATAGCTAGCATCGTCGTGTTGGAGCGTTTTGTCAGGTAATCCTCCAACTGCCATATCTGCCCTATTAGACCTATCTAGGACTTAAAAATACCTTTGGTGATGTGTTCGTGTGTGTATTAACAGAATCCGATGCGTTGGAGCGCATTTCAGGACATCTGAATTTTTTGCTACCTTTGTATAGCTAGCATCGTCGTGTTGGAGCGTTTTGTCAGGTAATCCTCCAACTGCCATATCTGCCCTATTAGACCTATCTAGGACTTAAAAACACCTTTGGTGATGTGTTCGTGTGTGTATTAACAGAATCCGATGCGTTGGAGCGCATTTCAGGACATCTGAATTTTTTGCTACTTTTGTATAGCTAGCATCGTCGTGTTGGAGCGTTTTGTCAGGTAATCCTCCAACTGCCATATCTGCCCTATTAAACCTATCTAGGACTTAAAAACACCTTTGGTGATGTGTTCGTGTGTGTATTAACAGAATCCGATGCGTTGGAGCGCATTTCAGGACATCTGAATTTTTTGCTACTTTTGTATAGCTAGCATCGTCGTGTTGGAGCGTTTTGTCAGGTAATCCTCCAACTGCCATATCTGCCCTATTAGACCTATCTAGGACTTAAAAACACCTTTGGTGATGTGTTCGTGTGTGTATTAACAGAATCCGATGCGTTGGAGCGCATTTCAGGACATCTGAATTTTTGGGTTTCATTGCATAGCTGGCATCGTCGTTTTTTTTGCATAGCTGGCATTTCGTTCAGATCATCCTCCAACTGCCATATCTGCCCTATTAGACCTATCTAGGACTTAAAAACACCTTTGGTGATGTGTTGGTGTGTGTATTAACAGAATCCGATGCGTTGGAGCGCATTTCAGGACATCTGAATTTTTGGCTACTTTTGTATATCCAGCATCGTCGTGTTGGAACGTTTTGTCAGGTAATCCTCCAACTGCCATATCTGCCCTATTAGACCTATCTAGGACTTAAAAACACCTTTGGTGATGTGTTGGTGTGTGTATTAACAGAATCCGATGCGTTGGAACGCATTTCAGGACATCTGAATTTTTGGCTACTTTTGTATATCCAGCATCGTCGTGTTGGAGCGTTTTGTCAGGTAATCCTCCAACTGCCATATCTGCCCTATTAGACCTATCTAGGACTTAAAAACACCTTTGGTGATGTGTTCGTGTGTGTATTAACAGAATCCGATGCGTTGGAGCGCATTTCAGGACATCTGAATTTTTTGCTACTTTTGTATAGCTAGCATCGTCGTGTTGGAGCGTTTTGTCAGGTAATCCTTCAACTGCCATATCTGCCCTATTAGACCTATCTAGGACTTAAAAACACCTTTGGTGATGTGTTCGTGTGTGTATTAACAGAATCCGATGCGTTGGAGCGCATTTCAGGACATCTGAATTTTTTGCTATTTTTGTATAGCTAGCATCGTCGTGTTGGAGCGTTTTGTCAGGTAATCCTCCAACTGCCATATCTGCCCTATTAGACCTATCTAGGACTTAAAAACACCTTTGGTGATGTGTTCGTGTGTGTATTAACAGAATCCGATGCGTTGGAGCGCATTTTAGGACATCTGAATTTTTGGGTTTCATTGCATAGCTGGCATCGTCGTTTTTTTTGCATAGCTGGCATTTCGTTCAGATCATCCTCCAACTGCCATATCTGCCCTATTAGACCTATCTAGGACTTAAAAACACCTTTGGTGATGTGTTGGTGTGTGTATTAACAGAATCCGATGCGTTGGAGCGCATTTCAGGACATCTGAATTTTTGGCTACTTTTGTATATCCAGCATCGTCGTGTTGGAACGTTTTGTCAGGTAATCCTCCAACTGCCATATCTGCCCTATTAGACCTATCTAGGACTTAAAAACACCTTTGGTGATGTGTTGGTGTGTGTATTAACAGAATCCGATGCGTTGGAGCGCATTTCAGGACATCTGAATTTTTGGCTACTTTTGTATATCCAGCATCGTCGTGTTGGAGCGTTTTGTCAGGTAATCCTCCAACTGCCATATCTGCCCTATTAGACCTATCTAGGACTTAAAAACACCTTTGGTGATGTGTTCGTGTGTGTATTAACAGAATCCGATGCGTTGGAGCGCATTTCAGGACATCTGAATTTTTTGCTACTTTTGTATAGCTAGCATCGTCGTGTTGGAGCGTTTTGTCAGGTAATCCTCCAACTGCCATATCTGCCCTATTAGACCTATCTAGGACTTAAAAATACCTTTGGTGATGTGTTCGTGTGTGTATTAACAGAATCCGATGCGTTGGAGCGCATTTCAGGACATCTGAATTTTTTGCTACCTTTGTATAGCTAGCATCGTCGTGTTGGAGCGTTTTGTCAGGTAATCCTCCAACTGCCATATCTGCCCTATTAGACCTATCTAGGACTTAAAAACACCTTTGGTGATGTGTTCGTGTGTGTATTAACAGAATCCGATGCGTTGGAGCGCATTTCAGGACATCTGAATTTTTTGCTACTTTTGTATAGCTAGCATCGTCGTGTTGGAGCGTTTTGTCAGGTAATCCTCCAACTGCCATATCTGCCCTATTAAACCTATCTAGGACTTAAAAACACCTTTGGTGATGTGTTCGTGTGTGTATTAACAGAATCCGATGCGTTGGAGCGCATTTCAGGACATCTGAATTTTTTGCTACTTTTGTATAGCTAGCATCGTCGTGTTGGAGCGTTTTGTCAGGTAATTGTCAGGTAATCCTCCAACTGCCATATCTGCCCTATTAGACCTATCTAGGACTTAAAAACACCTTTGGGATGTGTTCGTGTGTGTATTAACAGAATCCGATGCGTTGGAGCGCATTTCAGGACATCTGAATTTTTTGCTACTTTTGTATAGCTAGCATCGTCGTGTTGGAGCGTTTTGTCAGGTAATCCTCCAACTGCCATATCTGCCCTATTAAACCTATCTAGGACTTAAAAACACCTTTGGTGATGTGTTCGTGTGTGTATTAACAGAATCCGATGCGTTGGAGCGCATTTCAGGACATCTGAATTTTTTGCTACTTTTGTATAGCTAGCATCGTCGTGTTGGAGCGTTTTGTCAGGTAATCCTCCAACTGCCATATCTGCCCTATTAGACCTATCTAGGACTTAAAAACACCTTTGGTGATGTGTTCGTGTGTGTATTAACAGAATCCGATGCGTTGGAGCGCATTTCAGGACATCTGAATTTTTTGCTACTTTTGTATAGCTAGCATCGTCGTGTTGGAGCGTTTTGTCAGGTAATCCTCCAACTGCCATATCTGCCCTATTAGACCTATCTAGGACTTAAAAACACCTTTGGTGATGTGTTCGTGTGTGTATTAACAGAATCCGATGCCTTGGAGCGCATTTCAGGACATCTGAATTTTTTGCTACTTTTGTATAGCTAGCATCGTCGTGTTGGAGCGTTTTGTCAGGTAATCCTCCAACTGCCATATCTGCCCTATTAGACCTATCTAGGACTTAAAAACACCTTTGGTGATGTGTTCGTGTGTGTATTATCAGAATCCGATGCGTTGGAGCGCATTTCAGGACATCTGAATTTTTTGTTACTTTTGTATAGCTAGCATCGTCGTGTTGGAGCGTTTTGTCAGGTAATCCTCCAACTGCCATATCTGCCCTATTAGACCTATCTAGAACTTAAAAACACCTTTGGTGATGTGTTCGTGTGTGTATTAACAGAATCCGATGCGTTGGAGCGCATTTCAGGACATCTGAATTTTTTGCTACTTTTGTATAGCTAGCATCGTCGTGTTGGAGCGTTCTGTCAGGTAATCCTCCAACTGCCATATCTGCCCTATTAGACCTATCTAGGACTTAAAAACACCTTTGGTGATGTGTTCGTGTGTGTATTAACAGAATCCGATGCGTTGGAGCGCATTTCAGGACATCTGAATTTTTTGCTACTTTTGTATAGCTAGCATCGTCGTGTTGGAGCGTTTTGTCAGGTAATCCTCCAACTGCCATATCTGCCCTATTAGACCTATCTAGGACTTAAAAACACCTATGGTGATGTGTTCGTGTGTGTATTAACAGAATCCGATGCGTTGGAGCGCATTTCAGGACATCTGAATTTTTTGCTACTTTTGTATAGCTAGCATCGTCGTGTTGGAGCGTTTTGTCAGGTAATCCTCCAACTGCCATATCTGCCCTATTAGACCTATCTAGGACTTAAAAACACCTTTGGTGATGTGTTCGTGTGTGTATTAACAGAATCCGATGCCTTGGAGCGCATTTCAGGACATCTGAATTTTTTGCTACTTTTGTATAGCTAGCATCGTCGTGTTGGAGCGTTTTGTCAGGTAATCCTCCAACTGCCATATCTGCCCTATTAGACCTATCTAGGACTTAAAAACACCTTTGGTGATGTGTTCGTGTGTGTATTATCAGAATCCGATGCGTTGGAGCGCATTTCAGGACATCTGAATTTTTTGTTACTTTTGTATAGCTAGCATCGTCGTGTTGGAGCGTTTTGTCAGGTAATCCTCCAACTGCCATATCTGCCCTATTAGACCTATCTAGAACTTAAAAACACCTTTGGTGATGTGTTCGTGTGTGTATTAACAGAATCCGATGCGTTGGAGCGCATTTCAGGACATCTGAATTTTTTGCTACTTTTGTATAGCTAGCATCGTCGTGTTGGAGCGTTTTGTCAGGTAATCCTCCAACTGCCATATCTGCCCTATTAGACCTATCTAGGACTTAAAAACACCTATGGTGATGTGTTCGTGTGTGTATTAACAGAATCCGATGCGTTGGAGCGCATTTCAGGACATCTGAATTTTTTGCTACTTTTGTATAGCTAGCATCGTCGTGTTGGAGCGTTTTGTCAGGTAATCCTCCAACTGCCATATCTGCCCTATTAGACCTATCTAGGACTTAAAAACACCTTTGGTGATGTGTTCGTGTGTGTATTATCAGAATCCGATGCGTTGGAGCGCATTTCAGGACATCTGAATTTTTTGTTACTTTTGTATAGCTAGCATCGTCGTGTTGGAGCGTTTTGTCAGGTAATCCTCCAACTGCCATATCTGCCCTATTAGACCTATCTAGGACTTAAAAACACCTTTGGTGATGTGTTCGTGTGTGTATTAACAGAATCCGATGCGTTGGAGCGCATTTCAGGACATCTGAATTTTTTGCTACTTTTGTATAGCTAGCATCGTCGTGTTGGAGCGTTTTGTCAGGTAATCCTCCAACTGCCATATCTGCCCTATTAGACCTATCTAGGACTTAAAAACACCTTTGGTGATGTGTTCGTGTGTGTATTAACAGAATCCGATGCCTTGGAGCGCATTTCAGGACATCTGAATTTTTTGCTACTTTTGTATAGCTAGCATCGTCGTGTTGGAGCGTTTTGTCAGGTAATCCTCCAACTGCCATATCTGCCCTATTAGACCTATCTAGGACTTAAAAACACCTTTGGTGATGTGTTCGTGTGTGTATTATCAGAATCCGATGCGTTGGAGCGCATTTCAGGACATCTGAATTTTTTGTTACTTTTGTATAGCTAGCATCGTCGTGTTGGAGCGTTTTGTCAGGTAATCCTCCAACTGCCATATCTGCCCTATTAGACCTATCTAGAACTTAAAAACACCTTTGGTGATGTGTTCGTGTGTGTATTAACAGAATCCGATGCGTTGGAGCGCATTTCAGGACATCTGAATTTTTTGCTACTTTTGTATAGCTAGCATCGTCGTGTTGGAGCGTTTTGTCAGGTAATCCTCCAACTGCCATATCTGCCCTATTAGACCTATCTAGGACTTAAAAACACCTATGGTGATGTGTTCGTGTGTGTATTAACAGAATCCGATGCGTTGGAGCGCATTTCAGGACATCTGAATTTTTTGCTACTTTTGTATAGCTAGCATCGTCGTGTTGGAGCGTTTTGTCAGGTAATCCTCCAACTGCCATATCTGCCCTATTAGACCTATCTAGGACTTAAAAACACCTTTGGTGATGTGTTCGTGTGTGTATTAACAGAATCCGATGCGTTGGAGCGCATTTCAGGACATCTGAATTTTTTGCTACTTTTGTATAGCTAGCATTCGTGTTAGAGAGTTTTGTCAGGTAATCCTCCAACTGCCATATCTGCCCTATTAGACCTATCGAGGACTTAAAAACACCTTTGGTGATGTGTTCGTGTGTGTATTAACAGAATCCGATGCGTTGGAGCGCATTTCAGGACATCTGAATTTTTTGCTACTTTTGTATAGCTAGCATCGTCGTGTTGGAGCGTTTTGTCAGGTAATCCTCCAACTGCCATATCTGCCCTATTAGACCTATCTAGGACTTAAAAACACCTTTGGTGATGTGTTCGTGTGTGTATTAACAGAATCCGATGCGTTGGAGCGCATTTCAGGACATCTGAATTTTTTGCTACTTTTGTATAGCTAGCATCGTCGTGTTGGAGCGTTTTGTCAGGTAATCCTCCAACTGCCATATCTGCCCTATTAGACCTATCTAGGACTTAAAAACACCTCTGGTGATGTGTTCGTGTGTGTATTAACAGAATCCGATGCGTTGGAGCGCATTTCAGGACATCTGAATTTTTTGCTACTTTTGTATAGCTAGCATTCGTGTTGGAGAGTTTTGTCAGGTAATCCTCCAACTGCCATATCTGCCCTATTAGACCTATCTAGGACTTAAAAACACCTTTGGTGATGTGTTCGTGTGTGTATTAACAGAATCCGATGCGTTGGAGCGCATTTCAGGACATCTGAATTTTTTGCTACTTTTGTATAGCTAGCATCGTCGTGTTGGAGCGTTTTGTCAGGTAGACCTATCTAGGACTTAAAAACACCTTTGGTGATGTGTTCGTGTGTGTATTAACAGAATCCGATCCGTTGGAGCGCATTTCAGGACATCTGAATTTTTTGCTACTTTTGTATAGCTAGCATCGTCGTGTTGGAGCGTTTTGTCAGGTAATCCTCCAACTGCCATATCTGCCCTATTAGACCTATCTAGGACTTAAAAACACCTTTGGTGATGTGTTCGTGTGTGTATTAACAGAATCCGATGCGTTGGAGCGCATTTCAGGACATCTGAATTTTTTGCTACTTTTGTATAGCTAGCATTCGTGTTAGAGAGTTTTGTCAGGTAATCCTCCAACTGCCATATCTGCCCTATTAGACCTATCGAGGACTTAAAAACACCTTTGGTGATGTGTTCGTGTGTGTATTAACAGAATCCGATGCGTTGGAGCGCATTTCAGGACATCTGAATTTTTTGCTACTTTTGTATAGCTAGCATTCGTGTTAGAGAGTTTTGTCAGGTAATCCTCCAACTGCCATATCTGCCCTATTAGACCTATCGAGGACTTAAAAACACCTTTGGTGATGTGTTCGTGTGTGTATTAACAGAATCCGATGCGTTGGAGCGCATTTCAGGACATCTGAATTTTTTGCTACTTTTGTATAGCTAGCATCGTCGTGTTGGAGCGTTTTGTCAGGTAATCCTCCAACTGCCATATCTGCCCTATTAGACCTATCTAGGACTTAAAAACACCTTTGGTGATGTGTTCGTGTGTGTATTAACAGAATCCGATGCGTTGGAGCGCATTTCAAGACATCTGAATTTTTTGCTACTTTTGTATAGCTAGCATTCGTGTTGGAGAGTTTTGTCAGGTAATCCTCCAACTGCCATATCTGCCCTATTAGACCTATCGAGGACTTAAAAACACCTTTGGTGATGTGTTCGTGTGTGTATTAACAGAATCCGATGCGTTGGAGCGCATTTCAGGACATCTGAATTTTTTGCTACTTTTGTATAGCTAGCATCGTCGTGTTGGAGCGTTTTGTCAGGTAATCCTCCAACTGCCATATCTGCCCTATTAGACCTATCTAGGACTTAAAAACACCTTTGGTGATGTGTTCGTGTGTGTATTAACAGAATCCGATGCGTTGGAGCGCATTTCAGGACATCTGAATTTTTTGCTACTTTTGTATAGCTAGCATCGTCGTGTAGGAGCGTTTTGTCAGGTAATCCTCCAACTGCCATATCTGCCCTATTAGACCTATCTAGAACTTAAAAACACCTTTGGTGATGTGTTCGTGTGTGTATTAACAGAATCCGACGCGTTGGAGCGCATTTCAGGACATCTGAATTTTTTGCTACTTTTGTATAGCTAGCATCGTCGTGTTAGAGCGTTTTGTCAGGTAATCCTCCAACTGCCATATCTGCCCTATTAGACATATCTAGGACTTAAAAACACCTTTGGTGATGTGTTCGTGTGTGTATTAACAGAATCCGATGCGTTGGAGCGCATTTCAGGACATCTGAATTTTTTGCTACTTTTGTATAGCTAGCATCGTCGTGTAGGAGCGTTTTGTCAGGTAATCCTCCAACTGCCATATCTGCCCTATTAGACCTATCTAGGACTTAAAAACACCTCTGGTGATGTGTTCGTGTGTGTATTAACAGAATCCGATGCGTTGGAGCGCATTTCAGGACATCTGAATTTTTTGCTACTTTTGTATAGCTAGCATCGTCGTGTTGGAGCGTTTTGTCAGGTAATCCTCCAACTGCCATATCTGCCCTATTAGCCCTATCTAGGACTTAAAAACACCTCTGGTGATGTGTTCGTGTGTGTATTAACAGAATCCGATGCGTTGGAGCGCATTTCAGGACATCTGAATTTTTTGCTACTTTTGTATAGCTAGCATCGTCGTGTTGGAGCGTTTTGTCAGGTAATCTTCCAACTGCCATATCTGCCCTATTAGACCTATCTAGGACTTAAAAACACCTTTGGTGATGTGTTCGTGTGTGTATTATCAGAACCCGATGCGTTGGAGCGCATTTCAGGACATCTGAATTTTTTGTTACTTTTGTATAGCTAGCATCGTCGTGTTGGAGCGTTTTGTCAGGTAATCCTCCAACTGCCATATCTGCCCTATTAGACCTATCTAGGACTTAAAAACACCTTTGGTGATGTGTTCGTGTGTGTATTAACAGAATCCGATGCGTTGGAGCGCATTTCAGGACATCTGAATTTTTTGTTACTTTTGTATAGCTAGCATTCGTGTTAGAGAGTTTTGTCAGGTAATCCTCCAACTGCCATATCTGCCCTATTAGACCTATCTAGGACTTAAAAACACCTTTGGTGATGTGTTCGTGTGTGTATTAACAGAATCCGATGCGTTGGAGCGCATTTCAAGACATCTGAATTTTTTGCTACTTTTGTATAGCTAGCATTCGTGTTGGAGAGTTTTGTCAGGTAATCCTCCAACTGCCATATCTGCCCTATTAGACCTATCGAGGACTTAAAAACACCTTTGGTGATGTGTTCGTGTGTGTATTAACAGAATCCGATGCGTTGGAGCGCATTTCAGGACATCTGAATTTTTTGCTACTTTTGTATAGCTAGCATCGTCGTGTTGGAGCGTTTTGTCAGGTAATCCTCCAACTGCCATATCTGCCCTATTAGACCTATCTAGGACTTAAAAACACCTTTGGTGATGTGTTCGTGTGTGTATTAACAGAATCCGATGCGTTGGAGCGCATTTCAGGACATCTGAATTTTTTGCTACTTTTGTATAGCTAGCATCGTCGTGTAGGAGCGTTTTGTCAGGTAATCCTCCAACTGCCATATCTGCCCTATTAGACCTATCTAGGACTTAAAAACACCTTTGGTGATGTGTTCGTGTGTGTATTAACAGAATCCGATGCGTTGGAGCGCATTTCAAGACATCTGAATTTTTTGCTACTTTTGTATAGCTAGCATCGTCGTGTTGGAGCGTTTTGTCAGGTAATCCTCCAACTGCCATATCTGCCCTATTAGACCTATCTAGGACTTAAAAACACCTTTGGTGATGTGTTCGTGTGTGTATTAACAGAATCCGATGCGTTGGAGCGCATTTCAGGACATCTGAATTTTTTGCTACTTTTGTATAGCTAGCATTCGTGTTAGAGAGTTTTGTCAGGTAATCCTCCAACTGCCATATCTGCCCTATTAGACCTATCTAGGACTTAAAAACACCTTTGGTGATGTGTTCGTGTGTGTATTAACAGAATCCGATGCGTTGGAGCGCATTTCAAGACATCTGAATTTTTTGCTACTTTTGTATAGCTAGCATTCGTGTTGGAGAGTTTTGTCAGGTAATCCTCCAACTGCCATATCTGCCCTATTAGACCTATCGAGGACTTAAAAACACCTTTGGTGATGTGTTCGTGTGTGTATTAACAGAATCCGATGCGTTGGAGCGCATTTCAGGACATCTGAATTTTTTGCTACTTTTGTATAGCTAGCATCGTCGTGTTGGAGCGTTTTGTCAGGTAATCCTCCAACTGCCATATCTGCCCTATTAGACCTATCTAGGACTTAAAAACACCTTTGGTGATGTGTTCGTGTGTGTATTAACAGAATCCGATGCGTTGGAGCGCATTTCAGGACATCTGAATTTTTTGCTACTTTTGTATAGCTAGCATCGTCGTGTAGGAGCGTTTTGTCAGGTAATCCTCCAACTGCCATATCTGCCCTATTAGACCTATCTAGGACTTAAAAACACCTTTGGTGATGTGTTCGTGTGTGTATTAACAGAATCCGATGCGTTGGAGCGCATTTCAAGACATCTGAATTTTTTGCTACTTTTGTATAGCTAGCATCGTCGTGTTGGAGCGTTTTGTCAGGTAATCCTCCAACTGCCATATCTGCCCTATTAGACCTATCTAGGACTTAAAAACACCTTTGGTGATGTGTTCGTGTGTGTATTAACAGAATCCGATGCGTTGGAGCGCATTTCAGGACATCTGAATTTTTTGCTACTTTTGTATAGCTAGCATCGTCGTGTAGGAGCGTTTTGTCAGGTAATCCTCCAACTGCCATATCTGCCCTATTAGACCTATCTAGGACTTAAAAACACCTTTGGTGATGTGTTCGTGTGTGTATTAACAGAATCCGATGCGTTGGAGCGCATTTCAGGACATCTGAATTTTTTGCTACTTTTGTATAGCTAGCATCGTCGTGTTGGAGCGTTTTGTCAGGTAATCCTCCAACTGCCATATCTGCCCTATTAGACCTATCTAGAACTTAAAAACACCTTTGGTGATGTGTTCGTGTGTGTATTAACAGAATCCGACGCGTTGGAGCGCATTTCAGGACATCTGAATTTTTTGCTACTTTTGTATAGCTAGCATCGTCGTGTTAGAGCGTTTTGTCAGGTAATCCTCCAACTGCCATATCTGCCCTATTAGACATATCTAGGACTTAAAAACACCTTTGGTGATGTGTTCGTGTGTGTATTAACAGAATCCGATGCGTTGGAGCGCATTTCAGGACATCTGAATTTTTTGCTACTTTTGTATAGCTAGCATCGTCGTGTTGGAGCGTTTTGTCAGGTAATCCTCCAACTGCCATATCTGCCCTATTAGCCCTATCTAGGACTTAAAAACACCTCTGGTGATGTGTTCGTGTGTGTATTAACAGAATCCGATGCGTTGGAGCGCATTTCAGGACATCTGAATTTTTTGCTACTTTTGTATAGCTAGCATCGTCGTGTTGGAGCGTTTTGTCAGGTAATCCTCCAACTGCCATATCTGCCCTATTAGCCCTATCTAGGACTTAAAAACACCTCTGGTGATGTGTTCGTGTGTGTATTAACAGAATCCGATGCGTTGGAGCGCATTTCAGGACATCTGAATTTTTTGCTACTTTTGTATAGCTAGCATCGTCGTGTTGGAGCGTTTTGTCAGGTAATCTTCCAACTGCCATATCTGCCCTATTAGACCTATCTAGGACTTAAAAACACCTTTGGTGATGTGTTCGTGTGTGTATTATCAGAACCCGATGCGTTGGAGCGCATTTCAGGACATCTGAATTTTTTGTTACTTTTGTATAGCTAGCATCGTCGTGTTGGAGCGTTTTGTCAGGTAATCCTCCAACTGCCATATCTGCCCTATTAGACCTATCTAGGACTTAAAAACACCTTTGGTGATGTGTTCGTGTGTGTATTAACAGAATCCGATGCGTTGGAGCGCATTTCAGGACATCTGAATTTTTTGCTACTTTTGTATAGCTAGCATTCGTGTTAGAGAGTTTTGTCAGGTAATCCTCCAACTGCCATATCTGCCCTATTAGACCTATCGAGGACTTAAAAACACCTTTGGTGATGTGTTCGTGTGTGTATTAACAGAATCCGATGCGTTGGAGCGCATTTCAGGACATCTGAATTTTTTGCTACTTTTGTATAGCTAGCATCGTCGTGTTGGAGCGTTTTGTCAGGTAATCCTCCAACTGCCATATCTGCCCTATTAGACCTATCTAGGACTTAAAAACACCTTTGGTGATGTGTTCGTGTGTGTATTAACAGAATCCGATGCGTTGGAGCGCATTTCAAGACATCTGAATTTTTTGCTACTTTTGTATAGCTAGCATTCGTGTTGGAGAGTTTTGTCAGGTAATCCTCCAACTGCCATATCTGCCCTATTAGACCTATCGAGGACTTAAAAACACCTTTGGTGATGTGTTCGTGTGTGTATTAACAGAATCCGATGCGTTGGAGCGCATTTCAGGACATCTGAATTTTTTGCTACTTTTGTATAGCTAGCATCGTCGTGTTGGAGCGTTTTGTCAGGTAATCCTCCAACTGCCATATCTGCCCTATTAGACCTATCTAGGACTTAAAAACACCTTTGGTGATGTGTTCGTGTGTGTATTAACAGAATCCGATGCGTTGGAGCGCATTTCAGGACATCTGAATTTTTTGCTACTTTTGTATAGCTAGCATCGTCGTGTAGGAGCGTTTTGTCAGGTAATCCTCCAACTGCCATATCTGCCCTATTAGACCTATCTAGAACTTAAAAACACCTTTGGTGATGTGTTCGTGTGTGTATTAACAGAATCCGACGCGTTGGAGCGCATTTCAGGACATCTGAATTTTTTGCTACTTTTGTATAGCTAGCATCGTCGTGTTAGAGCGTTTTGTCAGGTAATCCTCCAACTGCCATATCTGCCCTATTAGACCTATCTAGGACTTAAAAACACCTTTGGTGATGTGTTCGTGTGTGTATTAACAGAATCCGATGCGTTGGAGCGCATTTCAGGACATCTGAATTTTTTGCTACTTTTGTATAGCTAGCATCGTCGTGTTGGAGCGTTTTGTCAGGTAATCCTCCAACTGCCATATCTGCCCTATTAGCCCTATCTAGGACTTAAAAACACCTCTGGTGATGTGTTCGTGTGTGTATTAACAGAATCCGATGCGTTGGAGCGCATTTCAGGACATCTGAATTTTTTGCTACTTTTGTATAGCTAGCATCGTCGTGTTGGAGCGTTTTGTCAGGTAATCCTCCAACTGCCATATCTGCCCTATTAGCCCTATCTAGGACTTAAAAACACCTCTGGTGATGTGTTCGTGTGTGTATTAACAGAATCCGATGCGTTGGAGCGCATTTCAGGACATCTGAATTTTTTGCTACTTTTGTATAGCTAGCATCGTCGTGTTGGAGCGTTTTGTCAGGTAATCCTCCAACTGCCATATCTGCCCTATAAGACCTATCTAGGACTTAAAAACACCTTTGGTGATGTGTTCGTGTGTGTATTAACAGAATGCGATGCGTTGGAGCGCATTTCAGGACATCTGAATTTTTTGCTACTTTTGTATAGCTAGCATCGTCGTGTTGGAGCGTTTTGTCAGGTAATCCTCCAACTGCCATATCTGCCCTATTAGACCTATCTAGGACTTAAAAACACCTTTGGTGATGTGTTCGTGTGTGTATTAACAGAATCCGATGCGTTGGAGCGCATTTCAGGACATCTGAATTTTTTGCTACTTTTGTATAGCTAGCATCGTCGTGTTGGAGCGTTTTGTCAGGTAATCCTCCAACTGCCATATCTGCCCTATTAGACCTATCTAGGACTTAAAAACAACTTTGGTGATGTGTTCGTGTGTGTATTAAGAGAATCCGATGCGTTGGAGCGCATTTCAGGACATCTGAATTTTTTGCTACTTTTGTATAGCTAGCATCGTCGTGTTGGAGCGTTTTGTCAGGTAATCCTCCAACTGCCATATCTGCCCTATTAGACCTATCTAGGACTTAAAAACAACTTTGGTGATGTGTTCGTGTGTGTATTAAGAGAATCCGATGCGTTGGAGCGCATTTCAGGACATCTGAATTTTTTGCTACTTTTGTATAGCTAGCATCGTCGTGTTGGAGCGTTTTGTCAGGTAATCCTCCAACTGCCATATCTGCCCTATTAGACCTATCTAGGACTTAAAAACAACTTTGGTGATGTGTTCGTGTGTGTATTAAGAGAATCCGATGCGTTGGAGCGCATTTCAGGACATCTGAATTTTTTGCTACTTTTGTATAGCTAGCATCGTCGTGTTGGAGCGTTTTGTCAGGTAATCCTCCAACTGCCATATCTGCCCTATTAGACCTATCTAGGACTTAAAAACAACTTTGGTGATGTGTTCGTGTGTGTATTAAGAGAATCCGATGCGTTGGAGCGCATTTCAGGACATCTGAATTTTTTGCTACTTTTGTATAGCTAGCATCGTCGTGTTGGAGCGTTTTGTCAGGTAATCCTCCAACTGCCATATCTGCCCTATTAGACCTATCTAGGACTTAAAAACAACTTTGGTGATGTGTTCGTGTGTGTATTAAGAGAATCCGATGCGTTGGAGCGCATTTCAGGACATCTGAATTTTTTGCTACTTTTGTATAGCTAGCATCGTCGTGTTGGAGCGTTTTGTCAGGTAATCCTCCAACTGCCATATCTGCCCTATTAGACCTATCTAGGACTTAAAAACACCTTCGGTGATGTGTTCGTGTGTGTATTAACAGAATCCGATGCCTTGGAGCGCATTTCAGGACATCTGAATTTTTTGCTACTTTTGTATAGCTAGCATCGTCGTGTTGGAGCGTTTTGTCAGGTAATCCTCCAACTGCCATATCTGCCCTATTAGACCTATCTAGGACTTAAAAACACCTTTGGTGATGTGTTCGTGTGTGTATTATCAGAATCCGATGCGTTGGAGCGCATTTCAGGACATCTGAATTTTTTGTTACTTTTGTATAGCTAGCATCGTCGTGTTGGAGCGTTTTGTCATGTAATCCTCCAACTGCCATATCTGCCCTATTAGACCTATCTAGAACTTAAAAACACCTTTGGTGATGTGTTCGTGTGTGTATTAACAGAATGCGATGCGTTGGAGCGCATTTCAGGACATCTGAATTTTTTGCTACTTTTGTATAGCTAGCATCGTCGTGTTGGAGCGTTTTGTCAGGTAATCCTCCAACTGCCATATCTGCCCTATTAGACCTATCTAGGACTTAAAAACACCTATGGTGATGTGTTCGTGTGTGTATTAACAGAATGCGATGCGTTGGAGCGCATTTCAGGACATCTGAATTTTTTGCTACTTTTGTATAGCTAGCATCGTCGTGTTGGAGCGTTTTGTCAGGTAATCCTCCAACTGCCATATCTGCCCTATTAGACCTATCTAGGACTTAAAAACAACTTTGGTGATGTGTTCGTGTGTGTATTAACAGAATCCGATGCGTTGGAGCGCATTTCAGGACATCTGAATTTTTTGCTACTTTTGTATAGCTAGCAACGTCGTGTTGGAGCGTTTTGTCAGGTTATCCTCCAACTGCCATATCTGCCCTATTAGACCTATCTAGGACTTAAAAACACCTTTGGTGTTGTGTTCGTGTGTGTATTATCAGAATCCGATGCGTTGGAGCGCATTTCAGGACATCTGAATTTTTTGTTACTTTTGTATAGCTAGCATCGTCGTGTTGGAGCGTTTTGTCAGGTAATCCTCCAACTGCCATATCTGCCCTATTAGACCTATCTAGGACTTAAAAACACCTTTGGTGATGTGTTCGTGTGTGTATTAACAGAATCCGATGCGTTGGAGCGCATTTCAGGACATCTGAATTTTTTGCTACTTTTGTATAGCTAGCATTCGTGTTGGAGAGTTTTGTCAGGTAATCCTCCAACTGCCATATCTGCCCTATTAGACCTATCTAGGACATAAAAACACCTTTGGTGATGTGTTCGTGTGTGTATTAACAGAATCCGATGCGTTGGAGCGCATTTCAGGACATCTGAATTTTTTGCTACTTTTGTATAGCTAGCATCGTCGTGTTGGAGCGTTTTGTCAGGTAATCCTCCAACTGCCATATCTGCCCTATTAGACCTATCTAGGACTTAAAAACACCTCTGGTGATGTGTTCGTGTGTGTATTAACAGAATCCGATGCGTTGGAGCGCATTTCAGGACATCTGAATTTTTTGCTACTTTTGTATAGCTAGCATCGTCGTGTTGGAGCGTTTTGTCAGGTAATCCTCCAACTGCCATATCTGCCCTATTAGACCTATCTAGGACTTAAAAACACCTTTGGTGATGTGTTCGTGTGTGTATTAGCAGAATCCGATGCGTTGAAGCGCATTTCAGGACATCTGAATTTTTTGCTACTTTTGTATAGCTAGCATCGTCGTGTTGGAGCATTTTGTCAGGTAATCCTCCAACTGCCATATCTGCCCTATTAGACCTATCTAGGACTTAAAAACACCTTTGGTGATGTGTTCGTGTGTGTATTAACAGAATCCGATGCGTTGGAGCGCATTTCAGGACATCTGAATTTTTTGCTACTTTTGTATAGCTAGCATCGTCGTGTTGGAGCGTTTTGTCAGGTAGACCTATCTAGGACTTAAAAACACCTTTGGTGATGTGTTCGTGTGTGTATTAACAGAATCCGATGCGTTGGAGCGCATTTCAGGACATCTGAATTTTTTGCTACTTTTGTATAGCTAGCATCGTCGTGTTGGAGCGTTTTGTCAGGTAATCCTCCAACTGCCATATCTGCCCTATTAGACCTATCTAGGACTTAAAAACACCTCTGGTGATGTGTTCGTGTGTGTATTAACAGAATCCGATGCGTTGGAGCGCATTTCAGGACATCTGAATTTTTTGCTACTTTTGTATAGCTAGCATTCGTGTTGGAGAGTTTTGTCAGGTAATCCTCCAACTGCCATATCTGCCCTATTAGACCTATCTAGGACTTAAAAACACCTTTGGTGATGTGTTCGTGTGTGTATTAACAGAATCCGATGCGTTGGAGCGCATTTCAGGACATCTGAATTTTTTGCTACTTTTGTATAGCTAGCATCGTCGTGTTGGAGCGTTTTGTCAGGTAATCCTCCAACTGCCATATCTGCCCTATTAGACCTATCTAGGACTTAAAAACACCTTTGGTGATGTGTTCGTGTGTGTATTAACAGAATCCGATGCGTTGAAGCGCATTTCAGGACATCTGAATTTTTTGCTACTTTTGTATAGCTAGCATCGTCGTGTTGGAGCATTTTGTCAGGTAATCCTCCAACTGCCATATCTGCCCTATTAGACCTATCTAGGACTTAAAAACACCTTTGGTGATGTGTTCGTGTGTGTATTAACAGAATCCGATGCGTTGGAGCGCATTTGAGGACATCTGAATTTTTTGCTACTTTTGTATAGCTAGCATCGTCGTGTTGGAGCGTTTTGTCAGGTAGACCTATCTAGGACTTAAAAACACCTTTGGTGATGTGTTCGTGTGTGTATTAACAGAATCCGATCCGTTGGAGCGCATTTCAGGACATCTGAATTTTTTGCTACTTTTGTATAGCTAGCATCGTCGTGTTGGAGCGTTTTGTCAGGTAATCCTCCAACTGCCATATCTGCCCTATTAGACCTATCTAGGACTTAAAAACACCTTTGGTGATGTGTTCGTGTGTGTATTATCAGAATCCGATGCGTTGGAGCGCATTTCAGGACATCTGAATTTTTTGTTACTTTTGTATAGCTAGCATCTTCGTGTTGGAGCGTTTTGTCAGGTAATCCTCCAACTGCCATATCTGCCCTATTAGACCTATCTAGGACTTAAAAACACCTTTGGTGATGTGTTCGTGTGTGTATTAACAGAATCCGATGCGTTGGAGCGCATTTCAGGACATCTGAATTTTTTGCTACTTTTGTATAGCTAGCATTCGTGTTGGAGAGTTTTGTCAGGTAATCCTCCAACTGCCATATCTGCCCTATTAGACCTATCGAGGACTTAAAAACACCTTTGGTGATGTGTTCGTGTGTGTATTAACAGAATCCGATGCGTTGGAGCGCATTTCAGGACATCTGAATTTTTTGCTACTTTTGTATAGCTAGCATCGTCGTGTTGGAGCGTTTTGTCAGGTAATCCTCCAACTGCCATATCTGCCCTATTAGACCTATCTAGGACTTAAAAACACCTTTGGTGATGTGTTCGTGTGTGTATTAACAGAATCCGATGCGTTGGAGCGCATTTCAGGACATCTGAATTTTTTGCTACTTTTGTATAGCTAGCATCGTCGTGTTGGAGCGTTTTGTCAGGTAATCCTCCAACTGCCATATCTGCCCTATTAGCCCTATCTAGGACTTAAAAACACCTCTGGTGATGTGTTCGTGTGTGTATTAACAGAATCCGATGCGTTGGAGCGCATTTCAGGACACCTGAATTTTTTGCTACTTTTGTATAGCTAGCATCGTCGTGTTGGAGCGTTTTGTCAGGTAATCCTCCAACTGCCATATCTGCCCTATTAGCCCTATCTAGGACTTAAAAACACCTTTGGTGATGTGTTCGTGTGTGTATTAACAGAATCCGATGCGTTGGAGCGCATTTCAGGACATCTGAATTTTTTGCTACTTTTGTATAGCTAGCATCGTCGTGTTGGAGCGTTTTGTTAGGTAATCCTCCAACTGCCATATCTGCCCTATTAGCCCTATCTAGGACTTAAAAACACCTCTGGTGATGTGTTCGTGTGTGTATTAACAGAATCCCATGCGTTGGAGCGCATTTCAGGACATCTGAATTTTTTGCTACTTTTGTATAGCTAGCATCGTCGTGTTGGAGCCTTTTGTCAGGTAATCCTCCAACTGCCATATCTGCCCTATTAGCCCTATCTAGGACTTAAAAACACCTTTGGTGATGTGTTCGTGTGTGTATTAACAGAATCCGACGCGTTGGAGCGCATTTCAGGACATCTGAATTTTTTGCTACTTTTGTATAGCTAGCATCGTCGTGTTAGAGCGTTTTGTCAGGTAATCCTCCAACTGCCATATCTGCCCTATTAGACCTATCTAGGACTTAAAAACACCTTTGGTGATGTGTTCGTGTGTGTATTAACAGAATCCGATGCGTTGGAGCGCATTTCAGGACATCTGAATTTTTTGCTACTTTTGTATAGCTAGCATCGTCGTGTTGGAGCGTTTTGTTAGGTAATCCTCCAACTGCCATATCTGCCCTATTAGCCCTATCTAGGACTTAAAAACACCTCTGGTGATGTGTTCGTGTGTGTATTAACAGAATCCGATGCGTTGGAGCGCATTTCAGGACATCTGAATTTTTTGCTACTTTTGTATAGCTAGCATCGTCGTGTTGCAGCGTTTTGTTAGGTAATCCTCCAACTGCCATATCTGCCCTATTAGCCCTATCTAGGACTTAAAAACACCTCTGGTGATGTGTTCGTGTGTGTATTAACAGAATCCCATGCGTTGGAGCGCATTTCAGGACATCTGAATTTTTTGCTACTTTTGTATAGCTAGCATTCGTGTTGGAGAGTTTTGTCAGGTAATCCTCCAACTGCCATATCTGCCCTATTAGCCCTATCTAGGACTTAAAAACACCTTTGGTGATGTGTTCGTGTGTGTATTAACAGAATCCGACGCGTTGGAGCGCATTTCAGGACATCTGAATTTTTTGCTACTTTTGTATAGCTAGCATCGTCGTGTTAGAGCGTTTTGTCAGGTAATCCTCCAACTGCCATATCTGCCCTATTAGCCCTATCTAGGACTTAAAAACACCTCTGGTGATGTGTTCGTGTGTGTATTAACAGAATCCCATGCGTTGGAGCGCATTTCAGGACATCTGAATTTTTTGCTACTTTTGTATAGCTAGCATTCGTGTTGGAGAGTTTTGTCAGGTAATCCTCCAACTGCCATATCTGCCCTATTAGACCTATCTAGGACTTAAAAACACCTTTGGTGATGTGTTCGTGTGTGTATTAACAGAATGCGATGCGTTGGAGCGCATTTCAGGACATCTGAATTTTTTGCTACTTTTGTATAGCTAGCATCGTCGTGTTGGAGCGTTTTGTCAGGTAATCCTCCAACTGCCATATCTGCCCTATTAGACCTATCTAGGACTTAAAAACACCTTTGGTGATGTGTTCGTGTGTGTATTAATAGAATCCGATGCGTTGGAGCGCATTTCAGGACATCTGAATTTTTTGCTACTTTTGTATAGCTAGCATCGTCGTGTTGGAGCGTTTTGTCAGGTAATCCTCCAACTGCCATATCTGCCCTATTAGACCTATCTAGGACTTAAAAACACCTTTGGTGATGTGTTCGTGTGTGTATTAACAGAATCCGATGCGTTGGAGCGCATTTCAGGACATCTGAATTTTTTGCTACTTTTGTATAGCTAGCATCGTCGTGTTGGAGCGTTTTGTCAGGTAATTGCCAGGTAATCCTCCAACTGCCATATCTGCCCTATTAGACCTATCTAGGACTTAAAAACACCTTTGGTGATGTGTTCGTGTGTGTATTAACAGAATCCGATGCGTTGGAGCGCATTTCAGGATATCTGAATTTTTTGCTACTTTTGTATAGCTAGAATCGTCGTGTTGGAGCGTTTTGTCAGGTAATCCTCCAACTGCCATATCTGCCCTATTAGACCTATCTAGGACTTAAAAACACCTTTGGTGATGTGTTCGTGTGTGTATTAACAGAATGCGATGCGTTGGAGCGCATTTCAGGACATCTGAATTTTTTGCTACTTTTGTATAGCTAGCATCGTCGTGTTGGAGCGTTTTGTCAGGTAATCCTCCAACTGCCATATCTGCCCTATTAGACCTATCTAGGACTTAAAAACACCTCTGGTGATGTGTTCGTGTGTGTATTAACAGAATCCGATGCGTTGGAGCGCATTTCAGGACATCTGAATTTTTTGCTACTTTTGTATAGCTAGCATTCGTGTTGGAGAGTTTTGTCAGGTAATCCTCCAACTGCCATATCTGCCCTATTAGACCTATCTAGGACTTAAAAACACCTTTGGTGATGTGTTCGTGTGTGTATTAACAGAATCCGATGCGTTGGAGCGCATTTCAGGACATCTGAATTTTTTGCTACTTTTGTATAGCTAGCATCGTCGTGTTGGAGCGTTTTGTCAGGTAATCCTCCAACTGCCATATCTGCCCTATTAGACCTATCTAGGACTTAAAAACACCTTTGGTGATGTGTTCGTGTGTGTATTAACAGAATCCGATGCGTTGAAGCGCATTTCAGGACATCTGAATTTTTTGCTACTTTTGTATAGCTAGCATCGTCGTGTTGGAGCATTTTGTCAGGTAATCCTCCAACTGCCATATCTGCCCTATTAGACCTATCTAGGACTTAAAAACACCTTTGGTGATGTGTTCGTGTGTGTATTAACAGAATCCGATGCGTTGGAGCGCATTTGAGGACATCTGAATTTTTTGCTACTTTTGTATAGCTAGCATCGTCGTGTTGGAGCGTTTTGTCAGGTAGACCTATCTAGGACTTAAAAACACCTTTGGTGATGTGTTCGTGTGTGTATTAACAGAATCCGATGCGTTGGAGCGCATTTGAGGACATCTGAATTTTTTGCTACTTTTGTATAGCTAGCATCGTCGTGTTGGAGCGTTTTGTCAGGTAGACCTATCTAGGACTTAAAAACACCTTTGGTGATGTGTTCGTGTGTGTATTAACAGAATCCGATCCGTTGGAGCGCATTTCAGGACATCTGAATTTTTTGCTACTTTTGTATAGCTAGCATCGTCGTGTTGGAGCGTTTTGTCAGGTAATCCTCCAACTGCCATATCTGCCCTATTAGACCTATCTAGGACTTAAAAACACCTTTGGTGATGTGTTCGTGTGTGTATTAACAGAATCCGATGCGTTGGAGCGCATTTCAGGACATCTGAATTTTTTGCTACTTTTGTATAGCTAGCATTCGTGTTGGAGAGTTTTGTCAGGTAATCCTCCAACTGCCATATCTGCCCTATTAGACCTATCGAGGACTTAAAAACACCTTTGGTGATGTGTTCGTGTGTGTATTAACAGAATCCGATGCGTTGGAGCGCATTTCAGGACATCTGAATTTTTTGCTACTTTTGTATAGCTAGCATCGTCGTGTTGGAGCGTTTTGTCAGGTAATCCTCCAACTGCCATATCTGCCCTATTAGACCTATCTAGGACTTAAAAACACCTTTGGTGATGTGTTCGTGTGTGTATTAACAGAATCCGATGCGTTGGAGCGCATTTCAGGACATCTGAATTTTTTGCTACTTTTGTATAGCTAGCATCGTCGTGTTGGAGCGTTTTGTCAGGTAATCCTCCAACTGCCATATCTGCCCTATTAGCCCTATCTAGGACTTAAAAACACCTCTGGTGATGTGTTCGTGTGTGTATTAACAGAATCCGATGCGTTGGAGCGCATTTCAGGACATCTGAATTTTTTGCTACTTTTGTATAGCTAGCATCGTCGTGTTGGAGCGTTTTGTCAGGTAATCCTCCAACTGCCATATCTGCCCTATTAGCCCTATCTAGGACTTAAAAACACCTTTGGTGATGTGTTCGTGTGTGTATTAACAGAATCCGACGCGTTGGAGCGCATTTCAGGACATCTGAATTTTTTGCTACTTTTGTATAGCTAGCATCGTCGTGTTAGAGCGTTTTGTCAGGTAATCCTCCAACTGCCATATCTGCCCTATTAGACCTATCTAGGACTTAAAAACACCTTTGGTGATGTGTTCGTGTGTGTATTAACAGAATCCGATGCGTTGGAGCGCATTTCAGGACATCTGAATTTTTTGCTACTTTTGTATAGCTAGCATCGTCGTGTTGGAGCGTTTTGTTAGGTAATCCTCCAACTGCCATATCTGCCCTATTAGCCCTATCTAGGACTTAAAAACACCTCTGGTGATGTGTTCGTGTGTGTATTAACAGAATCCCATGCGTTGGAGCGCATTTCAGGACATCTGAATTTTTTGCTACTTTTGTATAGCTAGCATCGTCGTGTTGGAGCGTTTTGTCAGGTAATCCTCCAACTGCCATATCTGCCCTATTAGCCCTATCTAGGACTTAAAAACACCTCTGGTGATGTGTTCGTGTGTGTATTAACAGAATCCCATGCGTTGGAGCGCATTTCAGGACATCTGAATTTTTTGCTACTTTTGTATAGCTAGCATCGTCGTGTTGGAGCGTTTTGTCAGGTAATCCTCCAACTGCCATATCTGCCCTATTAGCCCTATCTAGGACTTAAAAACACCTTTGGTGATGTGTTCGTGTGTGTATTAACAGAATCCGATGCGTTGGAGCGCATTTCAGGACATCTGAATTTTTTGCTACTTTTGTATAGCTAGCATCGTCGTGTTGGAGCGTTTTGTTAGGTAATCCTCCAACTGCCATATCTGCCCTATTAGCCCTATCTAGGACTTAAAAACACCTCTGGTGATGTGTTCGTGTGTGTATTAACAGAATCCGATGCGTTGGAGCGCATTTCAGGACATCTGAATTTTTTGCTACTTTTGTATAGCTAGCATCGTCGTGTTGGAGCGTTTTGTTAGGTAATCCTCCAACTGCCATATCTGCCCTATTAGCCCTATCTAGGACTTAAAAACACCTCTGGTGATGTGTTCGTGTGTGTATTAACAGAATCCCATGCGTTGGAGCGCATTTCAGGACATCTGAATTTTTTGCTACTTTTGTATAGCTAGCATTCGTGTTGGAGAGTTTTGTCAGGTAATCCTCCAACTGCCATATCTGCCCTATTAGCCCTATCTAGGACTTAAAAACACCTCTGGTGATGTGTTCGTGTGTGTATTAACAGAATCCGATGCGTTGGAGCGCATTTCAGGACATCTGAATTTTTTGCTACTTTTGTATAGCTAGCATCGTCGTGTTGGAGCGTTTTGTCAGGTAATCCTCCAACTGCCATATCTGCCCTATTAGCCCTATCTAGGACTTAAAAACACCTTTGGTGATGTGTTCGTGTGTGTATTAACAGAATCCGACGCGTTGGAGCGCATTTCAGGACATCTGAATTTTTTGCTACTTTTGTATAGCTAGCATCGTCGTGTTAGAGCGTTTTGTCAGGTAATCCTCCAACTGCCATATCTGCCCTATTAGACCTATCTAGGACTTAAAAACACCTTTGGTGATGTGTTCGTGTGTGTATTAACAGAATCCGATGCGTTGGAGCGCATTTCAGGACATCTGAATTTTTTGCTACTTTTGTATAGCTAGCATCGTCGTGTTGGAGCGTTTTGTTAGGTAATCCTCCAACTGCCATATCTGCCCTATTAGCCCTATCTAGGACTTAAAAACACCTCTGGTGATGTGTTCGTGTGTGTATTAACAGAATCCCATGCGTTGGAGCGCATTTCAGGACATCTGAATTTTTTGCTACTTTTGTATAGCTAGCATCGTCGTGTTGGAGCGTTTTGTCAGGTAATCCTCCAACTGCCATATCTGCCCTATTAGACCTATCTAGGACTTAAAAACACCTTTGGTGATGTGTTCGTGTGTGTATTAACAGAATCCGATGCGTTGGAGCGCATTTCAGGACATCTGAATTTTTTGCTACTTTTGTATAGCTAGCATCGTCGTGTTGGAGCGTTTTGTCAGGTAATTGCCAGGTAATCCTCCAACTGCCATATCTGCCCTATTAGACCTATCTAGGACTTAAAAACACCTTTGGTGATGTGTTCGTGTGTGTATTAACAGAATCCGATGCGTTGGAGCGCATTTCAGGACATCTGAATTTTTTGCTACTTTTGTATAGCTAGAATCGTCGTGTTGGAGCGTTTTGTCAGGTAATCCTCCAACTGCCATATCTGCCCTATTAGACCTATCTAGGACTTAAAAACACCTTTGGTGATGTGTTCGTGTGTGTATTAACAGAATGCGATGCGTTGGAGCGCATTTCAGGACATCTGAATTTTTTGCTACTTTTGTATAGCTAGCATCGTCGTGTTGGAGCGTTTTGTCAGGTAATCCTCCAACTGCCATATCTGCCCTATTAGACCTATCTAGGACTTAAAAACACCTTTGGTGATGTGTTCGTGTGTGTATTAACAGAATCCGATGCGTTGGAGCGCATTTCAGGACATCTGAATTTTTTGCTACTTTTGTATAGCTAGCATCGTCGTGTTGGAGCGTTTTGTCAGGTAATCCTCCAACTGCCATATCTGCCCTATTAGACCTAGCTAGGACTTAAAAACACCTATGGTGATGTGTTCGTGTGTGTATTAACAGAATCCGATGCGTTGGAGCGCATTTCAGGACATCTGAATTTTTTGCTACTTTTGTATAGCTAGCATCGTCGTGTTGGAGCGTTTTGTCAGGTAATCCTCCAACTGCCATATCTGCCCTATAAGACCTATCTAGGACTTAAAAACACCTTTGGTGATGTGTTCGTGTGTGTATTAACAGAATGCGATGCGTTGGAGCGCATTTCAGGACATCTGAATTTTTTGCTACTTTTGTATAGCTAGCATCGTCGTGTTGGAGCGTTTTGTCAGGTAATCCTCCAACTGCCATATCTGCCCTATTAGACCTATCTAGGACTTCAAAACACCTCTGGTGATGTGTTCGTGTGTGTATTAACAGAATCCGATGCGTTGAAGCGCATTTCAGGACATCTGAATTTTTTGCTACTTTTGTATAGCTAGCATTCGTGTTGGAGAGTTTTGTCAGGTAATCCTCCAACTGCCATATCTGCCCTATTAGACCTATCTAGGACTTAAAAACACCTTTGGTGATGTGTTCGTGTGTGTATTAACAGAATCCGATGCGTTGGAGCGCATTTCAGGACATCTGAATTTTTTGCTACTTTTGTATAGCTAGCATCGTCGTGCTGGAGCGTTTTGTCAGGTAATCCTCCAACTGCCATATCTGCCCTATTAGACCTATCTAGGACTTAAAAACACCTCTGGTGATGTGTTCGTGTGTGTATTAACAGAATCCGATGCGTTGGAGCGCATTTCAGGACATCTGAATTTTTTGCTACTTTTGTATAGCTAGCATCGTCGTGTTGGAGCGTTTTGTCAGGTAATCCTCCAACTGCCATATCTGCCCTATTAGACCTATCTAGGACTTCAAAACACCTCTGGTGATGTGTTCGTGTGTGTATTAACAGAATCCGATGCGTTGAAGCGCATTTCAGGACATCTGAATTTTTTGCTACTTTTGTATAGCTAGCATTCGTGTTGGAGAGTTTTGTCAGGTAATCCTCCAACTGCCATATCTGCCCTATTAGACCTATCTAGGACTTAAAAACACCTTTGGTGATGTGTTCGTGTGTGTATTAACAGAATCCGATGCGTTGAAGCGCATTTCAAGACATCTGAATTTTTTGCTTCTTCTGTATAGCTAGCATCGTCGTGTTGGAGCGTTTTGTCAGGTAATTGTCAGGTAATCCTCCAACTGCCATATCTGCCCTATTAGACCTATCTAGGACTTAAAAACACCTTTGGTGATGTGTTCGTGTGTGTATTAACAGAATCCGATGCGTTGGAGCGCATTTCAGGACATCTGAATTTTTTGTTACTTTTGTATAGCTAGCATCGTCGTGTTGGAGCGTTTTGTCAGGTAATCCTCCAACTGCCATATCTGCCCTATTAGACCTATCTAGGACTTAAAAACACCTTTGGTGATGTGTTCGTGTGTGTATTAACAGAATCCGATGCGTTGGAGCGCATTTCAGGACATCTGAATTTTTTGCTACTTTTGTATAGCTAGCATCGTCGTGTTGGAGCGTTTTGTCAGGTAATTGTCAGGTAATCCTCCAACTGCCATATCTGCCCTATTAGACCTATCTAGGACTTAAAAACACCTTTGGTGATGTGTTCGTGTGTGTATTAACAGAATCCGATGCGTTGGAGCGCATTTCAGGACATCTGAATTTTTTGCTACTTTTGTATAGCTAGCATCGTCGTGTTGGAGCGTTTTGTCAGGTAATCCTCCAACTGCCATATCTGCCCTATTAGACCTATCTAGGACTTAAAAACACCTTTGGTGATGTGTTCGTGTGTGTATTAACAGAATCCGATGCGTTGGAGCGCATTTCAGGACATCTGAATTTTTTGCTACTTTTGTATAGCTAGCATCGTCGTGTTGGAGCGTTTTGTCAGGTAATCCTCCAACTGCCATATCTGCCCTATTAGACCTATCTAGGACTTAAAAACACCTTTGGTGATGTGTTCGTGTGTGTATTAACAGAATCCGATGCGTTGGAGCGCATTTCAGGACATTTGAATTTTTTGCTATTTTTGTATAGCTAGCATCGTCGTGTTGGAGCGTTTTGTCAGGTAATTGTGAGGTAATCCTCCAACTGCCATATCTGCCCTATTAGACCTATCTAGGACTTAAAAACACCTTTGGTGATGTGTTCGTGTGTGTATTAACAGAATCCGATGCGTTGGAGCGCATTTCAGGACATCTGAATTTTTTGCTACTTTTGTATAGCTAGAATCGTCGTGTTGGAGCGTTTTGTCAGGTAATCCTCCAACTGCCATATCTGCCCTATTAGACCTATCTAGGACTTAAAAACACCTTTGGTGATGTGTTCGTGTGTGTGTTTTAGCGTTTTGTCAGGTAATCCTCCAACTGCCATATCTGCCCTATTAGACCTATCTAGGACTTAAAAACACCTTTGGTGATGTGTTCGTGTTTCAGGACATCTGAATTTTTTGCTACTTTTGTATAGCTAGCATCGTCGTGTTGGAGCGTTTTTTCAGGTAATCCCCCAACTGCCATATCTGCCCTATTAGACCTATCTAGGACTTAAAAACACCTTTGGTGATGTGTTCGTGTGTGTATTAACAGAATCCGATGCGTTGGAGCGCATTTCAGGACATCTGAATTTTTTGCTACTTTTGTATAGCTAGCATCGTCTTTTTGGAGCGTTTTGTCAGGTAATCCTCCAACTGCCATATCTGCCCTATATGACCTATCTAGGACTTAAAAACACCTTTGGTGATGTGTTCGTGTGTGTATTAACAGAATCCGATGCGTTGGAGCGCATTTCAGGACATCTGAATTTTTTGCTACTTTTGTATAGCTAGCATCGTCGTGTTGGAGCGTTTTGTCAGGTAATCCTCCAACTGCCATATCTGCCCTATTAGACCTATCTAGGACTTAAAAACACCTTTGGTGATGTGTTCGTGTGTGTATTAACAGAACCCGATGCGTTGGAGCGCATTTCAGGACATCTGAATTTTTTGCTACTTTTCTATATCGTCGTGTTGGAGCGTTTTGTCTGGTAATCCTCCAACTGCCATATCTGCCCTATTAGACCTATCTAGGACTTAAAAACACCTTTGGTCATGTGTTCGTGTGTGTATTAACAGAATCCGATGCGTTGGAGCGCATTTCAGGACATCTGAATTTTTTGCTACTTTTGTATAGCTAGCATCGTCGTGTTGGAGCGTTTTGTCAGGTAATCCTCCAACTGCCATATCTGCCCTATTAGACCTATCTAGGACTTAAAAACACCTTTGGTGATGTGTTCGTGTGTGTATTAACAGAATCCGATGCGTTGGAGCGCATTTCAGGACATCTGAATTTTTTGCTACTTTTGTATAGCTAGCATCGTCGTGTTGGAGCGTTTTGTCAGGTAATCCCCCAACTGCCATATCTGCCCTATTAGACCTATCTAGGACTTAAAAACACCTTTGGTGATGTGTTCGTGTGTGTATTAACAGAATCCGATGCGTTGGAGCGCATTTCAGGACATCTGAATTTTTTGCTACTTTTGTATAGCTAGCATCGTCTTTTTGGAGCGTTTTGTCAGGTAATCCTCCAACTGCCATATCTGCCCTATATGACCTATCTAGGACTTAAAAACACCTTTGGTGATGTGTTCGTGTGTGTATTAACAGAATCCGATGCGTTGGAGCGCATTTCAGGACATCTGAATTTTTTGCTACTTTTGTATAGCTAGCATCGTCGTGTTGGAGCGTTTTGTCAGGTAATCCTCCAACTGCCATATCTGCCCTATTAGACCTATCTAGGACTTAAAAACACCTTTGGTGATGTGTTCGTGTGTGTATTAACAGAACCCGATGCGTTGGAGCGCATTTCAGGACATCTGAATTTTTTGCTACTTTTGTATATCGTCGTGTTGGAGCGTTTTGTCTGGTAATCCTCCAACTGCCATATCTGCCCTATTAGACCTATCTAGGACTTAAAAACACCTTTGGTCATGTGTTCGTGTGTGTATTAACAGAATCCGATGCGTTGGAGCGCATTTCAGGACATCTGAATTTTTTGCTACTTTTGTATAGCTAGCATCGTCGTGTTGGAGCGTTTTGTCAGGTAATCCTCCAACTGCCATATCTGCCCTATTAGACCTATCTAGGACTTAAAAACACCTTTGGTGATGTGTTCGTGTGTGTATTAACAGAATCCGATGCGTTGGAGCGCATTTCAGGACATCTGAATTTTTTGCTACTTTTGTATAGCTAGCATCGTCGTGTTGGAGCGTTTTGTCAGGTAATCCTCCAACTACCATATCTGCCCTATTAGACCTATCTAGGACTTAAAAACACCTTTGGTGATGTGTTCGTGTGTGTATTAACAGAATCCGATGCGTTGGAGCGCATTTCAGGACATCTGAATTTTTTGCTACTTTTGTATAGCTAGCATCGTCGTGTTGGAGCGTTTTGTCAGGTAATCCTCCAACTGCCATATCTGCCCTATTAGACCTATCTAGGACTTAAAAACACCTTTGGTCATGTGTTCGTGTGTGTATTAACAGAATCCGATGCGTTGGAGCGCATTTCAGGACATCTGAATTTTTTGGTACTTTTGTATAGCTAGCATCGCCGTGTTGGAGCGTTTTGTCAGGTAATCCTCCAACTGCCATATCTGCCCTATTAGACCTATCTAGGACTTAAAAACACCTTTGGTCATGTGTTCGTGTGTGTATTAACAGAATCCGATGCGTTGGAGCGCATTTCAGGACATCTGAATTTTTTGCTGCTTTTGTATAGCTAGCATCGTCGTGTTGGAGCGTTTTGTCAGGTAATCCTCCAACTGCCATATCTGCCCTATTAGACCTATCTAGGACTTAAAAACACCTTTGGTCATGTGTTCGTGTGTGTATTAACAGAATCCGATGCGTTGGAGCGCATTTCAGGACATCTGAATTTTTTGCTACTTTTGTATAGCTAGCATCGTCGTGTTGGAGCGTTTTGTCAGGTAATCCTCCAACTACCATATCTGCCCTATTAGACCTATCTAGGACTTAAAAACACCTTTGGTGATGTGTTCGTGTGTGTATTAACAGAATCCGATGCGTTGGAGCGCATTTCAGGACATCTGAATTTTTTGCTACTTTTGTATATCGTCGTGTTGGAGCGTTTTGTCTAGTAATCCTCCAACTGCCATATCTGCCCTATTAGACCTATATAGGACTTAAAAACACCTTTGGTGATATGTTCGTGTGTGTATTAACAGAATCCGATGCGTTGGAGCGCATTTCAGGACATCTGAATTTTTTGCTACTTTTGTATAGCTAGCATCGTCATGTTGGAGCGTTTTGTCAGGTTATCCTCCAACTGCCATATCTGCCCTATTAGACCTA
Source organism: Eristalis intricaria (assembly GCA_964034865.1). Lineage (NCBI taxonomy): Eukaryota > Metazoa > Arthropoda > Insecta > Diptera > Syrphidae > Eristalis > Eristalis intricaria. The sequence continues at coordinate 38,937,895 of OZ035875.1, forward strand.
TCTTGGACTTATAAACACCTTTGGTCATGTGTTCGTGTGTGTATTAACAGAATCCGATGCGTTGGAGCGCATTTCAGGACATCTGAATTTTTTGCTGCTTTTGTATAGCTAGCATCGTCGTGTTGGAGCGTTTTGTCAGGTAATCCTCCAACTGCCATATCTGCCCTATTAGACCTATATAGGACTTAAAAACACCTTTGGTGATATGTTCGTGTGTGTATTAACAGAATCCGATGCGTTGGAGCGCATTTCAGGACATCTGAATTTTTTGCTGCTTTTGTATAGCTAGCATCGTCGTGTTGGAGCGTTTTGTCAGGTAATTGTCAGGTAATCCTCCAACTGCCATATCTGCCCTATTAGACCTATCTAGGACTTAAAAACACCTTTGGTGATGTGTTCGTGTGTGTATTAACAGAATCCGATGCGTTGGAGCGCATTTCAGGACATCTGAATTTTTTGCTACTTTTGTATAGCTAGAATCGTCGTGTTGGAGCGTTTTGTCAGGTAATTGTCAGGTAATCCTCCAACTGCCATATCTGCCCTATTAGACCTATCTAGGACTTAAAAACACCTTTGGTGATGTGTTCGTGTGTGTATTAACAGAATCCGATGCGTTGGAGCGCATTTCAGGACATCTGAATTTTTTGCTACTTTTGTATAGCTAGCATCGTCGTGTTGGAGCGTTTTGTCAGGTAATCCTCCAACTGCCATATCTGCCCTATTAGACCTATCTAGGACTTAAAAACACCTTTGGTGATGTGTTCGTGTGTGTATTAACAGAATCCGATGCGTTGGAGCGCATTTCAGGACATCTGAATTTTTTGCTACTTTTGTATAGCTAGCATCGTCGTGTTGGAGCGTTTTGTCAGGTAATCCTCCAACTGCCATATCTGCCCTATTAGACCTATCTAGGACTTAAAAACACCTTTGGTGATGTGTTCGTGTGTGTATTAACAGGATCCGATGCGTTGGAGCGCATTTCAGGACATCTGAATTTTTTGCTACTTTTGTATAGCTAGCATCGTCGTGTTGGAGCGTTTTGTCAGGTAATTGTCAGGTTATCCTCCAACTGCCATATCTGCCCTATTAGACCTATCTAGGACTTAAAAACACCTTTGGTGATGTGTTCGTGTGTGTATTAACAGAATCCGATGCGTTGGAGCGCATTTCAGGACATCTGCATTTTTTGCTACTTTTGTATAGCTAGCATCGTCGTGTTGGAGCGTTTTGTCAGGTAATCCTTCAACTACCATATCTGCCCTATTAGACCTATCTAGGACTTAAATACACCTTTGGTGATGTGTTCGTGTGTGTATTAACAGAATCCGATGCGTTGGAGCGCATTTCAGGACATCTGAATTTTTTGCTACTTTTGTATATCGTCGTGTTGGAGCGTTTTGTCTGGTAATCCTCCAACTGCCATATCTGCCCTATTAGACCTATCTAGGACTTAAAAACACCTTTGGTCATGTGTTCGTGTGTGTATTAACAGGATCCGATGCGTTGGAGCGCATTTCAGGACATCTGAATTTTTTGCTGCTTTTGTATAGCTAGCATCGTCGTGTTGGAGCGTTTTGTCAGGTAATCCTCCAACTGCCATATCTGCCCTATTAGACCTATCTAGGACTTAAAAACACCTTTGGTGATGTGTTCGTGTGTGTATTAACAGAATCCGATGCGTTGGAGCGCATTTCAGGACATCTGAATTTTTTGCTACTTTTGTATATCGTCGTGTTGGAGCGTTTTGTCAGGTAATCCTCCAACTGCCATATCTGCCCTATTAGACCTATCTAGGACTTAAAAACACCTTTGGTCATGTGTTCGTGTGTGTATTAACAGAATCCGATGCGTTGGAGCGCATTTCAGGACATCTGAATTTTTTGCTACTTTTGTATAGCTAGCATCGCCGTGTTGGAGCGTTTTGTCAGGTAATCCTCCAACTGCCATATCTGCCCTATTAGACCTATCTAGGACTTAAAAACACCTTTGGTCATGTGTTCGTGTGTGTATTAACAGAATCCGATGCGTTGGAGCGCATTTCAGGACATCTGAATTTTTTGCTGCTTTTGTATAGCTAGCATCGTCGTGTTGGAGCGTTTTGTCAGGTAATCCTCCAACTGCCATATCTGCCCTATTAGACCTATCTAGGACTTAAAAACACCTTTGGTCATGTGTTCGTGTGTGTATTAACAGAATCCGATGCGTTGGAGCGCATTTCAGGACATCTGAATTTTTTGCTACTTTTGTATAACTAGCATCGTCGTGTTGGAGCGTTTTGTCAGGTAATCCTCCAACTGCCATATCTGCCCTATTAGACCTATCTAGGACTTAAAAACACCTTTGGTGATGTGTTCGTGTGTGTATTAACAGGATCCGATGCGTTGGAGCGCATTTCAGGACATCTGAATTTTTTGCTACTTTTGTATAGCTACCATCGTCGTGTTGGAGCGTTTTGTCAGGTAATTGTCAGGTTATCCTCCAACTGCCATATCTGCCCTATTAGACCTATCTAGGACTTAAAAACACCTTTGGTCATGTGTTCGTGTGTGTATTAACAGAATCCGATGCGTTGGAGCGCATTTCAGGACATCTGAATTTTTTGCTACTTTTGTATAGCTAGCATCGTCGTGTTGGAGCGTTTTGTCAGGTAATCCTCCAACTGCCATATCTGCCCTATTAGACCTATCTAGGACTTAAAAACACCTTTGGTGATGTGTTCGTGTGTGTATTAACAGAATCCGATGCGTTGGAGCGCATTTCAGGACATCTGCATTTTTTGCTACTTTTGTATAGCTAGCATCGTCGTGTTGGAGCGTTTTGTCAGGTAATCCTTCAACTACCATATCTGCCCTATTAGACCTATCTAGGACTTAAATACACCTTTGGTGATGTGTTCGTGTGTGTATTAACAGAATCCGATGCGTTGGAGCGCATTTCAGGACATCTGAATTTTTTGCTACTTTTGTATATCGTCGTGTTGGAGCGTTTTGTCTAGTAATCCTCCAACTGCCATATCTGCCCTATTAGACCTATCTAGGACTTAAAAACACCTTTGGTCATGTGTTCGTGTGTGTATTAACAGGATCCGATGCGTTGGAGCGCATTTCAGGACATCTGAATTTTTTGCTGCTTTTGTATAGCTAGCATCGTCGTGTTGGAGCGTTTTGTCAGGTAATCCTCCAACTGCCATATCTGCCCTATTAGACCTATCTAGGACTTAAAAACACCTTTGGTGATGTGTTCGTGTGTGTATTAACAGAATCCGATGCGTTGGAGCGCATTTCAGGACATCTGAATTTTTTGCTACTTTTGTATATCGTCGTGTTGGAGCGTTTTGTCAGGTAATCCTCCAACTGCCATATCTGCCCTATTAGACCTATCTAGGACTTAAAAACACCTTTGGTCATGTGTTCGTGTGTGTATTAACAGAATCCGATGCGTTGGAGCGCATTTCAGGACATCTGAATTTTTTGCTACTTTTGTATAGCTAGCATCGTCGTGTTGGAGCGTTTTGTCAGGTAGACCTATCTAGGACTTAAAAACACCTTTGGTGATGTGTTCGTGTGTGTATTAACAGAATCCGATCCGTTGGAGCGCATTTCAGGACATCTGAATTTTTTGTTACTTTTGTATAGCTAGCATCGTCGTGTTGGAGCGTTTTGTCAGGTAATCCTCCAACTGCCATATCTGCCCTATTAGACCTATCTAGGACTTAAAAACACCTTTGGTCATGTGTTCGTGTGTGTATTAACAGAATCCGATGCGTTGGAGCGCATTTCAGGACATCTGAATTTTTTGCTACTTTTGTATAGCTAGCATCGTCGTGTTGGAGCGTTTTGTCAGGTAGACCTATCTAGGACTTAAAAACACCTTTGGTGATGTGTTCGTGTGTGTATTAACAGAATCCGATCCGTTGGAGCGCATTTCAGGACATCTGAATTTTTTGTTACTTTTGTATAGCTAGCATCGTCGTGTTGGAGCGTTTTGTCAGGTAATTGTCAGGTAATCCTCCAACTGCCATATCTGCCCTATTAGACCTATCTAGGACTTAAAAACACCTTTGGTGATGTGTTCGTGTATGTATTAACAGGATCCGATGCGTTGGAGCGCATTTCAGGACATCTGAATTTTTTGCTACTTTTGTATAGCTAGCATCGTCGTGTTGGAGCGTTTTGTCAGGTAATTGTCAGGTTATCCTCCAACTGCCATATCTGCCCTATTAGACCTATCTAGGACTTAAAAACACCTTTGGTCATGTGTTCGTGTGTGTATTAACAGAATCCGATGCGTTGGAGCGCATTTCAGGACATCTGAATTTTTTGCTACTTTTGTATAGCTAGCATCGTCGTGTTGGAGCGTTTTGTCAGGTAATCCTCCAACTACCATATCTGCCCTATTAGACCTATCTAGGACTTAAAAACACCTTTGGTGATGTGTTCGTGTGTGTTTTAACAGAATCCGTTGGAGCGCATTTCAGGACATCTGAATTTTTTGCTACTTTTGTGTAGCTAGCATCGTCGTGTTGGAGCGTTTTGTCAGGTAATTGTCAGGTAATCCTCCAACTGCCATATCTGCCCTATTAGACCTATCTAGGACTTAAAAACACCTTTGGTGATGTGTTCGTGTGTGTTTTAACAGAATCCGTTGGAGCGCATTTCAGGACATCTGAATTTTTTGCTACTTTTGTGTAGCTAGCATCGTCGTGTTGGAGCGTTTTGTCAGGTAATTGTCAGGTTATCCTCCAACTGCCATATCTGCCCTATTAGACCTATCTAGGACTTAAAAACACCTTTGGTCATGTGTTCGTGTGTGTATTAACAGAATCCGATGCGTTGGAGCGCATTTCAGGACATCTGAATTTTTTGCTACTTTTGTATAGCTAGCATCGTCGTGTTGGAGCGTTTTGTCAGGTAATCCTCCAACTACCATATCTGCCCTATTAGACCTATCTAGGACTTAAAAACACCTTTGGTGATGTGTTCGTGTGTGTTTTAACAGAATCCGTTGGAGCGCATTTCAGGACATCTGAATTTTTTGCTACTTTTGTGTAGCTAGCATCGTCGTGTTGGAGCGTTTTGTCAGGTAATCCTCCAACTGCCATATCTGCCCTATTAGACCTATCTAGGACTTAAAAACACCTTTGGTGATGTGTTCGTGTGTGTATTAACAGAATCCGATGCGTTGGAGCGCATTTCAGGACATCTGAATTTTTTGCTACTTTTGTATAGCTAGCATCGTCGTGTTGGAGCGTTTTGTCAGGTAATTGTCAGGTAATCCTCCAACTGCCATATCTGCCCTATTAGACCTATCTAGGACTTAAAAACACCTTTGGTGATGTGTTCGTGTGTGTTTTAACAGAATCCGATGCGTTGGAGCGCATTTCAGGACATCTGAATTTTTTGCTACTTTTGTGTAGCTAGCATCGTCGTGTTGGAGCGTTTTGTCAGGTAATTGTCAGGTAATCCTCCAACTGCCATATCTGCCCTATTAGACCTATCTAGGACTTAAAAACACCTTTGGTGATGTGTTCGTGTGTGTTTTAACAGAATCCGTTGGAGCGCATTTCAGGACATCTGAATTTTTTGCTACTTTTGTGTAGCTAGCATCGTCGTGTTGGAGCGTTTTGTCAGGTAATTGTCAGGTAAACCTCCAACTGCCATATCTGCCCTATTAGACCTATCTAGGACTTAAAAACACCTTTGGTGATGTGTTCGTGTGTGTATTAACAGAATCCGATGCGTTGGAGCGCATTTCAGGACATCTGAATTTTTTGCTACTTTTGTATAGCTAGCATCGTCGTGTTGGAGCGTTTTGTCAGGTAATTGTCAGGTAATCCTCCAACTGCCATATCTGCCCTATTAGACCTATCTAGGACTTAAAAACACCTTTGGTGATGTGTTCGTGTGTGTTTTAACAGAATCCGTTGGAGCGCATTTCAGGACATCTGAATTTTTTGCTACTTTTGTGTAGCTAGCATCGTCGTGTTGGAGCGTTTTGTCAGGTAATCCTCCAACTGCCATATCTGCCCTATTAGACCTATCTAGGACTTAAAAACACCTTTGGTGATGTGTTCGTGTGTGTATTAACAGAATCCGATGCGTTGGAGCGCATTTCAGGACATCTGAATTTTTTGCTACTTTTGTATAGCTAGCATCGTCGTGTTGGAGCGTTTTGTCAGGTAGACCTATCTAGGACTTAAAAACACCTTTGGTGATGTGTTCGTGTGTGTATTAACAGAATCCGATCCGTTGGAGCGCATTTCAGGACATCTGAATTTTTTGTTACTTTTGTATAGCTAGCATCGTCGTGTTGGAGCGTTTTGTCAGGTAATTGTCAGGTAATCCTCCAACTGCCATATCTGCCCTATTAGACCTATCTAGGACTTAAAAACACCTTTGGTGATGTGTTCGTGTGTGTATTAACAGGATCCGATGCGTTGGAGCGCATTTCAGGACATCTGAATTTTTTGCTACTTTTGTATAGCTAGCATCGTCGTGTTGGAGCGTTTTGTCAGGTAATTGTCAGGTTATCCTCCAACTGCCATATCTGCCCTATTAGACCTATCTAGGACTTAAAAACACCTTTGGTCATGTGTTCGTGTGTGTATTAACAGAATCCGATGCGTTGGAGCGCATTTCAGGACATCTGAATTTTTTGCTACTTTTGTATAGCTAGCATCGTCGTGTTGGAGCGTTTTGTCAGGTAATCCTCCAACTACCATATCTGCCCTATTAGACCTATCTAGGACTTAAAAACACCTTTGGTGATGTGTTCGTGTGTGTTTTAACAGAATCCGTTGGAGCGCATTTCAGGACATCTGAATTTTTTGCTACTTTTGTGTAGCTAGCATCGTCGTGTTGGAGCGTTTTGTCAGGTAATCCTCCAACTGCCATATCTGCCCTATTAGACCTATCTAGGACTTAAAAACACCTTTGGTGATGTGTTCGTGTGTGTATTAACAGAATCCGATGCGTTGGAGCGCATTTCAGGACATCTGAATTTTTTGCTACTTTTGTATAGCTAGCATCGTCGTGTTGGAGCGTTTTGTCAGGTAATTGTCAGGTAATCCTCCAACTGCCATATCTGCCCTATTAGACCTATCTAGGACTTAAAAACACCTTTGGTGATGTGTTCGTGTGTGTTTTAACAGAATCCGATGCGTTGGAGCGCATTTCAGGACATCTGAATTTTTTGCTACTTTTGTGTAGCTAGCATCGTCGTGTTGGAGCGTTTTGTCAGGTAATTGTCAGGTAATCCTCCAACTGCCATATCTGCCCTATTAGACCTATCTAGGACTTAAAAACACCTTTGGTGATGTGTTCGTGTGTGTTTTAACAGAATCCGTTGGAGCGCATTTCAGGACATCTGAATTTTTTGCTACTTTTGTGTAGCTAGCATCGTCGTGTTGGAGCGTTTTGTCAGGTAATTGTCAGGTAAACCTCCAACTGCCATATCTGCCCTATTAGACCTATCTAGGACTTAAAAACACCTTTGGTGATGTGTTCGTGTGTGTATTAACAGAATCCGATGCGTTGGAGCGCATTTCAGGACATCTGAATTTTTTGCTACTTTTGTATAGCTAGCATCGTCGTGTTGGAGCGTTTTGTCAGGTAATTGTCAGGTAATCCTCCAACTGCCATATCTGCCCTATTAGACCTATCTAGGACTTAAAAACACCTTTGGTGATGTGTTCGTGTGTGTTTTAACAGAATCCGTTGGAGCGCATTTCAGGACATCTGAATTTTTTGCTACTTTTGTGTAGCTAGCATCGTCGTGTTGGAGCGTTTTGTCAGGTAATCCTCCAACTGCCATATCTGCCCTATTAGACCTATCTAGGACTTAAAAACACCTTTGGTGATGTATTCGTGTGTGTATTAACAGAATCCGATGCGTTGGAGCGCATTTCAGGACATCTGAATTTTTTGCTACTTTTGTATAGCTAGCATCGTCGTGTTGGAGCGTTTTGTCAGGTAATTGTCAGGTAATCCTCCAACTGCCATATCTGCCCTATTAGACCTATCTAGGACTTAAAAACACCTTTGGTGATGTGTTCGTGTGTGTTTTAACAGAATCCGATGCGTTGGAGCGTATTTCAGGACATCTGAATTTTTTGCTACTTTTGTGTAGCTAGCATCGTCGTGTTGGAGCGTTTTGTCAGGTAATCCTCCAACTGCCATATCTGCCCTATTAGACCTATCTAGGACTTAAAAACACCTTTGGTGATGTGTTCGTGTGTGTATTAACAGAATCCGATGCGTTGGAGCGCATTTCAGGACATCTGAATTTTTTGCTACTTTTGTATAGCTAGCATCGTCGTGTTGGAGCGTTTTGTCAGGTAATTGTCAGGTAATCCTCCAACTGCCATATCTGCCCTATTAGACCTATCTAGGACTTAAAAACACCTTTGGTGATGTGTTCGTGTGTGTTTTAACAGAATCCGATGCGTTGGAGCGCATTTCAGGACATCTGAATTTTTTGCTACTTTTGTGTAGCTAGCATCGTCGTGTTGGAGCGTTTTGTCAGGTAATTGTCAGGTAATCCTCCAACTGCCATATCTGCCCTATTAGACCTATCTAGGACTTAAAAACACCTTTGCTGATGTGTTCGTGTGTGTTTTAACAGAATCCGTTGGAGCGCATTTCAGGACATCTGAATTTTTTGCTACTTTTGTGTAGCTAGCATCGTCGTGTTGGAGCGTTTTGTCAGGTAATTGTCAGGTAATCCTCCAACTGCCATATCTGCCCTATTAGACCTATTTAGGACTTAAAAACACCTTTGGTGATGTGTTCGTGTGTGTATTAACAGAATCCGATGCGTTGGAGCGCATTTCAGGACATCTGAATTTTTTGCTACTTTTGTATAGCTAGCATCGTCGTGTTGGAGCGTTTTGTCAGGTAATCCTCCAACTGCCATATCTGCCCTATTAGACCTATCTAGGACTTAAAAACACCTTTGGTGATGTGTTCGTGTGTGTATTAACAGAATCCGATGCGTTGGAGCGCATTTCAGGACATCTGAATTTTTTGCTACTTTTGTATATCTAGCATCGTCGTGTTGGAGCGTTTTGTCAGGTAAGTGTCAGGTAATCCTCCAACTGCCATATCTGCCCTATTAGACCTATCTAGGACTTAAAAACACCTTTGGTGATGTGTTCGTGTGTGTATTAACAGAATCCGATGCGTTGGAGCGCATTTCAGGACATCTGAATTTTTTGCTACTTTTGTATAGCTAGCATCGTCGTGTTGGAGCGTTTTGTCAGGTAATTTTCAGGTAATCCTCCAACTGCGATATCTGCCCTATAAGACCTATCTAGGACTTAAAAACACCTTTGGTGATGTGTTCGTGTGTGTATTAACAGAATTCGATGCGTTGGAGCGCATTTCAGGACATCTGATTTTTTTGCTGCTTTTGTATAGCTAGCATCGTCGTGTTGGAGCGTTTTGTCAGGTAATCCTCCAACTGTCATATCTGCCCTATTAGACCTATCTAGGACTTAAAAACACCTTTGGTGATGTGTTCGTGTGTGTATTAACAGAATCCGATGCGTTGGAGTGCATTTCAGGACATCTGAATTTTTTGCTACTTTTGTATAGCTAGCATCGTCGTGTTGGAGCGTTTTGTCAGGTAATTGTCAGGTAATCCTCCAACTGCCATATCTGCCCTATTAGACCTATCTAGGACTTAAAAACACCTTTGGTGATGTGTTCGTGTGTGTATTAACAGAATCCAATGCGTTGGAGCGCATTTCAGGACATCTGAATTTTTAGCTACTTTTGTATAGCTAGCATCGTCGTGTTGGAGCGTTTTGTCAGGTAATCCTCCAACTGTCATATCTGCCCTATTAGGCCTATCTAGGACTTAAAAACACCTTTGGTGATGTGTTCGTGTGTGTATTAACAGAATCCGATGCGTTGGAGTGCATTTCAGGACATCTGAATTTTTTGCTACTTTTGTATAGCTAACATCGTCGTGTTGGGGCGTTTTGTCAGGTAATCCTCCAACTGCCATATCTGCCCTATTAGACCTATCTAGGACTTAAAAACACCTTTGGTGATGTGTTCGTGTGTGTATTAACAGAATCCGATCCGTTGGAGCGCATTTCAGGACATCTGAATTTTTTGCTACTTTTGTATAGCTAGCATCGTCGTGTTGGAGCGTTTTGTCAGGTAACTCTCCAACTGCCATATCTGCCCTATTAGACCTATCTAGGACTTAAAAACACCTTTGGTGATGTGTTCGTGTGTGTATTAACAGAATCCGATGCGTTGGAGCGCATTTCAGGACATCTGAATTTTTTGCTACTTTTGTATAGCTAGCATCGTCGTGTTGGAGCGTTTTGTCAGGTAATCCTCCAACTGCCATATCTGCCCTATTAGACCTATCTAGGACTTAAAAACACCTTTGGTGATGTGTTCGTGTGTGTATTAACAGAATCCGATGCGTTGGAGCGCATTTCAGGACATCTGAATTTTTTGCTACTTTTTTATTAGCATCGTCGTGTTGGAGCGTTTTGTCAGGTAATCCTCCAACTGCCATATCTGCCCTATTAGACCTATCTAGGACTTAAAAACACCTTTGGTGATGTGTTCGTGTGTGTATTAACAGAATCCGATGCGTTGGAGCGCATTTCAGGACATCTGAATTTTTTGCTACTTTTGTATAGCTAGCATCGTCGTGTTGGAGCGTTTTGTCAGGTAATCCTCCAACTGCCATATCTGCCCTATTAGACCTATCTAGGACTTAAAAACACCTTTGGTGATGTGTTCGTGTGTGTATTAACAGAATCCGATGCGTTGGAGCGCATTTCAGGACATCTGAATTTTTTGCTACTTTTGTATAGCTAGCATCGTCGTGTTGGAGCGTTTTGTCAGGTAAGTGTCAGGTAATCCTCCAACTGCCATATCTGCCCTATTAGACCTATCTAGGACTTAAAAACACCTTTGGTGATGTGTTCGTGTGTGTATTAACAGAATCCGATGCGTTGGAGCGCATTTCAGGACATCTGAATTTTTTGCTACTTTTGTATAGCTAGCATCGTCGTGTTGGAGCGTTTTGTCAGGTAATTTTCAGGTAATCCTCCAACTGCGATATCTGCCCTATAAGACCTATCTAGGACTTAAAAACACCTTTGGTGATGTGTTCGTGTGTGTATTAACAGAATTCGATGCGGTGGAGCGCATTTCAGGACATCTGATTTTTTTGCTGCTTTTGTATAGCTAGCATCGTCGTGTTGGAGCGTTTTGTCAGGTAATCCTCCAACTGTCATATCTGCCCTATTAGACCTATCTAGGACTTAAAAACACCTTTGGTGATGTGTTCGTGTGTGTATTAACAGAATCCGATGCGTTGGAGTGCATTTCAGGACATCTGAATTTTTTGCTACTTTTGTATAGCTAACATCGTCGTGTTGGGGCGTTTTGTCAGGTAATCCTCCAACTGCCATATCTGCCCTATTAGACCTATCTAGGACTTAAAAACACCTTTGGTGATGTGTTCGTGTGTGTATTAACAGAATCCGATCCGTTGGAGCGCATTTCAGGACATCTGAATTTTTTGCTACTTTTGTATAGCTAGCATCGTCGTGTTGGAGCGTTTTGTCAGGTAACTCTCCAACTGCCATATCTGCCCTATTAGACCTATCTAGGACTTAAAAACACCTTTGGTGATGTGTTCGTGTGTGTATTAACAGAATCCGATGCGTTGGAGCGCATTTCAGGACATCTGAATTTTTTGCTACTTTTGTATAGCTAGCATCGTCGTGTTGGAGCGTTTTGTCAGGTAATTTTCAGGTAATCCTCCAACTGCCATATCTGCCCTATAAGACCTATCTAGGACTTAAAAACACCTTTGGTGATGTGTTCGTGTGTGTATTAACAGAATTCGATGCGTTGGAGCGCATTTCAGGACATCTGATTTTTTTGCTGCTTTTGTATAGCTAGCATCGTCGTGTTGGAGCGTTTTGTCAGGTAATCCTCCAACTGTCATATCTGCCCTATTAGACCTATCTAGGACTTAAAAACACCTTTGGTGATGTGTTCGTGTGTGTATTAACAGAATCCGATGCGTTGGAGTGCATTTCAGGACATCTGAATTTTTTGCTACTTTTGTATAGCTAGCATCGTCGTGTTGGAGCGTTTTGTCAGGTAATGGTCAGGTAATCCTCCAACTGCCATATCTGCCCTATTAGACCTATCTAGGACTTAAAAACACCTTTAGTGATGTGTTCGTGTGTGTATTAACAGAATCCGATGCGTTGGAGCGCATTTCAGGACATCTGAATTTTTTGCTACTTTTGTATAGCTAGCATCGTCGTGTTGGAGCGTTTTGTCAGGTAATTGTCAAGTAATCCTCCAACTGCCATATCTGCCCTATTAGACCTATCTAGGACTTAAAAACGCCTTTGGTGATGTGTTTGTGTGTGTATTAACAGAATCCGATGCGTTGGAGCGCATTTCAGGACATCTGAATTTTTTGCTACTTTTGTATAGCTAGCATCGTCGTGTTGGAGCGTTTTGTCAGGTAATCCTCCAACTGCCATATCTGCCCTATTAGACCTATCTAGGACTTAAAAACACCTTTGGTGATGTGTTCGTGTGTGTATTAACAGAATTCGATGCGTTGGAGCGCATTTCAGGACATCTGAATTTTTTGCTACTTTTGCATCGTCGTGTTGGAGCGTTTTGTCAGGTAATCCTCCAACTGCCATATCTGCCCTATTAGACCTATCTAGGACTTAAAAACACCTTTGGTGATGTGTTCGTGTGTGTATTAACAGAATCCGATGCGTTGGAGCGCATTTCAGGACATCTGAATTTTTTGCTACTTTTGTATAGCTAGCATCGTCGTGTTGGAGCGTTTTGTCAGGTAATTGTCAAGTAATCCTCCAACTGCCATATCTGCCCTATTAGACCTATCTAGGACTTAAAAACGCCTTTGGTGATGTGTTTGTGTGTGTATTAACAGAATCCGATGCGTTGGAGCGCATTTCAGGACATCTGAATTTTTTGCTACTTTTGTATAGCTAGCATCGTCGTGTTGGAGCGTTTTGTCAGGTAATCCTCCAACTGCCATATCTGCCCTATTAGACCTATCTAGGACTTAAAAACACCTTTGGTGATGTGTTCGTGTGTGTATTAACAGAATTCGATGCGTTGGAGCGCATTTCAGGACATCTGAATTTTTTGCTACTTTTGCATCGTCGTGTTGGAGCGTTTTGTCAGGTAATCCTCCAACTGCCATATCTGCCCTATTAGACCTATCTAGGACTTAAAAACACCTTTGGTGATGTGTTCGTGTGTGTATTAACAGAATCCGATGCGTTGGAGCGCATTTCAGGACATCTGAATTTTTTGCTACTTTTGTATAGCTAGCATCGTCGTGTTGGAGCGTTTTGTCAGGTAATCCTCCAAATGCCATATCTGCCCTATTAGACCTATCTAGGACTTAAAAGCACCTTTGGTGATGTGTGTGTGTGTATTAACAGAATCCGATGCGTTGGAGCGCATTTCAGGACATCTGAATTTTTTGCTACTTTTGTATAGCTAGCATCGTCGTGTTGGAGCGTTTTGTCAGGTAATTGTCAGGTAATCCTCCAACTGCCATATCTGCCCTATTAGACCTATCTAGGACTTAAAAACACCTTTGGTGATGTGTTCGTGTGTGTATTAACAGAATCCGATGCGTTGGAGCGCATTTCAGGACATCTGAATTTTTTGCTACTTTTGTATAGCTAGCATCGTCGTGTTGGAGCGTTTTGTCAGGTAATCCTCCAACTGCCATATCTGCCCTATTAGACCTATCTAGGACTTAAAAACACCTTTGGTGATGTGTTCGTGTGTGTATTAACAGAATCCGATGCGTTGGAGCGCATTTCAGGACATCTGAATTTTTTGCTACTTTTGTATTAGCATCGTCGTGTTGGAGCGTTTTGTCAGGTAATCCTCCAACTGCCATATCTGCCCTATTAGACCTATCTAGGACTTAAAAACATCTTTGGTGATGTGTTCGTGTGTGTATTAACAGAATCCGATGCGTTGGAGCGCATTTCAGGACATCTGAATTTTTTGCTACTTTTGTATAGCTAGCATCGTCGTGTTGGAGCGTTTTGTCAGGTAATCCTCCAACTGCCATATCTGCCCTATTAGACCTATCTAGGACTTAAAAACACCTTTGGTGATGTGTTCGTGTGTGTATTAACAGAATCCGATGCGTTGGAGCGCATTTCAGGACATCTGAATTTTTTGCTACTTTTGTATAGCTAGCATCGTCGTGTTGGAGCGTTTTGTCAGGTAATCCTCAAACTGCCATATCTGCCCTATTAGACCTATCTAGGACTTAAAAACACCTTTGGTGATGTGTTCGTGTGTGTATTAACAGAATCCGATGCGTTGGGCGCATTTCAGGACATCTGAATTTTTTGCTACTTTTGTATAGCTAGCATCGTCGTGTTGGAGCGTTTTGTCAGGTAATCCTCCAACTGCCATATCTGCCCTATTAGACCTATCTAGGACTTAAAAACACCTTTGGTGATGTGTTCGTGTGTGTATTAACAGAATCCGATGCGTTGGAGCGCATTTCAGGACATCTGAATTTTTTGCTACTTTTGTATAGCTAGCATCGTCGTGTTGGAGCGTTTTGTCAGGTAATTGTCAAGTAATCCTCCAACTGCCATATCTGCCCTATTAGACCTATCTAGGACTTAAAAACACCTTTGGTGATGTGTTCGTGTGTGTATTAACAGAATCCGATGCGTTGGAGCGCATTTCAGGACATCTGAATTTTTTGCTACTTTTGTATAGCTAGCATCGTCGTGTTGGAGCGTTTTGTCAGGTAATTGTCAAGTAATCCTCCAACTGCCATATCTGCCCTATTAGACCTATTTAGGACTTAAAAACGCCTTTGGTGATGTGTTTGTGTGTGTATTAACAGAATCCGATGCGTTGGAGCGCATTTCAGGACATCTGAATTTTTTGCTACTTTTGTATAGCTAGCATCGTCGTGTTGGAGCGTTTTGTCAGGTAATCCTCCAACTGCCATATCTGCCCTATTAGACCTATCTAGGACTTAAAAACACCTTTGGTGATGTGTTCGTGTGTGTATTAACAGAATCCGATGCGTTGGAGCGCATTACAGGACATCTGAATTTTTTGCTACTTTTGTATAGCTAGCATCGTCGTGTTGGAGCGTTTTGTCAGGTAATCCTCCAACTGCCATATCTGCCCTATTAGACCTATCTAGGACTTAAAAACACCTTTGGTGATGTGTTCGTGTGTGTATTAACAGAATCCGATGCGTTGGAGCACATTTCAGGACATCTGCATTTTTTGCTACTTTTGTATAGCTAGCATCGTCGTGTTGGAGCGTTTTGTCAGGTCATTGTCAGGTAATCCTCCAACTGCCATATCTGCCCTATTAGACCTATCTAGGACTTAAAAACACCTTTGGTGATGTGTTCGTGTGTGTATTAACAGAATCCGATGCGTTGGAGCGCATTTCAGGACATCTGAATTTTTTGCTACTTTTGTATAGCTAGCATCGTCGTGTTGGAGCGTTTTGTCAGGTAATCCTCCAACTGCCATATCTGCCCTATTAGACCTATCTAGGACTTAAAAACACCTTTGGTGATGTGTTCGTGTGTGTATTAACAGAATCCGATGCGTTGGAGCGCATTTCAGGACATCTGAATTTTTGGCTACTTTTGTATAGCTAGCATCGTCGTGTTGGAGCGTTTTGTCAGGTAATCCTCCAATTGCCATATCTGCCCTATTAGACCTATCTAGGACTTAAAAACACCTTTGGTGATGTGTTCGTGTGTGTATTAACAGAATCCGATGCGTTGGAGCGCATTTCAGGACACCTGAATTTTTTGCTACTTTTGTATAGCTAGCATCGTCGTTTTGGAGCGTTTTGTCAGGTAATTGTCAGGTAATCCTCCAACTGCCATATCTGCCCTATTAGACCTATCTAGGACTTAAAAACACCTTTGGTGATGTGTTCGTGTGTGTATTAACAGAATCCGATGCGTTGGAGCGCATTTCAGGACATCTGAATTTTTTGCTACTTTTGTATAGCTAGCATCGTCGTGTTGGAGCGTTTTGTCAGGTAATTGTCAGTTAATCCTCCGACTGCCATATCTGCCCTATTAGACCTATCTAGGACTTAAAAACACCTTTGGTGATGTGTTCGTGTGTGTATTAACAGAATCCGATGCGTTGGAGCGCATTTCAGGACATCTGAATTTTTTGCTACTTTTGTATAGCTAGCATCGTCGTGTTGGAGCGTTTTGTCAGGTAATCCTCCAAATGCCATATCTGCCCTATTAGACCTATCTAGGACTTAAAAACACCTTTGGTGATGTGTTCGTGTGTGTATTAACAGAATCCGATGCGTTGGAGCGCATTTCAGGACATCTGAATTTTTTGCTACTTTTGTATAGCTAGCATCGTCGTGTTGGAGCGTTTTGTCAGGTAATCCTCCAACTGCCATATCTGCCCTATTAGACCTATCTAGGACTTAAAAACACCTTTGGTGATGTGTTCGTGTGTGTATTAACAGAATCCGATGCGTTGGAGCGCATTTCAGGACATCTGAATTTTTTGCTACTTTTGTATAGCTGGCATCGTCGTGTTGGAGCATTTTGTCAGGTAATCCTCAAACTGCCATATCTGCCCTATTAGACCTATCTAGGACTTAAAAACACCTTTGGTGATGTGTTCGTGTGTGTATTAACAGAATCCGATGCGTTGGAGCGCATTTCAGGACATCTGAATTTTTTGCTACTTTTGTATAGCTAGCATCGTCGTGTTGGAGCGTTTTGTCAGGTAATCCTCCAACTGCCATATCTGCCCTATTAGACCTATCTAGGACTTAAAAACACCTTTGGTGATGTGTTCGTGTGTGTATTAACAGAATCCGATGCGTTGGAGCGCATTTCAGGACATCTGAATTTTTGGCTACTTTTGTATAGCTAGCATCGTCGTGTTGGAGCGTTTTGTCAGGTAATCCTCCAACTGCCATATCTGCCCTATTAGAACTATCTAGGACTTAAAAACACCTTTGGTGATGTGTTCGTGTGTGTATTAACAGAATCCGATGCGTTGGAGCGCATTTCAGGACATCTGAATTTTTGGCTACTTTTGTATAGCTAGCATCGTCGTGTTGGAGCGTTTTGTCAGGTAATCCTCCAACTGCCATATCTGCCCTATTAGAACTATCTAGGACTTAAAAACACCTTTGGTGATGTGTTCGTGTGTGTATTAACAGAATCCGATGCGTTGGAGCGCATTTCAGGACATCTGAATTTTTTGCTACTTTTGTATAGCTAGCATCGTCGTGTTGGAGCGTTTTGTCAGGTAATCCTCAAACTGCCATATCTGCCCTATTAGACCTATCTAGGACTTAAAAACACCTTTGGTGATGTGTTCGTGTGTGTATTAACAGAATCCGATGCGTTGGAGCGCATTTCAGGACATCTGAATTTTTTGCTACTTTTGTATAGCTAGCATCGTCGTGTTGGAGCGTTTTGTCAGGTAATCCTCCAACTGCCATATCTGCCCTATTAGACCTATCTAGGACTTAAAAACACCTTTGGTGATGTGTTCGTGTGTGTATTAACAGAATCCGATACGTTGGAGCGCATTTCAGGACATCTGAATTTTTTGCTACTTTTGTATAGCTAGCATCGTCGTGTTGGAGCGTTTTGTCAGGTAATTCTCCAACTGCCATATCTGCCCTATTAGACCTATCTAGGACTTAAAAACAACTTTGGTGATGTGTTCGTGTGTGTATTAACAGAATCCGATGCGTTGGAGCGCATTTCAGGACATCTGAATTTTTTGCTACTTTTGTATAGCTAGCATCGTCGTGTTGGAGCGTTTTGTCAGGTAATCCTCCAACTGCCATATCTGCCCTATTAGACCTATCTAGGACTTAAAAACACCTTTGGTGATGTGTTCGTGTGTGTATTAACAGAATCCGATGCGTTGGAGCGCATTTCAGGACATCTGAATTTTTTGCTACTTTTGTATAGCTAGCATCGTCGTGTTGGAGCGTTTTGTCAGGTAATCCTCCAAATGCCATATCTGCCCTATTAGACCTATCTAGGACTTAAAAGCACCTTTGGTGATGTGTTCGTGTGTGTATTAACAGAATCCGATGCGTTGGAGCGCATTTCATGACATCTGAATTTTTTGCTACTTTTGTATAGCTGGCATCGTCGTGTTGGAGCATTTTGTCAGGTAATCCTCAAACTGCCATATCTGCCCTATTAGACCTATCTAGGACTTAAAAACACCTTTGGTGATGTGTTCGTGTGTGTATTAACAGAATCCGATGCGTTGGACATCTGAATTTTTTGCTACTTTTGTATAGCTAGCATCGTCGTGTTGGAGCGTTTTGTCAGGTAATTTTCAGGTAATCCTCCAACTGCCATATCTGCCCTATTAGACCTATCTAGGACTTAAAAACACCTTTGGTGATGTGTTCGTGTGTGTATTAACAGAATCCGATGCGTTGGAGCGCATTTCAGGACATCTGAATTTTTTGCTACTTTTGTATAGCTAGCATCGTCGTGTTGGAGCGTTTTGTCAGGTAATCCTCCAAATGCCATATCTGCCCTATTAGACCTATCTAGGACTTAAAAGCACCTTTGGTGATGTGTTCGTGTGTGTATTAACAGAATCCGATGCGTTGGAGCGCATTTCATGACATCTGAATTTTTTGCTACTTTTGTATAGCTGGCATCGTCGTGTTGGAGCATTTTGTCAGGTAATCCTCAAACTGCCATATCTGCCCTATTAGACCTATCTAGGACTTAAAAACACCTTTGGTGATGTGTTCGTGTGTGTATTAACAGAATCCGATGCGTTGGACATCTGAATTTTTTGCTACTTTTGTATAGCTAGCATCGTCGTGTTGGAGCGTTTTGTCAGGTAATTTTCAGGTAATCCTCCAACTGCCATATCTGCCCTATAAGACCTATCTAGGACTTAAAAACACCTTTGGTGATGTGTTCGTGTGTGTATTAACAGAATCCGATGCGTTGGAGCGCATTTCAGGACATCTGAATTTTTGGCTACTTTTGTATAGCTAGCATCGTCGTGTTGGAGCGTTTTGTCAGGTAATCCTCCAACTGCCATATCTGCCCTATTAGACCTATCTAGGACTTAAAAACACCTTTGGTGATGTGTTCGTGTGTGTATTAACAGAATCCGATGCGTTGGAGCGCATTTCAGGACATCTGAATTTTTTGCTACTTTTGTATAGCTGGCATCGTCGTGTTGGAGCATTTTGTCAGGTAATCCTCAAACTGCCATATCTGCCCTATTAGACCTATCTAGGACTTAAAAACACCTTTGGTGATGTGTTCGTGTGTGTATTAACAGAATCCGATGCGTTGGAGCGCATTTCAGGACATCTGAATTTTTTGCTACTTTTGTATAGCTAGCATCGTCGTGTTGGAGCGTTTTGTCAGGTAATCCTCCAACTGCCATATCTGCCCTATTAGACCTATCTAGGACTTAAAAACACCTTTGGTGATGTGTTCGTGTGTGTATTAACAGAATCCGATGCGTTGGAGCGCATTTCAGGACATCTGAATTTTTGGCTACTTTTGTATAGCTAGCATCGTCGTGTTGGAGCGTTTTGTCAGGTAATCCTCCAACTGCCATATCTGCCCTATTAGAACTATCTAGGACTTAAAAACACCTTTGGTGATGTGTTCGTGTGTGTATTAACAGAATCCGATGCGTTGGAGCGCATTTCAGGACATCTGAATTTTTGGCTACTTTTGTATAGCTAGCATCGTCGTGTTGGAGCGTTTTGTCAGGTAATCCTCCAACTGCCATATCTGCCCTATTAGAACTATCTAGGACTTAAAAACACCTTTGGTGATGTGTTCGTGTGT
Organism: Eristalis intricaria; assembly: GCA_964034865.1. Lineage (NCBI taxonomy): Eukaryota > Metazoa > Arthropoda > Insecta > Diptera > Syrphidae > Eristalis > Eristalis intricaria. The sequence goes on from OZ035875.1 coordinate 38,957,798, forward strand.
GTATTAACAGAATCCGATGCGTTGGAGCGCATTTCAGGACATCTGAATTTTTTGCTACTTTTGTATAGCTAGCATCGTCGTGTTGGAGCGTTTTGTCAGGTAATCCTCAAACTGCCATATCTGCCCTATTAGACCTATCTAGGACTTAAAAACACCTTTGGTGATGTGTTCGTGTGTGTATTAACAGAATCCGATGCGTTGGAGCGCATTTCAGGACATCTGAATTTTTTGCTACTTTTGTATAGCTAGCATCGTCGTGTTGGAGCGTTTTGTCAGGTAATCCTCCAACTGCCATATCTGCCCTATTAGACCTATCTAGGACTTAAAAACACCTTTGGTGATGTGTTCGTGTGTGTATTAACAGAATCCGATACGTTGGAGCGCATTTCAGGACATCTGAATTTTTTGCTACTTTTGTATAGCTAGCATCGTCGTGTTGGAGCGTTTTGTCAGGTAATTCTCCAACTGCCATATCTGCCCTATTAGACCTATCTAGGACTTAAAAACAACTTTGGTGATGTGTTCGTGTGTGTATTAACAGAATCCGATGCGTTGGAGCGCATTTCAGGACATCTGAATTTTTTGCTACTTTTGTATAGCTAGCATCGTCGTGTTGGAGCGTTTTGTCAGGTAATCCTCCAACTGCCATATCTGCCCTATTAGACCTATCTAGGACTTAAAAACACCTTTGGTGATGTGTTCGTGTGTGTATTAACAGAATCCGATGCGTTGGAGCGCATTTCAGGACATCTGAATTTTTTGCTACTTTTGTATAGCTAGCATCGTCGTGTTGGAGCGTTTTGTCAGGTAATCCTCCAAATGCCATATCTGCCCTATTAGACCTATCTAGGACTTAAAAGCACCTTTGGTGATGTGTTCGTGTGTGTATTAACAGAATCCGATGCGTTGGAGCGCATTTCATGACATCTGAATTTTTTGCTACTTTTGTATAGCTGGCATCGTCGTGTTGGAGCATTTTGTCAGGTAATCCTCAAACTGCCATATCTGCCCTATTAGACCTATCTAGGACTTAAAAACACCTTTGGTGATGTGTTCGTGTGTGTATTAACAGAATCCGATGCGTTGGACATCTGAATTTTTTGCTACTTTTGTATAGCTAGCATCGTCGTGTTGGAGCGTTTTGTCAGGTAATTTTCAGGTAATCCTCCAACTGCCATATCTGCCCTATTAGACCTATCTAGGACTTAAAAACACCTTTGGTGATGTGTTCGTGTGTGTATTAACAGAATCCGATGCGTTGGAGCGCATTTCAGGACATCTGAATTTTTTGCTACTTTTGTATAGCTAGCATCGTCGTGTTGGAGCGTTTTGTCAGGTAATCCTCCAAATGCCATATCTGCCCTATTAGACCTATCTAGGACTTAAAAGCACCTTTGGTGATGTGTTCGTGTGTGTATTAACAGAATCCGATGCGTTGGAGCGCATTTCATGACATCTGAATTTTTTGCTACTTTTGTATAGCTGGCATCGTCGTGTTGGAGCATTTTGTCAGGTAATCCTCAAACTGCCATATCTGCCCTATTAGACCTATCTAGGACTTAAAAACACCTTTGGTGATGTGTTCGTGTGTGTATTAACAGAATCCGATGCGTTGGACATCTGAATTTTTTGCTACTTTTGTATAGCTAGCATCGTCGTGTTGGAGCGTTTTGTCAGGTAATTTTCAGGTAATCCTCCAACTGCCATATCTGCCCTATAAGACCTATCTAGGACTTAAAAACACCTTTGGTGATGTGTTCGTGTGTGTATTAACAGAATCCGATGCGTTGGAGCGCATTTCAGGACATCTGAATTTTTGGCTACTTTTGTATAGCTAGCATCGTCGTGTTGGAGCGTTTTGTCAGGTAATCCTCCAACTGCCATATCTGCCCTATTAGAACTATCTAGGACTTATAAACACCTTTGGTGATGTGTTCGTGTGTGTATTAACAGAATCCGATGCGTTGGAGCGCATTTCAGGACATCTGAATTTTTTGCTACTTTTGTATAGCTAGCATCGTCGTGTTGGAGCGTTTTGTCAGGTAATTCTCCAACTGCCATATCTGCCCTATTAGACCTATCTAGGACTTAAAAACACCTTTGGTGATGTGTTCGTGTATGTATTAACAGAATCCGATGCGTTGGAGCGCATTTCAGGACATCTGAATTTTTTGCTACTTTTGTATAGCTAGCATCGTCGTGTTGGAGCGTTTTGTCAGGTAATTGTCAGGTACTCCTCCAACTGCCATATCTGCCCTATTAGACCTATCTAGGACTTAAAAACACCTTTGGTGATGTGTTCGTGTGTGTATTAACAGAATCCGATGCGTTGGAGCGCATTTCAGGACATCTGAATTTTTTGCTTTGTATAGCTAGCATCGTCGTGTTGGAGCGTTTTGTCAGGTAACCCTCCAACTGCCATATCTGCCCTATTAGACCTATCTAGGACTTAAAAACACCTTTGGTGATGTGTTCGTGTGTGTATTAACAGAATCCGATGCGTTGGAGCGCATTTCAGGACATCTGAATTTTTTGCTACTTTTGTATAGCTAGCATCGTCGTGTTGGAGCGTTTTGTCAGGTAATCCTCCAAATGCCATATCTGCCCTATTAGACCTATCTAGGACTTAAAAGCACCTTTGGTGATGTGTTCGTGTGTGTATTAACAGAATCCGATGCGTTGGAGCGCATTTCATGACATCTGAATTTTTTGCTACTTTTGTATAGCTGGCATCGTCGTGTTGGAGCATTTTGTCAGGTAATCCTCAAACTGCCATATCTGCCCTATTAGACCTATCTAGGACTTAAAAACACCTTTGGTGATGTGTTCGTGTGTGTATTAACAGAATCCGATGCGTTGGACATCTGAATTTTTTGCTACTTTTGTATAGCTAGCATCGTCGTGTTGGAGCGTTTTGTCAGGTAATTTTCAGGTAATCCTCCAACTGCCATATCTGCCCTATTAGACCTATCTAGGACTTAAAAACACCTTTGGTGATGTGTTCGTGTGTGTATTAACAGAATCCGATGCGTTGGAGCGCATTTCAGGACATCTGAATTTTTTGCTACTTTTGTATAGCTAGCATCGTCGTGTTGGAGCGTTTTGTCAGGTAATCCTCCAAATGCCATATCTGCCCTATTAGACCTATCTAGGACTTAAAAGCACCTTTGGTGATGTGTTCGTGTGTGTATTAACAGAATCCGATGCGTTGGAGCGCATTTCATGACATCTGAATTTTTTGCTACTTTTGTATAGCTGGCATCGTCGTGTTGGAGCATTTTGTCAGGTAATCCTCAAACTGCCATATCTGCCCTATTAGACCTATCTAGGACTTAAAAACACCTTTGGTGATGTGTTCGTGTGTGTATTAACAGAATCCGATGCGTTGGACATCTGAATTTTTTGCTACTTTTGTATAGCTAGCATCGTCGTGTTGGAGCGTTTTGTCAGGTAATTTTCAGGTAATCCTCCAACTGCCATATCTGCCCTATAAGACCTATCTAGGACTTAAAAACACCTTTGGTGATGTGTTCGTGTGTGTATTAACAGAATCCGATGCGTTGGAGCGCATTTCAGGACATCTGAATTTTTGGCTACTTTTGTATAGCTAGCATCGTCGTGTTGGAGCGTTTTGTCAGGTAATCCTCCAACTGCCATATCTGCCCTATTAGAACTATCTAGGACTTATAAACACCTTTGGTGATGTGTTCGTGTGTGTATTAACAGAATCCGATGCGTTGGAGCGCATTTCAGGACATCTGAATTTTTTGCTACTTTTGTATAGCTAGCATCGTCGTGTTGGAGCGTTTTGTCAGGTAATTCTCCAACTGCCATATCTGCCCTATTAGACCTATCTAGGACTTAAAAACACCTTTGGTGATGTGTTCGTGTATGTATTAACAGAATCCGATGCGTTGGAGCGCATTTCAGGACATCTGAATTTTTTGCTACTTTTGTATAGCTAGCATCGTCGTGTTGGAGCGTTTTGTCAGGTAATTGTCAGGTACTCCTCCAACTGCCATATCTGCCCTATTAGACCTATCTAGGACTTAAAAACACCTTTGGTGATGTGTTCGTGTGTGTATTAACAGAATCCGATGCGTTGGAGCGCATTTCAGGACATCTGAATTTTTTGCTTTGTATAGCTAGCATCGTCGTGTTGGAGCGTTTTGTCAGGTAACCCTCCAACTGCCATATCTGCCCTATTAGACCTATCTAGGACTTAAAAACACCTTTGGTGATGTGTTCGTGTGTGTATTAACAGAATCCGATGCGTTGGAGCGCATTTCAGGACATCTGAATTTTTTGCTACTTTTGTATAGCTAGCATCGTCGTGTTGGAGCGTTTTGTCAGGTAATCCTCCAACTGCCATATCTGCCCTATCAGAACTATCTAGGACTTATAAACACCTTTGGTGATGTGTTCGTGTGTGTATTAACAGAATCCGATGCGTTGGAGCGCATTTCAGGACATCTGAATTTTTTGCTACTTTTGTATAGCTAGCATCGTCGTGTTGGAGCGTTTTGTCAGGTAATCCTCCAACTGCCATATCTGCCCTATTAGACCTATCTAGGACTTAAAAACACCTTTGGTGATGTGTTCGTGTGTGTATTAACAGAATCCGATGCGTTGGAGCGCATTTCAGGACATCTGAATTTTTTGGTACTTTTGTATAGCTAGCATCGTCGTGTTGGAGCGTTTTGTCAGGTAATCCTCCAACTGCCATATCTGCCCTATTAGACCTATCTAGGACTTAAAAACACCTTTGGTGATGTGTTCGTGTGTGTATTAACAGAATCCGATACGTTGGAGCGCATTTCAGGACATCTGAATTTTTTGCTACTTTTGTATAGCTAGCATCGTCGTGTTGGAGCGTTTTGTCAGGTAATCCTCCAACTGCCATATCTGCCCTATTAGACCTATCTAGGACTTCAAAACACCTTTGGTGATGTGTTCGTGTGTGTATTAACAGAATCCCATGCGTTGGAGCGCATTTCAGGACATCTGAATTTTTTGCTACTTTTGTATAGCTAGCATCGTCGTGTTGGAGCGTTTTGTCAGGTAATCCTCCAACTGCCATATCTGCCCTATTAGACCTATCTAGGACTTAAAAACACCTTTGGTGATGTGTTCGTGTGTGTATTAACAGAATCCGATGCGTTGGAGCGCATTTCAGGACATCTGATTTTTTTCCTACTTTTGTATAGCTAGCATCGTCGTGTTGGAGCGTTTTGTCAGGTAATTGTCAGGTACTCCTCCAACTGCCATATCTGCCCTATTAGACCTATCTAGGACTTAAAAACACCTTTGGTGATGTGTTCGTGTGTGTATTAACAGAATCCGATGCGTTGGAGCGCATTTCAGGACATCTGAATTTTTTGCTACTTTTGTATAGCTAGCATCGTCGTGTTGGAGCGTTTTGTCAGGTAATTGTCAGGTAATCCTCCAACTGCCATATCTGCCCTATTAGACCTATCTAGGACTTAAAAACGCCTTTGGTGATGTGTTCGTGTGTGTATTAACAGAATCCGATGCGTTGGAGGGCATTTCAGGACATCTGAATTTTTTGCTACTTTTGTATAGCTAGCATCGTCGTATTGGAGAGTTTTGTCAGGTAATTGTCAGGTAATCCTCCAACTGCCATATCTGCCCTATTAGACCTATCTAGGACTTAAAAACACCTTTGGTGATGTGTTCGTGTGTGTATTAACAGAATCCGATGCGTTGGAGCGCATTTCAGGACATCTGAATTTTTTGCTTTGTATAGCTAGCATCGTCGGGTTGGAGCGTTTTGTCAGGTAATCCTCCAACTGCCATATCTGCCCTATTAGACCTATCTAGGGCTTAAAAACACCTTTGGTGATGTGTTCGTGTGTGTATTAACAGAATCCGATGCGTTGGAGCGCATTTCAGGACATCTGAATTTTTTGCTACTTTTGTATAGCTAGCATCGTCGTGTTGGAGCGTTTTGTCAGGTAATCCTCCAACTGCCATATCTGCCCTATTAGACCTATCTAGGACTTAAAATCACCTTTGGTGATGTGTTCGTGTGTGTATTAACAGAATCCGATGCGTTGGAGCGCATTTCAGGACATCAGAATTTTTTGCTACTTTTGTATAGCTAGCATCGTCGTGTTGGAGCGTTTTGTCAGGTAATTGTCAGGTAATCCTCCAACTGCCATATCTGCCCTATTAGACCTATGTAGGACTTAAAAACACCTTTGGTGATGTGTTCGTGTGTGTATTAACAGAATCCGATGCGTTGGAGCGCATTTCAGGACATCTGAATTTTTTGCTACTTTTGTACAGCTAGCATCGTCGTGTTGGAGCGTTTTGTCAGGTAATCCTCCAACTGCCATATCTGCCCTATTAGACCTATCTAGGACTTAAAAACACCTTTGGTGATGTGTTCGTGTGTGTATTAACAGAATCCGATGCGTTGGAGCGCATTTCAGGACATCTGAATTTTTTGCTACTTTTGTATAGCTAGCATCGTCGTGTTGGAGCGTTTTGTCAGGTAATCCTCCAACTGCCATATCTGCCCTATTAGACCTATCTAGGACTTAAAAACACCTTTGGTGATGTGTTCGTGTGTGTATTAACAGAATCCGATGCGTTGGAGCGCATTTCAGGACATCTGAATTTTTTGCTACTTTTGTATAGCTTGCATCGTCGTGTTGGAGCGTTTTGTCAGGTAATCCTCCAACTGCCATATCTGCCCTATTAGACCTATCTAGGACTTAAAAACACCTTTGGTGATGTGTTCGTGTGTGTATTAACAGAATCCGATGCGTTGGAGCGCATTTCAGGACATCTGAATTTCTTGCTACTTTTGTATAGCTAGCATCGACGTGTTGGAGCGTTTTGTCAGGTAATCCTCCAACTGCCATATCTGCCCTATTAGACCTATCTAGGACTTAAAAACACCTTTGGTGATGTGTTCGTGTGTGTATTAACAGAATCCGATGCGTTGGAGCGCATTTCAGGACATCTGAATTTTTTGCTACTTTTGTACAGCTAGCATCGTCGTGTTGGAGCGTTTTGTCAGGTAATCCTCCAACTGCCATATCTGCCCTATTAGACCTATCTAGGACTTAAAAACACCTTTGGTGATGTGTTCGTGTGTGTATTAACAGAATCCGATGCGATGGAGCGCATTTCAGGACATCTGAATTTTTTGCTACTTTTGTATAGCTAGCATCGTCGTGTTGGAGCGTTTTGTCAGGTAATCCTCCAACTGCCATATCTGCCCTATTTGACCTATCTAGGACTTAAAAACACCTTTGGTGATGTGTTCGTGTGTGTATTAACAGAATCCGACGCGTTGGAGCGCATTTCAGGACATCTGAATTTTTTGCTGCTTTTGTATAGCTAGCATCGTCGTGTTGGAGCGTTTTGTCAGGTAATTGTCAGGTAATCCTCCAACTGCCATATCTGCCCTATTAGACCTATGTAGGACTTAAAAACACCTTTGGTGATGTGTTCGTGTGTGTATTAACAGAATCCGATGCGTTGGAGCGCATTTCAGGACATCTGAATTTTTTGCTAATTTTGTATAGCTAGCATCGTCGTGTTGGAGCGTTTTGTCAGGTAATCCTCCAACTGCCATATCTGCCCTATTAGACCTATGTAGGACTCAAAAACACCTTTGGTGATGTGTTCGTGTGTGTATTAACAGAATCCGATGCGTTGGAGCGCATTTCAGGACATCTGAATTTTTTGCTACTTTTGTATAGCTAGCATCGTCGTGTTGGAGCGTTTTGTCAGGTAATCCTCCAACTGCCATATCTGCCCTATTAGACCTATCTAGGACCTAAAAACACCTTTGGTGATGTGTTCGTGTGTGTATTAACAGAATCCGATGCGATGGAGCGCATTTCAGGACATCTGCATTTTTTGCTACTTTTGTATAGCTAGCATCGTCGTGTTGGAGCGTTTTGTCAGGTAATCCTCCAACTGCCATATCTGCCCTATTAGACCTATCTAGGACTTAAAAACACCTTTGGTGATGTGTTCGTGTGTGTATTAACAGAATCCGATGCGTTGGAGCGCATTTCAGGACATCTGAATTTTTTGCTGCTTTTGTATAGCTAACATCGTCGTGTTGGAGCGTTTTGTCAGGTAATCCTCCAACTGCCATATCTGCCCTATTAGACCTATCTAGGACTTAAAAACACCTTTGGTGATGTGTTCGTGTGTGTATTAACAGAATCCGATGCGTTGGAGCGCATTTCAGGACATCTGAATTTTTTGCTACTTTTGTATAGCTAGCATCGTCGTGTTGGAGCGTTTTGTCAGGTAATCCTCCAACTGCCATATCTGCCCTATTAGACCTATCTAGGACTTAAAAACACCTTTGGCGATGTGTTCGTGTGTGTATTAACAGAAACCGATGCGTTGGAGCGCATTTCAGGACATCTGAATTTTTTGCTACTTTTGTATAGCTAGCATCGTCGTGTTGGAGCGTTTTGTCAGGTAATCTTCCAACTGCCATATCTGCCCTATTAGACCTATCTAGGACTTAAAAACACCTTTGGTGATGTGTTCGTGTGTGTATTAACAGAATCCGATGCGATGGAGCGCATTTCAGGACACCGGAATTTTTTGCTACTTTTGTATAGCTAGCATCGTCGTGTTGGAGCGTTTTGTCAGGTAATCCTCCAACTGCCATATCTGCCCTATTAGACCTATCTAGGACTTAAAAACACCTTTGGTGATGTGTTCGTGTGTGTATTAACAGAATCCGATGCGTTGGAGCGCATTTCAGGACATCTGAATTTTTTGCTGCTTTTGTATAGCTAACATCGTCGTGTTGGAGCGTTTTGTCAGGTAATCCTCCAACTGCCATATCTGCCCTATTAGACCTATCTAGGACTTAAAAACACCTTTGGTGATGTGTTCGTGTGTGTATTAACAGAATCCGATGCGTTGGAGCGCATTTCAGGACATCTGAATTTTTTGCTACTTTTGTATAGCTAGCATCGTCGTGTTGGAGCGTTTTGTCAGGTAATCCTCCAACTGCCATATCTGCCCTATTAGACCTATCTAGGACTTAAAAACACCTTTGGTGATGTGTTCGTGTGTGTATTAACAGAATCCGATGCGTTGGAGCGCATTTCAGGACATCTGAATTTTTTGCTACTTTTGTATAGCTAGCATCGTCGTGTTGGAGCGTTTTGTCAGGTAATCCTCCAACTGCCATATCTGCCCTATTAGACCTATCTAGGACTTAAAAACACCTTTGGTGATGTGTTCGTGTGTGTATTAACAGAATCCGATGCGTTGGAGCGCATTTCAGGACATCTGAATTTTTTGCTACTTTTGTATAGCTAGCATCGTCGTGTTGGAGCGTTTTGTCAGGTAATCCTCCAACTGCCATATCTGCCCTATTAGACCTATCTAGGACTTAAAAACACCTTTGGTGATGTGTTCGTGTGTGTATTAACAGAATCCGATGCGTTGGAGCGCATTTCAGGACATCTGAATTTTTTGCTACTTTTGTATAGCTAGCATCGTCGTGTTGGAGCGTTTTGTCAGGTAATTGTCAGGTAATCCTCCAACTGCCATATCTGCCCTATTAGACCTATCTAGGACTTAAAAACACCTTTGGTGATGTGTTCGTGTGTGTATTAACAGAATCCGATGCGTTGGAGCGCATTTCAGGACATCTGAATTTTTTGCTACTTTTGTATAGCTAGCATCGTCGTGTTGGAGCGTTTTGTCAGGTAATTGTCAGGTAATCCTCCAACTGCCATATCTGCCCTATTAGACCTATCTAGGACTTAAAAACACCTTTGGTAATGTGTTCGTGTGTGTATTAACAGAATCCGATGCGATGGACCTTTGGTGATGTGTTCGTGTGTGTATGAACAGAAACCGATGCGTTGGAGCGCATTTCAGGACATCTGAATTTTTTGCTACTTTTGTATAGCTAGCATCGTCGTGTTGGAGCGTTTTGTCAGGTAATCCTCCAACTGCCATATCTGCCCTATTAGACCTATCTAGGACTTAAAAACACCTTTGGGGATGTGTTCGTGTGTGTATTAACAGAATCCGATGCGTTGGAGCGCATTTCAGGACATCTGAATTTTTTGCTACTTTTGTATAGCTAGCATCGTCGTGTTGGAGCGTTTTGTCAGGTAATTGTCAGGTAATCCTCCAACTGCCATATCTGCCCTATTAGACCTATCTAGGACTTAAAAACACCTTTGGTGATGTGTTCGTGTGTGTATTAACAGAATCCGATGCGTTGGAGCGCATTTCAGGACATCTGAATTTTTTGCTAATTTTGTATAGCTAGCATCGTCGTGTTGGAGCGTTTTGTCAGGTAATCCTCCAACTGCCATATCTGCCCTATTATACCTATCTAGGACTTAAAAACACCTTTGGTGATGTGTTCGTGTGTGCATTAACAGAAACCGATGCGTTGGAGCGCATTTCAGGACATCTGAATTTTTTGCTACTTTTGTATAGCTAGCATCGTCGTGTTGGAGCGTTTTGTCAGGTAATTGTCAGGTAATCCTCCAACTGCCATATCTGCCCTATTAGACCTATCTAGGACTTAAAAACACCTTTGGTGATGTGTTCGTGTGTGTATTAACAGAATCCGATGCGTTGGAGCGCATTTCAGGACATCTGAATTTTTTGCTACTTTTGTATAGCTAGCATCGTCGTGTTGGAGCGTTTTGTCAGGTAATCCTGTGTATTAACAGAATCCGATGCGTTGGAGCGCATTTCAGGACATCTGAATTTTTGGCTACTTTTGTATAGCTAGCATCGTCGTGTTGGAGCGTTTTGTCAGGTAATTGTCAGGTAATCCTCCAACTGCCATATCTGCCCTATTAGACCTATCTAGGACTTAAAAACACCTTTGGTGATGTGTTCGTGTGTGTATTAACAGAATCCGATGCGTTGGAGCGCATTTCAGGACATCTGAATTTTTTGCTAATTTTGTATAGCTAGCATCGTCGTGTTGGAGCGTTTTGTCAGGTAATCCTCCAACTGCCATATCTGCCCTATTATACCTATCTAGGACTTAAAAACACCTTTGGTGATGTGTTCGTGTGTGCATTAACAGAAACCGATGCGTTGGAGCGCATTTCAGGACATCTGAATTTTTTGCTACTTTTGTATAGCTAGCATCGTCGTGTTGGAGCGTTTTGTCAGGTAATTGTCAGGTAATCCTCCAACTGCCATATCTGCCCTATTAGACCTATCTAGGACTTAAAAACACCTTTGGTGATGTGTTCGTGTGTGTATTAACAGAATCCGATGCGTTGGAGCGCATTTCAGGACATCTGAATTTTTTGCTACTTTTGTATAGCTAGCATCGTCGTGTTGGAGCGTTTTGTCAGGTAATCCTGTGTATTAACAGAATCCGATGCGTTGGAGCGCATTTCAGGACATCTGAATTTTTGGCTACTTTTGTATAGCTAGCATCGTCGTGTTGGAGCGTTTTGTCAGGTAATTGTCAGGTAATCCTCCAACTGCCATATCTGCCCTATTAGACCTATCTAGGACTTAAAAACACCTTTGGTGATGTGTTCGTGTGTGTATTAACAGAATCCGATGCGTTGGAGCGCATTTCAGGACATCTGAATTTTTTGCTAATTTTGTATAGCTAGCATCGTCGTGTTGGAGCGTTTTGTCAGGTAATCCTCCAACTGCCATATCTGCCCTATTAGACCTATCTAGGACTTAAAAACACCTTTGGTGATGTGTTCGTGTGTGTATTAACAGAATCCGATGCGTTGGAGCGCATTTCAGGACATCTGAATTTTTTGCTAATTTTGTATAGCTAGCATCGTCGTGTTGGAGCGTTTTGTCAGGTAATCCTCCAACTGCCATATCTGCCCTATTAGACCTATCTAGGACTTAAAAACACCTTTGGTGATGTGTTCGTGTGTGTATTAACAGAATCCGATGCGTTGGAGCGCATTTCAGGACATCTGAATTTTTTGCTAATTTTGTATAGCTAGCATCGTCGTGTTGGAGCGTTTTGTCAGGTAATCCTCCAACTGCCATATCTGCCCTATTAGACCTATCTAGGACTTAAAAACACCTTTGGTGATGTGTTCGTGTGTGTATTAACAGAATCCGATGCGTTGGAGCGCATTTCAGGACATCTGAATTTTTTGCTACTTTTGTATAGCTAGCATCGTCGTGTTGGAGCGTTTTGTCAGGTAATCCTGTGTATTAACAGAATCCGATGCGTTGGAGCGCATTTCAGGACATCTGAATTTTTGGCTACTTTTGTATAGCTAGCATCGTCGTGTTGGAGCGTTTTGTCAGGTAATTGTCAGGTAATCCTCCAACTGCCATATCTGCCCTATTAGACCTATCTAGGACTTAAAAACACCTTTGGTGATGTGTTCGTGTGTGTATTAACAGAATCCGATGCGTTGGAGCGCATTTCAGGACATCTGAATTTTTTGCTACTTTTGTATAGCTAGCATCGTCGTGTTGGAGCGTTTTGTCAGGTAATCCTGTGTATTAACAGAATCCGATGCGTTGGAGCGCATTTCAGGACATCTGAATTTTTGGCTACTTTTGTATAGCTAGCATCGTCGTGTTGGAGCGTTTTGTCAGGTAATTGTCAGGTAATCCTCCAACTGCCATATCTGCCCTATTAGACCTATCTAGGACTTAAAAACACCTTTGGTGATGTGTTCGTGTGTGTATTAACAGAATCCGATGCGTTGGAGCGCATTTCAGGACATCTGAATTTTTTGCTAATTTTGTATAGCTAGCATCGTCGTGTTGGAGCGTTTTGTCAGGTAATCCTCCAACTGCCATATCTGCCCTATTATACCTATCTAGGACTTAAAAACACCTTTGGTGATGTGTTCGTGTGTGCATTAACAGAAACCGATGCGTTGGAGCGCATTTCAGGACATCTGAATTTTTTGCTACTTTTGTATAGCTAGCATCGTCGTGTTGGAGCGTTTTGTCAGGTAATTGTCAGGTAATCCTCCAACTGCCATATCTGCCCTATTAGACCTATCTAGGACTTAAAAACACCTTTGGTGATGTGTTCGTGTGTGTATTAACAGAATCCGATGCGTTGGAGCGCATTTCAGGACATCTGAATTTTTTGCTAATTTTGTATAGCTAGCATCGTCGTGTTGGAGCGTTTTGTCAGGTAATCCTCCAACTGCCATATCTGCCCTATTAGACCTATCTAGGACTTAAAAACACCTTTGGTGATGTGTTCGTGTGTGTATTAACAGAATCCGATGCGTTGGAGCGCATTTCAGGACATCTGAATTTTTTGCTAATTTTGTATAGCTAGCATCGTCGTGTTGGAGCGTTTTGTCAGGTAATCCTCCAACTGCCATATCTGCCCTATTAGACCTATCTAGGACTTAAAAACACCTTTGGTGATGTGTTCGTGTGTGTATTAACAGAATCCGATGCGTTGGAGCGCATTTCAGGACATCTGAATTTTTTGCTAATTTTGTATAGCTAGCATCGTCGTGTTGGAGCGTTTTGTCAGGTAATCCTCCAACTGCCATATCTGCCCTATTAGACCTATCTAGGACTTAAAAACACCTTTGGGGATGTGTTCGTGTGTGTATTAACAGAATCCGATGCGTTGGAGCGCATTTCAGGACATCTGAATTTTTTGCTAATTTTGTATAGCTAGCATCGTCGTGTTGGAGCGTTTTGTCAGGTAATTGTCAGGTAATCCTCCAACTGCCATATCTGCCCTATTAGACCTATCTAGGACTTAAAAACACCTTTGGTGATGTGTTCGTGTGTGTATTAACAGAATCCGATGCGTTGGAGCGCATTTCAGGACATCTGAATTTTTTGCTAATTTTGTATAGCTAGCATCGTCGTGTTGGAGCGTTTTGTCAGGTAATCCTCCAACTGCCATATCTGCCCTATTAGACCTATCTAGGACTTAAAAACACCTTTGGTGATGTGTTCGTGTGTGCATTAACAGAAACCGATGCGTTGGAGCGCATTTCAGGACATCTGAATTTTTTGCTACTTTTGTATAGCTAGCATCGTCGTGTTGGAGCGTTTTGTCAGGTAATTGTCAGGTAATCCTCCAACTGCCATATCTGCCCTATTAGACCTATCTAGGACTTAAAAACACCTTTGGTGATGTGTTCGTGTGTGTATTAACAGAATCCGATGCGTTGGAGCGCATTTCAGGACATCTGAATTTTTTGCTAATTTTGTATAGCTAGCATCGTCGTGTTGGAGCGTTTTGTCAGGTAATCCTCCAACTGCCATATCTGCCCTATTAGACCTATCTAGGACTTAAAAACACCTTTGGTGATGTGTTCGTGTGTGTATTAACAGAATCCGATGCGTTGGAGCGCATTTCAGGACATCTGAATTTTTTGCTAATTTTGTATAGCTAGCATCGTCGTGTTGGAGCGTTTTGTCAGGTAATCCTCCAACTGCCATATCTGCCCTATTAGACCTATCTAGGACTTAAAAACACCTTTGGTGATGTGTTCGTGTGTGTATTAACAGAATCCGATGCGTTGGAGCGCATTTCAGGACATCTGAATTTTTTGCTAATTTTGTATAGCTAGCATCGTCGTGTTGGAGCGTTTTGTCAGGTAATCCTCCAACTGCCATATCTGCCCTATTAGACCTATCTAGGACTTAAAAACACCTTTGGGGATGTGTTCGTGTGTGTATTAACAGAATCCGATGCGTTGGAGCGCATTTCAGGACATCTGAATTTTTTGCTACTTTTGTATAGCTAGCATCGTCGTGTTGGAGCGTTTTGTCAGGTAATTGTCAGGTAATCCTCCAACTGCCATATCTGCCCTATTAGACCTATCTAGGACTTAAAAACACCTTTGGTGATGTGTTCGTGTGTGTATTAACAGAATCCGATGCGTTGGAGCGCATTTCAGGACATCTGAATTTTTTGCTAATTTTGTATAGCTAGCATCGTCGTGTTGGAGCGTTTTGTCAGGTAATCCTCCAACTGCCATATCTGCCCTATTAGACCTATCTAGGACTTAAAAACACCTTTGGGGATGTGTTCGTGTGTGTATTAACAGAATCCGATGCGTTGGAGCGCATTTCAGGACATCTGAATTTTTTGCTAATTTTGTATAGCTAGCATCGTCGTGTTGGAGCGTTTTGTCAGGTAATTGTCAGGTAATCCTCCAACTGCCATATCTGCCCTATTAGACCTATCTAGGACTTAAAAACACCTTTGGTGATGTGTTCGTGTGTGTATTAACAGAATCCGATGCGTTGGAGCGCATTTCAGGACATCTGAATTTTTTGCTAATTTTGTATAGCTAGCATCGTCGTGTTGGAGCGTTTTGTCAGGTAATCCTCCAACTGCCATATCTGCCCTATTAGACCTATCTAGGACTTAAAAACACCTTTGGTGATGTGTTCGTGTGTGCATTAACAGAAACCGATGCGTTGGAGCGCATTTCAGGACATCTGAATTTTTTGCTACTTTTGTATAGCTAGCATCGTCGTGTTGGAGCGTTTTGTCAGGTAATTGTCAGGTAATCCTCCAACTGCCATATCTGCCCTATTAGACCTATCTAGGACTTAAAAACACCTTTGGTGATGTGTTCGTGTGTGTATTAACAGAATCCGATGCGTTGGAGCGCATTTCAGGACATCTGAATTTTTTGCTAATTTTGTATAGCTAGCATCGTCGTGTTGGAGCGTTTTGTCAGGTAATCCTCCAACTGCCATATCTGCCCTATTAGACCTATCTAGGACTTAAAAACACCTTTGGTGATGTGTTCGTGTGTGTATTAACAGAATCCGATGCGTTGGAGCGCATTTCAGGACATCTGAATTTTTTGCTAATTTTGTATAGCTAGCATCGTCGTGTTGGAGCGTTTTGTCAGGTAATCCTCCAACTGCCATATCTGCCCTATTAGACCTATCTAGGACTTAAAAACACCTTTGGTGATGTGTTCGTGTGTGTATTAACAGAATCCGATGCGTTGGAGCGCATTTCAGGACATCTGAATTTTTTGCTAATTTTGTATAGCTAGCATCGTCGTGTTGGAGCGTTTTGTCAGGTAATCCTCCAACTGCCATATCTGCCCTATTAGACCTATCTAGGACTTAAAAACACCTTTGGGGATGTGTTCGTGTGTGTATTAACAGAATCCGATGCGTTGGAGCGCATTTCAGGACATCTGAATTTTTTGCTACTTTTGTATAGCTAGCATCGTCGTGTTGGAGCGTTTTGTCAGGTAATTGTCAGGTAATCCTCCAACTGCCATATCTGCCCTATTAGACCTATCTAGGACTTAAAAACACCTTTGGTGATGTGTTCGTGTGTGTATTAACAGAATCCGATGCGTTGGAGCGCATTTCAGGACATCTGAATTTTTTGCTAATTTTGTATAGCTAGCATCGTCGTGTTGGAGCGTTTTGTCAGGTAATTGTCAGGTAATCCTCCAACTGCCATATCTGCCCTATTAGACCTATCTAGGACTTAAAAACACCTTTGGTGATGTGTTCGTGTGTGTATTAACAGAATCCGATGCGTTGGAGCGCATTTCAGGACATCTGAATTTTTTGCTACTTTTGTATAGCTAGCATCGTCGTGTTGGAGCGTTTTGTCAGGTAATTGTCAGGTAATCCTCCAACTGCCATATCTGCCCTATTAGACCTATCTAGGACTTAAAAACACCTTTGGTGATGTGTTCGTGTGTGTATTAACAGAATCCGATGCGTTGGAGCGCATTTCAGGACATCTGAATTTTTTGCTAATTTTGTATAGCTAGCATCGTCGTGTTGGAGCGTTTTGTCAGGTAATCCTCCAACTGCCATATCTGCCCTATTAGACCTATCTAGGACTTAAAAACACCTTTGGGGATGTGTTCGTGTGTGTATTAACAGAATCCGATGCGTTGGAGCGCATTTCAGGACATCTGAATTTTTGGCTACTTTTGTATAGCTAGCATCGTCGTGTTGGAGCGTTTTGTCAGGTAATCCTCCAACTGCCATATCTGCCCTATTAGACCTATCTAGGACTTAAAAACACCTTTGGTGATGTGTTCGTGTGTGTATTAACAGAATCCGATGCGTTGGAGCGCATTTCAGGACATCTGAATTTTTTGCTAATTTTGTATAGCTAGCATCGTCGTGTTGGAGCGTTTTGTCAGGTAATCCTCCAACTGCCATATCTGCCCTATTAGACCTATCTAGGACTTAAAAACACCTTTGGTGATGTGTTCGTGTGTGCATTAACAGAAACCGATGCGTTGGAGCGCATTTCAGGACATCTGAATTTTTTGCTACTTTTGTATAGCTAGCATCGTCGTGTTGGAGCGTTTTGTCAGGTAATTGTCAGGTAATCCTCCAACTGCCATATCTGCCCTATTAGACCTATCTAGGACTTAAAAACACCTTTGGTGATGTGTTCGTGTGTGTATTAACAGAATCCGATGCGTTGGAGCGCATTTCAGGACATCTGAATTTTTTGCTACTTTTGTATAGCTAGCATCGTCGTGTTGGAGCGTTTTGTCAGGTAATTGTCAGGTAATCCTCCAACTGCCATATCTGCCCTATTAGACCTATCTAGGACTTAAAAACACCTTTGGTGATGTGTTCGTGTGTGTATTAACAGAATCCGATGCGTTGGAGCGCATTTCAGGACATCTGAATTTTTTGCTAATTTTGTATAGCTAGCATCGTCGTGTTGGAGCGTTTTGTCAGGTAATCCTCCAACTGCCATATCTGCCCTATTAGACCTATCTAGGACTTAAAAACACCTTTGGTGATGTGTTCGTGTGTGCATTAACAGAAACCGATGCGTTGGAGCGCATTTCAGGACATCTGAATTTTTTGCTACTTTTGTATAGCTAGCATCGTCGTGTTGGAGCGTTTTGTCAGGTAATTGTCAGGTAATCCTCCAACTGCCATATCTGCCCTATTAGACCTATCTAGGACTTAAAAACACCTTTGGTGATGTGTTCGTGTGTGTATTAACAGAATCCGATGCGTTGGAGCGCATTTCAGGACATCTGAATTTTTTGCTAATTTTGTATAGCTAGCATCGTCGTGTTGGAGCGTTTTGTCAGGTAATCCTCCAACTGCCATATCTGCCCTATTAGACCTATCTAGGACTTAAAAACACCTTTGGGGATGTGTTCGTGTGTGTATTAACAGAATCCGATGCGTTGGAGCGCATTTCAGGACATCTGAATTTTTTGCTACTTTTGTATAGCTAGCATCGTCGTGTTGGAGCGTTTTGTCAGGTAATTGTCAGGTAATCCTCCAACTGCCATATCTGCCCTATTAGACCTATCTAGGACTTAAAAACACCTTTGGTGATGTGTTCGTGTGTGTATTAACAGAATCCGATGCGTTGGAGCGCATTTCAGGACATCTGAATTTTTTGCTAATTTTGTATAGCTAGCATCGTCGTGTTGGAGCGTTTTGTCAGGTAATCCTCCAACTGCCATATCTGCCCTATTAGACCTATCTAGGACTTAAAAACACCTTTGGTGATGTGTTCGTGTGTGCATTAACAGAAACCGATGCGTTGGAGCGCATTTCAGGACATCTGAATTTTTTGCTACTTTTGTATAGCTAGCATCGTCGTGTTGGAGCGTTTTGTCAGGTAATTGTCAGGTAATCCTCCAACTGCCATATCTGCCCTATTAGACCTATCTAGGACTTAAAAACACCTTTGGTGATGTGTTCGTGTGTGTATTAACAGAATCCGATGCGTTGGAGCGCATTTCAGGACATCTGAATTTTTTGCTAATTTTGTATAGCTAGCATCGTCGTGTTGGAGCGTTTTGTCAGGTAATCCTCCAACTGCCATATCTGCCCTATTAGACCTATCTAGGACTTAAAAACACCTTTGGGGATGTGTTCGTGTGTGTATTAACAGAATCCGATGCGTTGGAGCGCATTTCAGGACATCTGAATTTTTGGCTACTTTTGTATAGCTAGCATCGTCGTGTTGGAGCGTTTTGTCAGGTAATCCTCCAACTGCATATCTGCCCTATTAGACCTATCTAGGACTTAAAAACACCTTTGGTGATGTGTTCGTGTGTGTATTAACAGAATCCGATGCGTTGGAGCGCATTTCAGGACATCTGAATTTTTTGCTACTTTTGTATAGCTAGCATCGTCGTGTTGGAGCGTTTTGTCAGGTAATCCTCCAACTGCCATATCTGCCCTATTAGACCTATCTAGGAATTAAAAACACCTTTGGTGATGTGTTCGTGTGTGTATTAACAGAATCCGATGCGTTGGAGCGCATTTCAGGACATCTGAATTTTTTGCTACTTTTGTATAGCTAGCATCGTCGTGTTGGAGCGTTTTGTCAGGTAATCCTCCAACTGCCATATCTGCCCTATTAGACCTATCTAGGACTTAAAAACACCTTTGGTGATGTGTTCGTGTGTGTATTAACAGAATCCGATGCGTTGGAGCGCATTTCAGGACATCTGAATTTTTTGCTGCTTTTGTATAGCTGGCATCGTCGTGTTGGAGCGTTTTGTCAGGTAATTGTCAGGTAATCCTCCAACTGCCATATCTGCCCTATTAGACCTATCTAGGACTTAAAAACACCTTTGGTGATGTGTTCGTGTGTGTATTAACAGAATCCGATGCGTTGGAGCGCATTTCAGGACATCTGAATTTTTTGCTACTTTTGTATAGCTAGCATCGTCGTGTTGGAGCGTTTTGTCAGGTAATCCTCCAACTGCCATATCTGCCCTATTAGACCTATCTAGGACTTAGAAACACCTTTGGTAATGTGTTCGTGTGTGTATTAACAGAATCCGATGCGATGGAGCGCATTTCAGGACATCTGAATTTTTTGCTACTTTTGTATAGCTAGCATCGTCGTGTTGGAGCGTTTTGTCAGGTAATCCTCCAACTGCCATATCTGCCTTATTAGACCTATCTAGGACTTAAAAACACCTTTGGTGATGTGTACGTATGTGTATTAACAGAATCCGATGCGTTGGAGCGCATTTCAGGACATCTGAATTTTTTACTTTTGTATAGCTAGCATCGTCGTGTTGGAGCGTTTTGTCAGGTAATCCTCCAACTGCCATATCTGCCCTATTAGACCTATCTAGGACTTAAAAACACCTTTGGTGATGTGTTCGTGTGTGTATTAACAGAATCCGATGCGTTGGAGCGCATTTCAGGACATCTGAATTTTTTGCTGCTTTTGTATAGCTAGCATCGTCGTGTTGGAGCGTTTTGTCAGGTAATTGTCAGGTAATCCTCCAACTGCCATATCTGCCCTATTAGACCTATCTAGGACTTAAAAACACCTTTGGTGATGTGTTCGTGTGTGTATTAACAGAATCCGATGCGTTGGAGCGCATTTCAGGACATCTGAATTTTTTGCTACTTTTGTATAGCAAGCATCGTCGTGTTGGAGCGTTTTGTCAGGTAATCCTCCAACTGCCATATCTGCCCTATTAGACCTATCTAGGACTTAAAAACACCTTTGGTGATGTGTTCGTGTGTGTATTAACAGAATCCGATGCGTTGGAGCGCATTTCAGGACATCTGAATTTTTTGCTACTTTTGTATAGCTAGCATCGTCGTGTTGGAGCGTTTTGTCAGGTAATCCTCCAACTGCCATATCTGCCCTATTAGACCTATCTAGGACTTAAGAACACCTTTGGTGATGTGTTCGTGTGTGTATTAACAGAATCCGATGCGTTGGAGCGCATTTCAGGACATCTGAATTTTTTGCTACTTTTGTATAGCTAGCATCGTCGTGTTGGAGCGTTTTGTCAGGTAATCCTCCAACTGCCATATCTGCCCTATTAGACCTATCTAGGACTTAAAAACACCTTAGTGATGTGTTCGTGTGTGTATTAACAGAATCCGATGCGTTGGAGCGCATTTCAGGACATCTGAATTTTTTGCTACTTTTGTATAGCTAGCATCGTCGTGTTGGAGCGTTTTGTCAGGTAATTGTCAGGTAATCCTCCAACTGCCATATCTGCCCTATTAGACCTATCTAGGACTTAAAAACACCTTTGGTGATGTGTTCGTGTGTGTATTAACAGAATCCGATGCGTTGGAGCGCATTTCAGGACATCTGAATTTTTGCTACTTTTGTATAGCTAGCATCGTCGTGTTGGAGCGTTTTTGTCAGGTAATCCTCCAACTGCCATATCTGCCCTATTAGACCTATCTAGGACTTAAAACACCTTGGTGATGTGTTCGTGTGTGTATTAACAGAATCCGATGCGTTGGAGCGCATTTCAGGACATCTGAATTTTTTGCTGCTTTTGTATAGCTAGCATCGTCGTGTTGGAGCGTTTTGTCAGTAATTGTCAGGTAATCCTCCAACTGCCATATCTGCCCTATTAGACCTATCTAGGACTTAAAAACACTTTGGTGATGTGTTTCGTGTGTGTTATTAACAGAATCGATGCGTTGGAGCGCATTTCAGGACATCTGAATTTTTTTGCTACTTTTGTATAGCAAGCATCGTCGTGTTGGAGCGTTTTGTCAGGTAATCCTCCAACTGCCATATCTGCCCTATTAGACCTATCTAGGACTTAAAAACACCTTTGGTTGATGTGTTCGTGTGTGTATTAACAGAATCCGATGCGTTGGAGCGCATTTCAGGACATCTGAATTTTTTGCTACTTTTGTATAGCTAGCATCGTCGTGTTGGAGCGTTTTGTCAGGTAATCCTCCAACTGCCATATCTGCCCTATTAGACCTATCTAGGACTTAAAAACACCTTTGGTGATGTGTTCGTGTGTGTATTACAGAATCCGATGCGTTGGAGCGCATTTCAGGACATCTGAATTTTTTGCTACTTTTGTATAGCTAGCATCGTCGTGTTGGAGCGTTTTGTCAGGTAATCCTCCAACTGCCATATCTGCCCTATTAGACCTATCTAGGACTTAAAAACACCTTTGGTGATGTGTTCGTGTGTGTATTAACAGAATCCGATGCGTTGGAGCGCATTTCAGGACATCTGAATTTTTTGCTACTTTTGTATAGCTAGCATCGTCGTGTTGGAGCGTTTTTGTCAGGTAATCCTCCAACTGCCATATCTGCCCTATTAGACCTATCTAGGACTTAAAAACACCTTGGTGATGTGTTCGTGTGTGTATTAACAGAATCCGATGCGTTGGAGCGCATTTCAGGACATCTGAATTTTTTTGCTACTTTTGTATAGCAAGCATCGTCGTGTTGGAGCGTTTTGTCAGGTAATCCTCCAACTGCCATATCTGCCCTATTAGACCTATCTAGGACTTAAAAACACCTTTGGTGATGTGTTCGTGTGTGTATTAACAGAATCCGATGCGTTGGAGCGCATTTCAGGACATCTGAATTTTTTGCTACTTTTGTATAGCTAGCATCGTCGTGTTGGAGCGTTTTGTCAGGTAATCCTCCAACTGCCATATCTGCCCTATTAGACCTATCTAGGACTTAAAACACCTTTGGTGATGTGTTCGTGTGTGTATTAACAGAATCCGATGCGTTGGAGCGCATTTCAGGACATCTGAATTTTTTGCTACTTTTGTATAGCTAGCATCGTCGTGTTGGAGCGTTTTGTCAGGTAATCCTCAACTGCATATCTGCCCTATTAGACCTATCTAGGACTTAAAAACACCTTGGTGATGTGTTCGTGTGTGTATTAACAGAATCCGATGCGTTGGAGCGCATTTCAGGGACATCTGAAATTTTTGGCTACTTTGTATAGCTAGCATCGTCGTGTTGGAGCGTTTTGTCAGGTAATTGTCAGGTTATCCTCCAACTGCCATATCTGCCCTATTAGACCTATCTAGGACTTAAAACACCTTTGTGATGTGTTCAGTGTGTGTATTAACAGAATCCGATGCGTTGGAGCGCATTTCAGGACATCTGAATTTTTTTCTACTTTTGTATAGCTAGCATCGTCGTGTTGGAGCGTTTTGTCAGGTAATCCTCCAACTGCCATAGTCTGCCCTATTAGACCTATCTAGGACTTAAAAACACCTTTGGTGATGTGTTCGTGTGTGTATTAACAGAATCCGATGCGTTGGAGCGCATTTCAGGACATCTGAATTTTTTGCTACTTTTGTATATCTAGCATTCGTCGTGTTGGAGCGTTTTTGTCAGGTAATCCTCCAACTGCCATATCTGCCCTATTAGACCTATCTAGGACTTAAAAAACACCTTTGGTGATGTGTTCCTGTGTGTATTAACAGAATCCGATGCGTTGGAGCGCATTTCAGGACATCTGAATTTTTTGCTAGCTTTTGTATAGCTAGCATCGTCGTGTTGGAGCTTTTGTCAGGTAATCCTCCAACTGCCATATCTGCCCTATTAGACCTATCTAGGACTTAAAACACCTTTGGTGATGTGTTCGTGTGTGTATTAACAGAATCCGATGCGTTGGAGCGCATTTCAGGACATCTGAATTTTTTGCTAACTTTTGTATAGCTAGCATCGTCGTGTTGGAGCGTTTTGTCAGTAATGTCAGGTAATCCTCCAAACGCCATATCTGCCCTATTAGACCTATCTAGGACTTAAAAACACCTTTGGTGATGTGTTCGTGTGTGTATTAACAGAATCCGATGCGTTGGAGCGCATTTCAGGACATCTGAATTTTTTGCTACTTTTGTATAGCTAGCATCGTCGTGTTGGAGCGTTTTGTCAGGTTAATCCCCAACTGCCATATCTGCCCTATTAGACCTATCTAGGACTTAAAAACACCTTTGGTGATGTGTTCGTGTGTGTATTAACAGAATCCGATGCGTTGGAGCGCATTTCAGGACATCTGAATTTTTTGCTACTTTTGTATAGCTAGCATCGTCCGTGTTGGAGCGTTTTGTCAGGTAATCCTCCAACCGCCATATCTGCCCTATTAGACCTATCTAGGACTTAAAAACACCTTTGGTGATGTGTTCGTGTGTGTATTAGCAGAATCCGATGCGTTGGAGCGCATTTCAGGACATCTGAATTTTTTGCTACTTTTGTATAGCTAGCATCGTCGTGTTGGAGCGTTTATTGTCAGGTAATCCTTCCAACTGCCATATCTGCCCTATTAGACCTATCTAGGACTTAAAGAACACCTTTGGTGATGTGTTCGTGTGTGTATTAACAGAATCCGATGCGTTGGAGCGCATTTCAGGACATCTGAATTTTTTGCTACTTTTGTATAGCTAGCATCGTCGTGTTGGAGCGTTTTGTCCAGGTAATCCTCCAACTGCCATATCTGCCCTATTAGACCTATCTAGGACTTAAAAACACCCTTAGTGATGTGTTCGTGTGTGTATTAACAGAATCCGATGCGTTGGAGCGCATTTCAGGACATCTGAATTTTTTGCTACTTTTGTATAGCTAGCATCGTCGTGTTGGAGCGTTTTGTCAGGTAATGTCAGGTAATCCTCCAACTGCCATATCTGCCCTATTAGACCTATCTAGGACTTAAAAACACCTTGGTGACTGTGTTCGTGTGTGTATTAACAGAATCCGATGCGTAGGAGCGCATTCAGGACATCTGAATTTTTTGCTACTTTTGTATAGCTAGCATCGTCGTGTTGGAGCGTTTGTCAGGTAATCCTCCAACTGCCATATCTGCCCTATTAGACCTATCTAGGACTTAAAAACAACCTTGGTGATGTGTTTCGTGTGTGTATTAACAGAATCCGATGCGTTGGAGCGCATTTCAGGACATCTGAATTTTTTGCTACTTTTGTATAGCTAGCATCGTCGTGTTGGAGCGTTTTGGTCAGGTAATCCTCCAACTGCCATATCTGCCCTATTAGACCTATCTAGGACTTAAAAACACCTTTGGTGATGTGTTCGTGTGTGTATTAACAGAATCCGATGCGTTGGAGCGCATTTCAGGACATCTGAATTTTTTGCTACTTTGTATAGCTAGCATCGTCGTGTTGGAGCGTTTTGTCAGGTAATCCTCCAACTGCCATATCTGCCCTATTAGACCTATCTAGGACTTTAAAAACACCTTTGGTGATGTGTTCGTGTGTGTATTAACAGAACCGATGCGTTGGAGCGCATTTCAGGACATCTGAATTTTTGCTACTTTTGTATAGCTAGCATCGTCGTGTTGGAGCGTTTTGTCAGGTAATCCTCCAACTGCCATATCTGCCCTATTAGACCTATCTAGGACTTAAAAACACCTTTGGTGATGTGTTCGTGTGTGTATTAACAGAATCCGATGCGTTGGAGCGCATTTCAGGACATCTGAATTTTTGCTACTTTGTATAGCTAGCATCGTCGTGTTGGAGCGTTTTGTCAGGTAATCCTCCAACTGCCATATCTGCCCTATTAGACCTATCTAGGACTTAAAAACACCTTGGTGATGTGTTCGTGTGTGTATTAACAGAATCCGATGCGTTGAGCGCATTTCAGGACATCTGAATTTTTTGCTACTTTTGTATAGCTAGCATCGTCGTGTTGGAGCGTTTTTTTCAGGTAATCCTCCAACTGCCATATCTGCCCTATTAGACCTATCTAGGACTTAAAAACACCTTGGTGATGTGTTCGTGTGTGTATTAACAGAAATCCGATGCGTTGGAGCGCATTTCAGGACATCTGAATTTTTGCTACTTTTGTATAGCTAGCATCGTCGTGTTGGAGCGTTTATGTCAGGTAATCCTCAACTGCCATATCTGCCCTATTAGACCTATCTAGGACTTAAAAAACACCTTTGGTGATGTGTTCGTGTGTGTATTAACAGAATCCGATGCGTTGGAGCGCATTTCAGGACATCTGAATTTTTTGCTACTTTTGTATAGCTAGCATCGTTGGTTCCTGTGTTGGAGCGTTTTGTCAGGTGAATCCTCCAACTGCCAGATCTGCCCTATTAGACCTATCTAGGACTTAAAAACACCTTTGGTGATGTGTTCGTGTGTGTATTAACAGAATCCGATGCGTTGGAGCGCATTTCAGGACATCTGAATTTTTTGCTACTTTTGTATAGCTAAGCATCGTCGTGTTGGAGCGTTTTGTCAGGTAATCCTCCAACTGCCATATCTGCCCTATTAGACCTATCTAGGACTTAAAAACACCTTTGGTGATGTGTTCCTGTGTGTATTAACAGAATCCGATGCGTTG